>BSDF01000009.1:24242363-25558077 GCA_027925045.1 Hypotaenidia okinawae
TCCAACCCTCACACCTCTGGCAGTGGGAGCTGCTGTCTCTCCTGACCATCCCATCTTCTTTCCCACTTTTGCGGGCATTCCACTATTTTCCTTGGGCCTTTCCACAACCAAGTGGTTTGTATAGATCCTACTTACAGCTTCTTCAGCAAAGTAGAGATGCCATCAGCAAAGGTGCTGCTGCAGAGAGCTGAGAGTTCTTCACCAGAAGTCCAGGAGCATTCCTACTTCTTCCATCATGCCCAGTGGCTTGCACAGGTCTGACCCCACCAAGTAACAGCAGAGATTTCAACAGCTCATGGTGAAGGACTGGGATGTTCTCAGCTGCTCCATGGATGGGTGCAAAGCTTACAGCAGGAGGTACTAGTCTCACCATGGGCAAGCAAGCCAGGTGACTTCAGGGCAAAGTCAGGACAGTCATGGGGAAAAAAATAAAAATGAATAGAGCAGATTGAGGCTGTGCTTGGAGAAGCAAAGATTTGTGCAGCTAACAGCCATCTCAGAAAGATGTACCAACCCTATTTTTGTGTAAAAAACTCTTCTCCCTTTAACCTTGTTGGAAATGAAAGTCTGGGCCCCTGGGGGCACAGGTGTCTCTAACGCCCTCTGCCCCTTTCTGTCACAGAGAGCCCCATTTGCTATGGATGTTGTAAGAGACTGATTGACCTGGCCTAACAACTCATGTTCTGCCAGCATGGGTTCTGCTGGAGAGTTCTATTTGCTCCCAATGTTGTGACTATACAAAGTCTAACCTGCAAAGTAAAGAAAGCAAAGCCCTGCAAAATAAGGTAAATACTAGTATAAACATAATAAATAACAAACCTGGGTTAACTGATGACTCAACCTCACTCAGTTATTTAACTGGCCACCCAGTGAAACCCAGGTTGAGGAGAACAGATTTCAGTTTGTAGTGAAACCACCCCAGCAAAGACCACAGCCAGGATATTGTGCTAGAGACGAGAGGAAACAGGTGCAAACAAAGCTCTTTTGGCCCCAGCAGCGTTACTACCTAATTCTCTGAGACAGACTGAAGCCTGGACTTTGGTCAGAGCCAGGCGGCTGGACGAGCACTCTGCAAACACACACTGCAGGTCTCCGAGGGCTGCACAGCCTGAGCCAGCAGCTTCTGGGGAAGGGGCTGCAGAAGGGCTCCAAACACAGCAGGGCTCTGCTGGTGGGCGTGGGAAGGAGCCGCTGTCCTCTCGCCAGCCCAGGGGAGGTCTGGAGGAAGAACTCTCCTGCAGACCTGAAGTTACACCCCACAAAAGGGTCTTTCCCTCCCTGAGTTGCGTTGTCTGAGCTCACCAGGCTGCTCTCAGCCTCAGTCTCTCCACTTCTCCTCCACCCTCTTGCAGCAGTGCCAACCAACATGGTGGATAAGCTGCCTCGAGAAAGACCCTGAATTTTACTCAGCAAGGCGCTTTGCTCTCTGCCAAGCTGAGGCTCTCAGGTGCTCTTTAAATTCCTAAACAGACCCCCTCCAGCTGGTCCAAACCTGTATCTTGTCTCCTTGATGCCTCTTCCATCTTCTTCTGGACCTGTTTTCACCTCATCCACCTCAGTGCCAGGAAAGCTCTGGCTAAGCTGCAGACCAGGGCTGAAAGCACCCATGTGCTCTGCTTCAGAATCCGCAGGATTGTAGTGAGGACATATCACTTCTGGTGCTGTGGGATGCTGAGATCTAGTGGTTGGCAGGAAAGGGGAGTGTGGAAGCAACAGTAAATCCCTTCCAGATCCACCCACAAAGAGCAGCTGGAATGCGGTGCACAAGCATGCATGGGGAAATTCCTTATAGAAATAGGGCCCTCTTACTTTGTTCAGACTTGCAAAGATGTGAAAGGGTAGAGGAGCAAAGGACACTGTTCTTTCCCTGAAGAACAAGCTCTGTGCATGTCCAGGTATCCCAGTGCTCTTCCTAGCCAGGAGGACCACCTGGACAGGTTACCTTTTTAACGGTCAGCTCCCATCCTCCCTAGAGGACAGCTAAATATGCTTTCCTCCTGCTCTGAGATAGTCACTGTAATTTTGCAGACTCCCATCAAGCAGGGGCTCTGTGGCTGGTGCTATCCAGCAGCAATCTTGCAGGGGCAGGGTGTCTTCTGGGGAGCAGCCATGGATCCCCTCCCTGAACAGAGGGTGGTAAGCCAAGCAGAGGAGCCAGGACTCACTCTGTGACTCAGACCTTCTTGTGACCCTGGGCAGCTGCTGGATGACTGCAGCATCCTTCCAGAGCCCTAGGGAGGCAGATAAATAACTAGAGTGGTGTCACCCCTTGACTCCTATGGATCGTTCTCCCCATTGGGGAACTACTGCCTCCAGCCCCAGTGCCTGGAGAAGGCACGGGTCATCACTAACATTGATGCCTTGTTTCAAGGCACACTTGCTCATTCAAAGCATTTCGGTCTCCTCCATCACCCCCTCCTTCCCTTCCTCCCCCTTGAGAGCAAAGAGCACATTGAGAAACTGCACACAACTGTCACGGTAACACCGGAAACACCAGGCAGCACGAACAGTCTAGCCGTAGCCACAACAATGCTTCAAGCCAGGCTTCCCTCGAGTTCTTATCAGCAACTGGAAAAAAAACAAACCCCCCAAAAAGCACAACAAACCCACAAGCAACCTCCAGCAACCACCTTCTCCCCTTGCTTAACTGGAAGAAACACTGAGGAACCAGAGGAAGGCAGAAAGGCAGAGCATTTACCATTTCACACAGCTTATGCTCAGCTAAAGAAAATGCAGCTTTCTGCTACTCACTGCACAGTTAAAGCAGGGAGCACTGGCACTGGATGGGGTGAAGATCAAGTAAATGAGTCCAGGAAGGGCTCCCCTCCCCCAGCTTCACAGAGGAGACCTTTCTTAGCAGATACTAAAAATGCTGGGCTGATTGCAAGTCTTTATCAAAAAAAATCTTAGACAACCAGTGTCAGAGCCAGAGAAGGGATCCTGCCCTTACTGGGTTATACTCTCCCACAGACATCTGCTCCTGCCCACAGACATCATTACACTGTAGTTACTGCACTCCTTTGGTCCTTTCTTTTGTGGTTTTTTTGACTCAGTTTAACCCTAACAAAGGAGGACAATTTGGGCAGAGATGATTTTTTTCTGCTGTCTATTTTTAAACAGCATTTATTTCCAGATTCAGAGTCTGCAGGCTGCTATCCACTTTGCCTTGTGCTGCAGGCAGAAGGAAGCTGGAGCGAAGGGTGGAGAATGGAAAGTCGTCACAGTGAAGGCAGGTTCCAAGAAATCACGCTCTTCTCTCTGTGCCATGAGTAAGTGTCTCCACCTCCTTCATGAACCGGAGACACAGCTCCTCCTGCCAGGGCAAGGCCACGCACTGCACGGCCACCGGCAGCCCCACGGCTCCTGCCACAGCCTGCAAAAATCCAGCACGGTGCTGAGTCAGAGCACCAGGAGTGACACATGAGGGAACGCTGTCTTTGGGCGACACGGGAAGAGGGACAACAGGAAGACATGCAAGGTGACAGGCGTCAGGCCAGTGTACACCAGCCCAGCTGCACTACATTCAGGGTCAAAGCATGGTATGTGCAGCCACATTACTAAGCAAGCTCCCACCCTCATCAGGAGATGTAGAGAAGCCTTAGGACAAAGTGCCAGTGGTGTCACCATGCCCATTGTAGCTTTCTGCTAAGACTTAAACTCTTTCCCCACTGACCTCTTTCAGCCTGTTATCCCAAGGGTCCCCGTAGTGCCCTCGGTAATGCTTCAGTTCTTCTTCATCAGCTCTTGTGACCCTGCTGACCGGCACCACCCCAGCAGGGAAGTTTAAGACATTGTATAAATTGGTGTAGGAGGTTGCAGCTGGAAAAGATCACACAGAGCATGAAAAATGGTCCCATCCAGTGTGCTGTGCTAGCAGTGACTTTTGGATGATCATTTGAGTTGCAGGAATTGTGGACTGGGGTTATTGGACCTGAAGAGACCGAGGAACCCTGATGCTTTCAAAGGGACTTTTGGTGAGGTTGTTTGAGGGTTGTGTGGCTGCTGAGACCAGACAGCCCCATACCATAGCCTGTCAGTCAGGTGAAGGATAGATCTGCTCCAGGAGAAGAGTAGCGTTTGATATGGTACTGACAGAGTCTGCGTCTGTGTCTCCCATATCCCAGGGATAAATCCCAGCTATCTTCTCAATATAATCCAGATGTCCCGCTCTGTAACACCATCTTGGGGATTTTTGGATTGCAAAGAGCTATTGCTAGAGACAGGGAGACTGCTGGAAGCCATAAAAAAAAAACCAGCTTCTTTCTGCAAGTCACAGGCAACAGAGCCTTTCTGCTATTTGCCAAGTCTTGGGAAATGTCAGATGGCCACATTAGAAGAACCTGGTCTTATGTTAAGGTTTACCATCCTCTGACAGCTATTCATACAGGCACACACTCTGGTGAAAGAGTAGCTCTTGGGTTTTCCACAGGACAGCTGATATAGGGAAAACTCACCCGGGAATGACTGGGACAGATATGCTGCTAAGTGCTGCCCCATAATAATCCAAGCACCTGCAGCTTAGATAAGGTGGGGGTATGAAAATACCCATCCAGAGGGGACCTCTCCTTTGCTTTCTTCCCCAGAGGGAAGAGCAGGCACCACACATGGTTTGGGGAACGTCCAAGAGACCAAACTATCTTGCTCCAGCTCCGCCCACAACCACCACCATGGATGCATCCAGAGGCATCTCAATGGAGATTACCAAATAGCTTCCCAGCGTAGCCATGGTTAAAGGCTGGCCCCAGCATGGGACAAAGAATCACATCCAGCCTGAGCTTCCTCCATTTGGCAATGAATTCAGTGCGGTAAGCCTGGAGGGAAAGACACAGGAGATGACAAACCGTCTGGCAGCAGTGGCAGGTGAATGCCCACAGCATGGGAAAAGGAGGAAAAAAACACCCCTTCATGGACACAACTGGAAAATCAAAATCTGAGCCATGCTTTGAAAGAGCCAGTGGATTTTGTTCTTCCACCCTTGGCTTTCCTGCCAGAATACTGTGTGCTGCCCAGACCTAGACACTAATGCTAGGTGGGCATCTCAGAGTTGGTTTCTTTGAGTATTAACCCAACCTTTCCCATGAACAGTTCTGTTTGAATCTTATCAAATAGGAGATGAATGATAGCTTGAAGAATTATGCCTGACTGACTAAAATGTCAAATTCCCTAAAAGCTTTGGCTGTTTTGGTGGAGGAATCTAGAAGACACGAATTTAAAATATTTTCATGAAGCCTTCTTTCATTCTGCATCAGGACACAGGTGAGAAAAAGAAGCAGCAAGAGACAGCTAGGCAAGCCTGAGGTCTTCTCCCCAAAATGCAGGAGGCACAGCTTCAGGCTTATATATCTAAGAGAGATCTAGATTTGTATCTTGCTTTTCCACAGCAGTGCTGAACATCAGGCAATGAATTAATCCATCCTCAGAGAGCTGTCCCATTTTCTCTTAACAGACATACAGAGATGGACCACAGTGTGCCTGCTTCTGCAGCCATGCTCTGGCTGCAGGGACACATTTATCTCATGGTCCAGACACTCTTCTACACAGCTTTCTTACCCCTAATTATCTTTTTAAGAATTTTCCATGTGTCTCAGAAAAGCCCCAGCCACAAAGCTATTTTCTAGTCTGACCTGAATTTTTATCTGCAGCCTGACATCCTTCCTGCTAGGAGTTCAACAAATGAGCTGGGTTTCCAGGAAATACAGTCAGTGTGGCTAACCTGGTGTTTCTTTTTGTTCTGAGAGAAAAGCCAATTGCTAGCCAAAAAGTTTTGAATCAGCTTTTGTTTGCTAGAGGTGAAAAAAAAAATGTGAGTATGGGTTCATTGAAGCAAAGCAATCCAAAATATCTCTGAGGCTGACAAACTGTGCTGAGTTTTCTTTCTATTTTGGTTTTTTTGTGTGTGTGTGGTGTTTTGCTTTTGGTTTTGTGGGGTTTTTTTGGTGGGGTTTTTTGTTTGGGGTTTGGGTTTTTTTTTTGTGGGGATGGAGAGGGTTGGGTGAAAGAATCTGTTTTCATCTAAAAGCAAATAACAAATACCCAAACACTCCCCTCAGCCCAGGGACCAGCCAGGTTCGTAGCTTCTCCTCTGCCCCAGGCTCCATCAGAGCTGCTGCAAGCGGGGCTGCGTGTCCACCGAGCGACTGGCACTCGCGGTGTGGGCTGGGGGGCACGTTTCTTCTTGAGGAGGGTTGTGAGGGCATCCTGGGGAACCCAGACCCTGCCGTGTGGAAGGACACACAGCTTATTCAGCCTTGCAAAACACCAGCTGAAAGGGGATACGAGTGCTCTCTATAAATAGAGTAAGGACAAGGGCGGCAGCGGAACATACCAGAGGGGCGAGGCGTTATTTAAGCTCAAGGACATAAACTGGAAAGGAATAAACAGCATGGAAAATATGAAAGTTTTTAACTATCAGAGCAGGGAGGAGAGGAGCTTACCAACAAAACCAAAAGAAAACATAAAAACCGAGCTGGTTTTAAAGAGGAACTGATCGGTCTGGGTGCAGCACTGGACTTGGTTGCTCAGGGGAACACGTGCTGTCCCTATGTTCCTGATCCCAAATGAACTCATACAAAATCCTCCTGAGCCAAAGAGTTCTCAGTTACAATTTTCAAGTCCTGAGGACTCTGCTGTATAGCTCAAGCGTGGTCTTAGCTAGTGACAATAGCACCTCGTGTCTGAAATGAAGGATTTGCACCAAGAGATGGAAAGAACAAAAAAAATGAAGCTTCATCTGTACTGGCTGCTCTTGTGTTGTTTCTGCTTAGAAAATGCAGGGCAAAGGATAATCTTTCCTCCCCATCCTTTAGTGTAAATAGAGTCCTTCAAATGAACATCTGTTGCTCTGAGCTCTTATTGCTCCCTGCAAAGAAAAACCCAGCTGCTTTATTTACACATGATCCATTCCCAACCCCAAATACATCTCAGAGCTGTAAGCAATTGCTAAGGAACTTTGGGGATCTCTCACTATATTTAGTAAGGGGGAAAAAATAATAATACCCTCCCCACCCCCACCCCCCCACACACACATTACCGCCACTGCTCCGTGCTGATCCCAGAGGTTTTTGGCAGACCTGCAAAGGTGGCAGAATTAATCAGCTTTGAGACTGTGGTAACAGAAAACAATTAACAAAATGCACAGGCAACCCATTGTTATGGAAACTGCACAAGAGGATCACCCAGCTGACTCCACTGGGTTCACACGTGCTCACAGGTACATCACAACAGCCTATGTTAAAAGTGTGCCAGCGTGTCCAGGCGCTCTGGCACCTCAGCAGAGATCATGTCACTCTTCTAAATGCACTTGCCCCTGGTTTGGTGTGTCTCTGCCTCTCTTGGAGGGGCAGGCACTTCACACCACACTGCACTCATGTGCAGAGAGCTCCACATTAATTTGGCATTTGATGCTCCGGGTACCAAAATCCACCTGATGTAGAAAGTACCCTCTATCTGTCTGTGCCTCTCTGCCAGGAGACATCCTAGCCCTGCCAGGATGAGGATCCTTGAGCTCTTAAATCACCTCTGGATGCATAGCCCTGGGTAACACAGTGCTAAGCCCAGGTGGTGCTGAGGCAGCACATATTGATCTGGCTCAGCCTGTGCTGCACAGCCCCTTGACAGGGGTTTGCACAGAGAATTGGCATCTACCTGTGCGACCTGGTGGACACATCCACGTGCATCCCCCTTCTCTAGGGCTACTTCAGTGCTGCTTACCCCACTCCACAGAGAGCGCTGAGGTCCCGAGCGATGCGTGGGTACTGGAGGGAAAAGAAAAACTTGGGATTAGTCAACAACAGCTGAAATAGCTGGCTACCATGTGACTGCATTTTGGGCACACTTCTTGCCCTAGCAGAAGTGACTTTGAAGAGCAGGTGTAGTTTCCAATGAAGTGATTTTCCTCCCATATTACTTTACAGTTTAATCACACAACGTGCCCTCCAGACCATGCTGCTAGCCATGGAGATCATCCTCTGGATCTGAGGATGCTGTTTAGATCCTTGCCAGTGGTATCGCCTCTTGGAACCTACCGCTGGGTGAGCTGTGTGGCTCATGGGTTCCTGAGAACAGCTCATATTTCAAACTCCCCCATGCAAAACTCACACAGAAAGCTGTCAGACCCATTTTCTAAGTTCAGCCTGGGTTAAGGCAATAAGTGTATTTAAATGTGTTTCACTGTGAAGCCCATCAGGCACTTAACATGGAGCAGCAAAGCACTCCCAGAGGGGAGCAGCACACAGAAACTTCCTCACCTTGCAGATATTCTACATCACAGATGAGACATGCCCACACACTTACTGTGGGTTTCAAAAGGATAGCCAAGATCCTTTTCATCAGGGTAGGAAGCCTGTAAGTATTGAACTGGGATTTCAGGTTGGGATCCACGATGTCTCCTTTGCTGAAAGGGCAGAGAGTGAAGAAGTCAGGACAAGCCACTGGTGCCAGAGCTACAGAAGCAGCAGCAGTGCTGTTTCCAAAGCAGGGTTTGTCTCAAAGGGGAGTTGCTAGAAGACAAAATCTGCCTGTTTCAATCTGAAACACTGAAACAAGAGATGCTTGTGGGATTTAGATGCTCAGATGTCAATGCTCCCTGCAGAAGCTAGGGAAAGAAGCACTGGACTGCCTGTGCTGTCAGTGCCATAAAGGCTCTGGAGAGCTTTTCAGCCGTGGAGCCATGTACAACCCTGGGCATGTCCCACCTCAAAGTGAGCGAGCAGCTGGGGTGGGTATTTGGCTGCTAGCTGGGGCTAAACCATTCCACCTCTGGAGGAATTTCTATCATGCATTACATTTCCCTTCACAAAGGGTTAATTACACACACACAAGACCAGTTGCCACAGTGCTGCCAACACACTGAATCTTATTACCTACTGTGTTATCCATGAGTGAGAGCTGCTCGTGCAAAATTCATCCTGCCAGAAATCACTCCTCTGCTGCCCACTATTCAGTTGGCACCCACAAGACTAAAAACACTCCTGACGCAGCCACCAGCTATTCAGTGCCAGGTCTCATGTCCCACACTGGAAAGGGGGCTTTACTCACAAGCAGTCCAGCAGGTGAGCAGCACCATCTGAGAAAATCCCTCTGGTGAACAGCTCGTCTACCACATAGTCAATCTTGGGTGGCGCAAAGGGAACAAGCTGCAAGAAAACCAGCCCTGTTCAGGTGGTGGCAGAGATGGAACGATCAACAGAGCCCTGTGTGAACCTCCCTGCCTCACTGGTGAGGTAGTCGGGAAGCGATGGGAAGCCTAGGGCCTCCTTGCTGCTGTAGGACAGGAAGCCACCTGGGTTAGCAGCATCTGCCCACTGTCCTTTCCAGGCTCTAAGGCATTAACACATATTGTGACCTGGTGCAGGCCAGAACAACTTTTAGAGGCTTCAAAACATCAAGTATTCTTAATTAATTTGGATCGTTGGAAAAACTCCTTTATAAAAATTCCCATTGGTGGAACTGCAGAATAATTTAGGGTAGAAAGCGTCCTGAGTTGGGGGGGGGGCAACTGCTCCAACCACCTTCACACCCACCCACCAAGAAATCTGCAGACTGTGCTTAACAGCCAAGGGATCATGGAAGCTGTTGTGAGCTTGGTATTTATGGGAACACCAAACACGATGGAAAAAACAGTGCTCTATAAACGGGTAACTTGGAGATAGCTGAAGGTGATTCTCCTGTCTACTAGGCCAGGAACATAAGCAAACTTGCTTCAGCTTGGGAAAGACCCTGTTGCCTGTGCCTTCCTCTTCAGGATCCTTGCAGCAGGGAAGGACACTACCTGTTTTACAGGCAGCAGAGGCAGAGATGGGAAGTGACTTGTCAGAACTCTGCAAGGAACAGGATAACAGCTCCAGGCAACCAGAGGCATGAAAACCCACTGTATGCCCTGCATCCTGGAGGAGCTTTCTGGTCTGCTGTATAGCCCGTTTCATACTGGGTGAGGGCTGGAAGTAGCCATCTCCTTCATAATACCCAATCCGAAGTGGCTTTGAGCTGGTGTAAACCTGTGGGAAGAGGAGCCATGATTTGCACACAGGAGTTGTACAAGCCTGGACCATTCCCAGGGCTCAGGGAGGCAGCAACTGAGATCTCCTGGGTTGGAGGAGCAATAGGGCTGGTGGAAAGCTGTACTGTTCAGCATAGAGACTACAACAGTGGCCCTTGGCGTGGTCTTTCTGACCCCACCTCCTACACTGTGAACATGTCCCAGCTTTGAGAGAGTGGTTGTGACAACACCTGTACAGGCCACATGCCTGGGACACCTGGCTATGGAGACTGTTCAGGGGATGGTCCTCCAGGGCAAGGAACAGCAGTGTGTTGTCTGGGTGTCAGGGACAACTGAAAGATCCTAGTATCCAGGGCCTGAACCAGAAAGACACAATGAAATGGCAGATGCAGAGAGCTAATAGCAAAGAGCAATAATTTCATAGGTCAGCCAGTGTTAAATCAGGCTCTCTAATTAAAGGTGTAAGGGGTGAATTCCTCTGATCAGGAGAAATCAACTCCTTTCAGGATTGGGCTAAGATGGACCCAACAAGCTTGTTTTGGACATGGCCAGGAGGGGAAGGGGTCAGCATTGGGCTGGTCTCAGCAGGGCAGGACAACCTGTCTGCTTCGTGTGGTTGCTCATGCTGCTGCCCTCTGCTCAGGAGGACACTGCCTCTGGCTCCTGTGCTATCTTGAGACATGAAACCAGGCAGGAATCTACACAGATCTCACTTTGTTCCTCAACACACGGAGGCATGGGATGGCCTCTGAGCTTTACCTCCTCATCAAAGGGGAGGGGGGCACAGTGGGGTCCAGCCGGAACATCTCCTCACAGAGCAGGGCCTTCATGCAGAGAGCCAGGCTGTCCACATCTCTCGCCATCGGCCCCAGCATCCCTGTCACTGCAAACACAGAGGGGTCCCATCACTGCAGGGAGGTGGGTTGGTGCTGTCTCACAGTTACTGTTAGGGTCACAGCATGGAAGATTTTCTGTTGGGTCAGGGAAGAGGATCAGGAAGTGAGTGTAATGTGGAAGGAGATCCAGGAGGAACAACCTGCAAGTCTCAGAGCAGATACAATCCACTCAGTCTGACCTCCCAAGCCAGTACTCTGCAGACACAAGGCCTGCTCAAGAGGAGGGAGGACTTCAGCCCTCCTGCTGACAGCAATACTGTCTGGCAGCAGCTGAAGCCAGCAGAGCCTCCTGGCAGCATCTCCAGTGAAATATCCCAGGCCTTTGGCACACACATCTCATGTGTCTCACTGCTACACACCACCCAGGCTGAGTGGGTATTGCTTCAGTTCTGCTCAGATTCAGCTAACACCAACCACCACCCAGAACAGAAAACAACAGTGCAAAAAGGTAATGGCACAAGGCAGGTCCTCTCTAATTGATCACTGGTTTTGGCTGGTCACGAGGCACATGACTGAGGTGAGAGAGGTGGTGGATGCCCCATCCCTGGAGGTGTTCAAGGCCAGGTTGGATGGGGCCCTGGGCAACCTTGTGTAGATCCAGGCCTGAGGCTGATATCCCTGCCTGTGGCAGGGGGGTTGGAGCTCTGTGGTCCTTGGGGTCCCTTCCCACCCATGCCATTCTGTGATTCTGTGACTGACCTTACACATCTGCTGCCATTTCAGCAGGAGGAGGAGATGGAAGTAGTAAAGGCTTCACAGTAGTAACATACTACCCGGATAGACTTACCTGATTTCATTCCTATGATAGGAGAAACCACACCCAGTTTGCTAGGAACAGAACAGGATAAGCAGATCAGTAGCAGCTCTTGCTGTAAGGCAACCTACAGGCTTTCTATTTGCCCCCAAGTCAACATCTAGAAGGGCAAAAGGTCCTGCAAAGACTTGGTGTTTTCTAGGTTCTAGAGACAGTTTTTATCATCTCTTTTCCCCAGTGCTTCTGATTTCTCATTTGTGAGTAAACCGCCTCTGATAAACAGAAAACTCTTATAAGCAAAACAAGGAGTGGAAAAAATCTGAAAAGGAGATGACCCTGTTGCTTTCAGCATCCTGGCCAGGGCAATAAGTCAGTAGAATAAGCCTTTGCTGTGTTCACAGATGGAGATGACCCTAGGTCATCAACACAGCCCATAACATTGCTGGCACAAGGAAACAGGCAGGTTAGGGTGCTAACTGAAACCTGCAGGAAGCCACGGATGCTACTGCAAAGTTTGATGTGCTGTGGGGACACTTCACAGCCTTAACGGTGGCTAGAAAGAGAAGACAGATGTTGGGATGTTGGGATATACCTGAGCCTTTCAGCTGTGGGTTTGAGCCCACACAGCCCGCAGAAGCTGGATGGCAGGCGGATGCTGCCAGCTACATCAGAGCCAATGCCCAGGATGGAGCCTCCCCCTGCAATGAGAGCTCCCTCCCCTCCTGAGGAGCCCCCAGGGCTCTTCTGGTGGTTGAGAGGGTTCAGGGTCTGGCCGAAGATGGGATTGCTGCAGTCGTAGCTGGGGAGAGGAAGATCAGCAGGTGAGTGAGGTACTTCTGTCTCAGCAAACCATAAATAGAGGGCACACAGCATCCTTGCAGGGGTGAGTATGGAATTAATCCCGTGGGAAGAATCAGTAGAAAGTAGATTTGTTGAGACAGTTGGATTTAAAGAAGAAAGAGGCATCAAGTGTAAGAAATAATTTCCTGTTGAACTGGGGAGGCAATTAAATCAACATGCATCATTAGCTTGAAAGAGGGTGGGAGCTGGTGCATGCAGGCCCACTCTCAGGCAGCAAGAGTCACATCTCCTGGCATTTTCATGAAGGTGAACATGTGATTACTTTATCATCGTCTGTGGGATGTTGGTTTTCACGAAGGGGATTGCCCCCTGGCTCTTCAGAACCTGCACGATGACGCTGTCTTCTTCCTGCACTTGGCCCAGAAACTTCACCATCCCTCCAGAGGAGACGTGGCCCTT
Source organism: Hypotaenidia okinawae (assembly GCA_027925045.1). Taxonomy (NCBI): domain Eukaryota; kingdom Metazoa; phylum Chordata; class Aves; order Gruiformes; family Rallidae; genus Hypotaenidia; species Hypotaenidia okinawae. Next base: position 24,255,271 of record BSDF01000009.1, read on the forward strand.
GGGGGTTAGAAAGCAAAGAACATAAGGTGTCAGGAAAGATGCTGTTTGGAGCTGTGACAATAACAAGCATAGGTCCTGATGGCTCCTGTGACAAAGTTCCCACCTAACTTTTCTGACAGGCAGAACAGGACCTGACTACCCCAGGGAAAACCAGATCACAGCAAGTTACAAATTCCTGCAGAAATTTTCATCAGAAGAAAGGCAGGTTTGCTGGTCCCACAATATTTGGTAAGAGGGAACTCAGACAGTGCTGAGAAGGAGGATGTACCTTGCAGTTAATGTGGTCCTTAATGCTGATAGGGATGCCATAGAGCAGCCCCTTCTCCTTCTGCTTCTTCACTTTCTGGAGCTGATCCTCACAGCCATGAATGAAGTCTATCACGCAGTTCACCTCCCGAGTCACCTCCAAAGCCTCTCCAGAACAGAGACAGATGAATGGATGGACAGAAGGGAGGAAACAGTACTTAAATTGAGTTTCCAAGCTGAAAATTCAGTCTCCTCAAGCCACCAGCATTCATTATCCAGACCTTACCTATAAACTGTAGACTTTTCTTGCTGGGATGATTTTCTGCCCCGAATCTTTGTCCTTCTTATTTGCCCATAAACCACCCTTCAGACATCACAGTACCGACAAACTGTGATCCCCAGCACTGCCCCTTCTTTCAAAGTGAGCTGGGTTTTTCTTTAATACAAAAGCCTCCACAGCAGATGAGCCCCACAGCATTTCTCCCATGCTGGGGGTATCACTCACTTTGCCCATGTAGGAGTAGAGGACACTTTCTGGGGACAGGGACCCCTCCTTCAGCTTCTCTGCCAGCTCCACCATTGTCAGCGAGAGGATGTGTGCAGTCTGGGTGCCTGGGTTCTGCAAAGGGTAGGAAATTGGGTGCACAAATGACAGAAAAGGCTGGTGTTCAGGCTGAAAATCCCCAGGTCTAACATCTGGCCAGCAATGACCCCGAATGGAGAATTTTAGAAGATGTTCCCTGTAGAAGTGCAGGCCCCCCACAGAGCACAGCATGTGCTGGGGTGGGGAATTTGCTGACGGGGGAATTTGCTGAGTCTATAAAAGTAGAATGAAAACATGCAGAAAAATGCCTCTTGGCTGGAGAGTTGCATGAACCTGTAAGAGAGGTTTGACCTGTCTCTGTTTACTCTCCCACAGGCCCTCACCTCCCCTTCTAACTCACAGACAAGGTGTCATTAACAGGGGAAAAAAGAGTTGAGGAAAAAAAGGATGGGAGGAGCAGTAGGTATTGCTTGTGGGTCTATGACAAATCTTGAGTCCAAGGACCTGACCTCCTAAAACCCAGGTGCTTCTTTGCCTGTGCACGGGCAGGAGGAAATGTCTTTTAGCCACTGATGTGCAGATTTTGGAGACATGTGAAGCCACCCCCTCCCACCCTTTACTTTGAGGATGAGGCAGACAGGTCCCTGTGGAAGGGCAGAGGTGAGAAGGAGAAGAAGAAAGTCTCAGCAGTAGGGACAGATGAGGAGAAAAGGGTATAGGGAGGTGTGGGGAGCCGATTCAGCTGGTCCCAAACTCCGGTCCATCTTTTGTTCTCAGGTTTGTATTAAGAGAAACTCTTCCTTTACACTGTCTTTATGGAAGATGTTTCTGTGATCAGGGAGGGTGATCACCCTCAAAAAAACGGGTGATGATCCAAAACAAGCATATGCCCTAACCACTGTTCAAAGGGGGATCAATCAGCAGCCCCCTCCCCCTTTCTTTGGTTACCCGATATACAATCCCTTCCTCCCAAACATGCTTTCCCCCCGATTACCTCTTGTTTAAACCTGTGAGCTGCCTTCTCCATTCGCTCCAGGGCCAGATCCCGTGTCCTCCTCGCCTCCTCCATCTTCTGCTGGATCTGCCTACGTCCCAGCCACTTCAGCAGCCCTATGGCTGCAGCTGAACCGCAGAGCAGAGCCGAGAGGGTGCGGGGGTCTCCCCACCATGGGTCTAGGACCTGCCACGGTTGCTCTTGGGTCATGAGTTCTCTCCAGTTGTGGTCCAGCTACAGACACCTGGGTCTCCTACCTTATCCTAAGGAGGGCTGAGGAATGCAGGCTAAGCTGTTACCTGCTGTGCAAGATCAGCTCTGAAGCAGAGTTGCCTTAACAAAGTCCAGGAATGGAATTTTCAGACCGTGGACTTTGAAAGGGTCTGCCTGCAGGAGAAGCATCATGGGTCAGTCGGAGAAGCAACATGCTCAGCTCACACTGGGTTTGGGGCCAGGGTGGGGGTGGGTATCTCCCAACATTGTCTCCCCAGGACCCTGGCTGCTGCCATACCTGGCTAAACACAGGGAACAGAGCTAATTAAGCAAGCTGAATGTCTGCAAAAACCAGGTCTGGACTGTGCCTACTATACCCACCTCTAATAATTAATTAGCACTTAAGCCCATTAACTAGAAGTGCTCAGCCATCCTCTCTGTCCCTCAAGCCACAGCATGTGTGGCCCTTTGAGCCTGGGGTGACACAGCCCTGCTTGCACTGGGAACCTGGTGCTGGGCAAGGAATGGTACCTACTGGAGACAGGGAGCTCAAGAGATCACAGAGCATGAAGGTGCAAGGACACTGTGACCCTGGAAAGGCAGTATGGAAGGAGCTATCTGAATAGGCCTTCAAGGTGCCTGACTGCTCTCTGACATTTTCAAGCCAAGACCCTCTAACAGCCTTCTGGCAACCCAGATCTTGGGTAAGCAATTCCCTCTGATGGGCCCAGCATCCTACCTGCTTTCCAGTTTCTCAGCCATCTTCCAACCAGCGCAAGGCAAAGGAGCTGGACCACAAAGCCTCACCAGCTCCAGGAGCTGCCCCTTACCACAGGTGCTCCTCACCCACAGGACTGTCCTGGGGCTCAGTGTGGAAAGGAGGGGCTGAAAAAATGCAGCTTCTCAAGGGTCTGTCTGCAAGCCCACAGGAAAGGAACAGGGGATGCCCCTGCAAGTTCATCACCAAGATGCAAGGCAATATTGCTGTATCTGGAGAAGGGCTGGCTCTGCTGGAGGCAGAGGGTAGCAGTGCTAATAAGGAAGCTTTATCCATTGCTCTCTGGTGGAGAGGTCTTGTTTGGGGACCAAAAGCTACTGATGGTGCTGCTGTTACCTTGCCTGTTAAAGGCACATCCCATTGGGTTGCTCCTGGGGCAGCAGGGAAGGTCCTTGTTGAAGCAGCAAAACCTTGTAGAGAATCTGCCTGCTAATTAGAAAGGTGAGGAGGATCCTCCCTGTTGAGCCAGGATGGAGACCAGTAAGAGCAAGACAACTCAGTGTGGAGGTCACCAACGTCTCCTTGCTGTGTGGGGCTGTCATCTTCATTGCCCCATCCCAGCCTTTAGTTTCAGTGTTGCCACATACACCCACCTCCCTCCGCCCAGGCTGGAAGCAGCCTGAAGCTGGCCCCATCTGGCAACCCCAGGGCCACACAGCAGCTTTGGCCTTGCTGGGTGCTGTGCCCCTTTGCACTGCTCACAGGAGGTCTTTGCTCAGGGCTTCCACTGAGTTTACTGGTTCGGGTCCACTGGTGTCTCTGCAATTTGGACTCCTGCACCCTGCCCACCTCCATGCCAGTGAGACAAGAGGTTAAACCAACAGAGCCATGCAATGCTCAGCTCTCCTGAGCATGCCCACATTGGCCTTGCCTCCCCTGGTTTAAGCTCCTCCAGGCTTGAACTTTGAAATACAGACAGATAAACCTCATCCAGTATTTCCTGTGTGCGCTGAGAACATTTACAACTGGTGAAAAACTCCACCCCAGCTCTTCTGGGTCTTGGCTTTAACTAGCATTCAGCCCTGGGATGCCTTGGAGCTCCCTCCCTTCTTTGTTCCAAGCCAGGCTGATAAAGGCAGCTTTCTAGGCTGGGATAAACCCCTCTGCCCAGCCCTTGAAAAGATTTTGCATGACTGTCTGAAACAATACCTTACAAAAGCCAAACATAAAATTCTGCCAGAGCTTTGTTATGATCAGCCTGACATGGCTGCATTGAGAAAATGCTTCTCCCTTTCTGCAGCACACTTGGATACGTGCCAATCCCGGTGCTGGCAGCTGCCAGTGGCTGGAAAATCCCACTGGAAAACCTGGTGTGACACCCTCGTGCTCAAACGGGAGGAGAGGGTGACCAGGGCAGGTTGTCTGCCCATCAGACCCTGGCACCCAGCTTTACCCGTGCGCTGGGGTGAGCTGCAGCACTTCATACCTCTGCCCTGAGGAAAGCAGGAATCTGAAGGAGAGGGAGCTCAGGATCCCTCCAGCTTTCTGCTCCCAGGCGAGCAGGGTGCCAGCAGCCCTATGTTGTGGGAAGCAGTCCAGCTCCCTCCCTGCTCGCCAGGGCCTGCAGGCAGACTTTGGCCTTGGACTGCTAATCTGTGGCAGGGGAAACACCAGACTTTACCCTCAGGGAGCTGAGGACAGAGGGGAAAACCCCCTGCCTTCTATGAGTCCATATAGAAGGTCTCAGGCAAAACCAGTCCCTGTGCCTCAGTTTCCACATTTGTAAGAGAAGGATCATGTTCTTGCACTTCCCTGGGGGTGTTGAAAGGGTTGTTAAAATCCACCCCAACCCCCCCCCCCAAACACAGGACAAAAATAACAGACTTGCTGATAACAAAAAAAAACTGTATTAGGACTAAGGTTAGAAGTGCTTCACCACCACAGAGCTTGCCTCATTTTGCCCTTGCAACCCCAAACCAGCAGCCAGCCCAGCCATCACTGCATCCTCACGGAGGGGAACACAAGTCCTGTGGGTGAGTCAGGCCAAAGGATGACCTGCAGTGATGCCAGCTGGGATCCTGCTCCAGGTGAGCGCGCAGGACTCAGAAGAACATGTCTTTCTTCCTGATGAGGGTCTCCACCTCTTTCATGAACCGGAGGCACAGCTCCTCCTGCCACGGCAAGGCCACACACTGCACAGCCACCGGCATCCCCACACTGCCATGAAAAGCCTGTGGCACAAACAGAAGGGAAAAGGGCAGAGGGATGTCCAGGAGAAGGGATGGGGATGCTTATGTCCCTGGAGAACCTGGTGCTACTCACTTTTGCCAGGGTCCGGTCCCACCAGTCCTGAAAGTACCCCTTGTAACTCTTCAGCTCCTCCTCATCCTCATCCGTCACCAACGTGACAGGAACCACGCCAGCAGGGAAGTCCAGGGTGTTGTAGAGCATGGTGTAGCTGACTGCCACTGTGGGACAGGGAGAGCTCACAGGACCAGCATGCTACAGGGAAAGCCTTTGCCCCCTCTGTGCATATGAGCATCCAGGCAGCAGGGCACATGCACTAGGAACTCAAGGGCTGTGGGGCGAAAACCCACCCCTTGGCTATCACACTCATCAGGGGGTTATTCTGGGTGTACCCCACAGACTGGGGCTACCCCAAGAGCCAAGCTCTCCCCACTGCTGCCCAGCGCCTTGGGGACATGAAGGGAGAAGGAAGAACGCTCCCTATTGATACTGGTGGACTGCTGCAGCAGGGGCATGCTGGAGGCCAAGGTCTGCAGTCAGTAGTCCTACCTGAGAGCTTCCTAGGGTAGCCTATGCCAAGAGCTGGACCCAGCATGGGACAAAGCATGACATCCAGATTCAGCTTTTTCCACTGGGCGATGAACTGGTGACAGAACTCCTGAGGAGGACATGAACTGGTGGTCAGTGGGGTGGGTGGGTGTGCTGTCCTATGACTGAGGCTCTCCTTGGGTGCCCTTCCCCAAGAGCATCCATCAGTTGCAGGTGAGCTATATCAAGCCTGATCTTACTATAACCCAGCAACCCAGGTCACAAGCCATCCCACCACACAAAACACCCTCCCCCTGCTAATACTGGAGGTGGGGAAGGACTGAGTGTGGGGGCAAATGGTCTGATATGGGATTGCGACTGTATCTACGCTTCACCCTAATTTTAAACGTACCATGAACTTGCACATCGAAGTAAGAGCTGTTCATTAGTGATGTATCCTCCTACCTCACATCACCAGGGACTTTATCATCTCCTAACCTCAGTGGGTACTGAATTTGCCTCTTCCCAAAGAAATATAAAACAAAACCTATCTATCTAACCCCAACTTGCAATGCTTTACCTCAATTTCATGATGAAGACTCCAGACTTCATCCACTGTGCTGAAAAAGGAAACAAAACCAATGAAAGGCATTGAGAAAGGCTGCAAAGAGCAGCTTTAGGGGCAGGGAAGAGCATTAAAAAGCAGATGGGCACAGGATAGCTCACTCCTGGTGCTGCAGCCAAGGGAAGAGAGGAGTCTGGCAAAGCCCCAGCTTCACTTGCAAGGGCTGGGTGGGTCTTGTTGCTGCTTCTGCCCAAGATGGAGGGCTCAAGACTAATGGTGCAGCACTGCTTCAGCCCAACAAATGTCCAGCCTTAATACTGCCTTTGAGCCAAGGAGGCAGAAACCCAGGCTTGTCATTTCTCAAAGGTCAGGCTGAGTGAGACAGACTGATCCCTCGGTGTGGGGACAGACACAGTGCCTTGGGGCACAGCACAAACACACCCTCATCACTGCTATGGGCCCTTTCTCACCACTCACTGCCCAATGCTGACTCTGCAGCCTCCTACCCAGTGTGTTCCCCTTCCTTCTGTCTCACGGTGCCCCTATGGCACTGATGAAGCTTCATTCCCACAAGCTTCATTCAGTTCTCAAACAAGAGACTAGGAGCCCCAGCCCTCACTCCCATCCCTGGTGCTGGGACAGTTTGCCAGACCTTGCAGGGTTATGGTGTGGAGATAAGCTGCTCCTGGTTTGCTGCCACCCTTGTACTTCCTCAGACATGTGTAGCTGGGGCAGTGTCCCTAACATATCAAATCCTGCTGCTCTCCAAGAGAGAAACACAAACCTTCCCACATTTGCCCAGGCTCAGATTTACTCACTTTGCTCTCATGTTTCTTATGATAGCTGACAATCGAGGCACCTGCAAAGCAGAAAATAAATGAAGAAAAAAAAACCCCAAAACCACACCAAAATCATTGACATTGATCCCAGCCCTGTCCTCTGACACAGCTCTGTCACAAATATAAGCTGATGGCTCTGTGCTTGCAGACAGGACTTATGGACTTTCCAAAGTGGGGAGAGGAAGAACAGGAGTAGCATCGCTACAGTTTGGAGATGTGTCTAAGCACAGCCAGGAAGCAGCACCCAGTGACTTATCTAGGCCACAGTCTTACAGCAACAGGAGATGAGTTATTTGCCACCCAGTGCTTAACCCCATCGAGGCTAGGAAGAAATGGACCTTACAAAGGGTTTGGTGATCCAGGAGAGGAGAGTTTTTAGCCAGTGAGGTGACTTCGCCAACCAGAGGAAGATCCCCAGGCTGCTGTTCTCCAGCTCCCCTTTGCTGCAAGAGAAGAGAGTGTTCAGCTGAGCGGCCTTAGGAAGAAAAACAGTGGACCAGCTTCTGTAGACCCAACCCCTCTGAACAGCCCAAAGTGGCAAAAATAGGTTAGCTCTGGGCTCTGCTGGTTCTCATGGTATTCACAGGACATCAGCACCCAGTTTCCCTTCATCTGCCAAGGCCGGTGACAACCCCCAAGAGACTCGAGGTTTGGCTGAACCACCTGACAGTAAGCTCCCCAGTACCCACCACTGCCTGCCCCCAGCAGGTCTGCTCCCTGTATCCAGAGGCTTAGCCAGACCCCAGGGCACTGATCACACCAACCTGCTCCAGGCTACACTTACAACTTCTTGACCATGGAGGCACCCCCATCTGCGAACATTCCTCTGACGCAGAAGTTAAAGACCACGTAGTCCACATTGGTGAGCTCAAAGGGCACCAGCTAGAAGGACAAGTGGAGTCAGTGGCACAAACACAAGGAATCTGTATCAGGGAAACCACTGAGGGCTTGCAATGGGCTGAGTTGGGATGAGCTTTTCCTGACAAGCCATCAGGAAAGGCTCTTGGGCATTTGAAGCCACCAGGTCCTTCCCAACCCATCCGTCCTCCCCTGAAAAAGCAGTTTTCCCCCTGAGCACCAACTGATGAATCAAAAGATATAGGATGGGCTTGGCCCCTGATGTCCAAGCAGCTTCAAGGCACAAAGGTCCCTCCAAAACTGGCAGTGGGTGACAGAGAGCAGGAGTCTGTGCTTCCCACTTCACTCCTGATCCTCGTGCAAGGATAAGGGGGAGGTGTGCAGCCACAGCCATGCCTCACACAGAGGAGATGACTAGCTGAAATGGCAGAGAGGAGGAAGGAGACACCCCAGAAACATGAGATTCTAGAAATGGGTCTGGGTCAATACGGGACTTCTTGGTTCTAAAAGATCCATCATCTCTAACTGTCCTTTTATTTTCTTCTTGGGTCCTTGTTTCTAGATACGAAAAACAGGAGGTGGCTTTCCATACAACATGCAGTAGATCTGTAGAACTGCTTGCTAAAGCACACGATGCAGAAGAGGTGAAATTGGCTTCAGAATAGACTAAATTAATGCTTGGACAACAGATCTATCACACCCACTGAAGAGAGGTGGTCTGTCAGGCTCAGGAAACGTGCTGAGCTGGCAGTAACCATGTCCCACAAGGACCTGCCCCAGGGAAGCTGCCTCAGGACCTCAGGGTTGTACAGCACCTAGCACCAGTGTGGATCTCAGCCTAAGTGCACCCACTCTACAGACAAGTCATACAGCAGTTTGTCTCCTCTCTAGCATGTATTACAGCTCAGGGCGGGCTCCCTTTTGTTGTTCACCAGCACCTAAAGAGCACTGAGATCCTGCTGAGCAGGGAAATCAAGTTGCAGTACGAAGAAGATCTCTTTTCCATAAGCAGCTATCTATTTCCATCAAAACTGTGGGAAGCTGAGTGGATTCCAGGCCCTGCCACAAGCAGAAGGAAGAATAGATGCAGCATGACTGCTTGGGTTCATGCAACATCCTACCGTGTGGCCAGCATCCTCCAACAGCTGCTTCGTCTCCCGAACTGCACGTCTCATGGCAGGGCTTGGCATGGTGAAGAAATCGGTTTCGTAGTAGCCTATGCGGAGGGGTTGCGTGCTGGAGAACACCTGCAGAGCAAGGCAGAGCACCAGTTGGGAGGCTGTCAGTGGCACCAGGAGCCAACAGTACACCCACACAGCATCAAGAGCGAGCAGTACACGCAGGGTGAGTGTGGAAAGCGGCACGTCTCTTGCCCACGTGCCAACCCACAGCACGTGGCACGTTAGAACAGGTCCCGGAAGGCTGCCACGCACCACCGGCATCTTCACCATGAGCAACAGCAGCTTTTCTCAGAGACCTTTTACCCCTTTGAGGTCCTTTACCTCCTCATTGAAGGGAAGAGGGGGCACTGTGCTGTCCAGGTTGAACATGTCCTCGCACAGGAGCGCCCGCATGCACAGCGCCAGGCTCTCCACATCTTTTGCCATTGGCCCCACTGCTGCAACCACTGGAAGAGACCAGAACAGAGCATTAATGATTAGGGGTCTTTCAAGGGCACATCCTACAAAAGCAGGATCTCTTGGCATGATTTTGACTTAGGCTAGTGTTGACAACAGTTCTTCTTTGAGAATTGGGCAGGTGCCTTCCCACTGCTATGGGCCCAGAGTTATTATCCATCAACATGTCCCCTGACATCTCCATTTCATGATTTACAAAATTAAACAAAAAGCTTTGTTGATCACAGCACAAGGACAACATAAGATTCCCCCCAGCTTTGACTGCTAATCCCCCTTCTGTGAATCAGTGACAGATGATGCCACAACCTGGAGTTCACAGGGTGTGTTGAGGTTTCTGTGTTACACAAACTTCTCCTCAAGGCTCAAGTATGTTTTGGTTTCTCAAGAATCATGTATGGGGGTGGCTCTCTGAAAGAATCCCTGAGAAGGAACCTACTTCCCTCTCTGTTGGAAAAGGTCCCCCATGACCATCTGAGGGTCCTTCTTACCCCTTCCCTACTGCCCTCCGTGGGGGACAGTCATCAATTCCTACCTGCCTTCTGCCCGAGGACACCAGAAATGATTCCTTTTTTACTGTGAAGAAAAGAGATGCACAAAACACAGCAGCTGAGTAGGGTTCACCAAAGGGAAAGGCTTTCTGCCTTAAGCAAGTGATAATGAAAGCACAGCCCGCCCTTCAGAGATGCAGACATTGGCAGAAAGTCAGGAACAACCACCCCCTTAGCATGCAGACGGAGGTTTCCTCACCTCTGTTGTGGAGGAACCAATGCTTCCTCCCATATACATCCCAGAAGAGGCTGGGAGCCCTTCCCAGTTCCTCCCAAGTTTCCCTTTGCCCACAGAACCATCCCAGCACAGCGGCTGGTAGGGTGGCAGCTGGGTCTCACCCAAAGACATCACTGCATTGCTTGGAGTACCTGAGCCTGTTCCCGGTAGGTTTGAGCGCACAGATCCCACAGAAGGCAGCAGGAAAACGCAGACTCCCTCCTACATCTGTCCCAAAGCCCAGGATGGACCCACCTCCTCCTACAAGTGCCCCTTCTCCACCAGAGGAGCCTCCAGGGCTTCTGGTGTAGAGCAGAGGGTTGAACGTCTGACCAAAGATTAAGTTCTTGCAGTCATAGCTAGGGAGAGAGAGAGAATGCAGACAAGATGAATGTAGATATCTGCTGGTGTGGATCCCAGTCACAACAAAAATACCTTCAGAAATTAATTAGGTACTTCACTAGTTGTTACATTGACATCACTTAGCCTGAGGGAGCTTCCCAAAGCTCCCATGAAGACCACCAGCCTTTTTGGGGCAGTCCCAGGACGTGGATTCACTGCCAGCTTATTTCAGTGTTACCAAACCCTCCCCAGATAGACCCAGCAGCAGCACAGATACACCACACCTCCTGGAAAGGCTCCCCATCCATGCAGTGCCAAGTGCCACAGGACATCCAAGGTAGCCCACTTGCAGCAGGTCCAGGCCCCCCAACTTGGTGTGGGGGGACACTGCTGAGCTCCTGCTTGGGAACAGGCTGAATGCTATCTGCAGTGATATTCCAGCACCAGATGTCCCCATGAACTGGTGTGAAGCCTGATAATCCCTGGGGCCACCTCTTTGTGTGGCTTTTTTAAAGCATGGTCAGTCACTGCCACGGTGCCATAAGGCATTTCACAGGGCTGGGTGATCACTGGGTGATCCTCAGCCATGTGGGAGCTCTGCCAGAGTTCACCTGGCAGGACACAGGGACACTAGCAGGGTGGCTGCAGAGCAAACCTGACCTCACCCCATATCAACAATGTCAAGAATGGGCTCACCAGATATAGCAAGAGATTTGGGAGCAGGATAATTGAAGGTTGTTAGCTTAACTAGCTAGCAACCTTCCCCATCCACATGCTTGCACTGCTAACAGGACCACCTCTGAGGGGTTAATTTTAAAAGAAAAGTAGTTTAAAAGCCCCTTGCACAGGAGAAAAGGTCTAGGATTTCTCTCCCCTCCTACACCCCTTTTGTTTCTTTACTTCATCTGGAACTAGAATTAATTTTCACCCTGAGAGCAGAGGGGTTTACTCTTAAAGTAAAACTTAGAGACATGAAGAATGGGAACCAGCAGTTGCTATTTAAAAAGAGATGGGGATTGACTTAGACTTGATGGAAACCCCCACCTGAGATGTGGGAGGGGGAGGACTGCCATTGTGCTGAGGGCAGGGAGCACCCACCTACCTGATGAGGGACTGGGGAACGTTGGTTTTGACAAACGGGATGGCTCCCTGTCTCCTGAGCACCTGCACCAGCACGCTGTCCTCTGCTGCTGGTTTATTGAGGTTTTTTATAAACCCTAACGTGGAATCATGGCCCTAGGAACAGAACAACAACGAGGTTTCCAAGTGGAGGACAGCAATTCCCCTTGCCCTGTACTTTTCTCTCTATATATAAGCCCATGCATGCACCTCCAGTAGCATCATGCCCACGTTGCATAGCACACTGGTGGGAGATCTGACCAGCTCTCTTTTGACCGATATGGGAGATGGGCAGCGAAGTTGATCCCGTGCCAGGGCAGGCCATCCCACATCAACTATGACAAAGTCCAGGTGGACATTGAGGTCAAACCTCCCCCAGCCACCAAACTTGAAGCCACAGGGATCTCAGGATACCCGTGGTATCGCTGGCAGTACCTGGCAGTCGATGGAGTCTTTGATGCTGACCGGCACTCCATAGAGCAAACCCGGCTTCCCCGTCAGCTTTGCTTTCCGGAGCTGGGTCTCGCTTTCCTGCAGGTACTCCGTGATGCAGTTGGTTTCTGTGGTGATTTGGACGGCCTTGGGGAAAGCAGGCAGAACCCACAGGTGAAACAGGGCCTATTGCACAACAGCCTTCTGCTCTTCCCCTTTCCCACCTCCCCATCTGGGCAGTCGGTGTCAGGCCAGCCCTTCCTGTTCCTTCCCAAGCCGTTTTCATGCCCAACTCCAAAATGCATCTGGACACAGCAGGGCACAGCACCTGCTGGTGTGTGACAGACAGGGCCATGCACCCCAGCAGAACACCAAAAGCTCTTCACTGAGCTCCTGGGGTTATCCAGAATGATAACACCAAAGTGGGAACACAGGGGGTGATGAGGGCATTATGGCAAAGCAAAGAATGAAAGCTAACGCTGAATCTTTGAGGTTTCACAACACATCTAGGGGTACAGGGCAGACAACAGCAGCACTCTGCAACTTCCCTGTAGTGATAGCCATCCCTGGGAAGGTATAGGCTCTCCGGATACACTGAGCCTGCGGCTCCCCTCTGTTCCAAACCAAGCCAAGAGCCATGGGAGCCAGATGCCTAGCTCATCCCTCGCTTGGACAGAAGCACAAAGCAGCCCAACACTAACCAGCAAGCATTGACAGCTCAGCAGCCTTTGAACCTTGTGCTAGGCTTCCCCCAAGAAAGCCATCCCACCATGGCTGAGATGCTGCCCCACCACCCTTGCTCCTCACCTTGCCCAGATAGGAATAGAAGACATGCTCCAGAGGAAGGGAGCCATCACGGAGCTTCTTGCAGAGCTCCGGCAAAGGCAGAGAGAGGATGGAGACGGTCTTCACAGAAGGATGCTAAGGGAAAGGTTGAACAAACATGACACACCTCTACCTCAGCTGGTGGGCTCCTGTACTCCCTTTAGTACCCACTATACCCCATCCACAGATATCTGCTGTTCAGTGGCCAAATGCAGTCAGTACCTTCCTCAAACCCACCATCCCGCTCCTACTCTGACACCAGTGAGCATGATGTGGAACCTGCAAGGCCAGTGATAATGCAGGCTTGCTTTCTGTGGCCTTCTCTCCTTGGCCAGACCGGTCTCACCAAGCACCTGCTGCTGAAGGGAAAGCCTTTTATGAAGTCTTGTTCAGACAGGTCTCGGCCAGGCCTGGGGCAGCTGCTTGGTGCAGTGTTCTCTGCTGAATTACAGTGGGAACCGGTGGCATTGGTAGGCACATTGCTGGACCTGGTGCCAGCTCTTCTCCTGACATCACCATGGTATCCTACACACCAACCAAGGAGCCCCTTGGCTGACAGCAAAGGGGTCATTTTTTGAGGGGGGGGCAGAGCTGGGGAGAAGAAGCAGAGATTTCCCAGCCACCTAATAAATATCAGGGTCCCAAGCCAAACCTTGACCTCACTCCAGTCACAGGCTGGGGCAGTTTGATGGGACCCCAGTAGGTATGAGGCGGCCGGGCCGGACCCCTGGGCACCGTGCCTCGTCACCGGTGGCATCGCGTCCCGTCCCCTCGAGCTGCGCGGCTGCACTTTGGCCTCTGCTGATAACCCTGAGCCTGATAACCCCCCTGCCACCGCTCCGGCGGCCAGCCTGAGCCTGCTGCCATGGCGGAAGAGGCCGGCGAGCCCTCAGACGCGGGGCTGGGCTTTTCTCCTCCCCGCCGCTTGCCGCTCGCCGGCGCCTGCGCTGCCGCCCGTTATCCCCCGCTGCACCGGCTGCCCCGGGAAGCGTGTCTGCTCCATCCCTGCTGCGGGGAGGATGCGGCCGCGCCGCCGGAGCGCACGGACAGATGATTTGAGGGAGGAAGAAAGTAAAACTAGCTCCGTGTTACGAGCCGAGATGCCGTCTCGCTGCGGGGCCGGCTCTGCCCCACCCCCCGTACCCCCCCACCCCCCCCCCCAGCAGCTGCCCCTTGCAGGGGGGATACCCCACCCCACCCCGCCCGCAGGAAGGGCTGCGCCACCCTCTCCCCCCTGGGGGCTGTGACAAGGGAAAGGGCCGGGACTAAAGAGCCATCACCGAGCGGGCGGAGGCGGCCCGGGGGTGGAAGGGAGAAGCGCGTCTCCTCGCACCCACCTGCTCCCGAAAGCGCTGCACGGCCATCTCCATTTTCACCAAGCTCCGCTCCTGCCTCCGCTGAGCCTCCTTCACCTTCCTCCAGAGCCCGCTTCGCCTCCGCCATCGCAGCAGCAGCAGCAGCAGGCCGGCGGCCGAGCAGCAGAGCAGGGCGGGCAGGGGAACCCGCATGGCGGGGCTGACCGGCCGGGCGCCCCGCTCCTCCCGCTCCCGGCCGGGTCCGAGGGCACCAGCTCCTCGATGGGAAGGTGGAAGGAGAGGGAGGCAAAACCCGGGGAGGATTCCCGGGCGGGAGAGAGCCAGCCAGTCAGTCTGGAAAGGGATTTAACCAGTTCGCTGCTTTGCGAGCAGCGGTGCGGGGAGGGAGGAGGAGATTTGGGAGCAGGAAAAGCTCCTGGATTAAAAACTTACCCTTCCCTGTACTGGGCGGTCTCTCTCTGTCTGATAAGGTTTATCTATTTTCCCCGAGCGAGGCTTTGAACTCCCTGTAACGTTTCAGGCTCTCTGGGAGCAGCCTTGGCTAGGAGCATCAGGGAGGAAGCTCCAGAGGTACCTGGCTCCTTCGCGTTTCCTGAAGCCGAGCAGCTGCGGGGGGAAATAAAGAAACAATAAACGGCTCAGCCGGTGCCCATTCGAGCCCACCCCATCAGCATGGGCGTGCCTGTGCTCAGCTGAACGCTGTGGTTTCCAACATAGAAATTTGGCATCCCTGCTCAGCTTGGGGAATGCTTGCTGGGGCTTTGCCCTCGCTTTTGAGGGAAACTACAAAATAATTAATCTTTAGCCCCGCGTGGGGTCTGTCCTTAAATTAAAAAGAAAGAAAAAAGAAAGAAAAAAAGAACATCTCTGCTGCTTTCAAAACTTCAGGAGCAAATATTTCAAGCTTTAGATGCTGCCTGTAGGGTTGTGGAAAACCTGTTGGGAAGGATTTGGGAACTCCTCTTCCTCCCTTTACCTCCCAGCAGGGTGAGCTGTGCCTAAAGCACCCTGGGCAGATACTGAGCTAGAAAATGCAGTGGAGGGGTATGTGGGGTACCTGACCCCAGACCTGATTTTCCTGGTGTTACTGCTCAGGGCACTGGCTTTACTTTAACCTTCCAGCCTTTACTTTAACCTTCCAGCCCCAGGGCTACTTTAACAGCACCCAGGAGGCCCCCAGAGTGAGAAGCTGCTATGTCTGTACAGCTGCTCAAATGCTGCACCAAAGGGGATTGAATCTTGGGGTGCTGGAAACAAGGATGGATCCTGCCCCTGAACCTCCTGCACTGCTTGACAGGCCTGGAGCCTGAGGTTAAGGGAGGGTGAAAGGATCAGCTAGATCATACACATATCCTGGGGCTCTTTGCTGAAGGATGTTGAAGCCTCAAAAATATTCAGCGCTCACTGATCTTGGGTGGCCTGTGGCTTCTTACTCTGCATTTGAGGATGAGCAGCTCCCTATTATCTGGGTCAAGGAAATGACATGCAAGAACAACGTTTTTCCCTGCTGTTTTATTCTCTTTTTTTCTTCCTTCCCTCACACTATTTCAGTCTGTGGGGCTCAGAGGATTAGACAGTAATTCGAGCTCCCAGGAGCACTGCAGTCCTGTGCACAAGGACTACGTGGGGCACAAGAAACTGCAGGGTTGGTGTGGATGCTCTTGCAGTGAGCCAGAAGGATGAGATCAGCTTAATGTCAGTGAGAGCAGATGCTGTGATCCTTATTCATTCTTTCCTTCCCTCCCTCCCTGACTGGAAGCTTTGGCTCCCCTCGGTTGCCCTGGTCTCACCCAGTGACAGCACAAATGCCAAGATCAGGCAGTACAGACAGGTACACCTTGAGTCTTTTAACAGAAGAACAAGAACTTTGGAGAAGCAGAAGTTAAAAAGTTTAAAACTAGTTCTGGTGGAAGAGAAAAATCACTTCTCCAACTCTCTTCCCCCTCAGTTTAAAACCTTGTAAAATCTCCCAGGCAGGAACAACTCACTAATTCTGCAGTTCAGCTTGTCAGAGGGAGGAAAACAAAATATAAACCTTATTATGCCTGGAGCTGCTGCTAGAGATCCCTCCTCTCCTGCACGAGTGTGGGTGGGTAAATAAATGGTGTTGAGGCAGCAGGCAGGACAGCAGCAAAGCTTAGGATTTCTGCTGGGGTTTGCCAGCTCCAGAAGGTTAACCCAGGGCATGGGAAACCCCAAAATGCAGCAGGTCTCTGCTGTGACCCAGCTGCCAGCAGAGGTGGGACAGGGCACAGGACAGGCAGGGGCCAGCATAGGCAGGTGGTGCCTGGGACCACCTAAGAGGTAAAATGGGTCTGGCCTTGCTCCCCGTGGGCCAGGGGGGTCAACTGCTGGCTTGTGGGGTGAGTGATGCCCTGATGTCCCTTTAGGACACCAGCTTGTCCTTGCCAGATGAGCAAGTGGAGATTTCCTGCTGTTATGTCTGTACAGCTGCTCAAATGCTGCAGCAAAGGGGGCTTGAATCTTGGGGTGCTGGAAACAAGGATGGATCCCGCTCCTGAACCTCCTGCACTGCTTGACAGGTCTGGAGCCTGAGGTTAAGGGAGGGTGAAAGGATCAGCTAGATCTGCAAAAACCTCCCTTCCCCCTTGTTTGCAGCTGGGTGGATACCACCACACCCCACAAGATTCTACAACCCTGTGGTTACTGAAGGAGAGGCAGAAAAGCGTCATCTTCCTCCAACTGTGACAAATCACACATGGATCAGCTCAGGCTGAAGGACTAGCTAGCCCCCATTCATCAACACCAGAGCAGATGCCAAGAGCGTGGCGAGCACATAGCAGTGTGTTCTGTAACGCTCTCTTCTGGCATCCAGAGCTGCAGCTTCTCAAGCCAAAGGTTATGTTTCCATGACCAATAGCTGCATGCTTCTACAGATATTTCTGGGGTGAATCAATCCAGTTCTAGCACTTGTGGGCCCCTGCAGCAGGGAGATCCACAGTTTATCCTTGTGATCCAGGGAAGCATCGCTCCTGTTTGCTGCCCTCAGCTGGTTCCATTTGCTGCCCTTTATTTCAGAGGCAATAAGCAATCGTTTGCTGTTGACCTGGGAATTTATACACCTCTTCCATTTTGTCCTGCTGCTTCTAGACTGTTTCTCAGAGGTTAACAACCTGCTTCTGCTGCCAGTCACAGCACACCCCAGGATCTGGTTCTCTGGAAGAAGATCCAGACTTTGTTTACAGCAGCAAGTGGTTCCTCTTGCTTCATTTCTCCTCTCCTTGTAGGTGTCTGGTTCTCTGAGAGGGATTCATCAACGTGATCTGCAAGAAGGTGAGGCAGCTCCTCTCAGAGCTGGAGCTTATCCCTTGCTCTGTCTCCATTCCAGTACACAGCTCTGCAGCAGCATTCCTGCTGCTCACCTGGGCTGTGAAAGAGCTGATGAAGAGAAAGTTTGTCCAAGCTATGCACCACCTAGAGATTCTGGAGGGGGTGGTCCACCAGCTCAGGCGAGAAGTAGTGTCATGTTGGAGTGATTTCTTTTGAGCCTGCAAGGAAATCCTGTGTTTCTGCCAAGTTGGTCACTTGGTGATACCTTTGCTGTTCCTGTGGTAGTCACCTCTGCCTGGAGAAGGTGCTGCTTCTCCTCACTGATTGTGGTCCAGCGCTCTGCCAGCTGGGGGCCTGGTTGCTCCATGATCTGCTTAAAGCTGGAGTATCTAAGGCATGGTGAGCAGATTGAATGTTCAGGTTTTTGCCAGCTTTGTGGGCTCTGCTCTGGAGCAGATTAGGAAGCATTCCTGTAATTTTCCTGCCAGCACCATGGAGGAGGAGCTGACCTGGAAGAAGACCAAGATTTGTATGTGCAACTCACACTTGCACAAACTCTTTTTGCTCCTTGTGCATCCAGCAGCTATTGCATGGTAGCTCGATGGAGAGTAAGGAAAAGTTGAAGAGGTCACAGCAGTGGGGTCCCTGGGATGAGGAGGAACCTTTGGGAGATCCCTAAGATTGCTAAAGACACCTGAAGCAAATAACTGCACCTTGCAAGCGCTGGCATCAGGCTCTGAAAACCTCCTCTCTGTACAAATGGGGGTGTGGAGACTCATCACTAGTGGTGCCTGTGTTACAGCAACCTGAGTTGTGTTTTGTGTTTCATGTGAACATTAAGAAATACGGGGGGGGGAGAGAGAGAAAGCAAATTTAAGTGGCTAAAATTACTCCTGTAGTTGTTTTACACAGCTGAATGAAGATAATTGTATTGGCAATTGTGAGTGATTACAGTATTATCTGCCATCAAAAAAGTTATTTTTTTGCACACTAAAGGAATTAATGA
Source organism: Hypotaenidia okinawae (assembly GCA_027925045.1). Classification (NCBI taxonomy): domain Eukaryota; kingdom Metazoa; phylum Chordata; class Aves; order Gruiformes; family Rallidae; genus Hypotaenidia; species Hypotaenidia okinawae. Next base: position 24,273,756 of record BSDF01000009.1, read on the forward strand.
TACATAAAACTGTGCTTAGATTGAGTGCATTCATCAGCAGAAACGCCTCGTGCTGGCACTGCTGCACTGTAATTACTCCAGCGCTGGGAGAAGGAGAGCAGGAGATAGGGGGCTACTGTGGAGGCTGCCAAAGATTTACATGCACTTACACACTGAGCAGCTCCAGTACTCTGGGAGGGGGGAGCAGAACCAGGGCAGCAAAGGTGGTGATGGGGGAACAAGATTGGCCCCTTCTTTTTCTTGATTGTGCATTACAGAGCAAAGGATGGGTGTGTGTGTGTGTGTGTGTGTGTGTGTGTGTGACCTCAGTGTTTAAAATTTTGCAGGGTGAAACCAGCGTGGAGAAGATGGTTAAATGATCCTCAGAATAGCAAGGGATGAGCCCAGACTTTGTAGGATGATGCCTCGTGGTGTCTGAATTGATAAAGCTGTTCCTGGAGTCACAAGGGGACCTTCTCATCCTTGAGAGACTGATGGTGGTGGTGGGAACGGCAGGGGTGGTGTCCTCAAGGGACATTTGCTTGTGCCCTGTGCTTCACATGAGCCCATCATGCTGCTGCATTGGTAGGGCTGGGACACTGGGTACCTTTTGGTGGGGTCAGGGTGGGGAAATGTAGAAGAAATGCTCCTCAGCTTGTTCCACACCCTGTGGCCCCTCAGCAAGGAGACAGGATAGTGGGAGGGGGTGTGGTGTGTGGGGCCCGTTTGCAGACTGGTGCAGCCCAGGAAAAGCTGCTAAGAGGGATTGGGAGCTGTTCAGAGCAGCAGGATGCTTCCCATGACGCAAAGAATTTGGAAGAGCCTTGTAAGAGAAGGGCAGTGGGTTTGCAGCCCCTTTCTGGAGCCACAGTCCCTCTCCAGCAACACTCGTGCCCCACTCAAAGAGGGAATAATAAAACCTTCCATGACCTCCGTCTTCTTGTGCAGAGCTGCTTTCTGAGCCGTGCCTTGGGCTGAATGAAGAGAGAAAGAGGAGCACAGGCGCTTTTCCAGCCCGTGAGGGGACACGGGCCAAGGCAGGGTGAGCATCCCTCGGTGCTCCGAGAAGACATCGCCGCTGGATGCATTTGGCCTTTCTGGTGTGAGCCACCAGAGAGCAGGGTTGAGCTGCTGTCCTGGCAGGAGTCCCATGCTCGGAGGCTTCAGCATCCTTAAACCCCGCGCTACGTACCCGGCACCAGCAAGGAGGGTTTGATGAAGCAGAAAGCCCTTTTTTGACTCTTTGGGTGATGGGACAGCCCGAGCTTCCATGGGAAGCAGTGCTCTGGTTTCAGACGATTTTAAGGGCTCTTATAAATTGATGGGAGTTTTGCTGTTGGTCCGTCTGGACCAGGTTGTTTTTGCCAAGGGGGACAGCCCCACAGGGCTTGGCTCTGCAAACTGTCCATCCTCAGAGACCTGCGACTGTGCTGCTGCCAGGGCTTGTTGCAGTGTGCAGGACTGTGGCTGGAACCTGGCAGCCTGCCTGCACTTCTGAATGAGCAGGGGCATCTCTACCTTCTCTGGCTGCATATTGCAGAAAGGGGGGGAGAATGGGGGGAGGGGGAAATCAGAATTATTTGTATTTGAAGCCCCACAGGCCAAGTTTTGAGGGCAGCAGCAGCAGCCCCAAGTTTAATAGTGCCAGTCTTCCCCCAACACAATGTTCTTCCATAATTTGAGGGTCAGGATTGAAGTGGGCTCCTGAGTTGTACCAGGGTCCTGAGCTCTCATCCATCTCTGAGTGGGTTCAGGGCTGAACCCCGACCCCCCTGGCCACTGGTACTGTGGTTTTCCTTACCTGGAAAAAAGCACCCAAACCCTTTTTCTGTTTAAACGAGAGCCCTGTTTCCGAACGGGCCAGGAGAGGGAGACAGGCAGCCAGTTACTGCACAGCCCAGGTTTCCAGCTCTGCCGTGGGATGGGAGCAAACACACTTAAATATACACGTTGATTTTCCCAGAGGGCAGGTTTGGTCTGTGAAGCCCCAGGGTGACCTGCAATTTCCATTTACACAAACAGGATGGGCATTGGGCAGGAGGGGAAACTGAGGCACAGAGCAGACCCATGCCTTGGGGCAGCTGGTTACTGGCATCCTTCTTCTTGAGGACCTCCTGGGTTGTATTGCAGGTTGCGATTGGTCTGCCTGAATTGGTGTAAACCTCCCTGCGCTCTGGGTCTGGAGGGATCCCACTAGGTGAGCTGTGGGGGGCCGTTTTAGTGTCACCTTGGGTGTCATCCCTATAGGGACACACAACTTATGCCATGCTGATGCACCTCCCGCCCTGTCTGTGCCCTATGTTTGGTGTCTTGCACAACTACCACTGGTCTCTGGTTCAGACCCCTTGATGGAGAAGTGGTGGGGAGCCCTGTCTGGGGGTGAGCCATGGTTAGTGAGCTCACCACAGCATCATGGAAGTATGAGGTGCATGAACGTGCATGGGTAGTGCTTGGGGGGCCTCACCGACTCCTGTATCTTCCCAGAGTGATCAGAAAACAGCAAAGCACTGTGACCCATGCTCACAGCAAGTCAGTGGATCATAGAATCACAGAATCATAGAATGGCGTGGGTTGGAAGGGACCCCAAGGATCATAGAGCTCCAACTCCCCTGCCACAGGCAGGGACACCAGCCTCAGGCCTGGATCTACACAAGGTTGCCCAGGACCCCATCCAACCTGGCCTTGAACACCTCCAGGGATGGGGCATCCACCACCTCTCTGGGCAGCCTGTTCCAGCACCTCACCACTCTCTCTGTAAAAAACTTCCCCCTAATATCTAATCTAAACCTTCCCTCCTTTAGCTTTAGTCCATTCCCCCTTGTCCTGCCATTTTCTACCCTTTTAAAAAGTTGAATCCCCTCCTGTTTCTCTGCTCCCTTCAGGTACTGGAAGGCTGCAATGAGGTCCCCCTGCAGCCTTCTCTTCTCCAGGCTCTAATCATCTTCGTGGCCTCCTCTGAACCCTCCCCAACAGTTCCACATCTTTCTTGTATTGCAGGCCCCAGATCTGGACACAGTACTCCAGATGGGGCCTCCAATCGATCGGCCTCTCCCACTGCCCATGTTTTTTCCTCTCCCTCTCATCCCTCCCAGGCCCCAGCGCCACGGAGGGACTGGTGAGCTCACCCCTGCGTTGAAAACAAATAAATAAATAAATGAATGAATAACCAAATAAAAATGCTGACGTGGAGAAGTCAATCAGCTTTGTGTGGCCTTGTAATATCTCATTTTATCCGCGCCACGCTTTATTAAATTCTCATAAACCTGTCAATGAGGACAGATACCATTTCAGTTTACCCCATTAGTTCTACACAATGACATCGAGGGAGAGGAAGACGGGGAGGTGCGGGGGAGGCACTCGGAGCGGAGAAAAGAGCAATGAATTTAAAGAAAAGGGGAAAAAAAGAGAGAGAGAGAGAGAAACCCAGAGCCGAACTCGGCTTCGTGACAATAATGTAATAACATCGGCGCCCAGGGAAAGTAATTGAATTAAGTGGCTTTTGTTAATGGTTTTAAGATTTAGAAGTGTAAATAATAGTTAGGACTCTTTAATGGGACTCTGGTTTTAGGTAACTGCAGCCCTGAGAATAAGAAATGCTTTGCTGTTTAATATGATGTCAGATAGTTTTGTTACTCCTCCGGTTTCATGCCTGCAAAGCATATTTTGCAGTTTTAAAGCCGGGTGTGTTTATCATCTTTCCTTTCTAACTTCAGACGGAGCTTAATTCGGGAGTATTTGCATGAACCCTTCTTAGCCAGTCCCTATCAGTTATTTGCACCACCAGGAATAAAGTATTATTTCTCCCGAGCTGCTTTGGAGAACTTCCTGACTGCAGGGTTACTCGGCTCCGAAGCCTCCCGTCTATTTACATGTTCATTAAAGGCAGGCAGCAGAGGATGCTCTGCAGCAGGGCCGGACTCGGCTCCCAGGAGTAACACACTGGGAGCAGTGACGTTACACCGGGCTTAGGGCAGTGGGGATGGAGAATCCAGCCGACAGGTAGGATGAGCCGGGCGATTTAGAAATGACTTTCATGGGAACTCGTTCTGCTTAAAATATTATTGGATTTTCATTTAGGAACCTATCAAAGTGCAAGAATAAAGTCTGAGCTGCCTAACCCACATAGGTCTAAACAAACAGTCCTTCCTTCTGCTCCGGGATCTGACGGCTCGCGGATTGGAAGGAGTCCTTCGTTAAGGCACGGGCTGAGTCTCAGGGAAACCCACTGTGCCAGGCAGAATAGGGGGCTTTGCGTTTATCCAGGACAAAAAATCTCCCCCTCTCCATTGCAGGGTGAAGGCGGATGCCTGTCCTGGCACTCCCCAGGCTGTGCTGCAGGGATGCTGGTTTTCCCCCCCCCGCCCATAACGCTGCCTGCTGCTGCCTGGGTCGTAGCTACATGGGGACCTGCAGCTCTGCTCCAGATACGCAGGGAGGTATAAGCTCTCCAATAATGGCTTTTGCTCCAGCCCAAAAACAAGTGAGCAGCTCTGCACATGCCAGGTCACGCTGATGCATCCTCAGGGGAGCTTCTGGTTTGCTTCACCTGTAACCTGTGGTGCTCCCTGCTACTGAAGGTCTTCAGCTCCTCTTCAGAGGCTGGAGGGCCTGCCCCACGGCTGTGAGCTGTCCTTTCCATCCCGTGGGATCTCAGGACACTACGTAGCCTCAAAAACCTTCCTCTGCCACCTTCATAGGCTTGGATAGAAAGAGACCCTAAAAGCCCCAAGCCCAAGCCACACTTGACCCCACTCACATGGGCAAAGAGTAAAGTTCTCAGATTGTAAAGGCAGAAGTAAAGGCTTCAAGTTGCACATTTTCTCCAGGGGATTTCTGATGTGGATCATGGTGTGGGTTTTTGGGTGGGGGCAGGAGGGAGAAAGTTCAGTTCCTCTTGGAGAATTTGAGGTTTCTAGCTGCTGTCCATCTGCTGCATTGCTGTGTTTGGACCTAAGCTGGGGCAGAACAGAGAGGTTTGTTTCTTCCCTTAGCGAGAAATAAAATAAGAATGAGAATAATATTGCAATTAAACCAAGAAAGCCCTCGCTATTCTCCCTCAATTAGAAAACCCAACCGCCCTGTTCATGATCAAATTCCTAACAGCAGCCCCCGAGTCAGCAGCTTCCCTCTGACAGGTCCCTTGTTTACTGACCGTGCCACTGTGGCACTGGGAGAGGCAGCCACAGGCTGGGCTCCTGCCCTGGGCTCTACTGTGAGTGCCGTGTCCTAATGTGGGGTGCTGCGTCCCAGCACAGCCCTTTTCCTGCAGTGGCTGTAATGCAGGTGGGGTCCCTGGCTTTCCCTCCTCTGCCATTCAGAGTGGAAACGAGAGGGATGGGTGGTCGGAAATTTGAGGGATTGGTGTTTTCTGTGCTGCACTGTTTCCCAGAAGAGGTGAGCTGCAGGCTCAGCACCTGCCTCTCCTGGGATGCTGCTGTGTCCTCAAACAGGGCAGGATTTTTTCTCCTAAGCCAGATCCTTGCTGTCCTGAGTCCTTCTGGGGAACCAGTGACCTGTGTTAGGGAGAAGAGCCAGGGACCTGGGAGAGGGCTCATGTCCTCCTCTGCCCTCCAGCAATGCAAGGGACCACGCTGGCTCCCTGTTAGGAGGGGAGGGACAGCTTCGACTGTAGTCCATAGCTCTGCTTTGCAAGTTGGGGTGACAGCATCGCAGCAGGACAGCAGCTGGAAAGAGATTTACACAGCCCTATAGACAGGTAAGAACTATTTAATGCTTGGGGAGCCATTAAGTAATTTGCCATGGTAAGACCCAGGCAATGCTATTTTCTGCAGATAAAAAGCAGGTTATTTTTCATTAGCTGCAAAAAGGCTGTTGGTGGCAGTGGAACTTGCCATCGGGTCTGTAGCTCGACACAACATGAGCAGGTATGAGCGATACCCTAAAAATAACGGAAATCCACTGAGGGCTGTGTTCAGCTGCTTTTTTTTTGAGTGCATCAGGTGAAGCAGTATGGGGGTGGGACAACTCTGATACAGGAAACCGGTGCCAGTGGATGGGGAGGTTTCGTGTGCAGGTACCTTGAATAGGAGATGGGAGCATGCTGGAGCTGCCAAAAATGCATGTGGATGGGAGCCTGGCCCTGGCTGCAGCAGTTTGAGCAAACAAGGCTGAGTTGCCGGGTTTTTGGTGGGACCATCCTGGGACTGTCTTCACAGACAAACTCCCTGCTCAGCCTGTTATTAGGGAACAAGGGAAGAACAGCCCTTCGAGCCAAAGAAACTGGAGTCCAAATGATTTACATGGAGCATGAGGGGCACCAGAAGGGCAGGCAGTCCATAAAATGAGATTATAAACTATCATCCCCCGTTACACGCTGGGATATGGCTACAGGGTGGCCCTCTGGCTTCATTCAGGGAGGCAGCCATGGTCTAGAGGTGAAAGCAGAAGGCTTTTGTCTCCTCAGATTGGAAAATCCCCCATCCTGAGGAGTGTCTGAGTATATGTTTGGGCTTCTGCTTTCCCTCCTCATCTATGTGCTGTGCATGATACCTTTAGAGGCCACAGAAACACCCTAACCAGTCACTGTCAGATCTTGCTGTGCCCATGGCATGGACTGGAGATGTCTGTGATGTCAGTGCAGGAACAGCAGTCTGATGGGGAGAGGGTGGAAGGGAAGAAGCCCTTCCTCCAGCTGTCCAGGCCCTGTAGAGCCTAGCACCTGGGGTGGACCCGCTCATGCACTCAAGCTAGCAGCTCTGGGGCTGGCAGTACCTGCAAGGCATCGCTCTGCTTTAACATTCTGTGTTTTTGGGGAAAGGAGAGGAGAAAAGAACGTGGAAAGGGGATACAGGAGCCCTGATGTGGATGCACCAAGCCGCTTAAACTGATTTAGGGTTCAGTCAAGGCCAACATTGCATCTGAGCCAAGAAAATGCAAAATAGCTCATCTGCTCACGTAGCTGAGAGACCCACTGGTGGAGGCTTAGGTTCTTAATGTTCCTCACCTCTGCGACGTGAACCGAGAGGAGGGGGGAGAAGCACTAACAAGAGCCCTCAGAAAAGGCAGAGCCTGGTGTTTAATCTGCACTGGCATGGAGGTGGTTAATAAGATAATCTCCGGGCCCTCTAACACAAAGAGAAAGTGAGTTTTCTGATCCATAAAGGATCAGTCTGCAGGAAGCCCCATCAGACTCCTCGGCGTGAAATTACACCGCAGCAGGGGGGTACAGTCCTGCTACTGTACAACATTAAAGAGATGAATTAGGACTTGACATTCATGTGCTTAATATGCCTATTCCTGGCATTATCCCACAAGGACCAGTCACCACCAAGGACTTACGGTCACTGGGTCTAGGAAGGTATTTAGGGTTGCTCATTTGCTTGCTACCAAGAATGGGACTATCTGGCTTCCCTATCTAATCTCTTGGCACTAGGAGCAGGGTGAGGGAGTGCAGCCTGGCTCTTCTATCTTGCAGCAATCTGGTCTGGTGAATAAACACTGGGTGCACCCTCCTTGCTTGAATAAATCACAGCAGTCCTCTGGGCTGGTGTGTGTCAAAGGAGGGGAAAAACGCAGCACGCATAAAATCACTCAAAGTCCTCAAGAGGCTGAGGAAGGGGGGAAAGAGCCAGCCTTGAAAGTATGTCTCCCAGATAGCTGCTGCTAACAAAAAAGAAAAGAATTTGTTTTGCTGGAAAGGAAACTCTCAGCAGATCTGTATCAGAAATTATTCAGGCTTGGTTAGGCCTCCCCAGTGTTAAACTGGCCGGAGGTGTGCCTTGGGCAAACACTGGCACTCCAAGCTGCATTACTGAATGGGCTTTGCCAAGAAGCCAGAGCTTTTCCAAGCCCCAGGTCTGGGCTGTGTGAAAATTCCTGCTGTTTGAACTCTGAGCCAGGGCAGAGTGCTTTGGGTTTGCTTTTTATCGATGAAATATTTTGTTGAGAATGAAATTTTAGGGGGGTGGGGAAGGAGGGAGGGGAAAAGCCTACTCCAAATTCTGGAAGAAATAAAAAGGAAAACGTTGGCCACGAGGCCAAATAGTTCTGTTTCTGAGCTGCTCGTTTTCCAAGAGAAAATCCAAAAATTTGGGTGTTTTTTTTTTTCAGGAAGTAGCTGTCCTGCAGGAAATTCCTCATTTCACGGGTGTGCCGCACTTCTGGCAAGAGCCCTTGGGATCAAACTAATTGAAAAGCCATTTAATTGGAACTGTTTTAGAACAAACTAGAATTTGGCAAGGTTGATGGGGGAAGCACGGACAGGCCCAAGAGAAATAAACGAGAAGCAGAGTCCTCCCAGAAGCTGATTTTGCAATGGTCTGGCGTGGAGAAAGGGCGAGAGCTTCCCCGGTGTGAGGACATCCCTGAGGCTGCAATCACATTGTGTGGCACGTGGGTGCTTTGTGGCCCACAAATCCTGCTCCTCTGGCTCTCCTCTTCAACTGTTTTCCCTAGGGAAAGGGAAGCGGGAATACAGTGGGATCCTGGGACTCATCCAGACATGGGAGTGATGCTCAGCCTGACCATGCTGAGTGTGAACGTGCAGCACCAGTCCCGAGCCTGGCTGTGAAATAAAACCCCACATCCCTTGTGTTGGAGACAGTGGATGCCCAAATTTATAACCTATTTCTACAGCACTTTTGGATACAGACACAGCTTTGCTTGTCCCACTTCAGCAGGGATATAGTGGAGAGGTCACCAGGCAAATTAATGGAAAAAATGTGAATCTGAACTCTTGAACACAAAGCTGTGGTATTGGTATGGGGTCTGTACTACCAGGTCCTTTTTCTGGTTTCTCCTGCTCTCTGTTAGGCTCATGGTAACCCATGGGGATGGAGATGAGAATTTCTAGGAGGTATTTGTTTCCTTAGGCGCAGGCTTCGCAGGAATATTTTTCTACTTAAACGTAAATCAGAGCTAACATTGTCATGGGTGAAATCAAATCACAACTTACAGCCAGATATCTTTACTCTTTTCTGTGTGACAGATGGTTTGGTGCTGTGCTCATAAATCTTGACATCAAGCCAGGAATGGAGGTTCTTCTTGGATGTACAGCCCAGTATCTGGTGAATTCAGTTGTCATCAGATAAACAACAAATGGAGTTAATGGTTAAGGAGGCTGAAGACCCCGTCTCTATGGATAAGATGTGCTCCCACCAGTTGTGATGTGTGGTCATCACCCTGTCTCTCCAGCCCTCAATAAACTAGTTCTCAAGTCCAAATAAACACTTTCAGAATGAAAAAGAAAAGGAGCTGAAAACTGCCTGACGTTTTGGTTGTCCCATTGTCCAGACAGTGTTCCCAAACCCATTCTGTTGATTTAAAACGAATCCCAAGAAAAAACATCCCTAAGTAAAACAATGTGGGGAGACTGATGGAGCGCTTCTCACCTGAATAATAAATCCCCCTTCTCCAAAAGAGTGACAAATTTTTTTAGTGTGCTTGGCTTTTGTCTCCTATGAAATTAGAAGTCTCCCGCTGAGGGTTGGGTTTCGTGTCTGGGTCACAGTTTCTAGAGAAAGGAATTTTCATTAGGGTCTTGGAAACACTTAAGCCTCCCTGTGCAACTGATCTAGCTGAGCTTTTCATAACCAGCAGGACCATGGATGCCATCAGCAATCAGGGGTGAAATCTCAAGCAACCCGAGAAGGAGGTATGAGCCTTAGGATGAGACAGGATCTCATAGCGAGATTAACATGGACTCTGAGGGTAATTAACCACAGTAACTGTTTGCTGATGGTGAGGTGGGGGGTACCTCCTTGTTGCCAGACTTTAGACTGGAGAATGGATTCCCTGTTTTAAGGGGGAGTTAATTCACCTAAGTCCTTCGGCTTGTGACAGACCGTGCAGGGTGACAGACCAGATTATGAAGCTGGAAAGGAGGTCTGGGGACCAGCCTAGCAGTAGCTGAGTCCTCAGGCCACACAAAGTGTAAGATGTAAATAACCATTCCCAACATATCAAATGACTTATGAGAGTGAGGGTGTCCCAAAGAGACATGGGACCTAGGAATGTCTCACAGGGCATAAACCCCCAGATACACCCTGATCAGCAAAATTTGAAGAATGTATTTCTCAGCCTTGGACTTGCCCTGTTTTCTGAGGACTGGTTCCTGCAATCCCTCATGGAGATAAAGCAGGCATATGTGTAAAACTCCTTTTGCTTCTCTCTCTTGAATTTGCACATCAATAGTCCTATTTTTTAAATCTAATTTTATTTTTTGATCCTGTTTTCCAGTTATTCTCATTATTTGTCTCAGGAATCTCTCCACACCTCTTTCTTGAAGCGTTGCCCAAAACCAGACACGCTGTTCCATCTGATGTGTAATCCGAGATGAGTAGAGAGAAGATGCATCCCCATGTCCTATGGGCTCTACCAGGGCTGTCCATGGTTGTAAAAGTATCTTATGGGTATCATATGGCTTAGATCAAGCAATTACACTGAAAATCTGTGACAGCAGTTGTGTAGGCTGAAAATGGCACACTCTTTTGTGATACTTTTCCCTCCTGTTGTACGTGATGACAATGTGGAATGTGTCTCAAAGCGAGATGCCAAACCCACAAAATGCATCAAAAGGAAGCAAAACAACTGTTGTAAGGTGTCTCTCTTCATCAGTGTGCTATATTAGGCTGAATAAGCTGGGACTGTTCAGTCTTGAGAAGAGAAGACTAAGGGGGACCTAATTAATGTTTATAATTATCTTAAGCAGGGGATGCAGGGGAATCAGCCAGCCCCTTCTCAGTGGTCTGTGGAGACAGGACAAGGGGCAATGGCTGCAAGTTGGAGCACAGGAAGTTCTGCACCAACATGCAGAAGAACTTTTTCACAGTGAGGGTGACAGAGCCCTGGGACAGGCTGCCCAGGGAGGTGGTGGAGTCTCCTTCTCTGGAGATATTCAAGACCCATCTGGATGCCTACCTGTGCAATATGAGCTGGGGAGCTGCTTTGGCAGGGGGGTTGGACCCGATGATCTCTCGAGGTCCCTTCCAACCCCTGTGATTCTGTGATTCTATGATTCTATGATATGCAAAGGTTTTCTGTGTTACCTAAAACAATTCTGGACACATAATTGCAAGAGAAGGAATTGTAAAGACTCTGCTGTGGCTCTTGTCCTGATAATGGGTGATGATCCGTTGCACTCCAGCTGAGCTCCTGAGGTTTGGGGCAAATCTGATGAGCTGTGAATCTAAAGCATCAATGAACGTACAAGGATATTCAGTTTCCTTTGACAAACAGAAAAACCAGAACTAAGAATGTGAAGCTTTTTCTCCAAACCACATGTAATAGGGCAGCGGAGACAACAGCAGCAAGACAGGCATCTTTGACTTCCTCAAGGCCAAGGCTGCCCTGTTTCTTAACTGAAAGTTAATCCTTTAGTGTGGGTGGTGGGAGCTCTATTTTTAGGTCTCTTTTATAGCTGATCAGTTTTTTTTACCTCCTGGAAGCTGCTACACAGTCTCACAGTACTCTTTTTGCAACAGCTTTTGGTTTTTCCTCCCCCTCCCCAATAAAACTGCTTTTTAAATATTTGGCTACTGAGGAACATGCTTGGGTGGTGCTGGGACATCTCTGGGCTCTTCAGACCCACCTTCTGCCTGGAGCAAGGCTGTTGCCAACACCAGGACAGGTTGGCCGTGGCTGTGTCTAGCTGAGTTTTGAAATCCTCAAAGGATGGAGATCCCCCACCTCTGATGTCCTGCCCCAGGGCTGTGCCACTGCCATGATCAGGAATTCATAATGTTTAGGCCCACCCTCCCAAGCTGCAAGTAGTGGCTGTTGTCCCTTGTCATACCATCATCTTATAGAAGAAAAGTTTGGCTCCATCATCTTTGTGCTCTTCTTGAAGAATGTGTCAGCTGCAGCTGCCAGAAAGGGTTGGGGAGACAGTGCTGATGGAGCTGGTGTGAACACAACTGTGGGCCAGAGCCACCACGAAAGAGCGAGTCAGGGCCTAGTCAGGGACTGCTTCTGCAGTGCTGGCGATAGCAGCTGTCCAAATGATCTGCACTCTCTTTAACAACACAAATTGCCTGTGTTCCTCTTCATTCACAGTATTTGGGGTTGGAAGGGTTCTTTGGAGGATATCTGGTTCATAGCTTATCTTGGTCATACTAGGCAGCGTTTAAGGTTGGAGTTGGTAGGGACCCATCCTCCTTCATCAACTATACAGTAAACTGAAAGCAAGTCCTTGGTTTCTAGAGGACTGAAGTGAGGCAGGATGGAGACACTGGTGTCCTCAGAGTCCCACCTTTTCCATAGCCATGGAGCGGTAGCACACAGTGTTGTTTTAATTACAGTGCAGAGGAGACCCACAATGCTGTGGTCTGTGTGACAAATATGAAAGCTTCTCATGGGCTCCAACGGAAGCTCCTTCTGTGCAGGAGTTGGTGACCTACATTGGGAAGTTCTTCAGGGCAAGCAGTGGGACTTAGATGTCTCTGCACACTGAAGGTTCCTGCTTGGGACAGGAATTTCTGGGAGCTCCCAAATGATGTTCGCTCATTTCATCCTGCAGCAAACTTCTTGTGTGTTGCTGGACAAGCCTTCTCAGCATCTCCCAGTTTCTGCCTCCTACCAGGAAAATGTCCTCTCCTTTTCCCACCTCCATCTTCTTTGTTTAGGTGATGCACCTCTGGGAAAAAGGTTCTTTTTACACCCAATATCTCTGCACAATGTTTTTGCACTGCTGGGCTCTCATCCTCCCAAGGCAAAAAAAAATATAAAATAAAATAATAAATCCTCAAGGAGGATAAAAAATAAACACTAAAAATAGCACGCTGCTGAGCAGGTTTGTGGGGCTGCTCCACAGAGAGCCAGAGAGGCAGCCCTTAGGAATGCAAGTAGAAAAAGGATGCAGGGCGAGGGGAGAGACAGCCCTTTCCAGCAGCCCCCACCTGCCCCTCTTCCCCCTACTGAGTGAACCTACTGTAGATTCCTTGAATTTCCCTTTGATGTTTATCTCCCTCCCTCCCTCTTAATTCTATTTGGGGGATTTGCTGAAGCGATGGTTAGAAGAATACAGCTTGGAATAGGGCGGCCGAAGGGCGAGAGAATGTTAGAAACAGGATTAAGATCATATTCTACAAGCGGTTGTCAGCTGCTGAATAGGGCTGAAGTTTCTTATCGGGCCAGGGTGCCAGAGTGCCTTTGGATTCTTCTCCCTCTTCCCCTCCCCTCCTCAGGGCTTTCAGCATGGTAAGGAAAGCACAATCGTTCGCCCTGAATGGGGAGGTGGGCTCTTGCAAACGTCGCCCCACGGCGCAGAAGCTGGGAGAGGGGGTCAGGGGATTGCTGGGGGTGTCATGGGCAGGCAACCCTGTTGCTTGGGAAGAACTATATAATAAAACAAAACAAGCTCCCCAAAAAAGGTGATGGTGGTTGATGCCGAAGTGGCTGGAGGATTTTAAGGTGTAAATCTCTGTATTAGGGGGAGAATATTCTCTTTTGAAAGCCCCAAGCTCAGTTTCTTGATTTTTGTTTTTATTTGCCATGAGATTTCATGGCTTTCACTGGGCATTTTAGTTGGTTTTGTGGGGCTTTTTTTTTTTTCATTTTTAATTTCTTTTTACCCCTATGCCTTTAGGTGGGATTGGCATCCTGGTGGGAATTTAGTTGGAAATATTTGGGGCTTGCTTCTGAATGCAACAGGTGATAGGAAATAGAAGGTCCAGAAAAAGAGAAGAACTTGGAAATAAGGAAGGGGAAAAAAAGAAGAAAAAAAAAAAAAAGAAAAAAGTTTTGTTTTGAAAACCAACAGAAGCAAAAATACTTTTAAAAAACAAGAAATCCTGGAAACTTTTGAAGCTACTTTCATATAAAGCAAAAATACAAACAAGCTGAACTTGCCTGGGCAATGGAATCAGGTAGTATGAAATTCCCCTGGGAAACAGTCCTGTTTCAGAAGGGGAAAGCATACAGGTTTCTGATGTTTCCACCTACAGGATGTTTTCATCTTTTCTACAGGTTAGGACCTTATAATAGAAAGGATTTTGAAGGGGTCAGTGTCCTCACCTTCCCCAACCTGCGACACAACAGATGGACCTGTATGAGTCCTCTCCAATGTGTATGTTCCAGTAGAAAAGAAGTGCTTCTGGTAAATTATTCAGGTTCATTAGGGAAATCTGGGTTTCATTTGACTAATGTATTTAGACTTTGTGAGTGTGGGGCGTTTTTCACATGTTCTGCACAAAGCAAACAGAAATCTTGCCATCATCTCTGGTTTGTGTTGGAAAAGGAGGTTTTGCAGGTAATATAACCTCTGGGCTGGGAAAGGAACAAGTTAGCTTTCTGGATTGTGACCCCAAAACTTTGTCAAGAGACCTGTTAACTAACAAACAAGTGCACTGCAGAAGCAATAGAAACCCAGAAAGAAGAACAGTTTTGCCAGTTTGCAGTATTTGGGGAGGGGTGTGTGTGTGTGTGTGAAAGCCAAAGGGTTTAAACCCCAGCTCCTGGAGCCTCGTGAGTATGAAAGCATCTCGGCTTTTAGATGAGTTTCTCCCTTGTGGTTTACAGAAATTTGACAGCTGAATACTGTAGTCAAGGAGTCCTTTATCTACAGGGAAAAAAAAATCTCATTAATTATTTTAGAGTCTCAAGAGTGACTTTCCTGATGCTCGTGGTCGGCTGCACTGTGAGACTCAAGTGAAACATTTTGCCATGTCCAAAAGCAGCCCGGTTCAGGAAAGTGAGGCAATCCACACAAAATGATGCAAAATAAATTAGATTTTTAAATTCCTCCGTTTTTCATCCTCCTTAACAAATAATGCTTTCAAGTCAAACTACAAGGCTACATTCTGTAGCTCTTATTGATTTCAATTGGAACTTTGCCTAAATAAAATGCGCCCGCTTTTTTTTTGACTCTTTAAATCCATCATTCCTTGCTATTACTCCTAGACTTTGTCACATCACTCCCCCCTACCATCAGCCCTTGTGCAATCTACTTGCATGCCATGAGAGTCCTGCCCCAAGGAGCTGACAAACTGCTGTAGTTTGGCACTTAAAACTCATGTTTCCAATAATCCTCGGACACTCAAAGTACCAGAATATGAACAATCACTCCTTGTTCAAGGTGAGCACAGGACACAGGGTTATGGGAGCAGAAGGGAGCATCACAGGGGCTGCTTAGGCAAAAGGTGCTCTGAGGTCAACATCTGTGTGTATCACTTACATGTTCCTTCTCCCATTCTGCTCCTGAGTCAGTGTATTTTATGTAAAACTCAAGGGTTTATCCAAATGAAAGCATCATGAATAGATCATGCCAGTTAAAGGTGGTGGTGTTAGCTTGCTCTCACAGCTGAGGAACAGAGAGCACCCTCAAAGCCATGTCAAGAAATTGCAGTAACTCCATTGGGGTGACCCAGGAACCTCCTCAATGCTCCTTCCCCCACAGACTGCTCCCCAAGGGCATCCCTGAGACCCATGAGCCTGCTGCTTCTCTCCATTCTGCATTTGTCTGTGGTTGTACCAACTTCTCCTGAACACCCATGTCAAAGTCAAGCGGGAAGACGATGGCACCAGGTCTCCAAGGAATTTTCCAGGGAAACAGCACAACTTCTGGAAACCAACTGAATGCAAAGCAGGACTAGATCTGGCTCCTTACTATTCATCATTCCAGTGTTGCAGCAATGCCTCCGCCTGGTGCAAGGGAAACTGTATATCCTGCCCTACCCTGTGACAAAAGCAGTTAAAGCAATATCAAGTATTTATTCTAAAACACCCAATAATGTATAAAATCTGTTTGGCCCTTTTTATCTGCTTTCTTTTTTTAACCAGGGTTGAGACATCATAACACAAGGGATGGCACCTTTGAAAGAGAAGGAACCTTTTCAAGAGTGGCTGGGAGATGGGCTGTTACCCCAAACCTGTAAAAATGGAGATGGGTGAGAAACTTGCTTCTGCATCATCAATTGATGGTGCAGCTGTCTGCCCTCAGCTCCTGGTCGGTTTGGCACTGCCAGTATGGTGCAAAGTGCTCCCTGTTGCATCACTCAAAGTAACCTCATGACTCATCTGAGTAGAAACACAAATATTGAACTTCCATCCTCATGATGCTGGCCCAGGCTGCGGCCATCCTAGCTGGGACCGATGAGCTCAGCGATGGCTACCAGTGGCAGCAAACAGCTTGTCAGCGCTGGGTGACAGTCAGGGCGGCAGCTGGGAGCCTGCAAGGGGGACAGGCATCTCTAAACACATGCTTAAACACGGCACTCTTTGCCCAATAATCAGTAACATCGAGAGGGTGACATTAAACAAAATAATAAATTGTGCACTGGGCTTCAAATTGGATCCCTTTTTTATTTGATTTTGCTAGGATTTATTCCATTTGACAAACCATGCTGTTTAGAATACAATAGTGGCATAATCACAGCCCGGGGCCCTCATTCTTCAAGATAATGGGATACTTATTCATCTAAGGCAGGTACAAGTCTGTCCTTGGCTTTTCATTTTACAAGATTACTTGTATTTCTGTCTCGTTTGCAATAGGTGATATCTGTCAGAAAGCAATTTTCACCCAATTTGGGGTTCTTAATATTTTGTCTTTAAACTCCTTTGTTGTTGGTTGGGTTTTTTTTTCTTCTCCTTCCCCCCTGCTGCTCAGCATGCACTTGGCAAGGAACCTGCCACCGAGCCGCCTTCCTCCCCCTACCCTGCCCCTCCTTTCAAACAAATAAATAAATAAATAGCATCCCCAGCCCTGTTTACACAGCTCAGCGATTTATTAGTTAAGCGTGACAGCACAGGAATTTTTCAATGTGCAAGACGTCCTGGCTGGTGTGTGTTCCACTCCATCGTCAAGAGAGAGAGCCGTGCTCGCTTTTGTCTGGCCTGACAGCCTGAAAGTTCAGCAGATAGGAGCCCCTTGTCCTCCGTGTCCCATTCCCCCTCCAGAGGCGTTTAGATGCCAAAGGGAGGGGTTGAGCTGAGGTTCTCAGTTAGAGGCTTTGAGGGCTTAGCCTTCAACATTTTGTTTTTCAAGTAAAAGGTGAGTGAAAAGTGGGTTATCTTTTTCTGGCAGGAGCAGGGGGGATTTTTTTCAGTTCTTGTTGGGAAATGAAAAAAAAATACATTAATTGGTCCACTAGCATGGTTCTGCTTAGTGCTGAGAAGAAACATTTGTTTTTTCAGTTAAAAATGAAGTGAAATAGGGAAAAGCATGTAATAATCTGTTTGAACCTAAAACATATTTAGATTAAATTCTAGCTCTTTGGGATTTCAGCCCTTCCACATTCCCTGTGTGAAAAGAAGTTCTCCTTGCCCTACTTTCCCATCTCCTCTTGCTGACTCCTTCAGCTCCCTGTGCTGCTGCTGGGTACCACAGGTTAATTTGTCCTTAAATTTTGATTCTGAAAATGCGTCAGCTCCATCTGGGTTGATGCTTTTCTTTTCTCACCACTCTTCCCCCTCATCCTCACTGACAGCTGCAGGAATGTGGCCAGATATGAAGCCCCGTCCCAGCCTTGACTCATGTGCTGAGACCTGACGGAGGCGTGACACATTCCTGCAGGTAACCTCCTGGGAGGTGGAGGGATTTAAAAACACAGGTGAAAGCAAAGCAAACAAACAAAATTGGGGGAAAGGGGCTGAAATCAAAAGCTCATCTCTCATCTCTCTTTGTTTAAGCCAGTTAGAGGAGCTCCATGGGACAAGGAATTACTTTGAGGTAACTCAGACACCTTTCTTTTCTCTGTGGGTGTCTCCAAATGCAAAACTAATTCACTACTTCTGCTCCATCAGGTCTCCCCTCCATTGTTCCCCACTAATGTAATTTTTTTGTGTGACTTACTTCAGAAACATTCCTGCCTGAGTAATCATCTCCAGCATGGAGAGCGGGGAGAGGAAATTAACACGTTATTGAGGGTTTGGGAGATATCTCATGTTTCAGAGTGGATCAGGCGGCCTTTTTTTCCCCTTTAAGGTGCCTTTTTTACCTTTAAGGTTAGACAAACACGTTGGATGGCTTAGCTGGGGGAAGAGGGAGCGGTGGCTGATCTTCAGGAAGCTGTGATGCTTCTCTGCTCTCTTGACACAGCAGTAAATATGTCCTTACTTCTACGCATGGGACCATCTACAGCAGGTAATCTCTTGGGGAGAGAGTTTCATCTTTGGTGGTCTCCACAGGGCAATTGTGAGAGGTTTTTACTAGGTGGTTCCAAATTTTACTTGGTGAAAGGAGGAAACTGGACTATGGGAACTGTCAGATGAGTTTGTTTTTTGGTGACATGAAGCAAAACTGAACCTGACACACAAGTTTTGAGTAGTTTTTGGTTTTTTCTTTGCCTTCAACAACCACAAGCTGAAGGGAACTGAGCCACTTCCACCAGGCGAGTGATTTGTCTTGTTATAGGAGAGTTCATTTTTTTAACTAAGGAACGACAAGACCGTACACATGAAAATCCATCAACAAAGGTTTTTCCAGGGTAGCACAGAAGGTTTCAGTTTTTTCCACCGTGTTTCCCAGGGCAGCTGTGGAGACCTGCATGGAGATTTTAAGCTGGTTTCAGCATTGCTTTGTTTTTCTCACTTTCATGGAGTCCTTGGAGAGATGGTCTCTGGTCCCTGACAGCCACCATATCCATGGCCACCAAACCACTGAGATGGGTCACTTGGCTTAGCTCACAGAGCCTTTGTGGTCCTCGTGAACTATTAAGTGACTTCATAAGAAGGAAATAAGAGAAATTAGCATAAATATTGCACTTGGGATTAAACTGTGCTTGCAGGTGCTTTTGTGGGAAGGGGTGCATAAGTGATAGTTCCAAAGTTGGTCTGAGAATAGCAGGTGCCTCACCTGAGCTTCCTGATGGTGGAGACCCCACGGTCCACCCCACAGACAACCTTTCATATGGAATATCTCCAGTCACATCACTTCCCCATGTCCGATACCACGTAACATTTAGCCTCCCAGTGTACTGTGGAAAGGAGTTCCCCCAGCTAATGATGCACTCTCTAGAACAGGACCTCCTTATTTTGCGGGTGATGGAGTGACCTTGTGTTTGTACAGTCAGCATCCCGATTCTCCCCAGTGTAGGAGGAACAACCCCACAGTTTAGAGGCTTTTCAAGCTGCAGGTGAGCTGTGCTGGACAGTCACAGCATGCAGTGGGGTGGGAATCAGCGCTGTGCAGATAGTGTCACCAACACAGAGCGCTTTATGTCAGTATATGTAACTCTTATTCTGTTTATTATAAACCTACCCAGATCTCTCAGTCATATCCTAGAATGGACTAGTCATTGTGATGTGTTTTTCCACTACGATTGCTATAAAAGACCATAAGGAGGTTCTCTCCAAGGAGATGAAAAATCCCACCAACATCATCATTTATTGGACCTTTCACTATGTTTATTGAAATAACCTCGTACCCCTGTTTGTCAGGTCACCTCAAGTCACCTTGAGGATAAGGTGGATCCAAAGCCTTGATAATTCACTTTACTAATGCAGAGAGTGTTTGAAAGCCAAGCTGAAGGAAATCCATGCCTTGCTGGTGGACTGAATATCCTTTTTGCCTCTGTGTGTGAATGAATTACCTTTGCTTTAGCTCCCTGCACTCCCTGCTCAGGACTTGTCGGGAAAGTGAGTTGCAAAACCTTGCAGAATGGATGCTGCTGAAAGCTCAAAGGTCTGAGAGCATGGTCTCCTGGAAGTCTGGTGCCTTCCAGGAAAAGCAAAGTTGGGAAAGAGACTTGGTTTGTCCCAGTGCTGTCCTGCTTCTGGCAGGAAAACGTCTCGGGGCACTGGTTTGTGAAAAAAGAAGCAGTATTTGGGCTGCAAGGGATGCAATAGAGACACCCTGCTCCCAGTCCTGCCACAGGGAGGTGAGACTGGGACTAGTCGCAGGTACTGGCTGAACTTCCCAGATGAGTCCTTGGTGAATCAGGGCTTGGAGAAAACTATTTCATTGACCTCTGTTGGTTTCTGTGGAAGTCAGACAGCTAAACAGCTTTCAGGCCATGGGTCTGGGAAGCCTGGGAACCTGGGGAGCCTGGTGTAGGCAAAGTGCAGTCCTGCCACTTCTGCTCTTGGGCAGTCTCCTGCCACAACAACAGGAGTGAAAGCATTTTCCTCCATCAGCTGCAAGAGGCAAAGGATTTGCCGCAGTCGGATAGCGGGGGAGGGTGTGCTGGTTTTCACCCCACTGCCCCTTCCCAGGCAGTCACGCTTGCTGGGGGATGCTGGACTGACCATACCTGGTGGTGGCAGGGGGACACCAGAGGGATGGAGCTGATGAATTTCCCAGGGCTGAGCACGAATCCAGGCTCCATCCAAAAAAAAAAAAAGTGGCTACGAATCCTTGAAGCCACCAAGTCCAATGTACCCTAAAGCCCCAAGTGATGCACAGGCAGACACTGCAGGTATGTAAGTCACTTAGGCATCATTAATATTTGCTTTGTCAAAGGCCAGATAAGTCCCTCTGACATGTGCCTTGCAGCAGGTTAAAATAAAGGACCAGCATGGTCCCTCCTGGACCTGCAGCTGCTGAAAACAGAACCAGCCCCAGCGTGTAACAGGATCTTCCCTGCTGTTCCAGGGCTTGAATACCATTACAGTGACTTTGCATAGATTTTTGCCCTTTAATGCAAATAGGGAAATGATTTTCTAATCAGGTAAGATAAGGCTGAAACATGCTAGATAGATTCAGACTTGTTAATGAAACATGAAGAAGTAGCCCACAGCTCCATAAGCTGTTCTCAAAAATAATGCAACCTTTTATTTTATTTTTTAAAGAAAAAAGAGTTTCTTTGGCTAACAGCAATGTGAGAGACCCTTGATGCAAATCTTTGTAACGAGTGCTGTGCGATGAGCAACTTGAAAAATATATATGTATTTATTTGCATTGATGTGTTTATATGGCTTTACATACCAACTTAGTCAGGAAAAATTGAATAAAATGTCTCAGGTCTGGGAAATGAAGAAGAGATTATGAAAAGCAGATTTAATATAGCACCGTTTTTTGATGTTTGTGGCACATTTCATCATATTGCTGGAGACACCCAATTACACAGCTTGCAGAGTAATCAGCAAATAGGGGATCTGAGGGTGAATATTAACTGTGGTCTTTTTTTCTTTTTCCACCTTCCTCCTCCTCCTCTTTTAGTGAATATTATGTTATGCTTTATGGAAATGGATCAAAATGCCACATGTGCAGTTAATACTGAGCTCTGGAGCTCTTTCAAATCTTATTTTTTCCCCTCACATTGTATTTTTCTGGAACAAACCTCCTGATAACTTTAGGACATGGTTTTTTAAGGCCAAAACATCACCTTGAACTTCCTGCAAGTTTGGGTTCCAGTTTTAGCAGGTGGCTGACTTTACCTCATTGACCTTGCACGGGGCAGGGAAGGGAGAACAAAAACAGGTCTTATTGTTAATTGCAGATAACCATGTGCAAGGACGTGATCATAGCTCATCCATTCATTTCCCTCTTGGTAGAGGCAGGAATTGACCAAGCTATTCAGTGGCCTTGAAGGTCACAGGCTCTCCTTATCCACAGGGTCTTTAATATTCAAAGCAAACCTATGACTGCAGTGAAAAAGGAAATCTGGTGATTAATATTCCCCTTATTGTGGAAATAAATAGCAATGCTTGCAGTCTAGGACGATTGTGGCTGGCTGATATTTTGGGTGCACATGATCAAATGGTCCTTGAAGGCACTGATGGAACCAGGTCAAAAAAATCAGAACTAAAAATATTGCAGGCAGGGGATTTCCCAGGCTTTGCCCGTGTTCCCACTGATCCTGGATCTCTGCCTGGTTTAAGAGAAAGTCACTTTTATGGAGAATGTCAGAAAAATTATTAATTGTCCTTACAGATGTACTTGCTTTTCCTTCCTGGTGACTTTTTCCTTGCTATCTTTTCCCCTTTACAGTATTTCTGCAGTTAGGAAAATAAACCAGGAAGTCACATTGGTGCAGGAAGACATTCTGAAATCGAGTAACATAATTCTCTTCCAAGAGCTTCATTATCAGATGACTTGAGGAAAATCTCAAGAAATTCTTTCCATCAGCTTCATCAGGCATCAAATTAGGCCAGTAGCTGAGATGGATAGCCCGTGACATTGCTGGCAACTTCTTGGCCAAACAGAGGTTTTGCCACGTAGGTTGTGTTCATACTAACCCTGAGGGAGCAACAATGTAGGAGAACAAGCTCGTGGAGAAGTGTCTCTGTCATCTTCTCAAGCACAGCCCACCCTGGCTTGCTTGCCCTAGAAAAGGGAATGAGTCTTCCATCAAAAGAACAGGAGCATCCCCCAAATTGCAGGAGCTCATTTGAGAATGGTCAAGTTTATCCCACACCGCTGTCCATAAAGACAAGCCCTCTGGTTAGGTATTTCCCATCACTGCCCCATCAGGCAGGAATTTACCTCCTGGCTTGTGCTGCAAGGTGATGGGAGAGCAGAGCACTTGCCTTGCACAAGGTGCTGCAGGAATTTAGTGACATGCAGCCAAAGCAGCTTTTCACCCGCCACCCCAGCTGGACACAGTGACCCCAACAGCAAGGAGCTGATGATTGGGCACCTCCTCATGTACACCCATCCCATGACAGTGCCGTGGGACCAGGACACAGTGTGCACACCGGTACCTGCCCCACACCCCATGGCCAGGTCTCCTGCACTAGAAGAAGCCTCGTAGCTCACCAGTGACACGATGCAGATACAGAAGAGGGCAGCTTGCTTGCATTGGCACCGCTGCAGATTGGCTTGAGCAGCTGCTAATAAAGGATTTGCAAAATAAAATTTCCTTGATTTTTTTTTCCTCTTTTATTAGCTGAGTATGAAAACAGGCAATAACTTTACAGGAAGCAGGACTGGCACAATTGGTACATAGCATCATGCTGCAGCTTTTCAGAAACGTATATAAACTCTTTTTTTTTTTCCCTCTTCTCTTACCTACCAGAATAAATAAATATGATACACATTTGAATTCCTCGATAGTGAATTCTAAAGCACAAGGTCTTACACTACAGCTCAATTTTACAGCGATCTGTACAGTGTATTACTTTGATTTCCTTTTTGTTCTCCTTTAAAAGCCTTTGTTCCTTTGCAAGGTAGGTTTGACACACAAACACGGTTACAGTGTGGAGTGAATGTATGCCTCAGGTCAGAAGCTAGGGGGAAAAGAAAAATAATAAATTGATTGCCTCCTGGCATGAGGAAATAAACCAAAAAGTTATTTTTCCATTGCACAGACACATCTAAACTTCCCTGGTATGAGATGCCCTCGCTCAATCCATGGAGCCATTAGAAACAGGCTTTGGCCGTTTTTAGGGCACCAGATGCACTATTTAACTTGCTGTGGGTTTAATGTGTGTCTCTCTCAGGCAGCTTTTGCCAAGGGCTTTTAGCTTGGAGCCCAAACTATTAAAATAAAATAAAAAACCTATATGGGTTTGTTAGCGTGTGACATATCTAATTAATTCTGGGGCTAAATTTTGTCCTTAGCTGTGGCATTGCTCCACTGGAATCGGTGTCATTAATCCTCTATGGCATCACAGCAGTTCAGAGCAGTGGCTGGGTCTTACTTCAGGAATGCTGGCATTAACGAGAGCCTTCACCCATGGGAGGCACCCATATACAGAAAGAGGGGATGTTAGCACCTCAGCTTTTGCATCCCTTCCCCAGGCAGCCTGAGGAAGCCCGGGACAACATGGGTGCTGCTGTCTGTGCAGCTGGGAACAAAACAACCCATCTGCAAAGTCTGTGGAAAACAGAGAACATTAATCATTGCTGGGCTGTTTTGTAACGTGGCGGGAAAGTTGTGCACATGCATCAGAGTGGGGGATATTTTGTTTGTTAGATTTTGCTTTGCTGGGAATTTTGGGGGGTGGGGTTGTTTTGTTTTGTTTTCTTGCTTATTTCCTCCACCTTTTCTTACCCCTTCACTATGGATTTGGACAGAGAGCAGATCTACTCAGAGAAATACCTTTTTTTTCCACTCAATAGAAAGCACAGGGGATGCATTGCGTTGCTGTAGAACAGATCATAAAATATCAGCAAGGGGCACATGGAGGGGTAAGGAGGGGGAGAAGAAAAATCAACACAGCTCGTAAAAACCAGCAGGAAAGTTCTGTAATTGACTTCTTTTTTCAAGCTTAATTGAGTTATGTTTCATAGCTACTGTAATTAAACTAATAGAATATGTTGGATCTGAATTTGCATTTCCTTCCTACAGAGGTTTATTTAATCCTTTGTGTATGAACTCTTCAGAAGTGTCCTGAAGTGGCTCAAGATTGTCGTGTCAGTGGAAGCACCACACATGGCACACAAGGACAGAAACAGCTCCAGCTCCCGCCTCTGTGTCCACTCACTTTGTTTTTTTTCTTCAACAAAGCTGAGCATCGGTTTGGCTGGCTGCAGTGGCAAGAGAAACCTAGAGCTGGTTAAAATTCTTCACATGGTGAAATACCAAAATGAGATGGGGGGAAGGACCTGCTTGTTGATGGTTAGTTTCGTGTTTGGGAGTGGATTTGTGTTTCCCACACAGTGAATGATGATATTTGGTGGGGTGAATACAAGCAAAATTTGCCACTCTCTCTCTCTTTTTATTCCCCTATTCATCATCGAGGACATTTCCACTTGTTTGCCAAACAAAAAATAGAAAATAAGAAAAACACAGATCAAAGAGGTTCCCTTTCTGCCTCCCACCATCATTGCTGGATATTTTCTCACTGCAATATTTACAGAATCACAGAATCACAGGGGTTGGAAGGGACCTTGAGAGATCATCAGGTCCAAACCCCCTGCCAAAGCAGCTCCCCAGCTCATATTGCACAGGTCGGCGTCCAGACGGGTCTTGAGTATCTCCAGAGAAGGAGACTCCACCACCTCCCTGGGCAGCCTGTCCCAGGGCTCTGTCACCCTCACTGTGTAAAAGTTCTTCCACATGTTGGTGTGGGACTTCCTGTGCTCCAACTTGCAGCCATTGCCCCTTGTCCTATTTAGTATTTCTTCTGCACTGTTTAAATACCTCCTTTTTTTTCATACCTATCAGACTTTTCTTGCCAAGTAGAAGACATTGGATTGCAAATTCTTACCCTAAATATTCTGACCTGTTTTCTTCCTGGCCCCTGATCCTGCAAGGGCCATAGCTAAAGCCTTTAAACACTCGGTAAGTAAGCTTTGGAGCCGTAGCTGCTTCACCAAGGAGAGGCAACATAAGCAAAGCCATAGGAAGATGAAAAGACTGGCAGAGGAAATCTCCAGATACACAATCTGTTTCAAAATAGGAATTAGTGAGGTTTGGTTTTTTCCCCAGTCTCTCCATCAGTGTTGTTAAGAAAAGCCTTTTCCCAGCCTCCGTGCCGTGCAGTTATTTGGCATTCCTTTCATGCATTTAAAAAACCCCCAACTCGATCATCTGCATCACAAAATGCAAAATGTTGCTGCTCTTCTTGCGTTTTTCTCCCTGGGGCTGAAACTGCACCAGGGATACACTGCCCTGGCATCAAGTCGGTGCAGCGTCCAGAGAAGATAAAGAGCTTCCCACACACACCTCAATAGCTTGTCTGTTAGGATCTCTGCATCACACTCTGGGCATTTTATGCCTGATGGAAGAAACTATGTTATATCCAACTGCAATATTTGTTAAAATGCACCAGATCGCTGTCTGGATGGTGAGGGGAGAAAGACCTCCATCAACAAGCTCTTTTTCCTACGTAGTTGGGGCTGGTGGAAGGAAAGGGGACAAGCAGACCTCAGCTTCTCCATTGCACATCAGGGGGGATTTGCAGTTTTTCCCACCTGAAAAAATACTCAGGTTTGTATAAAGTTCAAAGAGGAACAACGCAGAATTGCTCTCTTCAGTCTTGCCTCCGCATACGCAGGCTTGAATTGAACAGAGAGTTTGTCCCTTGGTTTGGTTTTGTTTGGTGAGAAAAAGCCCCAAAGCCCAGAGACTTTAAAAAAATACAGAGGAAAGAGTCATTTTTGACACGTAATTCATTAATAAACTTTTGCAAGCTGGAAGCCTAAATTCTTGCTTTTCTGCATTTCCAAATCCATTTTGGCTTTACGTGTCAGCATACCCCTGTCATGGATGTTGAATTTTGACCATAAGAAGCCAAAACCCAGACTGGGCATAAAATACTGCAGGGGCTCAGGTGTATTTAAGAGAATTTTTTTTTCATTTGTTTGTTATTAAATTTTAGATATTTTCATTCTGATTCAGAATGGGAGAAACAATCTCTGCCTAAGAAATATTGTCACACCCTGATCTGGGACCAGCTGCACTTCAGTCAGCTGCTGCACCATGCAGAGGCAGATGAAGATGATACTGAATGGACATCTCTAAGGACTGATGGACATCTGTCATGACATGGATGTCTCCTTTCCCAGTTTGCTTTCTGGGCTGTGCTGGCCTCATCCCAATATCCATGGCTTTAAGTTCTCGGTAGCTGCTCTAAGCCTGCCTGTCAGCAGTACCGCGGGCAATGAAGAGGGTCAGGCACCATGAGGGTTTGTCAAGATGTGTGAAGATGATGCATGTTTTGCACCAAGGCGCAGGGAAGTTGCCCTCCGAGGTTCGGGGAGGAAGGTCTCATCTCCCTGTGGAAGATCACGGCAAATCTAGCACTGGCTCAAGCGAGTTTATCTCCTGCACTCCCTGTCCCCACCTTGCAGAAGCAGAGCATAAATCCACGTGTCCTGACCTTCCTGCAGCACATGCTGTGGTATCCACCATGACCTATAGTAAGGCTGTATCTGCCCTGATCCGAGCTGGTATTACCCTGTCCAGCCCAGCAGTACGCAGGCAGAGGAGAGATGCCCACCTTACTGAGGACAGCACAAGAGCAATTTACAACCCTCCGTTCTCTCCCTGAAACATCCACTGCCATGAGATGCAGTTTTGTGGGCATCTTCTACTATTTAAAGAAGAGCTGAAGTCCAGATCTGGTCTCACTGCCGATGGCCACCCTTGTTCCCTTGATCAGCTCAGTCTAGACTGGCAACAGGGAACAACTTCATAAAGGGTGTGAATTAAATTTGCAGTTGCTCTGCTCCAGCGAAGTGGCTCCACAGCCTATAGATGCAATGCGTTAGCAGGAGGCAGAAAAAATAAAGGTGAATATAGCT
Source organism: Hypotaenidia okinawae (assembly GCA_027925045.1). Classification (NCBI taxonomy): domain Eukaryota; kingdom Metazoa; phylum Chordata; class Aves; order Gruiformes; family Rallidae; genus Hypotaenidia; species Hypotaenidia okinawae. Next base: position 24,300,760 of record BSDF01000009.1, read on the forward strand.
TTTTGAGGAAGTGGGAGGAGAAAAATTAAAGCTTTGTTCTGGGGTCCCTGGTTTGGGTGACAGGCTACAAAAAAAATTAAATCCAGGACTTTCAAAGGAACTTTTTGGAGACAGTAAATGCGCTTTGGTGGTTTTAATTTAATCAGATTCTTTTGAAAGTAGCAGCCAAAAATTAATTCCTGTGAATACATTTGGTTTTGGCAAAGTGGGAGAATTCTGTTGATCACAAGGGCTGATTTGACAAAATCAGAAAAAACTAAAGCAGGAAAAAAGCCCCTAAAACTGAAGAGTTTGGCACAACACAAATATTTAAGGAAGGTGTCCCATTTTCCTTAGAAGCTGGTGTGGCTGACAAGCTGCCTCATCCGGAGATCTGTTCTTGCTACAATGTTATGAGCAATAAAATGCAATTTCCCACCAAAGATGGCTATTCTTATATCTCTGATTGAAGGAGTTGGATGCTTTTTCAAGAGGCAATAGTGGATTTGGAAACAGTCCTTCCCCCCAGTGCTTTAAGAGGTGATTTGACCCCTATTCAAATGGGGAGCGAGAGGGACAGCAGGCTATGGGTCTACTTATATCAAGTCTGGACAAGATGATCATCTGGAGTGAATCAGCACGGCTCGGCCCAGCATGTTAGCAGCAGGCCCAGCCGAGACCTGTGGGATTCAAACCCACCGCCTGCCACCGATTGGCTCTGGGTTTACGCAGTATTAGAGATGAGATCTAGGTATCATCCCTGCCTAGCATTCAGGATAACAGTAGTGCGTGCAGAGGATTTATTTGGTTTGGAGAACACACCCCCACCCCCTCCCGTGATTTGACTTTGGAGGAATGGGGAAACCCACCCCAGGTTGAACAACGAGTCATTCCAACAGAGTGAGGCTGGATCCGCGCACCGAAACCATTCCAAAGCTGGTGAATTTTGGTTATTTTCCAAACCTTGTAATTTTTGGGCAAGTTTACCTATTCCCCCTTGGCTGCAGTGAACACAAGAAGAATACAAAGCCCCTGCTTCTCACCTGCTTTGCCTCCAGCATTTCAGCATTTCTCACTTGTTACACTTTTCACTTGCTAGCCAGTTTCTGAAGCTGCAGTGCTTGAGGGTAGAATCTGGTGCTCGGAGTGTTTGGCTAAACACAGCTTGCATTCATCAAGTTTGTGTCAAAGAACCATCTGATTTGTGGCGTATGAACACACCAGGAGTTCATACAAAGTTTTTATTTTTCTCTATTGTTGAATCAAAACGCTCTCCAGAAAGAAAAACCCCACAATTGGTAAATAGAGGAGTTCACACTTCGACAAAGATCAAAGAGGAAACAATCTAGATCGAAAATAAGCCTGTGAATTTGGCTTTCATTTTGCTCCTCAGCCAGCAGCATTTGGCCAATATTTTGTCCTCTCTCCTTGAACAAGTGCTATTAGAGAAGTAAACAAAAAAATGCTCGCCTTGTAGGAAGTGCTTAAACAGGAAATTCACCTTCACATCGTTTCCCAGCTGTAACCAAACTGGTTTTAGCGGAGAAGGGAGAAGTGGGGTGGTGAAGTGCACAAACCATTTTCCTTTGCCATAAACACCTTTGGGATGCTGACCCAGGAAGAGCAACTAGCTACGAGCTGAGGTGGAGAGGATGGCTGGTCTGTAATTTTGATGCTAGCTACTAAAATTGAGGAGGAAGGGAGAATAAAAGTAAAAGAGGTCACAGTTCTGTACCACTGACAGTAACACACAGGTGATGGGTGCTGTCAACATTATAAACTATATACAAGACAAAGCAGGACTCTTTCTTTTCCCAAAGAATGCAACAACAACAAAAAAGGTGTATATAACATAGTTGGCACATTATCATGGGGAAGAGGAAAGGGGGCTTCTCCTGAACATTACAGGCTTAACTCACGGCAGTCCAGAGGACAGTTCATCTGTCTAAACATATATCCTCTCCCCCTTCCTTCTTAAATATTTAGTGAAGACAAGACTGGTAGCAATGTCTGATGCAATTGTGGTGCTAATAAGATGTTAATAAATGCAAAGTTTTCCCTGAAAGGGAGCACCTTACTCCAGGAAGAGGCGTGAGTGAGTGGGGGTTCAAGGAGTGACATGTCTCGTGCCAACCTCTGGTGCGTCTGTCTTCTCATGGGTAACAGCAGCTCATCTGGCAGTCAGTTGGGTAGAGTGTCAAGCCCAAGGGACGCTGCGTGCTGCTTTGCCCGGAGCCTTAGGTTCTCAATACTTGTTGTTTTACTGTTCAGGCTTGGAAGGGAGCTGGAGGCCTGCAGGATGGGTGACGACCAGACCTGCTGAGCGTGGGAGAGCGACTGGTAGTATGACTGACAGTGCAGGGAGCTCAGTGGTGCCATGTTGACGTTCATGCCCAAGTAGGGCATGGCAGACGGTGTCCCCATTTCGAAGGAGGAGTAATGGACCAAGTTGTTGGTGGCCGCCATGTGCTGGCGGAATTGCTCCTGCAGGCGGAAGAGGCTCAGGGGCGAGGAGGAGTAGGAGTGAGTCTGAGCCAGGCCGCTGCTGGACGAAGGTGTCACAGTCGCGCTGATAGGGGACTCTGTAGCAGGAGACAGAGGGGATGGGGGTTATTTCTACATGCCAGATGCAGGTGCTGATCCACACCCCAGTAGGGTTCGGACTGCAGCATGGGCTTCTCTCTTGCATCGGGAGGGTGGAAGAGAGGGGTTGTGTTAGCTCAAGAGGGCTAAGCACACATCTGCTCCATACTTATCTTAATTCCTAGAAACGGGGCTGACCTCTTTGCTATGGCTTTTCTGCTGCCGCTGGGCACTGTTCTTCCCAAGCTCTAACCTCAGATTTTGCTCTTTCTGTGCTCCTGCTACAATAGACATCATGCCCTTTGGGGGTCCTGTTTAGTGCTGGGGACAAGATGACAACTCTGGGCAGCCTACATGCAAGTACCCAAGCCGTAGGGAATAGGGGAATTACACCCAACCACCAGCATCCCGCTTGGTACGCCAGGTACTGACATCAACCCACATCAAGATGCTGCCCCTCACCTGCTTTTGGGCTTGCTCTCTTGCAGTTCAAAGCCTTGCTGTCCACACCAGGGCTTTTGTCCACTTTAGCCTCATCCAAGGTGCTCTTAAACTCCTCCTCTCTGTCAGTCTGGTCCTCGGGTGCGGACTCGCTGGCCGACTGCTCTGACAGGGTTAGGTTGAGGTCCGTGCCTACCTCATTTGGCAGGCTCTGGACCTTCTCAGTGTCTGGGGTAGTGGCCTGGGTTTCCAGCACAGGTGGCTCCATCTTTCCCTCGCTGTGGCTTCCTTCACAGTCCTTTTGCTTCTGCAGTTGCTCCTTCTGCAGGCTACGCTGCTTCTTCCGGAATTTGGCCCTCCGGTTCTTGAACCAAACCTTCAATGCCACAAAGAGCAAAGAGAACAACTGGTAAAAACCCTGCTTAGTTCCAAATTCAGCATCACTCACCCTGGGAGCTTCAGGGGCACCCCGAGTAGCAAGGTACTGCAAACCCACTGTGCCCAAATGTCATTCCGCTTTGTTGGATCTTAGACCTCTACCCGTTTTTCAGTTCATCTACAAATAGCACACCATATATAATTTTTAAAGTGTCCAGTCTTAATGTTGATTCTTTAAGTCTCTCCACTGGGGGTGGGGTTTTTTTGGTGGTTTGTTCATTTGTTTGTTTCTAAATTGGGTAGATTTTCTAAATCTAGTCCAGTCAGAATGTCGTACAGCTCTTTCTGGTGACATTACATCAGCTTATACTGCAGTGCTCTGTTAGTTTCTAAAACCATTTGGTAATAAGTGTACCACAGCTATGGCAGCAACACCCAAAACAAGCTATTACAGGTGTTGGCTGTCACCTGGGAACTAAACTTAGGGAAGGAGGAGAGAATCCATAATTTTTTTAACCTAAATCAGTAGATGTGGATTGGAAGAATTATATTTGCAAATCTTGTTAGCATTGTTTGCTTAGTTAGATGAGGAAACAGAAATTTTGAAGATCAAAATGTCTTGACATTCATATAAAAGGACCATTTTTTTCTACTACTTATCCACTTCACACCAAAGAACTTTCTATTTAGTCTTTCAAAGCCCAGCAATACAAGAACCTCCCTACCAGCAGGTTATGGAGCATGTTGTCCTAGTTGAAACAAAAAAACCCAAACCAAACCTTGGCCTGAGATGTTACAAATATTGACACTGGTGGAAAAGAGCAGCTGGAACTACTTGGGTTTCTACTCTTCTGAGAAAGCCAGAAAAGCCTTGCAAATAAATAGATAAATAAGTAAGTAGACTTCTGCTGATGTTTCTAAAATTTCCCCCAAAGAAATGTGAAAGAACAAATGAAAACCAGTGTATGCTTCAGACAATCCTAAATTTAAAAAATGTGCAAGTGGATTAAGAAATTCTTTAGCAGAATAAAATCAGATGATTTTATTCCACTACCACCCCTGCCTTTGACAACTTTACTGCCCCAAAATCTTTGGTTACCCTGGAAGAATCCTGAAGGTCAAGGTCAACTGTCAAACCCCTGGGAACCCCACTATATTCTTTTACACAACCCCACTCACAAACCCACAAAATCTCAGTACCTGGACTCTGGCTTCAGGTAGGTTTGTGCACATCGCCAGCCGCTCTCTCATCACCACATCTGGGTAGTGAGTCTTCTGGAAGGTTTTCTCCAGTGCCTCCAGCTGCTGGGCTGTGAAGGCCGTACGACTTCGTCTTTGTTTGCGATGCTGGGATCCATAACGTGCCTCCAAAATGATGTCTTGAAATGTACAGCCGTTGGAAGACAAGAAAAGTGGCCAATTTAATTATTGGAATTTGTATGCTGACAGGCGAACAAAGCACTTGCTAACACCACAGACCTGCAGAAATTCTTTTTTTCACGGCTCTAGATCAAATAAGACAAACACATGTATTTTGAGGGTTAATTGAGGCGTCCAAGGAGATAAAACCTCTGACTGGAAAGCCTGTTCAGCAGAGTGAAGATCTTCCTTTGAGAGTGGTGGAAAACATTGAGATTCTAATGCTAAGTTTGGATGAAATAAGCCAATCTACGCAAACATTAGTGGGGCAGGACACGCAGATGCCCCGACCCTTGTGTGGTATAAACCTCTTTCATTAAGAAACACAAGTTAAAACAAGGTGGGGATATTCACCATTGTAATCAGGAGAGGGGCCCGACATTATGTGCCATGTTCTTGAAGCCAAAGCCAGAGCTTTGGTAGGCTTCAGCACTGCTATAACGCGGCTGATCGGTGGGAAGAATCCATGAAACTCAAAGAGAGCAGCCACTAACTCATTTTGTTGGCTGCAGCTGCCTTAGAAGACATGCATCTTCCCAGAAACCAGGCTGAGCTGGCTCTTCTTTAGTGTCTCCTACGTAGCTCACTGTAGTTTTCAAGGCATGGTATTGGAGAGCTGTTCCGGGCTCCAGTTCAGGAAAGTACTTTAGCTCTTGTGCTTATGCGTGTTGAGCTTGAAAGCACGTGCTTTACTGAGCACGGACACTCTCCAGCATCTGGGCTGGAAACACCAGCCAGGAACCAAGTCCAGCCCCACTGATTGCAAGCCCAGAGCTCGTGTGCTGAGCTCTGCTCAGTAGAGGAGCTACTCAGAAGGTCTGAATTTGCAAATTATGCTTGCAAAATTGATGGCAGAGAAGAAATTCAGATGGGAAAATCTGAGGCCCGGAGTGAAGGGCTTATTATTTTACCAGAGGCCTTATTATTGCACAACAGTTAGCGAGAAGAGAAAGATCTTAAATCAGTGAAAAAACCACTTATTTTATAATGAAAAGAAAAAACCCAACACCCCTTATTATGCAAGCTGGGACACGCTGTGCTACAGCACTGGAATGAAATAGCCTGGCGAGAGGTTTGCTCTCCAAGAGGAAATGCAGGAAGAGCAGTGTCTGGTATCGTTTTTAATTCTGTTAAGAATGTGACTTCCAGTAGAAGGGAGGAATGAACACGCCACAAAACAATCTAACAGGGAGAAAAGTCGGCGTTGTCACCGCTCAGAGCCAGATGAAGGCTCTGGCTGCTGTTTATTTGCACTTTTGTCACGAGCATCGTGGCATGAATGTAAACAATAAACCAAAACCTGCTGGCAGGCCAGCCCCAGAACCACACAGCCAGGTTCCAAATATGTCAGCTAACAAGCGTGGCAAATCAGCTTTGCACCACTGAAACATTCCTCCTCCGAACCTCCAGCTGTTTCATTCTAGGCCAGCATTTGCAGCGCCTTTCTGGGCAACTGCCAAAGCCACATGGTTTTGGCAACCTGGAACAGACGTGACCAGGCTAAAGGTCTTCGGCCAAACACAATATAGTGTTGGTTGCATGCAGGAGGCTTCTGCCTTTGAGGTATCAGAGCTCTCTGGGGAGTCGAAACACTGGTAATAGCTGCTGCTTTGAAGGCAAGGACACCGTCCTTGAAGCAGTCAGAGCTCACAATGCAGCCAAGCAAGGAGAAGGGATGTTCCAGGGCAAGAAACCTGAAGCTACCCCAAAACATTTTACAAAGCTAACGTTTGTGTTTCAAGTACAGGGGATCAGGAGAAAGGACACTGGTTAAACACCCTACCTGCAGGCTGGATGCTCCTGAATTTCAAGAACAGAGGTTAGACCTACCAGCTCCCCAGAGGCAGCAGCTCTTGCATTAAGTTTGGCCACTCCAACAAGAGCCGACCAGCAATTATTTTAATGTTTTAACTATGTTTTCAGGCTTGGTGCAAGAGGAAGAATATAAATTGCAGGTGAGGCTTTGCAGTTACAATCAGAAACCTCTGTTTTCTGACTTAAGGTCATTTGCTTTTGTGCTGCTTTATTCTGGCTGTCCCTGGAAGGCAAACGAGATCTATAACCCTGCACTGAAAGATATTCAGAAATAACAGAATGTGAAGCAACTGCAAAGGAACCAGCTTGTAGGTATGTAAAGCCTACCCTGCCAATGATAAGCAGACAAGAGAACCGTGGGATTTAATTTGGAAAGTCTTCCAGGTGGGTTATTCATTTTAAAGATAAGAGGTCAGAAAACCAATTCAATTTCCCAGTCAAGAATATGAGAATAGCTTTCTTTTTATTCTATTTTTTAATCTCCCTCTGCTTTTACCTTAATTAGGGTCAAAGACATTAAGTCCTCCGTGCTCTGCTGTAAAAGATACGGGTGATCACAAAACTCTTTCAAGAGATACTTGCATCTAGGAAAGGGGGACCTTGACACCCAGGGTCCAGAAGGTACATTGCTCCCCTCTGCCCACCTACAGTCTGCAAGGGTGAGGGAAGGGGGGATGGGTGAGCAGAACAAGGAAAGTGCCCACCTGTCATTGCTCCACAGCTCAGCAGTAGAGCCAGGATTAGATTCCAGGTCGCCTTGATTCCACTTCAGTTCTAGTTTGGTGAGGACAGGGACTCCTAGCTCTGCCCTACAACCACCCAGAGATCCCACAGGTCACAGTGAGTGATCTGAGGAACCATGATAAGGAGGTCACTCCTAGCAGCTGGATAAAGGACACTGCTGGCATGAAGACTTGAGTCACTTGTGGTTCATGGATCCAAAGAGTCCAAGACCTTTACCTTATCTTTGCCTTCATGAACCACCTACCTATGAGTATTGCCTTGAAACTTCTGCATCCTTTTTTTGACTTAAGCCCATGTCTCTTAAATTTAGCCCAGTAAAAGTTGTCTGGGTAGTTTTCCACCTACTCCATTTTTTCCCCCTTTAATATCAGACAGCTAGAAAGCTATCTTAAACCAGATGTGTAATGTTCAGGCAGGCAGGGGAGATCATTCCATTCTGGGAAGGTACAAATAAAGCTCTCAGGGTAGAGTCACATGTGAGTTTCTTTCAGCCTAAAAATGTCTTTTACAAAAGGCAAAATACAATAGCAACAGAGGGACCCAGCAGGACCTACAAGAATTAGAATGCCCAGGTCAAGGTGGCATGCAAAGAAGATCCAAATGAAGATACTTTTTCAGAGAGAAATAGTGTTTGGCAGGGCAAGAAATGGAAAATTGTTGCAAGAAGGGGCAACATGGTCTGGGATGGTGGCTGAGGATGCAAGTCCTGGGCCCCTTGGTAGGAGCATCCGATCCACTGCGTGCTCATATACATGCTGCTGTTATTTACTATCAAGAAAGTGGAATTTTCTGCTATTTTTTGTTCACCCATTAAAATATATTTCAGTGTCTCTAATTCTCTCTTTCCAGTCCTGTACAGTGGGGCTGTGTCCCTCCTCACTCCCCAGCCATCAGAGGCCAGCCTGCAGCAAGGTGTGGCCAGTTGGCTGGCAGAGAAATCCAGAGGGCTCATGTCAACTGCAGAGCCTGGGCACGTGTCCAGGACTGGGGACCACACCATGCCAGTTGGCTATGCCACACTCCAGCTCCTGGAGGAGAGTTTCACAAAATCACAAGGTTGGAAAAGACCTTTAAAGATCATCAAGTCCAACTGCTCTTGTCCTAAGGAAAACCATATCCCCAAGTACCTCATCTACCCTTTTTTTAAACACATGCACGGATGGTAACTCAAGACCCTCCTTGGGCAGCCTGTTCCAGGCCCTGACAACTCTTTCAGTAAATTTTTTTTTTCTAGTATCTAATCTAAACCTGCCCTGGCACAACTTGGTGCCATTTCCCCTTGTCCCATCTCCTGTCCCCTGGCTGAAGAGACCATCGCCCACCTCTCTACACCCTCCCTTCAGGTAGTTGTAGGTGGTGATAAGGTCACTCCGTGTGAGCAAGCAGGGTGGGGTTTTTTCATGAGGGAAATGAGGGAAAAAAACCCAAACAAGCCATGAGTTGTTCTTACCAGCCAGTCTCTCTGCCAGGGTGAGGGCGTGCACGGAGGGCCTGTAGTCGGGGGCGTGCTGGGCTTGCTGGGCTGCCTGCTGATGCAGGTTGTACATGGCGCTCAGGGAATTCATGGCGTGGAGGGAGTAACCATTCACTCCATAGTGCTGCATGGCGACATAAACCTGGAAAACAGCAGCCAGAGCAGGGATGTGCTTAGGGAAGTGCAATTCCAGTGTCCTGGTGTCTTGGGAGGGCTTTGGAAATGCCAAACCCAAACTGCTGTATGCAAGGCTCTCTTCCAACCTCCCCAGATGTTCCAACAACCCAACAGGCTCTGGGATAGCCATCAAAGTACCTCCTAAAGCACCAGAGTCACCAGTCTGGCTTCCAAGCTCAGAGATCAGCATCTATGTCCCACTTATGATACGCTGAACAAAAGGTGATAAAGGATTGTTTTTCATATACCATAATAAAATATGTTATTGTTACTTCTAACAAACCCACCAAGCTTTATCCCAGAACTAAGTGGGATTTTGTCCCCATCATTACTTACAGTGGTCTGTTCCATAATCCCATTGATGTATTCTCAAGTAACTTTTCTTATCTGAACCCGCTCGTGTAATTTGTTTCTATTAATTTTTCTTAAGGTTCTTCTTAACAAAATACAAATTATACACACACACCCCCCTCCAAAAAACACCCCAAACAAACCCAAAGCAAAAAAAACCCAAAACACATGGTCATGTAATAGAAAATACACCATAATAGGACCAAAAATATTATGGCTAAAGAGGGAATGGCTAAAGAGGGAATCAAGATTTGCAGTAAATACCAAAACTTCATAGCTCAGTAGCAAGGAAATTATTTCAGAAAACTAATGCCTTTTTTCCTAGTTTGGGCTCTGCATGGAATTTCAATCTGTTTTTCCTTACGGACCATCTGTAAATCTAAGCTAATATTGATCTCAGCAGCTGAGTGATGCTTCATCCATCCCTGTTACGAATGACTGAGGGCCTCCAGGATGCCCTTTCTCTAGTGTGTAAGACATCAGAAAGGAAGTTGTGAAACATTTGCCACAAAACAAAATTTAAAAACCCCATCATTTACAGCAGCAAGTCATTGTCTGGAAAGTCAGAGCCTTCAGAGGAAGAGGTCCAGCCGGACTAACTTAAGGAAAGCAGACAGGTTATCTAGGAAAGCTCTTAGAACATGATTCTGGTCACCACAGGGAGGTGGTTTAACTCCCATGAGTTTAGGAGAAACCTGATAAAGTGAACAGCAAAAATCTGCATTAAAAATTATCTCTTCTTTTTTCTGTACTGAGGCAAGACCTTCGTTGCTGCCCATAGAGGGTCTCTACCATGGAGGCCAGACCGGGTAGAGGGAGGAATGGAAACAAACTCGTCCCACTAACCCCCTGAATTCCCATTCTCTCACAGACCTCCTTGATGTAGGAAGTGCAAACACAGAGTGACCTTGTTTAACACTCAGAGACCAAGCTGTACTTCCTGTGAAAAGGAGCTGAATTGTGCTGTAAGGTCTAGCAATGACCTGGGGCATCTTCTGGCTTCACCCTCAGAAGCACCATTGGGGTGCCCAGGAACAGAGGAGGGAAGGTGTGCAAGTGGAGTTGTGCCAATCACTCTGCCATTAGCTCAGGGAGGTCCTCGTTGCTCCAGGAAGTTTTCTTGGATGTGATTGTGTGTCATGACTGTGAGTGCTGCCTTTAGGACTGTCTTCTCAAAGAGGTTACAATACCTATAAACCAGTAATTTTGCAATATAACAGTCTCATTCCTGTTTCCCTGAGTCCCTTCTGGTCTGCTACCACATCATCTCAGTGCCAAGAGCATCGGTGGAGGGTGACAGGTTCAGGCGTGGTTACACCACCAAGATCTGATACACACCCTGATGCCACCTTCACCTGCTCTGTGTTCCCCAGTTCACCCACTCTGGATTCACTCCCCAAATCTTTATTTTTAGACTAAAACATAAAAGCTTGGTGGCTGTCCAGCACCTATGCAGAATCCTAGAATACCTGCAGTCGGAAGGCACCCATGTCCCACCTCACCCTGTACAATGCCAGCTACATCCTTATGGCCCACAAAGAACATTACTAGTCACATCCTTTCCTCATATACTATATGAGTGCAAGAAAAGAAACCCAACTACTTCCTACTTCACAGTACACGGAGAGAGTTTTTATATGAAAAGCTGATTTATAAAAAAATGCATTGAAGGATGCCTGAGACCTATTTTGTAGCTAGTTCTGGAGAGCAGGGAAAAATCAGATCTGTTCTTTTTAATGGCATCCAGGCAATTAATTTGGGATTCTTTTCCAAAATGCCTCATTTCAAAATTTACCCCAGTTTTTAGAAAAGCAAAGCCATCCCCAAAACAAAGTAATAACTTTAATCTATACTCTATCAACGTTTATTTACTCTAACAGGGGAGAAAGCCAAAACTTTGCTGCTTGTGGCATGTGCTGCAGGACAGGATCACATCCCAGTGACATGTGCCACTCACATGGCCATGGGAGACACATCCCATCACCTGGGGAAGACCTGCAGGTCCCCAACCCCAACACTTCCCTGGAAGGTTTTGGTGGTGTCAGCAGCAGCCTCAGCCTCACCCCATACCCAGCGTGGCTTGCTTCCAGAGAGTGTCATCCTACTCCAGGCTGCAGCAGAGCACACACCAAGCTGCCTTGGTGGACAGCAGATCTCAGCCAGTCCCCATCAGCAGCAAGAGCTGTCACTGCCAGCCCAAGAGTCAATCACTGCTTTTTTCAGGAACAGGACTGGCTTTTCTGGCTGGTGCAGGCAGGGAAACAGAGGTTTGCAGCTTCATTTTGCCTCCACCCTTTCCACCCCTTAACTTGGGAACCAGCTGGCCAGTTCCACCAGCTTTGGCTGGTGGGGTGGAGGTCTCAAAGCTTATTAAGTTCCTGCGTGTTTCATGAAAACCATTTGAGGACACAGAACCTATTAGCTGCCCTAGAATGCTGCGAGAACTTCATCCTTAATAGACACTGGAGAATCCACACCGGGGCTCAGCCTTGCCAGGAGATACACGAGGCCAAGAGGGACTCTCCATCTCACAGAAACACCTGTTTCTTCCCCAGTCCCCCTCGCATGTTGTTGGTTGCATACCAATCTGGCACATTCAGGGAAAAAACCAGAGAGGAGGGGAATTTTCCCATAGCACACAGTCTTCTGAGGACACTGCCAACAATGTTGTGTCTGGAGTCCAGTATTTCCACTGCTCCAGGAAGATTTCAGTTTAATTTCAGATTATTTGATTGTTAAAAGATGCTTTTATGTGCACATGTGTGTCTGGACAAACCCTTCTGGGCAGCCTAGAAGAAATCATATGAATTAAAAATTAATAGAAATAAAGCAGGGCCCTTAATAACAACGGGCTCATGATGGGGGTCAATACCCATCACAGCTTTAGTGGCAAATGCCTGGCATGCTGCAGTGCAGACAACAGGCAGAACTTCCTACCCACTTGTGCAGCAAGCATGTCATCCCAGATTCAGTATAAAAAATGAGGGGAAATAAGATATCCTGCATTTACAGAGCGAGACTGTTCAGCCTAATAAGCAAAGTTAACTGAGACCATAAACAGCTCCTGTTTATCTGCCAGCTCCAAACACGCTCCAACCCCAATAAATTAAATATTTAAAAGACATCATGCAGCAATTTTTTTTTTAATGGAGAAAGCCATTCATCAAGCCACTGCTGTGTTTCACAAGCTGTCGAATAGTGCTTACACTGGTTAAAATAATCTTTATATTTCATTAAGCAACCAAATAAGCTGATCCCTCCCCACTGGCTGTATAGATGATTTTAATTTTCAAAATCTGCAAATGCATCTTTTATGTCTCTGAGTGGCTGGAGGGCCTCAGGAGCAGCCACAGCTGCAAGAAGGGTGGGAGCAAAGTTTGGGCTTCTGCTTTTTGGAAGGGTAAAGGCTTGAGCAGTCATAGATACAGCTGAGAAGGTAATGTAGGGAGCATCCTGAAAGAAAAGGGATGACTCACCCTGATTTTGAGCATCAAAGATTGTAGAAGAGTTGAGAGCGGGGGAGGAAGGAGATGGGAGCTGAGGAGAGGCGCAGGAAACCAGTGGGTGAGAGGAAGAATCTCTCTCTATGGTGATGCTCCCCTGGGTTTGCCCTGCGGGGAGTGTGTGAGCTGATCCCGCAGCATTTGCTCAGCACAAGGGAACGGATGTCTCTGTGCCATGCCTGCGGCTGGTGCTTTCCTTCTGCGTGGCCTCTCAGGGCCACGTCGGTGACTCTCCCAAGCCCAGCACCCAAAGACTTGCTCCCTCCCAGCTACCCACGCTTCACAGCACCGGGCTGTAAGGTCTCCACAGTGTGCCCTGTGCAGACCCTGATGGGATTTATGCTGCTGCTGCCTTTGCAAGACTGACATCCCTACCTCTGTCCCAAAATTTCTCCTGCAGCTTTTACCTCTCCGGTTTTCACCATGGAAGTCTCAGGAACGCTGGGCTCATTCTTCTTGCCAAGCATGCAGACCCCTCAGGCCGTGGGCACTGATGCAGCCCGACAGGATCCAGCCCCACAGAGATGATAAAGGCCTCCTCTCAGCTTTAACTCCTGCTGCCCATGGGAAAACCAGGTTTCTCCATCCTCTTCATTACTTAGGGGCTAGGCAGTGCAGGTCTCTGCCCATCCCAGACTCTATTCACCTGCTGCTGTTCCATCTGATGTGAAACAATTTGCACATCTACCAGCTAAGGGCCAGGAGCCCTGTCACTGGGGCAGCACAGCTCCCATCCCCCCTTCTCTGCAGTAACCCTGGGAAAACCTCAGGTTCCCAGAAAGTCACAGCACAAGATGCAAAGAGGAGAGAACCACAAATTTCTTTGCCAGGTATTTCCGCCCCCCGCCTCCCCCCATTCCTCATGGCTCATGTTTGTGTGGGTATGGAATTGGAACAGCTCAGAGAACAAAACAGCTTCTAAATATATGAGATGCTGAAATTTTCTGCAGAGTAGTTTTGTGACAAAACATCCATGTTTCCCTTTTATCAGGGAAAAAAAAAACCAACAACAAAAACCAACCCACAAAGCCCAGCCCAGAGCTGTTTTAACTGCAGCCAAGAACTTGGCATCAGGGATATTTTCTCCTCCCTCTTCTCCTCATTTCACCCACACACTCCCCCTCCCATCATCAATCTCTACCTGGTTTCACCTGCCAGTCACACACAAGACCTTTAACAAAAATACAGAACTGACAAAACTCATTAAGGGAGAAACGTATCGATCCTTGCAGCCTGTAAACTCAGGTGTCACTTGTGCTGGCCGCAGAGCTCGTGTCAGCGCCAGAAAGCTTTGCCCCTTGCTGAGCTGTCCCAAACAAGGACATCTGCAGCAGCTCCCCATGCCAACTCTGCTCTGGAGGAAAGGAATTTTAAACCAAGGCAGCAGTTTTGCTCAGGTTTTGCATTATTTGGGAGTAAGTGCACACCTCCTTCTCCCCAGATCTAAGCTGTGAAAAGATGGAGGGATTTTCTTCAACAGCCTCTTCTGGCCACTTTTTCCAGGGAGAAGTAAAACACCACTCAAGATGCCTGGTCTTTTTCAAGCAAAAGCCATTGGGCAAGAAGAGTTTGGGGCTGGATGTAGGACTCAAAGCTTTGCAGGGGCTTCAAACCATTCTCTTTTCCCTTCCACTGGTGCCTCCCAATACCAGGTCACCCCAAACTCAAAAGAGTCCTGAGACTACAGAAGTACTGACCTACAAGAAGATGCTCAGGTGCCATTATGAAGAAAGGGGATAACACAGCCTATGAGGTCAGAGTTAAAAAGACTAAATTCTTCTTAGAGGAGGCAAGAAGAGGATGCCAGAACCTGCTTGGCATAACACTGTGAGGTATTATGCTGTAAATTCATTAAATCTTTCCAGAAATTGGGGTGGGTTGGTGATGGTGGGAGGGAATATGAGGCCTTCTTCATGTGAAAAACAAGCTGTACTGAAAAAGTTACATCTGGATTTCGACAGCCCATTGGTAGAAGTGAATTTTAACACCACAGAAGTGAACTTTAACACCACAGATCATGTCTGATGGAGAGAGATTCGCCAGGGATGAGTTTGAAGTTTGCCACCACCTTGGGTCAGCGCCCTGATGCAAGACACAGCTTGAGCAAGGGAAAAGCATCAGTTAAAAAAAAAAAAAAGTGGTGAAAGAAAGAAAAGTTTGGTGCTTTCTTCTGGTGTTTGGGGTCCTGAAGGTGACAAGAAAAAAGAAACAAACCCAGGAGCAGTCCCATGAGGTAGAAAGGAATTCTGCAGCCTGAGTGCCTGCTCTGGTGGTACAAATCACCACTTGTGTTTATGTGAAGCACAGGAACTCCTTGTTCATTACTAAGAGGGAATAACAGCAAACGGTTTGTGCTAACAATGTCCCCCCCTTATTACCCCTGGCAATAAACACCATCAAAAATAAAATCACAACAAAATATTCCCCCTCCACCCCGCCTCTCCTGGAGCTGTTCTGCTTGATGATTTTATGCTTTGAGTCCTTGTTCAGAAACACTTTAAATCAGCAAGATAAATAATGAATCTCTGTCTCTGCTTATCTGACAGCCTAGGAAAATAGGCTCACTTTATACACAGACATTGGTTTTATACGTATTTGGTACTAAATGAATTACATACCTGGGGGGTTTGAATAAATGATCCTTGCAAGAGGTTTCTTTCAATCTTTTTTTTGTTTGTTTGCTTTTTTTTACTATCCCTAAATCTCTAAGATATATAAAGGTCCAAAAATAATTTAAGATAGTAACTAGCATGTCATAAATCAGGTTTGTTCCTCACGTGAGATTGTTTCCTTAGACATTCAGCAACCTCACTTCAGCAGCAGGTGAAATATAAATAATTTGAAACACTGGAACACATCATATTTTCTCGTTCAAACATCAAATTCTCAGAGCAACATGCACCATAAAGACAGACTTCAGAGGACTTCTCTTATAACGGATACAAAGGAGTTGAGAAAAGCTCTCAGAAAAAACAAGATTCCCCATTTCTAACCTTCCTACAATATTTTTACACCTGTGTAGATCCCTGGATTTAAATACAGATAATTTCTTAGCACAGAGTGAGGTCTTAATGAGACCTGGTCTAGCTGAAGAAATCACAAACCACCGAAAGCAAAACTTGACTGATCACGCCGATTCTTGCGGCTCGTGTTCAGCTACTACTGCTGACCTTGGTATAAACAAAAAAAAAAAAAAGAGAGACCTTTTTCTTAAAACCTGGAGGTTTGCCACCAGCTGAAATTCTGAAGCACTTTCAGTTTAGGGGGACAGTTTTTGGGTGGACCTTGTCAAATGATTGCCCGTGCTGGGGCTGAGCTGCTGAAGAGCTCTGCGCTGTTGAAGAGCGCTGCAGCTGTATTGGCAGTACCCGTTTGTGGCAGACGCAGAATAGGATGTGAAAGGGTTTGTGAGTTTTATAAAACAACCCTCAGAGCATCCTGCTGAGATGGGGAAGTTTTATTTTAGGGCCCTACAAACTCGGGCGCCGGGTTGCAAGCAGCCAAGTTAACAGGTCCTGGCTGGCAGGGGCAACTCACATCAGTTGCTGTGATTTTTATTTAAAGCTTTTGTGAAATATCATTTCCCCCCCCCCACCCCATACACACAGACAGAGACTCCCCCCCCCCAAAGCCCCAGATAACAGAACCAAGTGATTGATTAGATGGTTCCCAGTGCCTGTGTGCAGAGGCATGCTTCAAAGAAAGGGCAGGCTTGCTAGGTTTAAAATAATAATAATTAAAAAAAAAAAAGACATCCTCAGAGTCTTTTGCTTTTGAGCCAGTTTTAAGGCTTGGAGCCCAGTGGTTGCAGTGTAGAGCCAGGGTTGGAACCACTGAACATCACGGTGGTGCTAAATCTCCTGCTTGCCATAATTTACACACAACAATCGGTGCTTTACAGATAAAACTGGTATAAATTCACCTCCCTTCTCTTTGGGGCAGCACTCAACCCTCAGTGAAAGCTCTTGTAATCTATATCGAAGCAGAAACATTTTCCTGGGTAAGTGAGAAAAGCTCTTAATATGAGCATCACTTTGGGTTTAATTTCAGGATCCCATTCTGCTTCCAGCTCAGTCAACAGCAAAAAAAAACAACCCAAAAAGCCTAGAAAAAACCCCTTGATGTATTTTAGTTTTCTTATGATTAATATCACAACAGAAACCAAACCCTGCAGCCCAGATCGACCTCAAGGAGTCTGAGTACCAACAGCCTGGCTCTGCCAGCGCTGCTGCTGCGTGCTCCATGTTTGTGGGTGTGAAGTGCAGCAGCATCCCCACACAGCCAGGCTCCCACGTACCTGTGCTGCCTGTCCCTCCTCCTGTCTTCAGACCTTACGCTGTCTCTGCCTCCAGACTGACCCTTGCTTTAGGACTCAAATTAACCTTAAAGTGCTATGCAATCAAACTACTGGATTCACAAACAGCATGAAGTGTTTAACTTGAGTGTTTATATATTTTAAAAATATATATATTTTCCCCCTCACCCCTTCCAAAACACACGTGTTTCTGGCTTACTTGTATTTGCAGGCAGTTCATCTGGCTCAGCCCTTCCTCTCACTTCTGTGAAAATGGTTTTGCTTGGTGAGCATCATTTCATTTGGCTTAACACTGGCAAAGGGAATTTTCCAAACCGGGCAGAGGAAGAGGTCCAGGCTTCCACAACTCCTCCCTTTGGGGCTGCTGGCAGTACAAGGGGCAGCTCACTGCTTGCTTTGTGCCCCTAAACCAGTTTTGTCTGCAGCATGTTATACTGCAGATTGCTTTCGTGAGCAAATTGGCTGGCTTGAAGGCAGTTCCTTGAGGCTGCTGGTGGGGTTCAGGAATCCCCAATGTCCCTGGATGATGGAGCAATATCCTGTAGGATTTTACCCAAGACACTGTCTCATTAACAGGACCAGGACCTGTGTTTAAATGGGGTTTTTTTAAGTCTATGACTTTTAGTGACAGACCTCTGTCTGTCCTGAGCACCACAGCCACAGCAATGATGTTACCTCCTAGTCCTGAGCCCTACAAGGAGAGAGCGGTCACTGCAAGAAGTGCTGGAGGAAGAGAGCCCTGACAGATAAAGTTTGTAATGATTTACTGATGCAGGTAAAGACATTCCTTCCTGCTGCTCTCAGGGGCTGCCAGCCTGGTAGCTGGGCTGGCAGAAAGGATGACGTGCTTGATCTGGATGCTCCCAGTGAGATGCCTCAGCTTGGGTGCTGGGCTCCAAGGGTAGCGACTGGGATGAGGCATGGAGGGAAGGTAATTTCTCCACCCACCGTCACTACTTGTCAAGCTGGAACTCCACATTCTGGGCATTAAGCTGTGAGCAGTTAGATATGCACACGAGAAGAAGAGAACAACTTGTCCTTGCAGAATGCAGCGGCTGGTACTGCATCCTTGGAGTCTGACCTACTTGGCACAAAATTCCTTTCCTAGGTGCTCTTTCAGCTGGTTAGCTGAAAAGCTGCAAGGCTGTGACACCAAGCTGATTTAGGAGCGATCTAATGAACAAGCTTTAAATCTTTAGCCAGAAGTTGAACCTAGGATGCTTCTGTAAGTACAGCTGGACCCTGGCTCTGCCCCTGCAGATGATGTTTACAGCAGTCAAAACTAGTGTCACAAAACACGTGGCAGCAATTGCTTCTGCTCAGACTAGGACCAGCTATAAGACAAAATGACAGCTAATTCCTACCTTAGTCAAAAAAGGAAAAAATAATAAATAAATCACAAGAGGCAGCTCCATCAGGCCAGGCAGTTGTGGGGCACTTTGGATGCCTTAGAAGAACAGGATGGAAGTTTGAGTTTTCCTTCTTTACAAGCCATAACGCTCATTTTCTTCCTAGCATGAAAAGAGCTAATTGAGCTCAGTGGCTTTTACAAGCAGGAGGAGAGACCTGTGCCACGTTAAAACAGGGCCCCACCCTGGAGTTAGCCCCAAGGTGGCAGGGGCTGGGGAGCACCACGGGTGCACGCACCGCTTCCCTTCCCGTAAGGGTTTGGATCCACACACCAAATTCAGCGCAGTTGCCAAGATAAGCAATGTATTCTGGCCACAAGCAGATGAGCTGAGCTCTGGGAAACAGGCAGAGCAGTCAAAACCCAGGGGATGTTTGCAGGGAGATGGACAGTCCTTCAGCAGAAGCACATTTACCCACCTGGGGCTAACACCCACCCGGAGCACGCAGAGCTGCTGCCCGCTCGCTTTCCCCCGGTGCTCAGTACAGCTGGTATCAAGCAGCTGAAGACATGAGGTTCTGCAGCTCCCTTGGCAGAGGGAGCTTTTTTTTGCCCCGAGATCCATCAGCTTGCTTCTCCCAGCCCAACCGTTTCCCTTTTCCTGGAGGATCCAAGGGCAGTTCCCAAGCATTACTGCCCTCCTCCCTCCCCACACTTGGACGTTTTAACATCCAAGCAATTCAAAGCAGCATTTCTCACGTATGCTTGCTCTAGCCATGCAGAGGCTGCAATTTATCCTAAAAGAGTTGTGCCAGCAGCTACCAGGAAGAAGTCACATTGGTATTGTGGTCCACCCACAACTTCTAGCTGTAAACACCCATTTGCCGCTGTCTGCCGGTCCCTCCCGGTCCCAACCATGCTCCCAGCCCTCCCTCGGAGCCTTTCTCCTTCTCAGGAGCTACTTCTGTGCCAGACATCCTTCAGAAATCACTAAGGGCCCGATCCAAAGCAATTCTGATGAAGTCAAAAGGAAAGGAGGGGGAAAAGAAAAAATAAAAACAAAAAGTCAGTAATGTTTGGGTAGGAACAGGCTGGCAGGAGAAGCCCTAGGGTTTGGCCAACTCCAGCTAACCACCAATTAATTCCTGGGTATTTAGCTGCATTTCGGAATTCTCCACCCTCTTTGCAACAAGCATATTCTGATGGCCCTCTCCTCCCCTAAAAAAGTAGGCTAGCTTATCAGTAGCTGTATAGGATTCGAAAATTTGGGCTTTACTGAACCCACGTTCTCCAGCATTTGCCCTACTTCTATTCCTGCCAAACGAGGTGAGGAAGCTACAAACATTCCTGTTCCAACAGGAGAGGTAGGAATTAGCACCGAACCTTTTGAAAGGGTTCAAGCCCAACTGACATTCATCCGTGCCTCGGCAGAAGAATTTCCAACTCCACGAGCTGAATTTTGGGCTGCCTATAAAAAAAAAAAAATTTTAAAAAAAAAAAATCACCGAAAGAGTAACTCGTGTGTTAGAAACCCAGGGGCTACTGCTAGCCAAAGGCTTTACCCATCGCTGCACCAGCGAAACCAGGAGGTTACCACATCGGAAGAGCTTGCTCCTTGACTTTTCTCTGCAGCACCTTTGTTTTGGCAGGGCTGCTTGTGGCAGTGACAGAAGGGGGAGAAACTGCTCACTCTAGGCTCTTTTTCAGCCTATTCCCCTTTTTGTTTTTCAGGATAAAGACACGGGGGATGAGACCTGCGTCAGTCACTGTGCGACCGCATCGCGCAAAATTTGCCTGGCCAGCCTGCCCTTCTCCCTGACCGGCGGGAAGTTCCTCAGGCTTTCTTTGACACAGGTAGTGACCCCAACGCTGAGGAGGAGCTGTATCTGCCCCGACTCTGTGGGGCAGAGCTGCGTCTCCCCGGGCAGCAATAGCATCACCGCAGGAGGCGATTCGCGCGAGCGTAAGGACAGCATCCCGTTTAGACACCAAGATCTCTTTAAATTAGCAGGGAAAGCTGGAAAACCATCCTAACGTAGGTTTCTGTGTACTGAGGTACAGTTTTGGGCTTTTTTTTTTTTCCAGCGGATACATTGGTATAATTTAATACAGCTTCTCATCAGTCGCGGGGTAACGCAGTGGAAGGCATTCGGGAATTTTCTGCCCTTGGCACATCTTAGAATAAAAGATTCTAAGAATAAAAGAGGGGGAAAAAAAGAATGAAACATGATGTTAAAGCCAAAGGGTTGTAGATCCAAGTATCTCCGGCTGGGAGAAAAAAAGAGGAACCGGGATCGACTTGTATCAACTTACTCAGGGGTGAAAAGCGAGCACGAAAGGGAAAAGCGAAACAGCCAAGGTAGCATCTGGGATGCGGGTATCGGGAGGGAGACACGGAGCAGAGGAAAACTGCGAACTCGCTCCGTGCGCTCCGCTGCACGGACCAGGAAGGGTGTAAAACCTCTCCTGGATGGGGTGAGCCCCATCCTGCTCTCCCTGCGGTACCCTCGGGGTTCAGCCTGCGCCCCTCATCCAGGACCCGATTCACGCCTCGTGACTGAGAAACCCAGCACCCACTGGAGACGTGTGACAACCTGGCTGCTACAGGTCATCCGTCCGCGGCTTGGAAACTCTCAGAGAGGAGGAAAAATAACGCCACAAAACAGCAGGGGTTGGTTTTAAGAGCTAGGGAAGGAAGTTACCCCGCAGCACACCTCGCTGGCAAGCGGCCCCCTTCTTCCCCGGGACCTGCCGCACCCCCATCCCCGGCAGAGGATGGTCCCCACCGAGACAGCTGAGAGGAGATTTCGCTCCTCATTTGCTTTGTGCTCCGTGCAAAGGTGAGAGAAGAGAGAGAGAAAAGCAACAACAAAAAACAACCAAAAAAATACCCCCAACCCTCCAGCTCTGCCTTTGGGGAAGTGAGAGGCTACTGCAGACAAAACTGTTATCCATTAACATCCAATTATCACTTGGTCCAAGCCATTAATTATAAATCAGCCTCCTAATTGGGATAATTAGCTCTCTGCTACTTAATGTAGTATGACTGATGCGTTTGGAAAGAAGGTAATCACTCCATTTGTTTAGCGTTAGGAGAACAAATCCAACTCTCATGGTTTCATTTCAGCCTTAGCCCCCCCCCTCCTCCGACCCCCCATCAGCATTAACAGCTCTTTGCAGCCCCATTAATTGTTTGGGAATCACGGCGGGGATGGGCACACGCAGCTCCGCGGGGTTTCGGGAGGGCAGCCCCCGGGCCCGCCCTACTGGGCTTTTGGAGAAGGGGGGGTAATTACACCGGGCGGGTTTGAACCCGAGCGGGACCCACAGGTGCGATGGCTGCGGAGGAAGCGGGGGCCTCCGCGCCCCGTCCGCATCTCCTCTCCACGGCGGCCGGGCATCGCTTTTGGAAAGCGTTTAGGGGAGAGGAAAAAACTTTTCTTCTTGCTTTTTAATTTGGTTTGGGGTTTTTTTTCCCCCTCTTCTTCTTTCCCCTACTTCCCCTGGATGTCTCATTAATGCCGGCTGCTCGGCGAGCCGCCGATAGCTGCGGGACATGATTAGATATTTATTACTGTCATTTACATGGAAAACTTGAGCTAACCAAGTGGAACTGGAGGGGGCCGCCGGAGGGGACGGGATGGGGCGGAGAAGGGAGGGGGGAAGAAAGGTTTCTTTTTCCCGAGCGCTGGAAGCCGAACCGGAACGCAGGGTACAACCGGAGCCCGGCCGGCTGTAGCGGCGAGTACCGGGGAAAACGCGTCCCTCGAGGACGGCGGCTTTGGGCTGAGCACCCCTCCGTGTCCCAGGCTTTGATACCCCCTCGCTCTGCCCGCGTTTCGTTTCCGACAGTATCGGGCAGCGCTGGGTGAGAGCATCCCATCGAGAAACGGGGGACGTTCCCTCCTGTCTTCTTTCTGCTGCCCGGCTCTCCGAGGAGACCCTCGGGGACACCGAGGACTCGCCTCGGGATGCGTTGACCCCCTCCCCTTCCCCGAAGTCCCCGCCTGGAAATAAATTAAGATAGCGGCTCCCCACAGGGCTCACGGGTGGGGCGTCTCTCGCCCCTTCTCCGCCCCCCCTCAAAAAGGGGGCGTCCATGGCGAGTCTCCCTGTCAAACTGCATATCACTCGG
The DNA here is from genome assembly GCA_027925045.1 of Hypotaenidia okinawae. Taxonomy (NCBI): domain Eukaryota; kingdom Metazoa; phylum Chordata; class Aves; order Gruiformes; family Rallidae; genus Hypotaenidia; species Hypotaenidia okinawae. The sequence goes on from BSDF01000009.1 coordinate 24,323,422, forward strand.
AGGAGAAACTTTCCCGAAGACCTTGCTTTGGGCTAGAGGAGCCCACGTCCGCTCCAAACGCTGGAGCCCCCCCGCCCCCGGGCTGTCATCCCCGTCCTCTCCTTGCCCCCTGCAAGGGAGATGGGTCCCCGGTTCCCCGAGCAGCCGGCCCCGAACAGGGACACGGACTTTTCTCCGCTCAAGTGCTGGCTGCAGCGGAGCCCCCGCCCCCCTATCTGTTATCCCATGGCCCGAGGGGCGACTCTGGCGGAGATGTATGAGATCTGTTGCGGTAAAAATATGCATGCTGATCCCCATTTGGTTAGCCCTATAATGGAGGTGTAAATAGGTTTCGACTGCGCAGCCCTTAATTTATCAAGCGAGCCTGACAGCGCAGGTCCGGGATTTATATACCTCTTAAAGTGGGGGGTGGGGGGAGACACGCACAGACCGGCCATCTAGCTCTTTAAAGGCGGATGTCCGTCTGTTTTGCCGTCTAACCTGGCAAAGGGGTGATGTGGAGGACTGATTTTCCCTAAAAAGGATTCCTAGAGCTGCCGGCGTCTTGCCGTCCCTTGCTTTCCTTTCCCTCCACACTCGGCTTCCAGCGGCACCAGGAAAAAAAAAAAAAAGGACAACAAACCAACCACAAAAACAGAGTGTCCCCCACCCCAACCCCGCCTCAAGCGGGGCCACCGTCCGGCCTTCCCCTCTCTCTCCCAGCCCCGCTCTCGGGGTGGTTTCTGCCCCGGGCGAGTTCTCACTGAGCTTCGTAGCTTATTAAAACATCATTATGTAAATAGAGGGGGAGAAGTTGCGCTCTCGCCCCCTCAGAGCCCGGCAGACGGAGGGATGCACTTATTTCACCTTCCCTTGAGCCAGCTTGCACCCCACTCTTCCCTAACCCACACAGGAGTGAGCCACGTTTCGTGAGAGCGAGGCACTGGGTTGACAGTTAGAGTTTTGCCTTTTTTTTTTTTAAGAAAGCATAGTATACTCCAAATAAAGAAAAAAAAAGAAAAAAAAAAAGAGAGAGGGACAGGAGCATTTAAAATTTGCGCCGGAGCTGCCCTTCCTCTACGCGCATCCCTGCCAGCGGGCTCAGGGTCCCCCCACGGAGAGCTTCCCCCTCCTCACAACAAGCCCCTAAACTCCCCTTCTTTCCCCCTGCATCCCCGACCCACCCGGAGCCGCGCTGCCCGGGGGCGGGTGGAGGGGGCTGTACGTGCGGCTCTTACCTGGGGCGGCTGCGGCGCAGCCTCTCCGCCCGCCGTGGGAGCGGCGACACGCGTGGGAGCCCGGCCTGCGCGGGGAGCGGGCGCGGAGCTGCGCCCCGGCCCGCCCTACTCCATCCGCCCGCGCTGGCTGCGCGCTGCCTCCGCGCCCGGCGGAGCTGCCATCTACCGGGAGGCTGCATTGAAGAAGGATTTTTAAAAGGAGCTTCATAGCGACCCGGGAGCTACCCAGCAAGATTTTCAATGGTCCTCCACCCTGTCAATCAAAACGGGGCTGCTGATACACCCCCTTACCTCCCCCCTCTTCTTACCAGTCATTTACTCCAAGCTGAGGTGTAAACGCCTAATTAAATCCCTGAGAGCGGATGGGATGCCGGTGGAGGGAGGAGGGCTAGACCCAGGGCTGAGAGGGGGTTGATGGGGTCCGTAAGGCATAGGGGAGGGAAGCCTGCCTCCCCCCACGCCCCCTGCTTAGCACCACGCTGGAGCAGACCCTGAAGTTTCCCTCTCCGCCGATGGCCCCTGTGTGGTAGCGCTAGTGGGGGGATAGTCTCCCGGCGTTAATTACAGCACCGCCACGGCCCCTCACCCTCCTCCCGGCCCCCTCGTTGTCCCAGCGCAGCCTGCTGCATCCCATGGCTGCTCTTTAAAACCGGGGACGGGACACGACAGCACGGACGCGGCGTATAGAGATAAAATTAGGAATAGTGGAAGGAAGGAGGCTGGAGGAGCCGGGGGCGGCGGGTCCGCAGCCCGCCCCGTCGGGAAAGCTCCACTCCGGGAGCACACGGGCAGCTCTGCCTGTGTGTGTGTGTGTGGGGGGGTGGGGGGGTGTGCGAACGGGGTACAGGGAAGGCAGGGGGACGGGAGGAAAAGCGGGTAAAGAGGGGAGGCCACGGGGCTTCGGCGAAGCGACCAGTTAGCGCATCCCCCCGCTTTTAAATCTTATTTTTTAAAAAATACTCTCCCTCGATTTTTTTTTTGGGGGGTGGAGGGATGTAAAAAGAGGAAAACCAGCTTTTCCTTTCTTTCTTTCTTTCTCTTTCTGCGGGATTTTCGCAGGTACTTTCCCGTCCAGCGGTCGGGCTGGTTATCTGGCAGGGCTCACTAACTGGAGCGGTGGTTGTGTTTGCTTTTCAGCTTTGCCATGCCTTCGCAGCAGAAAGAGCAGTTTAAAGCCTTTAGAGAGATTGCTAATAGATGCCAGCTCCTTGCCTTTAGATTCTCTCCCAGCCCAGGAGGATTTAGGATGGGATTGGGAGACGAGACGCCATTTCAGGCTCCAAAACACCCTGTTTTAAAATGACTGCGGGTAAGAGGATTAAAACAATAATACCCTTCTCTTCTTGAAGGTTTTTTTTTTCCTCTCTCCCTCCTATAGAAAAGATTTCTTCTCCCAGAGCAAAACCGTTTAGACAGGAATTAAGGGAACAAGAAAGAATAAGGGGGGTGGGTGTGTGGGGGAGAGGACCTTTTAATTTGAGCTTGATATTTTGTACAAATTCTGACCAAAAAAAAAAAAAAAAGAGAGAGAAAAGAGAGCGCCGGTCTGGCTCAGGACACCAGAAGGCTCCAAGTGCCACTTTCTTGTTCTTATTTTTATCGTATATATATTTTTTTTTTTACCAGAGGTTATGGGGTACCAAGTGATTGTCCCGGGAAAGAAAGGGAAGGGGTGAATCTGTTAAAATCTATTCCGGCCCTCGCTCCGCCGAAGTCCCGCTGGCTCCCCACGAAGGAGGGGAGCCCCTCTCACTGCCGTTCCCCCGCACCCTTTAATTAATAACCACCCGCTTTCGGCCGGGAAACAGATTGGACGAAATCTCGGCGGTTTAATTCCCTCTATCGCTTTTTTCGGGGGCGTTTTTCGGGGCGCCGTGTCAGGGTTGGCCTGAGCATCACCCCTCAAAGCCCACGGGGAATCTCCCCCTTTGGTTTTTAGGGGGTGACCCTGCAAAGGTACTTCCCCCACCCCCGTGTTTGCAACCGGCATCTTCCCTACCCCTCTAATCACAACGAGTTCAAACGGGGGACGGCGAGGGGCAGCTAGGCGATGCTTTCGCAAAATTCAGCGACCCCCCTGGAAACACCCTATCGTCTCCCAAAGCCTGGCTGGGAGCAGCCCCCCAGACCTGTAGCTCACAGGAACCGCAAAGCTCAGGGGTGCAAAAACCTGCTCCAGGGACCGGTAAACTTTGCAAGGCTCCTTCGTTTAATGTAGCGGGGAAGGGTCTCACCGTGTGCCAGGAGGGGGAGAAGAGGGGGATATAGCGGGGAGGGCTGTGCCCCTGGGGGTCTTGGTTGTTTCTGAATTGTCGCTTGCAGCCCAGACACAAAATCCCAACCCCTCCGATCGCGATTTCACCATTGTCTCGCCTTTCTGCTCGCTCAGCTATTAAATACGGGAGATTTTGCTATACCTTCGATGAAAAATCCTTAGTTTTAATTTCCCCCCTCCTCCCCACATAGAATTAACAAGTTTCCCTCTATCTTCAGAAGATCTTTCCTCGCAGCCACGGGATCGCTGCTCTTTAACCAGCCCCTGTAAAGAAGTAACTGTGTTTAATTCAGCGCGTCCTCGCAGAAACGAGTAAATAAGGCGTTTAGGGCAGCTCGGGAAAGTCACCCCAGCCTGTCCGCACAACGGATTCATCACATTTACCCCCCCGCCCCAAGGTACCGATGCGGTTAAAGCATCGGGCAATCGGTACGAGTTGGGGAGACATCGCAGGGGTTTCCGCTCCGAAACGCGGGGAGCCGAGGGAGGGATGAAGGCTGAGGAAGAGGAGAGGCAGCCCCTCCTTGTCGTGTTCCACACCTCCTCCCCGCAACCGCCCCGTCCTTCCAGGGGGCTCCGCAAACTTACGGCCGGCACCGGGTCCGACCGCAAACCTCGGCTTGGCTGGGCAAGAACCGGCTCTTCCCACCCCCGCCAATAAAATAGTAACAATAATAACACCAACAGTAGTTAAAAAAAACCCAAACGATAAAACGGAGGAGAGAGGGAGGTCGGGCGCAGGCAGAAACGGGGCATTTCGGTGTAAGTTTTGCATCGCAGAACAAAATGAAATATGAAAATCACAGAAATCTGCCAAGCCCGGCTTGATCCCGCAATTCAAGGGGGGTGGGGTGGGGGAGTGGTGGGGAGAATTTGTTAGCTCACCAAATGGAAAGGGCATCTGACTTTCCCTGATATTAACGGCAGCGTTTTGGCTAACTGGCTGGGTCTAGGCACCTACCCCTCCAAAAAAAAAATAATCCCCTTTAAAAAACATTTTAAAAATGTTTTTCCTAAGTGATCCGGGAATTTGGGGTTTGGGTGCAGGCTCTAAGCACCCTCACCTGCATGACGGGAGGGGCAGCAGCAACTTTTAATTTGAAAACTGCTTTTTGGAGAACAAATGGGCATAATGTTGGAAGAAAACGGTTCTGCACTCGTTTCATTTAGAAACACGTGCGCTATTGAGACTCAGGGTATTTTAAACACACACACACACACACACACACCCATCCCCATCCCCATCCCCAGATAATTGCGTGTTTGCATTGCACAGAAATCTTGGCTGTTTCCTTCAGAGGACCTAAAATCAAAGCCAAGCTGGTTATGTTTTAAACGGCCGATGCATTAACTCCCTCCTCCTCTGTCTCTTTGTTGTGTGTGTGTGAATGTTATCACACCCCTTGGCAGGACAGTAACACGTACTGGGGATGCGGGCGTTGAATTTTAGGTCGAATAAAGAGAAATCAAGCTCCGTCCTTGGAAGATGCACAAGGAACCAAACTGCAAACACTGAGAAACCCCCTCGCTCACTCCTGGACCTGCGGCAGGCACAGTGCAGGGCGATTTCTACTTGCCTCAAATTATAACGGCAACAAGGTCTTAAAAATAGCTACTTAACTAAATCAAGGCCACTTTGCTTGGTTTTGGTTTGGGGTTGAGTTTTGGGTGGGTAGGGGGGTTCCTGCCTTCTTTTATTTTATTTTTTCTTCCTTTTTTTTTTTTTTTTTTTAAATTTTTGGTATGGGGCATCTTTGGGGGGGGTTTGAAATGTTCCAGACATTGTCCAGTACTTTGTCTCCGACGCCAACCGCATTCGTGTGAGACCGAAAGGGGATTAACTTGTGAACTTTTAAAAATCAGAACTTAAATGAGAGGCAAATCTAGGCCACAGCTCATTGTGGGAACCGTTTCTTAAGCAATTAAAGCGAGAAGAAATTCCTCGCAGCCTTTTTCCTTAAAGCAGCTTTCTGAAGGATTTAAGGAGGACTAGTGTCCGGTCCATCAAGAAAGATTTAAACTGCACAGTGATATAGAAAATCTCCACTTGCTCTTATTTAAAGGGGCACTATCACCATTTCCATAAGACCCTTGACATTGTTTCTTTAATCTTGTTTATAAACTTAAACAGATTTTAAAAGTTTTTTTTCTCTCTCTTCCCTACCTTTTCCTTTTTTTTTTTTTTTTTCTTCCATGAATTCATTGAAAATATATTTGATGCAGTATTTGAAAAGAGACCAAAACAGGCTCACTTTTAAGGATTTTCTGTTACTAAAAAGTCTCAAGCTACAGCTTGCTACATTTCTCCTTTTGCTCTTGGAGGTCTGGAGGAAAGTGAGATTAGTGGGAAGTGGAATCTTTTTTTTTTATATATATTTTTTTTTTTTTTTTTTGTTTTTCCCCTCTGGGGTCAACTGTGCAGTAAAAGTTCCTTTCTCCCCAAATTAGGAGGACACAAAGCACCTTTCCCCCCCCACCCCCCAAATCGACTCCAGCCTTCATCCAATGTGTGCGGTTTAGCACATTTTCCCTTGGCTCAGAGCAGAATTATATCCTAAGCAGTCTCCTGCCATGTCAGGTTTCTTTCACCCCCTTTCTTCTCTTTCTTTGCCCCGTTTACTTGTGCTCTCTCCTCAAATCCTGGTTGTTGTGACTAGTTCCTACCCATATGTAGAGGTCAGTCAGTATTTTGTACATCTTTTCCAGTTCAAGCTACTTCCTTGGGAAGGTTTCCTGCACAGCGTTGAAAAATACCTGCTAACCTTATTCCAGTAAAACCAGTTGTTCCCCCTTAAGTCTTAAAAAGGAAAGAAAAAGAAAAAAAGAAGTGAACACCTTGGAGTCACCAAAGCTTTTGGTGTTTATAGCTAATTAATAGCCCTAATGATATTTTTCCAAGTCCATGAATACATTATGCTTGCAATCCAAAAAGGCGTTAGCCCCATTCAAGGGTACTTCAACATCTGCTCATTTAAGGGCAATTAATCATTTTGATATATGGTTTAAAATTGACTGCTTCCAAGGGACTTTTTTTTTTTGACAAGAATAACAAAGCAATTTGCCAGGAGCCATCTTCTGGACATGTTATTAGCAGAGCCTTCATCTTAAAGAGGGTTTAAAAAAAAATCCTCAGATTTAGGTACCTGCTTTAAAGGGAACCCAACACCTTCCCTCTCCTGCTTACTTTCTTACACCTCCAATTCTTCACCTAGCCTTTCTTGCCTCTGACAAGAAGAGTTAGAGGGCTCTCCCACCTTAGACCTGAAGTTTACACCTTGATTGCAGAGGTATGTGGGCTGATAATTTTGCCCTTTGAGGAGAAGATGAGCTGAATAATCATGAAATACAGAGGAAGCTCAGCTCCTCATCCCATTTCTGCTCTTCCTTAATTGTGATAATAACTAGTTTTACGTGTTTGACTAAAAATGCTTCATATTCCCTCATTGGCTTCATCCTTTTCTCAAAGGCAGCTAAGGGATTTTTAAAAATAAGTATTTTTCTTTTGCTATTAACTGCAGTTTGTAACTGTAATAAGCCATTCCTTAGTTTAGCCTATTTAGGAAAAAAAAAATACCTGTAAGGAATCAAATCTACCAAGAGTATTAGGTGAAAACAGCCAAAGAGATCAATTTTTTCAGCCTCTGGTTCCTGGTAAAAGTGTTAGCTGAGAGAATGTAAAGGGGAAGTCTCTCCCGTGCAGGGAATTTAAAGTATAGTTATGATGGGCAGATCCACTTATTTATTTATTCCATGAATCCCAGCTGTGTTCAGAGGCTTCAGCCAAACCAGGGGCCTCTGCCAGCCCAGGAGCTGCAGATGAAGTGAGAAGCAGGAGGGCATCCAGGGCAAAGAGAGATAAACAGGGAAGGTGGTGAGAGAAGGGAAATAAATAGAGGAGTGATGTGCCCAGCATTGCCTCCAGTGCCCGGTGCAGAGCTGGGAAGAGAGGCCTCCCTTGGCAGTGTCCCTGCCCTCCTGGGAGCGGTGGCTTTCAGGGTCTGACTGCTCTGTGGCAGAGGCACAGGTGGTTTCCTCCCTGCCTTTTCACAGGCTGCCTAGAGAGAATCTGGAAAAGAAACTTTGCAATAACACATCAGAAATGTTTTGATTTGATTTAATTTCTAATGTTTTAAATTTTTTTTAAAACTTGATGCACCCAAAACCCCCATTGTGTTAACATCTGGGATGGATTCAGAGCCCTTTATCTATGGCTCTCCTCCAGTCTGGGAGCACCCAGTGCCTGAGTTACACATTGTCCTCATCTAATTTTTATCCATCAGTCTAAAGCCAGGGGAAATGTCTTTGTTTGCTTAAGAAGGTTTACCTAAGTAAGTGGAAGTGTTTCCAAAAAAATGTCCCCCCTTAGAGAAGATTTGGATTTTGATCAGAAATTTGAAACAACTCTGAAAATAACAGAATAGCTCGGGGTGGGGGTGGGGGGAGGAGGAAACCAAGGGAGATACACCTGTGTTTCTGATTCAACTCTGCTGCTGTGAGGTGTTGCAGCTGCAGTTTGGGTACCAGGCATCTCCTTTCTCCTCCAAGGGTGGAGTGCTGTGGGCAGTGACATCTCTCAGGTCAGGTGGGAGAGATAGCATGAACAGGAGGTTGGACCATCAACCAACAAAAAGACCTCTGGTAGTTCCTTGGACTTGGGATTTTCTGGCAGAAATTTGCTTCCTCCTTCATGAGGCTTGAGTAATGACAACTTAACGTCATTCCAGACCCTCCACCTTTGTATTTTGCTGAGAACCTTTTTTACAGAAAAGATGAGATGAAACACCTGAAAATGCCCCACTGTTCAGCCAGGCCTGTGGTTCAGGTGGGCTTGAGCACAGGCTGAAGGCTCAGCACATCTGCTGCTGCTGGAGGAGGAACAGGGGAAGCCTGATCTGCCCAGTCCCTTAGTGAAGGGTGGGCAATGTGGGGTGTTTTTTTGTATCTGTCACTCCCATGGATGAATTTAGGGGGAAATAATCTCTTGGGGCATTACAATGGTCATATTGAAACCTGGTATGAACAAAACCACCCACACATCTTCACAGACTTCCTCTACAGCCTGCATCCACCTGTGATTTTAATATTCTCCATGCCTGTTGGACACACAGTGGGATGTTGCCTCTCCTCTGACAGGCATTTCCTCTCCAGACAAGCCATTCCTTGCTTCTTTGAGAGGTGGAGAGCTCTCCATGTGGCCACTGTGCTCCTGTTTGTTATTTCCAGCCTGATGGGACTCATGGAAGGAAATGTGAGTGTGGAGGGAGGTGGTGATAGGGTTGTTAGAGCTCCTGGAGCTGGTTCCTCAGCTCCTGAAGTGCTGGAAATGTTACTGAAGTGGAAAAGACACTCCAGAAAGTTGCTTAAATTCAGATCCTGCCTATGGGCTTGGCATGGAGAGACTCTGCTGTTTCAAGCCAGAGCCCTGTCCTGTGCAGGCAGTGGAGGACACTCAGTCTCTGCTTTGGTTGCCTTTGCAGCACCCTGTGATCCAGGGAGCTGCCATTACCTGTGGGGATGTTTCAAGAACACAAGGCAAATCTGTAGGAGGACTTGCTTGGTTTGGGGAGACACAATGGACCTACCTTCTACTTGTGTGGGTACAGGCCGTGTAAGTACACTGAGGCAATGAAGGGGTTTCTGACCCTGATTTTTCTGAATCCTTAAGCCACTCTAACAGCTCTCCATTCCTTAGCTGAGATCTAACTCTGCATTGTGGGGTGCTCTGAGTCCGACATCATGGTTTGTCCTTCAGAGCATGATTCTGCTTATCCTTGCAAGAGGTGCTCTTGCAGCTTGTTGGCACCTAAGTGTGGGCCCAGGCTCGATGTGCATTGAGAGTGTGCTTATCCCAACCTACCATCACTGAAACCAAAGGAGGACTTTGACGTTGACACTGAAGATCTATCCTTTACCTAACACATCAGACCCAGAATTAGATCTCTCCACCCATCTTTTCAGCAAGGAGTCCTAACGCCAGGTTCATGGACATCCCAAGCTCTGCCTGTCCTGGCAGTGAGGACAGATGCAGCTCAGCTCCGTTTTGCTGGTGTAAATCCAAAGTAATTTATTCAAAAGCGATGACATTTATCTAGATTTACATCATTTAGCACTAAGTTGGGTCCTGTGGTAACGGATGCTCGGATGCATGACTGCATTTATTTTGTACCTACCTCTGAGCAAAATGATAGATATGTTTCCTGGGGGATAAAATCCATCTCCCAGGCACAAAGCCAGGCTAGATGTGTTTTCCACAGGAGAAATCTCAAGGACACGAGAGGACTGGGGAAAGCAAACCCTCCCTCCCAGATCAGGAGTGTGGCCCAGTGGCCACCTCCACCAGCACTTGTGCAATGGTGGCTCCAGCCCTTGTGTTGTGTTTTGAGGATCCAGGGGAAGCCTTTCAATTCAATCTCCCTGCACCGCTCCCCACTGTGGGGATGCGTTGGCTGCAGGCACCAGCCAAGCCAGCCCACCAGGATGCCATCTCCTTTGCCACCCCAGTGCTGTGGTGGGTTTCTCCACAGTGGGAACAAAGGAGGGGAAAGGAAAAGAGGCCCTGCTTAGTTTTGGGTAACACATGACATGAAATATGTTAGGTAAACACCTTATTAGAAATGATTTGTCATCCCTTTGCCTCTCCCAGGTGCATGTAACTCTATCTCCAGACTATTATAGTATCAAATATATTTTACAAGAGTTTTACCTACAGGTGACTTGCTCTTTATTACTGGATGTAGGCAAAATCAATACTTTAGTAACTAGAAGATCATTTATTTTGCTTTTTGAAACATTTTTCAACAGTGGGAGAGCAGCTAAACCCTGCGAAGCTATGATTAAGAACCACAAACTCTACCTTCCTTTCCTTCTCTCCCTCCTAACCCATTTATTGACTTAAATAGGTAATTTCCAAAACCAGAACATCAACCTGAACAGCCACTGCTGGTGCATGGTTCTTGGTTTGTTTTTTTTTCTTTCCCCTTTGCAGACAGATAATTCTTTAAACTTGGGTAATTTCAAGGGGGAATCAACTTAATATAAATGTACCTGTCACTGGTTGAAATAGAAGCAGATTCTGGCCTTTCAATAAGGCCACTTCTGCACTCCCACACTGGGGAAAAATCAAAAATTGCTGGGAACTGATAATGCATTCCTCCAGCTCCACAGCCCTGATGGAGTTCAGTCAGGCCAAATACCCTGGCTGCTTTTATGTGTTTATTTTACCTTCTGATTTGTTTTGAAGGTCATATGATGTAAAGATGTTGGAAAAAAAGTGCTCGTTGTTTAGGGAGGCTTGTCTCTAAGTCACAGTGCCCTGCTGCCAGCGAGTGCCCTGCAAGGGAAGGAAAACCCAGCCTTCAGATGTGTGGGTGGGCAGAAACAAATGGTGTCTGTATCCCAGATCAGCCTGGGGTTTTATTCACCCTCCTACGAGCTGAGGGGCAGGACATTCACCCACACAGTGATGGGGAGGAGTGGCTGGGAACCATCAAGCATGAGGAGAAAAAACTTCCTCCAGAGTAGCAGCTCTTCAGGTATCTTTTGACATGCTTCCCACCCATCCCACTACCTCTAGCCACTCTGCAAACTCCTTGTCCAACAACACCCCATAAGGTGGTCGCTATGGGGTCAGGCAGCCCATCCAGACTCCCATCTCCATCTTACACTCCCTTCCAGCAGCAGGAACGGGTCACCAGCTTTAAAGAGCTTCCAGGTCTGTAGGGTATTATCTGCATCTCCCAGTCTGTGAGCTGCTGCTGAGACTTAGTACCTCTGTTTCACCCAAAAACCAGGAAGGAAAAACCTTGGTCACCTTGCCAGCTTGCATATCTGAAGAGAGAAAAAGGGAGCAGGAGAGCATGCTATGAGAACCAATGGATGATTTTTGTGACTGTCCACCCTCCTGGGTGGGAAATGTGTACTAAAACTTTGCCACTGAAAAAAATTAGAAAGAGAGGTAGTTTCAGGTTTGAATTGATCCACTCTGAATATTTGGGTTTTTTTTTTTTTAATGGCTGCAAAACTTGTATTTACAACTCAAGAAAAATAAGATTAAATTGTATTTCCCAGCAGAGCACTGTTGCCAGAGAGCTGTGTTTCTGCCACGTGAGCCCACACTGGTTTGGTGTTTCTGGGAGACTACACCTCCCAGAAAGCACTGTGCCTAAGTCTAGCTGGCTTTCTTGGTGCATGTCCTGGTTTCAGTCAGGATAGAGTTAACTTCATTTGTAGCAGCTGATGGGATGCTGTGTTTGGGAGTTACAATGAAAGCAGTGCTGAGAACACCCTGATGTTCTTAGTTGCAGTCAGACAGTCAAGGACTTTCTCAGCTTCTTCGTATTTCTCTCTTCAGGAGAAAGGAGGGGCGAAGCCAGGACAGGTGACCCAGATGGGCCAAAGAGAGTATTCCATGCCAATGACGTCCTGCCCAGGATAACGGGGGGCTGAGGGGAGGAAGAAGAGGGGCGGTGGAGGGACGCGTGCTGCTTGGGGGGACGGTCGGGTTGCGGGACAGCTCTGGGTGGTACGGCCTGAGCTGTGTGGGTCGGGGAGAAACTGCATTGGGGATCAAGAGTTTCAGATTCTTTTGCTCTAAAGTCCTGTTAGCATTGGGATATTTTATCTTTCTGTTATCTCAGTAAACTCTCCTTATCCCAACCCACGGGCCTCTTAGTTTCTTGGTTTTGGAGTTATTTGCCCCTTCCTTTTCCCTCCCCTTGTTTCCCCCCCTTTTTCCCTCTTTCCCTGCTCTTTTACTTTAAGGAGCAGGCAGCTGCGTGGATCTCGGCCCACAGCCGGGGGAAACCACGACAGTGCATCAACGGAGCCTGCCTGACCTGTGGTCCAGCACTGGAGATGCAGCCTGGCTAGAGAGTAGGAGCTGCAGGAGAAGAGGTAAACCAAGCAGTAAAGCCATAAATGTGTCAGAGATGAGTGGAACTTGATGTTTAGTTTTCTTATGACAAAGAAAAGGGAAAAACAAAACAGAAGAGATTTTCAGAGCACTGAAATGTTATTCTTTTCACCCCAAAATTTAAATGCTTTAACTTTTCCAAGTATACTTCTTCCACCATCAACCTTTGCTATTCTGCAGGAAACATGAAATCTCAGAGTTTCTTTAACTCTATTTTGGGCTGAAAAATGTCAAACGAGCTGGATTTCCCTTAGGTGGGTGTTCTGAGTCTCACTTGGCTTATGTTGCTGTTGCTATTTCTGATTTCAGATGGTGATGGGGTGGGTCATCCAAGGAGTTGGGAAGATGAAGACACAGATGTAAGGGCACAAGCTCATGGTAGGGCTGAGCATGGCTGGAGCAGACCTTGGCTCAGCATCAGTGCCCAGCTTGATGCAGCCTGGTTAGTGAAAACCCATGGTGCATCTCCCCAGGCTTGGGAAAATCTTACTTTATCCATATAGCCACCACTCTCATATTGTTCTTTGCTTTTCTTCTCCCTCAACTGCTGATCACATCCATTAGTTGTAACGGCTTAAACAAAGATAATTTGGCTAATGTGCTGTCATGGGTATTTTTCCTGCTTGGATTTGGCATCCCTTTGGTTTTAACAAAATTTCTCAACCAGCCATTGGGTAGTCAAGTCAAGTCAAATGAGCAGAGTTGTTTGCTTAAATATATATTTATTCATATATATATATATATTTAATATATATATATTTATATATATGTTTTATTTGTATACCCATGTTCAAATACATACACAAGTGCACATGTATAAACTGCACTCCCCAGACTGTCTTCTTTATTGTCTGGAATATCTTTTGATAAAGTGATGGACCTTCAGAATTACTTGATTTTTTTCCAGAAAAATCTCATATAATAGCCTGATAGTGACAAGAGGGATTTTTTAGGATTTCTTTTTAACAGTCATTATCTCTCTTAATGAAATCTAATGAGCTGCTTTGAAGAGAAGAGCCTGACTCCCTCACTCCATATAAGCAAGGATGCTTCTTTTTGTCCTTTCCAGCACCGCTCTGCAGGGTCACACACACAGGGTCTAGGGCAGGGAACCCCTAGTCCTCACAGCCCAATGTGGGGCTCTATGAGTGTTCTCAAGGCACAACTCTGTGTTCCCCAAAATCAGCAGAAAGCAGGGGGACACACATAAATTGCCACAGGATGGAGATAACTTGCCTGTTAGGAGTTTTGTTTGTTGGATTTGATTTGGGGTTTGGTTTTTTTCCTGCCACTTGCCCCTAGTTTTGAAATGATCTCCTCGTGCAGGAGGGGTTGGTTAAGTACAGAGCCCTGACATGGTTTGATTTGGGCAGGGATGAATCTCTCATACATAAAAATCAGGCTTTTGGAGGTTCTCTGCCTCCTGCAAAAAAATAAATAAATAAACCAAGCCAGGCTGTCTCCTAATGCTGGGAAGGCCTGTGGGCAGGGGAAACGATGTGCCATCCCCACTTGGCACCTGGTCTTGATTCCTTTCTGTTTTATTTAAAGCTGCTTTTCAAAGATGTTGTTACGTGGGGCTTTTCCACTTGTTCTGTTTCCTCTCAGACTCATAGCAGAGCTGTCCCAGGACCTGGGACATCAGCACATGTCAAGATTTAAGCACCCACCAAAGGTGGGAAGGCTGAGGGACTGCCAGCCCCTCACAATGCTGGCTGGTGCTTGAATAAATTAGACACCCGATGCTGGACGCCAGCATGTCTGGAGCTATGCTGTGTCTTCTTTTCATCAGGGCTCGTTGATGATGGTCCAAGTTTCACCTGGGAGGAATGCTGCCCAAGCCCCTCGCTTTCCTTTTGCCAGCCCCAGCTGGGTTTCACTCATTGCGGAGGGAAGTCCCAGTCGGGAGGCTGGGAGGTGGTGGTTCAGGCGGTCTCACCCCCTCCACTCTGCTCTCCACCGTTCCCACTAGAGGTCTGGCCATCTTGCATTCACAACGTGTCCAGCAAAGTTTGTGTCAGGGGGGTTTAAACTTTAGATTTGTGTGACCAAGGAATTCCCAATTCTGTTGCATGTGTTCCCCTGTCTCTCCCTCTCCCCCCGCCCACCCCCAGCCCCCACCCCAACTCCCCGTTCTTTCTCTTGGCTGTGAAACAGCACAAGGAGACTCTTTGTATGCTCCTAATCCTGAAGCAACACAGCTTTAGCAACATCCAGGGATAAAAGCACCATCAAACCACAACTTTATGGGGGCAAATCTCCTCTAATCCCTCGCTTTAGCTAAACAAAGCTTCTTGCCCTAATCCGCTATCGCTTGGAGGAAAAAAAAAAAGCTCAGATTTTGTTTTTAGTAAGAAGATGATCCAAAGGACTAATTTTAAGAGAGACTAACCAACTCTGACAGCTTTTAAAATAGACGACAAGAAAATAGATGCAAACTTCCCTCTCAATTCAAGGGGTTTCAGGCTATGCAATAAGAAAAATATCCAGGGTTTAACTGCTTTCCTTTAAGCTCACTCTTATTGTATTAAATGCTTGGACCAACTCAGATTCAAATCACCAGGCCTAAATGCCATTTGATCTTTAAAAAGAGAGAGAGTTAAAAAGTGTGCATATTATTCCCAGGAAGGCAGTGCAAGGAAAATCAATTATCATAAACAAGGATTATATTACACACGCAGTCAATATGGAAAAACAAACAGGATGCTGATAATGGGCTGTTGAAGTGGCTCACATCAGAAGCCACTTTGGCTGCCTTAAAGGTAGTTCTTTATGAATTTAAGGATGGGTGTGTGTGTACTCACATGGTAGAGAGGAGTCATCAAGTCAGACCAAGCTTTCACTCCAAACCTGAACCAGATCTTGGCTTTTCTTCCTTTTTAAAGTGTTCTTTCTGGCAGGATGTAAGAGAAGTGTTACAGTTTGGCACTGGAGCTTGGGGGTGTGTGTATGTGGTTTAGTGCTGCTCAGCTTCAGAAGCGGGTTTGGGTGTCAGCAGTGAGAGTGCTCATCTCATCTCTCCCTGGGTGCTGTGGGAAACCAGTTAAACCCATTGGTTTCTGCTGCTGGTTTGTGTCTCTACACTTGCCAGGTTGGGGGTGTTGGTTTTCATTCAGTGTCTAGTCTGGCATCCAGCAATCTCCCTGGAGGATGAGGAGGATGAAGAGTGGGGTTGTTACAACATCATGGCTTCACCCTTACTCATGCTTTGCTCCAGAGGAGCAGGAGAAATCCACACCCACATTTTTCCATCACGTCTGATACATACAGCCTGAGCACCTTGCTAATGGGAGGAGGGGGACACTGCCATGGCTTGGTCCCCTCTGTGCACCTGGAAAGGGAGGGGGAGGGATGGAAGGAGGTGCCCACCCATCTGCTCCTGTGCTGTGACCTTGCTCCAGACCAGGGATGGGACCTTTTCTCTTCACAGATCCTTCCTGCAAGCTAGCTGGGGAGCCAAAAACAAACAAACAAACAAACAAACAAACAAAAATATTTCTGTCCCCAGGGGAATTCCAGCACTTTGAAATGTGGTTTGGTGCAAATCCCACTGGGAAGTCAAAATTATTTGTGGGTTATCTTGGTGTCATGACGTCAAAGGGTGTGAGTAAATACCAAATACAGCACGAACAGTGCTTTAAATAAAACTGAAGCTGCAGGAATATCTTGACATGACATAAAAGTTAAGTAAAGTGAGAGACCCACCCCCTCCCCTCGTGGGAATATGCTGAAATGAAGCAGTTTTGAGGCTCAGAGCACTGAGAGCTGGGCAGATTCTTGAGATGTTTTCCTGTTATGAAAGGTTGTTGAGCACGACATGTTTTTGCCACGTGTTGGCCGATCACAGTCAGATGGGGACCGGTCCTTCCCAAGGCATTGGAAGCATCCTGCACAGACCTATCCCCGTGAGGGATGACCCAAACCTCTCCTTGCTGCTGCTCATCCCAGCCTGCACCGACAGCCCTGGTTCAGCTTTGAGGAAACGCGCCCATGACCTCTGATGTGCTCTCCCCTGTGGTACCCTGTGCTGGCGTTGCACCTCACAGGGCACACCTGACCCCCTGAGCATCTGTGAGAAAAAGCCTGTTTCCCTGTGGCCCCGGCTGCCCGGGCGTGGGAGCTTTGTCCTGGACTAGAGAGATGTGTATAATCTTTGCCTAAGCTCCTGCCAGACCTCCAGCTTCCCTCTGCTCAGCCACACTGAAAGGGCCCTTTTGAAGTCTGCCTGGCGTTGTGGGGTGTGTTTGCCTGTGGAGGGTGCATGAAAATGGTAAACACCATTTCTGGATGAAAATCTCCAAAGTCCATATCCTTTTCAGCCTGAAAGTTTCCCTTTCTCATTGACCTGTGCCCAGAAACAACTCCTGATTTTAACAGCAAATAGTAGCTGTCTTTCCCTCCACAGCTAAGCCGTTTTCTTTTCTTCCTGATAAAGAGAGGTGGGATCTTTTCATGACATCCTTCAGAGTGGCTGAGCCGCTGTGGAGGGGAAGGGGAAGGGGAAGCAGCAGAGACAGTGGCTGCATCACGGCTCATGCAAGGAGCCTTTGGTAGACCTGATTTTTCCTACTCAGACTCAGGCAGCGGTGGTTTTCCACCAGGTAAGGATGACCCTGTGAAGGTATTGTGGCACAGGGCTGGTATTTTTTGGAAAAAGCCTTTGGTTTGGCCAGCACGACACTGGACTGCTCAGCAATGGGTTGATTTTGCAGCATCTCATGTCACCTGCTGATTTTGTCTTGGATTCAGCACCAGATGTGGAACAGGGAAACCTTGGTGAAGGAAGAGGAGGACCAGTAGGAAACTTAGCACTTTGAACCCCAGGGCAAACATCCACAGCCCATGTCCCAGCTCCATGCTGTAGGACAGGGATGAGCCAAGTGGGTCAGGGCTGGCAGCCCACAATCACATCCAGGAGATTGGATGTCAGGTGGGATGAAGCTTTCAAAAGGAAATAACTGGATTTCTTTTCCCAACATACTTCTCCTAACTGTTAGCCTTTGATCGTCACATAATCTGGGAGATGCAGCCTGGGGCAGGAGAAAGGGGGTGTCTTTCCTTCCCAAAACGTCCGTGGAAAGTCTGCAGGTAAAAGGGGCTGGAAAGAGCTCTGCTGAGTGTTGTGGTGGTAATGGGATGTTTTCTGTCCATCTGATGGAGCAGCCTGGGAGAGTTTCCACAGGTCACTTGTACTTTGCCTTTTCAGTGCTCTTCCCCTGGAGCAGCACAATGGGGAGAGCGCCTTCATTTGCCTTTGTGCTAATGAAGTCGAACAAGCATCAGGGAATTTGCACTGGGGCTCTATCATAGGGGGTTGATCTCTATTTTTAAAAAACCCCAAACAACCTCAAACACAAAACCCACAAGACATTTCTTTGGGTAAAGCTTATCCCAAAAAGCATCTGGTGGACTGAAGGCATCCCCTTTGTTTTCAAAAGTTGGCCAGTGACTGGGAGTGGGGGTTTTTGTCCCTAGATTTAGGTTTGAATCTGTTACTTTTATTTATTTTGCTGTTCCAGGAGAAGTGTGGGAATACCTGATCTGAGCTCACTGCTGATAATCGCTCTGCTCACTGAAAAACAAGTTGCAAAAGCCTGCAACATGGTCAGCAGTCCCATTTGTCCTCCACCCTTAAATCTCCAGGTCCAGGAGTCATGTGATGGTTCTAGACTCTCCACTTCACCCTTTACTCAAACTGGAGGAAGGGGCCTGTGTATCGTTTTAAAAGTCTGAAAACCAGAAGGGAAATCTGGGTCATTTTGCTTTAGTTTTCTTTCTTTCTTATCTCTTGACTTAAAAGTCCAAGTTAGGGACGAAAGCACCGAACAACCAACCTGGTGGGGACATCTGGAAGCATAATGCAATTATTCAGCCTGCTGAGATATTTTGTAAGATTGTAAAATTCCCTCCTTTGTTGTATATGGATCTGGCTGGAATCTATGGAACTCACTGGATCACTACTACTGTGATATCACTTCTATTTTTTTCCACCCTACTGAAGTGACTGGGAGCAGAATTTTGGTCCCAGGATTTTAGTTTGGATCCCAGAGCATCCAGCTCTCTTCTTCAGCCTTTTCTACTCTCTATTGCTTTTCTTAACTTTTGATGTGAATAGCTCATTAAAAAACCCTGCAAAAAGCAAGCAAGGAGCAAACCCAAACATGTCCCCATTGCAGCAAATGCTGGAAGAAATAAATTTAGCTGAAAAATCCCTGTCTTGGTTTTTTGTTATATTTCTTTCTCTTGGATAAGGCGGAAGAAGGGGGAAAAATTAAAATCCCTTGGTTGCAAAAATGCCTTCAGTCAAGTTCTCTCTCTTACTGACAGCTCAGTTCCAGCTACAGGAGTCTTAATGATATTTTGGCCATAATGCCAAGAGAAGCAAGAAAGCCCCTTCAGACACCGGGAGCTTTCACCCGACTGGAGCAGTAAGTAGACAGCTGAAATGCATCTTTGAACTCAGGCAGAGAAAAAGAGTTTGTTGTGGTGTTCCTCCTCCTCCTCCCTGTGTGCATCTTGCCTCACTGGCACATGTGGGTGCTGGTGGCAGGAGTGGCTGGTGGCTCAGAGCTGTGCCCCATGTGGAGCTGAAGATGGGATGATGCTGGTTTGCTGTGAGCTGGTGCTCCTCTCTCTGGGCTATCTCCTTCATCTGTCCTGGAGGTGTATTTGTAGGACACAATGGGGCATGCCTTGGGCTTTTTAATTGTATGGGTTGTGTATTAGGTGTCCCATGGCTGCAAACTTCATTCTGGTCACCAGCAACATGTGTTTCCAAAGGTTCCTGTGGAATAAAAGTGGCTGGACTTCTCCTGGTCAGGCAACTGGTGCCACTGGTGCCACACAGTCCCAGCAGACAGGGACACCTTATGGGTTTAAATATTAGAGATTTGTATTAAATTGTGGTTAAGCTAGGGGAAAGGGAGCTGTGGTCCTCTTAAGTCTGGGTCTTCTGGAGCCTCCAGCTCCCCACTGGTCCTGGTGGACTTGTGTCCTGCCCTACAGCTTGGGTCAACCTCACTAAGCCCTCAGCAGTTGTGTCTGGCAAATGTGACTGATCTCCTACCTCAGATTTGGAGTCAGAGAGTTATACTCCTCTTTTCTGCTGCTGACTCCAAACCTCCAGGCTGTTTCTGATAGCGACCCTGTCCTTGGAGCAACTCTAAGGCAACACAGGAATGTCCTCATGGATGTCTAGCCTTGTGGGAACAAAGGCAAAGGGCACAGCTGAGGAGACTCTGTGGTTCTTCCTGCACTCCCTGCCCTAAGAGGATCTCAGAGACAACCTCACCTTTGCCCAGCCCTTCCTTGTGATCTCCTCAGGACTGAAGGAAACCCCTAGCAGTCTGGGAAAGATGCTTAGAGTTGACATCCTGGTGCTTTCTGATGCCAGCCCTGTGGCTGCTAGGTGGGCTCTCAGCCATGCTGGCTTTTTCCAGCCAACCTGATGCTCAGTTAATAGCCCATCTGTAGAGGTGAAGCCCCAGTCCAAAGAGGAATATGCTGTACTCCCAAGGCTTTGGGTGCTCAGTGAAAGTAATTTTTAAAAAATGATCTTTTACCCCTTAATCAAAGTCTTTATCCATATGGTTTAGTTGCCTTTAAATCCCAGCTGGAACCATTTGCAGATCTCTCTTGGCTATTGGCTGATCCTAAGTAATAATAATGTTTGAGCTTCAAAATCACTTGCAAACTGGCAGTCTGGTAAAGCCATCTGGTTGAAATCTGTCAGTATTTATTATCCACTGGAAGTTTCTCTCTGGACAGTTCTGATGCTGTCTTTCGTTATCATGGAAAGCTGATCATATTAAACTAATTACAGGGAATAGCTGATGACAAGTTCCTCTTTAATCTGAAACCTATTTTTGGAGCAGAATTAAGGTCATTCTCCAAGACCTTGGTTTTGGAAACTCCCTGGCAGCAGTTGTTAGAGAGGTTAAAATATTTACAAATCCATATATCTTTGTTGCTCCTGTTAGGAATTAATATGCAGGGATTTGTCAGTTGGTCTCAAATTCATCATTGTTTTAGAGGTACTCAGCATTGTTCCCATGCACTGCTTGCACCACATGGGGTGGATAAGAGGGGCTTTCATACATTCAAGCTTGCCAAGTCAATTTTTCCTAGTCAATGTTAGGTTGCCTTTAAATCAACATAATTTTTTTCCCATACCTGGATTTATCTGTACCAGGAGAGTGCCAGGCTGGTCAGTAGAAGCACAGAAACAAAACTTTCCAGGCTACTAATGCTTCCTTAGTGCCAGGCTGTGAACTGGAAACAGCCTCTGGGCTGACTGGTCCCTGCCTGCATCCTTAAATCACCTGCATGCAGATAGGGCAGCTTGTGGGGCCAAGGTTGGGCAGCTCAGGGAACCTCCTGATCAGGAGGTTTGTGCCCTTAGGGTCATTGGCAAATCACTGGAAGGAGTCACTGAGACCTGGGAACAGCTGGCTACAGCTCTGCTTCCCTGGTCTGCTTCCTTCAGCTTCCTTGGACCTAAAAACAGTCCCTGTGGGGAGGTAGGAGGGAAATGTCAGTGTTTTCCTTTCAGGGTTAGAATCCATTTGCTTTGGAGAACACTTTTTTCAGTTGTTACTTCGCTACATCCTAAGTTTGGAAGGCACAGGTGCATCCCTTTCCAATGCCTTCACCAGTCTAATGTTACATCTTCCATCCACATTCTGCTGTGAGACCTGGACAGCAGCTTCTCTACCATGACAGGTTAATTTCTCACCTGCATTTTTCCTCCCTTGTGGATTTACAGGAGATGAGGAGTTTTCCTCTTAATGTTTATAAAGCCTGGTGAGGACACTGCTTTCCAGTTACCTCCATACATTTTATTCCTCCACCCCCCTGTAATTTATAGCCTGAGCTCACTGCCAGGTCCCTAGGATGTAACTTGGTATGACTGCCTCCATCTCTGCAAACAGGAGCAACTGGAGTCCTTCCCTTAGGGCTTACTCAAATACACTATATTTAATAAGAGTTAATCCCTTTAACACAGTTGCTGGCCTTGCCTTTTAAAATTGGATTAAGACTGATGCACTATAGAGAGTTTTTAATGCCAATGAACTCAACCTGTTGTAGAAAATGGAAGTTGTAAACACGGCGCGGATGCTAAGATCAGCCTAACCCTAGGAATTGGCCTTGGGAAGAGCTGCACAATGGCCTTTGTCACACCTTTAACTTGGCAGGACCTGAAGGCAAATCTGCAGACAGATGAACAAGGCTGTGGAGAGTTCAGCTGATTCTCTGCCTGTCTCTCAGAGGCACAGCTCCACGGCAGCCGGGCAGACAAACCACGGCTGGTTTGCCAGGGTCCCCAGGAGAAAAGCACCGGCGCTACGAGGCTGGAGCAGTCAGGCCCTAGAAGTGATCTCAAGGCTGAGTAAAGCTGTTGCAGGTCGGAATTATTGCAGGATAGGAAAAGTGAAGCAAGTAAGAGTGTGTCTGTGTGTGGTGATTGATAAAAGGGTTGTGAGATTCGAGGGGATAGAAAGAGCTGTAGAAGGAATAGCTCTCATTCTTCTAGAAGCAGCTTTGATTAAAAACTCTGAATTCCACCCTTTTGGGTTAATTTGCTGAAGAGTTTACATGTTCTTTTATCCCACGTTTGTGAACAAAGCATTTTACCTACAAATTTTAAATCTTAGTATGCGTTCAGATAAGATCTTGGGGGGATAAGAGAAGGTTTAGCCCCTAGTTTTCACTCAGGCTGGTTTCCTGAGCTCTAATTTACTCCCCTCCGCAGCACTGAAGTTTTCTACCTGACCTCTTTTTCAGAACAACGAATTAAAATAAAATTAACTGAATGATTGCATACATGCCCGGATCTCAGATGCAAACAAATCCTGGGGAGGATGGAGTCTGTCCACCCAGACTCCACAACACAGTCGGGACTTGTGAATGGGGCTGGGCTCCTTGTACCAAGCAAGGCTGTGCCTATGGGCAGCTGGGACTTGGCTTGATTTATTTCCTCCATACCTTCCATGCTATTTCTAATGTTTTTTACTTCCCAAAGCAGAGAGGGGGAGAGAGGTGTTTGCTTAGTTTCCTCCGTCTGCCCCATCATCTGCAATATGAAGCTATAAAATTAAGCCCAGAATATCTCCTGCCTACTGATAGGCATTGGCAAGCTCAGATTCCTTCCCCTGAAATGGAAGGGGCACTTCATTGACTCAAGCAATTGCCAGGCTGCAGTGGCATTTGGATGGGGACGGTGGGGCGGGTAAAGGAATAAACAGACCCAGGGAGCACCAGCCTGACATAAAATAATAACGTGATGGATAGTCCACAGTGACCAGTGGCTCCAGTGGCTGGAGGACAAGAGAAAAGGAAAAAAAAAAAAAAAAGCAAGCAAGGAAGGCAAAAAAAAAAAGAAAAAAAGAAAAAAAAGAAAAACCAGGACAAGCAATCTGCAACCAGCCTAGGAAGATTACTGCCATAAAAGCGATGCTGGAAGGGGCTAGTTATCAAGTGGAAAACAAGAAAGTACAACTAGCTCCCCAGTCACCAGATTTAGGGGACTCTGGTTGGAAGGTTCATACTCCGGTGGGCCATTAGAGCAGAAACAGAAATGGATGCAGTAATCCAGAACATATTGAGTCTCTAGGTTACCATGAAATATAATGCAGGGAGAAATGAATTATTTTCCAAGGGAAGCTGTAGAAAGCACATATATAGACTTTTTTTTATTGGAACTGTGTTATCAACAGTCTCTCTTAATAGTTGAAAACAGCTTCTTATGTTTTTTATAGAGTTTTAAAGATCCCTCTGGACGTGTCTGGCGGGACTGGACGGGGGGAGCTGCAGGCATAGGAGGGAGTGGGGGAAGAAGAGAAGGGAGGTAAGTGTCGTGAGAGTGAGCCCAGTGCTGCTTTCCTTGGGCTGCCTCAACATTTGGGTATGGTGCTGTTTTGTATTAATTCTGCCTCATTCCTTGCACAGAAAGAACGATACACAACGTCTTGGTTACACGCAGAGCCTAGCTGGCCTAAGTGCTTTCTTTTGCAAGGAGGTAAACCAACATGTCTCCAAAAAATAGAGGGACCTCAAATATGTGCCTTAATGCTGTGGGTACCCACCCTAGAATACCCACAGGGAATGGTAGAAAAGCAGCTGTAGAACCCTGCAGAGAGGTAAGCTCCTCCTGATTTTGGAGGTTCGGGATCATCTCCTTGTTCTCCTAAGCCCACATTTAAAGAGTGAAAGAACCTTGTGAAATCACTCTCATGACACTGGTGGGACCTTAAATGTTTGGGACTGAAAATAGTAAGGCAGATCTAGGAAGCTCTGATGCATTTTCCATGCACAAAGGGCAGTTTTATACTTCAACATCTGTATTTTCTTCTAATATTAACACCTCGTGAAAAAACCTGCTGATGCTGACATGCAGTTGTCATAAAATGAATCTTGAGGTTGTAAAAATAATGTGCAGTTAGGTTTGTTTTGCCTTTTCATCTGACTTCTGAGGCTCTGCCCTCTGTGCCTGGAATGTTTGCCAGGCTTTTTGACAACGAGGGGTAAAACAAAGAGGAAAGGGAAGGGGAAAGAGAAGGGACAGGGAAAGGGAAGACTCCAGGCAAGATGAGTTGCCCGTATCGTTGAATCACTTGCAGGAGCTGAGGTTTGAAGAGACCAGAGACAGGGGTTCAAATTGTGGGAGCTTACTGCAGAGATTTTTAGCCACAGCAGAGTCCCTCTAAGAAAAAAACAGAAATTATGAGTTCCCATGATGGAAGGAGTATGCAAAAGTATGAAAACCACTTTGCTTTGCAATAGCCTGCCTGTGTCTGGAATTGGGCAGCTGTCTCTAGAAGCAGCTTCTGACAGGTAAAGACTGCTTCGTGCAGGAACCAATCTACCTGCCAACAATGCAGGGATATTGTCTTCAGACCATAAAGTCAGACTCCTTGGAGCAAAGCAAACAAAAGGAAAAATCAGTCTAAAGCTCAGAGATTCCCTGAAAAAAGATGAATTATCTCAATCAGAAAAGGTGTTTAAATGTGTTCAATATTCTTTGTTTGCTCACCCAATAACACTGTGAGGTTTTCTCCATGTTACTCCATGAAGCTTTTCAGTAGAAGGACTCATAGCTGTGGTTGTTATTCTGCTTCAGTATTTTACAAAAGTACCTATCTTAATGGATTTCTTTAAGTTCTTCTGATGCTATAGCCAATATGAAGGGAAAAAAAAAAAAGAAAAAGAAAGGGAGAGGAGAGGAGAGGAGAGGAGAGGAGAGGAGAGGAGAGGAGAGGAGAGAAGAGAAGAGAGAGAAGAGAGAAGAAAAAGTAAATGCCAGGAGTGTAAACCATCTCACTTCAGCCCTCTACGGAGAGATGCTGATGGTAGGATGGATTAACACACACAAACTGAATTTTACTCTAAATACAGACCGAATAATTTCAGAGAGCATGTGATGTGGCATACTGTGCAGTCTAAAGTGCCTTTTTTTTTTTAATAGCTAAACAGAGAGGCTTAGTGTTGACCCCTCCAGTTCCCTGCCGGCACATGGCCCACTACACCAGCTCCCACCTCAAGAACCAGCCTGCAGCCCTATGGGTGGATGAGGACCCTGGCTAAAGCTCGTTAGGAGGGCATGGGATATGAACTTCTCAGCATGGTGAGCGGGTGGCAGTGCTGTCCTCCCCAAAGGAAGGGGGCTTCTCCAGCCACTGGGAATACTGAGGAATGGAGATCCCAGTGCGGCACGTGCTGGAATTTCTTTCTCAATGTGCCGGTTTCCAGGTCTTGTGGGAGCATTTAAGGTGGTGGTAGGGGCAGATTGGCACAGATTTATATGCCAGGCTTGTCTCTGGCTCTGACTCTGCTGTTCCGCCTGGGCTTCCTTCATTTAGAGTCCTTTGTTACAAACTGTAATGGATATCGCCCTAGGAGCTGTTTTCAATTGCTCGTGACGAAGTAAGAAACAATTAGGCAAAGCATATTTTTGTTTATATCCTCAATGCCTCCTTTCCTCAGAGAGATTTAGAGATCCCTGGCTGCTTGGGTTATTAAAATGTTGCTCTTGGAGGCAGGATCTGAATGAATCTCGCAGGGTGGTTTGGGGTCGTGGCTTCCCCCAGGCTGGGCAGGGGTTGGAGGAGGGAGGTAAAGGGAGAAGTGAGAATTGAAAACAGCAGAAGAAATGGAAATCTGAATACTTTATTTCTTTTTTTTAAATTTGTTTCAAGAAGGTTTCCAAAGCCACACTAAGGGCAATTTATAGACTGGTCTTGTTCTACTGACCAAACCTGCAATGGGCACTTCAAAACATGCCAGGCTGGGACTGAGGTACCTATTTCAGTGCTTGTGGCTGGTCAGCCTGAGGTGTTTGGCAGATGATCCAGGCAAGGGTGGAAAAAAGCGATGGATATTGTTGTGTGGGGAGAAGAGGAATCAATGCTGGTCGCTGAATTGCAGGTTGATGATGCTCAGGGAAGCTCAAGGCTTGGGAGGTCGGTCCCAAGCAGGGCTGAAGGCTGAATGCAGTGGGATGTGCCTGAACATGGGTTCTTGATCAGGTCCTCTGTGGAGATGCAGAAACAGATTGATAGAGACGAGACATGCTTCTGCCTCTCTTGTTTGTTCAGGGGATGCTGATGGGAGCTGTCCTGAATGCTGTGTCACTTGGTCTGGGATGGAAAGGGCTGCTCTCAGCTCAGGTACCCAACAGGAAAGGTTGTCAGCTAGGTCCTGAATTCACCCAGTGGGAGCAGGGCCAAGCGAGAGCCCGAAAGAGAGAGCTGCTGTTGAATGGGAGGGAGAAAGGGGAGAAGGCCCCACCAGCTACTTAGGGGAGAAGGGTGACAAAAGCTAAAAACACTTGGGTCAGCATCAAGGGTGGTGGGCTGCGAGTCCATGCCTGAGTGCAAGGATGGGCTTGATGCCCCTCAGCATAACCCCATGAGCTGCTCCATGCTGGGGCTTTCCATCAAGAAATCAAGAAGCAGAGATCACTGTCACGTGGGCTGTGGGGACACTGAGCTTGAACCCATCAGGCTAATCACCCTGTCCTCCTCCTGACACACCACTGAGCTCCACTGGATGTTACTGTATGGCTTGTCTCCTTCAAAATGGTCCAAATAATGGGATTGCTGCAGTCTTCCTTTGGGAAGAGGTCTCTCCCTCTATTAGATACGTTGCTGTGTCTGCTTGGAAGTGGTCCTGGCTTATTAACACAAAAAAAAAGCTAAGAGCAGCCAATACCAGTGGTAAAATACTCCAGCTATCCGCAGGCAGACACAGTGCAACCCCATGCCCCCATTAGGGAAGGTAGGCCCCTTCATCAGCTTAACGAGCCCAGTGATCTGCATGCAAACAAGGGCGGTGGTGAGGGGAGCATTCATCACTGCAGAAAAGGGCTTGGAGATGCTCACAACACATGCCTTGTCCTTGGGAAATTGTAGCCCGAGGATAACATAGTATTCGGACCTTCATCTGGCACAGGGAATAAACTGGAAGCTGCCTTCCTCAGTCATTTCAAATAAATCTCAGTTACTGATACAAAAGGCTCTCAGGGGGTCATTGATAAACCTCAGTGTGAAACCCAAACAGCACAGCTACCTCCTGGTGAGGAAGGAGCAGGTTTAGAATGGGTTAATTAGAAAGATAATGAGCTAACAAGGCTTCATTTCTGTTCAGCGGTTCAATGAGGAATTCATTAGAAAGGCTTAATCTAACTGAACAATCCCACGGCTTAGAGAGATTGCCCATTGATTGCCAGCCCAAACTGTTTATTTACAGGTTTTTGCTGTCTGAAAGGTCTCATTCCTTTATTTCTAAGGCCATTCGGATGTGCCATAAGGAGAAGTGTGTCCCCAGCAAAAAGCAGTAGCAATAAAAATCTGGCACTAGAGCCAGATGGGAAGGGAAAATGGGGTTGATGTTCTCAGTAGCACCAACTATCTAATTGCAGTGTGTTCTTCCAGCTGAAGATGGGGCCAGGGGAGTCTGTATATAGAGTTTGGGTGTTACTGGAAAGAGATGTTGGGAGAGGGGGAAAAGAAAGAAAGAAAAAAAAAAAGAGCACAAATGCCAAGGAATTGGGGAGGGGGTCTGGATCCAGCCTTTGTTTCTCACTCTGCTGTATAGTTTTGCAAGTCTTTCCCAGAGGCTCTTGAACACCTTGGGGAATCTCTCCATTTTGGGAGTGTGAGATGCCTCTACAGGGTCAAGTTGAAGCCAGGAAGCCAAAAATGTGCCACTGGAGGAAATCTGGGAATTAAACCTCTGCAGACAAATCCCCTTTTATCTTAGCCCTCCATCAGCTACTCTTCTCTCCCCCCACCCCGTGATCACCGAAGGCAGGAGGTGGGACTCTGTACTGGCAAAGTCAAGGGGTGGATACCTTTCCCACTACAGGACATGGGGCTCCAGCAGAGCCGATGCTGATGAGATTCACTGCAGCCCTTTGAAGGTTCCCTCTGGTTGGGTTTTCATGTTTTTACAGACTGAATCAATGTTGGCTGGGCTGCATAGAAGTCCTAGGAGGATCAGGGGGATTCCCTTATTGAGATCAATTTCCAGTAGCACTCCTCTCCTAGGAATGGATAATTTGGTATAATTTCAAGCCAAACCCTCCGTTACTGCACCCTTTTGATGATCCAGCTCTGTTTCAGTGATGTTTCCTTCACTGTTGTGCTTGGTTGGTGTCTTGGTTTGGGTTTTCTGTTTGGTTTTTTTTTGTTTTAATGGGGAAGCAAAGCTGTGTGGTCTGCTCCTGGAGACTACACCAGTGTGGTTCATGTCCAGGAATCTTGTACCAGAACTTCTACCAAAACGCAATGATGAGGTCGTGAGTTTGTTCATGACCTCACCCTCCCATCTAATGGTGCTTTTTAGTGACATATGACAGGACTATATTTAATGGGAAAATTAGTCCTGGGCAAGGTGGCAGGCTTTCTAAGGACAGACAGCACCTTTGGTAGGGCCATCTGCTAGTATCAGAAAAATAGTTGGGATGATGAACGTAGACACAGGGGAGGTGGAGGGCTGGAGGCTTTCAAAGATCCCTCAGGCATCTTCCAGTGGTGTAAAGTGCAAAAAAACCCAGAGTGCCTTTAAATAAATACGAGCCTGGTAGCTGATCTGCCTGGAGTCTTTGTAACATCGCTGCGGTCAGTGAACACGACCTGTCGATCAGAGCCATTATGTTTGTACCAGTGAGAGAGGCTGGTGGTAATTTCTAGATGGAGTACATTAGAGGCACATTATATCTGCTGAGCTCTTTAAAATCTCGCTAGATTAATAGCCTTTAAAAAAAAAATAATCTTAGTGCCACATTAACCACAGGCCACAGTGTATTAACTGACAAAACCCAAATTGTTCTTTAATATTCCTAAAGCTGGTGTTAAGCACAATAAGAACAATTTTCACTTTGAATAAGAATCTGACCCTGGATTTGCCCTCTGCCCTGACCTGGGTCTTTCTCTACAACCATGAGGGACCATGTGGAGTCGTTCTGTGCTCCCTTGAAATGATGATAATTAAAAAGCATTTGCTTTCAGATTTTTCTTCCATCTGATTATCTCTTCCCCTTTGGTCTCTGTTCCCCTCCTGGATGGGCAACTGGACTTTTCCATATTATTTTCTTCCTGCACCATCACTGAATTCCTCTGATCTGGTGAATCGTAGCACGCCGTAGTCTGGCTTTTATTTAATATTATGTTGGGCTTCCTGGGGTTTATTTATGGGAGACAGAAGCAGCACAGCCCAGTATTCAGTGTGTTACTCTGCTGATGTGCCTGCTGGCTGGGTGAAGTCAGTGGTTGTCTTTCACCTCAGTTTTCCCGTGCTGTAACGTCTGAATAGCAGTATCTGTCTGGAAAGCAGTGGGCAAAGTTTAATGGAGTAACATTAATTATAGCTCAGCAATGAAGTATGTGGCAGAAGTTGGGAAAATTTCAGAATCAGTAGAAGGTTTTTTTCTGCCCACACAATGTGCTACTGAAAGGAAGAGGCCAGTATGTTTCTGGTGCCAACGCCTGGACATTTATGTATTGGCTTCAGTGTCCACAGTTGGTGCAAGAGATATGAAACCTCATGCTGCAGGGTTTAAACTGATCTCCAGTTGTTGGGATACTTCTGTGTCATCATGGACCATTTGCCATCAAGCATCAACTTCTGCTCAAGTTACTGGTGAAGGTTCCTGGCTGGGGTCAGGGGTGCAAGCTCAGAATTCAGCAACTCCCAGAATCACAGAATCGTAGGGGTTGGAAGGGACCTCCAGAGACCGTCGGGTCCAACCCCCTGCCAAAGCAGGTTCCCTAGAACAGGTCACACATGTAGGCATCCAGACGGGTCTTGAATGTCTCCAGAGAAAGAGACTCCACAACCCCCCTGGGCACTCCTGGCTACCTAAAATTGAGACCAAAAGGGAAATATTTGGAAGGATAAATCAACCACATAAAATGGAGGAGATCTGTAGAAACCCAATCACCATCAGTTACACATAGTTGTTTAATGAAACCTCTTTTGGCTTGGGAAGCAGACACCTTCTTCCCTGCCTACCCTCATGCCTCTCCCCATCCTGAGGAGCACTGGGGCACTGTTGTTATCTCAGTGACCAAAACAATAAAGCTTAAAAATGCTGCCCCACTCTCCCTTTTTTTTTTTTTTTTTTTTGAGAGAGATTTCAGCCTGGATCAAACAGCTGATTGGCAGAGGGGGGATGGAATGGCAGAAATTTCTTAAGCCAGTCCAAGGAGTGGCTGGGACTCCCACATTTAGAGCAACTGAGGAAATCAGTTTGTGCGTCTGCTCCTCGGATTCACTGAGCATGAGGAAACGGGACTTGCAGCACCTGATTTGTTTTCCAAAGTGACTGGCACATTTTCATGCTTCAGAAATAAGCAGGGAATGTGGAGGTTTGCAAATAGGCCAAAGGAAAAAAAAAAAAATAAGAGAGGAAAATAACTTCATTTGCTGATTTATTCAGAGCAGACAAACTCTACTGTCAATTTGGAGAGCTTCTCGGGGAAAGAAAACACTCAGATTTCAGCATTTCTGACAGTCTACTTCTTTAAAATCCTTTCAAATCCTGCACCTGGAGCTCCCCTAAGAGCAAGCCTGTGTAATTCACTACCTGCAGTGGCTGTTGCCAATGTGTGTTTTATGGTTTTGGCTGCTGCAATATAAAATCAGTGTGTGGGTAGCTTTTATTTTCCTCGATCAGAGGACTTGGTAATGCTGCACTGGTGCACTACTGCAAAATATTTATTAGCTCAGAGAAGAGCGTGGGAAGAATTGCTGAAAGCAGGATTGATGTTCCTAACTTGCCATTTTCTTTGCTCTCGATTTTAGGTACCTGCTCTCACAGAGAAATGGTTGGGGGGGTTGTGGGTGGAGGGGAGTGGAAAGAGACAAGTGCATTGTCTCTGTGCTTCCCATGCATTGTTCCCTATGAAAGCATCTCCCTGCAACCTTTACCTTCTGTTCAGACGGCCCCAGCCTGCGAAGAGAGAATGGCAGATTTGTGCTTTCTAAGCTCCAGATGGGGCTCCTTTCTTCTTCCTCTGTAAGTTAATGGTGTCTTGCTGAGACCAACTGGGCATGTAAAGATTTGGGCAAAACTCACAGCAGTGGTCTCATAACCTCAAGGCTTCACAGTCTCATCCCAATGTGACGGCCGGTCCCCAGCGGATCTTGCCTGTGGCTCTGATGTGGTGCCAAAGGAGATGGGGAAGGTTATGTTGATTACATCTGTTTATCAATGGTTAAATAAATTAAAAGCCCATTGCAGACCACCAGCAGGCCAGGGTCCCGCAGCCTCTGCTTTCTGCACAAGGTCCCGTGTGCACTCTGGCATTGCTCTCTGTGTGTCAGCTTTGCCAGCGTGATTCTAGTTTGGCCAGGGTGGATTTTCACAAATAAAAATAGATGACATCAGAGCTTCCTCCTTTCAGCAACATCTCTGGCCTCAGCCAGATCTTCTCATCAGACTGACCACAGTCAGGTCAGCAAAGTCAGTGAGCTGTGCTGATTTGCATCAGAGAGCAACAGGATCAGCTCCCTCCACACCCATACCCTATTCTGAAGGCAAAGACGGGGAGAAACATTGGTGGGGTCCCCCTAAGACCTTGGTAAGCCCTGGAAGAGCCTGGAGGAGGATTTTGTACTTCACTGACATGGTTGGCACAGCTTGAGAAGGGTCTGTCCCTGATCATGGTCCCTATTTGCTGGTCAGCATGTAAACTCATTGTGAAAAACAGTAAGTATCCTGAAGACAATGTAGTCTTAATAAATGGGAGGAGAAATGAGGCAGCAAGAGAAGTGCCCACAGTCACCAGAGGCTGGGGAAGAGCTGGGAAGATGACATGGTTTTCACTCAGGGGTCTCATCTGACACTGCCACTCCAGTAGGACCCTGATGGAAGAAGGCCTGGAGGGCAAGGAAGACTAAGTGGCTTGATAGGGTTTCTCTGCCTCTAATTTGTTTGATTCTCTGAGCTAAGCCATCAGATCCCTATTTGAGGATTTCTTTTATAATTCATTCCTAAGCAGCCAGATTACCAGCCATATGGACAAAGGATGATAGGGAAAGATTATTAAGATTATTAAAACAGATTATATTTGCTGTTGGAGCAGAAGTTGTGATCAGGCACAGTGCATAGCCTGGTTTGTCGGTCCATGTGTGTGCAGTGTCTCTAAGGCAAGGCATCAAACTCTTCCTTCTCTTGACCTGCTCCAGCTGGACAAGTTTCCCTCCTGCTCATACTGCTGCCAGGTTTCCTTTGCAGTGGGAAGGGCATGGGCCCATGAACTCATCAATGCAACAGCATGTCAGAGGTGCATTTCTCTGGACTACATGAGGGCAGGTATTTATATGTGAATTAGGAACCATACAGCAATTCTGCCAGAACATCCACAGATCACTTTTGTAAGAAGGTTTTTGATCTAGCTGAACTTGCTGGAGCCATTTTGTAGCCACCAGTGTCTGCCCTGGGCTTCCTGGTGCTCAGAACCAATAACCGCAGGACTTGGGAAATGAATGAAGTATCAGATGCTTTCAGGATAGAGAGCTGGGCGTCACCAGGCAACAAAGGGCTGCTGGGGCTTTCTGCAGCAGAGGTGTGTAACCTGTTCTAGACAGTGAAACACCTCAGTGTGGCTGATATCAGGTGCTACCTGTTAACAATGACTGTGAAAGGAATGTACCTAAGAGTTAAGATTCACCTGTGCATCACTATGTGTATGTGTGGAGATGATGTGTGAGTCCCGTCTGCTCTGGTGGACACATGGTGGAGGAAACTCTAAGAGAATTATCCCAAGAGGGAATCTCATCTCTGCCCGCTCACTCTCTTGGAGAGATGAGCTCTATTGTCTCACATCATCCATCACTATATTTGTGATGCCACGAGTGTGCCTAGCTCTGTAGCAACAGAAGAACAGAGCACAGCACTGAACTGACAGAGGAGCTACTGGAGTAGAGAAACCCCTGGGAGGGCTCAACCACAAGTCACTATAGAGAGACTCACAGAAGTACCAGGCACAGACGTTATTTTTGGTATCCATGTTCTTATTCCAAGTTTTTTCAGGTGTGAAGTTTCCCTGTTCGACAGCCCATCAATCACATAGGGGGACACCATTAATAAATCTGTCCATGCTTCTCCCTTGAGCTTGAAGAAAGAAAAACTCCAACTGTTAACAATTATTCTAGAAAATTAACTCCATGGCTTTAAATAAAGTCTCATTGCAGGCTATTTTTACATCATGGGGAGGGGGAAATCACCCTGAGAACTACAATGATAAGAACTGAAATTTCTTTGTAAAACACAGACTTGGGACAAAAGTTTAGTTCTGGAAGCAGAGGAAGCAGAGGCAAGTTCTATGGTTTGTCATAGTCTCTTGTTGAATCTGACTCCTTGCTAGCTCCATTTGTTGGCTGGACACTGCAGAATGGCACAATGGGGGTCACCAGCATTATGTGTAAAGAGCCAGCCAGGTCTGCTGCAGCTTTCTAGGTTACCCTGTAAAAAAGGTTTCCTAATCCTTCCTGAACTTCTCCCAGCATTTGTTGGCCAAGTTTGGCTGTCTTTTAGAAAGTCTCCATTCCTGATTTCCTGACTGTCACTGAAGAGAGTGAGTGATGGAGAACTTCCAGCTCTTAGTAACCCATTTCAATAGTTAATTATCCTGACTGCTAGTGAATCATGTGCTCTTTCTGCTTTGAACCTTGTTGACTTCAGCTGCCAGTTATGGATATTTTTATGTCTTTGTTTTCTGTAATAAACAATGTGAAGGAATAGACAACTGTGATCCTGGCTATGGTACATGGGAAGCAGGAGGATTATATCTGTGGGTTGAAGGTCCTGTTGTCCCAGAGCTCCCTTTGGAGAACTACTAGGATCAAGCAGGGAATTTTCTTGGGGTTTTTGTATGTTTACACCTGCTCAAGAACCACCTTATCTTGGCTGGTCTGGTCAATTCACACTCATCAGGGTGACAAGATTAGACACCAAGGAGATGTCATATAAGTGGTGCAGTTCCCTCCTGTGCAACACAAGTTCTGGGTCAAGAGACTCCTACTTTGCCCCCATAACCTTGTGACCACCTCTGCATGTGCACTTAGCAGAGGTCACCTCTTCAACCCACGTGCTTTCTAGTAGCTTGGTGCAACCTTCCTGTGCGTCTCCTCCTACCAAATCTCCCTGTGCAGTGTCCTTTCTTTCCCTCTGTCAGAAGCTTCCTCTGAGTTGATGAATCCATGCACAGTAGTAGGTTATATTCATTTGTCTTGTTCTCCAGTTCATTTATCATGACGAGTGCTCTGTTGTGAAGAATCCTGATAGAAAGTCCTCTTATTCTCCTGGTTGGCTGAAATGCAGCATTTCAATCAGTTGATTGCTTATTACTGTGACCTTGGTGGAAAATCTAGGCAGCACCCAGAAGGGTGGGGAGAGAGGTCTTCCTTTGTCACTCTTCTGGTGTGGAAGAATGGTAATAGCATTTCCATTTCTTTCCTACTGCCTGCTCTGAAAAATTTTGCCTTGGCTTTTAATTCCCCATTGCTACTTTCCAGTGACTACATGTGGGATACAAAGGTTTCATTTTGCCACTCACCCTCAAACAGATCATCAGCTGGGAGCACGTGGGGGCTTGCAGCTGTAGGCTGATGGAGGAGTACCTGCGTATACTGGGTACCATGGGATCTGCAGAGGGTCCTAACCAGCATCTTAGTGGTGTCTAGGGAAATGGATTAGGAAAGGATTTCATAGGTGTACCTTACCAGTGAGACATTAAGAAGAGGATTTAGAGGTGTGACACAATCCTCTGCCCATCTGTCCCTGTCCCCATGTTCCACAAGAATTCTCAGAGAATCCCCAGCTGTTTGCAGAAGGACATCTGGCACCACACCACGGGCCTGACAGTGAAAAGGGGACAATTAGTGCCATCCTGGAGTGGCATTGATCCTAGGGCACCACTGTGGTCTCCAGCCCAACTTCCCATCCACAGGATGGCTCTAGCCAGCAATGGGTCAGGCTGGTCATGCCTGTGTCTAGCCAGGGCTTGTACGTCTCCAAGGATGGAAATCCCTCACCTCTTGTGTCCAGTCCCAGGGCTGCACCATCTGCATGGTATTTAATTGTTTCCTGCTATCCAATGTGAACCTCCCAAGCCACAATTTGTGGATATTGTTCTGTGTTTTATTGTTGGGCACTACTGAGAATGTTTTGGCTCTGTTGTCTTTCTCACCACCTCAAGTTATCTGTAAGCAGCATTAGTTCCCCTCTTAGTCCTCCTTGACAGACTAAACAAGCTCAGCTCCCCCCATCTCTCCTGGTAGGACTTGCTTCAGACCCCTTTTCCCTCTTGACTGTACATCTTTGGATGTTTTCAGCAGTGACCTCACCAAAAATGATCTGAGGGGATCATCCCTAGATCCCCTTACTGTAGTCCTCCTAATTCAACAGTATCTAGACCAAAAGAAGGACAAAAATCTATCAGCATTGCATCGCTCTCTGAAGCAGGGAAGAAAGGTAGGAGGAACAAATGACCTCTTAAAATGCCACCTTCTACCCTAACTTCTGCATTTACGTGACCCACATTGTGAAACCATCCCAACTGCCTCAAAAACATCCATGAGGAAAACAGATATGTTCCTGGGCACAGTGTAAATGGGTGTGATTTGCCCTGTTTTTCTCTAGTACAAGTGATGCTTGTTGGTGATTTGGTTTGTGTATGCGACACATTCGTCCTGCCACAGCCACACCAGGAACCAGGCAGGGCCCTAGAAAGTACATGCTTCTTGTGGAGTCAGGCTTGCTGGCAAGTGCATGGCTTCAGCCTTAAGTTTGGTGGTACAGAGGATGGAATGCTTTAAAATAAACAGGGCTGTTCAGTGACACATCTTGCCACGCGATAAATGCGGATGCGACTCTTTAATCCCTTCCCCTGCATCCGTCCTTTCAGCACCAAAGGACTTGGCAGAGGAACATGACGCAGCCTGAGCTCTTCCCCATCACCAGTCAGGACAAATGGATTCCAGTAGCAAAGTAGCCGTGGCTTTATCATTTTTCTGACAGGTAATTTCCTCCCCAGTGAATATATCCAAGGCTCTCGCAAGCCACCTGTGTGTGAGTGGCTGGGATGAAGCTGTTTCACTCCTGGCAGCAAGGAACGAGCCCAGCAGTGGCGTTGGCTTGCTGCTCCCTGTCTCTCCCAGTCCCACGCTCCTGCAAGCCTGGTGAGATTCTTTATTATCCCCTGATTATGTCGTGTGTCCTCACTTGCCTGTTACGACCATCAGGCATGTTATTTATTACAGTGTTTTTCCACCAAGCTGCTGTGGCCCCTTCTCCAAGGCATTTCACACACGGCTGGGAGATAATATTTTCTCCCAGGAGTTCACAGTAGAAAGCCTTATTCAGCTGCAAACTCTGTTAAGTGTTGCCTCTCACTTGCTAGCAAAACCAAAATTCAGCTGCAGGAAGGGCTGTGGTGTGCTGCTGAATGCAGAAAAGCAGGTATAACCTCCACTGCAGGGAGAATCAACACCACAGGTTGACACAAGCTGGTAGGGGCATATCCCAAGGGGGAGATTCAGTCAAGGAAATCGGGCGATGGGTCTAGAGAGAAACTGGGGAAAGAAGTGGAGGCTCCAGCAGAAAAGCTTGGGCTATAAGGTCAAAATGAAGATGACAACCTTTCCAGCTTTCACATGAATATGAGTGTAACCAGGCTACCATCACTGCAGTCCTCTGGGAGGTTTCAAATCCTCCCAACAGATCTTTAAATCCCAGCGTCCCAGGTCAAGGTAGAGAAGAAGTCCTGCAGGGGCATCTGCAGAGTCTTTCAGCTTCAGTGTTGGGCTGGTGGTGCCTTACCAAAGCAAGGGCTTGAGCATCATCCCTGGGTTTGGCTGCTCAGGGGGAACCCAAACAACAAGCAAGGCACTTAAGCACAGTGATGTTTCTCTTCTCCCCACCCCTTTTTCCTTTCCTCCCACCAACCCTGCTCTTTTAGTTTTCAGCCAGACCAATTCCTCGAACTGACACAACTTGTCACATGTCAGGAGCACGAGGAAGTGTATAGGAATGCATAGAAATGTAGGGTGGGATGGGAACAGAGCACAATGGTCCTTACATAAGTAGAGTTCAGCTGGGGCAGAACCCTCTCTTGAACTGGTGAATGGTTATAGAAAAGGTCAATGATGTTTTTTGGACTTTGTTCATTTAGAGTTCTCCCACTGGGATTTCAGTAAATCCCCTTTGGATTCAGGGTCTGGCATACTGGAAAAACATATTTCTAGTGGAGCTGAAATGCTGAGACTGTGCAGAGCTGGGCACGTGCTAGTGGAGCCTGATCCTGCCTCTTCCAATGCAGGGCCCCAGGAAACCCATCTCTTCAGTGGTCACCTTGCTCACCTCTCCGCATCTCTCTTCAGTTGGTCCAGCTGGGTCTGACAGCATTTGAAAGCTTTCCTCCCTCCAGGCCTTCATGGGTCAGTGCCTGAGTCTCAGACCTGCTAGTAATGAGCCTTATAAAGAAATAATGAGCTGGAAAGAGAAAAAGATAGGGAGGAGAAATTCCTCCAGACATTTGGTTTATTATTACTAATTTTTTTTTGGCAATAGCTGTGATCCAGACTGCTTTTCTGAGAGAGATGCTTTACCACTTTATAGCCTGCTCCACTGGTTCCCTCACTGCAGTTTGGAAGTTTTAATATTTCAATTGAAATACAGGACTCTCTTAAGTAGTTAAAGGGTCTGAATTTCATCATGTGAGCAAAGCCACCAAACTGTATTGTTCCTGGGATGCAGGTAGCAACCAGTTTTTCCCTGAACAAATCAAAAATAGCAAACTTATTTTTGAGCTTCAGGTCCTGGGAAGACAGAGAGTAAATGATGCTGGGAAGACCTTGTGAAGTTATTGCTTGCTCTTCAGGGATGCAGGTAGCATAAGGGGTTGGAAGCATCCCATGGTTGGCTTTAAGCATTGTATGGGTGCTGTTGGGCACTGCACAAGGCTGTGGAAATATTTCTTCCAGATGGGGATGTTTATTTTTGAGACATAATTCTGAACCAAGGTGAAAAGAAAGATGAAAACCAAAATCTTTCTGAACAGAGAAATTGATGTAGTTACTTTGGTTTGGGTGTAATGAAAATTTCTGGTTTATTTATTCCCATCTTAATCTGAATTACTGGGAGGCAAGTGTTTCCCTCAATTCGCTTTTAATGCCAACATTTAAAGTTGTAAAGAATCGAGAACACTTTGAATTAGTAGGGGTGGAGGAGCCCATGACGTAAGTCAGATTTCCTTTCTTTCTCTTCTTTTTTTAACTTGAAGAAGATGTCATTTCAGCTGAGCCATTCCCCCAAACAGACAAATGATGAATTAATTAGGGAGAAGGGCTCTGGGACTGACTGGCAGAAAGCCTTCCCCATGGATCGCCTCCCGTCTTGCGGAATATCTGGACCGTGACTTGGCTCATTCTTGCAGTGTGCAAGTTCATGGCACGTTTTTTTCCTTCACTGTCACTTACTCATGAAGATCCTGTTGTGGTGAGGACAGGAAAAAAAAAACCAGTGGGGCAAAGCCTTCCTATTTATGTATCTTACAGATTCCCAGAGATGACGAGTTCAGAGTTACAGTGATCAGGAAATAGAAAGGTTCCTCACAGACCATAGCTCAGCTAATACCATGATGCACATGGTATCAGAGAGGTTATTTTTCTTGGAGGTGGCCCCAAAATTTCTGGGAATGGTTTGTCAGCCCTATCATAGATTTCACATGTAGAGCTGTTTCCTATGAAGTCCTGTACTGGGATCTCTGATCCTTCTTTCTCCACAGCCCAGCAGACCTCTCTTCTGCAGCGCAGAGATAAGATTCCTTATAGACCCAGGAGCTGCATCAGCCTCTTTTGGCCCTGGCTTTGCAACATGGACCAGAAACTTGCACCTGGGTCCCTGTTGGACCATTTGTCCAACTCAAGTTCTTGCCTTATAGCCATTTAGCCAGTGGAAAACCCATTTTATTGTGCTGTGGTTGTAGAGGGATCTGAAATTGCTGATCTCTTGCTTTTCCACACGTAAGAGCTGTGCTTGTCTCCTTTGCCAAGGCAAAGGGAGCAAGGCTGGGCTGTGTTTCCATGACCAACACAGGGGCAACTACCAGGATTTTCACTGTGTAGCTACCTTAGTGATGGAGGGGATGCCAAACGGGGAAAATGATGCCCAAAGGACTGGTTGAGTGAAGGGCAGTGTGTCACTCCTTGAAGCCCCCAGCTGAGCTGGGCAAGCTGTGCTGGTGGTGGCTCTGTAGTCTGGAGGATCCCAGGCTACATGCTGGGTTGTAGCACTGTCCGCTGGGCTGTAGCCCTGATACACTGCTCCCTGCACCCCTCTCCCAGATCTCCCTGAGCCCCCTGCTCTCTGGGACACAGCCCCAGCCCTGTGAGCCTGGCCAGCTCTGCTCAAATTGAGCAGATCTATTTAAAATTCATCTGGGAGATGGTCTCGGGCTTGTTACAATGCCGTTGCTGGAAATGGAGTCATCACCAGAGACTATTCCTTTTTACAACTTTAGGTATATAGATTTCCTCCCGATTCAATTTATTTTTATATAGTGTCTTTAATACACTGTCTCTCCAAACGCTTTAGCAGATAGAATTGAAATAATGAGATAACGCTTTGCAGAAAGTGTGTGCAGCCGCTCTCCGACAGGCAGTGGGGTAAAGCAATAGATGGAGATGGAGCAGGGAGTACAAGGTGGAGGCAGCACAACTTGGAAGCAGCAGTAATATAAGCAAACATTCATGCAGACTATTACGGTGAGCACGAGAACTGATGGGTATGAGGAAAAGCCTGTAGTCTGGTGCGCCCGAAAAGGAGGAATTAAGGAGCAATTTGAACCGAGGAAAGGTGGCTCTGAAGGGGAACGCATTCGAGGGAGGGATGTTTTCAGACAGATGGATCAAGGGCGGTGAAAGGAAACTTTGATTCTCTCTGTTCATCAGGAATGAAGCTCTTGTTTGTTCTTCCATCACTGCAATATGAAACGGAGCTGGGGACAGCGGAGGCACCGCGGCTCCGCTCCAGAGAAGTGCTTAAATCGCTGCATTACCCTATTGACTTCCCTGGAAATGGCCGAGCGTGTGAAGATGCAAATGTGCCCAGCTGGAAATTTCTCTCTGAGCCTGTTTTTTTTTGGTGGATAATGTTGATATTAGCAGAGCAAAAGGTTTTAGGGGAGAGCCACTGTTCAGAAGGGGAAACTGTGTTTTAGTCTCATTAATACACGAGTGAGAGAACAGACTGTTTTTGTGGTTTTGTTTAAAAGAAACATCAACCCAAAAGTATTCAGTGAAAAATGTGAACAAAATTGGAAAGGAAACTTAATTTCACCCACCTCAACTCACTTTTACTTGGTAGGGAAGAGCAGCATGAGAAATTTCAGCGCTTTGTGTTTTCATTAAAGTTTGGACTGGAAGGAAAAATGAAATCATGGGTTTTCCTGTAAAAAGGACAATCCTGTCATTACTCAGCCATGGTGAGTGACGGGAGAAAAGTTGAAATGCTTTCTTGGACTGGGATTTCTGGGCCTAACCAGTGACGACTGAA
Organism: Hypotaenidia okinawae; assembly: GCA_027925045.1. Taxonomy (NCBI): domain Eukaryota; kingdom Metazoa; phylum Chordata; class Aves; order Gruiformes; family Rallidae; genus Hypotaenidia; species Hypotaenidia okinawae. The sequence continues at coordinate 24,363,885 of BSDF01000009.1, forward strand.
CTCGAGGGTAGTTTCACTGGGATTTCTTAAGGGAAAAATCTTGAGTGACAGGGAAAGCCACGGGCAGACAGGGGCTGCTAGTCAGAGATCAGGCAAGAGGATGGAGCAAGCTCATGATACCCTGAGGTGCCAAACAGTCTTTGAATAGCACCAGGAAATGAGCAGAGAGTCAAGGGGTGTGATGAACACAGCTTGCACAGGGACAGCATACCCCTTGCAGGGTGCACATGGGCTGCACAAGTTTGGGGAATTAAATTACCCCTGGGGTAACCCACGATGAATGACCCCATTGCTGACTTACCCAAGGAGCCTCTGTTTTCCAACACGCATGCAACAGCTCCCTTCCCAACACCCCCTCCACTTCACAGGGACAACTGGGACTATGATTGGGATCTGACTTGAATATCTTAACAAGCCAGTTGGCAAACACCAGAGCAGGGGTTGTGGGCGAGAAGGCAGGGATTGATCCTCTCCCCTGGGGTCTGAAGGACCAGATCTCAGTAGGGTTCCTGGTTTGCTGGCTGCTGCTTCTCCTTTTCCAGACCTGCCACCAAAATTTCAGTGAACGTCTCATATTTGCTCTGGATATGCCGATGTTTTAAGCAACAAGAAAGTAAAGTTGACCTGTCCTGCACAAGAAATCCCAGCCTGGATCCGCACTTCCAAGTGATCTTCAAACCTCGGAATAGCTTTATCCTTGCAGAGGGTGGGTGGTGGCTCTGAAAGGAGAGCTGAGCCAAGCCGGGAGTGTTTGGATCCAGGCTCCTGATTTGGACTTAAAAAGAAAAGGTACAAAAATGTGAATTTTGATTATGTTTCATTTAATGAGTTTTGAAAAGATTTGGAGCTGAATTAAAAGTAACAAAAAACCAGAGAGATGAATGACCCTTATATTAAATTCAATTGGCTTTTGTGCAATTTGTTGCATAGCGAAGCCTCGTTAATACATTTTGCAGGTGGTTGGGTCATTTGTCATCAGAATCACACTTTATGGAAAGCAACTTTCGTCCCGCTTCAGTTATTTTGCTCTCAAATGAGTTTCCCTGGGTCCTGTCTGCTGGCAAGAGCTGAACTTGCTTCAGCAGAGCCACATGGTTTCACGGCAGAGAAGGATCTGGGCTGTTATTTTCTATATATTTAGAAGCTCTCCTTATATAGCGTGGTCTGTGGTTAATGTTTCAAGTATATGTAGCCATAGCTCTCGTCCATTAGAAAGAACCCAGCCCTACATATTATAGTAAATATGTGTTGTTTCCTTTTGTTTTTCTTAAGAGCCCAGGCAGCTTCTCTCTCCAAAGGAAAGAAAGGCTGGGGAAAAAAAAATAGAAAAAGCTTATTTCTTTTGCATTTTCTTCATTTGCTTTCCTCTGGCTCAGACATGTGTTGCCTATAAGCTATTAAAACTCTTTCTCTAGGGTTATTCTCCCATCCCCCCCCCCTTCCTTCCCCATCTGATATTCACAACTTCATTCTGCCTGGATCAATGACTGCAAATTTGCTTTATGACAACTTGAACAAACCCATGATGGATCAGAAAGGACCTCAAAGTAGGCTGAAGCCTACTCAAGTCAAGAGCAGCAGACACGTTTGTTAAAGACCTCATTGGCCTCTGATCCTTGGGTTGCTGCAGTATTGATTTTTAGGGTCCAAGCTCAATTGTGCTGGAAGTCGAGTCGTATGGAGTCGCATGCTCGTGGGGGAGACAGGAGCTTTATAATGGGAACGGATCGATGGGGAATGATTTAGCACAGAGGGACCTGGAGGCTTGGCAGGGAAGTTAAGCAATAATCGAGTTTCGGGCTCAGAGCCGTCTCAGGCTGGCGTGCTGCCTGTCTCACTCGGTTCGCAGAGCTCTGGGGCCGCGACGCCGGGTCTGCGAGTGGCGGGTCGGCACAGGTCCCGGCTGGCTCCCGGCACAGCGTGCAGCAGTCGAGCTGTGTTTTCACAGGGAACCACACTGCTGCTATTGTTAATTTCGAGTGGTTGGGTGTCAGCCTGCTTCCCCAACCCTCCCTAGGTTTAACAAAACCCATGTTGGATCCTCAGCTGCTGAGAACTGAGACGTAGCGGTTACTCCGCTGCAACTCTGGGCTAGCCCTGTGAGCGACTCTAGGGAGGCAGATGCCAAACATGGAGAGCACAGCACATGCAGAAGCAGCACCTTTTGCACAGGCTTGTGTAGTGTTCTTTCTTTTTAAACTGTGGCTTTCTTGCAAACCAAAGGTTTCTCTATTCTCTGATCCCTGTTGCATCAATACAGCCGGGGAATGAGAGACACTTGGGCAGGATTGGCTTTCTGCTGCATGTCAGCCAAGGTATCCAGGCTCCCTGGTTCATACCTGGAACTGGTAAGACACAGAAGTCCAAGCAGTTCCACTCAAAAGAAAAGGGGGCAGGATGCAGATGTAGCCCTCAGGCTTCAAGTCCAGCTTATGGTTCTTTCTCCACTGCTGCGTGCCTCAGTTTACCTCTTTGATGTGTAAGTAAACATTATTATTTCCCCTGCATTGAAATACAAGTGGTACCTCAATGGTGTATCCACCCATGACACCCACAGGTTGTTCTCTAAAGCCAAATGGGATTTTATATCTAGGGTGGCTGTGAGCAAAGACTACCTCAAGTTCCCTTTCTTTTACATCTGAGCCCTCAGATCATGAGTGATGTGGCTCTGCCTGATCTATTGTGGCATTTCTGACCTAATTTTATTGAGTCCTGAAACTTTTGAGGAGTGGAGTGTTTTCTGAGGTGGAGCTCAAGGGTAAAACTCAGGCACCGTCCCAGCAAAGTTCTCCCTGTTCTGCCTTGTTGGCAGAAAGTCCCTTTGTTACTGCAGCTTTTGAAACTGGCTCCAAGAGCATTGCCTGCTGCATAGTGTCCCATGGAGCAGGAGCATCTGCTCCAGCTGGGCTCCAGGATCTGTCCACACAGGAGTTAATGCCACATCACAAAACCCATGGGTGGAGGGGAGGTGAAATGAGCAGTAAGAGCAGAGAAGAGGCTTTTTCTACTCAACTCAAGCACAGGTAATTTCCTTCTCCTGTGAGGAAACTGGGCCTGGATCTAATTAATAAAGATATATTCCTTAATAGCAGTTCCTCTGCAGCCCGTGCTGCTGCCTGGAGGCAATGGGATGGAGGAGGACTGGGAGGAGCAATGGGACGTTTCCAAAGGGATGGAAGATGTGCAACCAGCCCCTTTAGTGCAGCAGAGTGGCGGTGTCAGGTGAGCTGGGCGGAAGCAGGAGGAGGCTGGTATTTTGGGCATTCTCCCCATTCCCTTTCCCTCCTCCCTGTACAGTATAAGGGCCTATCCAAAAATCCAGCACAAGATGCCTGTCTCTGCATCACCTTGTTCTCTGAGGCCAGCACAGCCACATACTCCAGTTAAAGGTGTACCAGCTGTCAGTGAAGGTTTCTGAATAGCCATGCTCCTTCTCTGGCCATCTTCTCCCACATCCAATGGCTTGGAGGTACATTCTGGGACCTCCTGGCTTCTTCAGCATCTTTCTTTGTGTGCAAGCATTGTGCTGCACAGGACCTCCATTCTTGGAGGTCAAAGCTGAGCTGGAGAAGGCAAACTGATACAACACTGATGTTGGATATAGCCTCAAAGTGGTCCCTGTTTGGAGCAGAAGGCTGTACTACAGGCTGGACAAGTCCCTACCCATCTAAATTATTCTGTTATCCCTCCCATCATTCCATCAAGCTCTACTTGAAGCTTAGTTTGGTTGTTTCAGGCCCCTCTTCTCTAACTGGAAGGACTGATTCAAACTATTTCTGTCAGCGAGAAGGTTCTTCTCTCCCAGCCCAGGGATATTCAAAGTCACTACACAGTTACTCAGTGTGCCTGTCCCAACCTCATTTACCCTTATGTATATCAGTGGGTGGGTGTAGCAGAAGCAGGGTGAATCTCCCTAAATGACAGGAAAGACAGCCAGCCGAAGTTGGCTCAAGGCCCAAGTAACTATAAACAAAATTGAGTCAACTTGCCCAGATTTGTTTCTACTCCACGTTGAGTTTTCAGATGGCTAAATCTACATGAGACAGAGCCCTCTGTGCCCACATTTCCCACAGCTTAGGCTGAAAAACAAACCTATTTCCTTCATGCATTGTTTCTGATGGTATTTATTTAAGGGTCTCTGCAAAAAAACGCTCTGATTCTGCTGTCTGAATAGACAACTAGTTCCATCCCACTGATGCTAAGTGACTGCTGGTAAGAGACGCAAGCTAAGAGCAGGGCTAAGGATCTGGATAAGTGCAATTAGTAAATCTTTGCTTGCCAATTCACAATATATTTTTTTGGGGAAAAAAAATAAACCAGTGGTATCTTAGTGAAGTGACAGCTAGGTGCAGCTTGTGCTCAGAAATCTTTGCAGCGAGGTGGGAAGAGGCAGCCAGGTTTCGTATGTACGGGCAGATTATGAAGTGTGGGGATTAGCAAGGAGTAATTACAGTGCCTCCACTGTATATTAAGTGTGTGAAACAATGTATAGGCACTCAGTGCGCGGCAGGCATTATGACTGGGTGTCATAGTTGACGTTTTTAATATCCATTATTCAAAAATTGATTCCATGCCTGACTATCAAGCCGCATCCGGCTATAATGTGGGAGTAGTACCACACAACAGCACTGTCATCTGCTAAGAGCTTTACAAACATTAGCTAATTCTGCCTACCCTCTCCATCAGCGACAGGTAAGGGCTGTTATTTCCAGCTGTCTGAATCCCTGGGGAGAGCTGGGATTAGACAAAGTTGCTCTGGGGAAGCTGATGCAGATAGTGAGACCACAGCAGCGCCAGGTATCCAGGGGGTGAGCAGCGTGGAGAGTGGCCATAATGTGGAATAAGCTCCAAACTACCCCAAAGCCAAAGAAAAACACCTACAGTGCTCAGAGATGCTGAAAAAAAATTAAGACCTTTTAAAAATCCTGTGTTTTGTGCTCACTTTTATTTTTTGCAAGCATTTTTAGGAGACCCTTTCACGCTTACCTTTTGCAAGCACCTCTAGGGAAAGGGTTTTGTTTTGGAATGTTTTTTATCTTTGTTTTTTTCATTTTGGCCCACAGGGAGGGAAGATGTAGGGGAAAAAGAAGGTAGGGGAGGCAATAAGAAGATGAAGGGGAAAAAGCCTGAACATGAGAATTAAGATTTTTCTTGTTTAAGTGAAAAGATGCACTTTGTCATAAAGATTACTTTTTACCCTCTGATTAAAAGTATCTAATTTAGAAGAAAAAGCTTTTTTCCCCTACTGAAAATATCCATTACTCCAAATATGAACCTATGTGTGGGTCGTGAGTGAAGGCAGCAATATCTTCTTAGAGAGCCTGGATGATTTTTGGTGGCTCCACATCTCCTTGCTGACTATTGACAAACCAGATTTCATCTTCCTCTTACACCCCCACACTTGGCTCTAGGAATTTCCGTTCCTAAATCTCCATCTCTTTAGGCAAATCCTCTCTGAAGATTACCTGCATTACCTACTTCTCCCTGGAGACAGCCTCCTCTCCTCTGCTATCAATTAACAACAGCTCTCACCAACCCCTCGGCTTAATTGCACCATCTTTAAAAGCAGCCCTGATGTTGATGTGTCTGTTTCCTATTTTAATTTATTTCTCTGAATTATTTTGTTGCTTCTGGCTGCAAACACCAGTGCTAAAGACCAGTGTGTGTGTGTGTGTGTGTGTGTGTGTGTTTGTGCTCATGCAATGGGCTCCTGTTCTCTCTAAGGTCTTGGAGTTTCCTCCTCACATCCATGCAAGCATCAAACTGGGGGACATGAGGTCTCCTGGTCTTGTCCCTCAAGCCCAAGCAGTGCCATGAAACCAAAGTTAATTGTAGGGAAGAGCTGTTTTCCAGATCATGTAGTCCTTTGTGCTGGGTAGATATTTGGAGGTTGTGTTAATAGGCACATGGGTGTAAGCTCCGAATTACTCCAACAGTCTGCACTGAGGTTGTAAATAAAAATGCAGAGCCAGCAAAGGAGCAGGCAGGATCTTAATTGCAACACCAAAAAAGCGAAACACGGAGCAGACTCTCCATAACCTGCTTGTGTCAAAACCAGGGTCAAATTGCCCCTTGGGTCGTTCTGCTCCCTTCCCAGGTTTCTGCTTTCCTCTTTTTGTGCTTCACTGCCATGGGAACGCAGGGAATGAGTCTCACTCAAACTTGGGTACCTCAGTTTTTCCACAACCATCCAAGAAGCATTTGTTCTCTGTAAGGTTGGATGTAATCTTGATTTCAGAGGTGGTTTCCAATTGGTTTTCACTACATCTCTCCATATCTGCCTGACTCAAGCAGAAGCAGGACTGAGTGCCCTGCTCCTGTGAGTATCTCAGGCTCAATATCTCTTTCCAGATGGTGGCTGCTCTGTGCAGGGGTCTCATGCTGCAAGGTGAAGTTGGGATTCACCATCCCCATCAGTGTACCCTAAACTCCTGCTCCAGTGTGTGCAAGGCAAAGAAACACAGACATGCCCTTGGAACCAGACTCATTTAGAGGTTAAAAATGATGCAGAGGTGCTTAGAAAAATAAAAAAAATAAAAATATTAAACCACCCCCAAACTTGAAAGAAGCCTGCCCCTTTAAGAAAGGATTGAACGTAATCTATTTCCAGTGTACGAGAGATCGGCTAAGGATTGCTGGGACATTTTCACTGACACAAATCTACATAATCGTTTTAAACTTCTCACCATTTCTTCCGATTATTCTCTTTCTGTCACTTTAGGAAGCTCTAAAACTGATTTTCTCTCCGTAATCTTCCAGTATTGCTTAGCACCCAAATCTCTAATATTTTAAGAAGATTATTTCATTTATAATTGATTGAGTGTATTTGCCAGTTTGCTACTTCAAAGATGTTGTGCTTTAAGGGGTTCAGGTACAGCATTATTAAGTTTCCACCCCTTACCCTCATCCAAAAAAAAAAAGCAGCAGGAAAATTTTGCATCCTGCCTGACACTTGATGCATTATTTTTTTTTATTAGTATTATTTACATTGTCATTGTGCTGAATAGCTGAAAAAAAAAAAAGATCCTCAGAGATGAAAGGCAAATGGAGCTGTCTCCAGCTGCAGGCTTGGGGCCATGGTTTCCATTGCAGGGCGCAGTTTGGAGAGCAGTGATTGCAGGCAGCCGGCTCAGGCAGCAACACAGCTCTCTGTGCACCAGACTTTCCTCCTGGGGAGTCATCTGCCCTCCCCACTGTTCTCACTGGGAAGTGGGTTGGAAAATTGATAGGAGTTGAAATTATGGGGGTTTTTTTTGCTTTTTAACGGACAGGATGGTTTTCTGATTGATCCGCACCCTGGGGTTGTTGGCTGCATTGAGACGGAAGGGATTACATGAGTGGTGGGCAGAAGAGGTGGGGGCAAGAGGCAGGGGCAAAAGGGACTAGGTAAAGGGCTTTTCTGGCACACACTGATGTTGGAAGTCATCTTCATCCAGCCCAGGCCTGGGCTATGGTAGCTCCTGCCTGTGGGCAAGTAGACTCTGTCTCTCAGTGGTAGATGTTTTCTTATCAAGTGGTGAGAAAGGGGCTGAGATTGGGAATTAGGGCACAATAAGTAATATTTACTGAGTGCAAAGTCATTAGGACATCCACAAGCAGAGATGTGAAGGGAGGGAGCCCATTAATGGACTACCACTCCCCACTGCATAACCAAGAAGCCTCAGAAATAAGGGGGAGATTTCCCCACTCTCAGCCCAGCTCTGCTGTTCACTCTTTATCACCTGTGAACTAGCAAGGAGACGCATGGCACAATGCTCAAAGGAAAGCTCTGAGCCCGCTTTTAGGGCTGGCAGAGACTTAGTGATGCTCTGTCACAGTCATTTCGGGGAACGGAGCAGCTATCAACTAACAAGAAAGAATTTCAAGGCTGATCACCTGCAAGCCAGGGATAATGGGAGGTCTGCACAATCAAACACGTCTCCTGTTATAGTAAAACAAGCAACACTTGAAAAAGACATGGAAACAGGCTTCTTTAAATCCAATTCAGGGATTTGGAATCCCCACTAAACGCTTAATTAATTTTTGATTAGCTGAGAACCCATTAAACAGACTGATTCTTCTAGCTTTATAAGTAACGGCAGCATGCTGCTTTAATTAAATTAATACTAAGGGATGTTCATTTTCAAATCCTTATGTTGGTTATTTGAGAAAAATCATTTCATTCCCTTCCCTAAGAGGTTTACCATATTCTTTTAGCCCAATGCAGAATCTCTTCCCACCCTGTTTGTGTTGCTCTTGGTTCGTCTGGAGGCAGGCACTGAAGTTGTTCTGCCCAAGGGGCAAGAAGGGGGTGTCCCAGTAGACTTAGGGACCAAGCACCTCATGTTCCTAAAGGGGTTCACCAAATGGGTGTGAGCACTCTGACTGTTTGGGGTCCCACCCCCTGGCTTCTCCCACCCACTCTCCCTGTGAAGCTACTACCAGCTGTTCCCTGTAGCAGGCACTGGATATGAATCCCGATTCCTCCCTGACATAGCAAGCAGCTTTGAATTATCACCTCTTAGTTGTGGGTAAGAGCCTGTCCACACACAGCTGCTGCAGAACAGCTGGTGGAAGGTAACTTGTCCCAGGTCTCCTGTGTGAAACCACTGTGTACCGGAGGACATGCCATGGCTTCTTTGCTCTTGGTTTTCAAACCCCCTAGGGGTTTTGCTCCATTTCCCAGTAGAAATCAGAGTTTCTGAACGATATTGGCTTCTTCTCCAACAGCTAATACCTTTCTGAGTGTGCTGGATCCTCTGGTGATGGGATGCATAGAGTCAGCTCTTAGCTCCTGCCTTGGTGATGTCCTGGCATGGACACTGACATCACTGGATGTGATTAGGAAGGGAGGTTGGACCCTTGGAGTAAGTCATCTCATGGGAGAATTCAAAACCTCCCCTCTGCCTTTCCTTTCACTCACAGCAAGATCTGCAGCTGAATTTTGCAGCCCACTCCCACTGCTACAACTGGTGAGAAACTGATCACTGCAATGCCAAGATGTCAAAGTTTGCAGCTGGAAGCTCACTTTGCTTCACTCTTGGCTCCCATGCAAACCTCCAAGCCATCCTCCAGCCCTCCTCAGTCTGAGCCCTGCACAGGGCAGACCCTAAGGTCCTGCCTGTGCTGTGTGGGGGTCCATGTACACCCAAGAATCCAGGAGTAGAGCCCAGAACAGACAGCAAATTTCCATATTGATTTATGCAGGCTCACTGTATCCAGCCCTGCCAGCCACATGAGTCCCAGATGACGACATTGCTTTCATGATGCTACTGAAAAACTTTACATTGATTATCATCCCATAAGTGGTGAACTTTTCTTGTCGTCTGAGGGTTGGGATTTTTTTTTCCTCCTTAAGCTTCTTTCACTTGGCAGAAGAAGAATCACTTCTGCAAAAATAGCTCACAAGAACCCACTGCTCAGACAAACTGCTTAGGAGTAATGCCAACCCGGCTCGGCATGGATGTGATTGTCCTTACACCATCTCTATGCCACTTTGGCTTGATGTCCGTCCCTGGGGCCTGGGCACAGCTGGATTAAGCAGAGCACGTTTCACTCCTTGCTGTGTTTGTCCCATCAGGTGGAGGGTGAAACGGGGACTTTCAACTCGCCAGCGTCCCCTTCACCACTGCCCTTGTAGAGCTTGGAGGTCTCTCAAGATCCCAAGCAGGTCTGTGCTGGGCCAATCCCCCATGGATTTAATGATGGGCACACCAGCAAACACTGCCGTTACACGGGATCTGAAGAGGGGGCTTGTGGAGCAGCCCCAGCCCCTCACATCCTCGCCCTCTTGCAAACCTCCCCTTGCTCCCCCTCTCCCCACTGCCCACTTCTTGTTAGGAGCTGTCGGAGGCAGCTGGCTGCTCGTGCATTAAATTAGCAGATGTTGCAGCTACACAACATTAAGCACAACAATACTGTTAATGTGCCCTCCGGAGCCCTCTGCCTCCCTCCTCACCAGGCCTTGCCAGACACAGCCTCTCCGGAGGCAGATTAATTTCAACTCTCTGGATCATAATAAATTAATTTTTATTAGAAAAGGCGGGGAGGAGGGAGAGGGCTGATCTCCTGAGCTGCAGAGATTTAAGCCAGCTGTCGACCATCTCCTGGCATTTGGGTTAGGAAGTAAATACAGAAGGAGGGGATTTTTATAAAACACCAGTCAGCCCTCCTCTCTGGGAGGAGCGTGAGGGAGGCTTGGAGGTAAATCTCCATTGTGGGGTTATGCTTTGCCCAGTCTAGCACTAGACAAATTGGAGGGGGAATATTTTCCTTCTCCCCAATGGAGAGCAGGCTCCCATCATACCACATCCCATTTTCAGTCCTCTGCAAATGTGGGGCTCTGGGGTCCCAAAGCAGGTCCCCACACCCATCAAGCTCTCCTTTAGTAAGAAGCCCCTTTTCCTTAAGATGCTCATTGGAATAGGATTTGCCAGCTCTGCGTGGCCAACACTCCTGAAGGTGTGCGGCATGGTCCTGCCAGCCCCTGGGACATGCCCACCCCAGCCCCGACTTGTGCTCTGTGCACAGCCCAGCTTCCCAGCAGCGACTAGGGAGCACATTGGTGGCAGCTGACTCTGTAGTACCGCAAAGTTTCTGAGCGGAGGAGATTTGGATGGTTCAGCCTTGTTCTCTGGGACGCCAAAGGCTCACAGCTCCTTTTGGCTTAAGTAGGGGCTGTCTGTACTCAGCACTTATGAAAATCAGTGCTGGGTCTTTGCTCAGATTAACGATCAGTATGAGAACAGCGGCTGTTGGAAACCCAAATCTTCCTTTATCAGTGGGGAGCGCATTGCCAGACGTGGATTTGGAGGACGTGGGAGTTGGGCTCCAGGCATCCACTGGACGCTTCACTACTGAGCTGAAAAGTTGGGCCTGGCAGTTTCAGTATCAGGAATAACTGCTGAGAAATCTGGACTTTGGCAGGGCTGCAGACACGAACGTGTTACCGGGGAGTCAGGGCACCTTGCGTGGGCATGCACAATTGAAGCTACAGCCTCATTATTTTCCTTTTCCTGATTGATGGTCGCTGCGTTAAATGACAGTGCCATTTCCACTGGTCATTTCAAAGACCAGTAGCCAGTACCTATGGAAGGCTGGTCCATCTCAGCATCCCGTCTCCAGCCATGGCCAGCAGAGAATACTGATGAAGGAATGCTGTACCATAAACTCAAAGTGATCCTTCACCAGAATACTCTCCCAAGCACCAGATGTGTGGCCCAGGGACTTCCCAATGTAACCAAAATGAATTTATTTTCTCCATTAATTTCTCCAGTTGCCTTTGACCATTCTCAATGTCCAGTGGCAAGGAGCTCTGCAGACTAAACAAGCTTTGAGTGAAAAATTATTTTTCCTTTTCCAGCTGGTCTGAGTTGCCGCCTGCAAGTTGTAGCAGCTGCCTCCCAGTTCTTACACTGGGACTAAAGGTGAAAAACTATTCTTTGTTTACCTTCCTCAGCCCATTTTATCTTTATCACTTCCCTCATCAATAATTTCTTTTCCAGGGGTGGGAAAACCCAGCCACCATAGTTGTTCCTCATACAGATGCCATCTGTGCCTCATCACTAGCTGGCTCAAATACTTATATATCTCTTGGGTGCCCTGATAATCTCTGGCTGCTCATCTGACAAATGATTTTTGATTTTTGCATGTGTAACTGTGGAGTTACCTTGGAGTGAGAAGGCAATGTAAGAACTGTCCTGCCCATCGAGGGTTTTTTCCACACCTTGACATGATCTAGGTTAATAATAACCCAGGGTTATAGGGAAGGGTTAATTTTTAACCTGGATCCATTTGACTGCCTCCTTCCCAACCCAGTGGTCCCAGGAACAGTCCTGCTGGCTGAGCTGGCAGTGAACTGTAGCAAGGGGGATGAGGGAAGAAAGTTTTGCTACAAAAAAATGAAAGCACAGCTCTAAGTTCAGGGCTGGAGCTGCTCGGTCTGGAATGTGGGTCTCCAGCTGAGGTGCTGCTGGATGGAGGACTGAGTGGTCCACGGGCACGCAGGGCAAAGACCTACCCATGTGTCTGCTAAAGCTTCTTGAGAGCTGCTGGTGCACATCACCTGTGGTCCTCAGCCTGCAAGCATCTTGTTCACTCCGAGATGAAGGCCATGCCAAAACCTGACCCTACATACTTCTCCTGAACTTCCCTTTGACCTGAGATCTTGGGGGAAGGCAAAAAAGAGAGGTGGAGGGTGCAGGGGTTGGGGAGGAAAGTGGTGCTTGTGATAACACAAGATCAGGTTTCACTGAGTCCTTTTCAAACACCAATTGAAAACCCCTCCTGCCACTTGACAAGTTTCCAAAATCCTCATTCTTTCCAGGATCTACCCATGGCCCTTGAGTAGGGAGAAGAGGCTGTGAAATGAAAACCCTGTTTGCTCTGTGAAAGAGCTTGACAATGTGTTGAGAGAAAGTGTTACTCACTGCCTTCTGAGCATTCAGAAAGGCCTCCATTTATCTTTCCTCTTTCTTTTTTTCTCTTTTTTTCCCTGCCTCTTCTAAGGAATCTCTGGTTGTAATCCCTCTCTGGGATTTTTCACAGTAGTCTGATAATGTTAATATTTATCCTGGCTCAGAGATGAACAGACAGTGCTGTGTTCTCTTATTTTATCTCTGTACATCTATTAGGTGTTCTGTGTGTCTTTAACTTCATCAACACCCAGCCTAGGACAATGACAGGTAAAACCAGCCTCCATCACATCTTTTCACCTCTCTCACCTCCGGTGGCTTACTTTCTTTGTTTGTTTTAGTTAATTTGTTTATTAAAAGTCTAAAGATTTTAAGTAATGGTAGAAGCATTTCAGCGGTCGAGGGATTTGAGGTGTCTGAGGATAATTCCTGGACTATAACTTGCCCTGCATTAAGAAGTTGCTTGCAGATTTTTGGCAGAAGGGTTGTGGGGACTTAGAGACAGATGTTTGCCAAGAGTTCAGGCTTTGAAGAAAATGACCCATGAAGTGGTGAAGTTTTCTTCTACAGATGGTCAGAGTGGTCTGGAGTCTGACCACAAAGGTAATTGAAAAGCCATCAGGGTTTCTGTTACCCTCGGAAGAGATGCTTGCAGAATAACAACAGCTAAACATAATTTGTCACGGAGACAATCAGAATTTCCCTCTCTGGGGTGTAGCACAAGCAAGTGGAAAAGGGCAACAGTGGAGTTCCTTTGTGCAGAGTTAATGCCTGCCAACACCTGCGATGTTGTCGTGAGTTTTGTGAACATCTGTATTTCTCTTAAAACCTCCTGCCTGGGACTCAGATGAACGCAGGGAAATCTTGGTTTGCCTTTGTATGAAAATGAATTTATAGGTTTCATGTGTGCCAAGGACAGCCAAGAAACAAGTGAGAAGGTATCTGAATTGGTTTTAAAACTGTCCAACAACTGAAGTTGCTATTAAGAGCATGACTTAGAAAACAGGAATGTTTGCAGCTGGCTGTACTTCCCCAATAACCTCTGAAGTATCTACAACCCACACCTACACATGCATGAGGATGATGTGGGAGTGGGAAATGTCCCTGAAGCCACCTACAACAGCATAGATACCCAAAGTAACCGATTTTACCTAAGACTTTTATTCATGCAGGGGAGTATCCTCAGTTGAGGTCGCGGATAGTAGTTTGCTGATGAATAGAATTTTGAATATATTCTCTCTAATTTATTACTGTAGGGTTAGATTTAGCAATGTATGGAATCTCACTGAGCAGATGGAGGACCAGTTTGTGTAGAGTATGGTTTTACATGCAAAAGCAACCTATTTCCAGGATTGAATTTTTTTATTCATCACTGCTACTCCATCAAGAGCTGATCTCATTTGAATCTTCCAAAGCTTCTCTTAGATGGGAAGCCTTATCCCAGGTCTCCTCCAAGCTGCTCTATCTCCTATAAGGAATCCCATGTTACACAATTTCAGCTCATTTTGACTCATCTCTCATTTTATTGACAAAGAAGAGGTTGAAGAACATGAAAATTTTGTGAAGATTTCCCCACATTGCAGAGGCAATGAAGCCTAATGATAGTTTTAGTCCAGAAGCTGAAATAATCACTATCATCAATAGCTCCTAGGATTTTCCCTTCATTCATACACATTCAATTTCCATTGCCTGTTGATCTCTGATTGAAAAAACTCCTCTGTGAATCACTAGGTTTCTACAGGAAAGGCTGGAAGCCCAGTGCTGTCTGCAGTCATGAAACAAAGCAAATGTGAAACTACTTTGTAGTTTCAATGAGGTCAGGTACAGGAGCAACAACAAAGATGTTACAGAGTGACTACTAAGTGTTTGTCAATGGGACCTTCCACATTCCCAGAGCTGGTGACTCCAAAATCTCCCTTTTTGAAGAAGCTGCTCTATGGTGGACTTTTAAAAATATGCTTATCATGCTGATACAAGAGTAAAAACCTCAAATCAACAAAGAATTTTTGCTGTGCAAGGAAGAACTATTGTTCACTGTTAAATGCTAGCTTGTCACAGGATGGCCATTAGCTATTGCCAGTAACATGAACAGAAACTCAGCCTGTTGTTATGCTCCTAGCCCATGTGTGGATGTTATTTCATACCTGGTCTGCATTTTATGTCATCATGTACATTTCTGGCCATAAGCAAGCCTCAGGCCATGTAGAGTTATCTCACAGGATGGGCCATGGTATATGCTGGCCAAATTGATGAAGAAATTTTCAGTGTGGCCATTTGCTTCTCTCTGGCACAAACTGGCCCAGCAAAACATTTAGAGATGTGAATGCCCATGACGGTCAGGAGCAGCCTTTCTCTCTTTTCTGATCCAGGAGCACTGGATCGGGCCCTTTCAAACAGAGACAGAAGGAATCAAGCCAAGAATACTGAAGGGAACAAATCATTTAATGAAAGGCTGCCACTGAAAATATCAATAGCGCAAAGATCAGAGCTTCTTTGTGAGATCTACACTGCAAGCAGCACCCTCCAGAGAAAATCCAATTCCCTACAGTCTGTAGTGTACTACAGACACACAAACGTGGGTTACTTCACATGTCAGTACACCCATCTGAGTGCTTCTTCCCTCCCCATGAAATTGCTGGATCATGTAGAGAGGTATCACTGTCTACACAAATTCCACCATGCTCTATCAGGATTGACCTAAGAAATCACTGCTACCAAATTATACCATAGCTACACCCACGCTAGGAAGTACTAATCCCACTCTGCTCCAAGAGAAAGAAAACATGCATGTCAATGCTATGTTGGAAAATTCACATACTTATTAATTATAATTAATTAGTTATTGGCTTGCACCCCAGACATGGACACATTGCTGCCTTCTACTGCAAAACTCCTCCCAGGATCTGACCTGGCTCCACTGAGTAAGTTTTGAGCCAATAGAGCTTTTTCCAGGTCTTCCACTAGATCTGCAAAATATATGCAGATTTATACAGTGAGGCGCACGCTAAATACTCTGGGGGAAGGAGTAAAATAGACATTAATCAGATATTAAAGGACTTATGAGACAGGGAGAAATATACATTTGGGCATAGTTTGGGGTTGGTTTTAAATGTTAGGTATACATGTGTACAATTACTATGTGTGTGTGTGCACATTATTGTTTTGTTTGATACAGTGGGATTGAATAAGAAGAAAAAAATAGAGGTGGGAGAAAAATACCTAATAACAGTAATGTTAGGGGACTGTGGCTAATTTGCAAATGGATGCCAAATGGAAACATGCTCCCTTTAATCTGTGTTGCTTTAAAAAGGAAAGAAAAAAAAAGAAGAGGAGGAGGAGACTGGGGTTAGTCATCTATCTGACAGTCTGAGCAGCTCATCTGTTGTCAGGGATTCAGTTGGGAAAAGATATTCCCAAGTGCCTTGAGAATCTGAATTGGATATGGCTTTTGAGCAGTGGGGCAAGGTGCTGAATTTGCTTTCCCAGATTGGCTCTGACTGGAGGCAGGTATCTCTGGATGGGGCAAGGAAGAAAGGTTTGGTGGTGGTGAGAGGGAGAGCCCTGCATTGCGTGTTTACGCCAGACCCTGGCCTTTCCCCTGGCTGTGTTCCTTGTAATTTCTGGAAATCAGAAATAAGCTGATGTGATTAGAGTAACAGATCTGGCTTAATGCTCTTCAAGCTTAAAAAGGTGTTAAAGACTTGCCAAATTACAAATACAGAACTAAAAGAGATCCAAAAGGATGGTTGCCTAATTCCTTTACATCTAGAGACAAAACTGAAGGGTTGCATCACTGTGATTCACCGACCGATAGCAACCCGGGCCCTGAGAAATATCTAAGAGCTGCTGTGCATCTAAAACCATCCAGCACACGCTCCATCTGGGTAAGGAACAGTTTTTAGTGGACTCTTAGCTTTGCTGATGGGTGACCCAGAGTTTTGTGGTGTTGTTTCTGCTTGGGGAGGGGCCAGGCTTGTTTTTTCTTTACTTTACCCTTTTTTCTTTTTCTTTTTTCTTTTTTTTTTTCTTTTTCAATGCAATCTCTTGAAGTCATCTTGCATTAATTAGACGTCATCTTAACGACACTGTTGCACGTTAGACGAAGAGATCTCTGAATTCAAATAAGACTTGACCCTAAGAGGGACCAGCTCCCTGGCTTTTTCTTCTCATCTCCTTAAATCTAAAAATTGCTAAGTGATCTCTGAGGCTCAGGCTTTCCTCGGAGATTAGTGTAAGAAAAGCCCCAACATCTGCAAAAGTGACTGCTTTTGACAACCGTACAGATATCTTAAAGAGCAGGAAT
This sequence comes from Hypotaenidia okinawae, assembly GCA_027925045.1. NCBI lineage: Eukaryota > Metazoa > Chordata > Aves > Gruiformes > Rallidae > Hypotaenidia > Hypotaenidia okinawae. Next base: position 24,380,580 of record BSDF01000009.1, read on the forward strand.
TTCCCTAATAAAACCCCTTAAAATAAGTCTTCTTAAGATTTCTTAATGCCACAGTGATCAGTTTGCATGTTTCAGAAATTCAAGAATTTTTTATCTGCTTTGGAAAGTTATGAAAAAAAAAAATGTAGCAGGTTTATTTAAAGGGGAGAAGTATTTGAGATGCAGGAGAGACGGGGTAGCAAAGCTTAGGAACTGGTGATAAAACCATAAATTGTATAGCTCAGGGAATTTGTGGACTGACTAAAAATGACAAAGCAAAGCAGCCCAAGTTGGTCATCAGAATAATAATAAAGAGGACTTTTACCAAGGAAAACCAAACCAAACCAAACCAACAACAACAACAACAAAAAAAAAAAGCACGTGGGCCCTCTGGCATTCCATAGGCAATTTAAATAGCTTAATTCGGCATTGTTGTGATTAGCCATATGCCTGATAGCCTGTGGGCCAGATCCTCCACTGATGTAAAGCAGAAGCAGTGCTTAGGCACCTGCTGAAATGTAAGTGTATGCTTAGAGCCTGACAAAGACACTGGGAGATAAGCACTGCAAGGAAACCGCTCTGGCATGGGGAGAAGTCTGAGTAAATGTATCCTGGAGCTGGGGCACCAGCCTCTCACCTAAATTTACTATGTATTTTGAGCTTCTTGGGTGCTGGCACAGAAGGCTAGGCTGAATGTGAGATCCCAAAGCACAGAAGGATGCTGCTGGAGGTATCTGTAGGCTTTTGGTGCCTGATGCTGCACTCCTTACCCTTGCCTAGAAGCTGGTGTAACTGCACGAACCTTCGGTGTGTGAGCGAACCAGGCATACCCAGTTATTAGGTCTGTGCATGCAGAGCGGGATGGGGTGGGCTGGGACGCCGTGCTGTTGCTTCCAGGGGTAAAATTCACCCCAGCACTGTCAGTGCTCAGCTCAACACATCTGCAGCAGGGTGAGCTGGGGTGAGTGTGTCAGAGGAACCCTCAAATGAGAGCTGCCACCACCCCTAGAGCTGCTGTGTGAGTTGAAACTGGCAGTACCATTGACGTGAACGTACTTGAGGTTGGTTCCTCAAGTTGAGTTTTCAGTGAAGAAGTCCCACTGAGGGCAGGATTACTGGGGAATTTGGGAAGGTTTGTTCGGTTGTGGGTTTTGTTGTGGGGTTTTTTTTGCCACTTTGTGGGTCTCCAATGAAATGAGAAGAGGGAGATTTTCATTTTAATTTTGTGTTCAAGAAAGATCATGAGAATCCAGGCAAGGCACAGGAATTCGCCATGGAGATTTCTGTAGCAGCCAGTGAGAAGGATAAAATTAACTTCTTCCAGGAATAAACTATACAGGCATGCACTTAGAGAGGGAATGCTGATGATCAGTGGCTCCCATTCTACAAGCCCATGATTGACAGGGTGAAGGAACTATTGGGGTACAGCACAGATTTTTGTGTAAGAACTGGCTGTAGGTCCTAGGTATTTTTTGCAGATATGTCTCATGCACCCGGGGTGCTGTGGGACAGGGCACCAGAACACAGCAGGAACCAACATATTAAGCCCCACACCATTTTTTTCCTCCTCCTTTTCCTTCACCGAGACACTTTCCAGCTCTGTCTTGGAGCAGAGGGACATCCCAGAATTATCGAATAACCCACTGAAACCAAGAAATCTGGTGCCTGCCCAGCCCTAGCAAAGGTGGAGCAGGAAACAGATCAGGGATTAGACCCACAAAGGTACATAAGTTCACAATTACCATGTTAAGCTCTTCAGACCAGCTGTAAAGCTTCTGAACCACCACCCAGCTCCTGCTTGACCCTGGGTGCTCCTTAAATCTTTTCGGTGTGCTGGTTTGCAATGCTAAAATTCCCAGGTGCTGAAAAGATGTGTTGCAGGGCCTCCTGGGAGCATCTCCATTGTGTCTTGGCTGAGCAGCTCAGTGCCCCTGAGATATCCCAGAGATGCTTTTTAACTTAATTTACCCATGATGTCCATCTAATGAGGGCTCCCAATATCCCAAACTAAACATGATGATGATGGTAGTAGTTAGGATCACTGAGGGTGGTGGAAGTCCTCCTGGCTAGCAACTTTTTACCCATATATTTTTGTGTGTGCCTTCCCTCTGGCCCAGTGAATTACAAATAATTTCAAGAAGTGGAATAGAATGGAATGGAATGAAATGGAATGGGATGGAATAGAATAGAATATTTCCATTGGAAGGGACCTACAACATATAGTCCAACTGCCTGATCATTTCAGGGCTGACCAAAAGTTAAAGCAAATCCTAGAGCAAGTTATCCTAGAGCTGAATATGTAGGTGCTCGGAGTCGGAAGACATCAGGTCAAATTCCTTCAGACAAAGGTATGTATAAATACATTGAGGGGGTGTATCAGGGCCTGTGATACTGTGTGATCAACCTTAGGATTCTGAGATGTTTAATGGAAAGCGTAGGGTTGTTTTTTTTTACAAAATGTGTTTTTTATGGGGTTGGTTGGTTTGTTTGTATTTTAAGAATGAAAGCAGGTCATTTTTGTTGATGGGAGCAGCTCAGACTGTGGGCTATAGAGGAGAAAACCAGATCAGGGAAATTCATCCCTCAATCTCTCCATGTCTCAACTTCCTTATCTGTGAAATGGGCACAAGATTTCTTACCCTGACTCTTCCAACATACCACTGCCCTGTGGGCTCCAGCATGATATAAAAGGTGCAAATTAAGACTCAGGTGTCCTATCCCTATGCAGCAGTATTAGAAATACTGCTCTGAGCAAGCAAGAAACACGCTACCATAAGGAAAGTTTTATTTAGGACACCGCAGGTCTGGATAAGCTGCCAGCAGGCTAAAACTAACAAGAATATGGAGGGAAAAAAAATCCTTTCTGGTTTTATATCTCAATCAGGAAGAATTGTCCTTTTTAATTCAAAAGCAGGGGTCTAGAGTTGTTTTCCCTGCAGATGCAGCGTTGTATTGGGAATATCAGGAGCTGCCAATTGCAATAACGGTTTCTAATTCCAAATTAATTCAGTGTAAATGAACTGTCAAGAGAAGATTGATTTGTTTTGGTAATTGCCCTGATGCAGGCTGCTGGGTGACAGCAGGAAAGAGCAAAGAAGGGAGCTTTGGCAGGTCTGGCTGAGCCTAAGGGTGGATTGAGGAGATGGAGGCCTAGCTGCAAATATCATCTGTCAGGACCACTGCTGAGACCAATGCTTTTTTCCAGCCTTCAACAATGTCTTCAGGAATGAAGCCAATGCTGCAAAACACTCCTTGAGTTAAAGAGATCAGTGTGTTAAGCAATTAGGAAGGGACGGGGAAAGACCCCCTCCATTGAAAGGAGTGTCATTTGTTCAGACCCCACTTCTGCTCCACTGCTGTATCAGGGGCCAACAGCCCTCAGCTCCTCTAGAGTGGCAAAGAGACAATTTGCTCTGTGTCATGGCTGAGAAGGGCTGAAAATGAGGGACCTAGAGCCAGGCTAGCCTGTTCAGGTCTACCTGCTTGGGTGCGGAACAGGACACAAGCATGACATGCCGAATGGGATATTTTGTTCTACCTTGGGGGAGATGGAAGATGTATGGAAGAGAAGGGAGTGTCCAGCAGATCAGTCACACGCTGAATAGATCCATGTGAATGTGTCCAATCTGCCAAGACCTTCCTAAGGGCTTCATCTACAGCCACAGCCTGCAGAGTCCATCTGTACAGAGACCTGCACCAGCACCACCCAAGTCCAGGCTAATGCCTTAGGGTCCACAGCATGAGCATCAGCCATATGTATCACCCCAAAAGGTATTTTAACAGGAAATTCAACTTGTTACACTTCCAGCAGTGAGGGAAAAGGCTGAACAAGCCAGAAGATAAAGAAGAATCATTGTCTGTAGCCCAAAAAGCAGACTTTGGAGTGTAGACATGTGGCATTAGTTAATTCAGCAATGTGTAGATGCCTTTAAAGGAACAATGATTTTTAATACATATTACAGACAAATATATAAGCTTTGATAAAACTGCTCCATAGACAGAGCATTCAGGCTGCTGCTAGAGTCTATAAAAGAGCAAGGTAAGAAAACTCCCAGAGCAAATGACACAGTAAACTCCCAAATGTTAATGAAGTTGCTTGCTAAAGCACTGCTAAACAAGCTGGCTTTTGCTTGCTGTATTTTTGGGGTTTGTTTTTGTACATGTGCTTAAATTTGCTGATCAATACAGGTGCTGTGTGACTGAATTGCTAATGGAGTCTGTAGATTAGTTTATCAATAGCATTTAAATACTTTTCACACTTGCAGTAGATTTTGAATTATTTATTTGTTTCTGGTCAATTGCTTATGATCTCGTTAGCATCAGTCTGTGAAGTGATACTAGACTTGTTGGAATACTTTAAAGATTTCATGCCTCTGCAAATTTTTCTGGGGGAAGGAGGTCTCAGGGCTTAAATTCACAAAATCCAAGTCCTACAAAGAGTAATTTTAAAAGCAGGCAATCTGGAGCAGGAGGGAAGCTTTCAGGATCTGTTCATTAGAAAGGAAGGAGACATGATTATAAATCATCTTTGTATGTGTAGAGAGACGGTTGGTGATTATCACTCATCCACGCCCAGTAGTGCAAAGTGCTGGTGGATGTCCCAGACCTGGTTGTGCTTGGTGCTACACACATAGGTAGGCTGCTGCCCTGGAGACCTCAGCCTTTACAGCGATTCCTGAAAATGGGAGGAAAGAAAACTGCCATCCTCGTTCTGAGCTTGGGGCACAGAACAGGTCATGGATAAGTCTGGGATCCCACAGAGACACTATAGCTGAGCTAGAAAATTAACTGAAGTCTTTTGAGTCCTTTAGTCTTTGCAACAAATCCATTCATCTTCCTAATTAAGAGTCACAAATATGCTAAATATTCTCATTTCATGTGTTGTGTTATTCTGGTTTGATTGATGGAGGGGAGCTTGCATTGTCTTGACAGACATTAAATTTGTCTTTTAGTCTTTTGATATGTCACACATGGAGACACCACTTAAAGCTCATAACACACCTGAACACACCTGAAAAGTGAGGGTGTGTGCCTTAAATGCATCAGAGGTATATAATTTATAGGTATTATCAAAGTACTTGAAGAAGAACAGAGCAGAGTAAATGTAAAACCAGAATTGAGGTTGTGGAAGGATACTATTTAATCCTTAGCAATGTCCTGTGATGTCCCAGTACGAATTCACAAGCAACAAGAAAGATGTTACAAAGCTGATGAAAAAAGCCAGGCCTTTCTAACTTAGGCTGAAAGAGGAGAGTGTGGACCAGGCAGCCTGAACCAAGGCTGGGAAAAAAAAAAAATCTCTCTGGGACTCACTCATGCCATGGCCACTCTCAGGTGGGCTGCGGACTCTCACCATTCATCTCATGAGCCAGTTGAAATGTAAGAACAGCTAAGGAGGTGTCGTACTGTGATGTGTAACGTGCTGTGTTGTTTTTTCACCTGCAAAATTTGCACAGTGACTACTCAACTACTCTGTGCAGAGGCTCTTTTCTCAGATCTCTTCCCTTGTGTCTTTGACTTGGAGACAAGTGACTGCAGTCAGAGCATGTTATGAAGTGGAGACCCGAAGACCTCTTATGGAGTCATGCACAAGACTTTCTCTACTGGATTTACTCTCAATTCTCCCATTTTAAGGTCTTATGACATACTAATCACTCATCCCATTATGTGTTGAGCTATTTCTAGTGTTTATTGCTAGTTTTATTTTTGGCTGCAAACATTTTTATAAGAAGAGGAGGGAGGACCTTACGAATCTCTCACAAACAAGATAGTGTCTTGTAAAAATGACCTGAGATCTCCCTGTAAGATGCCACCAATCTCCCTGAAGAATCTTAACAACAATTCACAGGTGTGAACTGCTGTTCCTGCCATGTGAACTGTATATCATTGATGGAGAAACCCAGGTGCAATTTGGTAGCAACCAGGGGCACCTCACAAAAACAAGGGCAGGAAGTCCTGCTGAACTCCATGGGGATGAACCAGTGGACCAATCACCAACAGCCTGAATGCTGTATGAGAAATGCAGTGGTTTTGGCAGAGACTCATATATTTTCTCCCTCCTGAAAGGCACCGGGACCATGTAGGACACTGAGTCAGCTGAATCTCCGATACAACACTTTTTCCTTTTCTCTCCTCTTTTGTCTTCTTTTCTTTCCCTTCTTTTTTTCTTTTTCTATTTCAGTTCAGCCTAAATAATGATCTAGGACAGCACTGTCTCTTTAAAGGTGGTCTTTTTAAGTGCAACCTAATCTTCTTCTATCCACTTGGACCTTGGATTTAAAAAATTTCACCAATCCGGATTTCCAAATCCTTGCAGATTCTGAGGGGGCTTGTTTATGGAAGTATCCTTTAGAAAACGGCTTAGACTTTAAGATGAGGAAACGCAGGGAGCTAATGTGAAGATTTAGGACTTTCTAGGAAGCTTGCAGTGCCTAAGCCCTGCTTGCTTGAGCAGTCTGAAGGTCCTTTTGCAGACTAAGAGGGATTAATACCCCTTTAACCAGCGGGGCTATGCACACATTCATAAATATACCATCTCTCTCTCTCTCTCTAATCGCTTCGCTCCTTAATCCGCAATGATTTCTTAGGAATTATCATTTTATCTCAGCTAAATAAGCACATTCCTTGTGCTTTCCTGTAGAAAAAATAAAATTGTTCAGAAGCTTTTCTTTTCAAAAGCGGTGCCATGGAAATCAAGCTTTTATTTAAAGCCTTGAGTAAATAAAGGGAACTTTGTTTATTTGCTTCCAAAGAGAAGGGCAATTGGTCACATCCACCGAGCATCCTCCAGCCATTCCACTCGCTCCCAGTCTGAGCGACTCACCTGGAGTCAGGATCAGGCCAGTTTGTTTGCATGATTCCTCACCAAGTGACAACATCTCTGAATGCAAAAGACTCAAATGGAAAAGGGTTTTGCAAATTACTGCTAATCCCAACATGCTGATGGTTGAAATAGACAGTTTTTTGAGAATCCTGCAATTTTCCATCTTTTTTGTAGGGGTTCCTTTACCTTTTTGTGCTTTTCAAGTTTTTTAGGGGGTTTAAATGGTTTTATTTTTTTGCATTGCATTGCATTACCCAAGCTCAGCTACCTTGCATGGGATTTTCACCCTTGTTTCCAGGAAATGTCACCCTGTTTTTTTACAACGAGCTGCGCTCTGGGTTCTCACACAGCGACATGACGCAGGTTGTAAACACAGCTGGGTTAGTGGGGATGGTCTTGGGGCAGGGAGGAGCGACAGGTAATAAGAAATCTGACTTCTGAAGGAATTTAAAAAGAAAATAAAATAGTTCTTTTTATTACTAAGAATATTGCACAGAAGTGAGTATTTCTTTGGTAAATCATTCCCCACTTAGGCTTTGGTTTCTCAGATCACTTTCAAATCCAGAAATGAGTTCAGGCAAATGCCAGTTGACCTGAAACACTCAGCTCTGGGAAAGGCTTTGAGTTTAATATAAAAAAAGCCTCTGAATTTCCTCTACTTTTAATTCTTACTCATTTTAGTTAAACTCTTGCCTTCTATCACAAAAAATACACATAACCTTGAGAATCGGCCTGGCTGTGCTGAATGGGGAGCTCCAGGACCTATAAGTTTTAATGTTCACAGGCCAAAAATGTTGTAATAAAGTATTTACTCTGGTGAGTTTTATTTTTTAAATAGAATTAATAGGGACAACACGAATGATAGCTGTAGAAAATGAAAACTGTTCTGGAATAGTTCTCTGTTTAACATAATATTTAAAAAACAATTTGGGGTGCAAATTAAAATACACGTCTCTTACCTTAGCATACATAATAGTGATAAATGAAGAATTAGAGCTATCTCCATGTATTTCCAGAGTTCAGAGGTATTTGAATCTGTGGTTTCTTTTATGTCCCTCTTTACTGAGACCATTCAATTTAATAAGAAATGAAATAGTGCGACAAATCTGCTGCAGCCTTTTATTACTTCCAGTCCCAATGGGCTTTATTTTTCCCTCTCCTCGCCCTTCTCCCTTGCCCCCTCTCCGGGCACTCAGTGGTCAGAACAGAATAACAGAAGCCATAATAATAAAATATAGATTCCTACAATGAAATCTGTCCCACTGGGTGTGTTTGAAGTCAGCACCCCAAGATGACAGCCATGCTCCTCCTTGATGTCCTGAGGACTGACCGTGGCAAAGCTTCTCCTACGGATAATATAGAAGAGTCCCATTCCTCCTCTTGTGCCAAGGAATCCTTAGGTATTTGATGCACCTCTAGGTGGGCTCAATGCAGACCCAGCTTTTGTCCACCTTTGCCTGCACACAGGGACCTGGATTTGTAGCTCACGTGAGCCTATGGATAGAACCAACTGAATTGAAGCATTATATGCATGAGTTTGATGGCTATCAAAAATTAAGTCTGCTCTAGTAACATACCCATCCTTTGTGGACAGGTGCCTCCATCTGTTGTTGGAGGATGTTTTCCCAACCATAGCTCTGCCACCATGTCATGTCCACCTTATTTTGCTGTAACCAGACCAGTGAAAGGATGGTATTCCTGGCTCTATTTTTCAACCTGTGCTTGTCTACTGATCGAAGTGGGTCCCCTTCATGGTATTAAAGGACTCGGAGCCCTTCTGCCACAAGGATGCTTCCAGTGTTGTTTCCTAAATTCTTCTTGCAACAGCAAAAATATCCATAGTGCTTCAAAGGCCCTCATTTAAACCTGAGACTGATCCGACTTAAGGGAGATTTGTACCTGGGTTGATGCCCAGACTCCACATCTTTCCGTACAACGCTTCTGCCCTAATGCTCACTGAAAGCCTGAAAGTGGCTGTGAGGATTAACTAATGGGTAATTTAAATGGGTCATTTCATAAGAGATGTGTATGATAGGCAAGCTTGAAGCCTTGCGTAAACCCTGTAGCTTTGTCTTGTCTCTGTGTGTCTCTTTGTGCTCTTGCCATATGTCTCCTGGCTACTTTTTCTGTTCTCCTCTTCCACCCCATCAATTGAAGAGCTCCCTTTCTTTGTCTTCTCAGCCAGTCTCAGCTAAAGCCCATTTTTGTCAATAGGAGTCATAGATTAGGCCTTCAAACTCCATCTGACAATGAATCTTCCACACATGGAAACAGAGAAAAAAGATTAAGTTAGGGAAAAGAGCTTTATATGTGCCTGCACATACAAACACAGATTTATTCTTTCTTTTCTTATCTTTGTGCTTTTCTCTTTTAGACTGAAAGATCTAAAGGGTTGGAAATTTGTGATAGTGAGCCCAGAAAAGTATATATAAAGAATGCTAATGCCAAGCATAGTTACTGCATACCCATGGTTTAATAATCCTCATTAGGGCTGGAAAAACAAACATATTATGCCTTAAACTGTAAGAATGTCTTTTAATAGAATTTGAGGAATTAAAACATGGAACCAGGGCTTATCAGCCTGTTGCTAGGAGAGCTGTGGTCTGTGTTTGCTTAAGGAATCATCATCAATAATCCCTTAATCTAATCGCAAAATATAGAAAGCTGCTGTACCAGACTGACCCTATTGGATGCCAGCAGTAAGCAACAGAAGAGAGCAACAGGGTTACCCAATAGCAGCTGTTGAGTTATGACTGTCTCCAGGAGAAGGCCATTCGTGGAGGCACCTTGGCAGCGTATGAGGAGACTTCATGTCAATGAATGGCCCAAATGGGCCTCAGGAGAATAACCATACTGTAATATTTCCCTGGGAACAAAAGGACCTACATCCACAGGAACTGCCATACAGGGTCAGGCCAAATATCTGCTGGATACAATATTGATCCTATTTCAGAAAGTGCCCAAAAGGTGTATAGAAGAATAGGGGACATTTTCCCAGCATATTCTCTAGCCTCTGACACTTTGCTCTTCAGTCCTAGAGAGTCAGCAATGGTACCTTGGAATGGAACAGCTCTTGGTGTTTTTCTCCTATAAATTTGTTCAGTTGCCTTTTGAAGTAACGTAAACTCTTAACATCCAAAATATCACTTACTGAGGAGTTTCATAATGTATTTACAAGGTCTGTTTGTGTTTGGTTTGCATCGCTATTTGTGTCGTTGGGTTATGTCTACTTCTTGTACTGGAAGAAACAGTGAATAAACATCCCTTATTTGATGTCTCTGAGCTTCTTGCCGCTTTGTAGAGGTAGAAGTGCAATTTCGGATGCCTTTTCAAGAGTGTATGAGCACAAGGAAAGTAAGAATCTTCCTGAAACTTAGATAATGTTGCTTGTATCTCTTTGAAATGCTTAAATAGTGACCTTGCAATCCAGACATCTAAATAAGAAATTATGTAAAAATTGGAATCCACACCTCAAATAGCATAAGCCTTGCATTTGGTGTGTGGGGAACATGCAGTGGTATTTGTGTGTATGTGAGAGATTGGGTAGCAGAGCACAGGAGTAAATTGCTACCCAACCTATTGAACAGTTGGCAGTCTTTTTTGGGTAGCCACAACAGAGCCAAAAAGAACCTCCAAAACTTGTTACACCAGTCTATAAATGTTTCTGATGACCCCTTTTTGTTGGTAAAGTCCTCTGAAGCAAAAAAGTTCTATCAACAAAGCTGGAGACTTCAGTTTCTTTTCACATGTTGACAACCCAGAGGGATGAAGGTTATATTTCAAGGTGAGCATGCTGGCCCTGGGTCAAATCTCTCATAAATCACTGTCTAACTCTTGTATCTCCCATCCAGTGCCTAGGATGAACATTGTGATTTACTGCTTAATTCAGAACTCAATCCAAAGTCAATTGAAGTCAGGAGGTTGACACCAAGAAGTTCAGCCCCTAAGGCTATTTAAGCAGGACTTATTGAAGGAGAGATTATAGACACAAACCTTCTGTCTCCTGCTGCTCACCATTTTTTAATTTGATCAATGACTCCATGTTCTCACCTCCCATCCCACCTCCTGGAGTTCTGATCTCTACCATGTCTCCAAAGTCTGCCCAGCAGTCAATGTCACAGTCTTTCTTATGCCATAAGAGAGGGGACAAACTGGCAGGAAATTCCCACAGGAACAGATGAAGAAGAAGTAGGGGCTTTTCTCCTTTTATTCCTGAGCTGAATCTGACCTTGGGAAGATCCAAGATTCCAACTTGTGCATTGCACCCTGGACATTTCCTACCCCACTTGGGGAACTCATTATAACTGTTGTCTTTAATATCCATTCTTCTCCCCAGCTGAGAAGTATCTAGGATAAGGCCTATCCAATCTCAGCACCCTTCCCAGTGGCTGGAATAGTTCAAGATCCATCCTTCCATCTTGCTTCTGAGACCAGATTTTCTGAGCCGCTGGGCTATGAACAAGACCTCAGCACTTCAGGGCCCTAGACAGCACTAGGAGGTCATCCTATGTGGGAAATCCATAGCATCAAAGGTCTGTGGGACTTTGGTGACATCCTTTTGTAAAGGCAAGCTGGTTCTCAAACAACAGCCAGAGTAACTGTGCAGAGAGGTGTTGTTACCATGAAAATTTTGCTGTTCTTTTGAATGCTTTCAGCAAGTTTCTCAGCTTTCAGGGGGATCACACATTTTGATCCTACCAAAGGGTAACCAGCAACCTTGCTTCTTCCAGAGTAGAGACCTGGATGGGGCTTTAGGAATCTCTCTGAACCTGATAGTCCTGGGAACCTGTCTTAGTACATGAACTGTGAAGCTTGTTTAGGAGTCCCACTCACCTGTATGCGGTATAGGATTTTTAATAGGGTCTCAACCTCTCTCTCCTATAAGAACTGCCAAGGTCTTTGATCTACTAGGCTACCTGTTTTCCAGAAACTTTCAAGCAGTCTAGGAAGTACACCTCTTGGAGACCTCTGTTCTGTTTGGTTGACATTCCCAGTGGATTCAGAAGAGATTTTGGTGAGGGAAAGGGGGAAGGAGGCGAGGAGAAGACAGATGAGCACACACACAGATATTGGCTGTTTGTATTGATCACTTTCTCAGAAGGTTGTGGAAAGGTGCAATTACCACAACACAGAGGTTTTCGTGGGTGTTTTCCAGAGCCCATTGTGGTGGGCAGCACAGACCCATCTGCCCTGAGGGCTGGAGGGAACAAGGGCTCATTTTCCTGACATGGAGCTTTGGTTCTTCCCAGGTTAATGCCTTACCAACAAGGCTGCCTGCTGGAGGATGAGGCTCCACCCACTCCTGCACTGCCTGTCCACTAGTGGAGCAGCAGCCAGTCCAGAGCCAGCTCTTCATTGGTCCAGAACCAGGATCTCAGAGGTCCTGCCCAATAGCAATCTCCCATGCAAATTGATGGGGGCGGGACCCACATTGCATCAACATCCACACCCTGGCCCAGGGTGGCCCTCCCATACAGCACATGGAGGAGAGCCAGGGTGGGGATGAGCCCTGGTGGACTCTGTTCTGCCCATATGGTTCCAGCACTCTTGAATCTTGTCTAACAGTGATTTTCCTTAAATGCAATCCTTTAAGGTGTTAAATCTAGCTTTAACTTATTTGGCTGATCCAACTTAGATCAGATTATGTTTGTATTTATTGGGATTTATGGATGTATGATTGCCTCTGAGCCCATATGGACAGCTAATTTGTCAATTAGAGCAATGCTGATCATTGTGGAGGCATGGCATAGGCTGTTAAGCACCATTATCGGTTTCAACCAGGTCTGACCTTGAGACACACATTTATTTTGCCTGACAACCTCTTATTCTCACTGCCGGATTACAGATATGTAAATTGGACTAAAACCTTGAATATTCATCTTAGGTACGTCAAAAAAAATCAGAACTTGTTGGAGATGAAGAGTATAACAGGGAGCTGCATGCAGAGAACGGGGCCCGCTTAGACCTTGCTTTGTATTATACTTGTGACAGTGGAGGGTCTGGAGCCGGGATGTCAGGGTAGTGCCCTGGGAGTCTGATTAAAACCAATGGCCATTTTACAGGCAGAGAGAGGTCAACTCTGATTGCTAATTAAAGGTCATTATTCCTGTTCTGCAGGAGCTATAGCAAAGCCATTTTCCCTCTTAAATTAGAGATAAGGGATGTCAGCTCTTGACTTTGGAACCAGGTGGAAACAGTCAGTTCCTCCATGCTGGCACCATCACAGGCCTGAATGGGTGGGATGAAATGGTGACTAGCCTTGAAGGTATGTTAGGAAGATGGGTGAGAGGCAAAGAAGCTCCTGGTGTGAGGTCAGCCCTGCTCCTCTACCATCCCATCAAAGCTGTTCAGAGGTATTGTGGTGAGCTGAGCTGTGTGTAAATGGGGATGTTAAAAGTGTTGGGGCCCACAGAGCTATACAGGTTCATTGGATGCTTGAGATACATCTCATTATTTAGAAGTGAGGCGTCTATGCAACTCCGATGACCAGGGGATAGTGTATCTGGTGGTGATGGTGTCTGATAGCAAAGGAATGAATAATCATCTGCAGATTCTGACCTCCCCACTGAATTGAGAAGGAATTTTGACTACTAGCTTAAATGAAATGCCTAAATGTTAAACAGCTACCATCAAGTGAGATGAATGCTACTGTGGGTAGGGGATGCGAATGTGGGCCTGGAGAGGGGAGCTAAGTGCTTCTTAACAAGCTTCCTTGCCTTCCTCTCAGGCTCCCATGACCACATTAGTCAGATACTTCATAAATCATGTGTCTGAAAGAGCAATTGTTCCACACACGTCTCAGTGATTCTGCACTCGTCACCTTGACCCTGGTGCTTTACAGAGAACAAAAATTACACCCACACCTGTTAAAAGACAAGACTAGGCACTAGGGAAGAGGGTTGTTTTAGTAACATGCCCCCAGCCTTATTGGTTGTAGGGGACTTTGTCATGCAGATGATTTAGAGGACTAAATTACTCAATGTGCTATCAATACTGAATTATTTCTATTGCAGTCGTCAAGTCTAGAATCTAAACAAATAGAGATTTTATTTGGGTTTGGTTTTATTTGGTTTTGGTTTTAGATTTTTGGTTTTTTTGCTCTAAGAAAGTATAGATTTGGAAGGACCTTAGCTGTAGGAAATCATTGAAAGAAGAGGAAGAGAGGAAAATTTAACTTCAGTCATTCATAACTGGCAGTTGCTCCCAACTAAGCTCTTTTGTTTCTCTCTACCAGAGAAAGGGAAATGTCATTGCTGATTTGCCTGGAGAGACCCATTGGCAACAGTCCCACAGCATGAACACCATGAGGGGGAAAATAGCCCATGGTGCAAAATTAGACTCTAAAAATAATAAGCATGTGTCCTGGTTTCAGTCAGGATAGAGTTAACTTCATTTGTAGCAGCTGATGGAATGCTGTGTTTGGGAGTTAAAATGAAAGCAGTGCTGAGAACACCCTGATGTTCTTAGTTGCAGTCAGACAGTCAAGGACTTTCTCAGCTGCTTCTATTTCTCTATTCATGAGAAAGGAGGGGCGAAGCCAGGACAGGTGACCCAGATGGGTCAAAGAGAGTATTCCATGCCAATTACGTCCTGCCTAGGAAAATGGGGGACTGTTGGGAAGAAGAAGAGGGGCGGTCTTGGGACGCGTGCTTCTTGGGGGGACGGTCGGGTTCCGGGACAGCTCTGGGTGGTCCGGCCTGAGTCGTGTGGTTCGGTGAGAAACTGCATTGTGTATCAATAGTTTCATATTCTTTTGTTCTAAAGTCCTGTTAGCATTGTTATATTTTATCTTTCTGTTATCTTAGTAAACTATCCTTATCCCAACCCACGGGCCTCTTAGTTTCTTGGTTTTGGAGTTATTTGCCCCTTCCTTTTCCCTTCCCTTGTTTCCCTTTCCCTTTTTCCCTCTTCCCTGCTCTTTTACTTTAAGAAGCAGGCAGCTGCGTGGATCTCAGCCCACAGCCGGGGTGAAACCACGACAGCATGAAAAAATACTAACTCTTCAGAGTGAATAGTGTAGTTAGTTGTTTACCAAATGGGACATGTAAACCCATTACATAAAATGTCTTTCATCGCCCATATGCTTTCTAACCTAATCAGCTTTGAATCCTGCTAAATCCCAGAGTGAGATAACAAATGAACAGCTCAGCTTGCTGGAAGAAAGGCAGCCTTTTTCCCTGGGCATTAAAAAGAGGCAAAGGTCAAATATTCCCCTGTGGATCACCCTAAAAAGAGATCATGCCGATAACACCTATGCTTTCCCGTGCTAAGGAAGTATTAGTGAAAGTGAAATTCAGCAAACACAACTAAAGGCCAAAGCTTCAGATTAAAACCCATGCAGTGGCTTTGTACAGGATGGAACAGCATATCCTAAAAGAAGATTTTGCCTTCCTGATTGTATTGTGATAGCATTTATAGTTCAGGACGGAGGTGCCGTTGACTAGTGTGCCAAACTAACAGGAAAGACAGGCCTTCGGCTCTGACCAGCCTTCTCATGGGCTGCACCTGCAGTGGCTGTTCTGCTGGTTGGCACCAGGTACAGGCCACTGCCCCTTGCCATGAGGTGTGGATCCCTGAGGAGAACCACAGTAGTTGGGAAAGGTGATGGGGTGGCTCACAGTGTCCCCGGTCTGCAGGCGGTGCCAGATGGGCTGTCCTAGAACTTTTTTGGGGCAGCTGCAAGTCAACAGTAGGTTCATTAGGAAGAGGATCCACTTCAGTCCAGTAGAAGGATGTCAGGGATTATTTCCTTTCTAGCCCATGCTTTTGCTCCCTCAGAAACAAATATTTGTCAGGAGTTGAGTACATTCAATCTGAAATTTTGGTAAGTGTCAAATATCTTTTTATCACAGCTACTTACCCCCCAAATGGCCCTTTTTGATACACCCACCCTTCTTTTTCCTCTTTTCTTTTCAAATACCAAATGCTTTCCCCCTTTTTCTGACTTTTATTCTTACAGTAAAAACTTTTGCTTCTTTGCCAGCTGTCAATTTCTTAGACACACAAATTTAAGTGCAAAATTTTCAGTAACTGCAAAAACGATTGACCAGTCAACATGCTTTTCCATAAAGCTGTTATATTGGTACCAACAAGTGTTCTGTGATGTCTATTCATGAAGATTTGTATCTATCTGTGCCTTCAATCAACAGACTGCCTGCCAGAAATTAAAGAAAACAACCAGCTAAGCTGCCATCTCATCCTATTGTCTGGTGTTTATCAAATGATACAGAACTTCAGCATTAGGAGCTGAGCACGGGGTGTCTCCTTGGTCACTGGGCTGTTAGGCACTAAGCCCTGTCTTGGCTTAATTCCTCCAGATCACCTGAGCAAGAGCTCCTCAGCTGTGCTAAATTTGAGCTTCTCCACCCCAGCAAGATGGGTCAAACCCATCCCTGGTCCCATATTCTGTTTACATGGGGTGAATGAGGATCACGCATGTTGATGGGAGTGGGATCCAACTCCCAGGTTTGCTGTCAGTATTTTCTGGTTGTTGGAAAACCACTGGTGTTCCTGTTGCTTTAACTCTGGAGCTCCATAGTTTGTGATTTTAGGAAAAGCCTCTGGACAGATAAGTTCTTGAATGCCAAGGAAGATGGTATCACCTGTACCCATCATTCTGCTATTGCATAAAAATTGTCTCAGTTGAGGGCTAGATTAAGCTCATCTATTTGAGTTAACAAAGAGAAGGTTAAATGGTGACTGGATTTTTGTCCATAAATACCTTGCCAGGAAGCAGAGTTCTGGTAGCAGACAGCTTTTTAATCTAGCAGACAAAAGCTGAACAAAGCCCAATGGCTAGAAGATGAAGCCAATTAATTTAGAGCAGAAATGAAGGACAGACTTTTAGGAGGGAGGAGGATTAACTATCAATGGATGTTTCCTAAAAAGGTTGGGTTCTCTGTCTCTCCCTTCCTGGTGGCATCATCCTTTCTGTTTGTCCAGACCCATACCATGAAGATCCTGGAAAAAACCAGACCTGAGCAGGACTTTGTAGAAGAATTTAACTGCTCTTAGGGTGTCCCTCCACATCATACCTCTATTTGCCCAAGCCCATCTTTCTGCTTGTGCCTCCTTCCCTGCAAGTTGCCCCATTGCACACAGACGTGCTCAGAGAGGTTGGACACAAAACCTGAGCTGCCAGGTTCTGATTGCTGATATTCCTTAATTTTGCATCAGAAACACACCTTTGAATGTAGGTTTTAAAATAGTTTTATTACAGTGGAACTTACTTAAAACATTAGTAAGAAAAATTTGTAAAATTAGCATGTAAAATATACAATTTCCAGTAACTAAAAAAGAAGAAATCAGAAAATGTTTGTAGTTTGAACCAATGCTGGAGATTAGGAATTTTTACTTTCTTATTTTACTTTTTATTTAAACATTCTAGGAAAGCTTCAAATTTGGATTCAAAATAGAGGTGGGGATCAAAAGCAACTTTTGAAATGTGATGTTTTGGGGTCTTTTTTCAATAGTGTGCAATACACTGGAGACTAGAAGAGAGATGAAAGTCAGCCTGCCAAACTCTGTGACGAGTTTTAGATTGCAGAATAAAATCAAACTCAGAGTGTGCATTGCCTTGTGTTAAGGCATTTTTTTATTGGTGATGCTGTGAACATTACTCCATTGGGCTAAGGAATTTTTAGTTTAGGGAAGGTTTGGTTTTAGATTTCCTAAAACCATCTCATAGAAGAGTAAGGATATGAAGACAATAAATTTAAAAACAAGAAAAGATTTAGTTAGGACACCTAATTAGGATTTCTAATCAGGAGTCATCAAGACCTATAATTAGCAGGGTTTTTCAGACTCATTGCTTTCTCTTTAATGGCCATAGGACATCCAAATGGTTTTAAATTATGTACCATGGGCTCCTAATCAGTTTATTGAACATCATAAATTGTTAAAAGGAGTTAATAGCTTGTGTTTCTT
This sequence comes from Hypotaenidia okinawae, assembly GCA_027925045.1. Classification (NCBI taxonomy): domain Eukaryota; kingdom Metazoa; phylum Chordata; class Aves; order Gruiformes; family Rallidae; genus Hypotaenidia; species Hypotaenidia okinawae. The sequence continues at coordinate 24,398,308 of BSDF01000009.1, forward strand.
GATAGAAAGTGCTAATACTCGAGGCAGAGAACTCATCAAATGAACCTCGTTAGAGAAGGGAGGAGGGAGATTGCGTCTCAGTGTCTCATTTTGTTTTAGTAATTAGCTTTTACTGGATTATCCGATCCAAATCTTTATTCAGTTTACTCTGTCAAATCTAGTTTGCATTTTAAATGGAAAATTGACACGGGGAACAATTTGTCTCCTGACTGGGTTACCGGGTCCAGCTGGCAGCAGGCAGCGTGGGGGTTGTCACCAGAGCCCGAGGGGGCTTCCCCAACAGTCGATGTCCTCCAGCCTTCACCCTTGGTTTGGGGCACCCCGAGAACCAATGGCCATCAGGGGAGCACATCCTCCCCCCTTGCAGCTCCAGTCCCAACCCAGCTTCTGGCCCGGCAGCCCAAGAGCAGCCGCTCGTGAAATTGCCGTGATCACCCCCGAGAGCAGCCAGCTCCTGGCGGCCAGGGAGCACCCCGGTGTAAAGCCATCATCGGGGAGCAGGTCAGCTGGTTGTTCTCAGCAGGTTTTTGTCTCTGACAGTAGCCAGCACAAGCTGCTTTAGCAGAAGTTATTAGAAAGCTCCCCATGGACAACGGCAAAAATTTCTCCCTTAGAGGGAGAGCGTTCCCTAAATTATCAAAAGGTCCCTGGCATGAGGGGGGTGTGTGGGCATTAACATCCAACTCACCTGTTGTGACAAAGTGCAGAGATCTGCTGTTCTGCTGGCTGCCTTTGTGACATCCGTCCCTGCGGTCTCGGCTGAGGCAAGATTTAAAGGTTGGGTGCAAAGCATTAACTGCTGAAAACACTCAGCGTAAGGGTGCTGCTCTGAGCCCAGCCTGGCTGATTCAGCACCAAGGCATGGCTCTTCTCTGCAGTGCAATGAAAGGAACTGAGTGGGAGCTCCAGATATCAAAGCAGAGTTTCCCATTGCGTGGTCCATCGCTGGCTCCAGCGATTACTTTGTTGACCAAAAGCTGTATTTCAGTTTTCAGGGGACAGTTCCCAGGACTCTGGTGTTTTTTTCTTTTAGGTCTTACCCTTGCATGACATTTTTGTGGCATGTCAGAAACTACTGGCTGACATCCCATAGCTGAGCATGTATGACAAGATGGCCAATGCAAGGATGACCAAGATGTGTTGGTGTTGGAGACATGTAGCTCTGCAGGCCTAGTCCTGCACTGAAGATTTTCTTTATACAAAATCCATGTTTTGAGGTAAAATGACAAAAATCCTTTACTTTCAAACACCTGGGATGGACTGCTCCTTGCACATTCCTGTGCAGATGCCACCAGCTTCCCTGCATCACAGGATTGTTCCACCTCATCTGGGACATCTGGTTGCTAGGGGTTTTATGGCCCCTGTGATAAGTCCAGTATTCATCACTCTGGAGCAGGTTCTTGTCTTCTTTATTCCTCTTTATGGCCACACTGTGCACAGAAATATTGTGGGGACAAATCAGACCTGAGGTAAACACTGTGAAAAAGTGTGAGAATGGAATTGGGTTTCCTTGTAGCATGAGGCATGGCCAGCTGCTGAAATTATTCCAGGGCTGCAGTGCAAATTAATTGAGTTTACCTCCTCTGATTAGTGTTATTAATCACTTGTACGAGACAGGTCTGCAGCTGGAGGAAGGAGGTCCTGTGACTCCAGTGGAGCACAGAGCTACTCAAAACCCCTGGTCCTGACCTGAATGGGCATCCCCTTAGTGCTGCTTCACCTAGCAGCCATTGCCTGGGGACTTGGTGTCTCAGCCCCTGCGAGGACTCAGTGACATGGCCAAAGTCACCTGAGGAAACCTCTGTCAGAGCAGACACCCATAGCTTGTTGGTGTCTTGTAATGTCACCCTCTCCCACTGCGCTCCGCACTCCAGGAGAGGGGCTCAGCAGCATCCCTCAGGAGAGACGTTCCTGGCTCAGACACTGCATCCCCCCCAGCTTTAGGGAAGGGTATGGAGCCACCTGGGAATAAGATTGCAGCAGATACCACATCTCTTGCAAGCCTCTCTGAACCCATGAAACAAGACAAAAGAGATTCATCCCCCTTTTCCTGCTTGGGAAGAGGGGTCGAGAAAGTGAGCCTTTCCATGCTAATGTCACACAATTACCTCTTAACTGCCAAAACAAATGGCAGAAATGGGGAAAGTGACACCAAATCAAAAATGTCACAGGTGATCGATTCATGTCATCTACCGTCGCCGCAGCCGAGGCTGGCGAGAGAGACACAGTGATAACACAACACTAATATTATATTACAGCCTTCACGGCGCCGAATGCCAAGTGATGAATATGTGTCACTTTATGTGTCGCTCACTCTCCAGGCCTGGGCGGGCGAGCATGGAAAATGGAGTGTTCAGGATTAATGATATCGAAAATGATAGAGAGGAGATTGAAAATTCCTTCCTTCCTGAACCATGCAGATTGAAATGTACCTCAGAGCTATCTCTTGCTGCCCTCTTCCTCCGCCCACTTTTTAAAGGTCTCTTGCACGGCGTTTTCAAGAAGGAAAAATGGAAAAGAAAATGAAAAGGAAGGAAAAGAATGGAAATTAAAGGAAAGAAAAGAGAAGAAAAAAGAGAAGGGAGGAGAAGGGAGAGGAGAGGAGAGGAGAGGAGAGGAGAGAAAAAAGAAAGGAAAGGAAAAGGGAAAGGTAAGGGAAAAGGAAAGAAAGGGAAAGGAAAGAAAAGGAAAGAAGAAAGAAAAGAAAAGAAAAGAAAAGAAAAGAAAAGAAAAGAGAAAAGAAAAGAAAAAAAAGAAAAGAAAAGAAAAGAAAAAAAAGAAAAGAAAAGAAAAGAAAAGAAAAGAGAAATAAGAAAAGAAAAAAGAGGAAAAAAGAAACTTTATATAGAGTTTTATTTGGAAATTACACCTTCTGCTTTACATCATTTCATTTATGATCAAGGTTTCCATCTTCAGGTGCATGTCTGTTCTCACACAGACAGCTGCAGCACAGAATATATCCATGATTTCAACCCAGGACCACCACTTCTCAGTTAAAAACCTGATGTTGCTAGAAGGTTGTGACTGGATGTACGTCAGTGTGAGATGTGTTATGATCAACAAGTGATGATCAATGAAAACCAGAAAGCAGAGTATTTTAATGCTTGTAACTTTTAATTTGCAGACTTCATAAACTTCAGGTACCAATCAGAGCCGCGCAGTGCTGGCAGTTTTCCGCATCTAATAAGAAGAACTGATAGTAGAGAAGATGGATCACAGCTTTGGGGATAAAGTGACCTGGCCAATGTCACAGGCACAGATGAGCTTAAACATAGCTTCTCCACTCATATTCCCAGTCCTTTTATGCATGAAGATGTCCCATTCCCAGGGTCCCAGAGACCACACACACTTTGGTAGGTGGGAGGATGTTACAGATGAACCTTTATGTAGATGCTGGATTAGACGGAGCCGACCTGTGGAGAGACAGTTTCATGTAGACACCCTACCTGACCTGGTTCCTGGCTGGACACTGTTTCTGTGAGCTCCAGGGCCATTTTGCACCTCCAGATGCTGTTGACTGAGGTGTTTGCTAGACTTGGTCAGGACCCAGAGAGATGGGGGGCCTGGAGTGAGCTTAGCTGGGGGTGGTACACCCTCTGTGTCTGATGGTGGGCCCTTGTGACTATCCTGCTTTTGAAGAGTAAGGTTACCTCCTCATGGCTGTAGACCTACCACTCTTAGAACTTGAGTCTGGATTTATCTGGGTTTTGGCAAGGATGCCTCAAAGCTTTGGTGGAGAAAGCAAGGGAAGGAAAGTAAGTTTTTTGTACCTTTTTTCTTTACATTTTCCTTTACCTTTTTTTTTTAAACCTCTCTGTTACTTAATTGGGTCATCTCCCTAGGTGGGATAAGGGCTTACCCTTTCCTTCTAGCTACAGTGGAAAACATCTACAATTGCTGTGCCCTCACCTGATATTAGGGATTCTGCTCTTCCAGAGAAGCTTGGAGCTTTTTGTCTTTGAGTCATAGTTAATGGGGACAGAGCCTGGGTTTTTTTAAGCAACAAATGCAGCATAATGGAACAGACTTTTTAAAATTATTCTTCTTCTTCTTTCTTCTTAACCCATCACAACTCCAGAGAAAACTTTCATGCAGAAAAGAGAAGGAAATCAAATCACAGAGAGTTGAAAGGGAATGCAAACTTTGTTGGAATGTCACAGGAAAAAAAGTGCTAGGATGGCTTCCTCATGCTGACTCCCAAACACATGCCTGACTTCATCAGCCTCTCCTGAGGAACGAGCACTAATAGTGAATGATCTTAAGGACTCACAGCCATCAGTTTCATATGGCAATAGACTGAGATTGGAGGAAGAAACCTAGAATCAACTGAGAGTGCCTAATTAATTAGATTATAATTACATTCAGGAAGCTAAAAGGTAATAGATCTGTTTGAATTATGATCATCACAGGCTCTTCAGGGACAGACTGTGCAGTGTGAATCACTTGTACGTGATCACCAGAGACACAGAGAATTAAATGACTGCAAATATTTTAAATAAGAGCACCTGTTCACTAGTGGGAATATTGGCTGCTGAGCTTGGCTGGCATGGATGTGTTTGCTTTGAGATTGCAGTCACCAACCTGTTGTATTACTGATTTGTTTAAGGATACCTGAGCCAAAAAAGTAACCTTTGGTATGGTCCAGCCCTGGAAGAAGGATTGAGCCACAAAGCCAAATGAGGTCTTGGAGATTAAGATTACACGTGGTGGGTGCTTTCCTAAATTATAACTCAAAGGGGTCACACACCATCACAAGACACGTGTTTCTTTCTGACTTTCCTGACTCTTTTATCTCTCTTTACTGTCCCTGTGGGCACACAGTGCTGTCTTCCCTGCCTTGAAAATAGTCTTTCTGCACAAATCATTTGGGGGTGGGGCTGGGGGTGGGGTGGAGTGGGAGGAAAGAAAACCAGAAGGAAAAAAGTCATTTCAGAGATACAGAGCATTAACAAAAGCCTGTAGATTTCCAGCACAGAGTAACAAGGCAGTGCAAGTATTCGATCAGACCCATAAATCTAATGAGATGGTAATGATATGCAAATTAACAGCACCATGAGCCAAATGGGTAAAGTTTCTTTATGGAGCATATTAAGAGGCATTTTTCCTAAGTGGAATGGTTGGGTGAACAATAAATACTGAGCCACAATCTGCAAGTATTGGTTGACAACAGCACTGAGATAAATACAACAGATGAAGACAAGTATTATTCCTCTGTTTTAAAGGACAGACACTGCAAATGAAACCATACTTCCCTCCCACAGTGGGAAACTCTGGCTCTGCAGCCTTCCTGAAATACCAGGGATTTTTGATTGCTCTTGTTCAAATTAATACTCACAGGAAACTTCTTGAAAACACAGTTTTGAACCAGCCTTTATATATTCAGGGATGGACAAGAAAATGTGAAACCTCAGGCCAAATTGTTTCCTAGTGTAAATTAGGTAACCCCCATTAGCTCTACCAGTTTATGCTAGCTTTGGATCTGGATCCCAAACTGTACCTGCCAGCATCTGACTGTTGATAAATATTGAGTGGTCTCACTATGACATTTTAATTATAGCGTTATGGATTTCAGCAGGAGGGGGAGCAAAAGAAGAGAAAGCATTTATTTTTGGTTTTAAGCTTAAAGGAAGGAAAAAAAAAAACCCAAACCAAAAAACAAAGGAAGAGAATAACAGCTCCCCCCAGATCCCACAGGGATTTAGTGGAGATTGAGCTAATCTCAGTTGTTATCATTTTCAAGGGCTCCATCCAAGCTTCTTTTAACTTCCTTGCCATGGGCACCTGCTCTGCAATTTTCTCATGGGATAGCTTGAGCTCTCTTAACATTGTCACCTGCCATACTAATGATGTTTTTTGTCCCAGCGTTTGGAGGCCTCTTTGTGCTTGGAGGCTGGGCAGACTTGTGTTTGCATCTTGCTCTGCAGGTTGACCTGGAGGGAGGAGAGCTGAGCTGGGACCCCAATGTATCCCTTTGGCATAAAGGAATTGGGTACTGACTGGGGTGAAAGTCCATCAGCAGTCACCCCATGATCAGCTACGCCCATGACTCACTGGGTTAGTGGTGCGAGTAGAAAGCAAGTATCAGGTCTCATACCTGCTGTCCATTGGAAACGGGGGGCACAGAGAGAAACAGTCAGGCCTCGTGGCCATTCTGAGCTGAATTAGCAGCAGAAGTCAAGGGTGGGGATGTGGTTGCCCTACAAATACAGTCCAGGGAGAGATGAGGAGGATGAATCCAGCATGAAGGGGAGGCACTGATAAGTTAAAAGACTGCAGTGCCCAAGTCCAGGATCTCAGTATGCAACTCCTGTATCTCACTGGTGTCATTGTTCCTCTCAAAGGCCATATGACAGCAGCTCCAGGATCAGCCTGGGCTCTGGGGCTCCTCTCTTCACCCCAAGAGCATGTTGAGAAGACCAATACCAGCTCCTTTTGTGCCAAAAGTGGTGACAGTGAAGCCATTTCTATGATTCTAAAGGGTGCATGAGGTACTTAGGGACATGATTTAGTTAGTAATATAGGTGGTAAGGGGACAGTAGGACTAGGTGATCTTGGAGGTCTTTTCCAACCTCAATGATTCTATGATTCTATATTCATGCCTCCATGAGGTGGGAGCAGTCATGAGAAATAGGTCTGTCTAATCATTAGAATCAAAAAGGGTATTTCAGGAAGGATTAAGAGTGGAGAATGTGGAGTACAGGAGGAACAGAGTATGACCCTCTGGCCTGGTGATCAGACCATCTTCCTGGGAGACACCAGAACATACTTCTTTGACGTTCTCTGAATATCCCCCCAAATGTCACATGAATTATATTGTCTTCTCCCCTTCCCACAGTACTCAGGAACAGAGTCTCCTGTTGATTTTCATGGATTCATACACTAGGCCTGTATTGCTTTAGTCTCATCTCTCAAAGAAGTTTGGATTTAACCTTGGCATAGTCACAAACAAGGCCAGGAATTAGCCTGCTGCCTAGAGGTGAATGTCCATCCACCTGACAAGGAGGAAAACTGACTCAGTAAGCAGTGCAACCCTCTTACAGGCAGATGGGCTTGGCTGGAGGGGGATGTGGAGCTGGTGTCACTGTCAGCTACTGCATTGTCTCAGAGGAACCTTATTCGAGCCAGTTCCCTGCCTCTGGTTAGTGCCAGTTTGGTTACTCTCAAAGCTATGACATTGCTTCAAGGCTGTGAAAGTGGAAAGCTTACTTGTGAGACTTCCCTGTCAGGATAGCCCTGGCTCCTACTTCATGCTCTTCCTCCATGCTCTTGTGTTGACCTGTGGGAAGCACACAATCAGAAAGCACCTTAAATAAAGTCTGATGCCAGCTCCACAGCTGAAAAGACTACAGTGGGACAAGAACATCTAGCAGATGATTTATTGCATTGAGTCCACAGGGTTGGGGGAAAAGGCATGAATGCTTGAATTTACTCCATCAGTCCATCCATGCAGCCCTCCATCCATCACCTTCTGTTCACTTTAACCTAAGGGGAGGCATCTCATCATTCCCTGTTGTAGGTACCCCTGAGAAGGCCTTCTCCATGGAGTGGAAGAGTTATGTGTAAAATCAGGTGTACCCATGTCAGCTCCATCTATAGATGTAGCTCTTTATTTTGGCCATGTTTAGTCAGGTGTCCAATGCCTGTGCGCTGCTGAGGAACACCCAAAGGAGGTTGGGGGTCTTAGACTGCCCCAAACTACAGTGGTCATCTAAGAGAGGCCACATCTTAGGTGTCTGATGGCCAGCTGGAAATCCTGTCCACTCTTAAACTATTGGGCACTTCAACAAAGATACTCACAGCGTGTCTGGGATCTCAGACCTCACCTGTTTGTCTCTCAGTGGGAATCACCGTGTCTGCCAAACTACTGCTGGGTAAGGCCAGCCAAATTCTGTACACTCCAGAGTATAACAGATGCTGCATAACCTACAGTTTTTCCAAACCTTCTCTGCATCTGCCTATCCAAATGTTTCACCAAAGCCTCCAAGACCTGGAGCAAATGCACCTCTCAGTGCAGTGTCTTGGCATTTTACCTGTGATTTGCACTGTCCTGTGCAGCCAAGAAAGACAACAAGGCTGAAGTGTTCATGAAATGTGGTTCAGCAGACTGCCTGTTGAGCTAGGAGTTAAGAACTTGGTGTCTGCTCCTCAGTGTGATTTCTTTGGAAAGCCCTTTCAGATCTATGGATGAAAAATTCGTAGAAGCTAAATCCAGAAGTGTTATAGCAGCATAATGGGGGTGCATGGCATTTCCCCTTCAGAGCTTACCAATAATACAGCCACCTCCATCTGTGGTCAAGTTTAATATCTGACAAAATCCATTCTGTTCACCTCTATTTCACAATCTGGACTGCCCTGCCAATTATTAGCATTGTGCTCAATGGAGCTGCCACACAGCTCATTTTTGTGGTTACTAGCTTAGTAAATAAATGTGTCACACTAAACATCATTTCTAAGGGAGTTTGAAAATAAGTGGACAAGCTAATAGGTACAAAAGTACATGAAAGCTACCCACCTCCTCCTTTACAGACTGCAAAGCTGCTTGTTCTGTGAGTGATGGAGTCCCCCACAGTCCTTGTGTCTCTGATGCCCTGAATCCTCTATATCCTGGCCGAGCACACAGCTATTTAGGAGATGTGAGTGGCTTCATCTGCAGGATGCTGCAATCCTGTCTGCTGAAGAGTGTGCTGAGCAGAGCAAAGCCAAGTTTACTTGGACTTCTCAGCAGCACTGCTTCCTTTTGCTCTACCACCAATCTCTGCACAGTATTGAGACAGTTGCACTGTCAAGATGCCTGGGGGCACAAGAAGTGGGAACAGTGATAGGGAGACCAATACTATGCTCATCCAGGGGAGGCTCCCACATGGTTAGGAGTCAAGTGAAAGACACTGCCCTGTATCTTCTAAAATATTTCAAATTCAAGGTAAGGCCAGCAGTGATGATGGGTTTGGGTTTTCATGTTTTTGTCAGATGAATGAATTGGGCTCATAGCAGGGACATCCAGGCTGCCCATGCACTGCATGACCTACATGGTCTAGTTCAGTGTCTCCAGTTGCTGTATTTAGTTGCACAAAATCTGCCAGGCTCATTGTGTTGCATGCAATAGAGTCACTGGTGGATAAAAGGAGTCAAAGCAGGAGCTCAGTATGCTCAGTGCTTTTCTGAAGTGGGTTTTGTTGGTGAACATCTCCTATTTGCCTGTTTCCAAAGAGAAGATTGAACTCGTTGCACCAGAAGACACACATGGGCTGTTGCACAAACCAAATATCCTTAATACTGCCCAAAGCAAGAAGCACCTTGCCTGTGCTTGGTCCCTGGTGCTCGGGGCCAAGCTGAGGTCTGGCCCCATTCTCCTGCTTTCTTTTTGGGCTGCTGGGAATGAGGTGAGTCCCAGGTCTGTGCCCTGAATGGGGACATCTCACTCCTAAATTTTAACTCCAGAACTTCCCACAAGGACTTTAGTTTGGGTCAGTGTCCTGCAGGCAGGTGCAGAGGAGCAAGTCCAGTGCACCTTTGTCCTGCCTGTTCATTCCCCCTTCCAGCCTTGGCTAGGAGCTCTTTAATCCTTCATGTGCCACTCCCATGCAGAAAATTTGAGCAAATCACAGAAAATACCAAGTGAGGCTGGCTTGCAGAATGAGGGCAGCCCATTTCTGAGCTCAGCTGAGATTGCTGGAGGAAGTAATACCTTCACAGGCAGAAAAACTTACCATTTGTTTAACAAAAGGTGTTGCCTCTACATACAAGCCTCAAATTCTCTTTCTGCCTTCTCCACCAACGCTCCACGTAACACTAGCACTCAGACCCATGAATGCAGCAAGGGCAGCTTCGTCTCTTAAAAGCCAAGGGTCTTCTCCACAGAGAAATCCTCATGTCCTCTGGGCCCCTTTATGGCACCTGAGGCTGAGATCCCCCGTATAGATTTATCTCTCCATGCTGAGCCAGCATGAAACCAATTCAGTGCTAAGTGCAATGTTTCCCCCATACGTTCCTGCAGATAGAGCAATATTATCCTGTATTAGGGAAGTGACTGACTATGTCACTTGCGACATGCCAAAAGCCATAAGACTATATTGGTTTTCAGCCCCCTGCTGTGTTGGCTTGGGCATTTTCTGTTCTCTTCTATGAGAGCACTCTGTTTTCAGTGGAAATGTCAGGACGCCAATGAGCCAATGAAAGGAATCTCCTTGGCGTTTAGGCTTTAATATTTCCTAGGCTCTTAATCTTGGGATGGGAAATCTAGTGCTGGAGAAGGGAAGTTAAAGGACGGCTGATTTTCTATATTCATTTTGTAAAGAATATGTATTGGGTGTTTCTATGAGTAGTGGCACTGGGATTTAGGTCTTGTACAGTCAGTTAAAATGTCAGTGTGATGGGGTCTTTGCTAGGGTGTTTCTTGTGTTTACTTTCAGCAGTGTGCAAAACAAGGGATGAATAGAAGTGAAGTAAAATAACAGTTGAATAAGGCTTCCTCTAGAAGGTCTTTGGTAAACAAGTTTTGCTCCTGTGTAAGTTTGCTGAGCTGGTGGGTAGCAGAAAGCAGAGAGAGAGACAAAGGTGAGTCCAAGTCACTACCTTGGCACTAGGAGGAAACCCAGTCTCCCTCTTCACTTGTCCACTGGGAATAGTCTGAATAAACCAGATCTGGCCCTTGTTTGTCCTGGAATAACTCCAGGGTAATGTCCTGACACCAGTAGAGTGACTCTCAAGTTTAAAGTCTTATAACAACTTCTCAGTCCAGCCTGGGAGCCAGTTACTTCAGGGTGAAGTTAGGCAACTGTCACATCAAGAGGCATTGCATAGAGATCTGGAGCATCACCTGAGCTTGATGCTGCAGCCCCTAAGGCACCCCATGCAGGTGATGTGGGTTGTCCAAGGGAGACTGCTGGGCGTACTGACCTGTTACCAGAACAAAAGAAAACTCGAGTGTGGGATATGGCCCCCAAACATGAACCCCCAATGTCCCAAAGGGGGGGATGTGATGCTCAGGAGACAGCAGTCTTCCTTCTTCCAGAAGACGGGCAGAGACCCTCCACTATGAGGCCTAGCATAAGGAGTTTGACATCCACCACAGAGACCTGGTTACAGTATTCACAGCAGACTCTACAGCTTTCTGACTCCTATTGTTCCTGTCCAACTCGTTAGTCCCACAGGGAATATTTCCTGTAATCCCACCCTATTTTACAGGACTGGGTTTGTTGTCCTTAGATTACAATAGGTCATTCTTCCTTCAAGAGCTGTCTTTAACAGCCCGGGTCACAGGAGCTGCCCAAGCACCTGCAGATACCAAAGAGAGGCAGCAGCTGCTGCCTAATTCCCTGCAGGACCCTCATCACACACTTGTACTTCGAGGGTCAGGAGATGCCCCTGGACATTTCAACCACTGGCTTCAGGTGCTTGTGTGACTCCTGCTGTGCCCCCTGATTATCTCTATGAGAATGTGGCCCAGAATAAACAAAAGAAGGACCCTTATTTATCTGAGATCATCACCAGACCATTTCTCCATTTACAACCATGGTATTGCTTTTTAAATATTTTTTTTTAATTTTTTTTTGCATTTCTGTTGAATTAAACAACAGCAGCTGGATCAAAAAATTATGTGTAACACACCCTATCTCATCAGAAGGACTGGCTCCCAGAAACTGCATGTCTTTTGTACAACCACTCACCTTCTTGCTGAATTTTCCCAATACATTGTACCTCTGCGTCTCCACAATGCAATCAGGTTTTTCCTCATTCTCATTGTTTTTACTGGGTTTTGGGGCTTGGGCATGAATGCTTAAGTGATGTCCTGATGGAAATGCTGCCTTCTACCTGAGATACGGGGCTCCAAAAGCCATTTAGCATGCTCTACCAGCAACTCTGAGAAGTGCAGCTGGCCTTCTATTTATTTCTCCCAAATTCCACCTTTTTTGTTTGTTTGGTTTGGTTTTGTTTTTCACAAACAAAAAGGTATGCTCCAAATCCCCTCCTTCAGCCTGCCAGCTCCTGAACACTGGAAACCTTAGGTGAGGTGTTGAGAAAGAAAGTGAAATGACTTGTTCCCTTTATGTGCCCTTGAGGGAAGGAAAAGGAACAGGGAGGGGGAGGACACAGGACATGACACACACTCACCATCCCAAAGGGTGAGATGCAAATGAAGATGTTAAAAGAAAAAAAAAAGAAGGGGAGAAGTATAAAGAAGAAGAAGAAAATAAGTCTTCTTGGTGGAACACAAATGGAGTTCTAGCTAGGTATCATTTGCCAAGGAAATTGCATTTCTATTTGGGAATAAACGAGTGTAAAACTTGTTTGAGGCCCAGGTAATAATAGTGTGGGGGAGGAGGAAATTGAAATTTATGACTTTGCAAATGACTCCTGTAGAAAAGAGAGACACACATCAGAGGTGTCTTTTTATCCCCCCTCCTCTCCCCTCCCCTTCCCTCCCTCCTCTTTTTCTCTTCTTCCCGCAGATGAGGAGGACAGGTCTGAAATAAAACAGGTCTAAGCTTTGCCAGCCTGGAGATGCTGCGGGGGGGTGGGTGGGGGGGAGGCAGAGGGGGAGCGGGGGCTGAGGGGACATTAGCACTTGCTGTAACGTTGTCAGCGCCGATGTAAATGGACGTGCTACATAGTCAACAAGACACACTTGGCTGGGTGCAAGTGGGAAGTACTTAAATCTTGGCACTGATAAATGAAATATTTTTAAGGGAGCTAATCAGTGAAAATGGGGTTTCATCAGGCACTGACATGTCTCGCTTGCTTCAGCGAGTCCAAGAGAGAAAAATGATTGCACGGTGCAGTCCGGAGCCAGCCGGAGATGGGGAGCGAGAGAAAAGGAGGCGGGAGGCAGCAGCCGAGGATGCTGGTGGGGTGTAAGCCGTGGGGGCTGCAGCCATCGGCACCCCCGCCTTTGTGCACCCCGCCAGCCCCCTGGGGTTCCCGCCCCGCGCTCCCCGCCAGCCCCGCTCCACCCGGGTGTGATGGATGGCCTGACGCAGAATGGGCTCGGTGCAAATCCCCAATCTGCAGCCTACTGGGCTCAGTTGGATCAGCAGCAGGCTAGCTGGTATTTCTGGATAAACACTAATAAATCTTCCTTTTCACTGTGGCAAGCGGTGCTTCCCCTGCCTCCCCCCAGCCCCCCATCTTTCCTCCTCTCCAGCTGGTATGAGGAAAGAGAGAGGAGACATGAATTCGGGGTGCGGGGTGCTCGATGGGGCTGGAAGCCGATGCCTGAGATAAACAGAGATCTGACTGGGGAAAACCCCTGAACTATGGGCTAGCAAAACCTCCCACATTCACTGCTGCCTCCAGTTACACTGCTGCCTCATGAGTGACCAGGGACAAGCCCATCCCATTCTTGCACCTCAGTTTCCCCCTCTCTGGACTCATGATGGTCATCCCTTTCTCCACAGCTCCAACAGGCTGGGTGAGCTGTGGGTGCATGGGGCCTTTCAGCACCTGGGTTTGGCCCTTAGGCTGTGTGGAGGGAGGTGGGATGTGGTTGTGCCCAGTGTTTTCAGCTCAGAGCTTCACAGTGGCTCTTGGGTTTGGCTCCATGGGTGTTCTGGGGGCTGAGAGACACGTGGCCAGTGTATAACCCATCACTGTACCCTCCAACATGTCCCCTGTACCCAGCTGATCAGCCCAGCCATTGTCTCACCCCATCAGCATGGGAGCTTGGGCAACAGAGAGCCAAAATCAGCTGGGAAAAAGGGCTCTGACCTGGCTCTGCCTCCCAAACAGAACACTGATGGCCACAACCCCATGGGGCTCCCCATGGGATTCAGGAGATCCCATCGGGACAAGACAGAGCTTTTGCCTACTTCAGCCAGAATCCAGTGTGTGAAGCTGTCCCTGCTACCAGCCTACCTATAAGTGACCTCAAAATCCCCTGTAAACCAAAAATACAATCAGTCAGAGCTGCAGCTCCTACAGTGTCCTTGCTCTGCCTCAGTGAGGGACATGCCAGGATTTGTGCTCATCTGAAAGGTCCGTGCATGTGAAAATTATCACTGAATGGAATTGTTCCAACAGAGTAGCAGAGGGAAGAAACACACAAATTAAAAGATGGGGGAAAAAAAGAAAGCCTGGTGCTTACATCCTTAAGTCACAAAGGTTCAAAGGAGGATTCCCTCAGTAATCAGGAAATGAAAATGTCCTTCAATTATGGAGCATTTTAAGACATGATTATTTCATGTGCATGCTATTAAGGAAGTGACAGTGGAAAATTCATCATGAAATAAATTAATACTTAAACATTTTTTAAAACGCTCCCTGGTGGATTCTTACCCTCCTCCCCTTCTGACAAAATAATGTGTTGTTTCTAAAGAAAATTTTACTGGACTAAAGATGATAAAATACACAATGAAAAATACATTTGGAAAGCAAATTCATAACTACTTTTTTTTAAAGGAGGCAGCTTAGCTGAAAATACGTAAAAAACACAAGGACAATTTATTATTTTCTGCTAGTGGAAAAGAGTCCTTTTTTTTTTTTCCCCTTCATAAAGTCAAGCATGCTGGTGTTTGAATAATGGCCTCCCAAACTCACACCAATCCAACAATTTAGGCTATATTTTCTTCTTTTTTATTATTATTTATTCTACATCTCTCTGCCCTGCCAATGCAACACACTGCTACATGTCACATTACAGCACGAATTTATCACCACCGTGGCAAAAGCTGATATTCACTGAAAAATGCAGATAGCTACTAGAAGTGTTTGATTTGATCTGATTCCAGGTGAATTTGTTGCTGAGGAGAGATAGAACAATGTGGCATCCGAGACCAGAGCTCTCCAAATGGGTCCATTCCAGAGTCTGCTGAAGCCAATACATTTTGTTTTCGTGGTTTTCAATGGAGTTTGGCTTAGGAGGTGCCTTGCTGGAGCCACATGGCACTGCACATGTTTACCTCTTGGCTGAGCCTTGCTAGGGTGGTTGGAGATTGCTGTACACAAATGTCCACCCCAGCCCAGCAGCAGAATGACATCTGTACCCCCAGCTGTGCAGCAGAATGGCATCTGTACCCCCCAACACATTGTCTGTGCAGCAGACCCCAAACCAGCTCAGAGCCTGGTGCCTGGTGCAAACCAGCAAGCCGTGCTGAAACAAGGGTGGGCTGAGGTTCAGGAGCTTTAAGTTGGGGTGGGAACCTTGTGAAGACTCTGAAAATCTGCCATGAGGACATTGCACTCCCAGCCTGAAACCAGAGAACGGGTTTTATGTAGGCAGCTTGACTGTGCAACCTGCCCTTGTTGGTCTTTAACGTGAGTTTGGTGTTCTGGACTCGTGGGTGCAGTCAGCAGGGCAAGCTGAGATTGGTTCTTGTAATGGGAACATCACTGCTGGGAGACCCTGTCAAAGCCAGACAGGGCCAGGCAAACCTTGCAGCTCCTTGGGACACATGAAATTTGCCTGAAGGCTCCCAGAAAAAATCAACTTCCACCCCATCGCACCCCGGGAGTTTGCGGAGTCCTAAACAGCCAGAACATGTTTTTGTAGGACGTTGTGCAAGGTCCTACCTTGAATTTTACCTTAGCTGGTAGCCAGCTGAAAATAAACCCTGATGCAAACTCAGCAGGGAAATGGGTACTGCTGCCCAGATCTGCTCCTGCTTAGAGCATGTGGGGATCACCCTGCTTTGAACAGATGGGCACATCTGTTGGACTCCATGGGCATTGGACTCGATGATGCTTCTGGGTGCCTTCCAACTTGAGATAACATGTGGTTACAAGCCTGTTCTGCCGTCGTGCTTTTGTGTTTGACCTGTATTATATGGTTGGGGAGTATCTATTTTTCTGGTCCACGGCTCATGTTTTGAGGGGGGACTATAATTCATGAGGGGTGCCTGCCTAGGTAACTCACAAGTGGGATATACATGGCTGTCTCTTACTGAAGTACATTTTGCTGCTAACATGTATTATATTTGTACCATGCCAGAGGCGGTGTCTGCAGGTCTAAAAATGTTGGTTATACCTACAGCTACTCATGCTATTAGTATAGTTGTAGATATTATATGATTTATTGATGTGTTTTTATTTCCCACTGGTATGGTATAAATATATTTATTTCACAAAAGTGGCCAATAAATTTCCCTTATGAATCCTGTTATCTGCACCATTAACCATTGATCATTTTTATGAGGTCACAACTTAAGGTGTACATGAATTTACACCTTAATTTGTGACCCTTTCCAAAATAATACATAGCCAATTCTGAACTATTCACCTCACGAGAGGCACTGCTCATTTTTGCTGCTTCCTACTGCACTCAACGTTTGTTTCTCATCACATCATGTCCTAGCATCACGTACCATTCAACAGTTTCATCTTCTCAACACACACACCCACTAAAAAGGGGGTAAAATATTCATGAGATACAACTTTCCTGGATGCAATTCATTCTTTATAGCACTCTGGAATTCAAACAGGACAAAGATGACAAAAGGGTACTAAATAAACCCCAAACCACACTTTAGTCTTCCTGCTAAAAAGACCAACTCATCCTAACAGCAGCTGAAGAAGAACAGGAATGCCAGAAATATATAATGCCAGAAACCGATATTCCCAAGTAGGCCTCCCTATTTTCTTACTTTTCATTGTCTTACAAATGATCGTTGGACAGCATGGGAACAACCTTCTCCCTGTGTCCCTCATCAGTTCGCTCTTTGATTTATTTAAAACATGAAAGCCAGCTGTGCTGAATTCTTGTTTGTTATTAGATTCCCATGTGCTCCTGTTTTAGGGTGAGGAGTGTGGTTGGAAGCCACAGCTTAAATATTCCCATGTTCTGCTGGTGGTCTTCAATTTTGGCCTTCTGCTCCTCCACTTCTTCACAGGGTGACATAGTGCTTTGTATCCATTTAGTGGCTATCTCTAAGTGACTGATTTTCAGGTCACCTTCTCAACTCCTGTCTGCCATTGGTCGTTCACTCCTCTCTCTAGGAATATCTAGTCACACTGTTTGGGATGTTGTTCATCTGCTGCATGCCCAGTATGGCCAAAGTAGTGCTCTCTGTTTCACCACCATAGCTGACCTTCCAGCAAGCTCCCTTCTCCACCACCAGAGACAATGATTCATTCTTCATACTTCAAGCAGATCTCTAACTTCTTCCTCTCTTGCTCCATTGCCATGTACACTTCTCCCTGAACCCCCTCTTCATCCTGGCATCCTTCATGCTTGTCTACACTCAGCAACCCATTCGCCTTGACAAACGTCTGCCTCGTGCATGTCCATTTTGTCTCTAGTAGAATGCTCTTCAGATCCTTCATGTAAGCTGAGCAAGCTCTCATTCACAGGATTGGCAAGTCCATCCCTTCTACTGGCAGTTGCCTGAGGAGAATATCTAAGTTTGTTTGGCAAAGCTGTGGGCACTGTGCTAACAAGCAATCCCAGAAAACACCCGAGTTCAAGCATGTTCCAGGGGTTGTACACTGATGATCCTGTACATGCCTTATATGATGGACAGTTGTGCATCATGTCTATAGATATGCCAGACATGGTGCCCTCACTTAGTGGCAACAAAGCCCTTAATGGCCTTGGCTGAAGAGACATGTTAGCTTCAGACCCTACCCCCCACTGTCTGTTGCCCTTTATTCATGCAGACTCTTTGTCCACCTTACACTTGGTGCCCAATTTGGACACGGGCATCTCATCAAACACAAAAGTGCACAACTCCCATTGACCACCAACAGACATGGCACCCACCACATTGCCTGATGTCACCTATTGCTGTCCAGAGAGGAAATAGAGAAAATCTTTCACGTCCCATAGGTTATGACTGTGATGATCAGGATTCCCACGACCCTTTGAAATCAGAGGTGTTGGAGACCCTGCAAACCTTTGATGCTAAATGTGTGCTTCAACTGAGAGATTAGTCTTAGGTTTTAAATAACATGCAGAGCACGAGCCAGAGCCCTCCTTCCCCACGCCCCCTCCACAGCTCTCTCTTGACCCAGAGTTTGGCTGCACAGGCTTTTTATTTGCACACAGTTGTCCTTAAAAATAATAAGTGACTATTTGCCTGTTCAAAGCCAGAAACAAGTTGACCAATTGCTGCTGTGTTTTACTTCAGGGTATCCATCTAAAGGCAGAGAGAGAGAATCAGTCTATAATGGTTTGCCTGGCTCGAAAATTCCATTTTGGGCCGCGGAGAGTCATATTTCAGAGAGTATTGATCACAGTGCAGTTTGTGTTTCCTCACGTCCATGATCCTGTTTGCAGCCCTGTAAAATAATAACAGTACTCATGTCAGTAAGGTAATTACCATTGATCTAACACACTGTGACAAATTTTTCAGTCATGCCACTTGATTCATACTTAAAGTTATGGCACTGCTGACTGCTCCTTAAATAATTGAAGGATGCCCTTTGTAAATCAGCACACTCTTGCCAAAAAGTGGCAGTTTCTTCTTTGTTACAGGCCTTGTTTCTTAGCTTCATCAGGGATTTCAAAATTAAATAGACAGCTTTCTGCAGCCCACATAGTTCACACTTGGAGCAAATATCATCCGAGCTGGCAAATCATTTATGGCACCTTTGTTCAAGAGAAGCAGGAAAAAAAGAAGAAGAAAAAGGTTAAACTACAGGGAAGATCAGGGTCTCTGTGGTGGTGGGGTTTGCTAGCAGGTGGTAACAAGAAGAGATACAAAGCCAAATTTGGTTAATTCAAAACATCCATGAAAGCACTTGTCATCCTCTTGTGCCTGGGGTTACTGAAGGCCAAACAGGAGCAGTGGGCAGGCCAGGTCAGCAGGGAGGACGCTCCTGGTTCCCTGCCCCTGCACCCACTCATTGCCCACATAGGAGATCTCTGCAGCCTCTCTTTTGAGGAAATTGGTTAGGGATCTGCACCTCCTCTGCATCAACTTCCAACATGCCAGGGGAGGCACCACATTGTCTTGGCCTGGTCTCTCCAGGATGGTTTGAGTCACTGACCCACTTTGGATAATGAACACTAAATATTACTTCTGCTTCTTGAAATGCCTCTGGGAACTAGTAGCACTATTAGGCAAATAATCAAAGGCAGTATGCTTCTGGGTGGTGGGACCCATTGGCAACTAACTATAAACCATTGTTCCCCCTAGTCAAACGGGAACATTCTTCAAGGTGAGCTTGGATCAGCCCACCACAGTCTTTCCTCAAACCAGTCTTTCTGGCTGTAAAGGAAGCCTAGAAATTAGTTTAAACTGGACATCAAACAGCAAGAAGGAGGTATTTCTCAATGGCTTTGATGGACAGGTGTTTACTTTGGGTCTAAAGTACCTTCTGGAAGAGCCTCTCTTCTATGAATACTGGAGGCCACGTAGAGAGCTCACCTTATTCCTCTTTTGAAGCTACCAAGATGAGCAACACATAAGAGACAAACTGCTGGTGGAGCAGCCTATAAAACCTCCATCTTATGTGTCCTGGCACACTGTCCCTAGCTGCCTGCCTCAAGTCTCCTCTTTAGAGACCCTCCTTTGCAATATATAGAGGACATTACAGTTGATGCAGGGATTTGCAGCTAAGGTTCAAAACCCAACAAGGAAAGACTGAACTGTATATCTACAAGTCACCTATCATCTCAACCACAGTGTCCTTCCCTCAGGACAACAACCTGCTGTGAGGTCCCTCTGTAGCAAACTTTGAATTTCACCTCCCTAGACAGGTAATCATGGCTCCAGACACTTCCAATGCACTTGACCAACGTAGCACATGAATGAACTGCCATTAAGCATAAGGCTTGTTGGCTCTCACAAACCTCCTGTGCTTGGGGAGCGTACAGATCTGCAGCAGCTATCATGGTATTACAGCCTTTGGAGAACAAATTGAATGAACTGTCCTTTCAAAGGAGCCTCAAACCTGCCCCTTCGGTATTGTTGGGACATAAAAAGAAGTGGCTCTGGCTTTGATCCACTCTGCTACCTGTAAAGAGTCCTCTTTTGTGGGCATTCTTGTACCTGCTTGAGATGAGGCCAGAACAAACAGAAAGCACCTTAAAGGAGCTTACTAAGTAAGTCTGGGATTGAGTGAACAGCATATTCGAGGGGTCAAATTTAATTCCTTCCTTCCTTTTGTATTCAGATTAGAGGCCAAGGTAGATTTGTGGAAGCCAGAACTCCTCAGCTAATGCTGCTTTTGCACTTAACCTGCAATTTACCTGTCAGTGACAAATACATTAAAGGCCAGTTAAGCTCTTCAAACTTCCAAACAATTTACCGCACCATCAGATGAGCTCTTTAACATCCAGGAGCACAACAGCCCGTTCATGTCTAAGAAAAACATCTGCTGCCTAAAGAAATCCTCCTCAAAAATGCATCTGGTAAAATAAATGTGCATATTTAAAGAAACGACACGTTTTAAGTCAATCAAACACCTCAAAAATAACAATAAAAAGCCTTCCAAAGAGACTACTTGCCAGTGATGTATTGGCTTGCTTAAGAAGGGCTGTGTTTTCAGAGCCTCCTAAATTCCTCAACTCAAGTGCTGAGTGGAGGTTTATTAAGTGACCTGTCTGGATGTATATCAGCCTTGTCCCTAGTGGGGGTCCTATGTTAAATTCCATCATTAAAACCTATTACTGAGCTATCAAAACCTGCTGTAATTCCGTCTAATGACCTCATTTCCCTAAGCGTAACTCAACGCGAGGTTTGCTGATGCAGTGTTACCTCTTGGTGGGCCACAGCCCCTTAGCAGAACAGGGGGTGGGATGAGGGGGAAGAGAGGGAGAAAATCAATGTCTGCAGAGATGACAAGGCACACGGCCAGTGATTGGGGACCAAGAAACTATCCAATATCCCATTTCCTATCCAGTCTATTAGCAGCTGAAGTCAGCCAGGGCTCCGGCTTTGATTGAAGGCTGAGCTGAGACCAGATAGAGGAGGAGAAGCCCAGGCAATATGGCCACCAGACAGGTCTCCTTTCCAACCAGCTGAAATCACTCCTTAAAGTCGGTGTCTATAAAAATGGATTTTTGCATTAAAAGTTATTTTTTTATTTTATTTTACTTTTTTTTTTTCTCCCCTTGTTCTGGTCAAGGGGTGTGCACAAGGAAAAAGGGAAAAAAACCACCCCACCCAACCTTTCTGCTCTCCCCCCCACACACACTCAATCCCCCTTCCACACACACCTCTACTTGCCATGAAATCATTTCGTAAATACAAAAAAGGCCCCTCAGGCTATTGGTGCCCAGACACTCATTTTTAGAGTGGATAATTGACTCCTTTCAGTTGATAATTCATAGCTTGCATATGCCAGCTAATACATCAGTGCCCAGAGACTCAGCGAGAGCCCCAAGCACAAACGGGAGAGGGGGAAAGGAAAAGAAAAAGAAAAAAAGGGGAAAAAAAAGAAAAAAAAGGAAAAAAATATTTCAGATGATAGATGAGTGCATTACGGCTTTATGAATGAATTATGTCCTGCAAATACCTTGAGCAGGAGAGACTGTCGGCCTGTATCTATACTAATCTGGGAGGAATTATGACGATTTTCACATTAAAAAGGGAAAAGGGAAAGAATTAATTGAGCAATTGGGCCATTAAAAATGTATGTCGGCATGTTCTGTATGTCCATTTTCCAATTTATCATACGCCAGGAAGCTTCCTCCCAGGGTGACTGCCATTTTTCTTCCCTTTCCTATGTTTGATCTTTTTTTATTTATTTATTCTAGGTTCCTGTCACACAAAACCAGATCAGGATCATTTAGGGAAGGCAAAGCCCAGGTTCTTTGGGTGTTTTTTTGCAGGGAGGTGTTGCCTTCCTGCCAAAAAATAAGGGTGAGGGTACCCAAATGGATTTCTTCTCTTCAGCCTGCAGCTCCCACAGCCAGTATTGCTAACTCACTGAAAACAGATCCTCTCACCTTGCTTGTTGAGTTTTTTATCCCTTCTCGATCTGAAAAGGTTTGAGGTGAAGTTTGGCTATTGCAGGGCAGATCCTAGGTGAGGGGGGGCTTTCTATTAAAAAGTTAGAGGTTGCTAACGCTGGCTCATCTAAAAGCACCAAGGGTCAGTGCCAGCACATGCAAACACCTGCTCTGCACACGTGTGAGACGCCGCACACGACTGCTGGAAAAATCCACCGACAACATCCAATGCATCGTCCGGCTCCGGCTTTTAAATGTGGGTCATGCCTGTTGTTAGCCAAAAATACTTATTCTGAATGGTTTCAGTGTTTGCATTCTGCAGATGTAGAGTGTATTAATTCTTTCAAGGCCTGAGAAATAATTTAGTCATTTAAAAGAGTTCACCAGTGGGGAAATATTTGTAGAATAACAGAAAGGCTAGGGGATGCTTTCAACTCCATAATTAGTAGGTTTGTTTAAAGACCTGAAATAGCTACAAAATGCATTTCCTACTTTCATCTACGTAACGTGTTACGTCGTATTTTCTTCAAGTTGCTTAAAATTTTATCACCCTTAAAAGGCAGATCTTAGAGCCTAGCAAAAAAAAAAAAGAAAAGAAGGTAAAACATCAGTAACTCAATCGATGTTAAAAAAATAAACCAACCCAACAAACCCCATTTGAGATCTGCCAGCACATTTCAAGCAGCCTGTGTGAATCACCACCACATATTGTTTAACCTGGGTCTTAGATTGTCTAATCCAGGAATTATGCTTCACCTGAAATTCCTCTAATACAATTAGCGTGGTGTGTTTGCTGAAACATAACGCCTTTCCAGAATAATGCTGTATGCTGCGTAGCATAACTAATCTCTTCATGCAAGCCACTCTGTGGCAAATAATTTTATAATGTGCAGGAATTTTCTGATGTTGTTTATGTTCTTGTGTTTATGAGGTCTTTAATTGATTGTAAGCTGCTCTTTAAGTACTTACAGATGGGTTTTAAATCCTATTAATTTTTTCCATCTTTTTTTTTTTCCTCCCAGCCTCGTTAAATATTTGTTAATGCACTGGCTGAGACACCAGAGTGCTGGAGGAGGATTTCAGCAAATTATTGTGTTTCTATTCAGGACCTTTCTGCAGGATGTGTAGGTTTATTGTCTTATTTGAGGTGCAGCAAGCCCTTAAACTCCCCTTGATCACCATGTACACGGGACTGGGAATTAATTTTGCTGTGGGTTTGATTTAGTTATTCTGTTGCTCTTGTACACAACGAAGAGGTAAGCACATCTCAGTGCAAATGTCACCTCCTGGCTATCAGTGCTTTTTCAGCAGTTACTCTGCTGTACAGAAGCTTTTGGGAGGTCTTAAATAACCCCTGTGAGAAGGCTGATGTATATAAAAGGGATCTGGAACAGATTTCTGCTCCTGCAAATCTTTCTTAGCTTTGAAAGATTCCTGCATTCCCCAAGACTCTGCAACTTTTATATGGGGGAAAAAAGCGGGGACACCCACTGAGCAGCATCCTCTGTGCTCAGAACCCCCATGGCAGGACCATCTTCAGCTCACATTGCTCTCTGACAAAGCGCTTGGTGCTCCTGGACAGACCCCAGCCCCAGTTATCCCACTGATCAGGTGGGATCCCTCTTCTCCAGCAAGGGTGGTCCTGCAGAGTTGTATCCCTGTGGACAGTTTTGTCTTCAAGCAAAACATCCCTTTTCCTCCAAAACAACCAAACCATTTTGGCAGTAAATCAAGGCTTAGAGAGAAAATAGGAGGGAAAATCAAGAGCTACATCCCTCCCCTTTGCACTTGTCTACGGCTCTCACCACCATGGCTGAATGTGGGATTCAGGATCCTACATGGATGCAACCCAGAGGAGGGGACCACCTGGGTGACTTCTGGGAGAGGCCAGACACCCCTTGTCTCTCTGGGTTCCCATCAGCATTCTTCATTCCAGTTTGGAGAGCTACAGAGATGAGGTTGAAACGCATCGCTCTTTGCTGCAGGAGAGACCCAGAGGCCTGGGGTACTGTTCAGACACCCAAAGGCACCCAGTACTTTTGGGCCAGGTCATCTGCAGGTGCCAAACCCTTCACCCCACTTCGTTTTCTAAAAACTACATCTCAGGAATGAATCACACAGTGGGATATCTCCATGTAGCACCACTGAAGAGCTCTGAGCCCCACTGCAGGGCAGCATCCTTGGCTAGCCACCTCACCTGCCCACGCCTCTACCCCCAGCCAAAGGATATGGGCACATGCTGCCTTCCCTGTGGAACCCCCTCACGCAGGGGATGGGTCTCCACTCTGGCTTTGCAGCACGTATTAGCCCAGCAGGTCCTCCCACACCATGGCAACTGAACATAGTTCATCCAAAAAACCAGCCCATCAGTCTTGCTGATTACACATGCCTTCTTCTGGTAACACACATCTCAGTAAAGGATTAATGACATCCAGAATCCCATTAAGAGAGAAACACAAGTTCCCCAGCTTACTTAATATCAGGTTTCTTGCACCTGAGTCACTGAAGTAGGACGTAACCTGCAGAATATAAAACGTCCTGTTAGTGCCTTTGCCGCTGACGTGCACAGAGAGGTGTTATGAAGAACAGACATTTATAACCCAGCCCTCCCTCAGACCTGCTAAGGCATGCACAGACCTGAGGGTTGTGTGTAACCTTTGCAGCAAGGTTGCTGGTGTGTTCTCCTTACAACACAGCAGCTCTGGGTTTTTTTTTTGGGGGGGGAGGTATGCAGAAACGTGGATTTTATTTTTTTTTCTTGCTGCATCCCACAAAAAGGCAGGAATCCATGTTCCCCTGAATATCTCCTCCAGCAAAACCTTGCATGTGAAGGTGTCAGCTGGTTGAAACACTGAAGATATTAATGCTATTAATAATGCTATTAAGGCATGAGAGCACACATGTATGCACGTGGCAGGGACTGCCCTGTTCTCATGTCCAGTCCTGAGCTATGAGACACCAAAGGAAAGTCTCTGGAGTGGTCTGGGGTCTGTGATGGTGACAAACACTGAGGTCACTGTGTGTTGAAGGCCATTTTTCTACAAAAATAGAAAACATTTTTGCCAACACCTGTATATTACATACAAGAAAAGTCACAATCAGCTCTACCTACAGCTAACCCCCAGCTGCCTTACAGTCCTTTGGTTCCCAACACCTTTCCTCTTCTGCTGGAGCCCAAGGAGAGCTACCTAAGGCAGGATACTCTTTATCTGCAAAGAAACCATTCCCACGGCTTTTCTCCCATGGGCTTGCAGTGGGATTTGGGTGCCTCTAACCTCAGATCTATCTCAGATCAGACCAGGCCTTTCTGAAAATGTCCCCCAAGATGCAACCTGAGTGAGGGACAAGGGAGTGGCCTTGAGAGCCAAAGAGACTTTTCCCTGTCCTGCTTCCTGGAGGAATTTACCTGGGACAAATTCATCTTCAGAGGACTTCAGTTTAGTAGCAGATGATTTTGTGCCTTTTACCTGATGTATTTATCATTTTATGGTCATACCAAACAAGATAAAGTCTAAATAAATATGGAGAAATAAACCAATGTACTATCAGGATAGCAGTGGTTTTATTTCACCTCAGATCAATGAGTTTAATAACAGAGAAGTTACATGTTGCTTATTGTTTTATTTAAAAGCATTTAATTTGCTTTAAAAAAACCCTCAAGTGTCATATTTTTGAGGAGTATCTCCAAGCAGTTTCAACTCTTGTCCCCCAGAAATGCAGAATAGACTCTTTTGACCTACACTGTAGGAAACACATGCAGATCACCACATTTCATGGGTAAAAATATGGAATCTAAGTAATCTAAGTCTTGTTGTTTCTGTTCCCAAGATGACTCCATACACCCACATGATCCATGCAGACACTCAGCAGGATTTAAGAATCAATTAGATGTAATTTGCTTATTTTTTGTTAAACTTCTATCACTAGCAGTGCCTCTTATTGCACTTTCACGATGGGGCCATTGGGCCAGAGCATCAGCCTCAGTGGCTGTGTAGTGCTGAGATGTCCAGAAGACTCCTGATGCAGTTGTAAAGAAAATGAGTCAAGGATGTGGCACCTTCCTGCAGTCAATTCACAGCTGAAAAACACCAGAAAAGCACCCACATCCAGTGCCATTTCTCCACCAAGCTTTATACCCCATCTTTTCTGGGGTGAGAATTCTTTTGAGGGAAGGATTCGTTATTATTTATTAACAATAATAAAATCCATGCCCTTTGCTCCACCTGCCTTCCTCCCAATCTCTCTACTACTTTGGGGATCCCACAGTCAAACTATGCTGATAACTCAGGCAAAGGGCCTTTCTTATTGAACAAAGTGGGAAAAGCAACTTCAAGTGTCAGGAATTTCTTCCAAACGTTCTGTATTTAAATTAAGAGGCTTAAAGCTCTCCCAAACTTTCCCAGGTTTTTAATTTTAGTTTAACTTCAGGAGGGGAGTTTCAGGCCCAGAACATCGTATCTGGAGTGCCATCTACCGCGTCTTTCAGGGACTGCTCTGAAACAATGCTATTGCTTGGAGGACCCTTCTGTCAGGAACTCTTCGCCTGGGGTTCTGGATGTAGGTGTTCCTGTGTGGATACGGATGGGGGAAACACAAATATGTGGGTTTTGTGTTCCACAAACACCAGAAATAGCGTGAGTGGATGTTGGTTTTGCGAAATTAGGTGAGATAATGCTGTGGGTTGTCCCCAGTGGGCATCTCAGCCCCATGCAGGCCCTTGCTCACTCCCCCAGGGTCAGAATAGGAAGGGCAAAAGTGAGAAAACTTGTGGGTCGAGATAAAGACAGTTTAACAGCAAAAGCTGTGTGAGCAAGCACAGCAAAATAAGGAATTAGTTTGCCACTTCCTATCAGCAGGCAGGTGTTCAGCCATCCTCAGGAAAATAGGGATTCATCCCACAAAACTGTTCCTTGGGAAAACAACTCGAACATCCCCCATTCCTCCTCCCTCCCCCCCAGCTTTCCAGCTTTCAGTACTGAGCACAACATCATATGGTATGGAATATCCCTTTGGTCAGGTGGGGTCAGCTGTCCTGGCTGTGTCCCCCCATCTTCTCATGCACCCCCAGCCCACTTGCTGGGGGATGCATGAGAAGGCGGGGATGGATGAAGATCAGAAAAGTCTTGAGACTGTTTAAGCACTGCTCAGCAATAGCTACAACATCCCTACGTTGCCAGCACTGTGTTGGTCATGAATCCCAATCATAGTCCCATGCAAATTACAGTGAAGAAAATAAACTCTATGCCAGCCTAAACCAGTACAGCTGGGGAGGGAGAACCTCACCAAAACCCAACCTGATCTCTTGTGTTTTTTGCATCTTGAAATTAATGTCAATTTGTGTGGGGGAAAAAAAGAAAAAGAAGTTATGTTTTAAAAGAATTTTAAAGGACTGAAAGACAAAATATCAGATTATCTTGCCCTTCAAACTCAAGCCAATTTATGATGACCTGACACAAAAATGGTTTTGGATTATTCCCTTGCTTTGCAAATCTCTTTGTGGAGAGCAGCCCTCTTCAAAACCCTAG
The DNA here is from genome assembly GCA_027925045.1 of Hypotaenidia okinawae. NCBI lineage: Eukaryota > Metazoa > Chordata > Aves > Gruiformes > Rallidae > Hypotaenidia > Hypotaenidia okinawae. The sequence continues at coordinate 24,425,659 of BSDF01000009.1, forward strand.
TGCTCAGTTGGCCTTTTTTACTGGAGAAATAAGACCATGGCCAAGAAAAAAGGCCCAGCTTCATCTGTCACTGCCACATATGTCACTCATGTGCATCTCATCAAGAGGTGTCCAGAGAACCAGCACTGGCAGGAGCAGGGGTGAACCTGTCACAGTGACATCCCCATTGCCTGGCATAAACATCAGCCATGAGACACATCAGCGTGGCCCTTTGAAGCTCAGCTTCTAACCTACAGAGCTCAGGCTTGTCATTTGGGCCAGGTGTTTTGGCAGCCACATCTCCCTGAGGTTTCCCACTGGAAGGTGCTTCCTGGGGCAGGGACTCTCTCTGCCCTGTCATGTTTGTAGGTAGCACAGCCACACCGCCACAAACAGCCAGTAACATGGAGATGGTTGGTTGGTTGGTTGGCTGGCATCTCCCCAGGCTGAGAAGATGCAGGAGGTGTTGGGCACCTGCCCCAGCCAGGGGTAAGCTGGCAGGTCTCCATCCCTCCAGCTCGCCCCGGTGCGGAGCACCCGGTGCAGGGACTCAAACCTCAGCTCCAGCAAAGAACTTGTTCATAGCAGAGCAGCGAGCTCCCTCTGCTGTCCAAACCTCTGCTAGCGGCAGGCCAGAGCCGGCAGCGATTTTTACCTGCACTGTCTTGGAAAAGAAATAATAATAATAATAATAATAATAATAATAATAATAATAATAATAATAATAATAATAATAATAATAATAATAATAATAACAACAACAACAACAACAACAACAACAACAACAACAACAACAACAACAACAACATAAAAATAACATAATATAGAATTAATTAATTATATAATATTATAATATAGTAGATAATAATATGATATAATATAAATATATTACTATTATATTACTGTATTGATATAATATAGCATTAATTATATAATATTATAATATAGTAGATAATAATATAATACAGTATAAATTAATTATTATTGTTGTTATTATTATTATTATTATCATTATTATTATCATTATTATTATTTTGTCTGGCGACCATGGCAGGAGCTGCTACCCCACAGCCTTCCCACAGACCGGCTCTTGTGGCTTGATCCAAGCCTATTCCTTGACCAGACTGTAATAATTGGAAATCAACTGTCACCAGCATCCCCTCTCCCAGAGCCTGCTGCCCCCCAAAACACCAGTCGCAGGGACCTGGGGACAGGGGAGGGGTCAGCACGCAGCTATCCACCTGCAGCCCAGTGACATGTTTACCTTGGCTTGTTGTTGTTGTTGTTGCCAACTGTAATTAATTACAGCAAAAGGGGAAATTTGCCTGTCTTTTGCATTATTTATTGCAGGCAAATGCAGGCAGGCTGCGTGGGCCTGTGTAGCCGTGCGGTTCTCTGGCGTCGCCTGAAGGATTGGTGCAATCCCCACAAATTCATTAGCATTTATCAGTTCCCTCTTTGTGGCTATACTGCTCCACCCTCCCCCTTGCTTGCCCTCCTCCCTCCATGGAGCAAAGATTTACTGCTGAATTAAAGCCAGAGAGTTCCTGGCCAACAAGCTGGGGAAGGAGGATAATTCTATTACTTGTCAGAGCAGTTGAGGGGGAAATTGTATGCAATAACCACGGCTCAGAGCACAGGCTCTAGAAGCCCAAGCTTGTGAGATGGTGTGGGGAGAAAATGAAGGGAAAAAAAAAAGACCAGGCAGATGAGGTGGTGCCCAGGGCTGAGGTTTTCCTTGCTGGATGTCCACAGCGAGGATGCTCAGCAATCCGTGCGCTTATTGACCCATTTCCCACATCTCCCTGCAGAGCCACGGGCTGCATTATCCCATCGGTTTGTGGCAGTGCTGAGGAAGAGGATGCTCCTGCCTGGAGCGAAGGTTGCAGTCTCACAAGTGCTTTCAGCCAAAACGAGCTTGTGCCAAGGTGGGAAGGTGTCCTGTGCCTGGTGCCATGCTCCTACCCACCCCAGCAATGGTGGGACAGAGCAGAGAGCTGATCCAGCAGGAAACTGGTATTTTTGAGTAGAAAAATGGATCAGATGAAGAATTTGGCCAGATCAGGTTACAGTGTTGATAGAAGGAAGGTGACAGCTAGGGCAGTGGAGGCAGGACTGTCCTCTTGGCTGTGGGGTGGACTAAGACCACCAGACCATGGGCTAATTCACCTGAGCTCAGGTTGGACTGCATTAGGAGTGTGTCTGTCCCACTGACTCACTGTTTGCTGATCAGTCTGCAGGAGAACTGAGGCATCAGCTTACTCTGAGAATGAAAGGCTATTGCTGGTGCTCAGAGCCCATCACCACATTTCCCTTTCCTTCTGTTCTTTCAGCTGTCAATATCAGACAAATCCCATTTGTGGACAATGACTTCAGTAGGGAACAGAAGCTGAGAGAGCGCTCTGGCTGCCTCTAACCCATGGGCCTAACCTGGCTTGTGCAACATCTAGATTTACCCCTGACACTGTGCTATGCCAAACCAGCACGTGCCAACCCAGCAGTGAAGGCCTGACACAGAAATCTGAACTGAACATGCATGTGTTTCTTTTTTTCAATTGCATTTATTGTTAGTGACACCTACCAGCTTCATTTGGTAGTGCAGAAAACAACCACAGCCTTCCTCTTCACAGAGGATACATGTTTCCTACAGCCCACCCCGCCAGGGTTGCCCCATCAGCTCTTAGACAAGGATATATTAATCTCTGGTGGTCCTGGTTCAGCCCCAAGGTCTTTTCCATGTCTGTGGTCATCACATCGCATAGCCACAGCAAAGCCCTCCAGCTGCTCTGCTTTTTTAGTACTCTGGCTCACGTATTTCAGTAGAAGGTGCTGCTCTTTGTCAAGGGTGGGGGCAGATTTGAGAGCTGAGGGAGGGTTATAGGGAATAAATTAGCTCTGAGGTTAGTCTGTGAGTCTAGAAAGTCCTAGATGTCATCAGATCTGCATTGCTGTTGCTAAATTGCCTCCAGGAATTTTCCTCTGGCAGCATGTGGCTCGCACCTAGATGCTTGAGGACTTAGAGGCATTATGCCTGATGCATGCACGTCATCCATCACTCACCAGAGGCTGTTTGCTGAGCGTGGGACTCAACTGGCTCCCTGCCCTGCTGTGGCCAGCTCTTGGGGACACCGTCCAGGGTCACAGCCTGCCACTGCTGTGACCCACAAAATTTTTGAGCACACGTTGCCCCTCGCAAAATTTAAGAACAAAAATGCCAGTTTGGGATCTTTTTCCTGGGTTTGCAAATTGTCACGTCTCAGGCTGTAATCTGAAAGCTCCCTGCCATGCTTGGGGAGGTTGGTATAACAGCAGGACACAATCTGATCATCCACCTTCAACGATTACTGCTGAAAGGATGAGGGTTTTTACTTCCCAAGGTCTTCTCTTGCAGCCTTGGGTATAAATTTCCTTCCATTTATTCATCAAAGGTTCTGCTCCTGAGCTGTGTTTGGGCTGTCAGCGGTTGCCTTGGACATTTAGGTCAATCACAGATATTATTTCTCTCTCTGGAGCTGGCAGCTCTCATCCTGGGCCTTCAGCTTTGTGTCTCGCCTATAAATAAAACACTGTTCATTCTCAGCACAGTGGGAACGGGCTGAGAGCTCCAAGTGCTCCTTCCACAGGGAGGGGTGCTCATTTCAAAGCGCTCGACCCCTCAAAGAATTATTAAGCCCCATATTAAGCATCTCTAGCGCTTTAATAGGGAGCCTGGTGAGAATTAAGGGGATAAAAATAAGCATTAGAGCTGCAGCATAAAGCAACTTGTATTTGCAGCTCATCATTCATGTGCTGGACAAAACTCTGTGTGGTGGAGACGAGCAGATGAACTGGGGGGCAGCTGGTGGATGAGAGAGGCAAAGGCAGAGCTTAGCACTGCAGAAACACGTGTAAGCACACTGGTTTAACATGTGGCTCATGTTCCCATGAGGACTGAGCCCCCAGAATCAGAAATCTCCCTGATCAAAGGCTTCAGGACCGTGGGTCAGGTCAGTGAATGTTCTTATTGCCAGCAAATACCAGTTCCCAGACCCAGCCCGACCACAGTCCACTGGGTCTCTTCCTCTGCAGATGAGTGTTTTAACATTAAAAAAAAAACCCAAATTAGAAAAGAATAACTTATAAGTCCTAAACAGCAGTGTTTGATGGTGGATACTAAGTTGCCCAGCTCAGAGGTTTTTTTAGAAGCAGCCTTGTTGCCTTGTTGGTGATGAATATTCAATCCTTTGGAATGCCATCATTCTGCAGCCACCTGTTCTCTCATGGCATACAGATGTGGATTTGCACACAGGTCAGCAGAAGAGGGCAGGGTTTTTCCTAATAATTCTGGGTACAAACAAATCCAAAGTCCTGACTGGGAAAGGGAATCAGGAAAACTTGCAGAAACTGGTGAAATACACATCAAGCAGGCATCTATTGCTGTAAATTATTCCTGCTCCAGAGCAGCAGTGATTATAAGCTCTAGGTCTTTGTTTAATCTCTTACTTCCTTAAGAGTGCGTGCATATTGTTTTGCCATTTATTGGTGTAATTTAGCAAAGTGGATCTGGGGTGTTTTCACAGAGGGTTCACATTGCACATGATTGACTGAGCTGATTCCCTTCCAGACACTCACGTATCCCCCTGCTGCATAAATTAGAGCTGAGCACTTTTTATTTCCTTGCAAGGGAAATGAGCTCTGACGAATGGGGATGAGATGAATATCACATTATTTGGGAGCTGAGACAAGGGTGGGGGCCAAAGAGAAGACATTTCTCTGGGTTTGCCTGGAACTCTCTCTTCACTCTATTTTTTTTTACCCCTCCGTGCTGGAGTATTGCTTTTCCACACTAAAATAATCTCCCAGACACCTGGTGATTATTATATTAAGATGTGATGAATTGAAATGCTCAGAACAAGTGACAGCCCTCTGCCTTTTAGATTTCCAGCCACAACGGTGAAGTATGGGACAAATTTTGACTGGGGCATCCTGAGAAGCTGCTGGGGAGGGTCAAGCATCCGCTATGCCTGAAGCCAGGTTGTCTGCTCCTGTGGTCACCCTGTGTCTCAGCATCCCTCCTTCTCCCCCAGGCAGCCCCAGCTGAGCCCACTGCAGGGTCTGGTCTGCCACACCACTCAGCACTGATTGACTCTCCTCGTCCTCCTCAGAAAGGCATAGATTTTCCTATTAGCTGCAGTTCCTACTCATTTGATGATAGATCCATCACTGCAAGCCCTGACTCTTTGTAACCAGTTTGTGTGTCGTCCCCCCTCCCCCTAATTAGTCCATATTTAATCATTACTGAGGATAAAAGGCAGGGACACATTGCAGTCATCCTTGCAAATCATCTTTTGTCCAGATGGCCCACAAAGTACATTGTAAACCTCATTAACAGATTGCACCAATTAATTATCTGGTATGGGAATCACTTCACCAACCACTGAAGGAGTGAGCACAGCCAGGGAAAGTCCTGCAAAACTCAGCCCCAGCAGCTGGCCAGGAAAGGGATCCACGTTAGCTACGCTGGACATTGATACTATTTTTTCAGACTTTAACTAAGAGTGGGGGTTTTTTTTATTTAAAAATCTTCTTTTTGGGGGGAAATGTTGGCAAATTTGCTGAAAGATTTACCCCTGTCTCCCCCAACCAGTGGATTTCAATAGATCAGCGTTTCAAACCACACCAGCAAAGGGGAGCAGTTTTCTCATGGGCTTAGATGTCCCTTCAGTTCCATGAAGCTGCATTTCTTTTAGCCCAAAGTAAGCAGATTAAAAAAACCATTTTTTTCTCAGTCTAGAACTCAGTACCTATTGATAAATCTGTAATGAATTTCCACTCTAGGCTATTAATTGCCTTGCAGATGTTTAGCCATAGGATTCCAGTGCAGAAGAAGATCGATATATGTTGAGATTAAATTATCCAACTGTTTCAAAACCCAAATAATCACTGCTTGAGCTTGTTTAGTTTGGACCCGAGACAAAAGTCAATTCCTTCCCTGTGGACATTTCTATAAAGTACAGTTGACATAAGAAATGATGAGACTCTGGAAAACTAGATTGAGCCATAAATATTCAGCTCTGCAGTGGATCTGAGAGTAATAATTTAACTTTCTTTAATGCCCAGCTCTCAGGGTGCTTAACAAACTCTCTATTCTTGGCAATCCTCAGCTGTTTAACAATTCAGAGCCCCTAATCCATAACTTGGGAGGGAAAAATGAAGATTTGGTTCAAGTAAGCCCCTAGCTGATAGAGTTAGAAGAGCTTCACTGTGGCATTTGCAATCAGCTGCAAAGAACAGAAAAGGATGGAGAAGAGTGTCCCTGTCTGTAGGTATCTATAGCTACTCCTGATAAGCTCTCCTACCATTTTTTTCCTGCTTTTAAGTTAATATTTTGTAGGACAAGCCTTCCCTACAAGCATTTGTGTGCTCTTGATGACAGTTTCTAGCTCCTCTCCCTCACCTGGGCCCTTCCTGGCTCTTTTCATCCCAGGAAAGCACAGCAGCCTCTCTCCTGCTGCTTAACTGGGCTGTGCTTAGGGGCAGTGGTGGCTGGAGGGGGACATGGCATCCATTTACTCTCTGAAAGTGCCTGGTTTTGCCCGACACCTCATCAGCACCATTGTCACCTCTCTCCTTCCTGCACAGGATGGGAATTTTGCCCCGTGGATGAGTTCTGGGAGTAGCTGGGTACAAGCCATGCTAAACCCAGTGCCTTTCCACACAGAAACCCCACACGGTTTATGACCTGAACAAGGCAAACATTCACCTAGGAGATATGATCTGCCCTGTGTATGTGGTGGAGAGGGTCCTACGTCCTGACCAGATTCAGGACTTGAAAACCTCCTTCCCTAGAGATGTTCCTTCTTCGTGTTTCTCTGCCTTTTCCCAGGTGGTGACGGGAGGGGCAGGAGGGGGTGTTTGTCTCTCTGCTGAGCTCCCGTGGTCTTCCCAGTACCTTTTTCCTCCATTTCTTGCTGGCAAAGAGCTCAGTTGTTGTTATAGCAACCTCAGTGCGGTTAAGTCTCTAGAGGCAAGGTTTATAGGGAGAGGCAGTGTCTTTTATTAGATCGGCTGATACAGCTGAAAGAGAAAAATAAATGGAAAAAAAAAAAAGGAGGAAAAAAAAAAAGAAAGCTAGCAGCTCTCTGGCTCACAAGCTCATCACAGGTCCCCAGGGCTCTGGGTAGAGGGGAATGAGGCAAGGACAGAGGAAGAGAAAGAGGTGACATGTGAGGACTTGGTGTGGGCACCAGCGAAGGGCCAGACCTGGATGGCGCAGGCACAGCCAGCCTGGCAGGACAGCAGCCCTGGAGTTACTGGGGGGTTTGTCTGGCTTTATCTGGTGGAAAGCAGCAATTCGGTGGGAAATAAGACCCATGTTCAAAACTGACTCTTCTGCCAAACACCAACACGGTGCTGGTTTGCCTTCACTGTCCCAGAACCTTAAAGCATCTGCCAGACGCCAACGGTCACACCACTGCACCCCGTGCCAAAGTAACCCCAGTCCCTCTAATCTGCTGTGCATCTGCTTTTAAACTCCGATCAAGTTACTCAGAGCAAACCTTGGCAGCACCCACCCAAAGTGGTCCTGTCAGGGTGCAGTTCCCACCTGACATATTGAAGGCGTCAGAAAACACACCAAGGAGCTAATCAGCAAGGTAGATCCTGGGCCACCTTCTGGTCTAACCCCCAGCTCCAACCCCAATTTCAGCCCCTCGTCTGTGCCCACTGGCTCTCAGCTCTTCTTCCAGTCTCCTGAAGCGCGAAACATCTCCTTGCTCAGGTCCCACCTGGCCAGCTCTGCTTGCTCAGGATCTGATCTCTGGCATCCATCAAACACAAGCCACCCCTTTCAGGCACCTCATCGCTCAAGCAGACAGCAGTTTGATGTTGGTACGTCCTCATCAATCAGCCCGCTGTTCTGGATAAAACCCACCTCCTAATGCACAGCCAATGCTCTCCTGAAGCAGGATCTATTTCATATGCTGACTGCTGGGAAGTCTGTCATTCAGACTGTCAGGTTTTGGTTAAATTTACGGCTTGATGACAAATTTTATATAAACACCAAATGCAGGGTGAAAAGCTTTGCAGGCACTGATGTAAAAGCTCTTTTCTCTCTGTCTGGTGTGTGTAATCTTCAGTATTGCTCAAGTGGAAAGTCACCTTTCATTTTGCATATTCTTTTCTGTTTAACTAGGCCCTCGTAACCTCCTGAAGAGAAGAGCAGAGCAGGCAATAATTCATAGCCTGTCTGCTGAAGAAAACACAAGCACATAAATGACATGTAAATGAAGTCAGCATTAAACAGGTGGCTCTGGTGAAGGACAGACTATCTGCAGTGGGGATGGGTTTGTGTGTGTGGCCTGGAGCATCTCTCATATGAGGAAAGGCTGAGAGAGTTGGGTCTGTTTAGCCTGGAGAAGACTGAGACAGGATCTCACCAACGCTTACAAGTATCTAAAGGGCAGGTGTCATGAGTATGGGGACAGGCTCTTTTCAGCGATGCTCAGCGACAGGGCAAGGGGAAATGGGCCCAAACTGGAACACAGGAGGTTCTATCTCCTAAACATCTTCACTGTCAGGGAGGGTGGCAGAGCACTGGGACAGGCTTCCCAGAGAGGTTGTGGAGTCTCCATCTCTGGAGACATTCAAAACCCACCTGGATGTTGTCCTGTGCATCCTGCTAGAGGTGATCCTGCTTTGTCAGAGAGGTTGGATTAGACAATCTCCAGAAGTCCCTTCCAACCCCTACCATTCTGTGATTCTGTGATTAAACAGTCTTCTCACTGGGGAAGGAGACAGTTTTGGGCTGGATAAAGGCAACACTACCAAGTGGTGCTATAGTGCAAATGGTTTGGGGCAAGTTAAATGTGAAATCACTGCTTTCCACTGCAGATTCAGGTCTTTAGCTCCTATTGAAATCACCAGAGAGTTTACTTTGGACTTCTACTGCATAAGAGGATGCAATTTGGCCCTGTAAGTTTGGACTGAGATGGTAGGGACAAGCTTAGTGAAAGAGCCAGGATCCAGACTGAGACCAGCAAAGAACTCCTGAGCAACAAAACTGAAGAGCATGGGATTAAATCTGTATAACAGATTCACAGACCATTACACATCCCTTTCTCTGGTCCTTACCCATTTCTGTATGGAGGAGAACACACAGAAAACAAAGGAAATAGCTGTTTCACCAGTCCCTTCATGAGCACAATTAGCAGAGCATCACAAAACCGTGACAGGGAGCATCCATGTGCCAACTGGACCATTCCAACATCTCTCATGTTTCCACTGCAGACTCAGATGATGAGGAGAAAGTCCTGTCCAGCTCAAGCTGTCCCTCAGATAAGTCCTCAAGAGTCAGAAAGGGTAGGAATCATGCTCTTGGAGGAGAGCACCAGCCTGCCCTTCAGAGCAGAAAGGACAGGTACATGACAATGTCTTGGCACCATAAACTCCTGTGCAGGTTGGAAGAAGCACCAGGGCAGCCCACATGGCATGCAGCAGAGTTACAGGCTCAGCCTTTGGTAGACACTGAAGTGCTTTTTGAGGTATCAAGGACTTTCACCTTAGTCACAGAAAGTGAAGGGAGGCTGACATTGCATCCCACATGGCGAGGTTGCAGTTTTTCAGCATTGCATCTCCTTGTCCTGGGAGCTGCAGCATGCAGGCTGTCTGGTACTACCCTGTACCACTTACTGCCTAATTGGATCAAACTGACTCAGATTACATTTAGGGAGCTGATAAATAGCATATCTGAGAGCCACTCGCCCGTTACAGCCAAAGTGGCTCTTCCTGTGGGGAGTTAATTAACACCAAGACTATTAACGTTTTTTTGCTGCTGTGGAACTTGGCTTTTTGGGGGCAGCTGGAGGCATCAGAATGGAAAAAATCTGAGGAGCCTGCACAGAGCGTGGTGAGCTCTGCAGTCCAAATAAACCATGAAGCTGAAATATGAAGCCTCCCTCAAAGCTTGTCTAGAATTTGTCACCAAAGCAGGCCCAACTACAATATGTTGGCACCTTAACACTAACGGATTTGGTAAAAGTCCTTGGTTTCCACTGCATTTTTTCTGCAAGAGTTTCGTTGTTCTGGGATGTCAGACACAGAGGGGAAAGGCAAGAGCAGGAAAGATACAGAGGAAACCTTAAGAGCCCAGCAGAAAGAATATTTGGGGAGATGCAATAAAAAGCCTCTGAAATTAGCAGACCAAAGATGGAAGCCTGTGTGTTTTTCTGACTCAGGAACATGCTAAACATTGTTATTCTACAGTGGGTCTCTGAAATCTTTTGGTTTTAAGACCTAAATGTCTTACTGTTTGGGTCCTTTTGCCAGCAGGTGATGACCAGGCGACCTGGTCATAAAGCAGTTTGAGAGACAGGTGGGACAGCATTCCCATAGCAGTCTCATTTCTCAAACACATGTCCTTCTTAAAATTAGACGGTCTGTAACCAAAGGGGTCTAGTTTTTAGTGACAATGTGTGTGATGACACTACCATCAACAGCTCATCAACTTAGGCTGGAAAACAGGGAGCTGAAGCTGATCTCATTGTAATTTATGTCAGTGAAAGAGTTCCAGAATTTTCAAGAGCAAATTTGCTTCCCTTGTAGCCTGGTATGGTCCCTCAGAGCTGCTGTTAACCCATCAAAGATTGCATCTCACCTTGGAAAGGTGACTTGAGCACACATCACTGTTGACTGTTAGGACTGTGTCTCAGCATAAAGTCATCAGGTTTTCAGAAAATGAAGCTCTGGCAGACCACTGCATTTCATAGCAACATATATATTTTTCTCCCCTGTCCAACTGCAATCAGTAATAGACTGATTTTGGTGGGCATCTGGCCTCCAGCCAGGGCTAAATCACCACAAGAACTTAAGCCACTTGACCTGATTTCCACTCAGTGTCACATGGCACACTCATCTCACCCTGGGCAGGCTCCAACCCAGAAGCTAGGAGGTAGCTCACATCCACCTTGCTGGAGATCAGCTTACATGTGGCTTCTGGGACATGACCAGCCAGTCTGGAGCAAGGACCAAGGGGAGGAGCAGACCATTCCCATGGCATAACAGGTAGGGAAGCCTCAAAGCATCAAGAAATCAGGCTGAGGCCAGTTGTAGTGGGGATAAATGAGGTTCAAGTTAGCCTATCCATACAAAAAAAGAAACAAGTTGAAGCTCAGAGCTGAACAGACACTAAGTTACACCTACATGCCCCAAAGGGAAAGATTTATGGACATTGATGGTGATTCACCCACCACACTAAGGGCTTACTTGGCTTTCACATAAAACATAGACACAAACACAAGGTATCTCCCACTGAGTGGTTGCCTGCCTCAGTGTGCTCTTCAGAGCCAGTCACAAAGCACCCAAAGTGTTCAGTACACTATCAAGACTGCCCTTTTCCCCACTGTTACCTCCCAGTTTCCACCTTCCAGACCAGAAAAAGGTCTTTGTAGAAAGATTTCTTATCCTATAAAATTTAAACAAGGCTCTGGAAGCAGAGGGATTAATTGGGAAATTATTAAATAGAGTTTTGTGTGGCTTTGCTTAATGGTGGAAGATTGCCCACAACTGAGAGCTGCCAACTGGAGCTCAGCAGCCCAGAACGCACGGTGACCCCAGTCTGTCAGCAAGCCTGGCAGAGCTGGATCCTGCCCAGCAGATGTGCAGCATGGGGCCTCCTCATTTTCCTGGTCAAGCAGGGAAAACCGCCACCCTGATGTCCCCCCTGACCTTTGGAGCCAGCCTGAGGCACTGCAGAGTTAAACAGCATCCTTTTCTAGCCCAGCATGGAGCCCTCGGGGTGTTTTCTCAGTATCACACAAAATCTGTTAGCTCTAAATCTCTGGGCAGGGTAACCTGGAGATGGAGAAAACAGAAGACTCAAACCTCATGAAAATGAGCTAGGATAAAACAACACGCCCTGGCATGGGACCCCAGTTCTTGCACGTTGGTTTCCCCCAAACCATCACAATTTGATGGCCAACCACAAATGAATGTGAGAGCCAAACAAGTCTGAGGTATCTCTGCAGCTCACTTATATGAAACAGATCAGCCCTACAGTCCCTCCTTTTGGGGAATTCCCTTTGCCTGAGGCACCCTTGCCCCACCAGGGATGGTATCACTGATTTATGAAGGGGAGCTGGGATCACCACGTGCCCACCTGTGTGGCACCATCTGAGGAGATGACACCTCAAATGAGAGATCAAATGCTGTTTCTTTACTCTCCTCATCATTCTGCTGGTCTTCAACTGCAGTCCAGGTTTGATGGAGTTGTTGGAGGCTCAGCAATTACTGTGACTCTTTTCCTCATTTAATATTCTTTGCAGCTCGACAACTTCTATTCTGAAACCTTTCTCACCAAGTCAGCATTGATTTATTTTGGGAGAAAAATGCTGTTTGTTTGGGTTTTTTTAATACTCTTCCCATTGCTACCCATTCCTTCCAAAATAAAGATCCCCATCTTTCCACTCCTCCACAACCCTGCTCCTTCCCATCTCCTCCCCTTGAGCCCTTTGACAGGTCCCTTTCTGACCCAAGGAAATTCACCACTCCTGGGGAAAACAACTTAGTCTTTCATGCAGCATGAGTTTAATGTGGGTTTGATGAGCTGAGCTGCTGCAGTGCAGGGGCAGACAGATGTCAGTCTTGGGTATGGAAGAGGAGGAGGGAGCATTGTCCAGTACATCCACTTCCTTACCCCCAAAATGGGAACGTTCACTCCTTTCTCCCACTCTTTTGCTTGTTTATTTCTACTCAGATTCACAGGTCTTGGTGGCAACCACAACTTCCTGACGTTCCTCATACCTACAGCTCCTGACACCGCCAGGCCCCTGGATCACCCTCGGCTCAGGGGCGCTGATACAGTAAACCCCAGACTGCCTGGGTTTTAAGTGCTCTTAAAAGTACAGGGAGCAGGATGTACTCCCTTACTGCTATTCACTGCCTCCACCTGCTGCTACATATTTCCCTGGGAAGATAATAAGGCGAGATATTTCACACCAAATGGTCTTTCTCCTTCTCTCTCTTCGGCAAACGCACTTTGCACCTGCTCATTAGCGAGCGCACGCCATCCGCATCGACCAGGGCTGGAGCTGAATTAAACTTCGAATGCCTTTTCAGTGCCATAGCCTAGTTAATAATTACTCTTATGAGTCACTCCACTCCATGCTGCTGGAGCGCCATTAAGAGAATTGACAACACAAATAACAGAAACATTAAGCCTAATGATGCCGCGAGTGTTAGCCCTGCTAAAGTGCTCCCGGTGTCACAAAAGAAGAACCTTTCCCTTCAGCAGTTTTCCCTCACAAGGGAGGGTTTCTTTCCCATCCCTGGCATTGCAGAGGGAAGTCAGCTTGCTGCTCCTTTGATATGTGATGGTAAGAGCGTGGGGTGCACACATACACACACAGATACGCACAGGTATCCACATGACCTTGGATTTCAGCATGTCTTCATTCCCAATTGGCAAACTCTCAGCATCCTCAGTTTCAGCATGGTCTTACAGCTCTCCACCTCATCTGTGTCGTGATATGTGATGGTAAGAGCGTGGGGTGCACACATACACACACACATACACACAGCTATCCACATGACCATGCATTTCAGCATGTCTTCATTCCCAATTGGCAAACTCTCAGCATCCTCAGTTTCAGCATGGTCTTCCAGCTCTCCACCTCATCTGCTTCCTGGAGTGCCGCTCCATCGGCCGTGCCCTGCTTGTGGGCTTGCACTCAGCTTGCCTAAATCTCCAGGGAAAATGCACCAGTTTGAGCCACTCTCCTGGTTTTCCTTCCCAGTTGCTCAGGGGTAGAGAGGACACCCAGGTCCTCACTGATGGGTTGATGGCAACTGCCCTCTCTGGAAGTTCATGTCTCAAAGGAGAACATTTTCAAACACCGAACAAACCCTCTGAATCTATTTTTCCCTAGTGGCTCCACTCATCTTCCAGACAGCAAGCATCCCCTCCCCACATCCTTGGGACCCCTTACCTATTCTCCACGAGGATGTGCACCCCTCCAGAAAGGTCTGGCCAGAAATGAGAAGCTGAAGATGGCCATACCTCCACTGCTGCAGTTACATGGGCACTGCGTTTGACCTCAATTCCTGCCAATGCACTCTCATTTTTCCACTGATTTATAATTCACAAGATTGGATTTAACACTTCCCAAATTAGCTTTAAATAGCATATCCAAGGATCACAAAGCATTTTGGATGAACAGAACATGACAATGAGCCAGATAGATTTAAGACTACATACGATTAAGAGACTTTGGCTCAGGCAGGGAGTTTTCCCTGCTGTAATTCCTGAAAGCAAAACTCTTTCTGTGAAATAGCCATTTCCTTTTCTTTTAACAGGAAAATTCAATTTATCTTCCTTTTTTTCTAACCCAGTTCCTCCTCTTTGCCTTCATTGCCACAAATTCCCCTAATCTTGTTATTCTTGGGTGTTGGAAAAGCGTAATCATCTGAGCCATGAAATCGAAGACAATAGCAACACTTCCAGGGAGGTGACTTAAGTCAGAGGAATTAATTCTCTGAGCAGACAGTTCTTATTTAGAACAAATGTGATTTTCAGAACTGAAGCCATGTTTTTAATGAGGCTCTATGAAAATATATGTAGCCCAGAGCTTCTGGGAAATCCAGCGTTATGCCAGAGAAATGCATCGTGTCAGGAGAACAACAGCCAACAGGATCATTCAGTAAGTTCATCACTCATTTCCCTGCAGAGAAAACACATCTCTATTTCTCACCCTTGGATAATGCTGCCCTGAACAAGGGAATCTACAGTTACTTATTTATTGAGTGTCCAAATCTGGCCTACACAAAATACGTGTTTTGAAGTTTAACTGAGGAAAGAGATAGCTTTTCCTCCTCTTTCAAATGAAGCCAGGATGCGTGAACAAGTGGATCTCCAGAAACACAGGGTTAAGGCTTGGAAGTCCCTGCCCTGAGATGCTACAGATGCTGGGAGTTGGGTTGGTTTTTATCTTTTGGGAAAAGCAAGATTAATGCTTTGATCTGAACTGAGACCCCTTTTTCAGCTCTGTGCCTTGGCTTCTTTTCTGTCCCTCTGTCTTTCTCCTTACCCAGAGCAGGGACTGCCTTACCTGCACCTCCATAGCAAAGCACCAGAGGTGTGGAAAGGACCACTGGTCATTGCTGCAGCGTAAGACTACATCCAGAGGGATTTCCAGGGATTTATGACCATGAGAAAGTGGTTATCCAGAAAAAAAATTTGCCTTGGCTTTGGGGCTGGTTGGTGTTTTCAGATGGAGGATAACAAAGAATAACTCTTTGGTAAAGCATCACGAAGCATGAGCAGGGAGAGCAGCCTCAGGGACCTTTCCATGCTCTTCTACCTGGGTTTACCTCCCTGGAGCAAACAGTTCACGTTCCCAGGTACAGCTGCAGTGGACAGACAAAGGTTCTTTTTCTCCAGTGAACTTGGTGGCCTCGTGGGAGGTTCCCAGACCAGAAACCAAACCTGGCTGCACATTTGCACAACAGCCATGGGATGCAGGCAGCAGCAATGTGCCCATCCCTAAGGAGGCTGCAGAAGCTGGACCCTTGGGTTTCCCAGAGGTATGGCATTTCCAGGTTCAAAATCTGTCTCTGAATGGGAGCACAAAGCCCCAGAGACTACAAACAGGATAAAGCACCAGCCACTTGCAACAGGAGAAGGAGGATCAGTACCTAATGACAGCATCATGTTTGCCATGCTCAGCTGGAGATAAAGAGATGAAACATAGATCATACAGATTTCTCATAGCAAGATAACAACAGGGGAGGATTTGCCTCCAAAAGAAGCATCTTTTCTGCCTGTGTGCCAGCAAAAGAAATGATCTTTCTGTCTGACTTTATGGCAAACTTCATCAAACATCCATCTGGCATCAGGCCAGAGAGCTACATGCGAAGCTGTGTTCACTGTCACAGCAGATTGATGCCAGAAACTCCAGCAAAGACTTCAGCAGGAGAGACCTCCTGCAATGGTTGTAGGAGGCCACACAGATCTCGGTAGGAATGGCTTATTAAAAGCTCCAGTTCAGAGAGATCTTGTTCTTGGACCTGACTGAGTGCAGAGAGTCTGGTAAGGGCTTGTAGCTCCAAAGCTGCCTTTGTGCTTTGGTCCTCGGGGTGGCACAGCCCAGCAAGATCTTATTTTATTTTAGGGGTGCCTGGAGGATTGAATTATAAAGCAATTCTCAAGTGTTTGGCTTGGAAACCTGGGATTATTTTTTTTTCCTGGCAAAAGCACCATAAGAAACAGCATCTTTACAGGACAGGCCAATTTCAAGACATCAGAATTTCCTGATGAAAATATGCTCCCTGGAAAAACTCCTGGGGACTCTTCGCATCCAAGGATACCTTTGAATACCTAATCCATCCTCCCAGCCCTGACACTCTCTGTACTCTGAGAGTTCAAAGCCATGTCAGTGTGTGCAGGTCCCAGAAAGAGACAGAGAGTGATTACAGATAGCAGGAGGTCTTCAGATGGAAATGGCAAAATTTCCTCACTGCAGACTTCATAAATTAGACCAAACAAAGACATAGTAATGAGCCTGCCAGGAGCAATCCTTGCTGACCAACCCTGATGGTCCAGCTGTCTTCTGCAGGCCGGCAGTTCACAGTGAGCCTTGGTGAGCAGTGGTCTCCTCCTTGCTCAAGCTGCCCAGGTCAGCAGCGGGGGCAGCTGGAAGAGCAGAACCCCCAGTCTGGCCACCACTATATGGAGCCAGTCTCCAAGAGTTTTGAACTGACACTGAAATGAAAAACAGCAAGTGTGAGAGAGCAAACAGCGTAGGACATTGCCAGGAGAGATATTCCATATCCTAGGTCCATCTAGATGGGGGTGCTGCTGCAGCGGATGATCACCCTGCTATGCCTTTGCATCACCCTGGGGACATAGGCAGGGTGCTGCTCTGAGGCCATCCCAAACAAGGAACTCTTTGAAGTCATCAATCTGATAGCCAGGAGTATAAGAAGACAAACACACAGGGGCATGTTGTAGTGGGGCAGCCAGTGGTGTCTGAGGGTCTCTCCCACCAGGAAGCTCAGCTGAGCTGACAGCATCTGACAGTCAGAGAAAACCAGCCTTCCTGCCTCTAAGATGAGCCCATTTGCTATGGACTCACTGGGGGGTAATGACATAAGAGAGCTTTTTTTTGTATATATATAACAGACAGACTTTGCAAATGGAAATTTCACATTTTCATGGATATTTCTACTTTCATGGATTTTTTTTTCCTCTTCCAGGATTTGTCCAGGAAAAAAAAAAATAATCCCCCATTCCTTGCACAAGTCAGACCTGGGTGGCCTGTACCTTTGCTGTGGATTTAGGAGTCGTGCAAAAGAATTGCAGTTCATGAACATTCATGGGGCTCCTGAGCCAAAATCAGAGCAATAGGCCAGGGAGGCAGGTGAGGGCTCCTGGGGAAGGGTGAGTATATCACAAGAGGGAAGGATAGAAGGGGCCAGCCAGCTCAGCCTGGTGCAGGGGCAGTTTGAAGAAATTTACACCAAACCTAAAATGTCTCAAGCATACAAATTTCCAGGAGGCCAAAAGGTATCTTGGTTAAAAGCCATTGTTAGCACAAGGATAAAAGGAAATAAAGTGGCCATGAATAAATCTGGGCTGGGAATTCAAAAAGCTAATTACATTCCATGTAATGTTTCTGGTTTATTCTTTCTGATGGAGAGAGAAGCTCGTGGCCCAGGTTAGTGCTGGGCAGCTGCTGTGGCAGGAATGCTACAAGCTGCAAGTCCAGGAGAGCATCAGTGGGTGCTCAGCTAACCCTCCTCTGCTCCTTTCTCTCTAGTCCCACTTTAAGAAAAGTGAAACCCTTCCAGGGAGTTCTTCCTAATGGCCAAAAAAAAAAAAAAAATCCTTTCTGAAGGGAGCAGGTTTTCATTTTACACACATTGTTAGTGGAGCCTTCTTAGGCAGCTCATTTCCCAGGTCTTTAACCAGCCAGGCTGCCCGGAACGGAGAGATTTCCTCTCGTCTGAAATCACTTGGCTGCATATGGGAGAGAAGCCCTTTGACGAGGTGAATTTGCAAGGCTCTCAAATCCTCTTTATTCTCGCTGTGCTATCCCTCCTTGACTCATCTCCAAGAAGCCACGTTGGGGCTAAGCCCAGAAGAAGCATGGAAAGGTGATGGCAGCAATCCTAGACGCACACAAACACCCAGAGATACAGCTTCCACCCTTTCCCCGTGCCATAAGTTAAACCTCATCTATACCCAGGTCTGGGGAGGATCAGCTGAAATAATCCAATCCAGTCCTTTACCACCTGGGAGGCTGAATTCAGAACAGCCCACAGTCTTCACCAACCTCAGCCCACCAACTTTCTCTTCCCATGTCCCTCATAAACTGGAGGCCCACAAATCACATCTGGCCTGTTCAGGTACAAATCTGGAGGTTAATGCACACAAACAGAAGAAAAAAAATCAAGGCTAAATTGGGCTATTACTGTGTTAGCCAAAGCAATATTAGTGGGAATCTATGGTGGAAGTAGTGTTTAGGCAGCCAGGGCTTCAAGGAGCAATGACATTCAAGAAGCAACGTGAATTTTTAGGGATGTTTTTTCCTGGCAGCTAGCTGCACTGGCTAGAAAGTGAAGCAGGAGAGTGAGAAGCACAAGGTAAAACAAATACAGGTGGCCTTGGGGCACACACAGTCCCAGGGCAAAGGAGAAGGGGGTTGGTAGAGTGAAAGAGCAGGCAGGGCAAATGCTTACTGGGTGCAATTATTTTAATGGGTCTGTCTTTTCCAAATTCCACACTGCACACATGTAAATAGTAATTTTAAAAAAGACTCACACCAGAAACGCTGGTTTGGAGAACAAGAAACTCTCCCTGTCTCCCACTACACAAGGAGGCACAAGGTTCACAACAATATTAGTCACAGCTGATCATGAAGGCAGACAGACAGACAGACGTGGAAATCCCATAGCAGAGGAAAAGGCAAAAGCAGGACATTCATGCTTCAGAAGGCAGCAGATGTTCCCATGCCCACCTTGCTGTGCAGACAGGCATTTGGGGCTTGGTGTACCGACCCACCATGCCAGGGGATTGGCATCTCACTGGTCCTACACCTCTGTTCACCCAGGTGCCATCTCTGCTACTTGTCATCTCTTGGGTTCCAAGGGTATCAACTAGAGCAACACAGGCTTCACAGTGACCTGTGTGTGAGGTCCCAGGGCTGTGTTGGTGCTCCCTGTATGGTACTTGCTGGCTGTGATGCCACAACACAGGTGTGAACCACACCAAACTCCTAGCTGGCCCTCAAAGTCCTGCCCAAAGGGCTTGTGCCTTCACCTTCTGTGGGATTGGTCACTGTGTTATCCATCACTGGTAGCATTTCACGCTGCAGTAAGGACCGATTCCAGTATGCAACCTCCAGACTTGTTTTCAAGCCCTCAGTGAGTACAGGAAGGGGTTGTATAGCTACCACTTGACTTTGCTATTTTTTTGGCTCCAAGTGCTCAAAGAAAAGTGCTGCCACAACCATGTTCAGGTAGGCAATGCCTCTAAAGGACTTCCAGCTTGTTGTGTGCTATTCCAGAAGGCCAGTGAGGCAGCAAGCTGGGAATCAAGCCTACCTCAGCAAGCTACTCTGTTTAATTGCTACAACCACCAGCAGGCAAAAATCCTGGAAGCCTTTTGTTCAGCACAGCAGTTCCTGTGCACTGAAGGGGGCTGGAGCTGGAGGCAGAGCTGGGAAGGAGATCATGCTGAGATCAGCCCATACAGACTCATCCGCATTCAAGCAATCTCCAGACTCAGGTGTGCTAATACCAACTCTGCTGCTTGGTGATGTGTTCATCTTCAAAGCAGCTGTAAGTGGACCTGGGAGCAGATATTTCCCTTCCCACACAGGCAGAGACCTGTGCAGTAGCACAATTAAATGATTTGCCCAGCACCAAAGATTTGATCCCGTATCTTACCAGGTCAACACAAACATCCTTCTCCCAGGCCTGTTTCTGCCCCTCCTAGACAGTAGAGAAGCCCTGCTAAAATCACATTGATGTAACTGCTTGATGTAGAAGGAGCTGTTCAAGGGAGCAAATTGTTGGAGCACTCAAGGAGGACACACATGGAGCAGACTGATTCCCTCTGATTAAGGAATTAAATTCAACCTTATCCTACCCAAACTCATGAAGGGGCCTTCAGCTGCACAGTGGCTTCCCAACACAACCAGATCACCTCATGCATGGTCTGTACATCACCACGGCTCTTCTCACCAGCCCCCCATGACCCCATTTAACCCAGCACACCAGACATGTGGTCCTCACAACCTGGACATGCAGCATGGCCTTGGCCATGCCACAACCTCACCCTTTCTGGCAGTGTTTCCCCTTCATCCCTCTCATCTATCCATACATCCAGCTCTGCTGGCTAAAGCCTCAGGGATGTGTGGTCCTCAGCAAACTGCTGATGCTGGGCTGAATGGGAAGCATCACCTCCTTCTGCCTCCAAGGGCATGAAGTACCACAGGAAAGGGATGACTGAAGAAAACATCACAAATACCCCAGAAAACCTGAATTGTAGAGGGGCATGGACTGTGTGCTGGCCCTACTAATCCGGGAAAATTGTGTCAAAGGGAATTAGTAGGGTGCAGGATGAAAATAAGCCAAGGATGGAGAACTTTCTGGCCTCTCATTAAGCTGTGAAGCTCCCTGCTGCAGGATCATGTATGATGAAACTTGACAGATAGCCGAGGTGCAAATCTAACGAAGAAGAAATCCATTTGGGACTTCTAGAGACAGGCACTGCTTCCATCTCAGGAAGCTCCTAAGCAATAGTACATCTGGGGCTGGGAGAGCATTTTAGGCAAGTAACACCCTGGGTTTGACCTGTCTTTATGCTCTTCTCCAGTTGCTCTTGGACTTGTCTGAAATGGGTTGCTGGGCTTGCTGAACCTTTGGAATGATGTGGGGTGGTGACTCTTGTGTGTGTGTATGGCTGCTGAGTCACTCAAAGTCCCAAGGGCCCCATTTCAAATATAGGTTTTCCATGAACAGAGAACCTATGCAGCTGTTCCTACTTTGAATCCATTTCCCTGCTGCTGCCTCCCCACATGCAGGTCCTGCCTAACGTGGCTGTCCTTCCCCACACCAGTCCCATCTCATAAAACATGCAAACAGCTTCTACAGGAGTCAGAACAAAGGCCCATTAGCACAGCACCATCTTCCCAGCCCAGGTTTCCCAGGGAAAAACACAAAGCCTTTGCAGAACTGATCCATCAAATTAGGGTCTGAGGCAGCGGTGGTGTCTCTGCATCCAACAGCTGCTGATAAATTCTCTTCTGCAAGCTCATCTCATTGGTTTGCAAGCCCGTGAGCACATGGAGCAGCCAGTTTCCTGCAGCAAGGAGATCCACCCCTGATTGCCCACTGTGTGTAACAGATCTTGCAGCTGCTGAACAGAAGGAGATGTAGTCACCATCTTCCAGCACAGCTATACTGAAGCAGCCCATAGAGTTATTTGTCCTCTGCTCCAAGCTGATATTTGTTCCAGGCCAGCCTTCCACATAAAGATGGAAAGGAACCTGCCTAGTGCTCAGTACATAATCACTGCCCAAAGATTTCATTTGCAGGCTCCTGACAATCTCTGGTTACTCCAAGAGCTTGTCCCCAAGGATTCAACCTGGCTGACCTTCCAAGACAGGTGGGCACCGAGCAGCACAGCTGCAGCCCAACCTGATTAGAACAAGAGGAAAATATCAGCGCTAATTGTGATCATTGTCTTTTATAGTGGGTGGTAAAGCTGGGGCAAGGCTTTTCAAGGGAGGGGACATAGTATCACACTGCTTTTCAATAGCAAACACATAGCTTTGTCACTGCTGCCAAAAAGCCTGGCATTAAAAATGCTGAAATCTTCTTGTGACTGAGTGGCAGCAAGCTGTAATTTACTACATCCCTGCTTCTTTTAAGTTCAAGAATTGCCTCGTTTCTGAAAAGAAAGAGCATCATTTGTCAGACCTGTGTAGCCCCTTCTTCCAGCCATCACATTTCCACGTCATGCCAGACAAATTAATTCATTCCCCTCTTCCTATCTGCTCCCAAAAAACCCTGGTGTCTTCCCAGGAACTGAGAGTCAACCTTTCACAACGACATCATTATCAATTCTCTGTTTAAAGCCATGTAATAGGCATGTTCCTTTCAGCAAAAGCCTGGAATATTTATTTTTTTTCCTGCTGTTGCCTCCATCTTCCTTAAATTGATTCAGAGAGACCTGTCTGTCTGCTGGCTTTTCACAAGCACTTTCCCCACACCTCTCTGACCGATGGTATGTCACGGATTTCCAGCCCACCCGTTGCAGCGCCTGGCTGGCTGCTAACAAAAGCTCTGCCTGGCTTTAGGATGCAGCCAGGTCCCTGGGCAAGTTGAGCTGTATCGCCTCTCCTCCTGGGGTGTACTTGGCCACCACCGGCCCGTTGCCTTCCATGGTGAAGAGCTTGCAAGTCTTGGCGGTTTCGTGGACCGGCGTGGACTTTTTCGAGGAGATGGGGGAGTTTGTGGGGCTCAGCTGAACAGCGGTGGTGTCCTGCACCGTGTGCTCGCTCGTTTCAATCTCGAAGGCTGTGTTGCCAGGTTTGATGAGCCCGATGTTGGAACCTGGTTTGGATTTCCTGGCCCCGTGGGCTGGGGGCCTTCGGCTGCAGATGCAGCAGGCACCGAAGAATGTGAAGGCCACCACCAGCAAGATGGGTCCAATGATGATGGGAGGGTTGTTCATGGGGAGGAAGGTCCCAAAGGCAAACGCGCCCACTAAAGTGATGTTGATCCCTGCTAGCATGATGCAAAGCCCACACGCGCAGCAGAGAGCCGGGGAGGGGAGGCCCTGAGGTCGTGTCTTTTTCTGAATGGGTTTCTGGGACAAAGAGGCGCTGCTCTTTTCACTGAACATGTTGAGATGAATTTCAGAGGTCACCTCAGTCGTCACAGACTGTGTATGGTGTTGAGAAGGCTAGCTATGGTGTCCTGCTGCCTTGAAATCCCTGGAGAGGAACAGAAAAGCATGCAGATGTTACAGACATGAAAGAAAGGAAATGTTCCACCCCCATTCAAGGTGAACAGCATCTTCTTTAGGTTTTCTGCCACCAACAACTAAGTACAAACCCAGGCCTGCTCTCAAGGCTGGGCTCTCCCTGTCCTTGGCAGTCATGTGCAGCCAGGGTCCAGGTGGAGCACTGAGCTCAGTGTGCTCAGTGCCCTTTGCCACCCAGATGGATGATGCCCAGGTGAATCTCAGCATGTGATAACCCAGAGCCTACACTTGGCTCTGCCTAGAGTCTGAGCCACAGCGCAGCATCTCATCAGTGTGGCTGGACAGACAGACCCACATCATGAGCTCAGATGATTCTTATATGGGTTTGCTACCAGCTGCATACATCTCTTCTCCTGCTCCATCCAGCTTTCCCTGAAAATACAGGTTCTTTGGGACAAGCAATATATTCTGCTATCCATTTGGGCAGTAGCTGGACTCACAGTGTTTGTCATCATGCAGTTTGTTTGCTTCAGCAACTGTTAACCCAGACTTGTACAAGGTTCATGCCCGAGCAACACCAGCTCCTGGATGGAGGAGGTTCATGGAAACTGAGTTGATGAGGCTGGAAAAGAGCCAGAGTAAGACCTGTCTGGGGCCCAAGGCAGGAACATACAGCCCTGGCTGACAACAGTAGCTTCTCTGTTGGAGAAGATTGGAGGAGGAGATTACTGGATGTGATAAGAGTTGGCTTTGTGTTCACTGTACTTCACTGTGAGGCCAAATTGCCAGAAGCCAAATTGCCAGCAGTTTGCTGGTGATGCCTTTGATTTTACAGGCAGGAGAGCATTTCTCTTCCCAGCCTAATTGCAAGCAATAGCCGTCTCCTCTCTCCTACTCCCCTGCCTGGCTCCTTAGTTTCTTCCCTCCTCTGCTGTCAAATCCCTTTCAGAAGGGTTGCCAGGGGAAAACTGATACCACACAGGTTTCTACCACAAGAGCCCAGCATCACTGTTGTGCTATTAACACTCTGCAGCCACTAAATTGGGAAAAAATCACCCCAAACAAACAAAAAACCAACAACAAAAGCCAAACCCACCCCAAACCATCACCCACCACCCTGAAACATGCCAGTGGGATCAGCCGGCCATTTTCAACTTGTTTCCCAGGTTATAAAATTTCCCCCTACCTCCAGCTGAGGCAAAGCTCTCTGCTGCTCTATCCAGCGTTGTGTCTCATTTCCTTGGCTCAGGCTTTTGTTTAGACCTGAATGAAGTGCAGCAGTGAACTTTCCATGAAGTTCCTGTTCAGGGAGACATCAGCTGGAGCTGATGGAGGGGCAGGCATGAGAAATGATTAAATCCTTCCTCATCTGGGGATGCCTGACTGGGGAGGAGTCTCTCTGCAGGCTAAGATTTTTCAGGAGAACCGAGTGAGATAAGAAAGGGCATTTTCTCCATTAGCCAGGCTAACATCTATGCAGTCTTTCTCCAGCAGTGTCGTTTTGTTCTGCCTGGGAACCCTGGCACGCTGCTGTGAGTTTGAGCCCTGACTTGGCCTTGTTCAGCAGCCCTGGACCAGGAGCAAAACATACTCTGGTTAAAGACACAGACACACACACACACAGAGTCCAGCCCTTGTGATGCCAGTCTGAACCTTTGGCAGTCCAGCCCTTGTGATGCCAGTCTGAACCTTTGGCCCACGGAGCTGCAGCTACCCCAGGGTGGCTCTTCCCCGCCGTTTGCCCTGCATGTTCCCACCACAGAGTGCAGGACAGGGAACAGTATGGTTCCTCAGGGTTAAATCCCATCCCAGATTCACTCCATCAGGTTTCCCCCTCCTGACTCCTCAGCACTCAGTGGTTTCCACCCTGCAGGAATTGCCCCTCCTGGGAGAGCCGGGCAGCTGCCTCAGCTGCTGAGCTCTCGCTGGGTGCACAAACAAGCCAGCTGCCTCTGCTCCTAGGCAAGGCAGAGCCCAGGGGTCATGGTCCCACTGAGATTTTCCACAGGAGCCTCAACCTGTTGCCTATCACATCTGTCAGCAGTAGTCGCTCCAAAGAGACCATGCTGCTTTCAAGGCTGCAGCAGTATCACCCAGCATGGTCCCTGCTAGCTCATTTTTTCTGCCTGGCATTTTTTGTTCATTGTTACAGCCCAGTGACTGCTGGGGTTAAACTTGGGCAAAATCCCCACAGACCTCCCCAGGCTGCAACAAGGGAGGCAGGGAACAACGGGGCTTGTTCAGGTACCACTGACAATAATAAATCAAGGCAGCCCACCCAAGAACAGCTCATCCCAGCAGGTAAGAAAGAACCTCAGATCCACTCTGGAAGGACAGATGACATGAGAGAATGATCCAGCTGGGCTCAGGGTGGGTACAGTCACCATCCAGGCATTCATAGCCACTTCGTGGAAGAAGAGGGGACCAAATCTACAGTATAGAAATAGGGCTGTGGTACATAAGGATGGAGACCTCTCACCATGCAGCTTGACTGGAGCCAGCACCAGCCGCTCCTTTGGCCACCCTAGGACAGGCAGACAGCTCCCAGGGGGTGCCAAGAGATGGGTCAGGCAACAGCAGCTACCTGCCTCCTGGCAAGTGAAGAAGTTTGCAAAGAAATGGCTGTGGCTAAAGCAGTGAGGCTTGCCAGGGGCCATGTGTCTGGGAACTGCATCAGTAGCAGTCCACAGGCAGTGTGACAAAATCCAGTCCTGGACCTCCTCAGATACACCTGCAACTGTAACACCTGCATTTTGTTAGTTTAGAGGGGCAAGTCTAACACAAGGGCTACAACATTGCCCGAAGACCGAAGCTGTAACAACATGAAACCAAGGGATTGTGTTGCACATGCTCAGGTGGGGAATAAAGGCACCTGGCGCTGGCTGAGGGAGAAAGCCACCAAGCCTGCTGAGATGACACCAGAGAAAAGCAAAGGGAGCCAAATGTGCCTCCTTCACATTATGTACGTGGAGATATCCCCAGGACCATGGGACAGACCTAGCTGGAGTGGTCAAAAAAAGAGCTGGAGTTGCGATCTCATTTAAACTAGGGCTTGTTACATAGCTTTCTATAGCTGCACCATAAGGGTTCTGGCCTTGCTGTGCCCAAGACAAAACTTCTTTCCTATCCTCTTTATTTGAAGCACCTACAAGGGGTAACTGACCTTTCCTAGCAAAAAGCAACAGATTCACTGGAGAATCTAAGGGGGGCACTGCCTGGAGTGGGGACCTCTCCCATCAGCTTGGGGATAGAAGACCTCAGAAGACAGCACCACCACAGAGCTAGGACATGACCTGCACGAGCACCACAGGGTAACCAACAGTACATAGAAGACAGCATGTCTTCACTGGGAACATTTGGAAAATGGATCACTGGTTACTCTTGTCTTGATCTCCATATAAACCAGCAGGGATTATTCACAGGGCATTCCTGTCAGGAAACCAGATGACAAGGGGATGAGAAAGCCAGCAGAGCAGTGGAAGCAAAAGCAAACCTAAACCAAAGCCACAGGATGCCTTACACCATCCTCTACCTGATAAGACCCTGCAACAACACAAAGTCCATTTCCATTCTGATGGCCACATATAACAGAAGCATCTTTGCTCTCCTGTCATCTCCTAGGGCACAGGCAGATGCTGTGGGGAAAAGGGTCCCTCTCCATCATCTCTGAAGTCACAAGAACTCACTGATGTGGGTCACCTCCCACTGCTGACCTGCCTGAGGACATATTGCAACTTCTACTTTCCCACTTCCACCTGTAGCCAAATTAACTGGTTCAAAAATGACCAACGTACTTTCCAGTCATATTAATCTGTCCAAAACAACCAACTTCCTTTCCATCAGGAGAGGAGAAAGTTCTCTTTGGACTCTTTGTGTAAAACAGGGTCTTTTCTTACTGGGTAAACTCTAGGTTTCATCTCCAAACAACATTTTAGCTTAAAATGCACTACTGCCAGGCACTGCTACACCAAAGACTCTGCACATCCAAGCTACAGTGATGGAAATCCAGAGTGATTCCTTTCAGGGGAATGTTCATCCCTCCCTCTAATCTCAGGGGAACAGAGACTTTCATTCATAGCTCTGAGAGTTCTAGTGCTTGAGGGGCATACTGACACAGTCAGTCAGCATTTTAGGAGCATCATTTAAAGCCATACCAGCTGCTCCAGCAGCACACAGCTAAGCATGCTTCCCTCCTAGTTGTAGCGAGGGGGACCGAGCTGTCATCCTTCCACATGGTTTCACTGCAGCAGCGCAGCCAGAAGATTTGACAGGCCCCAGACGAGTCTCCTTTCTAGGGGTGCAGTGATGGCACAGTGAAATGATGACAGTGATCAGCAAACAGAAATCGCAGTCAGACAGCTACAACCACCCCTGGCACACAGACAGGCAGACTCACAAACACACCTGCACGCATCCTTCAGCTATCGGGAGAAGCACAAGACTTTTTCCCCTGGCAAAGTGCTGGGAAACTCTCCATCTGGGCCAGGGGAGAGCCTCGGTGTCTGGGCAGGAGGACACTTACCTGGGCTGGAGCATGGAACTGGGGAAGGTGATGGAGTGAGTGGACGCCCCGGGTCTCCTCTTCACCCTTTAGTCGGGGATGACAAAGCCATGGCTAGTCCCAGGGGCTGGAATCCCGGCTGTGTGCTAGGAGAAGGATCTCACATGCCTCCTCCCCTCTCTTGACCGAGCTCGGGAAACTTTGCTCGGGCACCAGGCAAGCCCCGGGCAGTCCTCGGGAGAGCTCAGCAGGCTCTATACGAGCTCGGCCGCCTTTTCCCCCACGTTCTCCCTTCCCCTCGGAGGCAAATACCCTTCTCCTTAGGCGGAAGGGGGTCCAGGCTCGACATCGCTGCCCCGCCGCATCCTCTCCTGCCTCCTCCCCCAGGCATTCCGGCTGCGCTCCGCCGCCTCCCCCGCTGTCCGAGAGGCTCTCACCCTCTCCCCGCGCCTTCTTTTTCGTCTTCCTTTTCTACTTCAAGGCTGCAGCTCCCGCCCCCTTCAGCTGACAGGGCTGCCCGCAGCAGAACAGCCCCCTTTTTTCCCCCCCTCCCGCCTCGGGGGAGAGGAAAAAAACCCCGGAGCGCGTCTCCGCCGAGCCGAGGGGCAGCCCCGGCCCCAGCCCCACTCCCGAGCCCCCCGGGGAGGACAACAAAGCGGCCGCCTCACGGGGAGAGGAGGGGAAAACCCACCGCCAAATGCCAAGACATAAGATGCAGGCTCCCGGCTTGCTGCAGAGAAGCAGGGATCTCTTTTAAAGGCGAGAGGTATGAAACGCACGTTACGAATAAACAGAAATACGGCCGGCGTCTGGGTGCCTTTGGATCCCGGGGGATGCAGGGGTGACTCCGCGCTGGGCGGTCGGCGGTGAGGGGTGCTGAGACAGGACCTCCCAGAGCTGGAAAGGCTCCGGGTGGGGGAGCTGGCAAATCAAAAACACAACCCCAGAAACCCACCCTCAGATGCAGAACTATTGCTTCAGCATGGCAATGGGATCTCGGGTCTGCTTACAGGTGCCTGCTATGAAAGCATCCCTGATGTTAGACCCTGTTGCAAGCACAGCTGAGGTCTTTGCACCTGTATTAAGAAGCCAGTCACTGTTTGCAGAGTTGGTGACCATGGGAAACAAGGCAAACTGCAAGTTCTGCACTGAGTGGGGCGTAGGTAATCCTTCCACAGTTGGAGACGTGCTGACACTCTCCTGCCCTCACCTGCTCTCCATGCCCACACTGCTGTAACCAGCCTGAATGCTGTCAGCAACAACTGAACAGGAGGTCTTCTCCAGCTTATTGCAGAAGAATCCTATATGGATTGGGCTGGAGCTGATTGAACATGAATCATGCTCCTGCTTTTTTAAACAACTGCTTTCATGATTTCCAGAGAGGGAAAAAGCTAACAGGGAGACGGTGAAAAACTAAGGTCAAAGAGAAAACACTGAAGAGGAATGAACACTTCTCCTCTCTATTCTCCAGGCACTATGTCAGCCTGGGTATTGTTAATACAGCAGCATCCTCTACTACGTCACATGGCATTTCACCTTACAGGTCACCTCAGACATTCAAGCAAAACCAAGCTTTGCAGAAAGGGCTTACTGCTCCTGCTGAGGAAGAAAACTCTGTTTTCTCCTTAGCTTGGGTAGTGTTAATAGCACACTGCATGACTTGAGCAAGAGGGCAGAAGGGTATCAGAAAAGCAGTGCTTCTAGAAAAAAAATCACTGTGAAATCTCATTTCAGACCCTTCCAGGGATGCAGTGTCTTTCTAGGGATTCCCTGGCCCTGTGACATGTCGTAGTTTTGTGTGGCTGGATTCTGGTTTAGCCAGGGCTAAACCACCACAGACATGGGGATCACAATGGCCCAGTGCACCCATCCCTACCAGGAAGGTGATGGGAGAGCTCACGATGGAAGATTTGCCAGAGAAAATGTCCACGTGGCACATCGGAGAGAGTTCCACACATGGCAGGACCAGTCTTTAGTGTTTGCTGACTGTTGCTGGGTAGAAACTGGAGTGGCTGAACTCACTCCTGGTGTGGCTCCATAGAGCTCAGCAGAAAACAGCCCTATGAGCCCTGTTCATTTAGGAACGGTGGCTGCCAGAGGGAGAGAGACCACCAGGGTCATTGATTCGAGTCCCCTGCTATCACATTGTATAATAGCATTCATAAAGCACTCCAGCTCCAAAGGAGGCCAATTAATACCAAACCACCTGTGAGCTGTTCCCTAATTGCACAAGGCAATGGTGAAGAAGGCTGAGCCTGCTTCAAGGTGGCTGTTGCATGACTCTCCATCCCACTTTCTGCTTAATGGTCCATAAACCCACTAAAAAGCCTTAAACCTTAAAACCTTAGATATTCAGGGCTCTACTGAAGCAATAATTCTGAGTTTTGCATATGTGGCCCTGACAGATTGCATTCACATGATTAAAACAACTGTTAATTCAAGAACTAAAATTAAAAGTGAGGTTTTCCACTGGTATAAATCAGAGCAGATTCAT
Organism: Hypotaenidia okinawae; assembly: GCA_027925045.1. Classification (NCBI taxonomy): domain Eukaryota; kingdom Metazoa; phylum Chordata; class Aves; order Gruiformes; family Rallidae; genus Hypotaenidia; species Hypotaenidia okinawae. The sequence continues at coordinate 24,455,599 of BSDF01000009.1, forward strand.
TGCCTTGCAGAGCTTTGATAGCTCATGAGTGTTCATGATTTGCCAAGGGGGTTTTGCCAAACTGATGGCTCCTAATTTTAAACTTGCCAGGAGCTGGGAAGCCCTGCCTTCTTTAGAGGCAAGATCCCAACCTTCAGCTGACTAGAAATTATATTCCGCTGGGAGAAACTGCTTGTTCCCAGCTTCTGCTGAATTCTGCATTTAGCTTAAGTCAGAGATTTCTGAATGAGAAGCAAAATTGCCTGCCTGCCTTTTCCCATTGTCAGTTCCTGACTCTGGTTTACATTACTAAGAAATCAAGCTCGAGCACTCTTGCACCCACAAAGGCTGGGCTTCTGTGTCACCACCTCTGGGTCTGAAGCAGGTCAGGATGGTGACTACCACATACATAGTAGATACGGATATCACATTGGTTTTGTGGAGGTGTTTCTCTGCAAGAATAACTGAAAAGAGGTGGGAAGGGTAAGGATGGCTCGTGCTTTCATAGAGGTTTCAAAGGATTTTGGTTGGGGCTAGCACTGGAATGAAAGTGCATGTGCAACATCCGTGCTTACAAGAACAGCAGCATGGCAACAGCCCAATTCCTCAGCCTGACAGGACCAACAAGCAGCAGCCTGTGATGCTGCCCACTGAACCGTATTCATCACACAAGGAGCATATGGGAGATGGAGGTCGCCTGGAAGTTTATGGTCCAGTAAGATCATTAGGCAAAGGTCGCTGCAGAAATGTCCCCCTGCAGATTTCCACAAGGTCTCCAGAACTGGCACTTCTCTGTGCATTTACATTTTATTTGCCTCTTAAGGGAAGGAAACACCAGACCAAACCTGCTGCTGCTCCAGACCAATCCCAAATGCCCCCACGTCAGTCTGAAAGTTTGCTCTACAGTAGGATCCAGCTCTGTCTCGTGGCTCTTTGCCATCTCTGGTGATTTGGAAGAGGGTAAGGCCAATTTCTGCAGCAGTGTTTACCTGTCTATAACATCAAGCTCAGAAAGAAGGAGGTAAAAAAGAAATTAGTATTTGTTGTTCCTAGAGGCAGCTGTGAAATTACTGTGCAGGAGATTTGAAGCCATGGAGGAGACACCTCCTTGTGCAGTGTGTAATTAAAATCACAGGACTCTGCCATGGACAACAACAGAATTAATGTGCTCAGAGCCAGAACGCAGATGCCAGTGGACCTGTCAAACACAAGAGAAGCTACAGCTTCTGGCTCACAATGTCCTTAGGTTTCTCATCACTGGGAATGGCCTGAGGGGGAAAGCTTGCTCTAGGTTTGCCTCAGTCCTTGCAATCTAAGCCTCTGCTATTGACAGTGGTCAGGGCAGAATAGTAAGTAAGGTAGATTTTTTTTACCTGGTCCTATATGACTGTTCTCATGTCAGGGATGAAGCTTTTCTTATTTACGAATGTAGACCAAACCTGGCTTTTCTGGTCAGAGAGACTTGGCAGCCACATTTCATGCCTTGCCTTGCTCAATATTGAATGTACTCGCTGCATCTCAGCTTGGACAGTTCCTACTTTTACTCTGCTGTTCCTAGGAGTTTTCTCATCATGTATATCACTGTCCTCATGAGCTAAAGCATTTGGACCAGCTGTTCCCATGCCTGCCCATGCCATATGCCAAGCCCCTTCAGAACAGGGGTCAATTAACCACTAATTAACTATTTTAGCTGAATATTGTGTGTAGAATACCTGTATTTCCTCATCAGGTTGCACCTCCTCAGGGTGCTGGCAGCTTCCCACCATGTCCCTGTTGAGCACCCAGCCCAGCTGAACCCATTGAGCCCCTTCATTTAAAGAGCTGGGACCTGATATGGACCCATCCTTTCCTGCAAGATCCACTCATGCCAAGACTCTTGCACCCAGCCTTGAGGAAGCTGAAATCAGAACAGGACACTGCTAGAGAAAGGCATAAAGAGTCTTCTCCATGCCACACTGTGGGATTCGGATCCTGGGTAGAAAGGGGATCTCAGCTGGGCAGCCAGCAGGGACCATCAGCCTGATCCAGCATCATTAAAGCTTTGCCTCTACTCTCTCATCAGATGAACTATCTCCATAGCACCTTAGTGGGTTTGTTGTTTGGATTGGGTTTTTTTAAACAATGAAGAGATCATTTTCCCCCTTCATACAACCAACCAACCAACCAACCAAAAAGTCTCCCAGATATTCAATCAAGCTTCTCCTTCCTGCGACACCCTCTGAAAATACTGAGCTGAAAAAACATCTGTGCAAGTGGCTGTCCTGTCACACCAACAGTACAGTAATTTTTCATGAAGCTTTCTCAAACAGGAAGAAATCAGCAGGTCAATTATCAGCAAGGGGCAAATATTTTTAATTACCTTGCAGGGAGGATTATGTCTCCTCTGTTTAATTCTCAAAGGTTCCTACTGGCAAATTAATTAGCAAGCAGCTTCACTGGAAAAGCAGGCCTGAAGTTACGTGGCTTTATTCACTCAGTAGGCAGGCACCCAGTTCATTCTCCTCTGTCTCATCGTGGTCCTGAGTGTTAGACAGATCAGACCAAAGGGCAGTTCATCTGGAAGAGGCAAAAACACGGAGAGTGTCCATCAGCAACCCCATCTCATGATTTCAAATGCAGTTCATCAGAGACCTCAGTGTTGTGTTTTCTTCTTTAAAAAGACTGTTGGTAGAGACTTTAGTTAAAGGGCTCCTGGTCCCTCATAAATCAAAATCGGTGTGCATTATATATCATACTTTATGTATTTTATGTTACACATTACATATTATATTGTTTTCTTGTCTTGCCCTTCTCCAGGAAGAACCCAAAATTACATCTGGTCTGCATTTGAGCTACCAAGGTAATTAGGAGCCTTTATGGGGTGGGAGTCATGAGAGGGAGGCCCTGATCCATCAGAGCACTTAAATACATGCCTTTTCTATGTAATGTCCTACTGACTTTTGTGGAACTACTCACAAGCCTTAAGGTAAGTGTGTATTTTCTGTGGTCAGTACCTTTACTAGATAAAGCAGAGGTGACATCACAAGAACCAGTGATGTGAGTGGGAACAGAGTCAGGATCCATACATAAAACATCATGTAAACAAGGAACTGCCCTCCCAGGGGCATTTATGCTTTTCTATCAAGAGTATGCTTTAGGTAAACTTAAGGATATTTCTGAGGTTGGGATTTAGGTGGCCCCACAAACCAGCAGTGATGAGCTGGGCTTTTGATCACGAAGAAAACCAGAAGTGATGGAATCTGAAAGGAAACAACTAAAAGTCATGTCCTTCCTAAGCACAAAGCACGAGAAAGGGGACAGCCACCTGTGCCACCTTCTGACAGCGAGTAACCTGCCGCAGCAGTTCAGCCTTCAGAACTAAATCCCCCAAGTGTCTGTCGGCCTTCCAGCAGCATCTTCCTGTCCATCCAGCTGCCCAAGTACCCCACTGAGCAAGGCACTGCTCGAGCCATGGGCAGTATCTGAGGCTGACCGCATGCTCTCAGGTGCATCAGGTGCCAATATGCTCTCTTCACTCATCCCCATGGGGAAAAATACCCAGGTGGCGATTTAGACCATCTAGATCTATTTCCCAGTAGAGGCAGGCTAAGCTAGTTACTGTGGCTATGGGTAAAATGATGCATTATAGCTTTCCACGTCTTGGTAATTTATTGTTTTCATTGATGTCCCCATTCAACCTGTGCCTGGACATGGAGACAAAAACCCCTTTGGAACAGATCTGATGTTGCTTTGTGAGCCAGCAAGAAGAGATTTAATTTGTGCCTGTTATATCCACCTGACGGTCAAGTTGTAGCATGCCAGACCACAAGAGATGCTAATTACCCACAGCATAAATCACATTAGTCAGTTTGGATTCCTGGAAAATCTGGCTTTGAGGGATGTCAGACTCAACATTACCAACAGATGGTGATTCTGTCTGAAGAGGAGCTATGTCCTTGATCAGTCCACCACTGCTCAGGGTGCTGATGCTCGTTTGTCATCCAACGGTCTTCACCCAAGGGCTGAGCCTTTACATGGCAACACACAGACTAGAAGGATGATTAAGACCTGGACGATGAAGTGTTGGAAAGCAATGTCAGGATGATGTAGTTCATGTCCTTTCAACATATCTAATGCCCTGGACACGGGTGTGACCTCTTGAAAGTTTTTGTGGCTTGAAAAATCTCATCGGTCCCTCGTGACTCCATCTGCAGGGCAACAGCAGAACACAAGGTGAGTTCCTAACTCTTCAGGGCAGCAAAATTAAGTGAAAATTAAAGATCAGAATCGTGAGTCTGTGTTTGTCCTTATGTGAAGGTCTGGAAACCTTTTCTGTGGGTATCCTATCTCCTCAGCTGCATGAAAAAACAGGCTGTTGGGACCCCTCCATGTTTTAGCCAGATCCCACATAACGTCATGGAAGTTATTGCACTGTCATCAATAAGCCGTGAACAAGGTCTGTAGGATGCTGCCTTGTGAATGTTTACCCTCTGGTAGAAAGCAGATGTCTGCGGCCTCCATATGGGATATCAGGTTATAACATGGCAAAGCACAGATCATTAATCACATCCTTAAATGAAGTGATTATAAGGTCATCACGTCAAACATCTCCTAGCATCATTGTGCCTCCACAAGTCTTATTTTACACAGAGCCTGGGGAAGCATCTGTTTAAAACACTTGACTCCAACTCTTTAGCTCCCCAGCAAAGCTTCTCTCCTAATACACTTAATCTTTCTGCCTCTCAGTTCCTGCTGACACCACCCTCCCAGCGTCACCACCAAACACAGCAAACAGGTTCTCCTCTCCCTCAAAGTACCTGCTGTCAGGATGAATCCAAGTCTCAGGCACCACAGTACAGCAGACACAGACACGCACACAGCCCCCACCAGACCCCATAACTACCCACTGGTCCACAGGGACCGACTGCTTCTCACAGGTTTCAGATTAACTGCATGTGGTAGGCATCTTTTTTTTCCACATCTAGATGTGCCTTGAAGAGCAGGATCTAGATGTGGAAAAAAATTTCCCATGATAATTGTGTGCTGTGAAAACTGTGGCAGCTCATACACGATTAATTGGGCAAGCTTTGGAATAAGATCTTCATCAGAAAGCACCAGTGTGGCTATAGAACCCTTGCGGGGTTTTATTTATAGCAGATGAAGAGAGGTGAAGAACCCCAAGCCAAACAAGTTTTCTCTTCCTGCAAAGAGCAGTCACTGGTGTTGGCCCACATGCAGACAGTGCAGGTACACAGAAAAGTGTACTACCAGTGAGACCCTGCTAACTCTTCCACCCAGCTGGCTGACTAAAACCAAGCAAGAATGAAGCACGGGGTGCTCAGCCATCCCTGCTACCAGGATAATGTGAAATTTTGATTAAGTCCCACGTCCACTTTAACAGGACTTGTGGAGCTGAGAAATCATAAAGTGGCACTGGAAGCAGATGTTGGTTCACAGCAGCACTTCTGTGGTACCATAGATGTGGTCAGAGCCATACACCCCTTCCCTCATCACCTCACACTTCACTCCTACCACAGACATCAAGGACCAGAAGTGCCAGGCACTACGTAAACACATGGATGCATGGGATTTCTGCCTCAAAGAGGACAAGGGAATGGTCACATTTGGCAGAGTGGAAAACTGAGGCACAGAGACTATATCAAGGTGAAGATCATCCCAAGACCTTGCTCCAGACCTGCCTCCCTGGCTGATGAAGCAATGGGAAGAGGCTTTCCAGGGTTTGTGCATCACCCAGTGACACAGCACAACCACAAAGATGCTGTGAACATCCCACCCTGCTGCCCAGGGGACACCAGCTGCCCTCTCAGCCTCTCTAAGATCTGCAGAAAATAAGGGTTTCACTGCTTTTCTCACTAAATCATTTGTGAAAAGGAACATACAGACACTTAACCTGCCTGTATGAGGAGCCACTGCTTGCCTATTCCTTAGGCAACAGAAGTGGTGCCTAGAATTATTCTCCACTATTTTAAGTAAAAGGGAAAAAAAGTCTGTGTATCCAGCATCCTCAGGAGCAAACTGTGCCATGAACACAGCAGAAGCAGCTCAGGCTGAGGGGAAGAAAAGAGAGGCCAGGAGAAAGCCTGGCCAGCGCTGGTTTGACTGGAGGGGGTGGTTAGTGCTACAGCAAACTGCTGGGCAAAGAGCTGCAGGACCTAATGAAGCCAGGGATGATTTGCAACCATTTTCTCATCCCCAGCAAGTGAGAGACTGCCCCAGAAACACCGCAGTGAAATGACCAGCTCTTTCTGGAAATCCTGGGATGCTGCAAATGTGATTAAGGAAGAGAAAGAAAAAGAAATAAACCCAACAACTGGAAAGACCTTGGGTAAGTGTTTCAGCAACTGCTTGAAAGGACTAAAATGGTCTCCTCAAAAAACAAGGTTCCTCCTCACCTTGCACATGTGCTCTTTAATTGATTGTTAATTTCTCTAAGTAAGGGCAAGCAGATACCAGGGGCATGGAGGCATTCCTCTGGCTCTCTGGTCAGATGAGGACTGAGCTTTCCCCTGCCTCCTCAGAGAAAGGGATGGGGATCAGAGCTTATTCTGTCCTGCTGCTAGTTACACTCCCCAGCCATGCAGCCCCTGCCTAGCCAGGGCAGAGTTTAACTCCACTGAAGAAACCCACTTCTTAATGACTGTCGCTGGGTTCCCTGTGAATTTGGTTTTCTCAGCTCTTTCCAGGACCTGGGAAAGAGGTTTCAAAGTTGTGAGCCCATGGTGTAACCTCTCACCAGCCCTCAGCAGTGACCGCTGCCTACAGGCTCTCCCATCCCCTTCCAATTACCGACTGAGCTGAGTGAGCAGCACCCGGTGGCCAGATCACTGTGGGATGGGAGCGGGCTGGGAGCACACACAGAGCCATCTCTAGAGACTCAGCTAACGAGGGGTGCCTCATTAAGTACCTCAGGGAGACCTTTCAGCTAATGTGTTTTCCCTCACACTCAAGATGGAGCGTTCACGCTGGCCACTGAAAGGAGCCCACTCACAACTGTTAAGAGCAGTAACTCAGTGACTTTCCATACCTGATGGCTTCTAAATAATTAATCAGGTCCCTTTCTGCTCCTTGCTGCTCCCTCAGCAAGTTTTCTAGCCATCACCTTGCTGTCATCTTTGAAATTATTGGGGGGCACTAAGTGCCCCCAGCCATCCCTCTCTGCTACCCCAGCTGTCAGGCTGCCTGCAAGAAAAGCTGACACCGCTTTGGCAGGTAAGCAGCTCATCAGCCAGTATCCAGCATCTGCTGCAGGGCCTCCATCCTTCTTACAAGCTCCACCTCACCAAGGACACTATGTCTGCCTCCAAGCTTTTACCACCAGGTCACCCATGAGGATGCTGATCCCTTATCTACACCATACTCTGCTCACGGCATCCCCAGGAACAGGAGCTTCATGGGGCTCAGCTGGGTGTTAGTCACATTAAACCCCATTTTGTAAAGATTGGGAGCACACTCTCCCCCCATCCTTATCTCACCTGGGAGGAATCTTCTGTTGGCTCCTCTGCATGTTTGAATGGGCGGAATTTGATGCTGGGTGGATTGGAAGTGCACTTATCCTTCCCTGTGAGATTTTCTGCTCACTGCTGGGTCTTGTACAACACCTACTCATCTCAGTGGGACGTGGTATATGCTTCACAGATAGAGCAAGAAGCCACAGTACTGAGTACATGCATTTCTCATACAGCTCTGTGTGCAACTGCAGCTTATTCCTGATTCAATAACATGGTGATCCCAGCTTCTGGAGAGATGGATTAAATCAATGATTAATTTAAAGTAATTTATACCTTTTAACCATTCAAGTATATTTCCCAAGACTGACACCCACAAGCTGTGCTGGATCAATGCCTGGAAATCCATGAGCATTATTTCAGGTGTAACTATTTATCCTCTGTAGCACAGCAACTTCCTTGCCTCTAAGGAAAGAGTTCACCCCTTGGCTCAGCCAGAGGTGCTGTTTTCTGGCATTTGGGGGCCAGCTTACCCATTTGCTCCCTCCAGGGATCATTCAGCAGGTCTGGGGATGCAGAGAGATGCTTTTCTCATCCAGCTCACTCCTCCATCACTGCTCCTGTACTACCTGAGCCCGTTCTCAGCTGGGAGCCAAGGACCAATGCCCCCAAGGTCTGCAGCTCCCCACAGGCAAATGTGTGAGAGGCTCAAGGAAGAGCCTAATGGTCAACAGGCAATTTGCAGGCTCAAGCCCTCCCAGCATTTATCATGCAACAGAATTTTGGTGGTTTTTTCCTGACCAGGAGCTATGACACAGAGCAAGGATTCCTACACCAGACAGGCACTGGGAAAATGTGGTCATGACTTAGGAAATGAGGAGATGTACCCTTCTTTTCCTACCTCTGCCCCAACTTCCAGGTGGTACCTTTGGTAAGACACAGTATCTCTGTGCTTTTCTCAGCCCTTCTGCAAAATACAGTTAATTATATTTTGAGCATCTTAGTATCCCTGGCTCATCTGTCCAGCCATAAACTCTCTTGTTCTTCACCGTGCTCCATGTCTTCAGCCATCTGGATGGCCAGAGAAATAGAAAGAGCAGCAGAGGGACTGAGTTGATAATGACCCAGTTTTATAGACAACATAAAGTTGACTCTAATACTCTTGAGGAGCAGAAGTGTCTGTGTGGGGAGGGACTAGCAGAAGACCTGACTGCAGGAGAAATCAAAATAAAAAGATTTAATGCAGTAACATTTCCCCAGATAGCGCTTGACTGGCTACTTATATCACAAGTGGCATGTTTGTTAGAAAGCATTAATAAAACCTGTGGTATAATCCAGGAGGATGCATAGGGAACGTTACACAGGCATTTATGGGCTTGCTGCAAAGTTTTATGCTCTCAGTAGTGAGGCTCAGGTGCAGAACAGTCTCTGTAGTGAGCTGGAAGCACCCCTTGGTCTCCAAAACAGGCAGACAGAGAAAACTGGGAGGAGAGAGGCATCTTTTGGGGTGGCAGAAATCTCTGTGGGACTTGGCAATAAGGTATCAGAGCATCCAAATTGGCTGCTGGTTGCTCCAAGGCAGAGGGGATCACCACACACACCACTGCAGAGATTTGTGGCCGTTGATTCAGTTTCAGACTTGGACTTTTCATTGGCCAGAGCAGAAGCCAAGCAGGTATTTTATTGTGTCTCCTCTAGCTGTGACTCCCAGTCCCTGCAAGAGCAGGGGGCAGGACAGAGGAAGGATGAGTGCAGAACACAGCACAGACAGGAGATGAACAGAGAGGGAAACAAGAGCAAAGCAGGGAGAGACACATGTGAACAGCACCAGGTAAGCCTCACTCCCGAAGGAAACCTGGCCAAAAAAATAATTAAGATCTATTCAGCTCCTAGCCAGCTGGACACAGCCCCAGGCACGTGCAGCTGCCCAGCCATCTCAGAGCCCTGGAACAACAACGGGTCTCTGGAGATGAGCAGACAGGGTCAGATTTACTGTGCTGGGCATGAACAGCAGGCGATGCTCCGGGCCTCCTCCTCCTCCTCCTCCTCCCTGCGCAGCCAGCAGTGGCCACACAGGTGCCTGCCCACACCGCGGCTGCATCCAGCACTGCCAGGCATCTGGCTGAGATCACTCTGCAGCAAGGTGGAGGGAAGGGAAGGAAGCCAGTGGAAAGGATGGAGAACAGCAGCCTCTTACCCACTCAGCCAAGAATGAAATACCCTGGTCTCAGAGAAAGTGCCAGCAATCATCTCTTCTGCTTGTTATCATTCCTTTTCCGTTTGCTTTTAATTTGCAAAATGTATAATTTGCTAAACAGGCTGCCCAGTAGGCATCATCTCAGAGCTGACTGGAAGCAGGTGCTGCTTTTAGCCTGGAGCAGAAACATATCAACATCAAAACTGGGGATACAGCCAGAAAAGCTGCTGATTTCACTGAGAAAATACTAAACATAAATTGTGCCCTGCTTCCATCCTGTAACGCTCTGAGCACCTCACCACAGCAGCGTTGAAAATCACAGTGCAACCAGGGCATTACACAGACCAAAGATGAAGCACCACGGGAATAACACAGGGATATAGATCATAGAGGAGATCTCCTCAGGAACCCAGAACGAACAACCCATGTCAGAGTCACAGTTTTCCAAAGTAGGGAGGTGCCTCCCTGCTCCATGTTTGCAGAGCAGCACCGGGTACCACTGTTCCTTGGATGGTGATGGGAGTAGCAGAACTAGGCAAAGCTGGTCAGAACTCATCCAAACCCTTGTTTCACCAAAAAAAAACCCAAACCAACCCAAAACCAAACCCATACAAGGTTTCACACAAAACATCTCAGGTTCCATGAATCTAAGCTGATTTTCTTGCAAAGTTTGGGTGCCTGCTTTCTTCTTAGACTGACCAAGGAATAGCACCAGGTCCCATAACCTGTTGACATATGGATTACGCAGCGCTGAGCTTGCAGCTTTGCAGCAGGGACCTTGGAGCCTTGAGATGGCTACAGAGGTCCCACAGAACGTGGGGCCCATGGCAGTGTGCCAGGCCGGAGCCACTGAGCCCCAAAAACTCCTGCAGCACCCAAAAAATCTGCTAAAGGCAACCAGAGTCAGTGCAAAACCCACCAACCTCCCTGAGCAGCTACCAGGCCTGAGAGACTCTGGCTCCTACAAAAACATGGCTGGAAACCAAACCCTTCTGTTTTGCAGGAAAAGGGGATTTTTCAGCCTGCTGACACTCAAGGACAGCTAGAATCCCCATAGATAAATAATGAAAGCTATTTACCTGCTTCCATGTATTGAGGTGGGAGGGAAGTGGCGTGACTTAGACCAGAACTGCCTTCAGTTTATTGAGAAAAGGAATCCACAGTGAGGTATTGGCTTCTCACACCTGCTAAAGCCTTATTTGCCCTACTGAGTGCCCACAGACACCCAGAAATCCTTATGGGCTAGACACCCAATACCTGAGGGCAATTCCTTTCGGAGTGAAGGACACAGATTGATTTTGGGACAGCTTGAAAAATGACCCCAGACTCCCAGTTTCCCCTGTCATCTTTCCCTGTCCATAAAATTCCCTTGGGTAGGCAGCACTACTGCCAGGAAAGCTGCATTTCAGACCCTTCTCAACACATCCTCTCTAGCTATTTTTCATGGGTTTTTTAGCTGTGAAGCACTGCAGCTCCGGCCCTGCAGACTCCAAACCCAAACTGGGTTAATGTCCCCAATCCTGCTGCACAAGACACTTTCACAGGTCTCCCAGGTCCAGCCACAGATAAATATCGATTCCAGTACGTCAGGAGCAATTTCTGTCAAACAACACACCACGCAGCTCACCCACAGCAAACAATGGAATAAGGGCAACATGTGATCCACCTGCAAGCCCTTTACCCACACCTGGCTCCTGTGATGTCCCCATTGCCCAGGTACCACCAGTGCACTCCCCAGAGCCTGCCACCCTGCAGATGTGTGAGAAACGCTGTTTGCTTACACCTTCTCCCTGATTTTCAATGAAGCAAGACAATTTTGTGGCCAGAAGTTTCTGTCAGCTCCAGCCAGAGCCACCCATTTAATTGTAGGGGGTAGTGGGGGTGTGTGCATGCATACAGTTCTGGCATTGAATGAGATGGTTCATCTCAGAACAGCATCCCTCCCCACCCTGCCAGACCCAAGCACTCTCTGAGGATCATCACCCTTTTTTCCTAACATGATTTCTTCATTTCTTTCCCAACCTGCATCTTCCTTTAACCCCACCCAGGTCTCCTTCCTCCACATCACATGTAGTCATCACAATCCAGAGCTTCTGGGGCTGCAAGAGCGGAGCAAGGCTGCCTGGAAAAACATGCTGAGAGGGTGAGGAAGACACTGTGACTGGTTAGGGAGAAGATCTGGCACTAGAAAGTAGAAGAAGATGGAAATGGATGTTCATCACCTGCTGCGTTGGATCACTTGGTCACTGATTCAGAAGGCAGGAACTCTTCCCAAGATTGCAGCTGACACATCTCACCCAGAAAGCTCTGACTTTGCAAGCAATTATTTCAGGATGAAGATGAGCTGCTCTAAGTCTTGTGAGAGCACTGTGACCCAGTGTTTTTCACCCACTCTCCTTCCTGTTTTCATCCATCAGAGGAAGCAAACATCAGCTCTCAGAGGCCAGACAACTTCCACTCAGGTTTCACCACCAACTAATTATTACAAAAGGGGTAGGAAACAGGAACCCTCCCAGGATCATACCAGACATAAGCTAGGAAAATTCTCAAGTTCATCTTCTGTGGTTAAGCCGCCTGTTACTAGCTGAACAAGAAAGATGATTAAAGATAGTTGTTATTGCAGTTTAGAGCCAACAGAGACAGCTTGTACTGGGAAGCACAACACATTGTGCCTGAGAAAGCCCGCTGTAAGCATTAGATTACATTGGCTTGGAAAACTATCGGGCTGAAAGGCGGAAAGACTCAAACCTCTGGGCCTCTGAACAGCAGCAAAACAAAAAAAAAGCTGAATGTCATTCAAAATGGGGAAGATTAGGCAGGGAGATAGGGACTGTGGCTGCAGAGAGAGTCTTTCAGAAGCTGCTTAAACCAGCGCTGGGGTGGGAGGCAAAGCAAGAGCCTGCAGCAGTGTAGGATAACCAGTAGGATAATAACAACATCTTGCTACCTGTTCCCTTGTGGCTGATGAGCAAAGTCAGCACCTGCATCCCACATCCAAGTCCTGGAAGCTCAGTGGGGTGGGCGAGAGTGGGGTCCCACTGTGGCCAGTGCAACTGCACCAGCTCTTGGGGACGGGATTGAGCCTGGACAGAAGATACCACAAGGCAACTCGGATGTGCCAGAAAGGAAACCCTTCTGGCCCCTTTTTACAGAAGGGGTCTAAAACATGCAATGGAGTGCCTTGTGGTGTGACACACCACAGGGGTTTTGGTAGAGCTGAGGATTAAACCCGCTGTTTCTCTAACTGCTCTCAAATCATGCTGATAAAGCCTTTGCCCTCATTTTCTCTCTCTGTAATAAAACATATTCCACTGAGCACAGATCTATCTGAATCCACAGCTTGTGAAGACACACAGCAGTTACTGCATCTAACAATGTATAAAAATATATGTACTGATCCTATTGATGCACCAAGCTCACCTTAGGGCAGAAGGACAGTACTTTCAAAGTCCTCTCCAGTCTCCAAAACTATGACTTCCACCCTTCCTCCTTAGAGCAAAAGGTGAGATGCAGATTGACTGATTTCATTAATCTAATGAGACAAAGATGTAGCACAAATACCAAGGTCAGGTGCTGAAGACAGCGGGCAAACAGGAGCATTGCTGACCCACAATGTGTGCTGACCCATGACACAGCACACACATCTTCCTGCACCAGCTTTGGCTAATTTTACAAAAGACATTTTAGTAAAGGGAGATTTTATTTCAGGTTTCATTAGAAATAGCCCCTTCACTTGTTCCACCCGTTTTGCAGCAAGTCTCATGATGCTCAGAGCAGAAGAGGATGTGGTTCTGTAACACCTTAGAACCCTCCCTGCCAATTTGAGGGAAGTTGTGTTCATACAAGTTTTTAAGGAAGTAGGCTGCTCAGCAGAGAGGGACAAATGCTCTTGCTGAAGGAACAGCGACACTTGGCTACTCTTAAGTGAATCTAGACAGAAAATGAGAAGGTCTAGGCCAGGACAGACCGAAGCTGCTCTGCAGATGCTGAGTGCAAAGACAGCCAAGGCAACTGCATCAATACAAGACCTGAGCCTGCACAGGTACCCCCCTCTCCCTACAGTTTCAGTCCCACAATAGCTTGCTTCGGTAATAAGCCACAAAGCAGAAAAGGCAATGTTTTCTGCAGTCCCCATAAGAAGGAGACATCCAGAACTCTGCATTATTGCGGGAGCCCTTAACAACCCACAAATAGAGCACTTGTGTTAAGAGACAGCCCATTCCTCCCACTTACGCCACCAGACGCTGCCCTCTCCTAGCCACGGCAAGAGCACTGCAGAATAAAGGACCTTGCCCCTTCAGAGCTGGCACCTTATTTTAGCTCTTAGCAGTGAAGGCCTGGTGACTGGAAAGGAGGAAAAGAGAATAAAACAGCAGGAAGAGCTTTGTAAAGGGACCAGAAAGCAAAGAGCCAGGAACTCTACGGCAATGCAGCTGCCCAGGAATTGTACCAAGGGTTTGAGCTGAGCAGCAGGAGCAGCTGAAGCAGGAGAAATGGCAAGCTTAGTGAACACTAGCTCATCCCTGAAGCCAGAGATGTTCTCCACAGTCCAAGACTCCTCCCAGACCATTTAGAGCACATCTTTAGTGTTGGCATCACTTCGTTACAAGTGGAAAAGCAACAGTCCTGTAGCATCCTGAAGACCAGAAGTCTCACATAAAACAAGGAGACAGAGGAAAACTATTTATCCCATTTTCTTTCTTGAAATGGAGGGAAACTGAGGCACAAAGCAGTTCCCAGGATAGGCACCTGGGTGCATGGCTCAAGTCAGAGATGCTAGAGAAAGCAGAAGTGGCTTTTGTGCACCAGAATCTCATGGGAATCAATCTTAAGAGGAGGAATATTGCTTTCAGCAACTACATTTGTAAGATACATTGGGTATTTCATTATATTTCAGGAATCACATCACGTCTGTTCTCATGTGGTACAGACTTGGCCCCTGCCAGGCCTCCAGTTTCTGTGCAGAAGTAAAACAATGGGGAAAATCTGTATTCCTCTCTGGAAACATTCACACAAACAGCAGCACAACTTTAATTAATATAATTAGCACTTGTAATATATTTCTGTTCTTACAGCTGTGACAATGCAGACATTTCAAACTACACTGCTGCCTCTCCAGCTTCAGCTGGGACGTTTTGTCCTTTTTCATGTCTTACGCCACTGCCACAAGTTCCAGGGGAAACTCAGGATGATGGATGATCCATGCGGTTCACAAGAGCCTATGGTTCCCCATCCCAGTCTAGTTGGATCCAGTGAATCCAGCCTGGACCATGCTGCTGAGAAGGCCTCTGAAGAAGGTGCCATAGTCTGCATCCCTGGAGAAGGCAGCAAGAAACCCTGAGCTGGGCTTCCAGCTGGGAGGACTGAGGTGTGCTATCAGGTCGATTGACAAATCGCCAGACAGATCAGCAGGGAGACACGTCCATCACACGTGGAGGAGAGAGATTGATTTTTAGGAGCAAGTTGGATGCGGAGGGACAAGGTGGTATTAAACTGATTTTCCGAGTGCCTTGCCAAGGTCTGTGGTTTGTTCAGTCTGTGATGGAACTAGATACATAAAGCACCTCAGCAACACAGGGTTTTATGAGGGCAGGGGCTTACAATACATTTGTTTGGGAGGAGGAGACAAAAAGCAGCAGGGAACAGACAGATAAGAAGTGGCGTGGGAAGAGGAGGGAGAGAGACTAAGGCATCCCCTGGCCTTCCCTTCTCACCCCTTCGCTACTGGTGGGCTCCCAGCTCTGCCCTTTGTGCTGCCAGATGCAGCTTTGTGACTGGTGGTAGCACCGGAATAAATTTTAAGGGAGGAAGGGTGCAGATTGAAAGGCAACACGGATATGTGCCCGATGGGCATGGATCAGAAAGACCTATTACCCCTGTAAAGCACACAGACACACAGCAGCAATCATTAACTGCAGTCAAGTGTATTATCTCTTCATGTGCTCTTCTCCTGCAGACCCTACAATTCATCTCATCCTACACCTTAAAAGATCCGATAGCTGGGAGATGTTACAAGTGAGATCTCACACCACAAGACATCATTAGTCTGACTACATCTACTCAAGGCTGTTTATTTTTCTCCAATACAAAGCAGAAACATTCAAAACCTTGAGGTACAGTCACGAGAACAGATGAACCAAGAGAGCCTAGCAAATCTGACAGTCACCCTCTCCCATGCTCTTCTTTGCTAATTTGTGACCACTGATGTTACCTGACAATTCTCCCCTTCATTAGCAATTATTTATTAGCCATATAACTCCAGAACTCGCACAGTCCCTGCACTGATGCCCTATGAGGCTGTGGTCCTTTCCCACAGGGGCCAACACCCCTCTCTTGGCACTGCTATCCCCCAGACCAGACTTTTTTCATCATCCTCCCACTGTTTCTTTTCTTTCAGGAAAGAAACCGAAGCAAAGATGAGGCAGCTTCCGCCAAGAGATCGTGGCAGCAGCTCTGAAGCTCTCATGAAGGACAAAAAAAGTCGAAGAGGAGATGCCTGCTGTGTGGAAAGAGGGAGATGTCACTCGCTGTCATCAGAGGACCTCTTGGGAAGAGCTGAACCCTGAGCGTCCCAAAAATTAACAGTGTAAATTGATATGTGCTCCTTCGCTTCACAGAATCTGTGCGTCATGAGAGGCAGGGGTAGCCGTTACCACGGCAACTAATCTAATCTTTATTTTAATTTCTGCTGTAGTCAGATCACAACAGATAGGAAATAGCCATGCTCAGAATTGGAGCGATTGTATGTGCGAACACATGCACGGCCGACACACGTAATTGCAGGCGTGGCTGTAATAATGGCAAGAACAGAGAAGTTATTACTTAGGGCATGGACTTTTTAAGGAAATAGGGCTGAACTGCAGTCTGTCTGAGAGGCACGCAGAACAGAGACAGCTCTATGCACAGCCACCGTGTTGAGCGTACCTGGGGGGAGGACGGTGTACCACTTCTGCAGTTTGCATTTGGAGGAGTACCTTAGCCCACCTCTAACTGCCTGCCAGCTCGTTCTTCCTCCCATAACGGCTTCTTCTGGAGAAGAAACACAGAAACCTCTCAGCCACATCCTAATACAAACCTCTTGCTATCATCCCAAAAACATAGTCCTGGTAATAACGTCCCCTCAGCATAGTAACATCGCCATCCCAAAACCACACCTCTCAGGAAGGGACATGCTTGAGATCTTTTATGAATGTCCCCCATGGCTGGCAACCATTGCTGCCCATCTTCAGGGCAGGGAGCCAAAGAGTGCAAACTGGCCAAAATCAGCAACCCCAAGTTTGAAAAACCCCAAATTCCAGGTGCCAAAAAGCTTGTAGCTGTGAGGGGGAAGCGTGCAGCACCTGAGGCACAACATCTCTTAGAGGTGGAGCTGGCGTGGGAGGTGACAGACGTGGACAGAAGAAAAACCTTAAGGATGTTCCCAGGGATTCAGTTACCTGGGTGATCACCAGACAGGTACCACCTTAGGCCATGGTCATCACCCCCGGCTTCCAAATATACCAAGCCAGATCCTCTCCTGCTCTGAACTGGGATAGTTCTCATAATGTCATCAATAAAGCTAAACCATTTTACATGGACTTTGTTTTTTCAAAGGGTCTTTTCACAGGGACTGTTTTCCAATTGCTTTTTCTTGTTCCCTTTTACCTGGAGAGCAAGATCCTCCACACAGAGGTCACTGCCAAACTCTGATGCTGCTGCTATCACTGCAGATCTAGAAGGCAGCCTGCAAAATTACAGCTTAAGGAACTAGCACCCAGTGAAACTCACCACCTACAGCACCCACCCTGAAACGTCCTGAATCTAGAAGAACAACTTCAGCTGAAATTCAGCCCGTCTTCCGAGCCATGAGGCTGTAGGAGTGTTGTGTCATGGGTGAATCAGACAGGAAGGAAATGTGGAATAGCAAGTCTTCTTTAACCTTCAGAAAGACAGCAAACACCTCTGCCTTTTGCTGGCTGCAGAACACACCTTGGGTCCATGAAGTCCTTGAGGCACCGACTGCCAAAGGCTGGGGGTTGCGGGCAGGGAAAGTGTCCTAATTGCACATCTTCCTTCAGCATCTCCTCCTGGCCACTGACAGAAACAGGACACAGAGTTAAGCAGGATTCAGCTTCACCCAAAACAGCCCTTATAATTCCCAGCAAGAAGCCAAGATAGCTCAAGCTCCAATTTAGAGGATGGGATTTATCAACCCTTCCCTTCAGCTATTACCAAACCAGAGCCCTACCTGGAGTGCTGGATCTCTCATTAGCACAGGAGGAGACAAGCCAGGACCACAGAATAACAGCAGAGAAACTTCCCCAAAGGTGAAGTTCTGCTTCGAAGCAGTGACTTAATTTGGGCAGGCAAGATGGGTGTTTAGAGAGAGATGGATGTTTATACCTGGAACGAGAACAAGCAGAGGAAGCAGCTCAGTAAACGATACAGGTTTAGGTATTTTTAGTAAAGTAATGCAGCAGTAAGAGGAAAACAAAGAAGGAAGAGCCAGAAACAAGGAAAATCAGTTCAGCTTCCACGAAACAGGATGGCATCACACCAGTGCATCAGAGTGAGCTCCTGGCCATCACCTTTTTGGGCGGGCTGGAATAAATCCATTCCAACGATCCCACTGTCCACCAGAAGGCCTAAGCCCAGAGTGGTGCTGAGCACACCCCAGCCCAGCAGATTTTAATCGCACACCACCAAGACAGATCCCTCTTCATCCATCTGCTCCTGGCCACTGCTGGGAACCCTTCCCATCACCTCTGACTGCAAAAACGGCAGCTGCAATTATTAATGTGCAGACACTCTCAATTGCTCATCTTGGCAGCCATCTGGCTTCGTATCACGTATTTCCCTGGTATGCAAAGCAAAAGGGTATTTTATCTCCTGCCACCAACAGCTGAAGGATGGTCTAAGAAACAAGCGAGGCTTATGATCTATCTTCTGCTTCACACCAACAAGCAAGAGGCAGAGAGGAGGATGCTCAGTGACACATCCACGCAAATAAAAGGGGGAGCCGCCTTCCAGAAGCAAGTTGCAAGCTTGTGTTCCCTCAGGACCCATTTTGAGCAATGCTCCATGAGATCTCAGGCATTTGTTTTTGTCTGTTTCCCTTTGGTTTTCTACAGTCATCGTTTCTGTTCATCTCCATTTCCTTTCCCTGGGCTTCGAGTGCAAGCAAACATCACAAGTCAGATCTTTAACTGCTCTAATTTGGTGCAGTTCCCTGGATGTCCGTTGAGCAAGGTTGATTTAATTCAGCCTTGTGTCTTCAAAGGACCCTTTAATAGCAATTACAGGCCAGATGAGTGGGATTTTAATTTCCAATTAAGCCAGTTTAACTCAATTCATAAGTGCCAAATTTTGCCCAGCTCTGCCATTCAGCTCAGCTCAGCTGGCAGCGCAACAGGAAAGAAAACAGAAAACTTACTTCCCAGAACCAGGACAATCTCTTGCAGCCCTGTTTGTGCAGCACCTAGCACATTAGGGACCTTGGACATATGTGATGTTTTCAGCTGTGCATTTTTTAAGTTAATATTTGAGATAAGAGTATCGCATTAAGCATCCCCTCTCACATGCACTGCTGAGTATCTGGCCCCAAGACCTCAGATGAGTATCTTCCCTGCCTTGCAGAAAACACCACAGAGTTAAGATAACTATGTTGAACTCCGATGCAGCTCTTGGTCTAATTTTATTTCAGCTGCAGAATTTCTGGGCGGGGATTCAAGATGAGAACTCTGGTCTTGGGCGGGTTGCTGGCTTGCAGGAGGGCTTGTCCCAGCCACACCGGCTTGTGTTTCTGCCTGATGCCCAAGCTACAGTGGTTATTGTCCTGCGAAGGAGATGAGGAACCTCTCAAATATCCTTGCTCGCTTGGAGGCCAAGCAGGACTCTTCAGGCACCCAGAGCTGCTTGGCCCTGCTCCGGTAAGCAGGGGAGGGGATCTGAAGCCTCAGAAAGCTGGAATCAGAACTCAATGGCCCTTGGTGACTATTAAGCAGGTATCATTTTTTGCAGGGAACAAATGCAAGGAGGGCCAAGGACTAAACGATCATCTGAAGCACGTCAGTATGAATCTCGGTCTGAACAAACTCAAGCCAGTATGATCTTAATGCTGTTTTAAAAGGAATTAAGCAATGTGCAAAAAGGCCTCACATTTGGGCTTACTGTAATCCTGTCTGTGTCACATAGACCATAAAACATTCAGCTTTAAAAATGAAGTTGGTCAAGGAAAAAAAAACCTCTCTATGCAAACCTTTATTATGTAAACATGGGAAGAAGCAGAGCTGGCAATAGATATACCTACACTCATCCTCCAAATTAGCACAACTCTGTCTCTCTGGTGAGCTAAGGTCCTTTCTCCCATCCAACTTTCCTGCTTGCTGGTATGGAGACAGAAACCTCTTTGCAACCTCATTTTATTATCATCTCTTCCCTTCCCCGCACACTTCACTCTCCTGCTTTCTTTTCCCAGGCAGGGCTAGTGCTTCTTTCATTCTGTTTGTTTTTTCTTCCCTGGCTGCTTAAGTTAAGACAACACCGTTTTGTTCTGTCTTTCCAGGGCGATTTGATAGCGATGTTGGGTTTGCAAGTCAAACGACTGGAAAGATAAAAGTTGGCAAGCTGCTTTCCCTCATTAGGGAACACAGCTCTCCAGCGCTCAAGTGCCAGCCTATTAGCTGAATTATTCAACAGAAGAAAAAACACATGACAAATAGGAAAACCAACCCTACAACGGGAGTGCAGAGGGAAGGGAAGCTTGTTGACTTTGGAAAAGTTTGGCAGCGTTCCTTGAAACTCAGTTTGGGATTAAACCCATGGAAGGAACAAGGCTGAAGAGCTGCGTGGTGTCGGATGGAAGCTGGCATTCATCATTCAGATATTGGATGGTATTGTTGCTGTCTTGAACTGATAATAAAGCCGCCCAAGGGGGAATATTTCCAAAACCATAATGTAGGGATCTGTTTATGTGCAGTTTGTGAATAACTGGTGGCGCTGGAAATCTTCCATACGCAGTCACAGGCTTTAAGCATCGAAATGACTCACCACAAGCATCCAAAGTAACTCTGTGTGTGTGCACTTATTGTGTAATAAATACTGTGTAATTCAGGAGAGCTTAGCTACCTGTGAGAGGAGCCGATGGCAGGAGGAGTTCACATGTGGTGGCTTATACCCTTAACAAAGCTATGAACAGGACCAAAAGCCCCGACAGGAAAGGCAGGATTGCCTGGCTTCTGCTCTCACTCAACCTGGAAAGGGAAAGGGCTTGATTCAGGCACAGCAGTTAAGCAGGGTGGTCAAGACCTATGAACAAAACCAGGATCCCAATCTTAATTCCCAAGGGAGGTGACTAAGGACACAGCCTCCAGTGAGACACTTCATCCCCCCTGAGAGGAAAAACGGAGTTGGTACCTTGGAGATGCCTGGACACCATGGAACAAAGTGTCCGCCCCAACAGTCATTGTGCAGCCTAGGCTGCAGAGGAGAGCACAGACAACCATCTGCCCTCCAAAAACAGCGTGGACAGGGGAGGAGCTGGATGTTATTTGAAGGGTTCAGAAAGATGGACTGTGTCATTTAGATATCAACTGGTAATCAAAAGTAGAAGAAATTTGGACTGGTTGAAGTGGTTTTGGCTATGCCAAATGTACTCAGAAACGGGGAAGACAGCAGAAAAGCACACACGTGGGATCTCTCCTTTCTCTCAGAGCTGTACATTTCCTGTGCTAAAGCAAAAGGCAATGACTTTTACAAAATTTCTTCGGGAACCTGCTTCTGTTAATAGCCATGTGATACAAGGAAGATAAAACCTGACTGTGGAGCTCTGGGCAGCATGTCCTTCAGCTACCGCAGGGCTTGGAAGAGCAGCGCTGCTCGGACACGGGCAGCCACCCACCCATTCTCAAGAAGGTTTGTTCCTTTACCCAAAAACACTCTATGAGTAGATTCCATGTATTTTTGGGAAAAGATTGGTTATACATACATCTCATGTAAAAGGAACTCCAGTGATGTTAGCCCCTGAGAGGGATCTGCACAGAAACCAGAGTTTTTATGCCACGGTTGTGCGGGCAGGAGAGGATCTAAGGAATGAAGAGAAAGCAGCAGCAATGGAATTCATCAAGCAATTAAATCATTTTAGTTGAAGATCCAGACAGAAAGATAAGTCAAGCAGTGAGCTCGGCTGTTAACACTGAGGCATCACTTAGAAGAGGGCCAGAATACCACAAGAGAGCACCTCAGCAATGGAACGGGGCTGGAATTCAAGAGCAGGCAGCAGTGCCATTAGGGAGCAATTAGAATTTCTGCTGTAAGAGCAAAGACTCGACCTCTGGTCTATTGCTCCCAGAGGAGAGGAAAAGACTGGGTATGCAGAAGCAACATAGTGGCTGCAGATACGAAGACACCGGAGCAGTCTTGGAATCAGGTGAGACATTCCTGGGGAGCAGGGCAGGTCAGTGCCAGCGTGAGAGTGACACTCATCAGCATACACAGCTGGAGTCAGAAAGGGGGGTTTTTCCCACCCAAAGGGTTCAGTGTATTTACCTGGACAGGCAAAGCTGAGAAGGGATGTGATTGTGAGGAATCACATTGGGAAAAGTAGAGATAGTTGCATTGGAAGATGAGGTTGGTGCATGAACAGTCAGGTGGAGTGGCTACATACACAGTGGCTTCAGACGTTCCCTTCAGGCTCTCCTCCAGCCTTCACAACAGTCCAGACCTCTCATCACATGTACATGGCTTTGAAGGTGGGAGAGGCAAGCAGCCCTGACTCGCAGCAACTTTTCATGGAGCAGCTTCAGTGCCAGCTAGCATCTTCCCCAGACCCTTGAGATTCACCATCCTTTGGGATAACACACGGAGGGAAGGCACAAAACAGCATTAGGTGTGTCTGCAACAGTACACCAGGGAGAGCTGATACATCAGCATCAAGGGGACCAGTACAAATTGCTGTTTGATCTCCTGAAAGTCCCCCTCATCATCAGAATTATCTTTTTTTAGAATCAAAAGCAAATTGGCCAAAAGGGCTTCAAATACTTGGCTGAGACTTTAGGAAATCTCTCCACAAAATCAAAAAGACAAGGGAAAAACTATTAGCCTTGGGATGCCCAGCTTTGCCATTAGCCTTAGTTTTGCCTTGCTGCTCCACAGACCTCAGGCAAGGCTTTAGGCATTAGGGAGCGTGCTGACATGGTCCAACAAAGGGTAATTAATCAGAAGCCAGTGTAATTGAACACTCCCACTGCTGCTCAGTTAATCTGATCACTTCCCTTACATATTCCTAGCTGCAGCCCATGACTGGAGCAGCCCTTATTTATATGCCAAAGAGGTTTCCAGTTCAGAAAGGCTCACTGGTGTCTGGGACAGAGTGAGTTATAAAACAAGGCAAAGCTGCCTGCTTCCCTCTCCCAAACTGTCAGGTCCAGGCAGGAGGAGAGAAAGAAAAACAGCGCAGGAGAGGAGGGAAGCACTGTGAAATGAAACCTGCCTAAGACAGCAAGAGGAAAATGGCAGTGATGAAAATTGGGGGGAAAGAAGAGAAAAAGGAATTTTGGTGAGATCTCCCCCCATTCGGGGTACGGGATGTTTGCAAGTGATTTCACATCCTTCTCCCCTGTTTTTCCCCACTCTGAAGGGTTCCCTCTGTTAGGCCATGTATTTTCCCCCAAACTTTCAGGCTGTAACACCAATGAATAATTAACTTCACAATGCCATATCAATTACTGGCCCTGGGATTCAGAGACAGACAGTCACAGGCATACGTCTGAGTTTCTAGGGTGAGGGAGAGGTAACACGGACTGTTTTCCACTCCCAGCAGGGGCTGTCAGGGAGAGCTGGGGCTGTTCCATGGGTTTAGGATCAGGGAGACTATCCTTGTTTCCAGCCCAAGCCCTGGGGCTGTGTTCAAACCAAACACGGGCTGTGTTCAAACCAAACAATGCAACTGCACGGGGAAATGGGATGCTCCAGTAGCACATTTGGCATGAGTAGCGGGATAAAGGCTTGCAGAGATGCCCAAGCCGTTTAGGCCTAAAATGAGAAGAAATGGAATTGCCAAACCTCAGAGGACCCCCCCACAGTGTTTCCCCACAGGAGGTGGAGCCTTGTCCAAGTTTTAAGTAAAGCTTGAACTGCTCAGAACAGGGAGAAGCTTTACTGACATCCCTTCCTGCACTGCAGCGAAGCTGGGAGCAGGTGGAGAGAGGAGAGGGGAAGTGCCCCACTCTGATGAAGCACCCTGAAAACAGCTTTGCAGGCCATGACAGCATGTGAGATGGTTTAAGGCAGGACTTGAGGAAAGCTGTATCAAACTGCTGGGGGAACACATGGGGGATAAAGGCCATTTTCCCTAGCCAGAGGTGACACGATCCTTTCCCAAAACACAGCAAGGGGCATGTCCTGGATGGCAGCCCCCACGTACCTTGGGCAGCACTGTCAGTCTGCTATAAACCAGCCTGAAAGTACCCAAACTAGGTTAAGGTTACTCTGTGGAGCAGCACGGATATGGCACAGCTAGCATGGGACCAGCACTTGCCAGTCAGTTGGAAGCTTTGTACCAGAGTTCAGTGCTCAGGATGAGCATGGAAATTGCTCCACACAAGGTTTTCATGGCAGGGATGTATGTTTTTCTCTGAAAACAGCATGTCCCCCTGGCTAAAGCCACACAGAAACCAAACAGAACACTCGCTCCTGACTTATCAGAAGGAATCCATTCCTGGGCCATCCCAACAGTGCTGAGTGTGACCGCTTCTGCCCATCCCTCTCCAGCATCACCTGTTGTCTCAGCCCAATGTAATATCTCCCTTCCATTCAGCTTCCCTCTGCTAGAGGAGAAAAACCAACCTGCTTCATCCACCATCACCAGAAGCAACCAGACTGATGGTTTTCACCAACAAAAGCTCCCAGTAAAGCTTGGTGATGAGCAGGACCACAGGTCTCCAGCAAATAACTGTTTCTGCTCTTAACAGAAGGGCGTTGCAGCATTTGCATCCCCAAAGCAGTACCCCCAAAAGCAATTCTAATACAAAACAGTCTAGTGTCCTGGCCAAGCCAGCTGCAATTAAGCCATATAAAACATTACACAGAGAGATATAGACAGGATCATAGAATACTTTGGGTTGGAAGGGACCTCAGAGATCATCTAGTTGTTCTAACCCCCCTGCCATGGGCAGGGACACCCTTCACTGATCAGGTTGTGATATACCTTTTAATTGCCCCCAGTAAGAGCTGGAAGAGTTTATATTGGGATTAATCCTATAACTCAGCTCTCTGAGTGAGGAGGACAGGACTCGAGCCTTCCTGTGTCACCAGGTCACCAACCTGTGTCACAGCCTGTGCCTGCTCTCCTCCCAGGCACAGCTCCCTGAGTTGGTTCCATTTCATTTCACAACAGTCTGTTGAGGCCCTGGCAGTCTGCAGGAGCGGGATAAGGAAGGAGATCTAAAGCTGCTGTAAGGGGAACACTGGGATGAAGAACAGAGTGAAATTGAGGAATCAAAAAAAGGAGCGGGAAACAAATGAGGCAACTCTGCTTTCCCCACAAGCAGACTGAGCTGGGTGCAGGCATTATGGTTCTTAAGACAGCTAACCAGAAGTAGTCTTGGAAGTCTCAGAACTGATGGTTTAGGGTAAGGGAACCATGGGGGAGAGAAGATCCATCCCCCACTCCACCCACACAGAGCGCTAACTGGCCATAAGACATCGATCCAATGTAGTGCCAGGTTAGATCATGAGCTTTGCTTTGGGCCAAACAGAAAGCAGAACTGGAAAGCAACAGGCTCCAAGCACTCCCTGCACCCTCTGCCCCACAGTCCTCACCCTGCTCCTTGCTTAGCCCTGCTCATATCCCCCTTCCCCTGCTCCCACTATGGACTGAATCAGAGCCAAGATGCTGAACTAGGGCTGCTTGTCACCCTGCCAAACTTTGCTACCCAATATTGGTGTGAAAGCAGCTGTGACAGGCAGTAGCAGAAAAATCTAGCATCAAATTAATCAGCTGGAAGGGGACCCAGCAAAACACCAGTAATTCACTCTCATAACCACTGGATGAGTCAATTCTCACCATCCTCAGAGTTACAGATGTTGGAGCTGGTGCAGAGTGTGATTCCTTGAGCCAGCCAGTTCTCACAAAACAGCCTAAGGATGAAGCATCTATTTTATGGGAGCTTTTTTCCCCCACTGGAAGAGAATTTGTGGCTCAGCAATGTCTCCCTCTAGACTTTAACAAGCTCTTTTGCAAATAATGCCAGTGAAATGCCACCATTGCTCTTACAACTTGTTTTTTTTGTTATTGATTTCTTCAGAGAAAAGTGCACTTCTGTCCTTGGAGCATTTTAAATGCAGGGACTGAATCTGGCAGGGGTAACCAAACACACACGTTGCATGGGAAACAGAATGAAGGAGGGAAGGAAGGGTACAAGCAAATATTTCTTCAGGATTGTCAGGCCTTTTGGTTACCATGGCAGTATGTTTCCATGGAAGCCAAATTTGAAGCCTGTTGCTGCCACTGGAGTGGCCCAAAGAAAATTATTAGTTTTGAAAATTAACCAAGCCGCTCTCTGCCTTGAAAGCCAGCCCACCCACAGCCCCCCCAAAAAATAACAGCATCTTCCCATCCCTGATAAAGGACTCAATAAATATGTGGGGAAGGAAAAGGAAGCACAAGAAAAAAAAAAACCCAGAACCCCCAAAAAAACCAACACCCAATGAAAAATGAGAGCTTCCTTTTATGCAGCCAACAATGCAGAAGCAGGTCAGGTGAGTACAAGCCTGAATGCACCTCATGAAATATTGCACATAGAGGTCAGCAAAATCCTGCAAAGCATCCTGTGCCCAACTCCTGAGGGCACATCATAGCTTCAAATCCTGAACAAGGAGTCTGCAAGTACGTTCCAGTGGGGAGCAAGGATGCTCTAACAGAGTTCACATGTGGAGGCAGCTGCTGGCAGCACCTGCAAGTCAGCCAAGCACTGAGAGCATCAAATGTGGCCACAAGCCATCCAAAAAGAGCTGCTCCTAACCATCAGGCACAGCTTAACCATTTAGCGCAAGTCCTGCTGTGCATTTCCAGTGTTTCTCACAGCAGTGCTTAAAATCCCTCACACTGCACACATCCAACAGCTGAAGCCTTCCCACACAGGAGGCAGCTTCAAGCCCAGCAGGGTACTTGCTCACCAAGACTGCAAGGCCACTAGCCAAAAGGCAATGGTGTGAATATCCTCCAGCTAAGGTTTTCTCTGGACATTTCACTCTCCTCCCAGTCTCTCTTTGGTAAAGGGAAAGCAAATCTGGCTGGGAAGGCAGCTTCTTCCTTGCTGCACAGAAGACACATGTGTTGGATCCACTTCCCACCCTGGACTGTGGGGAGAGAGAAGAGAGAGGGGAGAGGACTGACTGTCCAGACCAGGAGTTCAACCTGCTAACTCACACTCTGAGGCTACTCTACCACCAGTGGAAGGCAGCAGGTACAAAGGACCACCTACCAACACTCAAGTAAACCTACCAGACCCTGCAGGTCTCTGAGCAAGAGGCAACATTAGTGTCCCCTGTTCACATAGCCATGTTAATGCTGCTGCTTAGGCTTCTGGAGTCTGAAAGGCTTCGGGGGGGGGGGGGGGGGCTCCAGCCAAGAGGGGTATCTATTTCATTATTGTACCACCAGCCCTGGCCCAGCTTCAGGATTTTTGCTTCGTGCACTGAATCAAAGGAAAGAACATGAGATTAACTGTGCAGATAGAAGTCCTGAACTCACAGGCCTTCAGTTATCAGATCTCAAAGAGTAAAAAAGGATCACACGATCCCTTCCAGCCCTCTCCGCGCAGTCACGTCTGCATTTCACCACAAGAAGATCGAGATCATAGGAGCCTCCAGAGGTTGGTAAAGCAGTAAGAGAGGGAGGTATGCTTAGTCTTCAGAGACTTAAGTTGCCTCAAATCCAGCCTCACACAGAAAAATCTAATAATTCTCTATTTCTCTTGATTTTTGTTACTGTTGAAAAAAGCACACGCAGAGCTGGCAGATGTGTTAAATCTATAACTTAAAGCATTTTAATAAAAACAAAGCAAAATACATTTCATAATCCATCCACTGGCACAATGTATAAAATATGTTAAATAACAACTTTTAATATTAGTCACAAAATACACCATGTTGTATAAAAATAGCTGTATGCACACTGCTAAAAGAGAATGTAAAACTGCTCTGAATAGGCCATGCAAAGACATTCAGCTTTGACCTTTCAATTTCCAAGCACCTGTTGGATCTGCTACTGCATTGCTTCTCCTTCTGCTTGGCAGGGGTTTGTGCTGGTATGTGGGGACCTCTCCCCTCCTTCTCCCCATCCTGCACACAATGCCCTGGCAAAGGGTTTTAGAAATGGCTGGCAAATTTAAGGTGCATCACATCGGGCATCTCAGTGGCCCAATTTTCACAGCTTATGTTTCAGAAAGTGCTCAACATCCACGTCCTCCTTCATGGACACCTCACCTTGGTCATTCAAAATCCTAGCTTTTCTGCCAGCAACCTTCCAAATTATTCCTGACCCCTGGTGCAGCCCAGTAGTAAAACTGGAAGCAAAACTCTAGACACCCAACCTGAGATCACTGCAGGAGGCAGAATGCAGCCGGTGCAGCACCATTTTTGGACAGATGTACCTCTGCATTTGATAATCCTAAATTATTCACACACCAAAATTCACTGAAGCCTGCCCATTCCCATGAAGAACTCCAGGTAACACACACAAAAGGATCTGGAGAAATATGAGTTTACAGAAAGGAAGGTAAAACTGAGGATAACATTTAAATAGAAGAAAAAAAACCACAACCCAGACACTAAATATAAACTGTTATATGACCAGTCTGTTATACCATGGCTACCAGGCTTAAGAACATCACTGCCAGAGAAGAGAACATAATGGACAGTCACACACATGAGATAAGAAACACATTTCAGTTAAGAACAAAAGTACGTCAGATAAAGAAACAACACACCCCCAGCTCTCATCCCACATGCTGACATACAAACTATCAACAGGATATTAAAAATAAAGCAACCCTCTCCTCTTCATCTCTCCAAGCCTGAGTGATCCTCACACCTTTACAGGCTCAAGCCTGGTACGATTTCAGCACGATGAAGGTAACGGAGACAGATCCACCCAGTCAGCATCTTTGTTTCCTGAGTCTACAGAGGGAGATGGAGAAGGGCACTGTTGGTTGAAAACAGTCCCTGCTGCTGACACAAGCAGCAGCACCTTCAAGATGTACCATCAAGGAGAGCAGCCATAGGCAGGGAGAGACTTGATGCTCTGCCAGGCAAAGCTAGAAAGTGTTTTTTTTTCCTGATGTTTTCAAGTTCTCATTTAAAGCATGCTCTTCTAAGAAAATAAGGAAAGCTTAGTGATTTATCACCTCAGATAATACAGCAGCAAGCCCATCTTCTCCAGTTTAAAAAGATCACTTAAATTATCTTAATGCACCAAATCTGACAGGCAAATACATTCCCATAAAAAGCTGTCCCCTTAAAGTTACAAGTCACATCACAAGAGCAAGCTTCTAATCAAAGTGTCAGAAGCAGGGAAGCTTTTATCAGCCCTGAAACCCCACGTAAGAACACAGGCTGATCTTGCCTATTCATAGCAGGGAAGAAGTTTAAAAGGCTTTATGGGGAACTGGCTGGAAGTCACTGGTTTTGGTGGCGTGCGTCATGGCTCTGCGCTTGGCGAGGCGGGACTTGGATGGAGGAGAGAGCTTCATGGAGCACACGGCATGGGCAACGTTCTCCTGCTCTGCGCTGAGCTCGTTCTCGTGCTGAGACAGCTGGCGGTTAAGGGCTATGGCCTCAGCAGCAAACAGCGTCAGGTCCTTTGTGCTACTGTTCCTTTCAAGGGGGAAAGAGAAGAAAGCCATTACCACACAGCCTCACTCCACCTGGGTGCCCTTCAAAGCAGAGTATCCATTTCCAGACAGCTTTATTTCTCCTGCCAAAGCACTGACACAGCAGACAAAACGATTAATATTTGCATCTCCTTATTACAAGGGCCAGCAATACTTAAGAACGCTCTGGGGTTTTGGAAACAGGCACAGTTCTAGTCATTGTTCTGCCAAGAACTCCCCACATAAACCCAGGAAGCCACCTGAGATGCCATGCTTGATTCCTACATGGATATCCTTTCTAAAAGGATAGGCACGTGGGGCAGCACAGTCGTCTGCTCAGAGAACAACAAACCCACTGTAAGTTCACATCTGGCTTTCCTTAAGGAAATGCATTTCTGATGGGAAGACCCACCTGGAATTGCCAGGGGCAGGCATGGAAACAGAAGCAGGGGTATGTGACTCAGGCTCTCTGGCATGGAGAATCTGTCATCAAATCACTTTAAATGAGGCTTGCCCTGCTCACTGTTAACTTAATACTGTGATTAGCACCAAATGCAATGGAAGTCAGACCTGGGTCTGTGTATATGATTATTCAGCCATCAGAACAGTTGCTCTGGATAACACATGCCTTTATGCCTTTTTCCCCTCCTGGGCAGCAAACTGCCAAAACCCTCATTATTTCCTGTCTAAGATTAGCACTGCACTGCAGGATTCCTCTCCAATGCCTTCCGCACAAACAAGCAAGATAGATCATAAAGAGGAAAAAAAAATTCATCACAGAGCTTTAATATTTCTGATGTTTTTAACAAAATTAGTGCTGCATATTTATGCAGTTCCACTTTCAACCAGGGATCTTACCCCAGAATTTATCACCCCCTATCTCTCTATCTATCAGTACTGATTCTTGGCCAAGTTTACAGACATTAAAACAAACAAACAAATCTAATCAGAAAAAAAACCCCAAAATACCACAGAGACAGTTACCTTTGAAGAACTTGAGGGGTAGGTAAGCCCCTTTCAGGAGCCTGCTAGAAGAAGCAGATAAGAAAAGTTAGTTACATATTTGCAGCTGGAAACCAAATGATAAAAACCAGGTGACTCCCCCAAATCTTTACAACTAATGCAGATTGCACATGAACAAATTCACTAAGTTTACAAATCACCGTGGACATGTTTTATAATCCATCTACCCTCACAAGACAATGCCACAGTGTGCAGGTGTAAGACTAGTTCTTTGGAAGCTCTCCAGAGGATCTACCCCTTCTTTCCTGAACTGGGAACTAAAGCAAATGAAGATAGTGCTGTTCTTTTAAAATTGTGTCTACCAGCACTCTGCATTACTGTATTAGAGAATAACACAATAATTCGTGTACCGCAGAGCTTGGTATTCACAAGAAAGCCATTTAAAATGCATAAAGCAATAATTAAAAAAAACAAAGCAAACAAAACCCAAACACTTAAAGCTTGACAGATTCACCAAAACATTTAGTACTCAAAGCTCCAGAAAGATTAAAGCCACTGTATGTGGTTTAATTAATCAACGTAAGAGCACTAAAAACACCTTATGTCTCTATTAAAAGTTTAGAGACAGGGTACAACTTGTTTATCAGTTTGGAAGGAGAAGAACCCTTAAAAAAATATCAAGGGGTAACCCTTAAGAATATAAAGGGGAATACATACTCCTTGAACCCATGAATGTTGCAAAACTTGAGCAGCACTAAGTCGTTCTTTGGCATCACGAACCAGCAACTTTGAGATGAGATCTTTGGCCTCAGAGGATATGTGTGACCAGTCCTTGTCAGGAAATTCATACTTGCCTTCCTGAATGCTCTCAAAAAGCTTGTTCTAGTAAAGGAAAAATTCTTTAATTTAAATAGCAACTGGAGTACAGCCAGAAAACTTCCCAGGTGCAATTCTTCTCACTCCATTTTAACTGCCTGAGGTGCTGGCTGACAACTGAAACCATCCAATCTCCTCAGGGAGCCAATGAAGAGTAACAAGCAGCATCCTAAGATGGACAGAAAACCTTGTCTTATGAAAACACCTTCTCCCCCCAACCCCCCTGTAACAGCGCAGCCAACATACCCAGGTTTTGGAAAGAATAAATTCAGTTCCTCCATGGCTACTCCCCTGGGGCTCAACTCATCTAAGGAACTGTGGTGACTACTATAAACCAGATCAAGTAGTACGTAATACAGGAGGATTGCAGGGTGGGGGAGAAGATGAGGAGAAGCTCCAAGATCTCACATCAGGAATACAGAGAGGCAGTTGCTAAACCTTACTTTAGAAAGAGGGACAATCACTTTTGGGTTACCACCCTCACTTCTCAGTGACAGCATTTCCACCCAACAGCTGCTTGGGTTACAGACACAACTCTTCACTGCTGACATTATGGCAAGTCTTACATCCCAAGTTCAGGGGGCAAAGCACACTCCCACACGCACCCAGGACAATCACCTGGCAAACTCTGCAGACTTCTCCTTTGTCCCAGCCACAGTCTGTACCACAGTTGCCCACAAAAGGGGGATAACCGCTGAGCATGATGTACAGGATCACCCCCAGGCTCCAAAGATCACACCGCTTATCATAGAAAGTGGCCTCCTCCGTGAAGACTTCAACCACTTCTGGTGCCATGTATTCTGCAGAGCCACACTAGGAAACCAAATTCAAGCAAGTTTTCAAAAGGGAGGGTCAAATCAAAACAAGACTCTGGTTTGTTAGTCTCCTTTCTTTATGGTAGACAGCTTGGTCCAAAGGTGGAATCAGGCATCAGGGAATGCTGAAGCTTACTGCTGGCTTTCACTGCAGGTCTCATTTTGTTAAGCCAAATCACAACTGCTGCAGCCCTCAAAGGTCAAATGGAATTGCCAAGAGCTTGGAAAGATTTTTTGAGCATACTGCACAGTAAAAAAAATTAAACTAATTTCAGGTGTGAAGACTACAGAGACCTAATAGAAGGCAAAGGAATCCCTGTGTTAATACAATCATGTAGATTCACATAATCCTTTACACGGGGCCAAAATATTAGTTTACATATTACAGGTTTTTAAATCTTATCCATTAGTTATCAGGCTTTTCAGAAAGTAAACAAGTATATCATGGAAGGTGATTTCTTTAACTGATTCCTGCAAAACTGTCAGGTTTTTCTTTTGCAGTAAAGCCAAAAGCATAGCTTTCCAAACTAACATGTATTATAAAGCCACACATCAATCACAGAACTTGCATTACCTTTCTCTCACAGTTCTTAGCTGCAGAACCCAAAAATGGGGAAATTAACACAAAACTAAAGTTCCAATCCAGTCCATAAGCACACAAAACACCTCCAAGAGAAGATTCCCATTTGATAGGGTAAGAGACAAACAGGATCAACGTGTTACTTTCCGGCTAACAGGAGAATTAACACAATGAGCTCCTGAGCTTTTGTTCTATGACTGGAAAACCAAGATGGCATTTACCTCTCATACACCCACTTGAAATGAACTACCCACCACTGGATGCAGTTGCAGCTAGGCCCTTTGGAAGCTCTCCTCTAGGGACAAGATTATGGTAGAAGAGAAAAGCATGTAGGTCTCTTACCGGCGTTGTTAATTCAGGAGTAGTTATTGGAGTGCAGGCACTGTTCAGCTTCACCCCACTACCAAGATCAAAGTCACATATTTTTACTGGTGATACCTAAAAAAACAAGGACAAAACAACAAGAGGTCCAAAAGACTGACTACTGCAATACATATGAATACAGTACCATGTGGAAAACCCCAGGACAAACCCCGTTGTTCACTAGGGGGACTAGTGAAACCCAGTCCCTTACAGGTGTACTATCCCACTCCTTACATTTGTCTCTCCTGTCCCAGTTGCCCCCATGTCCTTATCATCTGAAACTACTCCATTAATTTTTTTTATCTGCCTAGGCAAGTGCCAGTACACACCAGGGCAGTTTGGGAATCCCAACGTGACCAGCTGGCCTCTAAGTGTTACTTGTACTGCCTAGGAAGAGACAAGCTCCTACACTGCAATTACCCTGCCCTAGCTAAAAGCAGCTGCCTTTTTATCTCCTGGCCAGATTCTCACATTTTTACAACATATAGAAGGATTTAGCCTCTTTCAGGCTTCAGTTCTATGAAATTTAGTTGAAGATCACTATCAGGTTCAGAAGTCTTCAAGAAGAGAAAGACAGACTGTGAGGGCTGTATTTGGAAACCAAGTTAAAGAAATACACTGCAGAATATACTGAGAGCAGAGCAGCACCTTTTCTGGAGATTCACATAGGATGTTTTCAGGCTTCAGGTCCCTGTGAGCAATACCTAAACAAGAGTATAAATGTTTGTTAGAGAAGATACACTCCATTTCTTATTAGCTTTCTTTTTTAGGAAGTGGACTGCCTGAGTCTGTTCCCAACCCCTCCACTGATACTGCAAATAGCCATGTCAAAGCATGCTTGTTAAAAGTCACTGTTGCATCCTGCAAAACCTTTGTCATCCTTAAATGCAGACTAGAGTGAGTCAAGCAAATAATAACCTGTTAACACTGGAATTTTTTGGCTTAGACCAAATGTATTATGTTAATTAAAGCCACTTTACTAAGGTGACTGACCTGCAGGAAGGTTTACTTATGTATAGTTTAGATGATTTTTGTGCCTTCTACAGTAAGGTCCTTTGGTTTTTTTCCCCAGAAGGATCAGTTGGTGGTTTGCTGAACTCCTACCAGCACAGGCAATATTTGAGATGCCCCTAAAAAAACCCTTTCCAAGTGAAAATATCACCCTTTTAATGCTGAGGTACATATTGATTCCTGAAGTAAAATTAAAAAATTCAAAGGTTTGGTTGGCCACACAGAAGACAACATCAAAGGAGACCAACCAAAGGGCTTCTTCTACATTCCTTCACCTACTATCAGAAGAGACAAGAGAACAGGGGAACACAGGGTTATCTACCCGTTGAATTCACATGCAGAGATGGCTCTATGTTCTCAAAGCAGCTCTTCAAATGCCCAAACACAACATTTCTGGAAGATCTCCATTTAAATCAATCAAACTTCATGGGAAGTCAGAAAATGAGAACCAAAAATCTAATCAAACAAACAGCTTGCCTGTAGTTCCACTGCACTTTGTTTAAAACACAAATTACCCACCAAGCACACTTGATACTGATCCAGAGTATGAGGGAAAAAAAAATATCCCACCAAATTCTAGGTAAGGGAGTTTCTAATCTCTTCTCTTCAGCATATTCCACAAGACATGACTTAAAACACAACATTTTTAGCAGAGCACTGATCTAAAGGAATCCTAACGATGCAGTTCATGTTGCTTATGCATGGAAGATGGGAAACACAACAAATGAAGATACCCCATGCTGACATTACAGCAGGCTGTCCAAACTCCCAACAGTTGGCTTGGCTTGCAATGTGAAACCCAACAGCACTGTTTTGTATTACAGTTTCAATTCAAATGTCTGATTACATAACATTTTATTTTGCAGTTGCACACAGCGCTGAGAAAAGAAAACAACTGCCTTTAAACACTCCTCCAGTGGATTATTAGCAATAAAGCACACACATCCCAAGTGGGTGTAAGGCAGTATAATCATCCAGCTGAGTTTTAAGCTACTCCTGGTGAAAGAATTAGTTGTCCTCGTTCAAATGCTTTTTATTTTTTTTAAATTATCTAGTTATAGCACCTCACTGTTAAGCTGTACTATAAAACTGCTTTAATTTCCTGTTTGCTTTAGTGTTTTGTATGCTACTTACTAATTACTTTAATGTCACATGGAAGAATCATAAAGAGAACAATAAAATGAAAGAGAATGGTGATGTAGCCCATCCTGCAAGCCAGGTCCCCACAGTACCAATCCACAGCACACAACAAGAAAGAAAGTGGTTTGCTGCTCTAAAGCCATTTTAATGAATCACTCCCATCTCATTTGGGGCTAGGGGAATTAAAACTAAAAGCTGCTGAGAGAGAACTACAGAAAGAGGTTAGCTGAGTCAGTGTTAAACTTCCTGGACCAGTGTTCCTAGACTCAGCTGTTAAGCCACCTACTACAGCACGAATATATTGAGTAACTATTTCTCCACACATTCAACCTAAATTCCCTGTTCCTTATTTGCCCCATACCCCAAAGTCAAAATCTTCTAAACACAGGCATTCAAAGAGTATATTCTCTGCAGCCTTAAAGTTATCACATATGAAGATTACCTAAAATCTTAATCCAAACTAATTTGTTTCCACATTCAAATTAACTTCTCACAACGTAATAACAACCTGTGACAAGATCCATATCCCTCATGTTTACCATTGCTTTGCTTCCATTTTTTTAATAGGTTCAACCTACCAAAGGCACCAATGCTGTGATTCCAGCTCAAGCATATAAGACATCCTGTGACTTAGAAGTGAAGCCTATGCAATTAAACATTCATTGACCTGGGGCCAGTACTGAACAACTTAGCAAACCTAGATCTGCTGTGCATCTGTAAAACCTGGCTAATGAATGGAGAGAAAAGTTTATCAGAATAAATAACCAATAAACATAGCCTCTAATTACACACCATTCTATTCAGAGGTAGTCACTGTCATCAAGTGAAAGCAAACATGAAATGAAGCTGCTTAATCTATGGAAGGCCAGATAATCACAGCATTAAACAGCTTCTGTGCCACACTCAGCACTAATGTATAAGCTAGGATGATCATGCACACAGATATTTTGAAATGAAAGAAAAATACTGCTAAGTAGGAAAGGCATCAGGAAAAATTTTCATGTGAAAGAGCTCTCTGCAAATGGAACTGCTTTAAACTTGTGCAAACCCCTAATGAAATGAGGGCATCTTCCAACAAGGACTACGGTTCACTTGTAGGTCTCTCAACCCAACAGTGGGGGCCTAAACATGGAGACCAAAAGCTACTACAAACAAAGGTCTTGTAACCAGCAGAAATTCTGGATAAAGACATCCAATAAATTCTGGATAAAAGCATCTCTGTAGACCTGAGAGAGGATGAAATTAAAAAGACTATTAGCTCCTGTTTGAGTAACCTTTACACAGTGGCTTAGGTAACAAGAACAAGCAAACAGATTCAACCCTGATGTTAATTCTCCCTGAACACAAATTTAACTTTTCTTCAAAAGGCTATATCATCTTTAGACAGCTGATGACTTAAACTACCCTATTATGACAATAATATTATAGAGAAAAACAGCACAAGTCATCTGGCATTGCTATAAATAGAATTTCTAGCAAAGGCTGACTACTTAGAGAAAGAAGTTTATAATATCAACTTGTGAAGACTGAGAGGCTTCTCTTACCTTTTGTATGAAGAAAATCCAGAGCAGAGGCAATATCTCTCACCACTTTGCTAGCTTCTCGTTCATTAAAGTGCTTCCTCTTCTGTATATGAGCCAGGATTGAACCTGTCAGAGTAAAGGGTAAAAGAAAAAACCTTAGTACAAATACTGCCTGGGCTGAGAAAAGGCTTTGTCAATACAAGAAGAAAAACACCACAGCCACTACTAGTCTGCCACAAGGGGAGCACTGATCTCAGACGAACAGGGCCAGAATTTAAAAGAGTTATCTGCAACTAACACTCTGGCCACGTTTACATGGTAGAAACTGAACTGTTACAATCCTGTGTCTTTGTCAGAAAAGAGCCTAAGAAAATAATGAGCTAATATAGAGTATCATGAATCCATAACCTTGTTGCTCCTGTTTTCTAACAGCCTTTCCCAGCAGGCAACTTCTGTGGATAGGGGAATGACTAAGAAAATGGTAAAACTGAGCAGCTTCAATACTTAAGCACACAAGAACATGATTTTCAAACACTGAAGCCTTCTAGTTTGAGCACAGCATGAGAGGCACTTCATTTATACTGTCCCAGCATATGACCAGTCTGTTTTCCACACACTGAACAGTAGAGATTGACCAGCAGTACAAGTAAAACACAAACATCAGCTACAGATGTACACAGCACTCCAGCAAAACCCACTCTCCCCCAGGTCACAAGTGGCCATGCTCAAATTCTTTCAGTTACCAGAGCCACAGGAGTGCAAAGCTGAAAATGGAAAGCCCAGGTTACACCTCAACATTGTAGGTAAGATCAGTCCCTGAGCCTGGAGTTACTAAAGAAAGGTTGGCATTGAAGTTGCACGTTCTTATTCTCACCAGCCACACTGCTTATACCAGCCCCTGTTGTACATCAGAAGCTGGGCTGATCCTTAACTCCCATTATTTCTTTCTTCAAACCAACACACCTAACACTTCACCTGCTGAAGTTTTTCAAAGAGAAAACTAGCCTCAGCCCTCACTGACTACTTTAACAGTAGTGGCTAAGAGAGGGAAGAGATGTAGGGTTATTATCCACTCAGCGGCCAGGCAGGTGCACTGACAACCAGCCTCACAAAGAGGGTTAACTAATGGAAGGATGCAGAGATGGGAAAACAGACAAATGCAGATTTGTCCTATTTGAGCCC
The DNA here is from genome assembly GCA_027925045.1 of Hypotaenidia okinawae. Taxonomy (NCBI): domain Eukaryota; kingdom Metazoa; phylum Chordata; class Aves; order Gruiformes; family Rallidae; genus Hypotaenidia; species Hypotaenidia okinawae. The sequence goes on from BSDF01000009.1 coordinate 24,493,523, forward strand.
TATTATAGCCAATTTGTCAGAGCAGCCTGCGCATCAAGAGGAACACTGTTAGGGGAAACCACAATGAAACGATGCAGCAATTTTGAGGGAAGGTAAACAAAAGGCAAAAAAAAAATCCTCTTTAAAAAAAAAAAAAAGAGTTCTGCATCTGTACTGAAAGAATTAGCATTTCTCACACATATGGTTTGCTACTGAAAACCTTCTTGACCAGTGACAACAGATGATGTTCTATGGACAGCACAGTTCAGAAACCCAGGTTTTCTTTGAAGGGCAGGACACACTTTCAACTCACATATTTGCACCACCATGCAATTAATAGACATTATAATTATGCTCAATGCAGAAAAATGTGAGAAAGTCCAGAAAGTACTTGATGTAGCCTTCTCATTCCCCAGCTGAGTGGTTAATACTGGAGACCAGTAACCACACATGCTCACTTGACTGGTCCTCAAACAGCCACAAGCAGACCACTTCACAATTAAAGCAACCCAAGGCAGAAGCTTTTCATAACAGTGCTCCCTGAGTTTCAGGAAGATGTCAATCCTACATCAAGGGAAAGTGTTACTGGAGTACACAGATGCTGCATCATGCATAATACCTGACATACTGTGCATCTTGCCTGAAGGTACTGTGACCTATTAACTATATTCCAAAGCTTCCACCTTAACAGAGCTGAAATTTCCATCACTTAACTGCAGAAAGGAATTGCAACTGTGTGACCAGAACCATCAATATTCAAGGATAACCATATTTCAGGCTTTGTATATTATTTCCTTTACTACTTCTTTGTCTTTAAATTCTCAAGCATTTAAAACAAGCTCTTCATTTTCTGCATTAAAATGCTGAGACAAAAAGGACAAAGATGATTGAATGAACAGTTACTGCACGGTACCTCCTCGCAGCTTCTCAAAGACAAGGTAGTATCTTGTGTCATCTTCAAAAAACTCTATTAGCTCCAAAATATTCCTTTTAAAAAAATACATTTAAAAGGTAAATAGAAAGAATCAGGCACAGAGAGTAAGCAGAGCAATGAAGAGTTTCAGCACAGATAATTAAGTACTGGAACAGACCAAAAATATAAGTTCTATTTAAGCAAGCTGCCTATAGCATTAAAACCCCATTTCCAACTCACATTGAAATTTAAGTGGGGAGGAAACAGGCCAAATACCCAAGTCAGACAGGATCATGAGAAAGTTTTGCTGCTGCTCAGTTGACAGGAAGATACCTGGCATTAGACTGTATTTAATAATTTAGAACATTGCATTTATGCTGAAGGCAAGAAAAAAAAAATTGGCATTCTTTCCCTCTGGAAATCACAAGACAGAATATGTAGAGCTGGAAGGAGACAGGCATCTGTCAACTTCACATTAAATCCAGCACCTTCCATTGCCCATTTTAGATTAACTTCTGTTTAGCTGGTGTACAGCCTTTGCAGCACAACACAAATACCCCTCAATGCTTTGAGAATGTCAAACACAGATGTCAAGGTCTTTCTATACTTAGAGTACACACAAACCCCAAATTCACCTCGTGCTCATGAGAGGCTGTTGTTCATCAGTTATGTACTTGATGACCACATGCTCTTATCCACTGACAGAAAAAGATAACGTGTTTCTCCACAGCACAACATAGCCCCATGAGTTTGGTAAATAACTTTGTCTTAAATTATCTTTAAGTATTAAGCTGAAAATTGTTAAAAAAAGGTCTTGAGAACAGCTGCACAGCTGTAGTATAGATAACAGCTGTTGCATACGTTCTAGCTCAGCAGAGACATCTAAGCAGAGCGTGCTGCCACTGGCTGCAGAGCCTTTCCCTCTTTTGCAGAGACAAGTAACAGCTTCGAAGTTGCTGTGAAGTGGCTATGTGAAGTCAGCACACATCCAAATGAAAACTAAATTGGCTGATCTAAGACTTCCAGTGGAAAAGCAGGAAGGCTGACACACAGGACAAACCACACATGAAGAAAAAGATGAGAGTCAAAATGTTAACTCCTTTCAGGCAAAACCCATGCATCACAAGGACATTCAGGTTACAATGATCTGGTTGCTAATTGAGCTATGCAATTTTTACTTTGTAAGGGTTTCCCTAGATTTCACAGGTGAAATTCCTCTTTTGAATAGGTCAAGCTTAAATTTCAGCTCATTTTAAAGGGAATACTGCAAAGCCCCTAATGTGGTCAGGTAAGGGGCTTAAAAATTTGGGGGGAAAATAAATAAATAAATCAAGATACTTCAAATAAACACAAGACACCATACTTACTTGTTCCCCTGACATTGGTACAACGTTTCTATTTCACGAAAAACCCGACTCCGACTGTGCCCAGCATTTTTCTCAATGATCTGTAGAAAGAGTGAAGAGCTCATATCTGAAACTGCTGCAGGAGCTGTGCATGTGGCTCTGGAATTAGACAACTGATCTAAAGGTTGAATCCCAGGCATGCCCACCAGGAAACACTCCACCCTTGTTTGTTTGTTTAATTTCTCATCTGTCATTTATTTACAGTGTCGGTAGAGCTGTGGAAGGTGTTCAAAGGACAAGAGAAACAATGGCAGGAGAAGAAAGGAACTAAATTCATCTGTTACACAGTCTCTGGCCAGTGACCACAAGCTTTTTCTTGCATAATTTTAACTCTGCAACGTGCAGAAAAGGATATCCTTTTGAGGGCTACAAAAATAGATTTGAGTCACATCAGACATTGAGCAGTGAAAAAGAATTTGTCGTTACAGGCATTTAAGCAAGAGGCAGTAAATTCACAAAATGAGAGTTCAGTCTTTGTGCTCACATCTATTAAATCAAATATTTTGACATCAGCACTGTTTCTACAAAACAAAAACCAAAGAGAGACCCATTAATAGGGCCTAACATACTGAAGAAAAGGTACATTCAGAGCCCTTCTGTACTGCCATCAGAAGCGACCTTTCTTTACACACTCCTCAGGCTGAATAAGGACAAGGGCTTTCTGCAGAGTCTGATACTGATCAACTGCTACATGAACTGGAAGCTCATGACATTACTGGAAATGCTACCACCACCTTTATCCAGGATTTGTTTCTTATTTTTACAGCCTGGGTTCCCCAGTACACAATGGGCAACCATTCACCAGCTGGGACTTGGGATCTGATTACACCTAATCACAAGAATAGCAGTTCATTTATTCCAGACTTCCAGATTCAACAGTTCTGCAAAGTACATGCAAAATTAGGGCATCTATAGGACTTGGTTTTTAAAAGGATTTAAAATTTTGTGCCTATGGTTTTTGTAAAAGAATCAAGCTTAAACCTTTCATATTATTTGTGCTTGTCATTACACAGAGAACTCAGGATAGCCACAAATCCATAAATGGGTCCACACACTTAATATATTGGTATTACAGAAGATTCACCTCTATTAAGAAAAAAAAAAAGACAGCACTAGATGAACTGATGCTCTCTGAACTCTGAGCAGCATTCTCAAAAACTTGTCTATTTGATAAGCCATGCTAGGTGATGACTCAGCCTCTTCTTTCGTAAGAATAAAAACTCCCAAAACCACAAGGTAGCACTACAATCAAATCAGGACATGAGAGAAAGCCTGCCCTGAGACCTAACCATCAAGGTCATTTACTGTTTGTGAATTCTATTTGCTGCTGAGAAACCAGTTCACTCCAGAGGCACAATACTTTAGACAGATATCTCAATGGTTATAAAACAGGCTCACTTCAAGCATCAGAAATTTTCTAAAAGCTTTGCTATTGCCCACTTAATTACAGGTTTTCACTGAGACACTAGGAGGGAGAAGACACTTTACAGACAGAAGTGATGCTGCTTTTACTCTATACTTACTTTTACTGCATATTCTTTCCCAGTTTGGAGGCTGACAGCACCCTGAACTTTGGCATATGCTCCCTCACCAAGAAGCTCAGCAGTCAGCTTGTACAAGTCTGCCAAAGAAGTCCAACAGAAAGAACACATTAGCCAAAGCACTTCAGTGAATAACATCAAGACTAACTATTTGTCTGATGAGCATCCCTCATATGACAGCAACTGTAAAAAACCCCTTGGTAATGAAGACAGAAAATAGATTTATGCAGTATTAAAGTAGATATGCCAGCCTTAATTATGCGTCATTTTTCACTCCCCCTTCAAGTTCCAGGAAAACTTAAAACAGACTTAATTCCAGCATCAAAATTACAAGTTTGCTCATAGAAGAATCATTTTATATCCCAGCAACTGCTGACACCTCATCCACCTTACTTGTTTTCATGTAAAACCCAGAACCAATTTTTTCAGGTGGAAAACATTTCCCTCCTTGATCAGAAAATACCTACCATGAAAAAAAAAATCTACTTGCAGATAGAGTGTTCTAAGTATAGTTCAAATTTCAGTGTTTAAACCTAGAAGACTGTTAGGGAGTGGAACACCTTCCTTATGAGGAGAGGCTGAGGGAGCTGGGTCTCTTTAGCTTGGAGAAGAAGAGACTGAGGGGTGACCTGATTAATGTTTATAAATATGTAAAGGTTGAGAGTCAGGAGGACAGAGCCAGGCTCTTCTCAGTGATAGGACAAGGGGCAATGGGTGCAAGCTGGAGCATAGGAAGTTCCATGTGAATGTAAGGAGAAACCTTTTCACTGTGAGGGTGACAGAGCTCTGGGACAGGCTGCCCAGAGAGGCTGTGCAGTCTCCTTCTCTGGAGACATTCAAACCCACCTGGACACATTCCTGTGGGATTTAGTCTGGGTGACCCTGCTCTGGCAGAGGGTTGGACTAGATGGTCTTTCAAGGTCCCTTCCAACTCCTAATGTTCTGTGATCTTGATGTGCAATGTACCTTACAGTGCTACTTGCCCACTAAGTAGTTCTACGCTGGTCAGCTTTGCCACACTGAACTGTATTTTACCTACAATGCTTCACAGTATTTGTGTTCACATCTATTAAGTCAAATATTTTGACATCAGCACTGTTCCTACAAAACAAACAAAACCCAAACAAACCCCATCACCAAACCAAAACATACCACCAGGCTACAAATAGGACTCAGATTTCACCACTAAGAGAAGAAAAAGCAACTGAAGACTAGTGTGGGGGATAAAGAAGAACAGGAATCATAGAATCGTAGGGGTTGGAGGGGACCTCGAGAGATCATCGGGTCCAACCCCCCTGCCAAAGCGGCTCCCCAGCTCATATTGCACAGGTTGGTGTCCAGACAGGTCTTGAGTAGCTCCAGAGAAGGAGACTCCACCACCTCCCTGGGCAGCCTGTGCCAGGGCTCTGTCACCCTCACTGGGAAAAGTTCTTCCACACGTTGGTGTGGGACTTCCTGTGCTCCAACTTGCAGCCATTGCCCCTTGTCCTGTCTCCACAGACCACTGAAAAGGGGCTGGCTGATTCCCCCTGCATCCCCTGCTGAAGATAATTATAGACTTTAATTAGGCCCCCCTTAGTCTTCTCTTCTCAAGACTGAACAGTCCCAGCTCACTCAGCCTTTCCTCATAGGGGAGATGCTCCAGGCCCTTAATCATCTTCGTAGCCCTTCTTTGGACTCTCTCCAGGAGATCCCTGTCCTTTTTATACCAAGGCGCCCAGAACTGGACACAATACTCCAGGTGTGGCCTGACCAGGGCAGAGTAGGAATGCTAACTTACATTTGCCAATGAACAGTGTTTAGCTAGGTAAAAAAAAAAAAAAAAAAATCAAGAACAGCAGAGGGAAAGCAGACCATTACAATTAAAAAGCTTAGAAGTTGCTACAAACCTTCAAACTTCCCAGGGACGTGATCTGTGGCTCTGGTTCTTTTTTTCTTTTTCCTTTTCCCACTGTCTGCTATGGGAAGAGGCTGACTGCTGACCATCTCTGTGTAGCAGAACATAAACGTGCCTTTAACACACAATTACTTTAGGAGAGAAGGAGCGCGCGTGCGCTCTGTGGTTAAGCTATCCCAAAGCTGCTCTGCTCCTCTTCATCGCAGGCTGTCATCTGTCTGTGTGCTGCCATCTCTCCCCCAAATTATCAGAGGAAGCCTAAAAAGACAATTTGGGGTGTTTTATCAAACCTCCCCAGAGCTGCTCGTTAACAAATGTAAAACCAGGAGGACATAACTATGCATCTGTAGCGAATGGCACCCTCAGAGCACCACAAGGCAAAGTATGGGAACTGCATCACCCGCCACCATGAGTATCCACCCTCAACATAACACATGCCCTGATGCAAGAGAAGATTTACAGCCCCCACAAGGGCACTATTCTTTTAAGCTATTCTACTGTTTTACAAGTAGGTTGTTGGTTTGGTTTTTTTTTTTTTTAAAGCCAGCTTAAGAACATGAGCTTCCAAAACAGGAGGAAGGTGTGGGTAAGAACCCAGTGTTTCAAACCCCACTGTGAAACAAAGCAACCACGGGAGTTCACAGGTCAAAGGAGCAATCTAGGTCAGTTTATGCTGCCAGGGAAAAAAAAACAAACACACACATTTCTCACAAACCCATGATGTGCCTTTCTAAACCACAGATCAGTGCATCACTTCTGCTCCAGAACAAGCAGTGCTTTATGGTATTTAGGTATTTTTTTTCCTGCATTGCTATCTGCAAATATTACAAGAACTTAGTCAGAGATAGCAATTCACTGATGCAAGATAATAATGGCAGAAAAAAGAACACACACCCACATGTTCTTATGGAAGGCCTAAATAAAAAACATTGCCATACAGTTGCTCTGCTTCTTCATACAGCTAACCTATCTCCAAAAAGGTTAAGTGATTGTACACTATAATTACATGAACACTTCTCCATAACACCAGTCACCTCTTGTCAAGTTGACCCAAACAGCTAAAAATCACAGCTCCAAGTCTTTGAGGAAGTAGCAAAGGATTACTAAGATGTGTTACAGCCAGGAGGACTTCTGAGTAAATTCTGAACTACAGAAAAAACCTAAATCCCTAGATATAGTGTAATTATGAGAACACTGGTAATGAAAAAAGAATAAGCCCTCAAGCTCTAAAAAGAACAACAAAGTTTTCTGGCAATTCTGCTTTAACAGAGAGCTTTGTGAACAGCAGTTTTCTGCCTTTTGCTGTTTCTAAAGTACTCTTTAAAAAAGCTCAAAGGCAGAAAATATCACACAATCTGCTAATACATTAAATACTTTTTCTGCCTGTCCTCCTTTGTATTTTTCTTGTCAATAACTGTCAGTAATAGCTATTATGTGTCACTTAGAACTCACATGGTGCCTGAAAATTTAAGGCAAGTGCTATTTTGAAAGCCCTTTCACACCTTATGGAAAAGCTTAACATACCACTCTAAGCCTCAAGACAATAGTAAATCCTTATTTTTGAGTCTTAAGCAGAATGTGTTAAGGAATCAATGATGGATAACATATGCAAGTTCTTACATATATGAAATATAAAAGCATACATTTTTTACCAACTTCTAAAGCAACTGCTTCTTTTTAACTCAAACTGACACCCATAGAGCTTCGAAGTTTAACACAGAGAAGGCTGCCTTTGACAGCAGGTGCCAGCTCTCCCCAGTTTCAGTTCAGCCTGCATTAGAAGCTATTCAGAACTGGGATTGAAATGACACATATGGAGCTGCTCAGAGAGACCTGGCCTGTTTCAAGGAGGTGCTTGATTTCCAGATGTCAAACAAGTCGTTGTCATGACCTGACCATAGGCAGGTTCTATGGCATTTCAAACACTGCAGTGAGACTAAAAATTATGCAAAAAGAGTCAAATCCTGCATCTTAACACAGCTGACATTTCTTCACAACCCTCTCCTGCACTCTACAAGTTGGCTATGATATTTACAGTCTGATGTTTAATAACTCACTACATAATTCCAATTCCCTTTAGTCTGACTCAATTCCTAAATTACAGAGAACTGCTTCCATAAAATCAGGAAGTTCACTAGTCATGTATACAGAAACCAAATTACTGAAAAGCTTATGTTTTTCAGCCTATAGTCTCCACCAAATCTGCTATCAGACAGGCATGAAGTGTTTGCTTATTACCCTTCTAGTCTGCTATTTCACATCATTGTCTAGTTTACTTCTGTCAACACAGCTTTTCCTTTAAAGGTACCACAGCTTCATTCTCATTATTCACTTTGTTACAATGAACCAGTACTTAAACAACAGCTGGTATGACAGGAAAATGCCTTTAGCCCAACCAAATGCTTTAGAGGCTTTTCAAGCTTTCAGAGAAATGCTTGTGTTTCTGTGACTACACACCAAAGAGTTTCTGATGACACTGAGCGTGCCTCAACCATCCAAGCAATGCCAAGGTGTTTTGCATACTGCAGGCCCACATCAAGTGACAAGGACACTGTGGGCTCTGAAGAAGATCACCCTGCTAGACAGAAAGCTCAGAGACTGGATGAACTGCTCTGGAGGAAAATGGCCCACAGACACATCAGGTCCAACATGAACATTTAACTGTTGTCATTTTAAGGTCATTTTACAAAGTGGCCCAAAGCACTGAATCTCTGCTTCCACCAAACCACTTGTCCACCCACACTGTGATCTATTCCAGCTGAATGCAGGGAGGTGGGAGCAGAACACTGCTTGGTGTTCAGAGCAGACCAGCCAAATCTTTGATAAAGAGCAATTCTTACATCCTTCTTGACTGGAACAGAGTCAGACTGCTCTCAGAGACTACTGTCTAACTAGCAGTCTGACAACAGCTGAAGAAATAGGGAATAGTTCAAATTCTGCTCTGCCCTTCTCTTCCAGTGGTTAGGACTGTGGCTCACTGATCCCTTAAAACAGTGAAATCCATACTGCAAGCAAAAAGAGAGCAAGTTTGTTTCTCAGCTGCAGCCTTGTTGAAGTCCTGTATTTTATCATCACTATTCAACACTGAGGCAATATTTAACATATATATTATTCAGAGCCTGCATGGGAAGGTACAGTTACAGCCTTTCCCTTTTGCGATTGTGGCCTCTACAGCTACCTTCAAAAAGCTGAACAAAAGCACTTAGCATAAAGATGACTTGCAAACAATACCAAGGGAAGAAGGAACAATTACAAGTTTCTTTTCATCCAGATCTTAAAATCACCTTCCACCTTGTTTCCTAACACTCCACATACAAACATGCCAAAACCCTCTCATTCTAACCTGCTTCCCAAGAGAAAGGAAGGGCTTTTTAGGAACCTGGCACACACGCATACAGGGAACACTTGGAGAACACAGTAGAGATGTCTTTTTCTATTAAGAAGGTACCTTGTTTGTGTGTTTGAATTCAGTGGAGGACCGCAGTTTAAGCAGAGTCAGGTCCTACTGCCTGCTTCAAAACTGGGTCTTGCTTGAGATGGGCTGTTGTGAAGCTGAAAAGGAACACAATCACATTTACATTCAGAAATCACATGAACATTGTTACATGCATTCAGGTGGTGCCCAGAGTCTCAAGAGATTGTAAGAGCCTGTTGTGCCAGGCTGTGTGACCACACAGCAAGAGCACACATTAAAGGCTTTGTAACTCTAGAATACAGTATGCAAAACACTGCCTTATTTCCAGTGCAAGTCATTTCAACTGAAGAAGAGATGCCCTCCTTACAGTCCCTCATACACACCAAAAAAAAAAAAAAAGATATTTATGGTGTTCATTAGTTCTTGTTTTTACACCATTGAAGAACCATAACAAGTTTAGATACAAGATACAGAATTACTCCTAATAGACAAGAATTACACTCCTAACAGACAGGCTGTCCTGGTTTCAGTCAGGATAGAGTTAACTTCATTTGTAGCAGCTGATGGGATGCTGTGTTTGGGAGTTACAATGAAAGCAGTGCTGAGAACACCCTGATGTTCTTAGTTGCAGTCAGACAGTCAAGGACTTTCTCAGCTTCTTCGTATTTCTCTACTCATGAGAAAGGAGGGGCGAAGCCAGGACAGGTGACCCAGATGGGCCAAAGAGAGTATTCCATGCCAATGACGTCCTGCCCAGGATAACGGGGGGCTGAGGGGAGGAAGAAGAGGGGCGGTGGCGGGACGCGTGCTGCTTGGGGGGACGGTCAGGTTCCGGGACAGCTCTGGGTGGTACGGCCTGAGTTGTGTGGGTCGGGGAGAAACTGCATTGGGGATCAAGAGTTTCATATTCTTTTGCTCTAAAGTCCTGTTAGCATTGGTATATTTTATCTTTCTGTTCTCTTAGTAAACTCTCCTTATCCCAACCCACGGGCCTCTTAGTTTCTTGGGTTTGGAGTTATTTGCCCCTTCCTTTTCCCTTCCCTTGTTCCCCCCTTTTTCCCTCTTCCCCTGCTCTTTTACTTTAAGGAGCAGGCAGCTGCGTGGATCTCGGCCCACAGCCGGGGGAAACCACGACACAGGCCAAGACTCTGCCAAAACAGAGAACCTCAACTGCAGTCATACATCACCAACATATCTTGAAATTGGTCTTGAAGGCAGCCAAACAGGCTCCAAGAGACCCGAAGCATGTGAAAGCATTTTGAACAATTGAAAATCTTCTCCTGAGGATGGGTACCACTAGTACTGACTTCACTTCTAGCAAGCAGCAACCAAGGCAGTGATGCCCAGGGTAACACCATCTGAAGAAAAGAGGAATCAGGACTGGGGATTCACAGAAGACAGACACAGCCCACAGTTCAAATGATGAAACAAACCCAAAGTTGATGTGCTGGCACAGGATGTTTTGAGAAGTGGTACCTAAACATCTTCAGTTACAAAAATATTCCTGTCCCACAGATACTGCAAAAACAAATGCCTTTTATTCAGGTCAAGTAAAACACCACCAAGATCTCTGATGAGGCTTCTCTAATTGAGACTTTAAAATACTTTAAAAACTGAACAACATCATGCAGACCAGTCTGCACCTCCTCAACTGCATCCAACTTCTCTGTTGATTTGTGTTTATTTTCAGAGATATTGTTTACTTGTTCAAACAGCTACCAACAGATTCAATAAAATAGTTGGGCATGAGCAAGTCCAGTCATTCCACAAGTATGACAGACTTGGGACTCTCAGACTTCAAATGTAGAAGTGTGTGCTCAGAACTAAAAAAAAAATAAATAAGGCACTTCAAAGTTCCAGACATCCAGACTTTTGGGCAAAGAAACAAAATATAAACACATTTCAATCTCATTTTCCTCCCAACTCAGTTACTCACTGAGCAACTTGGTCCCTCCCTTCTCCAGCAACACTTTGATTCCTGTAGATGTGGCTCAGTGAAACAGGACTTACTCAGCAGGTGGTGGTTCTGCCAAAACCTGCTACTTGCAGGAAGCTCAGAATAATCAAAGCTACCTTTATAAAGCAACTACACAGTGATTAACAGTAATGTTATGGATCAAGAGAAATACAAGCTGAAAAGGAAGGATGCCCAGTTCTTTAGGTTAGCCCTGTGTCAAATCCAGAGGCAGATTATTTGAATACTCATTTTGTATTGCATTAAGAAAATTAATTTCAAATTGTAAGAAATTAGTATCCTTACAAGTCACTCATCTTTACAGTACTTTGCAATAATTAATTCTTAGCTGTCAGTGTTACCTGCTCATCCAACCTACAAAATAACTCTGAATCTGAATAGATTTAAAGGTGGAAGAGGAACTTAAAAATATTCAATAATCTTCCCCAAAAGATCTAGGAGCATTAACATTTTTAAAAGAACACTCCAAAGTCCACAGGAAGCCTGAGCAACCTGATTTCATGCAAGAGCAAGTCTCAGAAAAATCATCAATTTTGCCTTATCACAGACAGTACTGTAACACCTACACAGTGTAACAGCTGACACCAGCCTTCTAAAATCCTTCAGCCTGTAGAAAAGGTTACAGCAACCTTTTCCTTTACCTCTGTACTTCTACAAGTGTGACAGAAGGGAATCACAGAGAGAAGACCCAAGTCACCTTATCTTCTGTGTACACAAGTTAAAGACTCTAACTTTTTGGATGTACCCTCAGCTAGCCACTTCCCCTGCAAATGAAGCACAGGGTTCCTCAGGCTAGGAGTCAAACCCTCCAGCAACGGGTGGATCCCACTCTGCAGGATAGCACATAAAGTCATTTCAAATAAATTCCTCCCACCTCAGTTTACTACTTCACTGTGATTACTACTGGGGAAGCAGGGAGAACCTTGAAGAAGAGGAGAGCACACAGCATTCCTCTCCCTTACCTGTTGGGAGAAAACCAGGTATTTTAGTACACATACTGTAGACATGAGATGTTCTGGTGAGGTCTACCTATGTTTACATAGAGACACACACTCATGTCTCTGAATCAGTTACCATCCAGAATAACAGGAAAAGAACTGTTATCGTTCCCCCTGGAAAGATACAAAGGCAAACAAGTGTGCTGACCCTCCTAGGAATCAACAAGTAAGGATAACAAATGAGACTGAGGGCAGCTTAAAAACCCACAGTAATCTTTTTAATTCCTTGTTCTAGTGCAACATGCCTCTGAGGCAGCCACATGGCTGAGAGGATGTAACAGGGTGCAGTATTTCACAGGGCTAACAATTAAATGTGAAGGTTAAGCCTTGTTGGGATCAACAGGACCTACACACTGGTTCCTGTACCAAAGACCATCTTCCCTCCTCCCACGTACAGCCAAAAGAGGCATTTCATGCTACTGACCACTGGCAGAGAATTCATATTTAAAAGTTTCCATCACCATGCAGTAGGAACTTAGCTGCAAGATTGTTTTAAACTCCAGATCACACACACTCTAAATGAGAAAAGTCCTTGCAATAGTATTTTGACTCAACCACTCAGAGCTTCTCTAACCCCCAGAGGACTCTTAAATTAAGGGGATATACAAGGTTCCAAGGGCCACTTACAAAATAGTAACTTGCTTACTCCCTTCTATGTCTGGCAATCAAGAACTCTCAGAAGACTGTCTCCGCATCACCAATTAGCTCTTCTAACCTCACTCAGCTCCCTTACTAGTTTTCAAGTCTAAACCAGAGAGAAAAACTTCTAAGACAACTTTTAATTTCATACAGATACAAGATAAGCATTTCCTGTTCTTAGTCCACACCCTACAAACGATCAGATAATGACATCTGTCACTGGGAAAAAAAGAACTACACAACATACTCCCAAATGAGCAAGCAGCTTTGTTTGGAGAAGTTAATCTAACTAGATGTGTTTTAAAGTCTGAAGCAGGAGTGATGCTTCTTCTTTTTCCCCTCCTCTGTACTTCCAACTCTAAAATTGATAGTCATTAACCTCCCTGGCATTTGCCCATTTGAAGTCACATAAAAATTTCTACCAGTGTTTTAACATTTGTTACTAGGAAGGTACTGGAAAGCAAGACAAAATTCCTCACAACTATGTCTTTTTTGAAAGCATGAGGGAGTACTGATGCAGCATTCACACTGCCATGATGGACAACGCTCAATGTCAAGAGACTCTGAAGTGTCCAAGGCACCCAAATGCACTTTAACTAGCAGACCACCAATACCAAACCCAGTTACCTTCACAACTGCAGTGGAAGAGACTCAGCTTCTCAAGTGTGTTTTGCCTTGCTCCCCTCCAGCACCTGGAAGGCATGAAGAAGAACTTTGCTTTGGGGGGAAGAGAAAAAAAAGGCCAAACTCTAATTGATTGAAGTTATCAAAGCATACATGCATCTTTCCAGGCTAATTGCCAGGCATCCATTTGTATGAAAAAGATGCTTTTAATAAGCAGTACAGTCACAAAAGGGGAGGGGAAAAAAAATATCTAAAGGGCAGTTTGTTAGTAAACAAATCTGATACTCTACAACCAGGTGCCAGGGGAAGGGACAACTCTTTGGCTATCGCCTGTAGTGCCGAAGCCAGCAGCCGGGCTGTCACCAGAGCTGCCTGGTGTCTGCGGCTCTTCGTTCCCCTGAGCTGCCCCAGAAGGTCACCCTGCTCTCGCTAACGGGTACTGCGGAGGTAGGAGCTCCATCTAGGCTGGTTTTCAGTGTTCCCGGGGGCTCACAGGTCTCGCTTCATGCCAGATGAAGAACACAGAACCGAACAGTAGCTGTGACCAAGCCTCGGAACAGGCTGATCTGCCTCTGCCCGCTCTTCTTCCAGCCCGGCAATACTCTTTATAGAAACCCGCTGCTGTACGGGTTTGCGGGCTTACCGCTCTTTATTTAAAAGCGCACTGAGTATAAAGCACAGCGGCTTAAGCCTTCGGAGGATAACCAACCCCCTGCAATGGGAACCCCCGCGTCCTTCAGCGAGGGGCTCCGAGACCCGAAGCTGCCGGTTTTACTGCCTCACAGCTGCCCCTAACCACCGGAGCCCCAAAGACCGGGGCTGCCACCTCTCCCAGCGTTCAATCGCTTATTCTGTCACACGCCCCGTACCTCGGAGGAGCCCGGACAAGCCCCGGCGAGGAGCCCCGCGCTCGCAGCCGGGGGAGCCCAGGCACTCACCGCTGCCCTTCCACGGCTGCCCTCAGCTGACCCAGGTCGGGAGGGCAGCAAGCCACGTCCCCCCGCTCCTCGTCCCTCCCCGCCACACAGTCTAAAGGAAGCGCCGGAAGCCCAACACTTCCCCCCGCCCCAGCCAGCTGCCCGCCCTCCCTCCCTCCCTCCCTCCCTCCCTCCCTCACCTCCATAGCGGCCACCAGCGTCCCACTGCGCGGGCGGTGCTGCCCCACCAGACCGCCCTCCCCGCTCTTCGGTCTCTGTGACAAGAGAGGAATGCGCATGCGCCCCGTTGCGCCCCGTTCCGCCCCGTAAAAACGCGCCGAGCAGCGGCCGCCCAATTTCTGTGCGCATGCGCACAAGGAGAATCTCCCCCTCCCCTTTAGGTCACAGCCCAGCTGGCGTGGTGCTGCTGCAGGGGCTTAGTCTTGGAGGGATTTATGGCGGTAGTCGTGCTGGGGTTTCGCTCCCCCAGCTAGGATGGCAAATTGCAGTTTTCTTCTCAGATGACGGGTGTGCAGCTGACCGTGTCCCCGCTGCTGGCAGGAGGATGCAGGGCCTCTATGTCATAGCCTGAGGAGGAGAGCCAGGCGGCTGCCGTCCCGTATCACCCCGTCCCTCACAGGGTTTCCAAGAGCCACTGTGGAAGAGCCTCAATAATTAATAGACGCGATTTGGCCTTAGCTGCTGAGGCGATACCTCTGCAGAAAAGACCCTAGTGAGTTCAGAAAGGGGATGACATGTGCTGGCACCGCGGGCAGCCGCTCACAGAAGGGCTGATGGGATGTCTTTCTAGAAGACTTAGGGATTATTTTTTCTTTTGTCTCAGCTTTACAAGTTGATCCTGCGCTGTCTGCGGGATGCCAGCAATAATAAACATAATAAACGTTCTGGAAGTTCAGTTCCTCACCTGCTTCTCTCTCTCCCCGCGTCCTGTGCTCCCCAGAAGTATCTTTTCACAGGGTTCCCGCTGGGCCTTTGGATCAGCTTAGTGCAGATATACCTCAACGACTGCTTGGGTGACGTGGGAGTGTGTCCCATGCCTATGTAGAAAATGCAGAGGAATGTTGCTTTTGCAAGCCGTAGAATAAGTATAATATTTTTCTGTACTGACTCGAGGAATAAAAGGCACAAACTGCCTCATCAAGAATCATTGACCGACGACTTAAATAGTCTTATGGGTAAACAGAGGCCTAAAGCTAAGTCTTCCGAGTGAAAGGAAAGATAAAGGACAATTGTCAATCAAGATATGGAGCAGTTAGGGCACCAGATAAGGGGGAACACTGCTCAGCTGCCTAGCAGTAAGATAAAGGCAAGCCAGAGAGTCCCTCTTTGGATTCAGTGGGCCCAGACAATATGACACACAACAGTTAAGGGCTATGTAAGATGAACAATAGTAACTTAGAAAATACTGCATTTTGCTCAATAAGCTCATGGATATTATTTTCTTCAGGAGCCTGCCAGACATGCAATGTGTATTACATTATGTACTGTTGTGAAGAAGGCGCCTTGGTTCAGTCTGTAAACCTTGGAAGTACCTAATTCATAGGTAAGCAAGGGAGGGATTTTGGACAGGAATAGGGTATAAAATGCTGAAAACTCTGACCACAGGTGTGCCTACTTTGCAAGAATGTGTAATAAATTGTTGCTTCAGTAGTATGTCTACTGCGAGTCCTTTCTTAGAACCATTGGCATTTCTAACACCTTTGCAGTGTGGCTACATCAAAGCAGCTGGGGGATGTACAGAAAGCTTGGGTGCACCTTCAAGCAGGCCAGACTAAGAACAGAAAGAAAAGATAAATAATAACTGATAGCTAGGGATAAACCTAGGGAGGCAGAGCATGGAAGCCTTGATGTGGGACAAAATGTCTAAAGGACTCTGAGAAGGCAGTGCTGTACACCCAACTTGCTGCTTCTTCTCAGATGCAGTTCTAAGTGAATCTAAGGCAAGTTAGGACATGCACTGGCTGCTCATGCTGCCTTATGAGGGGCCAGGAAGAGGCGCCAGAGTTTAAAAGCTGCTAATTCCTCACCTGCACTCAAGAGAAACAGCCCAGAAGCAAAGCAGTGCCTGAGACAGCTGACGCCTGCAGGTCCCAGGACAGTATGGGGATGCTGAACAGCAGTGGTAACTTCGCAGGATCCTCTCCCAGGATGGAAGCACACTTTGTTCTTTTCCACCAAGCTGGCATGGAAGACCATGTCCTACAAACAGCAGAAGCATTGAAACCTGGTTTCCTAGGGATGCACTCATGTGCATATTGGTGCAGTGCTCTGATGTCTAACAAGGTGCAAGCCCAGGTGGAGAATTCTCCACAGTGAAGTCACTTCCAGCAGCTTCAGTCCCCAGGAGAATCTCTGGAGGCCCATCCAGGTTGAGGACACTTCTGTTTTCCTCAGGGAGGGCAATACTAGTCTTTGCTCTCCATTAGCTGCCCACCTGTTTCCACTAGACTTCAAAACCTTTTATCCTTGAAGTGTTCAGGACTTAGGTCTGATCATCTTCCCATGTATAGCTCCACTTGAACAGAAGTAAAGGGTAATCTGGGAGAGCAGCTCAAATACATGGAAGCACATTCAGACTCTCAACATTCAGGCCTGTATCAGCTCAGGGAAGATTGTCTTAAACTTTTGTAGTCTCTTCAAGTTGAATTAATTCTGGTTTTTAATTCCCATCCCTAGCTTCTTGTTAGACCTTTCTCTGCTGGGTTAAAGGGCTCTCACACAACACAGCATCTTCTGTCTTGGAAAGCAGGCATCTGTTCTCAAAGCACAGTGTATGTGCTTGAATCTTTCTTGGGCTTCTGTCCCTTTTGTTACTTGCAAGATGACCCAGCTGCACAACAGTTAACTAGAGGGCAAATTTCAAAGTCTCAGCCTAGGCTGTTATAAAATAAGAGAAGAAGAAAAAAGCGGGGAGGGGAAGTACTTTGTTTCATGTTTCCTTGTTTTTAATAGAATAGGCATGGCATTTCTAGGAAATGGTTGTGCTGAAATTTCAGGGCTAAGTACCATGAAAAGGGAAGAAGAAAGCACCTTCTCAAATGGTGTAATTGGTTTATTAAAATAAGTAGGTCTTTCACATGACTTTTCCTTTTGTTTTTAATAGCTTTTCAAGCACATGTCTGCACACAGCAGAGAAGATAAGGAGCCACCTATGCTGGCTGATAAGCAAATAAGAAATCATTACCAAAGCTAGTTTTGATTTAGCAATGTTACAATTGGATCACAGTACTTGGGCCTATGCTCTGCTTCTAAAATGATTTCAAGCCTTGACTAGAATTACTCGTCTGTTATCTGCCCACAGCCAAGCACCTCAGTCTATGTTTAAGCACCTGCAATCTAGTCTGATTTCCAGGACACAGAGCCCTGTGTCCTGTACAGGCTCAGTTTCTCTGAAGATTTTACTTCTCATTTAGGAGATTAAACCCAGAGACAGGCTTATGCAATCACATTTGCCAGGATCAAGCTTCTGTGTCATTCTTTCATTATGAATGTCCTTTCTCTACCCAAAAAAACCCTCCACAAAAACATAAGAGAGAGAAAGCGCTGTTTCTTTCAGGAACGTGTGTAGCATTATGGGTAGCATGAGATGTCTCAACCCCAAGAGACCATGTTTCCATGTCCCATCTGGCAGGGCTGTTCACAGCAGGGGACAAAGAAAAGTTCTCTCAAAGGGCATTAGAAGTGTCCGTATGGATGCGGATACCAACTAAAACCTGCTTTTCCTGTAGCCAGACCTATGAGGACAACTCACACCTTCACACAGTGCCACCCCACTGTCCATGGGGACAGAGATCCTGAACTGACTCTAATGGAAAGCCTGATATTCCTCAGGATATTACCCAGATAAGTAACAGCTTCTTTGGCCAACGTTCTGGTTGTTGCAGTTTCATCCTATGACACTGTGCATGCTACATACACCTGCACTGCCTAGAGGTTTAGACAGCATTTGTACATGGATAAAACAAAAGTCTTGGGGCCAGGGATGAGCAGAGCTCTCAGAAAGTTAATTTGACAACTCTAGAACTAAATGATCTTTGAGGTCCCTTCCAACCCAAAGCATTCTATGATTCTGTGACTAGCCAGAGTTGATATCCTCATCCTACACAACCAGGCTCCTCAGACATCAGAGGTGCTGCTGTACACGTGATCTGCACCAGGGAGGGAGTCTTCTGTTACACGCTTGTGCAGGAGAATGAAGCTTTTTTAATCCTCCTATTGCTATGGGCTGGTTAAAAGGTAGCATAACATAAGCAGGTCTGTCAGATTTAGTGGATTTGGAAGCCCTAGCACAAAAAGGGTGTCTTGGGGAGGAAATGGTTTTAACTACTAGGAACAGAAGTGGAAAGATGATTTTCCTTCTGACTGGCGACCTTTTCAAAGGCAGCATCCCAGTTTCATTACACTGCGATCCTCAGGTATTTGTTTTTACATCAGAGGGCAGTAATATTGAGCAGATTGCAAAGTCAAGTGAGAAAGCCTTAGACAAGATTCTGGGGCTTCCAACAGAGAGAAGACGTTAGCCGAGCTCCGAACAAGGCCGGTTATGGGTTACAGAAGCAACCCAAGGATTGAAAGAAAGCATGCCCTCAGAAACAAGCACAGTCACCAGAACAGCAGAACTTTTGCCATGGCATTAGAAATCGAGGTCTTCCATGACAATACTTCCATTTATACATAGCTACTGAAATCACCACATCCACCCTGCTAGTTTAGGCTGGGGCTGAGACCTTGGGTACATCTCTGCTTTGAGTCCCCCCAGTGCACATAAGTGTGGGGAATCCTGGTATTACTGGAAAACTTCAAGATGCCTAAAACCCAAGGGAGGAAGACCACAAGTATGGTGCTGGTCCTGGCCTCCTGCCCAGGATGCCTACAGCAAGTTGCCCCAAGACTGTTGGTTCTTGCATATGCTCACCTGACAGCCACATGAACAAGATGCTTACCTCATTCCATCATTAGGGCATAGCCCAAAGCAATTGGTAACTGGCCCAAGGGGTATAAATGACAAAAGAGACGTCTGTTCCAGTATGACAACTCCCAGGTGGTACAGCTTCATTAAAGTTAATAATAAACCAGCTGCTGGAGCATTGCCCAAATGGCAGTGAAGCTTCTCCTCCTAACACAGGTTGAAGAGTCATACAAGTTGAAGAATCCTGAAAATATGGATCCATTTCCTCCCCCTCATGATTATTGTTCCTGGCAGCAGGATGTTAAATACATACCACCACTTGCTGAGTATGAAGCAAGAGGATACCCCAGAAGCCAGCACCTGGACCCACCTTTTCTGCAAGAGAAGCCCTACAATCCAGAGGTCCTGCAAAGTCCCAAACTTCCTTCATGTTTTCCACCAAAACACATGATTTGGGAGATCAAATGCCAGATACTTTTAAGAAGCAGTAGTTGTGGAGATGCTGCATTGACTTAGGATCCAATGGGTATCATGTGATCTGTCCCAGTTATCCTTGTTTCTGCCAAGGAACCTGTGTCTGGCCCCAGCTGTGAGCCAGCTTGGACTGGGGAAAGACTAGGTGACCTCAGACATTGGAAGAGACCAGAGACCCTGGGGCAGCCAAAATGTGGCCAGCACTGAGTGACTACACTGATAGTGAGTCCTGCTCTGTGGATGTCAGTAGCAGATGCCATCATCCTATATCTCAAAGCCTTACAGTGTCTCATGTGAGCTGAACTGCTTGTGTTCCACTGAGAACTTGAACTTAAGAAATTTGCAGGCACACCATGGGGTTCTTTCTTCCCCCACAGCCACCTCTACAGAAAGAGACTCTGTCGAGTAAGAGACCTCACTGGCTGTTGCTATGTTCTGCATCCATGCAGACGTGCAGTAGTCCCCCACGCACCACTGGTATTTCAGCTCTGACTCAGGGTCTCTTTTCAGCAGGGAGCTGAATGCCACACTCTTGTTTCGAGGATTTTTTTGACACTTATGAGTCATTTGTCCTTCCCTGACTTGTATGATGGAATCTGGCTGACCAGGCTGCTCTAGCAAAGCCATGAGCCTCAAAAAAGTAAAACAGACAGTTGCCTCTAGTTCTGAAACTCGCTGATAGAATCAGCATCTTCTCCCACCTCCAAGAAAGTGATCAAGGCATGGATCTAGTGTTAACTAATCCACCTCATCCCTTTCTGATCCCAAGTGGATTCATCATCTACCAGCATGGACAGATTTTTAACCCTTGGAAACAACAGTATCTCCTCAGCTCCTTTTACTCTCTTCCCAAGTCTCCTCTTGCATTTGACAAGCTTTCTCCAAGAGGAGGAAAACCTCAGACCAGATCACACCATGGTTATTGTGACCATTCACCCAGGAGTGTCCAGCCTTAAGCCCAGGAGCTGCCACTCAGACCAGCAAAATCCCTGTGTCAGCCTGAGGTACTGCCTGAGCCTGAGCCTGAGCCTGAGCCCAAGCCCTCTCTATGTCCCATCCCTGTAGCACTGAGACAGGACCATTATGCTCCACAAAGCCCTTCTTTTCCCCCACCCAAGGCTGTTCCTAAACTCTCCAGTGCCTGCAGACATTGCATAGCACGACATCTCTTCATGCCAGCCTCTCTCTGACCCGGTGACTGGCGCCACAGCCTTTTGTTCAGTCCCAAAGGACATGGTGGCTGCAGAGAAGGATAATAAAATGCTGGCAGTAGCACATCTCCCCTTCATCAGGAGAACCCAGGGATTTTATAAGGAGACAAATGAGTCCCAGGCACCTGTCAGAGTGGATGAGTCATTCGGGGAGCTGGGGCTAACAAGAGTTACATGCATATTTATTGCATCCCAGGGGTCCTGCCTGCTTTCGAATTGCGCAGGGATGTTTGTTGAAGCTCTGGGGATGTTGGAGCTTCATAGGCACTATTCAGCTGAAAAGAGAGGTTCAACTTAGATACTTATCTCAGTGCTTATGCTTCATAAACATCTCCATTGCATTCCAGGCTGGGAGGCACTCAGGCTCAGTGTCTTGGAGAGAAACAGGCAGACCTTTCTGGCAGTGGACCATCCTACAGAGATCCACTGCTGCTTCCTTCCTAGCCCTTGCAATGCAGCAGTGATTCAGCCAAGAGGCCTCAGATGAGGTGAAGGGCACAGCTCCCTCTGCCCCCACCCATGAGGCTGAGACCCTCTGGAGATGAAAGTGCTGAAGCAAGCGGTTGAATGGGGGGTATCCCTGAGGGAGGCAACCCCATGGACAGAGCTGCTGAAACCAGGGCGAAGGGGGAACGTGGACATGAGGGTGAGCCTGAGGTTTGTTGTCTTCCTTGCACAACCATCACAGTGGCAGAATTTGGAACTCAAGGGGGCAAAATGCTCAGCCCCCACTGTGATGGAGAGTGCTTGCCATCATGGGTATTTTCTTTTATTTGGGCACAAACCTAAGCAATATGGGTCTCTCCCATGCTATCAGATAAGGTGTGGTGCACTCCTTTAAACAGGAAGAACTTGCCACTCAGCATTTAATCATGAAGCTTGATCATGAGCTGTGTTTCCTTGGGTAAACTAGGTTAAAAAATCAAACCAAAACAAACTAAGACCTTCTACAGTCCTTTTTTAAATTGCTGCTTGAGATGAGCCCGTGGGTTGGTCTTTCAGGAATAGTCAACACTTTCTGTTCTGCAGGAGTCTGTGGGAGCTCCGTGATGTAGAGGAGGTGAATGTGGAACACTCCCAAAGCAAGAGAGCTGAAATGCTCAGGTATGTGTTTCAAAATAAATGAAGTACCCTCCCCTTTTTGGAATGGGTAGTGCATAATTACCTGGTGGAACTCATTGCCACAGGACAACGTGGAAGGCAAAATATAAGCAGGCTTCTGTGTTGGGGAGGAGGGTGGATGATTTACACCAAATCTTGTTAAACTGAGGGCACTTGATGCTGCCTCTCTGGGGAAGTTCACAGGCTGCACCACCTTGGAAATTTTTTTTCCAGTTTGAACCTCCCAAGCCACAAATTGTGGTGGTCGGTTGCTTTCTCACTGTCTTCCACTGTTGGAAGAGGTTGGGTCTGTCATCTTCGAACCTCACCTTGAAGTAGCTGTAGACTGCTGTCGGTTTGTCCCTTAGACCTCATCGTTGAGACAACTTCTCTCTAAGTCCCAACCTTACCAGTTCCCAGAGGGTCTTGTGCATTGAGTCGAACCAGATCTCACTCCTCAAGGAGGCAGAAGGTTCCCAGTAGAGTTGTTGTCATCTCCTAACTCTGTACCACACGGTGATTTGTGTCTGTGGTTCCTGACTGCAAAAGAGGCTGCAAGATTGATCCCAGGACCCAGAAACCATCCACCTTTGGAAGAAGCAGTGAGCGAAACTCACCACCGTGCATCACTGGAACAATACCTTCATGCAGGTGCAGCCTGCAAGGGAAGGATGACAGAGAGTGGTGAGGTGCTGGAACAGGCTGCCCAGAAAGGTGGTGGATGCCCCGTCCCTGTAAGTGTTCAAGGCCAGGTTGGATGGAGCCCTGGGCAGCCTTGTGTAGATCCAGGCCTGAGGTTGGTGTCCCTGCCTGTGGCAGGGGGGTTGGAGCTCTATGATCATTGGGGTCCCTTCCAACCCATGCCATTCTGTGATTCTGTGATGCAGAGCAGCAACATCGGGCTTGGTCAAGCTGCTTCCTGGGATGCAGGATGAGGTCTCAACATGGCACAAAGATCCATCAGGGCTGCAACTCTCAGGGGAAATCCACCCTTTAAGGTATCCTGGGTGCTTTTTCATGATGCCTGTCTTGCTACAGGCATCTTACTACAGGAATCAGGAAAGAATGCAGTATGCCAGGCTTATTAATGTTTCTTTAATTAGTAACAGAACAAAACTGGTTGGATTTTTACTGATTACATAGAAAATGTTGGAATTACATATCAGGTGTTTTTGTGTCTGTTTTGCTCTGTTTTATTTCCATGTAAAAATATACATCTGGTACACAAGATTAAGAAAAAAAATAGATTT
The DNA here is from genome assembly GCA_027925045.1 of Hypotaenidia okinawae. Taxonomy (NCBI): domain Eukaryota; kingdom Metazoa; phylum Chordata; class Aves; order Gruiformes; family Rallidae; genus Hypotaenidia; species Hypotaenidia okinawae. Next base: position 24,516,793 of record BSDF01000009.1, read on the forward strand.
TTTTTTTCAGCAAAAATAAGTGCTCTGAGCACTGACATTTCACTTGTGTGCTTTAATGGTGGCCTAAATATTTACATTTTTTTGCCACATCCCCTCCCTACCCCAAAAATGGGAACCCAGATTATAAATAACAGCTGTGCCTGGAATATAAAACTTTCCCAGAAAAGAAAAAAGGCAGGAAACACAAACACAGCAATGCTGTGGCTCAGACAATTTGATTTTAACTCCCTCAAAACACAACTCTTGTCAAAAATGGCACAGGGAACAGACTGCTAGTCACCAGGCATTGCGTGTAGAAGGGAAAGAACTTTTGAGATGTGATGCCTTTCAGGGGAATAATGGTCAAAAAGATTTAAGAAGGACTGATCTTGCCTTTTTGGACGTACAGAGTAGATCACATGTCTCTTAAAATCCTTCTCCACCTGATTTACTATTCTGTAGGGTTGGATAATGGAAAAACAACCATTTCCACAGCCAGCATCTGCTGATCTTCAGCCAAGACAACATGCCAGGAAATGCTGATGTGTTGAAAATGTTGTTTTCTGGCAACAGTTTCCTTCCACTGCTTTCTGAGTCTTTCTCAAGCAGACTGCACTGATCATGCTGAAAAGTGGCCTAATTCACCTTCTCTGTCATGAGGCCACCTTGCCTTAGTCCAAGCAGTGTTGGATGCATCTCAAGAACAGGAAGTCCCCTTTCCTAAGCGTGGAAAATCCCTTGGTGTGGGGAAAGGGTCCCCTTTGGTAAAGCAGGAATTAGGGCAGAAGGAAAGACATCCATAGCTCAGGGTTAAAAACATCAGCCACTAACCACATGAAGGCAGTTGGGATAGAATGTCAGCAACTTCTAAGCACTGATCTCTGGGGTTACCACAAACCCTCTGCCTGGGGGCAAGGAAACAGGCATTACTCAGCAGCCAAGGTCCCACCTGCTCACAGGGCAAGAATCAGTAAAAAAAATGATACAGAGATCAGTGAAGCTGAGGACAAAACAAGAGGAAAGGTAGCCCAAGGGGTGTTATCAGATGTGGAATTGAGTCTTAGAAACCAGAGTGTGCCAAAGTCAACCAAACCTCATTCTCCAGTAAGTTGGTGGCTTTCTAAGACAGGAGCCATACAACAGAGACTGGAATCTGTTTTTAAAAATTCTAACCAGAGATGTTTGGCAAGCTTAGGGTTCAGCCCTGGCCTGAAAAGGCTCTTCTGCAGTGTTCATAGTTCGCTGAGTTGAAATGTCCAGAGCAAGTCCTTGGGAAGAGGTGTCCCACCACAGGGTGTCTTGTCCCATCGGGCCCTGAACGAGCCCGCTGAGTTTGCCTGCCAAAATGCATCAGTGGCAAATTCTTTCTGTCATTTCTTTCTGCATTGAGAGGGAGATAAAAAAAAGAAACAGTAAGTGCAAAGACAGGGTTTCATAGGGTAACGTGTCAGGCCCTTTGGTAGGTGTCCAAAAACAACCCAATGAAGTGACTGTGGGAGTCTCAGGGAGTGTTTCTCTTGGGAACCACTCCGCCTCTGCAGCTCCTTCCTAGCACCCTCCTCAGTCTCCATGGCACACGGTTATTTTGGCCATGCTCTAGCTTTGTGAGCAGCTGAGGTGTTGAAGATGCAGGTCCTGCTCCTGACTCAGCCAGGGAGCAGCCAGAAAAGATGGTGCCACTTTCAGAACCTCCACTTGCAGCCCTTTACGGAGACAGGACACAGAACTGCTGCTGGAAGATGACAGCTTACTCAAAGGACATGTCATTTTAGCAAGGGATCCCACAGTCACCCTTCAATGCCAGAGGGCCACAGGAAACCTCCTGCCAGAGGAAGCCTTGTGTGGGCTAACAGACTGGTGGCATCATGCCAGCGGCAGTAGTAAGGCATGCAGCTTTCAGCTGGTGGAAGGTAGCATTTGTCCTTGCCTTAAGGAGCTCAACTAATAGCTTGCAAATCAGCAAGGAAGGTCTGTAACTCTCTCTGGCTCGTTAGGTTCATGGCTTGTGAATCTGCTTGTGCACACAGACACACTCACACGCCCCAGAGAAAGGTTTGCACACTGCAATGTACTCCCAAAATAGATCCCAAGTAGGGCTGGTCTGCAGGGAAGGAAGGATGCAACTCTGAAAAAAAGGAGAACCAGGACAGTAGGAAGACCCTTGAGTAACACTATAAAAGGCCCTTTAGTGATATAACCAAGGGGGAGAGAAGCTGCAATCTCAGCTCTTCTGTGCTGAGAGCTTTTGTTTTTCAAATCCAGTGGGGATGGTGACAGCAAGAGAGCTTCTCAGTAACGTGCAGGATCCCTTGAGCACTGAGCCCTGGCACCAAAGACCTGATGCTCTGCCACAAAATCACTCTGCAAACGGGAGGTGTTTGCAAACATCTCAGAAGGGAAAGAAGAAGGGGGTGAGAAGACTCTGCACATCCTCTTGCAGCAGCATCCAGCCACCCCACCAGCACAGCACCACACACAAAAGCAGACTTGAACGGGATGCTTTAGGGGGTCAGTGCACTGCCAAGCTGCCTGTAAGCTCCTCGGGCTGGCCCCAGATCTCCAAGGTATTCATCTCACTCTGGAAATCCCCACAGCTCTGCCAGCTGGACCTCTGCCAGCGCTGCTGCCCAGCTCCAGGACTGGCCCTTGTCAAGGAAACAAGGGCATGGTTTCTCTCTGCCCCCACATTTCCTGATTTGAATGAACTAGCCTGGTGCTAGTTCTACTTCTGCAGAGGATCTATCTAGCTCATTCTCAGCTGTTTGCTGCTAAGAAATCTATTCCCAAAGAAGTTTCACAAAAGGGCAACTGAGGCAGCAAAAGGAGATTCAGGCAGTTGTTCTCCCTCCATGTGCCTCATGCCCTTCCATAGTCGCATGTGGGGAAGAGGCACCTCTGCAAGCAGAGTCTCTCCTCTTATGGGATTCATGTGGGCTAACTGGCCATCTAAACACAAAGTTAGGATAGTTGCCTGGGCTCATGAGGCAGTCGAGAGACTGAACCTCTCAAGGACAGTTATTGTCTTCCCTACTGAGATGTTATGGAATTTCCACAAACCTTGAGGACTTGAAAAAACTAAACCCTGTGGTTTTAGCTGACAGTGAAGGCAGATGCAATGCACTATCTGCCCTTGCTTAAGTGCCAAACCAGCAGATGAATCCTTCTAGGCTTACAAACACCTAGAAGCAGGGCAACAGCTATGGTGCAGCCCAGCGAGAAGGGGAATGAGCAAAGCAAGTCACTGGCGCTCTGCCCTGGGCTGGGGAAGAGTCATCAGCCACAGGAAGGTGACACTGAGGTCAAGTGGGAAGTGCTGCAGAGGTTGGATGTTTCTGTTTGTGCATCCCCACAGCTGCTGCTGAAGCAAAGCCAGAACAACATGAACATCAGGCTCCCCACACACTCCACAGCACAGTTAACCCAAGCCACACCAGGTCTCAGGCTCATTGGAAAGCCCCTGGGATGCACGTGAAGAAACTTCTCTGCCTACGGCAGAAGAAAATGCTGTTGGTAACTACTGGATCAATCCTAAACCCTCTAGACTTTGGTTTTGATGGGCAATGCCAAGCTGAAACCTCCCTGAAGTAACAGCATAGCCAGAAGGACCACTTTCAGGTTTTGAAAGTTGTTCATAAACTGCAGCAACTCATCCCTACCTCCTCCACTCAGCATTGCATCCTGAACACAGCCATCCTGTGGTTGCAGGACACTCATACACACCTACAGCAAGTCATCACCTGGGGAAAGGAGGTCTCCCATGCAGTTGGATCAGCTGTAGGGCTCAGATGCCAGGCAATGGGCACACCAAGAAATGAGACACAAATAGACCAGAGGTAAATGTGGCTCATTTCCTTGTAACCCTGGTTGCATCACATGGGAAAATCTGCTCATCTTGGATTCACTGAGACCCATAAATCATCACGGTGTTGCATGTGAGTCACTGGCATTGAAAGCCTATTTAGCAATGTCAGTCTCTGCTTTGGCTATTAGGTGGTAATTATTTACATTAGCAAGCATCAGTCAAGGAGATAACACCATTATGGGCTGTATATCCATGCTAAAGAAGCTTGTCATGAGGAGCCCTGGTGAGGAAGACTAACAGAAGGCACAGTGATGCTGAGCTGCCGTTTTCTGGAGCTGAGGGCCATTGTGATAATGTAGGTCACAATCAAACTGTAAGAAGTAATTGATGTAGATGCTGTTGTCATTCAAGTCTCCCCTGATTAGGTCATCATCCCCTCACACACACCCCCAAATCGCAGCCAGAGCAGACAGGCAGTAAGCTGAGACAAATTAAAGCAAAGGAGTAAAAGCACTTAGCACTCATGGGCAGAAGCATCCCCAGTACTCCTAAACAGGCAGCTCTTGTTGGGACTTTTCTCTCTCTGGGATTAGATCCTCCTGGTCATCCCTGGCTCCCTGCTGCAGCACACAGCCCCTTCTGCAACCTAGCCCTTGTCACAGCATGCGAACTACCGGCTTCCCTATTAATTCATCTCCCCATTGCAAACGTCCTCTCTAGGTCAGACCACACTTAACCTTGCCTGTAACACACTTTATCCTCTTACAAAACTAACTGTGTGCATTTTCTAGTTCATGTGGCCAGGCTGTCAGGGCTCTGCTTCCCACTGGTCCTTCTGTTAGCAAGAACTCTCACTCTCTGCCTGGCTAATTGCCTCCCAAGGGAGGCTGCAGAGAAACTCAGAGCTCCACGAAGCTCCCCCAGCTTGGCCTCCATAGCTGTTGTCTGGAGCTGCGTGTCCTGCTGGGGCTTGCCTTCCTGCAGCCTCACTGCAGTTCACACTAGGATCTCAAGCAGGGACCTAAGTCCCCTAAATAGGAAAACTCAAAACTGTGGAGAGGAGACCTGGAGACAGATCTGAGCCCTGAGACAGAACTGGCTGGCCACATGTTGACCTGCAAATTGCATTAAAGATACCAAGGCAGTACAGAGGGACACCATCACGGGGGTCCTGGGGATACTGAAGAGCAATTCACAGGCCTGGCAGCAGAGACAAAGTTCAAGGAGGGGTTTCTCAAAGGGTAAAGGGTTTCCTCAGTTGTTGCCGGGAAGTTCTTGCTCAGAGAACTAAGGCTGATGGTTACAGGACAGAAAACATGGGTGTGCTTCTGAGGTAGGGTGGCTGAAAGATTCCAGAGAGGGTGACTGCACTGCTCAGAGTCCAGCCCCAACCTGAATTTCCCAGTGCTGCGTTCAGCCCGTGCCACTCCCACCCCCTCCAGTTCCCCATTCCTGGTGCATCCTTACCAAAGGCTCCAGCTCCCGATGGTCAATGAGGCTGAACTCCCTGATGAAGTAGTAAAAGTGCTTGTAGCAGGTGTTGACATGAGCCTCAGCACCCATGTTGATGATGCTGTCAAAGTGGTGGATGTAGACATGGACAAAGACGCGGAAGAGGCGGGTGAGGATCTTGGTGCAAACTTGCTGGAACTGCTTGGGGAAGGGGACACCTGCAAAGCAGAAGCATGTTGGAAGAAGTTTGATATTTGGAAAAAACCCAGCCTAGAGTTTAAATGTCCCTGCTGTGTTTAACAGGCAGCAGTGGGTGATGCAAGACTCCCTTGGCTAACATCAAGAGTGACAGCTGCACCAGGGCAAGGTGCCATCTAGCTCTCCCCACGTACTTCCTCATTGCCCAACCAGCAATTTCGCACAGGCATGGTCTGAAGATTTGGGGAGTTTCCCTAGGAGAGAAAATTTATCATCCAGTGTGGGACAGCGCACCTCTCCACATCTGTCTCTATCCAGAGCAATCTGCCCTCTCCTTACAAGCTTGTTGCAGGTACGGCAGAAGTCAGTTTGTATTTACCCAGGTCCATGACCAAAACTAAACCTCCTCCCATCAGGAAAGAAACTTTCCCTGGTCCTCTGAATCAAACCCATGGTTCACATTGTTTTTCTTCCTCCACACACCCTCAAACATCACTTCTGATGCATCAACAGAAATAGGTGGGGTTTTGTCCTGGTTTGCCCCTTTTTTCATGAGCCTTGTTGCAAACAAATATCTCATTAAAGCAGGAAAAAAACTGCCCATCCTAATGATGCTTAGGTTGTAATTGCGTTGTGCCTGCATGATGCTCCTTCCTGAGATGTCCTCCCAGGCTGTTCAAGAATGGGACCTACCACACACTGCTCTACATTTTTAACCTTGCCCCACAGTGACATACTATCATAACCTAGATTTCCATCCTTGTCTAAATTCACTGCTATTGCAGTGAAAATCTGAGGGTGAGTGTCAGCAATCTCTAGTAACTCTCTAAAGGAAACACGGCTTTCAAACAGCAGACATGTATTTTGGGAGGTGAAAAATGAAACAACCAGAATTTGTCTTCCTGAAGCTTCTTCCTCTCCCCTGAGCAAAATTCAATGCAAATTTCCAGAGAACAAAATCAAAAGCTCCCTTCCCAACCCTTCCCTTGGCTTCTTACTAATACAGCACCTAACCTCTGGAAATCCTTTCAAAACAATCTCTGCTCAGCCATGGCCAGCTCACACGTTTTTGCACTGTGGAAATCATCAGCAAACCTCCTCACCAAAAAAAAAAATAAACCCAGAATTAAAACTGGTAATTTTATCTTTGTATCTTCCTCATCAGCCTCACTAGGCAATTATTTTTCCCAGAGGTTCCCGGCAGCAGCACCGTGCCCCTCTCCTCTGCAGGTGGCAAACAGAGGAGCTGTGCCTCCCACATCACACCTGCAGCCGGGGTGTTTTGGCCAGGGTTCAGCGGGTGCTGGGTTCTGCATCGCAGAGCTTGGAACAGAAAACGATCTTTCATCTAAACCAGCATCATCCCTCGGCCCGGCCCAGCCCAGCCTGGCTTCACGTGGTGCACAGCGTGGGTGCGGCGGGCAGGGCAGGAGCGCCTGTGCTGTGCTGTCCTGGTTTCAGTCAGGATAGAGTTAACTTCATTTGTAGCAGCTGATGGAATGCTGTGTTTGGGAGTTACAATGAAAGCAGTGCTGAGAACACCCTGATGTTCTTAGTTGCAGTCAGACAGTCAAGGACTTTCTCAGCTTCTTCTATTTCTCTATTCATGAGAAAGGAGGGACGAAGCCAGGACAGGTGACCCAGATGGGCCAAAGAGAGTATTCCATGCCAATGACGTCCTGCCCAGGATAACGGGGGGCTGAGGGGAGGAAGAAGAGGGGCGGTGGCGGGACGCGTGCTGCTTGGGGGGACGGTCGGGTTCCGGGACAGCTCTGGGTGGTACGGCCTGAGTTGTGTGGGTCGGGGAGAAACTGCATTGGGGATCAAGAGTTTCAGATTCTTTTGCTCTAAAGTCCTGTTAGCATTGGGATATTTTATCTTTCTGTTCTCTTAGTAAACTCTCCTTATCCCAACCCACGGGCCTCTTAGTTTCTTGGTTTTGGAGTTATTTGCCCCTTCCTTTTCCCTTCCCTTGTTTCCCCCTTTTTCCCTGTTCCCCTGCTCTTTTACTTTAAGAAGCAGGCAGCTGTGTGGATCTCAGCCCACAGCCGGGGTGAAACCATGACATGTGCTTGTGCCATGGGTGGACGTTGGAGGATACCGGAGGAGGACACGTGTCTCGGCATCACAGGGACACAGAGCGGTGGTTTTGTGGCTGAATCACGGCCGCTGCTCTGCATAACCAGGAGCGCTAAAGCCCCAAGGCTGGTCCCGCAGCAGGGACATCCTGGTGTGCTGCTGGCTCTATCAGATCCTGTCAGGACCTTCTGGGAGAGGTGTTCACACCTGGGAAAGTACAGCCAGGCTCTCCCCGTGCCGGCAGCTTAGAGATGGTACTGGAGATCTGCTTCTGCCCTGCACCCTTGCCTGCAGAGCTCTCTTCACCTACCAGTCTGATAAAGGCAGGGATCAGAGGGATCTCTGGGTTCCCCTGCAGTCAGGAGGCACACGATGCTTCATCAACAGCTGATTGAGCTTTTTGCACTGAGCGAGAATTTGCTGAGCAAATAAAAGCTGCAATCACCCAGCTGAGGACTCGGACATGCCATTAGGGTGGCCCCTACAGGCCAGCTTTGAAGAACCAGTGAAGAAACGCTTTCTTTAATAAAGAAAAATTCATCATGGTAAGTAATTTCTGATGAGCAGATGTGGCTGGGCCCTGGCTGGGGAATACACACTGTTCTGAACAGCCCATCTCCCTGGGGCCAGAGGCCAGCAGTCACTGCCGGGAACCCAGCATGGTGCCAACCACGCATTCACTGCCTCCTGTTTGTCACTGGTCCCATTTGCCTAGTGCCTCCTCCAGTCAAAGCAGGCAGCAAGGAAGAAAGCAGACCTGACCAGCCTGATTATGGCCAAACTGCAAAGACTGAGAGCACAGGAAAGCAGCAAACCTCAACCCAGTCCTGAGCTGAGAAAGAAATAAGATCAGACAGTGAACACCAGATCAAAAGGGTCTCAATCTCCCAGGGCTGTTAACAGATACTGCTGGTAGAGAAGCCACCTCCAGAGCTGGCAGTTGGTAACAAGTGGCTTTCCACCACTTCTGTCCTGAGGTTAGCCAGGAACCATCTTGTGCTATAAATCAGTTGCCAGAAAGACTTCACGGACATGCTGGCTGCTGAGGCACTTAGAGGGGAGACATCCTGGGTTCTCCAAAAGCAACTCTTGCCTCAGGGAACAGAGATTTAGCATCAGTCATAGAATCATTTGAGTTGGAAGAGATTGTTTAAGGTCCTGAAGTCCAAATCCTATGGCCGTCACCAACTATGGGAATTGCTGAACTATCCTGTACCTAATGATGCTTGGAAAGATACCACCCAGCTGTCAGGACCTACAAGTATCAGTCTGGGTACCCTCCCCTTTGTGTGCTTCCACACAAACTCAGCAGCTGCAGCTCCTGAGGGGTAAAGTTGGGCTGCCCTTCTTTGTGTCCATCACAAGGTGTCAGTGTGTGGCCATCCCCTCAAGACGTGGCCAGGCTGTAGTGGTGGCTGACAGTCGCCAATGGACCCTATAAGTCAGCACCGTACCCTAGCATGTCATGATACCTCCACCCACTATGGTCCTTTGGGTCCAGAGATCACTGGGGTCCAGCTCTGGCTCTTTCTCCCCACATCACCCCTCTCACTCACAGACATGCCCAGGGAAGCTGGGAGCCCCAGCAGCACAGGGCACAACCCTGGGCCATGGGGTCCTGCTTCCCTTCCCCATGCTGTAGCCATGCCTGCACTTCTGTGCCAGGACCCTCAGTACAGGCTATGGATGCTCATCTGGACCCTGCATCTGGCACAGGACCTGCAGTAATTGATCAAAGCACTTCCCCACAGGAAGGAAGCAGGGTGGATATCTGATAAGCAGGTTGCCTCTGCCAGCAGCAGTTGCGCCTTGCTGCTGATCTCTGGTGACTTGGAAAGCAACCCACCACAGCCCCAGCAGGCAGGCACTGGCCACACCAGTGAGGAACCAGAGAAATCCCCCATTCCTGTGCCCAAAGCTGAAAGGAAAGGGCTCTCCAGTAAAGCTCCATCTGACCAACACGGGGAGAGCAGCAGAAAGATCTGGCATAAAGACAGCTTGCCCTGGGTCATGGCTGCTGGCGCAGCGGATGTCCAGCAGACAATGCTTGTGACATCCTCTCCAGCACTCAAGGGGACACAGGGAGAGCTGTCCCTGCCTCCTCCCTGCAGCCAGGCACGCACTGCAGGCACCAGTCCCAGCAGGGGACAGGGATCTCGCCCATAGTGTCCTTGCAGATGTTTTGCTTTAAACAGAGCAGCCAGGCCCTTGTGCATTCACGTTGGAGTCATTCTGGCTGCGAGGAAGGGTCACTGTGACAACAAGCCCATTCCCCAAGCACAGGACTCCTACCTCCCCGCCAGGCTGGGCCAGGCAGGTCAGCGTGACAGTTGGCAGCGGAGAGTGGCCTGACTCACAGCCCCAAAATGAATTAGCTCCTTCAGATTATCTTGGGTGTTTTGCTTGAGAACCCCAAGATGTGATTTCATGCCCTGAGCTATCTGTTTTCCTGATTCAGTGTCAATTCCTCCAAAACTTAAGGAAGCCACGTGGGACCACGTGTAAAAGGAAATGAAAATGAGAGGCAACAAAGTGGTAAGGAACTGTGAGTGGCTCTTGGATCATAGAATCACAGAATCATAGGGGTTGGAAGGGACCTCGAGAGATCATCGGGTCCAACCCCCTGCCAAAGCAGCTCCCCAGCTCATATTGCACAGGTAGGCATCCAGATGGGTCTTGAATGTCTCCAGAGAAGGAGACTCCACCACCTCCCTGGGCAGCCTGTCCCAGGGCTCTGTCACCCTCACTGTGTAAAAGTTCTTCCACATGTTGGTGCAGAACTTCCTGTGCTCCAACTTGCAGCCATTGCCCCTTGTCCTGTCTCCACAGACCACTGAAAAGGGGCTGGCCGATTCCCCCTGCATCCCCTGCTTAAGATAATTATAAACATTAATTAGGTCCCCCCTTAGTCTTCTCTTCTCAAGGCTGAACAGTCCCAGCTCACTCAGCCTTTCCTCATAGGGGAGATGCTCCAGGCCCTTAATCATCTTCGTAGCCCTTCTTTGGACTCTCTCCAGGAGATCCCTGTCCTTTTTATCCCAGGGAGCCCAGAACTGGACACAATACTCCGGGTGGGGCCTGACCAGGGCAGAGTAGAGGGGGAGGATCACCTCCTTTGACCTGCTGGCCACACTCCTCCGGATGCACCCCAGGATCCCATTGGCTCTCTTAGCCACCGAGGCACACTGCTGGCTCATGGCCAACCTGTCATCCACCAGGACCCCCAGGTCCTTCTCCACTGAGCTCTTCTCCAGCAGGCCATCCCCCAGCCTGTATTGTAACGAATGGTTATTCCTTCCCAGGTGCAAGACTTTACACTTGCTTTTGTTAAACCTCATCTGGTTTCTCCCTGCCCAGCTCTCCAGCCTGTCCAGGTCTCTCTGGATGGCAGCGCAGTGTTCCTGCGTGTCAGCCACTCCTCCCAGCTTTGTATCATCGGGTACTTGCTGAGGGTGGATGCTATTCCCTCATCAAGGATCCTTCCTGCCATCTCTCCCATCCCTCACCCTCGTGCTCCAGCCACTTTTTTCATGATGAATCAGTACTGGGAAGCTATTCTGCTTCTTGGCAATTGTATTGTTTTCCTCTGCAAAAGCAGTAATTCAATGAACTACGTGGTGAATTATTGTCATCGTTGTTATTTCCCAATCCCATTTTGGCCACCCTGGTGTTTGGTGATTCATTTTTTTCCTAAAAATAAGTCTTTAAAGCCCCATTTAAAACTCGTGGCATGGTGGCAGCTGCAAGCTGGTGTGGGGTTAATTTTGGAAGAAAAAAAAAAAGACAAAGCCAGTAAAAAATAGCCAGCTGAGAGAACGGCAATCATTAGCTGAATTCTGAACATTTCTCTCCTGTTACAGGGAGAGAGTATTGGATAATCTCACACCAAGTTTTCTCCAGTTTTATAATTGTTTGGGGACCACGCTTGAATGGCAGAGCTGAAGTTTTGAAAAGCTTTCCAAGAATGGCTCCAAAATTTCCTGTGACTGATGCTCTTCAGAGCCACTTGGCAGAGAGCGCCGGGTGCTTCCGGCACTGGGTCTGGTCCAAACCCTGTGTCCACACTGACTGCATAACCCAGCGGTCTCAGCAGCCGTGCTGGTGCTGAGGGAGGATGCCCGGCTTTGTGCAACCCGATGCTGGGCTGACCCTGCAGACGCAGCAGACGGCTGCAGGCCCTGCAGGCCCCATCCAGCAGCCCTCCCCCCAGCGTGCTGCAGCAGCTCCCTAACACCAGGCACCACGGAGCAGAACGATTACTGGGAGGAGCTGATGTTTTCCAGGTGGTAATTTCTTCACGTGGCCACTCGCTGAAGAAATCTGCTGATAATAGTTTAACCAGCTGGTAAAAATACACCTGTAGAATCATTTATTCTTCTCCCCACACTGGGAACAATGCTTATTCTCCATTTAAATATATTTTCCAGGACAGCTGCATTGGTTGGAAGAGTGGAAACAGAGCACTAGCACATGTGAACTGATACAGGCTGGCTGGGAAAGCTGCTGCTGCAGCAGATTTAGAGTGGGGAGGCTGGCGTGGCTCACCCCATGCAGGGATTTGTCTCATCTTGACCAGCAGACAAACAGGTTTCCACTCCGGAGGAAGGATTACACAGCAAAGCCTGTAAGTGGGACCGAGCCCTGTCCTGGATTTCCCTGGGGATGGGGAGGATGCACTACCTGCCCCTGCCCCTTGCTAGGGTATGCAAGAGGGCTTGGCAGCACCCCCCAGCCCCATTAAACCACCATAGGGATCTTCTACTGGTGCAAGCGTGACGTCTGAGGGCTGCAGTCCTGCTGGTTAACTCTGCCAGGTCACAAGCTGTCTGCTGGCATCTGCTCCCTTGCTGCTGTTTTGGATGTCAGCTGCTCCTCCAGCCTCACTGCAGAGCTAGCACGCTCCATGTCACACAATTTGACTAAACTGGAGGTGTTTGCCACCTGGGTTACTCTGCTCTGAGGGGAGAACCTCTACAACTATGACACATGCCAAAGGACCTTTGCACCTTTAGCGGTGCAAATCAGCCCAGCTCTGCTGAGGTCACTGGACCTGTGCCCATTTACCCCAACCAAGGTCTGCCCTATGATGCCAAAGGGCCATGTGAGCCCACGAGCCAGTGAACCACTTCTGCTCATTTCCAGCTGAGCCTCTGGCCCCAGGGTGAAAGATTTCCCCTCCTCTGACCCATGAGATACCTCTCCCTTATCCGTGAGGACAGCCACAAGTGAGTCCCACTGAATCATGTGCTGCTTCAGTCTTTGTAGCTTTTGGATGGAAAGGGATGCTGAGGTTGGTTAGCCTCAGAAAGCGTTACCAAGTTCGGGGAACACTTGCTGTTTCTAAGAAAAATAGAAGAAAAGAAGAAGTCTGTCTTGTCTGCAGCCAGGTGGCCTTAGCCAGGGAAATCTTTGTGCTGGGATGGTTTTATTGCATGTGGTAAAGAAGGTCCAGGAGGCAAAGCTGAGATGCACACAGCCTGTGAAGCACGTGCTGAGATCATGGTCAGCTGTGCCAGTGGACCTCTCCACTGTGTGCAAGCAGGAGTGGAACAAACCTTCATGCTAAATCCCACTTCTACTACTAAATATGGAAGAGCTTCACCTCACCCCCAAAACATGAAGGTTATTTTTCCCTCCATCACCTTCTCAGACTTCTCCCCCTCCTTGAAACAGCTCACATGTCCCTGATGTACTCTCAGTGCCTTATTCCCCTTGTGTCGGGTCTCTTCCCAAGGGGCTGGCTCTTTAGGAGGGTGGCAGAGCACCTCCATTAGCTCACCCTGGCTGCCACCCCCCAGCCCTGCATCCCTCCTGGCTGTGCATCCCCCAGCCCTGCATCCCTCCTGGCTGTGCATCCCCCAGCTCTGCATCCCTCCTGGCTGTGCATTCCCCAGCCTCCATCCCCCAGCCCTGCATCCCTCCTGGCTGTGCATTCCCCAGCCTCCATCCCCCAGCCCTGCATCCCTCCTGGCTGTGCATCCCCCAGCCCTGCATCCCTCCTGGCTGTGCATCCCCCAGCCTCCATCCCCCAGCCCTGCATCCCTCCTGGCTGTGCATTCCCCAGCCTCCCCCCATCATCTGGCACAGTGACAAGGAGCGGCCCATCAGGAACTGGTGGATGTGACATTTCTCTTTGGCCAAACACCTCCATCTTCTGAAATGCCAGAGCTGCTGAGCAATTACCAGGCACCCAAGGCAGCTAATTGACGATAAAACGCTGGCTCCCTCCTCTCTCTGCTGCCAACAACCACCTTTCCTGCACTTTAAAGGGCGATCTCGGGCTAAGTTCCCTTCTCTGTCTGCAAGGCCAGAAGCACTGAAACACACCAGCAAGGGGACTGAAGTGACCTGGGGACGTGAGGGTCCCCTGCCCCCTGAAAGGAGCTTGGAAGAGGTACCCTGGGAAGGGCTTTGGAAGAGGGGAAAAAAACCAGGATTTTTTTCCCCAGTGGCCCACAGTCAGCCTGGATCTCACCGAAAGGAAAGGAGAAGTGGAAACCAGAGGCACCACCTGCCCCTCCTCACATCAGGATGGTACACCTTGGAGGGAGAAGTGCCAGAGACACAGTGAAAACCAGCAGGACCACAGCTGTACTTGGCTTTTGCATCTCAGAGGGAAAGGTGGGAGAGCAAAGGACGCTGCCATGCTGCCTGTCCCTCCATGGCTACCTGCTTCCTGCTGTGTTAAGACTCCCCACAGCCCTGACTCCCCAGATCAGCTTTCAGGCAGCATCATTGGGCCAGGACACTCTCAGAATAAATTTACAGAGTAAATCCACATCTGTACCCCTGCTTTTGATGGTGTGCAGAGCTTCTCCTTGGGAACAAGCTGCCAAGGCTGTACCCCCTTGGCAGCAGTGAGCCTGTGCCCAGCTGCAGCCAGAATCAACGGGGACTTTGTTGTCCCCAGTAGATCTGGGGCTACCAGCACAGAGCATCTTGCATTGATGCTGTCAGCCAGTCACACTTCCAGCCTTCTCCATCCACTGGGATGTATGGAGCTCACCAAGCCCACAAGGGAGGGATGCTGCCTCCCTTCTTGCTTGCAGACAGCCACAAATCCCTCCCAAAAATGACATGCAACTAGGTGCTTTGGCAGACTCAAATGGGGCTACAACAGCCAGTGGCTGCCAGAAGTCCCACACAGACAATTTGCTTCATTCCCTGGTGTATTAATGAAAACCCTGAGCTTAAACTGCACCAATTTCATATGGCTCTGTCAGCTCTGCTGCTCAGAAGAACAAAAAAGCTCAAGCAGACTACAGAAAGCCGTGCCTTTCCCCTCAGAGCTCCTTATATCCTCTTTTGCATTCAGACAGCTTTGTGTTTCACCTGAAAAACAACTGCCCTGAGGCTCTGGCAGCCCCACCAGCATCAGCTCCAACCCTTGAACTCATCTCCCTAAATGACAAGGAACCAGCCCAGTAGCAGCGCTAACATCAGCTCTGGCAGCTGCCAGGTACTGCAGGACAGCAGCAGAGGGGTCAGTTTGGGAGCTGTGTTGCCTCTGGCAGCTGCTGCAAGCTCCTAAGGCCAAAGTTTTTGAAGAGGTGTGTTGTGCAGCCTGGGGTTGGCAGCTGGAAGGGCCAGATCCTGGGGACAGGCATCTCTGGTGAGGTGATGCCTCCGCTAAGTAGCAAGATGTGGAGTTCGGTCAGGACTGAGATGAATTAGCAGAGATGGAAAGGAGCTGAGAAGTGAAGCAGCAAGGTGGGATGAGGCTTAGACCCTGGAACCATGAACCTACCTGGAAAATCAGAAAGATTGAGTTGGCTAGTTGAGAGAAGAGCACGCTGCAGGGGTGTGACGACCACCTCTAACCAGCCCTGCAGCTCAGCTCCTTCAGAGAGGGCAAGGAAGCCGATGACCTACCAGCCCTCATTTCTCACAAGTGTGGGATACTTGGGAAAAGTTCAAGCAGAGAAAAGGACAATATTGTTTCTTGCACATCCCCTTGGAGCAGGACACGGAATCCCAAGCTCAATTTTGCAGCAAAGTGGTGAGGGATAGACACTGAGGAACACCTGGAACAGTAAAGGCCACTATCCTTGGGATCACAAAGACTGGCAATACCAACCCTGGGGTGCACCAGTGGCTTGGGGACCTGCACCAGTTATAACCCCAGCTGTCTCATTAAGAACAAGAGCACACTCACCTATCCTTGTGGGGAAGATGTCCTCATTGTTAATGAGCATCTCGATCCAGTCCATCAACATGCACATGTACTGGGGAGCTGACAGCTTGGTCGGCTTCTTGTATTTGCTGTCATCCTGCCATCTGTACTCATACTTGAGTCCACCAGACATGATGGGGCAGCTCTTTTCCGTGCAGTACTCGGACATGGTGCCGTAGATGAGGTTGATGCGGTTGAAGAAGTCCACCACGTGCACGGCGATCCAGTCGTTGATGCTCTCTCCAGGAGGCAGCTGCACCACTGCTTTCAGGTCCAGACCAGACTTGAGGGAGGCCTGGGCTTTCTTGTACAGCTCGAAGCGCTGGGTGCCTGGCTCAAATTTCTTTCGGGGACGAAAAGTTTTGTCTTTGTTGAAGACTTGCTTGAGACACAAGGCCATGGTGGGCAGGGCCAGCCAGGGTGAGGGCAGAGACGGAGTGACACGTGAAGCCCAAGGCTGCAGCTTTCAGGGGTGGAGGTTTCTGGGAGGAGAAAGAGACATTTCGGTCACCTACGAAGGTAGTTGCACACGTGGGGATGCTTGCAGGGACCGGTTTGCACCAGGATGCTGGCTGGTCCCACTGCTGTGGCAGCACATCAGGACAGAGATTTGGGGTCAGCTTCCAGCCCTTCTGAGGTGACTTGCAGCAGCTGCTGCCACCTTGCAGAGCAGCTCCCACCTCTGTAGAGGGCAAGTGCTGCTGCACATGCCCCATGCAACGCTCAATGGCAGTCAGAGCCCTTTCTTCCTCCTGAGCACGCCAGGAGCTCTTCAGGCTCCAGCCAGCCTCCTACCTCTGGGACTTTTATCACTAACTGCTGCGATAAAGTGAGAGCCACACCACCAGCGGAGCTCCCCAGCCGGGACACTCCTAACCTGGTAGCCCTTTCCTCTTCCAGCAAAAGGGAAGTGTCTCTTTCCCAGGGATTTCTCAGTCCAAACAACCCCTCACCCTGCTGCAGTGGCTGGCGATGCCCCAGGGACTTTGCTGCGACCGCAGCTGGCTGCTGGTTCACACAGCCCCAGCGCCGAGACCAACGGGAAAAGGGGGTGAGGGGGTGGGATTCTTTTTGTTGTTCTGCCCCGTGTGTTTGTTCAAAAGAACAAAAACCTCAGCTGAAGAAGGGAAGCAGCAGCCCAGCACAGCAGAGCGATGTGCCAGGATGCGGCCGGTGCTCCAGGCATGCACACAATGCTCACAGGAGCAGTCCGGGTGGCCAGCCCATCTCCGGGTGCTGCGAGCTGGAAGTGCTGAGCTCACCCCTTCCTGCCCAAGGTCAGCAGCACAGATGAGGGCTGTGGTATTTCCCCTTTTTCCTTTTTTTTTCTCTCTTCCTCCCTGAAGCTCCAGTGGAAATCCCATCCGCCCCAGGCTGTCCCAGGCGGGCTGAAATATGCTTTTCACCTCTGCTCATCACGGGTGGGATCCAAGCTCACCTATGCTAAATGCTTTGCTGAGGCTTAGGGAAGAGAAAGTCCACCAGCAGCCTCCCTCCTGTGGGAGGAGATGGAGAAGGAGTTTTTAAAAAAAAGAAGAAAAAAGTTCATGGGAGGGGGAAGTGACTTGCCTGAAGTCACGAGCAGGAGGGAATGGTGCCCAAGCCAAACCTGGCTGCATGTTCATCATGAAAAAGACAAATTTCAGCCAAAAGCCTGCTATGTAAACTCTGCTTTCTAAACTTAGTCCTGAGCCACAGGCAGATCCTATTTTGCCCAGTGAAAACTAGCTAAACATCTTGCAAGGGAATCCCCATGCAAGTTCACCCACGGGGACATCACTGGGAAGCAGCAGGACCTAGTGATTGTCCCAGACACCAGCAGGACCTGCCCTGTGGGGATTTCTGCACCACAGCCAGCATGTGGCTGCGAGGGGAAATCCCAGGCGTGGGTGCAAACCCTGCTGTGGGTGGATACCCCAACATCAATGCCGTTAGCACAGGAACCACAGCCTTGCTGGTGCTTTGCCACCGTTGTGTAGCCCACATCCTGGTGGTACCAAATCCCGCCATGCTCTGCCACACCCATCTACAACCAGACCCAAAACTGTATGTTTTTAGGTGGCTTTTGCCCCACAGAGGAGGTGACAGCCATCATGCATTGTTACACAGTATGACTTAGTACCAGGATCTTTGCAAACCTTCTCTGCCTCATGTGGCTGGGTGGGATTTCAATGGCTCCAGCCCTGTTGTCCTCATTTATCTCCAAAGGACAGCGACTGGGAGATATGTCTTAGATACCTTCCCCTTCCCTGTCCCGAGCAGCTAGATCTGGCCATGTCAAAGAGCTTGTTCCCCACGTCAAAAAAAGAACACAAGCTCTCCAAAACGCCAACCTATGGAGGGAGCAGGCAGCAAGTCCTGACTCCTGCCTGCCCTGAGGAGAAGGGTCTCGGGTACAGCAGCCCAGAGGAAGCCCAGCGGCGGTCAGGGGAATCTGGGCACAGCAGGGCTGTAAAGAAAAGCCCTTATTCGGGGCTTCCCAGCTGGCTGTCGCAGAGTTATGGCACATCCTGTGGATAACACCTCTAAAAAAGCCTTCCAGGGAGTTTGCTAATGCACAACAGTTTCTAAAATCCGTCCACACACCTATGGATACACTTACATAAGCACTGCTGCAGCGGGGATCCTAATCCAGGAATGTAGGAAGTGCCAGGCTTCCCTTTGGGAGGAGACAGCCAATGGGGTCTGCCCGAATGGAGGTGGGTGTGATGGGGCTGAGCAGCGCCTCGCCCGGCATCTAGTGTGGAAGGGAGGGGGCTAGTAGCCCCTCTCATGCTTTTGCCTTCCCTGGCTCTGCCATCGAGACAGAACATGGGGCTGCCACCACTGGACTGGGACAAGGGGCTGTCCCTGCCTTGCTGCTGTCTATACCCACATGCATGGATTACTTTTTCCTACTCTCTCCTATCACCAGCCATGGGCAGAGGATTCTGGCTGAGACATTAAGGTCATTAAAATAAGCAAAACCAAATTGGGCCCCTAACGAGAAGTCAGGTGTTCTCCATCTGACACTTGGCAGCTTCCCAGGATGGGGATGGTGCAGCACACGCAGCTCCCTCATCCCCATCCCAAGCCTGTCCATAACCCTGACAGAGCTGCCCAGCACCCAAATAAAACAGGCACCCCTCAGGGCCAGACAGGCAGTGCACAGCACCACACCAAGCCCGTGCCCTCAGTCTTTGTGCCAGGTAAACAGGTGATGAACAACTCAGGCATCCCTGTGTAGGACTGGACCGATCCCACCAGGTGACTGGGTTCACATCCAAGCAGGTGGGGCCTGGGATGTAACCCAGGAGGTTTCCCTGGGATTTCAGCAAGGCAAGTTGTGCTAACAGACATTTCTCCGTGTTGCCATTTCTGCTGGTCTCAGCTCCAGAAGCTACTGCTGTCTGCAGATTCTTCCATGCAGAAACTGGGTTGTTCTGGGGCAATGGGTAAGCCACCCTGGCAGATGATATCCCATTAAATGTGTCACTTGTAGGGGCCACCAGCAGTGAAATCAGTTCTCCACAAATACGGCGAGATTCCCTTGTTCAGGGACCTCACACTGGAAGTCCTCTGCAAATTTAACTAGGAAATAAACTCAGCATCTCATCTCCTGAGGCCAGGCCCATAACACCCCACAGCTCCAGACCCATAACGTCCCACAGCTGCACCCCTGCCACATCCACAGCTGAGTCTCTGTAAGCCGCTCTCACTCATGGGGCAGGGGACGATGTGCTTCACGCCTCAGCACCAGCCAAATAACACACCAGTTTAAAAAGAAGAAGAGGGAAAAAAGAGCAATAAACCTGCTAAACATCTGCCAGGTGTTGTCATATCTCCATCTGCTAGCAATTCCCAGGAATGGGGGAGCAAAGCCCATTGCTGCCCAGGTGCTCGGACAGACCTGTTCCCCAAGCCCAGGGGGTGCCGGCACAGCACCGCGGCCTCTCTGCTCCCTGAGCAGCAGCACGTGCTGGAGTGACGCCAGCGGTTTTGCTTTCAGGATCCCTGCCAGCGTTGTCACCGAATCACCGAGCCACTAACAGGCTTTGTGAATCCTCACCAGGGAAAAGTGTTGAAGGGAGCAGAGAAACAGGAGGGGATTCAACTTTTTAAAAGGGTAGACAATGGCAGGACAAGGGGGAATGGATTAAAGCTAAAGGAAGGAAGGTTTAGATTAGATATTAGGGGGAAGTTTTTACAGAGAGAGTGGTGAGGTGCTGGAACAGGCTGCCCAGAGAGGTGGTGGATGCCCCGTCCCTGGAAGTGTTCAAGGCCAGGTTGGATGGGGCCCTGGGCAACCTTGTGTAGATCCAGGCCTGAGGTTGGTGGCTCTGCCTGTGGCAAGGGGGTTGGAACTCTATGATCATTGGGGTCCCTTCCAACCCATGCCATTCTGTGATTCTATGATTCTCCAGAAATTAAATTTCACACAAAGCCAGAACCACATCCTGGGATTTACAACCTGCAGCAGCAGAGAGGCACACTGGGCCAGAGAACGGATTTGTTCCCTACCTCACTCCGAAGCTTTCACCACCCAGAGAGATCCACGTGCTGGGAAGGACTTGAGCAGCACATGGATGGAGCTGTGTGAAGGCCAGGACTGGGGCTTGAAACACGAGCTGGGCCTTGCAGAGGGGTGCTGAGGTGGGACGTACCAGCTCAGAGCAAACAGACTCTGCGAAGTCACCGATGCCTCAGTTTCCCCTCAGACAGGGACCCAGGACCCGGCCCCACTTTCTGGGGAGAAAATTCCTTTGGGAATGGACACAGATACATCCTCAGTCTAACTGGTGGAAAAGAACACCAGCAGCTCACGCAAGGCCAGGGTTTCCTGGTGTCCACCCTTACGCACCCAACTCAGCTGGTGCCCTTCCATCAGCAGGCTGAGTATTTGGGACAGGTCCAGGTAAAGAGATAGAAGATGGGAGGTCTTCCAAGGCTTAGCTGCAGCACGGAGTTCAGCTGAGCCTGCCGTTCCAGGCTGTCGTGTTCCTGGAAATCAGGCCATGGTCCGCTGGGGCTTGGGGTGGGACCTGAGACCCATCCAAGCCCAAATCGCCACTCTCACTGCCCGTTCTGGGAAAGCTGAGGGGTGAGCTGCCAGTCAACAAGCTTCAGCAGCAGCTTCCTAGGACATGACCGTACACATCCCGCTGCCGGCCCACGCTGGCAGGGCCTGGTCCGGTGCCGCAGCAGCAACCCACAGGGCTCTGCCTTCAGTTCCCACGTGCAAAATCAAAGCTTCCCCAAGAGGAGCCTTGGCAAAGGGCACAACCCCACTTCACTGAGCCATGATTCCCATCGTGGGATGGTGCCAGCACCCCCGGAGGGGTCACACATCCCTTTCTATAGCATCTGCAAACCCCCAAATCCAACCTGCTCCTGGGAGCAGGCAAGGAGTGACGCAGGTGGCTGAGGAACTGGAGACTTTCCCTGCTGTCACCCCCATGTTCCAGCTGAAGATGGTCGGAGAAGGAAGAGCGAAACCAGGCGGAAAGAGGCCACAGCTTCCCATGGGACACAGTGTGCTCGGTGCTCACCCCCATCCACGCTCCCAAAATAGCCTTGGCTTTGCAGAGGGCTGGCTTCAAACCCAGCTGAGTAGCCGCAAAACCTCATCCATGGCTGGGAAGGCTGCTGACTCCAGTCCTGCCCCGGCTTTCACCCGCAGCAGCAGAAGCAAAACTCACTCAGGGTTAGCAAGAACCAAATGAGCGTGGGGTTAAGCCCCGCAAGGACACAGCAGGGAGGTTGCAGGCAGAGACACATGAAAAACTGATTCCCTAGGCTGCCAGCAGGTCCAGAGATGAAAGGAAATGAACTGGATGGGGGGAATTAACAGTTCAGGGTCACATCAAGCTGCTAATTTCAGACTTGTTTTGTTTTTTTTTTTAACTTGGGCTTCTTTTTCTTTTTTCTTTTTTTTATCATTTGGAAACCACAGAGGAACACGGCAAGGCTGCAGACAGCTCTGGGGTAAATTCAAAACAACTCTGAAAGGTCTGTTTAGAAACTGGCAAAACAAAAGGGGAAAGCAGGCAGGGCCGTGGGAGGGGTACTTCCCCCCTGCCAATCCTGCAGGCATGAGGTGAGTCCACCAAAGAAAACCCTGGTTTTGACCCCAAACAAGTTTTAATTAGAATCATAGCAGAAAGGATCACGCTGCCAGTCTCTAAGGTGATGGGTACTAGGGATAGTCCTGCACTTCCTGCCTCAGTTTCCCTAGTTTCAAAGCTCCTCTCCCTCACCAGGTTACTTTCATATTAAAAGCTGCAAAGGCTCCAGGAGGAAAAGTGCTTTGCAAGTGCCCCTGGAAGCATTAATGGACATGGAACCCAAGGAGAGGGGTTGGCTCCAGCAGGAAGCACAGAGGGAGTGGGGCTCCGACGCCGGCATCTCCCGTGGCTCCGAGTGCATCCTCTCTGGATCCAACCCGAGACAGTTACACACTGCACAAGCATCTGGCTGGAAACCACAGGCAGCCGCTTCAGCAGCACGCTCCAACCCTCACCGGCGGAGCAGCAGCCAGGGAGCACGACCAGGGGTCCAACACCATGAGCGATCCACGGGGAGACTCCAGCTCCTGCTGCTCTGGGAAGAGGCCACAGAGTGAGAGCGCAGATACATGCAGCTCCAGCTCCACGGAGCCAAGCATAGGTGAAATACTATGAGCTCTGTACATCCCTCTTGGGCTTCCCTGAGGGATGCTTAAGATATCTAATTCTGCTTCCCTGCTTTAGGGGATTCCCTTCTCCCCACGGGCAGGGCAGAAGTCCTGCCCCTGCCCCATGCCTGGTGGAGGAGCAGGGCAAACATCAGCTCAGCCACCGTCTGTCAGAGCCCCAGGACAGCCAGCCAGATGGACAGTCAGACCAGAAACCAGCTGGTGCTGGGGCTCTGCTGGCGTTCCATGGCTGTAGGAGGTGTTACTGTCTGGCTGCTGTCTCCGAGCTCCCCTTCAAACCTCCAAGAGCTCCCATCACAAAGTTTGATCTTCAACCTGTCCTAGAGCATTGCTGCAGCTGGGGATGCTTCTTGGTGACCTCAGGGTATCAGAAATGCTCCAGAGGACAAAGCTGCATCTCCTAAGTATCCCTTGTGCTTCAGCCACCTCAGCCCCAGTCTAGCCAGGGGCTGGGACATGCAGGGCTCCTCGAGAAGGGAACGTATCCCCTCTTTTCCAGCCTTTTGAGATAGCCACGTCTGGTTTTAATCGTCCAAGGAGGAGGGATTGCAGAAGGGCGATGCCGGGGAGTACGGTCTCGGGGTGCTGGCCCCACTCCCTCTGTGCTTCCTGCTGGAGCCAAGCCCCAGCTGGGCTGTCCGTGAGAAACGGGGTTATTGGCTGCCGATCCCAAATATAACCCAAATGATGGAAAATTCCAGGAAACAAGCCAAGACAAGATGCTGGGAAGGGGATCAAGGCCCAGCACGCAGGCTGGGGGAGCTGCAGAGAAACCCCGAGCTCTCAGCAGCATCTCCCCGCTGCCAAACCCTCCTTGTGCAACACATACACACCCCAGGGGCCACAGATACCCACAAGAGGTGCGAGCATCCTCTGAAGCAGCCCCCATCTCCAGAGCAGCCACCTCGAGAGCCTCAGCAAGACTCAGCCCCCCGCACCCCAACCAGGGGCAGCTGCCAGCGGAAGCTGTGCTCGTGCTTCCCCTGGCTCGCCTAGTGCTTGGAAATCCCCAGCCTGTGAGAAACAGACCCAGCATGGCTTCCAGGAACCACACACACCTTGCCCTGTCCCTGGGCTGCCCCGGCTGCATCCCCAGCTCTGCCCTGCTCCTTGCCCTGTCTCCCTGCTGCAGCACCAGCAAAGCAGCTGCTCTCTGGGGATCAGAGCTTGGCCCAAAGGCACTGGAGAAGTTTTTCCTGCATCACCCAAGATGCCCCTAAGCAGAAGAGCAAAGCCCCTGTCTCTCTATGCCAGCGTTCCCAGTTTGTTTTGAGGGTGACAACTCTTTGTAGGTACCTCATTCCTGGGGGCTGAGATCTCACCGCTGCCACCAGTGACTTGCTGGGAGCTCTGCAAAGAGGTGTCCAACAGCCTCCACGACAGCCGACTGCTCCGGTCCAGTCCCAAGGGTGATCACTCCGCTGTCAGAGATGTAATCCCAAACACCTGCAGCTCCAGGCCTGCCAGCTCGGGGAAGAAGAGGAGAGGAGATAAACTGGCTGCTGAAAACCCATCTCCACCGCTCGCTTTCACCCAGCTTCCCCCGCCCACAGCTTTCCGCCGCCCCTCCGACACGACACAGGCGAAGCCGTTGCCGGGACTGTCCCACTCAGGAAATGGATGTCTGCCTACACTGCGGGCTGCCTTCTCCTGCCTGTCCCTGCATCCCCTGCCTGTCCCCCCCATCCCCTGCCCGTCTCCCACATCCCCTGCCTGTCCCCCTCATCCCCTGCCCGTCCCCCACATCCCCTGCTTGTTCCCCATCCCCTGCCCTGCACACCACCAACCGTCTGCTGTAACCCCTGTCCCACCACCAGCAGCTCCTGGGCCCTCCCACATCCCAAAACAGGCTCCTTTGGTATTTACACACTCGCAGCTGAGCCAAGACAGGATGGAGGAAGGGGAAGAGCTTTCTGCAAGCGTCTGTGCCCTGGCTGAGAGGATTGTTCCTTCCCAGTCTAACCATAACCAGGGCTTGCCCAACCTGTGCTTAAAAGCATTCAGGAGCATCCCTAGGGATGCAGCACTGACTTTTCCCACCCCCAGCACTCACCTCATCCCCCAGTACACCCAGCTTTCAGCCCCAAATTCCTCTGCTGCACTTTATGCTCTTATTTGGGGAGTGGAAAAAAAAAAAAAGAAAGAAAAAGAAAGAACAAAGCAGGAGCCAGGGTCCCTGTTGGGATGGTCAGCGGCTCGGGGATCGCAGTGGCAGGGAGAGCCACCGGGTTCCGGCGCTCAGCAGGGTTTTGTTAGAGAAGCAGAGGCTGAGGAGTTTTTCATCGGCCAGTGATGTCACATCCTGACCCTGCCGGCAGCTCCAGCTGTCCCTGGAAAACCCACCGAGAAGCCATCTCTGTGGGCACACACCCGCTCACGGGCAGGCACCCACACTCCCACCCACGCACCATTCCTGGATGCTGAGGTCCTTCTTGGCACAACCCCCCACCCGCCGCTGGCTGGCTCCAGGCTCTCCCAGGACAGCAGCGTGCCGGGGAAAGGAGATGAACTCCTGCAGCGTCTCCCCCCACCGATCCTTCACACGGCCCCTCTCCCTCTCCTCCCTGTCCCACTCTGCACACACCCCCAAAACATCAGCCCCAAGATTCGGTGCCAGGCCAAGCTGGACACAAACACACACGCAGAGCAGGAAAGGCAGAGAGAGGGGAAAGAAAGACCCAGAAAAACTTCCACTGCACGGAGCAGACTTACTGCCGGTCGGCCTCGGCGGGTCGGGTGAGTTCTGAGGCGCGCTGCGGTATTTAAATACCGCTCGGTGAGAGCACGGCCTGCGCCAGCATGCTCAGCGCCGGGAGGAGCAGCCAGCCAGCCAGCCAGCCAGCGTGGGATGGCTCGGCACGGGCCAGGACTCCTCTTTCGGGGTCACGCTCCTTGGGTGGGGATGTAAAACCGGCGGCGTACCCCACACGTGATGCGGCAAGGTGGGAGCAGTGGTGTGGCCCTGGCGCTCGCGGCCTTTCCCCCCCCGGAGCAGCCTGGCTCGGCAGTAGCGTTGGAACCAGCTGCACAGCGCTCAGCAGCGGGGCAGCCCAGTGAGGAAAACGCCCGCAAGCTTTGCTTAACTCTGCTCTCAGCCTCAGGTTCAGCCAGGGATTCGTAAGTGATGGGGTGAGCTGGGGACTAGGGCACAGGGTGGGGTGGGGCTAAGACACTGAGGGGCCCCAGCAGCACATCGCTTTGGGCTGGAGCCAGAGGGAAGCGGGGCGCACACACCCCAGCTGCCCCGTGCTTTCCTGCCGGGCCCTGGTTGGGATGTGGCTGAAGGGCAGGTCATGGGTCAGGGGATGGAAGGAGGAGACGTCGAGGACGCACAGCATTCTCATGTGCTTGGCACCTGCTGTGACACGGGCTGGTGAGATGTCCCACATCTGCAGCATGTTCCTGCGGGCAGGATGGAAGCAGGAGCTGTCAGATTCATCTGTCCGGCTGTGTCCCACCACGATCATCAGCTAATTCAGCGCAAGAGCTGTGACCCTGAAATCTCAGTTCTGTGTGTGCATCCACCCAGGATCTGTGGGCTGGTTTACGGAGGCAGAACCTTCTCCCCATCAGCTTTGTCCTGCTCCTTAGTGAATCTCTCACAAAGTGACACCCCTGAAGTCATGATCTGGCTCAGGTAGGCCCACAGCATCTTCCTGGCTGCTGGCAACCCAGCCCCACACCTGGTTCCAGCAGGTTCAGGCAGCAACAGAAGCTCCTCCGTGTCTTTTTGGAACCTTGTGAACATCCCTGATGCTAGATACTCCCTGCTTGCACATTGCAGCCGTCCTGAGCCTGCAAGGGCCAAGCAATGCTGCTGCCCTCCACCCCAGGGACCTGGCAAGCACCAGTGTCCCTGATCTTCCCCGAGGGATGCGGGAAGCCACAAAACATCCTCAGACCTCGTGAGCGGGAGGCAGAGGTCTGCAGAGCAGATGTAACTCCCAACAGCTAATGCCAAGCCAGCCAGGAGGAAACTCTCAACTCAAAACCCAGCCAGAAATGGGCACAAATCCAAAACTGAGGGGTCTTGGCTGAATAGCAAAGATCCCAAACGGAACTCACAGCCAGGATTTACATCCAGGCAAGATGGAGCCAAAATACTTAGAGGCAAGATGGGGTCCTCCCACCCTCAGCAGTCTGGAGCCAAAGGAGAGGGGCCAGGAAAACAGCACAATGGTTGAAGCTGCTGCAGCTCCACTAGTCCCCGTGGGTGAGCAACACCTCCTGGTTAGGGAGTTATCCCCTTGCAGGAGGTTTTGGAAACCTCACAGAGCTGAGAGCCCATGGTCCTGGAGCTGCCCACGGCCCCAGCTGCAGGGAAGGAGAACAGGATTTACTTGGAAGAGAGGAAAATGTCCAAGGGGCAGCTTTGGAGCAGGAGGGATGTGTGATTTGTGTTATTGTGAAGAGGGCATTTGTGTGCTCTGGAGGAAGGAAGAGGGGAGCCTGGCCCTGCTCCTGAAAGCAGGTGCAGGGCCGAATTTATCAGGGGAAGGAAGCAGGGGAGGAAGTCCAGAGTGCAGCCAGCTCCACGAGACCTCACGGGTGGCCATGGAAAGAGGCCCAATGTGGCCATGCAGCTTCACATGACTTGGCAGGAGACACCTATGCCAGAGGAGGGGGGAGGGGGACAGTGAATCCCCTGCAAACCCTCCGCCAGCTGCAGCCTGTGCCAGGCTCTCCCTGGCCACACACTGCCCTACACCGTGTGCAGCCCATCGCCGCAGTGCCCATCAGCCAGGGGATGCTTGTTCCCAGGAGGGTTCAAGGCTCCACGTGCCACAAGGCCCAGCAAAGATGTGCCCAGAAAGTTTTACCACCACAATGCAGCAGCAGGAACAGGCAGCTCCCCTCTCTGCTCCCCCAAGCTCAGCGCAAGCTTGGAGATGGAGAGGGAGAACTTCTGCCACAGATCAGAGGGCACTGGAGACTTGCTGTTTTCTAAGGCACAGGGAGAAGACCAGGATCAGATGAAAAAGCACTGGAGCCAGCATTTTAAGTGAGTGTAAGAACATCACCCTTCAATCTGCACTTCCTTGACTGCTGTGACAGCCGCCTTTCACAAGCCAGGGCGTCTCCCCAGGGAGCAGAAGCAGCTCTGGGTTTCCTGCTGACACAGGGGTACATCTCTCCCCAGGCAACCGGTGGGTGGGCAAGCCAAGGGTTTAGGACACCGATAAGCAGGAGCCTCTGGCTGTAAAACTTGCTCCACTGCTCCTAGCAGGAACTGCTGCACATTCCCAGCCCTGGGCTCTCTTCCAGCCAGAGAGACACCAGAGGCAGCATGGAGGGAAGAAGGTGGCTGCTACAGCACCTGGTTCAGCCGTGCAGTCCTAGCTGCAGGATGCATCCCTGCAAGTCAGGATGAATCCCTGGCTCGGGATTCTCCTCCATGGACATGCTGTGCTCACTTGTGGGCTGCTAAATACAGACACGTCCAAACTCAGGAAGACCCTGGCCCACAAATGGCTGGAAATCAGCAAAGCAACCTGGAACAGTCCTGCAGGATGCTTCCCCTCCCCAAGGCAGCACATCTACGATCGCTGGCACCAGGCTGGGGGAGCTGGTGGTCTATCTCAGTGCAGCCCACCACATTACTGACCACGTGGGAGCAGTTGGGGGCATCTAGATACTTCTAGCACACAACTCACCCCAAGCTGGCAGAATGGAGCAGACAGGCTCGCACAAGCTGTGGGTGCTGGTAGCAGGAGGAGACAAACATCAGGAGACAAACATCCCCCCTCTAGCGGCTACACGGCACACGAACCTCTCCATTACTTCCTCCCCCCTCACCAGCTCAACATCTCATTCAAGTGGGATGGAGGATGGGACCTGGAGTTTCTCTTGGCCATTTTTATTATGGGTATTTGTCCCAGCTTCAGCTTCACCCCCACCACAGCAGCAATCAGCACAGACACAGGCATGCTGCTCATGTCCCAGCTGTGGCACAAGCACCCATACTAGCACACATAATTTCTAAAGTGCTACAGGTTTACCATTTACAAATTAGGGAACTTGAACCCTGCCAGTGGGCCACTGAATACTGAAACAACAGTTTTCCATGACCAAAGTGCTCCAGGTTGATGATGCAGGATCTCATCTGCTCTAGTAATCCATATTCTTACGTGTTGTAGTTATTAGAAATACAGATTATACTCTGCACCCAGCTCCTGCAGGGATATGGTAGGAACTGGCCATCTGAAGCTTCTCCTCTCCCAGCCATGTCTCTGTGGCACAGTCCACTGGAGCAGCTTCCCAGAGAAAACCTGTCAGTAACATTTTCCAGGGGCTGCAGCAAACCCTGTCCTCAGCAGCAGATCTGGGAATACCTCCCAGAAGGGTACCCGCTTGGTAAACCCCCGCTGCAAGGGCACACACAGGCACACAAGCCTGGCCAGCTCTTTGCTCCTGTGTCTCAGGAAGATGTGACACAGCCCTGGGTCACCGCCACCAAGGCAGTCATGTCTGTGCTGAGAGGTCTCACCCTGACACAAGGGCTGACACGCACTTCAAGGCATGTGAATACACCTGCAGAAAGCAGCTCTTGCTCCCTCCATCAGCCCATTCCTCCTCACCCAAGGCCAGAAAACAGTCTCTTGCAAACTGGACACGGTGTGGTATCATCAACTTGATCTTGTCACCTTGGGTCTGACTTAATAAGCCATCCCAATGCATCCAATGCAAGAAGTGTTTCCTTTCCTTGCCATTTCTGTCTGTCCTAAACCCTTAGAGAAGTTCTTAGCTTGTGCTTAATCACAGGATGGGTTGAACCCCCACCCACCCAATATTACAGGAAGAGCCTTTACTAGAGCCTTTAGTCTTTCAAGCTCTGAAAGAGGCCCAGGTATAGATCTGGAAGCCTTGAATTTCACTCCTGGTGCCTGTTCCTCTTCCAGAGATGCTGCATTACAGCTCTATTAAAAATGAAGGCAGCAATTTTGACATCTTCAAAGCAGGGAGTGAATAACGAATCAAAACTGCCCTTATTTTGGTGAATGCAAAATGATTAATAGAGCATGAATGCTGTAAAATAGAAGTAGAAAGAGTCTTTAATAAAGGTGATTTGCTGTTCAGACTGTAACAGCCCTATCCACACCCCCTTGGATTATTCCCATGCTATGCAGGGCGCTGTGCATGCAACAAACACAATCAGAGACAGAAAGAAGACATTATCAGGCACCAAGACCATCTTCTTGCAGCCAAGAGCCAGATGTGTCTCTTCAAGAAACACCTCACAATCCCCTGAAAGGGCAGTTCAACCCAACATGCCTGAGTCACTGCTAAAACAGACCCCACAGATAAAACCTTACAATCCACTTGAGTGCTTCGCTGAACACTGTTCATGTGCACAGAATGGGCTGAGAAAGCGTGGGGTGACAGTGGGCATTACAGCACCAGGGTGCCACAGCTACCTCAGCAAACAGATTGTGTAAGAAGCCCTTGGAACTAATCAACCCTCCCCACCAGGTCACAGTTAAGTGTAGCACAGAGTATCTGGTACCAGCCCTGGCCAAAAAACTGGTCTTTGACAGACACATTGCCTATCCTTCTTGCCTCCATGTCTTCAGCAAAGGAGGGAATGCTTTCCAGCCTCAGCAGGCAGATGGGAAGATGCAGCGTGGTCTGGATGTGACACAGAATCACTGGGTTGGAAAAGACCTTTGAGATCAAGTCCAACTGTACCTGTCCTCTACTAAACCATATCCCTAAGCACCTTGTCTACCCTTCCTTTAAATACATCCAGAGTTGGTGACTCAACCACCTCCCTGTGCAGCCTGTTCCATCCAGTGCCCTTTAACCCATTTGGTGAAGAATTTTTTCCTAATGTCTAAACTGAACCTGCCCTGGTGCAGCTTGAGTCCATTCCTGTAATCCTATCACCAGCATTTGGGTGAAGAGACCAACAACCACCTCTCTTCAACCTCCTTTCAGGTGATGAGAAGGTCTCCCCTCAGCCTTCTCCAAGCTAAACAGATAATTAGTGCTATGGACAAGTTAGTGCCAGGGGTTTGATGTGTAGATCCAGGACTGGAGGTTGGTGGCCCTGCCTGTTGCAGGGGGGTTGGAACTGTATAATCCTTGGGGTCCCTTCCAACCCAGACCATCCTATGATATGGGAAACACTGCAGCACTGCTCCTGAGAAGCTCCTGGCCGACCTCAGTTTAACTGTCACCCGTGCAGTGGTGGTACGCTGGTCATGGGCGCACAGGCTGCTCGTGACCTAGCCCTGCCATCCTCATCTGCAGATCCACTTGCTGGCACAGCTGGGAATGAAAAGAGAAGCTCAAAGCACAAATGCCTTGGGCTCCTTTTGCTGAAGACAGGTTTTAAAACACCCCACCAGCTGTAGTCCTCAGGAGCCAGATTCTCACCAACACTGACACGTTAAAGCTGCTGTGTGTATTCACACCGATGCATCTTTTCATGTGTTGTCACTTTGTGATGGAGAAACCAGTTGGCAGCTCTAGCCCTGTTACTGTGCAATTCCATCTTTCCTGAAATAGGAAAAAGAAACATTTTTTGTCCCTCCAAACACCATCTGTAGGTACCTGACTAGCTGCCAGTTGGAGAAAAATTAATTGCATAAAGCACAGAGTAAACTCCTCCTCACTGCTCAAAAATACACAAAAATAAATCCACGTTTATAGTAACTCACTCCTCAGGTAAAACATCTCCAAGACAGAAACACAGCAACAGGATAAAATTAATATATCAATTAAGCAGCACAAATTTCCCAGAACAAATCCAGTCACTTTATTTTTAATCCTGAGAAGAACACAGGCCCCAGTACAGATCTGTGCAAGGAACCTCACACACAGGGTAACAAAGAGGTGTCTGTTTTACAGCACTGCTCCTTTTCTCTTTTCCTGATGGACAAGCCTGTGTAAATTCCACCCAGATTAAAAAGCACTGGATCGTGCAATTAGAATGGTGGAGGGCATTTAAAATGCATTTACTGAGAAGACCCATTGATGGTTACCCATCTCCTGATGTCAGGATAGCCCATTACACACAGCTCCCTCTCCTGCCCCTTCAGTTCAGGCTGCAAACACACAGCATGTGGCAGGAAGTTATGGGATGGGAACACCAGTTCTGCTGAAGTTCTGCTGAAGTACAGCGCTCCGTTTTGGCCACCGGTTACCGCCGTTAAACAGCCCAAGTCCTCATCTTGCACCAGCTCCAGGCAGGTTTGTCTACTACAGTCCCAAGATGTCACCATATCCTTTCTGTAGCTAACCCAAAGTCCTAAAACAAAAGAGAGACAGGACACCACTCCCTCCAGGTAACTCCTTTCCTGCTCCTGGCTCTACGACTTGTCGGAAGCCTGACCGGCTCTTGGGGCTCTTCCAAGGCCGCTCTGCTCAAGCTCTGCTATCACTGACATGTATTTGAAGTCACTGGGTCTGTGGTTGAAGGTCTCCACTAGTCCATAGGTCTCAGAACGATCCGTGGCATAGAAAAGCTGCACCTGATTTGCCAAGCACTGTGCTTCATGGACCACCTGCAAGGTGAGACAAAGGGTTTGTTGCGTTTGAGTGTCCTGCTGAGAAAGACCCTTCACCAGCTGAAAGGCTGTGCTGCTACTCACTGAATGATTCAATTCCAAGCCACCTTAGTTTAGCCAATCTCTTAACCAACCACCTCCCTCTTGCTCCTGACCACTTTAGCCCCCTTGCCTTTAAGCTAGTCTCCCACTGAGCACACACCTGGGAGGCCAAAGATGATCCCAGCCCACTCTAAGGCACCAGGATGCAGCGAAGCCTGATCTCTCCCTTTTTACACTTGACCTACTTGCAAAAATCATTCACTCTGATATCATAGAACCATAGAATTGTAGGGGTTGGAAGGGACCTCGAGAGATCATCGGGTCCAACCCCCCTGCCAAAGCAGCTCCCTAGGACATTTCACTCAGATAGGCATCCAGATGGGTCTGGAATATCTCCAGAGAAGGAGACTCCACCACCTCCCTGGGCAGCCTGTGCCAGGGCTCTGTCACCCTCACTGTGTAAAAGTTCTTCCACACGTTGGTGCAGAACTTCCTGTGCTCCAACTTGCAGCCATTGCCCCTTGTCCTGTCTCCACAGACCACTGAAAAGGGGCTGGCTGATTCCCCCTGCATCCCCTGCTTAAGATAATTATAAACATTAATTAGGTCCCCCCTTAGTCTTCTCTTCTCAAGACTGAACAGTCCCAATCTTCTCAGCCTTTCCTCATGGGGGAGATGCTCCAGGCCCTTAATCATCTTCGTAGCCCTTCTCTGGACTCTCTCCAGGAGATCCCTGTCCTTTTTATACCAGGGAGCCCAGAACTGGACACAACACTCCAGGTGGGGCCTGACCAGGGCAGAGTAGAGGGGGAGGATCACCTCCCTTGACCTGCTGGCCACACTCCTCCGGATGCACCCCAGGATCCCATTGGCTCTCTTAGCCACCGAGGCACACTTCTGGCTCATGGCCAACCTGATATACAACAGGGCAAATGACTAGTGACCCCTCTGCAGGTTGTTTCAGAGCTGGTGTAAGTAGGTCAGTCAGAGGTGGGATGCCTAGTTATCTCACTCCACCAGTACAATCCCTAGTGCTATTAGTCCTAGCACGGTGCTATTAGAGAGATGCAAACAACAGCACGCCCACACCTAGGGAAAAGAGCGGAGGCATGCAGAAACCTCACACAAAGCTCCAGAGGTCTCCTGATCTGACAAGCAGCATTAAGCATCAAAACACTGTTTTAGCTTGTTGGCAGGTAGCACCACCTTTCATGTACATTTGCTTCCATTAACATTTAACACAGCAGCTTTTATTCTTTACAACAATAAACTAACACTCAGAGTACGAAGAAAAACAACAAAAAAAGAATGCATGAGCTAAAATCACCAGAGCACCAAAGACCAGTGAATTCCCATTAGCTAGATTTCTTTAACCTAATCTACTATGAGCACACTTTGGCAAAGGGCCTTTTCAAGGCTTGACTTCAATTTGGTTTTAACTCAGAACTGTAGGAGGAGTTGCAGCATAACATGAAGGAAGCCAGTGAACAGATTACTCTTACCAAGAACTTGGAGTCCATTTCTGCTGTCATTAATACTATCCCTTTTTCCTTCTGTAGCTCAGGATAATGGTACAAGACCAGCTGGCTAGGAGCAGTTTCACCTTGTGTCTGAAGGAGATAAATATCCCATAAGCAACCCATGGAGAACTTCAGCACTACTTCAGGTTTTGAGGCTTGATTACAAAACTTTTGAGACTTAACTGCTATGGAGACCATAATTTTTCAGGGCTTAAGGATCAGCTCTAATCAAATTTGATTAATTATTCCCAGCCTTTAGAGAAAACAAGGGATTTGCAGAGTAGGTTGTTGGGGTTTTTTTCCTTGACTAAAAGACCATTTTGCATTGAAAATAACCTTCAACTTCCAGAAAGACATTTAATCTCACAGCATTTCCTGGCATTTCAAGTAGTTTATGTGAACAGTTCTAAAACATTTGGCTTGTGCCTCTATTTTCAGGCTGTTTGACTTCTACCTCACTGTCCTTTAGATGAGAGACACTTAACACCCACAAGTTCACTAAGTACTCATAATTAACAGCAGTCGTTCCCTGACAATTATTTTCAAGTTAAGCTAGACAACCTGCTCATTAAACTCTTTACCAACTATAACATCAGCATATTACATGACATAACATATTTCTGGACCATTTTTGGACCTTTTTTCCCCAACCACTCACCTGAATGTTTATTAGTGAAGTGAAGTGCAGTTCTGTTCCTGACCACTGCCCCACAAAGAACTCATAACCTTCTTTTCTTGGCAGAGCATACAGAAACTGCAGAGGAGAAACAGAACAATGCCTGTGTCATACCGGCCTCCAGCATAAAACTCTTTAGGGAGGAGAGCGGGGAGGGAGAGCGGGGAGGGAGAGCGGGGAGGGAGAGCGGGGAGGGAGAGCGGGGAGGGAGAGCGGGGAGGGAGAGCGGGGAGGGAGAGCGGGGAGGGAGAGCGGGGAGGGAGAGCGGGGAGGGAGAGCGGGGAGGGAGAGCGGGGAGGGAGAGCGGGGAGGGAGAGCGGGGAGGGAGAGCGGGGAGGGAGAGCGGGGAGGGAGAGCAAACACTCTTTTTTGTTCACTTTTCTAGAAAATTTACAGCAGAACTAGCCAACTCTAAGATAATCAGCATTCAGAGTTTTTAATGATGTCATTTCACCAGCTGCTCCAGAACAGGCAGCAAGCACTTTCCCTCCAGCTACACTGTCTGCCCAGCTCCATAGGCTGGGGGACTTGCTCCTTTTCCCACACCATGGGAAAGGCCAACATCAGAACAGGAAAACAAGCAGGATGCCTGAATACACCCCATTGCATGGTACAGAAACACACAAGCTGTAAGTAACATTCCAAGCTCTGAGTAGCTCAGGAAGCCAGGTAATACTTGCTCTTGGCAAGTGAAATACACAGGGCCAGTCCACGGATTCAGTGAAGTCTCCCATTCTGAGCTACAAAAGCCCTTCTCTCAGTGCAACAAAGTTTGGCTACTTTGTTTTCATAAAGGAGTGAAGCATGTTGCCTGTCTCAGGACAGTGAAATGAGCACAAAGCCCATGCCCCAGCACTCAGATCACTGTAAAACCCTGTTACTTTCAACAGAACACAGAACGAGTCCAGCAGCACCTGGTGTGAAGCCACAGAGATGTTCTTTACCGTGTTGGCTGCTCTGCCCTTCTGCAGTTTAACTTCTTCAAAGCAGCAACCTGCTCATCCCCAGAGGAACCCTCTAATGGAAGCTGCTCACAAGGTGTCCACTGACCCACACGAGCAGCAGTGAACCCAAATCTTGGGAACCCACTCATTTCTGAGACAACCAGACTGTCTGTTCTCAGTACTTTATGCCTCGCAGCGCTGGCATACACACACCTAAGACACAACCCACAGAGTACTGGGGCTCTGTTTCTGTAATGAAGGGTTTGACTACACCCAATTCTCCCCTTTTCCCCATCCCAGCTGTTGAATCATGATGCTCTGCACCAGAACTTACACTCCTCAGTGTCGGGGTGCCTGCCACACAGCGGTGTTTGACAACACACACTCCCCTGGAGACAGAGATACATTATTTAAACAACATAGTTCCTGCCTGCTTCAGCTTCCATGCAAAGAACTGCTCACATTTGCCTGCCAGTAATTACCTATCACACATCACCCTGGTGATCTGCACCTATCTGTGACAAGGAAAGGCAGGCTAATAGCTGGCACGGCTCAGCTCGTTCTGTGGACAGAACCCAAACGCAGAGACTTCTGGCCTTTCCCCCTCCAGGCATTCCTGCAAGGAGCAACTTACACCAACCCTAAGACAAGAGAATTTGCTTTCTCTATGTAGGCACAACATGGTGATGTATAACTAGAGCTAACAACAGTTCCTCCAGGCTGAAGCAAGGGTGCTTCCAGCAATAAGGAAAGATACCTGTGGGAGCACCAGCAAAGGCAGCCTGCGAGGCTTGGCTCCTCACAACACTGCAGGGAAGAGATTTAACCTCAGGACAACAATGAACAGAAGCCAGAGGCCTGCAGCTAAATCCACTCCCTGGGAGGTTCTGTGCTCTCACTACTGAAACCTGCATTTCTCATATCTAGATCAAACCAGGCAATATATAAGACTCACCACTGCTCTTATCTGAACGCTAAGACAAACGGCTGAACTCCAGGATTTTACTAGTCAAGCTGATACCAATGGGTCTGAACACAGGAAGGTCAGAAGTTTGTGAATTAAGGCTTGAGAGAGGAGAATGCATTACAGCATGAGATCCAGGCCATACGTACCGATGGACACTGCTGGGCTCTCTTCCATATCAAATCAAACTTCTCTGCCTTTGGGGAAGGAGGAGAAAGAGAAATTCAGGTCTCGTGACATGAGTGTAGATGCACGGTTACTCAGAATTAGCTCATTAACCTTTTCAGGGTACAACTCCCATCTACAGAAGGTCTCACTGCAGGAACAGTGAAGCATGGAAAGCTGTATTTAGTTCTTTGTTACTAAGTGACTCTGGAAAGTCATTTTAGCAGTGTTGTCACCAAGATTCTGCAGCACACTCCTTGGATCTGAAGCGTTACTCCTTGGAGGTATGGGGCCCATGCTTTAGGCTTGTGAAGTTCCTTTTCAGTAATAGCCCCACTGCATCATGTGGTGTCAACAGCTGAGCAAGATGACATATCCCTGGCCCCAAACCCTAGATTTTACATCACAGTTCTTCAGTATTATAATGCAGCCTAGGTACTTAAGTAAACAATATACTTACTGCTTAGGCTTATATTAAAATCACAAACATTTGGTCATCCCTGGTGAGACCTGGCAATCACATTCACATGTCCTCTGCGTTTCCCCCAAATCTTTTGCCTGCTCCTCTCCTCCCAGCACCACGTATTAATACCTACCCAAAGGTGTTCATGAAAGAAAACACACACCACTCATCAACATGAAATTCCTCTGTGTGTGCCTCTGAGCATTATGCAAGGCCCTTGTTCCAGCCAACAAAGAGCTTCTGGCAATAGACATAGTTCCTTCCCCACTATGACACCATGAACTACTTCCTAATGTGCCTGGAATCTGGTTTGCATTAAAGCCTTGAAAGCTTCCAAAGCTCCTCCAAAACAGCACGCCAAAGAACAGTGCCAGCCCCACTAATGAAAGACCTGCACCATGGCAGCTGCAGCCCCTGGCTCTGGCCCTCTGCTCCAGAAAATGTGCAGTTCAAACTATTTTCACAACATCCATGTGAAACCGCTCGACTTCGAATCCTGTGCTGCCGTTTTCAGAGCACGCAGCATTTCATCAGCCAAGCAGCTCTGCTGCACTCCCACAGAAAGAAACATCCCTTCACCATGAGTATGGAGGAAAACCCAGGGCACCAACACCCCTTGACACCAGTGGGAACCCCAGTACCTCTCTATGCACTCCAGAAATGTTTACAGAAATAGCACGGCCTTTTTAAAAGGCAAGATGTGGAGTCAGCCTTGCTGTAGGATGGATGAAGACTCAGCTCCAGTATCTATGTTCCCACCTTGAAATCCAGTATCTCTTTCAAGTGTGGA
Source organism: Hypotaenidia okinawae (assembly GCA_027925045.1). Classification (NCBI taxonomy): domain Eukaryota; kingdom Metazoa; phylum Chordata; class Aves; order Gruiformes; family Rallidae; genus Hypotaenidia; species Hypotaenidia okinawae. The sequence continues at coordinate 24,554,222 of BSDF01000009.1, forward strand.
TGAAGACTCAGCTCCAGTATCTATGTTCCCACCTTGAAATCCAGTATCTCTTTCAAGTGTAATGAAGTACAGCTCAGAGGGGAGTTGGGCCTTGCTTACCCCATTTGCGCCAGGGGAAGTTTAGGTTGGATATTAGGAAAAGTTTCTTTACTGAAAGGGTTGTTAGATATTGGAACAGGCTGCCCAGAGAGGTGGTTGAGTTACCATCCCTGGAGGTGTTTAAAAGAAGAGCAGATGTTGTACTTGGTGACATGACCAGTGTTGGATGTCGCAGGGCTGGATAGATGGTTGGACTCAGTGATCTTTAAGGTCTTTTCCAACCATAACCACCCGTCGCTGCAGTTGCAGCTCAGAGGGCCAAGTGCAACTGCAAATCAGAGCCCAGATCTAAATGAGGTTTCAAGAACCAAAAGGAACACACACAAAGTTCGTGCCCAGCTGTGAAAAGGGAGATTTAAGAGATCACAATCCCATAGAGGCTCTGAAGCAAAGAATTACAAAAACCCCAAAAGCCAGAAAAACTCCTTCAGCTGGCTGCAGATTAACAGCAATTAACATCTGGCAAAGTCATCAGGACTAAGAAATATTATCTTATCACAGGAAGCACCATGCATTCTCAAGGAAAGACAGTGCTGCCAATGATTTTAAGTGCCTGAAAGTTAAGGCATAAGTCATTAGCCACTTGCAAGTCATTCACCAAGCACTCTAACGCTGCCATATGAAATATGTGTTAAGCAGCCTGTGCTGCAGGGAAGAGGGAAGAAAAACAAGCAAATCAGAGAAAAAAAAACTATGTGAAAATACAAATGCTACCTTAACAGACACTGCAAAGAATATTGGATACTCATCATAGCAAAAAAAATGCCTGGAAATTAGAGCCAGGCCTGCCGAAAAGAAGTACTAGCTCTATTGAGACTGATGTAAGGGAGGGGAAAAAAAAACCCAAACCAAAAGCCTTTATCTGGGGCAATATCATCACTCAATCAGGAAAGAAAGTTTTGTTCTTGAAACCTCGTTTTCCTTCACTGATTGCTTTTAAAAGCAACAGAATCCCAGTTCAAAAGGAAAGCTTTACACATTGGCCTTGCAAGTGCACAACTACAGGGCAACTACTTACAGGAATAACAGCATAAACTGTATCTTTTGCAGAAAAATATTGATTCCAAACCTGTAGGAGACAAAGGAGATTGAGCTGCAGTTAAAATCAAACATCTAGCAGTAATACTAATTGCTTCAAGATTAATTCCATTTGTCAACTAACCTTTGCAAGCACTTTGAGAAGTCATTTTTCAATCACACCTGCCTGACTCTCCTGCTAAGGCAACTCACTTCTCCTAAGGGTCCAGAGAACTTGTATGAAGTGACAGATTTCAAGTAGGTAACAGAAATAAGCACTGGGCTCAAAGGTGGCTCAAGAATCCCAACAATCACACTAATGATTTCTAGAGGGTTCTAGTTGTTGGGTTGGTTTTTTTAATAATACATAAAACATTTTCAACAGAAGACAAAAGTAATGCTCTTCTGTTCACAGTCATCATCTTCACCACAACAGGATGGCAATGCCAACAGAAAAACTCAAAGTTCTTAATAAACAGGTAAGTACAAGTAAAAGCCCAGAGTCAAGGACCCTTTCAGTTGTTCTTCCCCAGTCCTACATAACTAGTGAGGATTGCCAGTAAAATGTTTAATCAATGAAACAGGGGAACCTGAAGGAAAGTCCTCAGTTAGCAAACACTCTCCCTGCTGTAACCATCCCTGATGCACACCTTCCCTTACAGAGCACGTCACAGCTTCTGTGATGTACTTGAGCTATCAGGAAAGTGGCTATATTTCTGCTAAGTCATGATGGAAGGCTCCTTCATATGTGCTGCTCCCCTTACAGGACCACGTCTACATGAAGTTTCTTGGCATGTAGTCTGCTTTGGTTAAAAAAGCCCAACAAAACAAACTATATCCAACTCCAGCTACATCAGAAACGTGGAAGAGATGTGACTTGAAACTAGACAAGGGAACGCAGTGCAACCCAAAGCACATATTAGGGAGAACAACTCAATTCACACTGTTCTTCAAACAGACCCACCCCACCTCCTACCCTAACCTAGTATGGCACAGAGGCTCCTGAAAGACAGATAATGCAACCCAAGATAGATGGCAGAAGTTTTGTTTTGATTCCTGCAGAACAGCAGTAGCATAATCCACAGGAGATACTGCTAGGGTTTCCCTCTATGTGGGTTTAAACTGGACAGGAGCTGCTGAGGCCAATTCAGCTGCATGAAATGGCAACAACAAGAACTGTAACAGAGAGGTTTTGAGTGATCAAGTCCACATGTACTGTTTCACAAGGTGGTACGTCCTAGGTGGAGATGTCTGTATGGAGAAAACTTTATATTCTACTACTCATTACATGTCAACATGATTTTATAAACACTCATCCATAGCTGCATCTTATTTTTCAGTCTAGGTAAAATTCCCATCCTCATGCTTAGATTACCATTAAGTGTAGATGTGGAACCAACTTCATTCCATTTAAACTCCTCACCTCTTTTATCTCCTCTGCTGACTTTTCTTTCACCATCTCAACGTTAAGAATCGAATCAAGCGTCTGCAAGAGAAAGCATGAGGAATTTGGCATGATGACACCCCTTGCTGAGAACAACATCAAGCCAGAGGAACTCAATTCAATTCACAAAGCAGCTTAGTTCTCTGAGCTGCCACAGAAACTCCTTAGGGGTAAGCAGTAACACCCCAAGAAGCGGATCCACACACTGAGGCAGGGTGGAAGAGGTGCTGTCAGGATACAGAATATTCTTTGTTCCAGTTCTTCAGGTCTCTACTGAAGCTGCAAGAGGAGCTGCAGCCTTTTGCTTTCAGCCATCTCAGACACACCGTCTGTTGGCAGATTTACACAAAGTTTGCAAAAAAGCAAGATTGTGGAAGAATAAAACCTCTCTTGTCCCTCTGCTGGCTGATCTTTGGAAATATATTTACATGCTGCAAAGGAAGTTTAACTCTTCTGATCCGCTACTGGCAGCAGAGCAGGTGGACTGCATAATAAAAACAACATTGCTGGAAGTTTTAAGACATGAACATGACCCCAGCAGTAAATGAGTATCTTACACTCAAGTGCAGAATAAGGAACATTAGTTTTATCCCAAGAAGTTCCTTGCTGAAGCACCGATGGCAGCAATACAATCTACGCCCTTGATTTGCCAGCATGTTCTCTCCCAACACCCAGGTCCATTTCCCTTACCTTATCTTTTGTGAAACCTCCCTTTGATGTCTTTGTGTCTGGGCCTTTTGCCTAGAAGAAAATAATATTCTTTAGTTTTTATCACTGATGCTTTAATACCATTGATTTGCCTTCCCTGCACACGTAACACACCTGCTGACAGGATCTCCTGAGCATGACATCAAACTTAAAAGACAGAGATCACTGCAGGGCATTTTATCAAAATATTGATTAGGTGAATAATGATTAATATGAATTATGACTTTTGAGACTTGAAAGGATTAAACTATTATTAATTTTGAGTCCATCATTACTAAACAGTTTTCTTTTGTTTGCTACAAAATTACACATACAAGATCACATCACTCCAGCTGGCCAAACCAATAAAGATTTGAATAGGGCCCCAAGCACAGCAGTTACAGCCTAAAAAGCAGTAAAACAGTATGCTGGAACACAGAACAGTACTTTTAGGCACCAGAGTGCAAAACCCTGGGGCTCCTTGCTAACAGGAATGCTGTAGGTTTATAGCATTATGCCAATCCTACATAAACTACATCATAGCTTTAACACACATGAATCAAAAAGAAAACCAGCCCTTGCCTTTTCCTCCATACATCTGATAAACTCCCCTTGTTTGGAATACCCCACAGGCTGCTTCTTCACTTCATTTCTTTTTTCCATCCGGGATTCAAACACATCAGGACTGGATCTGAGATGGAGAAAGGCCTATTAGCAGGACTGGGTGATTAGCACAGTTCTGCCTTTTGAAATGCTTACTGATGATCCATGCTCTTAACTTGGTGATCCTATAGTGACCTCCCAGTACCCAAAGGGCCTACGAGAAAGCTGGGGAGGGACTTTTTAGAAGGGTGTGTATAGCATAAAGGGGAATGGTTTTAGATTGGAAAGGGATCGATTCAGAGTGGATGTAAGGAAGAAATCCTTCCCTGTGAGGGCGGTGAGGCCCTGGTACAGGCTGCCCAGAGAAGCTGTGATGCCCTGAGATCCCTGGCAGGGCTCAAGGCCAGGTTGGATGGGGCTTTGGGCAGCTTAGGCTAGTGGAGGGTGTCCCTGCCCATGGCAGGGGAGTGGAACTAGATGGGCTTTGAGGTCCCTTCCAGCCCAAACCATCCTATGGTTTTATGCCAATTTCGCAGTAGTAAAACAATCTCAAACCGATTACAGTGGGAGATGAGTCCCTGACTTGGTGGCAACAACGTGAGCGAATGTCAAGGCCGCATGTGGCCTGAACGAGGACACAGGGCTAAAAATCACACCCTTCCCCCTCCCCCCAAAAAAAGCAAGCCCCAAAGCCTAAGCAGGAGCTCTCCCAGTGCCCGGGCCCGGCCCCCGCACCTCTGCAGCTCCCGGATCTTGTGTCGGTATTTCCCGTAGAAGGGGTTCTCCTCCAGCGCCGCCTCGCCGGAGCCCCGTCCCGCTCCCTGCCCAGCGGCCTCCCGGCACGGCGGGGCCAGCAGCCCCAGCGGGCGGAGAGCTGCGCGGCTCCGCAGGGCCGTCCCCAGGCCCCAGGCCTGCAGCAGCGGCCCCGCCATCGCGCCCAGTGCAACCCGGTCCGTCCTCCGCCGCGCTCCGCCCGCCGCGCCGGCCCGCCCCGCCGCGCCGTTCCCCCTCCCCCGCAATGAAAGGGCCGGGGACGCACACCGAAAATGAACTTTTATTTCAAGAAACTAAAAGCCGCGTTACATGGCAAGAGGCGCGGAGTGCCGAGCAGAGCGGCACGGCTCTGCTCCTCGTACAGGTCAGCAACCGAAAGATACACAGGAGTCACCCAAAACCACACACACAGCCTGAAAAGGGACCCAAGACTCAGAGCATCACAGCAAGACTCAGCTACAGCCCCAACTGCTGACCACAGGCACATCTGCCCCGTTTAACCCAGTTCCAGACATCCCTGTTGTCCCGGAGGGCTTTACCCCCAGGGCAGCATTCGGGGCTGGTAACGTGACAGCACAGACCACAGCCAGGAGCCACATCAGAGAGCAGGGCTGGACAAGCAGATTTACCACATCTGGGGCTTTTATGCCCTGTACCATCCACAGCATGGATGAAACACGGGGGAGGAAGCCTGCCAACACCCAGCCTGGGGCCTGTGGAAAGCATGCAAGGTGGTGGCTAGCTGCGCACAGAGAATTCGCACGGATGGGAGTGGGTGGCTGGGGCCCGGAGCTCCCAGTCTCCTGCCCACTGCTACCAGCCACCCTAGGCCAAACAAAAGCAACCACTGTACTCTGGGACGATCGATCAGATGCTGCTAAACTGATAGCACAAGTCCATCCTACAATAGCAATGACTACAGCAATTAATGATCCACTATGGTCTTGACATGCAAATTAAGCAGTACCACCAGAGACCCCCATGCCCTGTTGCCAATTAGCAACCATATCAATCAGGTCCTTGGCCACAGGTAGGCACATGGGTGGCTGGAGCAGGACACAGCCTCTAGCTGACAGCATCACTATCGGTGTTGAAGAGCCTTCTAAAAGTAAAGCAGACTGCAACAAAACAAAAACACTTAATAGATTCACACAGCAATACAATAATCCCTTAAATTTTAAGGTAAATTCAGTACAAATCAAACTTCCAAAAATATTTTGCAAACTCTGGCATATGGCTATGATACAGTATGTACAAATAAAATACCAGAATGGTTACATTTTATTGCTAGGGTTTTTTTTTATTTGGTTAAGGAATTACACAGTAGTGTATAAAAGGGTGTGGGAAGTGGCAAGAAGCAAGCGTTGGCTTCTTGTCCTCTCAAAAGCCAAGGTTGGTTGGTTTTGTCTTTAAATACTGGATATTCAAATGTCACATCAAAAGCATCTCTGTATTGGGTCACGTCTGCATTACCCAAACAGGAGAGAAGAGCAACAGTGAGAGAAGCCTAGGCAATGGGTGACAGGGTTTCATTTTGTACATCCCTTCACTGACTGATACTCCAGAATACAGTTACTCTTAAAACATCCAGTCTAAAGTTTGATATCAAAGTAACAACTATGAACCAGCTCCCACCCAAACTGCTGTTTCTGCAAGGTGAGAAATTTCAATTCACTACTCATGCAAAACACTCCCAAGGAGATCAGCAGCATTTGTGAGCAAAATCATCTAACTTGGCCCTGTTCTGGTCTGTGAGAGAACCCCTTCTCCAAAAGTCACTTTATCTTCCAGAAACACTCAGTGTTTATATCCACTAATATAAGCAAACCCTTAAGAGCTCCTCTACAGTAAGGAAACCTCACTTACAAAGGATGCATCAGTGGGGAATGCAGATCTGACTGCATGCTCCTATCCTGCTTTTTCCATCCTTCTGTTGGCAAGAACACAAAATCTAAAAGTACCAAGAAGGGATCGTGTTCACATTAGACAGAAAACAGCCCACAGGTCTACTCTGGGCTTTCCCCACCCACTCACACTCCCTGTGACCAGAAGCTTTACTCAGGTCACTTCAGAGTGACTCCAACAACAGTGGATAGAGAAGCCATCAGCACTGGCAACTCCATTCAAACAATCTCCAGCAAGGAGCCAGCAGGACCATGAGCACACTGCTGATCATACTTGAGGCATGAGCTATTCAGGTGCTACTCAGCAGGTTCTACTGTAGACTTTTACATCTCAAAGCATCTGTTAAAGTTCTCCAATAGCTTTTTTTTAAAGAAAAAATAGGCTCATCTGACAAAATAATCTGGAGGTAATACAGCAAAGCTAGAAGAATACTGCAGTGAAAACCCAAGCACTCAGTAATTTCTCCTGTAGGCTCATGATATAAAAACACCTTCAACTCTTCCCTCTAAAAATAAATCCCACTGCAGATGGGCACAATATACCACTCCTGCTTTCCTCTGACTGAGTCCAAACTCATTCATGGCTATAGTTAGTCAAAACTAAAAATTGAGCTGAAGGCTCTTAACCACCCTTTCTAGGCTCAGTCTCTCCTCATGAACAGCTTGCTACCAACACAGCCCCTGACAAAAACTTCCCCTTAAATATGCATAATTTACTCTCAGATATTTACAAGCAGAAGAAGCCCATCTTTATAAGACAGATTTCTTCCTGCTCTACATAAAGTGCAGCTCTCTAATTTAAGGCAAATTTTAGTGAACTATAAAACCATAGTTTTATTTTAGTATGTACACACTTTAAATTAAAAATATCTTCCTTGAGAAGGAAAGAATGAAAGGAAAATGTTTCCAAGTTTGGAAATTTTCTGCATTTTAACACAGTCCCAATATTATGTCCTATTGGCAGAGAAATTTGGAAATTTCTTTTCAATAGATGCAAAACAGCAACACAAAAAAAGAAAGAGGTGGCCATGTGTATATTAATTTATCTCCAAAGATCAGTAAAACAGTGGGAAAGTGCAGACAGTTTTTCATATCCTGTAGTTTCCTTTTGCTACAGTAGCATCCATCAGTGTCACATTTCTAAATATGCAGCCTATACACCTAAAGCTCATCTCAGTTATTGTAGTGAGTATTTCTCATCTCCATCTGTGTCAAATTTCCTAAAGCTCCATGACTCCTGGGCTGTAGAGCCAAGCAGCCTTTGAAGATCTTCATACAATAGTTTTCCATCAGCATCTTCAGTTGCTTTTTGAAACAAATTCTGAAGATCTGCAAAGAAAAAAGGATTTAAGAAAAGTTCCTTTAAGTACACAGGAATATTCTGTAAGGTGCCTTTCCAGCTTTAATTACTACATAGTAAGGCATAGCACAGTAAATAAAGAATCCCCAAGTACAAAAGTTTGCCTTCTGCATTGTTGCAGGCTGTCAGCAGCAGGTTAGGAGAAAGAAGCATGAGCATTTCTGGATTAAATTACATTAAATCTGAAAAAAAGAGAATATCCCTATTTCTGGCCAGGACTAACAGGCCATTCTACAAACACTAACTGCATACAGATGAAGTTATCCTCCACAAAAGCAAGCTCTGAATGACTGTTGCTATACCAACAGCACAGATGATATAAAGGGAAAAGTGTCTATTCATCTCTTGATGCAAAGCATTGCCCTTTCACTAGCTGAAGAGACTGAACAGCAAGATCCAGAAACCATTCGTTTGACCAGGCAGCGTTCCCTTACAGAAAACAAGAAAAAACCCCACACTTGTACCTACTACACTGTCCTTCAGCATCCTAACTCTGCCCTTGGCTTCTCTCAAGAACAATTACAATTTATTTATAACACACACTCTTCTTTAAATCCATTTCTTTTCTTTTACATGCCAGCCTTTGCTCTCAGTTGGGTTTTAATTGCTTTCAAAAAAACCCATAGTTCTCAAGCTTTTAAAACTGACCTCACTTCTCCCAGAACACCTAAGCACACTACTGTCATTCCAGTTACACTCACTGTCTCCTAAACATTCACATGAAGCATTCAGGAAAAGGAAAGGTCAGCCCAGAAAGGACATACCTTGGATGCTGGAAATTCCTGGTAAGGACAGATGTCTCAGCTGTCATTTCCCTCTGTGTTGTCATCAGCTGACCTTGAAGCCAGCCTTGAAAGGTCTGTGGGCTTTGCTGTAGCACTCTGACTACTTCCAACTGTTATAAAACAATTACTATTAGTTTTACTAATTCTGTAGAATTAGTTAGAAACAAAAAACCCAACAAAATTTACTTTTTTTGTACCACAGATGCTGTATGGGATCAGAATGCTACAAAATCATCTGAGAATGCAGCACTGTTGTCCCCTTTAACTGGTAAGAGGAACAACAGAAGGAAAGAAACTTTTTTTGGACAGTTCTACAGCTTTTACCTTTCATGCTGTACTAGGAGACATACATCTGTAAACCCCATACAGACTGACTTGAAAGTGCTTTTACTTCCCAGTCTGACAGTGCTGGACAAGCTTTATTAAGCAAATTACACCCACCCACCTGGGCTGGTTTTACCATGTCAATGCAAGTATCCATCTTCCCCAAAAGCAAGGTCTAAACTTCCAAGCTGCTGATTAACAAACTAACAACAAGCAGTTCTACTGTAATGAAGTGTTTTGAATATCATCTTCAGCACTACCTGAATATATATAGCAGGAGTGCAGAACTGAGACAAGTTGGCAGAGATGCAGACCTTTCCTCCAAGTTAGACTTTCATTTTGAAAAAGTAAAACCAGTCTTCACTGGGTATAGATTTCTACAAGTTAATCACCACATGCCTTCAAACACAAGCTACTAATCCATGTAAAACCTGCTGTACATATGGAATCACACATACAACTTCAAACTTCTGCAGTCCCACAGAGTGTTCTGGTTTGGAACCATCAACTTCCTAGTGCTTTGAAATAATCTTCATCAAAAATCAGAAAGAACAGTCCAAATTATCCACCTCCATTAGTTATCCACCTTCTCTGAAGGAACCTTCAGAGTAATGGATTACTATCACATGACATTCTTACCATTCTTTGATGTGTCAGTGGGTCTGTCATTTTCTGGCCTGCCTGTCAGTGCACTCATCATCTGAAGCTTCTCTCTTAGTTTTGATACCTGAGAATCTCTACTTCCTGTTTCCTGCACACATAGAAAAAGTTTCTTATCAAGCACCCTTTACAGTACATGGAGAAGATCAGGAAAAGTAGTAATTTAAAACATGTAAGTACTTTTGAGTGACTGGGAGGTCTCCAGGCTCCTACTTTACTGGAGATAGCTGAACATCTGTCTGCTGATGCAAAGCAGCAAATTAATTCCTTAGTTTGCTTCACTCATGCACATGGCTTTTGCTTTACCTTGCTTATCTCACTTTCACTCTTCCAATTCTCCCTCCCATCCCACTGGGGGAGAGTGAGCAAGCAGCTGTGTGGTGCCTAGTCACTGGTTGGGGCTAAGCCACAACCACCCAGAACAGCTTTGCTGACAGCAGACACAGGTACTCAAACCAGCCACCTTGCCAGAGCCCCCAATTCCACTGAGTCTGAACTTCCCAAGATTCATTCAGCAACTCTGCTACATCAGCCCATCAGCATGGCAAGGCTTCAAACTATGACAGCTTTTCTTCCATCCTAACTGGCTTCCTGTCTCCAAAATAGGGCGGATAAGCCATCCTGCTCTGGACTTGATCAAATAACCTGCTTCCAGATCTCTCCTCAGTCATTTCATTTAAGAGACACTTGTGTGCTCTACTAATCCAATATAGCTAGAGTTTCCTTACTGTACCTTCAGTTCTTTATTTGAATGAGTTTCATTATCTAGTTGATCTTCATTTTCCACTTTTAGAGAGGTAGTTACACCATTCCCCTACAAGAAAAACAGAGAGGAGCAGACATCATTAGTGTGCTTATTTTCTACCATAGCTTCTTTCCTTCAAATCTGGCAGGCATGAAGCAGGGAAAAAGAAAATCAGAACAAACACATGCTAGAATGAACACAAGACAGTGGGTTCAGTAATTTACCACAGCAATGGCAGCAGGTTCCTTTATTGCTAAAGGCAGAGAACACGTTCTCAGAGACTGGCCCCAGTGTTGCATACAGAATGCACTGGAAGGATTTACAGACATTTAATTTGGTTTTTTGTATGTTTTTTTAAAAGCATTTAGGCATCACTGAACAATCCAGAGGTCCACCTAGCTCCCCGGTGGTTTTAACAGACCTATCCCAAAGCATCTTCCTAAAACAAAGAGGTCAGTAAACCCCATCCCACTAAGCAGTCACCCACATTTTAATATCACAGCGTTTTGGACCTATTTCTGCAGCTTGCACAGGGAAGGAATTAGTTATCTGTTCAGAATTATGGGACAGATTCCAGTCTTTTGAAATTAAATCCTAAAGTGTCTCAAGTTTCACTCTGCCTCGGTGACTAAGAGAGCCAATGGGATCCTGGGGTGCATCCGGAGGAGTGTGGCCAGCAGGTCAAAGGAGGTGATCCTCCCCCTCTACTCTGCCCTGGTCAGGCCACACCTGGAGTGTTGTGTCCAGTTCTGGGCTCCCTGGGATAAAAAGGACAGGGATCTTCTGGAGAGAGTCCAAAGAAGGGCTATGAAGATGATTAAGGGCCTGGAGCATCTCCCCTATGAGGAAAGGCTGAGAAAATTGGGACTGTTCAGCCTTGAGAAGAGAAGACTAAGGGGGGACCTAATTAATGTTTATAATTATCTTAAGCAGGGGATGCAGGGGGAATCAGCCAGCCCCTTTTCAGTGGTCTGTGGAGACAGGACAAGGGGCAACGGCTGCAAGTTGGAGCACAGGAAGTTCTGCACCAACGTGTGGAAGAACTTTCACACAGTGAGGGTGACAGAGCACTGGAATAGGCTGCCCAGGGAGGTGGTGGAGTCTCCTTCTCTGGAGATATTCAAGACCCGTCTGGATGCCAACCTGCGCAATATGAGCTGGGGAGCTGCTTTGGCAGGGGGTTGGACCCGATGATCTCTGGAGGTCCCTTCCAACCCCTACAATTCTATGATTCTGTGATTTCTTCTAGGTAGGTTTGAAAAAGCTGTATCTGTCATGTACAGAAAGTATTGCAACTTCTAGCCTGAGCAGACACCCTTGGCATTCACACACTTACCACACTGGTAGACAAGTTCTCTTTTCTGTCCAGACTATTGACAGCAAGGGGGAGGTTTTCTAACAGCGTGACCCTCCGGCTAAGGTTACCAATGGTCGACTCCACGTTGAGAAGCTTGATGTCACTGAACTTCTGGTATGCCACTACAGTATTATTGAGCTCCTCCAAAGCTGCATGCAGTGCCTGGCTTTCCTGAAACACAAACCCAGAACGTGGCAGTTTACTCAACCTCTGTAGTGCTCTTGCTATTAACAACATGGAGACTGACCCAGTTCAACCGGTCTACAGACTGGCTGCCCACTGACCCAGCTGAAAACATCCAACTGGAAGCTTCTGGGAAGTTATTCCAGCTTTCAAAGTCTGAAACTGAGGTTTTTCCTCAGTGCTAACATCTTTGTTGCCAATGCAATCGTTTCAACCGTGCCAGCAAGCACACAAAGCCTATTCATCTACATTTCCAGGGCAAGCTTAGTGCCCACACCAACTGTTTTTCCCAAGAAAGAGTGTCCCAGGCATATTTATACACAAGAATCATTGATGAAGATATTAACTGTATTAAATGTAAATAAATGCAGTCATTCCATTCCAAATCATTCAACTAAGCCCCTGTATATTATCCTTTCTTTTTGGTTGCTGAATCCCTGCTTTCCACACTTCCTTACAGAGTGACTCAACACGTGCCACTCCCAAATTTGCCCAGGTTGGCAACTGCCTGCCATAAAATCCATTTGATAAAAAGCCTTTAACTCATTTCCATTTGCATGACCAAAGTACACCTGAACTTGTTTGATATTCATTTCAGTCTTTTTACTCCTCACCCAGTTAGAGCATAAAAAACACTCTCAGACTAGGATACTTTCCTGTTTGCAAGCTACAGCAAAACTATATTTCACTTTGAAGTACTGTATCAGCACTGTCTTGATAAAAGAACATACTTTTTTGTGCACTACAGCACTGTAAAACACAGAGTTAATTATCAGTGATACTTGTACCAGTATTCCTTTTACAAAAGAGATAAATACCTGCTTGCAGTTTTCAGTTTGATTTTTCTCAGTCCTTGGCACAAGAGTGGAGGGAAGTGAAGGTACCTGTTTTAATTCCTTCTAAGAAAAGAAGTAGAAAGTTGTTACCAAACACCTGTGAAAAAAGGAATACTAAGCATTTAATAACTGGCAGGCTGTAGCTATGGATGTTTTACTTCAGTTACAGTCACTCAAATCTGTTGTGCATGCAGTATTTTAACCAGGCAGAGGCAGAATTTTCCCTTTCAAACACATAAAGTCCAAATTTATTTTAATTAAACCCTCCTAATTAGCTCTTCTCCCTTTAATCAAGTATTATGATACACATTTAACTGCTACCATACACACTGCCATATCTGCAATGTTTTCATAGCACCCACTGACAATTCAGTTTTATAATGTGTCCAATTTAGATTTTATCTGCCAGTATTCCAAATAAAGTGATGCTGCACTGCAGTTAAGCAAATAACCAACTTATTGGCCCACTCTTGTTAACCCCAAGTGAGAGGTCAGTAGAAACACAGTGAGTAGTTTCTGGTAAAAATGGTTAGTAATTTCATCCTTAATTCAACCCAAAAAAACTCTGCGACCACTTCCACCATCCCCAGTCCTAAAACCGTGCAGACAGTTACCATAAGGAGTGCCCAAAGCTCCACATCTGTGCTGCAGGGAGCAAAAATCTGCAGGAAAAAAAATGTGGTAGGGACCAAGAATTGTGGCTCCAGAGAAATATGTACTTGGTGCTAAGTAAGAGGTGCCACACAGGGATCAGAGGATTACCTTATTAATATACCGACCAGCCCACACTGAAACTCCAAAGGTACTTTGAAGGCATAAAGGCTGAACTCCACACAGTCCTTGAACTTCCTTCATACTAGGCAGGTAACTGTTAAAAGGCAGTTTTAAATCAGTAGGTTTTCTTACCACCTCATTCTGGAGTATTTCTATGGATTTCTTGTATTCTTCAATAGCTGTCTGTATGTTTTCAACATCATGAGAGACGCTGGTCAGCGTGCTGCCTATGTTCGCTACAGTCGAATAGAGAGAGGTGACAAATCTCAGCATTCCTCAAACTCCACTGCCTTGAACTTTCAGCCTGCTAAACAGAGTGTTGCCTTAGTGAAGCTGTAGGAAGACTGACAGAAACACACCCCTAGGAATTGGAAGCATCTGGAATTTTCTTTGCAGGCAAAACTGCAAGTTATACCCTGTCACCTCCAGGTCAGCAAGAGACACACCACACGCTGAGAGCTTAAGCTGGATAAGAAGAGTTCTGCATTTGCTATTCTCACACCCAAAACAAGTGTCCTGGCATTAATTAAAAAAAAATAATAAATCATGACATGAAGACACTTTACCTCCTCTTTACATGGAGTATTTGCATTGAATACAAGGATGCTGACATCATGTCAGCACCCAGCAAAGGACTAGAAGCCAGAAGCCACCAGAGCTGCTCTATCATTCCCCTCCTCAGCTGGACAGGGAAGAGAAGATATAATCAAAGGCTCCACCTTAATTGTCTTCTCCATCAGACACATCATACACCCCAACACCAGTCTGCCAAAGGTTGCAGATCAGGTTTTTGAGCAAGTATTGTCTTTTTTAAAATGGAAGAATGGCTCCAAAGCACCAGGAAAGCCCACGTGAGTTCTGCAGGTACAGCAACCTTTGCTTCTGATAACTCCAATCTCCTTCCTTTGCCTTCACCTATGTGAACTTCCCTTGCCCCCAGCTCTAACTTTAAACAGGAGCTATGCTGTAAAGCTGCACTGGTGGTGCAGCAGCTGGCAGGCAGCACCTATCCCAGTCAGGCTGGCAGCTGGGACATCCACAAACACTACTGGAAGTCACAGTAAGAGGACAGAGCACACCCCTAAGCTTCTTCCATCTTTAATACTTCCTGCAATCATTAAAACAAACAGAACCCACCTAAAAATGCCCTTTTTCCTATGACCCCATTAAGCACTCCAGTGACCCACTAGCTACCCAGACTGTATTCAAATGAAATCCACACAAAGGTTCCTGCAGCTTTTTATTTCACAGTTCTGAACACAGTTTCAGTAGCAATCTCTCTGTCCTAAGGTCCCCCAGGACACCCTTAATCAGACTGAAAAAGAGCTGGTGTCCCAGAGGAACTCTCTCAGTAATCTTTTGGGGCTCCAAAAGAGCAGGCTGATCCCCAATTCCAGGAACACTACCTACAGGAGGAAAAAAAGGCTTAAGAAAACAAAAAACCTATGCTAAGAATAATGGCCTTTTCATAGTTTCATAGAATAATTTAGGTTGTAAGAGACCTTTCAGATCACCAAGCCCAACCATGAAGCCAGTACTGCCAAATCCACCACTAAACCATGTCTGTAAGCACCACACCTATGCATTTTTAAATACCTTCATGGATGGTGACTCTGCCACTTCCATGTTCAGCCTGTTCCAGTGCTTGATAAGCCTTTCCAATCTAAACTGTCCCTGGAACAGCCTTAGGCCATTTCCTCTTGTCCTATCACTTGTTACTTGAGAGAAGAGACCAACACTCACCTGGCTACAACCTCCTTTCAGGTAGTTGTAGAGAGCAATAAGGTCTCCCCTTAGCCTTCCTCTCTCCAGGCTAAGCCACTTGTTCTCTCAGCTGCTTCTCATTAGACTTGTGCTCTAGACCCTTCAGCAGCTTCATTGCCCTTCTTTGGGCACACTCCAGCACCTCAGTGTCCCTCCTGTAGTGAGGGGCCCAAAACTGAACACAGCATTCAAGATGACAAGCACAGGGGGACAATCACTTCCCCAGTCCTGCTGGTCACACTATTTCTGATACAAGCCAGCATGCTGTTGGTGTTCTTGGCCTGGGCACACTGCTGGCCCCAGCACTGAGCCCTGGGGAACACCACTTGTGACCAGACACCAACTGGAGTTAACTCCATTCACTACAACCCTCTGGGCCCAGCCATCCAGCCAGTCCTCTACCCAGCAAAGGGTGCATCCACCCAAACCATGAGCAGCCAGTTTCTCCACAAGAATACTGTGAGACATGTTGTCAAGGGCTGTAGTAAGTCCAGGTAGACAACATCCACAGCCTTTCCTTCACTCACTAGGGAGGTCACCTTGTCAAAAAAGGAAATCAGGTTTGTCAAGCAGGACCTGCCTTTCACAAACCCATGCTGATTGGGCCTGATCATCTGGTTGTCCCATACAGGCTGTGCAATGGTACTCAAGGTGATCTGCTCCATAACCTTCCCTGCACCAAGGTCAGAGTGACAGGTCCTGGATCTTCCTTCCAGCCCTTTCTGTAGATGGGCATCACATCTGCTAACCTCCAGCCAACTGGGACCTCCCCAGCTAGCCAGAACTGCTGATAGACAATTTCTTCCAAGAGAGGCAGGTAACCTGAAAGACATCTGAATGCAGTGGACAGCTGAGCAGGAGTTTTTCCACGAGGGCTATCAAAAGCCAGGCTACCCACCTACACCCAGTGAAGCTCTCCTGCATGACAGGAAGTAGTGCAGCATGCCTGCAGAGTTCAAGAGAGGTCCAACTCTTCAAATTTATGGCTTCTTATTAGCACAACATTGCAAACCATTAAAACCATCTCATTTAAATCTCCAAAGAGTTTTTCTACCCTCAATACCTCACCATCTCTCTCCTGGAAGGATTCCAGCTCTTTTTTAATTGTATCAACCTTCCAAAATCTAAATGCAAACAAGATGGCATTAAGAGAGCCATGGAAACAGATGCCATGTCTAACACCTTACTTAGACTCAACAGCAGAGATGGAAAAAGACTTCAAAAGTTCAAGATCTTTGATTTCCCAGAAGCATGACCAAGGACAGACTTATTTCACATGAAAGTGTCTTGCTGTTCAACAGATCACTGCAAGCTGAAGCCTGTTGGCCCTAACACTTTGGCCTAACAGTACTGAAGGCAGTAAGGTGACAACAAGGGTTTTTTCTATATTACATATATACTTGCAAATAAAGTAGGTGCAGGTTCCAGACTAGGTACTGCCTTAAAAGTTACTTCTCCTTGGACACAGTGGAAATCCAGCATGCTCCTAACAGCAAATTAGAAGCTTAGGAAATATCTTTGTACTCCTCCCAGGATAAAAAATCCCAGCAACCTGTTCAGCCAAACCACACTAATTACTTTGCACATGACTAGCTGTTGGTTATACATTAATTTTGTAGGGTTAGAAAATGAGAAGCAGAAACCTATAAGAGCCACAGAGTCTGGACTGACATTAGGTGTTAGCCCAATATAAAGACTTATTGATAAACAGAACTGCCATGGAAGAGCTGAGAAAGTTTCAGCAGGCCATTCTTTTCACCAAAATAAGCAGGACAGTTCTCTAATAAAGAATGCTCAGCTAAGGCACATAGTAAGACTCTGCATTGACAGAAATCACTTTAGAAGTAAGCTTGTGTCACCCAGTAGGGCCCAACTTTCAGGGGATTGTCAAGAAACCATCCCAGTACAATTCTGTTCTTTCTGTGCTTGGACTGAACACCAAGAAAGCTCCCAGCACTCCTAAGCCAGACCCTACCAGCCTCAGGACTGTAAATGCAGAGCCAGGTGCAGAACTATATGTTGTTCAAGATGAGAAAGTTTTCCAGAAAGCAATCCATCTCCTAATTAAAAATGCTAAACAAGCCACCTATTTGCAAGCAGAGTTGTAAAACTGCAGACAGACTTTTTGCAAGTGTCTTCAATGATACTAAGACTAGCAAGCTGAAGGAAAGCAACCAGAAAGATCAGCTCTTCCATAAAGAAGTGACAACATCATACAAATCCATCTCCAGAAAGGGACAGACAAGGCTTTCCAATTTTCTACCTGCCCTACATTACTGCAGAATGATACAGTATCATGTATATAAAGTCAAACTTAAAAACAAACAAATATTCCTCACGTGCAACTCAGCTAGTTCCTGTTGTCACCACTGTCCCCAAGAGCCCAGCCACAGCTCAGCAGCACAGAATGCTTTTATCAATAGCCACATTTACAGTACTTGCCTTCTGAAGTTTCTCTACTGTGAGAGGAAGAGAAATCAGATCAGAAGCAGCCTTTATGTTGTTTTTGAGATGATTTACTGTTGAGGTCAATAGTGATATCTAAAACCAGAGGAATATTTAGCATTAGTCAACATAATCCTGATTCTGGCCTTCACCAATACTAATGACTTCATTTCTAACATGAAAAAATAAGGCAAGACAAAATTATACATGTACATAGACACAAAACACCCCTGTCTCTTGGTAAGAAGTCCTGCCTAGGCTCCACTAAAGATACTCAGCAATAGAAGGGTTTCTTCTTTGCTGAATGAAAGCCATAGAAGCCTCTTCTTTTCAAGTAGGTACCCTCTGCAAATATTACATTCATTTCCTTAGAGAGAAGCTGTTGCCCAAGAAAGATTTTTAAATTGTGCAAGAAGCCCTTACATGGCAGAAAACCATCTGCTTCCACATTTAGCAGATCAAACCTGGCTGGCAAAACACAGGAAAGCCACATAACTTCTCTAGCTGAGCTATGGGCAAAGAATTTGCATGTATCACCCAAAACTTCTGCTACAGAAGTGGAACAGTGACAACTTAACACTCAATTTCTGTCACCCAGACAGCAAGATTTTCAATGGGTCTTCAAGATGACCCATTCATTCCAATTAAGAGGTTGTCAGATAAATTAAAAACTACATACTAGTCATTAACTGTAAAGAGATAAAACCCACTTTATTCTGGTTAAAACAGTTGTTTCACAAGCTGAGGAAATGGGCAAGGTCCTAATTTTACATCAGGCCAATGCTGACAAGCTGCTGTGCAGTCTCTGGTTCCACAGCTGTGAATACTGGCTGAAGTAATTCCCAGCAGTGCATCCCAACAATTCATGGAAAAAAAACTCCACAGTAACTATTTTATCCCCAGAAGAGCTGGCTTAGACTGTAACCAGACCCTGAAGTAACTTGAGGGCCTGCAAGAACTATGTGTGTGTATCTTTAACACTTGGGTGCATAGTGTTTTAACAGTCCAGTGAAGCACCTCAGTGTCTGTGGATAATGCACACTGTCAGGTGCCAAAGGCTGCAAGTCAAGCTTCCAAATGTATTTGCCTCATTAAGCACTTAACCACTGCACAGGACTGAAGAAAAAACAATCTGAGCAGCCACCTCAATCCTAAAAAAATCCCAACCAAACCACTAACTGTGAGCAGCACTGAACTTTCACCCTCCAAGGCAAGACTTTCAGCAAGAGCCTTGCTGGATGCTTTGTTTGAGGCATGGATTAATACAGCACCTGAGGAAAGAGCTTTATGTTAAGTGGCTTGGTTCTAGCTGCATACACAGAGCTGGGATTTACACCAGCTCAGATTCCAAGTGTGTATTAGCAGATTTAATATTCACAAGACACTGGTGCTTCATTCACAGAACTCACACTGATTCAGGTGACCCTGCTCTACACTTACAAGACATTTACAGACACTCTCAGAAATTTGAAATGTCAAGTGTCCCATCATAAACATCACAAATACTTGGCAGGGAAATTAAGAACCAAACATTACTCAGGTTCTTTTAAGTTTGCCTGAAGTCCTTCCATCAGCTGTGTAATTTCTCCTCTCTGATCAGTCTCCAGTCCAACTGGATGCTCAAACTTTTTTGCTTGTTTAATGACAAGCCTTACTCTCCATTTTAGCTTTAAAAGTAAAGAACTTTAGCATAGGGTCACAGAAGTCCTTAGATAAAGCCTCAACACTGTACTTGAAATTAGTTTCTGTAAAAATAGTTTTGAATGGAATGTTTTATTATCTTTCAAAACCAAGCATTGCTCCTTCTCACCTGTTTATTGATCTCTGTGATATTTATCCAAATTTTATTTAGCCCCAGTTCTCCAGTCTCAATTTGTTCTAGTTGCTTTTGCTTCTGCACCAAATCTTCATTTAGCTTAGGAATTTCTTGGAATGATGTCTTTTGATTTGATTCCACTAAAAAATAAAATCATTAAGTTTGCATAAAACTCTCCAAAAGTCCAGGTAAACAACACCAAAAGGCAAAAACCAAATTACAAGCAGCAATCTCTACAGCAGTGAAAGGCAGCAGTTCTACAGATGGATTTGTTGCCAGTTCAGAATTAAGTGTTTGTTCAGAATGACAGCTCTGTTTGTTTGGGGTTTTTTTAAGAGTACTAGTGTCTGCAAAGAGAACCCAGAGAGACCATACTAAATTTAGTACTTTGCAATAATACTGTCATGCTGGCAAGCCTCAGTGGGTCTTTATTTAGCACAGCTATTTTACTTTACTTTCAGAGGGACATGAAATAGCAATGGGGCAGTAAAGAAGAACTGCCAACAGTGCTGGGGCAAAGGAGGCACGTGAAATGAACCTCAGTGCCCTTTTCAAGCCTGCAGAGGGGTTGCTGACCATGAAGTGAATTCCAAAGAGATTAATATAATAACAGTTGTTCCACATGACAGAAAGACAACTGGAAAAAAAAAGGATAAGCTTCCACATTTGTTGGTAAACAAATCAGTAAACAAGGTCCTTGGAAATTAAGTCAGTGATTACTGCAATTAATACTACAGGAAGAGGGGAAGCTTGTGGTTCAGCCAACTCAAGAGAGCCTCAGAAATGCAGCTCTTCCAGGTGTGCAGTGACTAAGCTGTTTAGCTGCAAGCACTGTTAGGCAATCCTAAATCCCTAGGGCTGGGAAACAAATAAGCAAAAGGTTTTTGAGATGGAGATTACAGTTCTCTGAAACCTGCACCTCCACCCTGTGACACAGCACTGGAATGCTCCCCAACAGCCATCATTCAGACCACAGACCTCCAAGAGCAGTGGGACCTAAATGGCACAGAGCTGGCAGTTCCCAGAACAAATTGCCTTGTGTGACACACCCAGTCAAAGAGGGGAAGCCTTCCCTAACGCTTCATGCCCATGGAGTGGATGTCCCAATACACACAACAAGAAAGCATCTTCAAAAACCCACTTCACTTCTCTTTGAGCAAGTTCTGAAAGTCATTTCTAGGTACAGAGTTAATCTGCCTTGATCACTCAAGATCCAAGTAACACTTTACCTTAAGTAAGCCTTGAGAGGGGTATTTTAGCCAAAACAGACTGAGACCTGATTGTGCTTTAGTTCACAGTTCACACTGAAATCTGATGTCTCAGAGGCTCTTGTATCATTTTCTCTTTTGCCACTCTCCAGTAAGACTCCATTTGACTTTCCTAGACTGCAGAAAAACTCTCAAGCACTACATGCATTCTTAGGATCATTATTAAGAACTGAAGGGAAACACTACCATAACTTTCCCCTACCCCAAATATACTAGATACAAGAGTTGTATTTTTGAGAAGCACTTATACCATACTCCATTTGTTCAAAAAGTGGCAGAATATCAATAAATAACCAACACAGAAACCTGCTCTTAAGGGGAAAAAAAATATATATATAATCAGGATTAAGACTTCTGCAAAGACTTTTTCCAAATCTGCTATAGGACAGAGAGATCTCATGCCTTTGTTTCTCCATCCACCAACTCAAAGCACAACGCTAACTTTTAGAACCAGGTTATTCTTACTGCCTTTATGTTGTTGTTGTTTTTAGTGCTGTGACTCATGATGAGACTCCTGTGCAACTTCTAGCCATGCTGCAACAGTGGCAAGGAAATATGAGACTATTTTGTCACCAGAACAACTATTAAATGCACAGCTTTTCTATCAGCAATATTAAGGAGAAAAGAAGCACATCTGTAATTGCCAGGCAGTAAGAGAGACAGAGAACTGCTTGAAAGGGGGCTGTGTACAACAGGAATGATGAAACTTAATCCCACTGAAGCCAACTGTAATCACTGTGCACTTAAAGCAGAGCAGTCCATGAAGAGCAGCAGTCAGCTTGCCCAGAACACAGGAACAGCTACTGCAGAGCTGTTGGGTACGCTCACAGCCAAAACTGGCAGCCACCAGTTTCAGCTAACTTTCAGTGTGGTATCAGCTGGTGTAAAGCACAGCTGTCAGCAATGTTTTCTCTAACTCCCAGGCAGCAGGTTCCACCTTGGCAGACAACTCCCCACCTCACAGCAGTTACACACCTGAACACAAAGCCCTAACCGCCTAAGAATCTAAACACATTCCCTTACTACCTCTTCTACCACAAACAAATCGAGCCCTCTGCTCACCTCCAGCCCTAGCAGCCCCCTAATTCTTAAACTGACTTCACCAGCCTTATTTTTAAGACCTCTTTCATGTCCTGGGCACAAAAATTCTAAGGTGAAGACAGAAGCTCTGGGACAAAAATCTACAGTCAACAGCAGTGTTCCTCAGGCAAAAAGTTAACTCCCTAGCTTTCCTGAAGCAGCTAGAAACTACCCAAATGCTTCAGCTTCACTCTCCTACTCCATTCACACAGCTCCTTGGTTTATTCCTCTCTTTTTCTATACATAGGATTTTAAACACTACTAAAATAAGACATCAAAACTTATCTTGTGTCCAGAGGTGAGGTATAGAGAGCCAAGACCATACATTACACACAGATCTCCCTGTTTGTTTCTACCTCAGCACTACAGAAGTTGCAATATTGACACCCTGCACGGACAGGGAAAACCTGGGACCCATAACTCCATTATACTCCACATTGGCTCCACACTGCAAAGCTAAAATATGGTGTAACCCCATGCTGTGTGCAACACAATATGAAAGTTGAACAAGAACAGGTCGATGCAAACATCACAGGATATGGAAAAAAAAACAGTAACAGCAAAGCAACACTCAAACAAAGTAACACCACAGCAACTATTAGAGGTTCTTGAAAGAGTTCAAGACAAGAGCAGTGTTTTCTTTCTTTATTTTTTTAAGGGATGTACCACCTCCTCCCCCAGCCTGCTTTTTACATGGCTGATCAGAACTTTCTCCTTTTAAACAGGGGATTCCTTTAGCAAGAGACTACTCCCAAAAGCAAAGTCAGGATAATTTAGAAATGTGTGTAAAAGCAACTACAGGCCCACCAAGTCCAGGAACCCTGCTCCTCAGGGGATATTCAGCAGACAAAAATAAATAGCATTTGCTTTAAGATTCACCCAGCCTCCAAGTGTATTTGGCCCAGAGAGCTCCTCAGGCCAGGGGCGCTTTGTCTACTCAGCATTTTCAAACTTCAAATAAACAGGTAGGCAACTAAAGCTCTTCACACTGCCCAAGGTGGGTGTGGAACACCTTAAGTTACATTTACACTTACTAGTTCGAAACTTCTCCTTTATTGCATCCAGATCCTCTTTGAGAGCCACCTGCATCCAGACTAAGCCAACACACGCTACCACACAGGCAGCAAGGATGACAAACGCACACAATGGGTAACACAACTTGCAGCATCGTAGATAGTCTCCCCTGGAGAAAACAAAAACAACAGACGGTGAATATTCAACAGGACCTAAAAAAGCTTGATTTAAAATGCTGGTATATGAAACTAACAGTGCTGGACCAGAGCTAACAAAGAAGTTTTCCAAGAATAAATAAGGCAATGCAGTGAGATCACAGCTATTACACTGTTCAGTTTATCCTCAGGGGGCACATCTTGCATATTTCAGAGCAGCTGCTGGGTTTCCCTCACTAAAATTTCCTCCTCTGCTCATATAAATTGACATTAGGAACATCTGCTTGATAGCATGGAAGGCAGACTGCAAAAAAGGGCATTACAATAATGTTGTGACAAGTACTTCTGGATTACCCTAAACTGTGGAAGCCTAAGTTTCCCTGGGGCAAACCTACTTTGAGCTGTTACTTAACAAAAAGACTTATCTATTGGTACATCACGTCTACAAGAAAGCCAGCACTGCCTCAGCTTGCAAATACGGGGCTGTGCCAGGCTGAAAGCACATAGATAACTGAGCTCAAGGATTCAAGCAACTGCCCTCGACCTGCTCCAAGGGCTTCAGCTGCAGTGAGCTTAAAACAGAAAAAAACCCAAAAAACCCAAGAAGAAAAAAAGCCAGAGGACGGGGCAGATCTACTTCCACGCCCAGCTGGGACACCTGTTGGGCCTGACTCGCTCAGTGCGGCTCCAGCTCTCTCCCTGCGGTCCCCAGCACCCCGCAAGCCCCAACAACTGAGCAGCTGACCCGCCGAAAGCAAGGCAGCCGCCTCCAGCACCGCCGCTACCCGGAGCGCGGCCAGAGGTAGAGACCCCCGAACGGGGCGGGTAGGGCCGGGCCGGGGACCCGGCGGCAGCCCCGGGGACTCACTTGCCGCAGCGGCCCCGCGTCCCCGCCGCCGCGAACTCGTCCTCCTCCGAGCTGGATTCAGAGTCGGAAGCGGGCGGCTCGGTGCGGAGCAGCCGGTGGCCCGAGCCCTTCTTGGCGGGCTTCTTCCTGCGGCCGTCGGCGGCCAGGCCGATGAGGGCGTTCAGCTCCTTCCGCTTCTTCATCCTCTTGTGGGGCGTCGGTGGCGGCGCGGCCGGCGGCTGGCTCCCGCCTCCTTCTTCTTCGGCCGCCGCCGCGGCGGCCGCCGCCAGCGCGCCCCGACTCGCCAGCCTGCGGCCCGCCCGCGGCTACAGGCGCTCCGCGGGGCCGCGGCCGCTGCTCTCCCGCCGGCCCCGCGGCAGCGGACCCGGCCCCGCCACCCGCGCCATGACCGCCCCCGGCTCCACTGCGCCCCGCCCCCTCCACCTGCCAGCAACCCGAGTCCCCATTGGGCGGTAGGGAACCTCCCCTCTCACGGCTTAAAGGCCCAAGCACGGCCTCCGCGAGGGCTGGGAAACGCAAGAGAAGAGTCACCGGTTCGAGCCCCGCCCTCGGCGGGTGGGACGAGCGGCTGAGGAGGCGATGAATGGAAAACGGCCGAGCGAGAGGAGCGGCCCAACTGGTGCCTCCCCTCCGTCCCCGGGCTCGGCGGGGCCCGAGCGCCCAGGGATAACGGTGGCAGGGAAGCAGTGCTGCCTGCCACCCGCCTGCCACGTTGCCCAGCCAGCCTCTGGGCTCACCCGGCGCCAGAAGAGCGGCCCGGTGCAGGAGCCGCCGCGCTCGCTGTGCAGATGTTGTCTCTGCCGCGTTTAAAATGCGGCTTCAAATGACAGCTGGCCCGGGGGGCGGGGAAGCAGCTGCCGAACGGGGCGGGAACGCGCGGAGAAGAGGCTCAAGCCGTGAGAGGCAGGAATGGGTGATGAAGACCTCGCGGGGAGGAAGTACAGCGTACGGCTACTTTCTCCTTCAGGCTTGCGTCCACTAAAAGCCTAAATATCTGCATGTAAAGGACCGATATTCCCAAACACCGTCTCCCCACGCCCGGTGGGATGGCTGTCACGCACCCTCACACCCAGCCAGGCTCGCTTTTTATGTCCTTCGGTCCCGCCCGCTCTTTGCCGTTTTCCCCGGAGGCAGTGCACAGCCCAGCCGGGGGAAGCGGGGGTAGAAACCCCCGCCGAGCTCTGCCTCGGGTCCCGCTCAGCCGGCGATGCTCGGGCTCTGCCGCCGTTACAGCCTGGCAGCCTCTCCCCGCCTCCTCAGCCGCAGCCCCGCCGGCGCCGGCGGGTTCCGGCGTGGTTGAAGCCGGTGCCCGCAGAACGGGTAAACAGCTACAGGCGGGTTTTGCGGGCAAAGCGGTAGGTATCCCGACGCCCCGCGGGATGCTCTCATCCCAACAAGCGCTGTCGTGATTTGACAGTCGCCCGGACTTTGAACCTGCCCCCCGCGCTGCATTGGCTGAGCGCGGCCGGTGCCGGCCGAGGCGCCCGGGAGGAGGCACCGGTCTCGCCTGAGCCACCGGCAGCAGGAGGCGGCCTGTCGCTACCTTCAGCGCGGCGGAGATGAAGCTCTCCTGGCTGGGCGTGGATGTCTCCCGGGTGCTGCACTTGGCCGGCGTCTTCTGCCTGACCTGCGTGCTGCTGAAGGCCATCCAGCTGTACCACCGGCGGCGGGAGCTGCTCAGGGCGCTGGCCGACTTCCCCGGCCACCCGACCCACTGGCTCCTCGGCCACGTCCAGGAGGTAGGGAGAGAGCCGGGTGGGCACGGGTGGGGCGGGGTGAGGGGAAGGAGCAGTGCGGGGAGCAGTTTCTCCCACGTGGGGGGTGGGGGGGAATGATGCTGGCGGGACTCATACCCGTGGTCCAGGAAAACCGCTTCTCCCGGTCCCAGGGGAAAGGGAAAGGTGGGCATCCCCTTTTTCAGCCGTGCAAAGTGCTTTCTCTGCCCGTGTTGCCTAGAGGCAACGCACAGGCTGCTGCAAAAGGCACGGTGAAAAGAGGTGGTGCCTGGCTCTCGAGTGATGAAAGCAATACTGTAACGTGGCACGGGCAAGGTGGTCCCGGGCTGTAACCCAGCGTTGGTGCTGGAGGCGGTGGAGCTGTGCTGCTCGGTGCTCCGCTGTCACCTCTCCGCTCCTGTAAAAGTCAGGGCACGGATGCTGCAGTGGTCGCAGGGATGCTGTGCAGATGCACGCTGCTCCGAGCATCCGGAGGCGCCTCTTCTCCCTTGGCAGCATGCATCAGCTTCACGGCCAAGTGACCTAGAGGTATTGATCATTTTAAGCGGCATTTAAGCTACAAAAGGCATCCCAGGTATAGTATCCAGCACAGGGGCCACAGATCCTTTAAGGCTGCATTAAAGCTATGACTAACTAAACCTGTGTGCCGAGTAAGCAAGCCTTTTTACAGGCACTCCTGGCATGGGTGACTATTCCCTGAGGTATGTTCTTGCCCACCCAAATCAGTGTGGCTGCCTTGGCAAACAGATTTCCACAAGTCATCATCAGCTTTACGAGGAGTAAAGGCCTTTCCATACATGCTAAAAGCTGCCTTAAATTGCCCTGACCTCTCCTGGACTCAGTTGATGGCCCATGCTGGCCAAATCTGGGGCACGTTATATAACTGGCACCCTGAAAAGTGGTGGGAAACTTGGAGGGGACCTCTTAGGGCGCATCCCTGCTGTGGCAGCCCCAGTTTTGCTGTGCTGGAAGGGACAGTCATTCATTTGGCATCGTAAGCCTGAAGATGGGCCAGTTCAGGGCTTTGTTGCCCTGCCAGTTAGACTTTAAAACAGCAATTAAATAAAGTGTGTTCGCCTGTTTGTTGGTAGCAACTATTTATCCTGGAATGGAATTTAACCTCCTGTGCCAATCACTCCCATCATGGCTGTGTTGTTCACAGCTCAACTTTTACCTTGGGGCAGTACTTTTTTTAAGAATTCCTGTTTTGCAAATTTAATCATTTGCTGATTAAACGCTGCTGAATTCCCCAGAGCCCAACAGTTCCCTGAGCCAGTGAGGGAACTGGCCATGCTCCGGGTGACTTTGGAATACAAAGTTTACACGCACCTCAGAGGAGGACCTGAGAGGGGCATGCAAGGAGAGCAGGGAGCTGCCCATGGGCGCAGGGGGGCTGTCAGTCCCTCAGCCACCCTTTGCCCGCATCTACCCTGGGTGGGTGGCTGGTGGGGTGGAGCCAGCCTGATTTTCACTGATCATGGCACAGCTTCATGCTCAGATTTCAGCTCCTGTGTTTTCTGTTCCATTTGCTATCAGTGTATAGTCATTAAAAGTGCCTTTGAGTGTCTCTTCCCAGATGCTTTTAGTGTTGGATCTGTTTCAAAGCTTGCATTTCAGCATGAGATCAGACTATTACCTTTCCTCCCTAGACTCAAATGGGCATTATACTTTCCTTTTCAAGCCCCCAAGGGAGGAAGAAGAAGTGATGGTCTCTCATGCACATCCTGGTAGCTGGAGCCCTGGTTGAGAAGCAGGAGCTTTCCATTCCTGTTCCTCCTCAGCCTACAGGATTTTACACCCTCTGTTCTGGGAGCGCTTGGCACAGCAAGCAGAGGTTATTCACCTTGGGGGTGAACTCTCCACTCAAATAAACCCATTTCACCCTATGCCATTGCAGGAACAGCACGAACCAAGGCTGGTGCTCAAAAGCAAGGTTGGATGCAAAGGCTTCTAGTGTTAGGATTTGTGCCAGCAAGGTTTGCTCAGCATCTCCCAACTACTTCTGTTTATGCTCTCTGTGATTTTGTGATGGGAGGAAGCACAAGCAGACGTCTGAAAGGGACTTTCACACACTCAAATGCAAGGCATTGTGCCAAGCCCCAATTCTGCTGGCATTGCCAAAGGGGTGGGTGCTGGGGAAGGCTGCCTCCTTTTACCCTAAAACTTAACCAGTGAAATTGATGATTCTCTTTAATAAGTCTGAAACCTTGAACTTGGGTGAGAGAAGTCAAATGATGGCTTTATATCATCAAAGACAGCTGAAAGTGGTTTGTCATCCTGCCAAATGTGAGAGACACATGGGATGTGCTTCAGGGACCTCCCCTGCTCACAAGGAAGGAGGCTCAGCCACGGTGCATGGAGCCTGGATGTGCACCTCCCTCAGCCTGTGTAGTCCCCTGGCAGAGGCACTGCAGCTCCTGAGCATCCTTTCCAAGACAAGCTTGATGTGGGTAATTATTTGAGTACAAGCCAACTCCTGGGCTGAAAAAAACTGACCAAACTAAGAGCTGAGCTAACTCAGCACCAAAGCAATTGAGCAAACACTGACTTGTCAGTAGGGTCACTCTGCAGCTCGTCTCTGCTCTAGCATGCAGGCCTAAGTAAGCTTCAAGCCATAGCAGCAGCAGCTCTGTCAGCCCCAGCTCACCAGATTCCTCCCCCCTGCATATTGTGTGCACAGTTTCTGTTCAGTGAAAACGGTTTTGCCTCCATGATCTTCTCTGCCCGTGAGTTTGGATCTTTCCACTGATCTTTCCACCTCATCTTTCACTATTGCCTGTTTAATATACAACAGTGGCTATTCAATCAATAAAATGGTTATCACTTTTGAAGAGCAAACCCGACAGTGCTGCTGATATGAACGCTGGTGCTCACATTACTCAGCGTGCAGTTTCCAAGGACCAGAGATTAACATTTGCAGGAGCATCAGCTCCTCATCACCTGTTAAATTAAATTCCTGGAAATCAATGAAATTATTCTTAATCCAACATTCCTAACCAGCATCCCCTCCTCTGGATGCTCCACTGGTGACTTTGGATTCGTTCTTTTGAATTTTACCTGGACACTGGTCTTCACCAAAGCAGCTGGAGGCAGCTGTGGCCTGGGTTACACAGTTGATGAGGCATCATTACTCTGGGGCAGATGCAGCAGCATAAAAGTGCTGCTGTATTTTCTCATCACTGGAGGGTGTTAATTGCTCAGCCATGTGCAAGTGAGAACGTATTTGCCTGCCACAAATTGAAGGTGCTCTCTGGGGCAAATCTGAGGCCTTTTTGGGGTGGCCATGGAAAAAGAGCACCAGTAGGCAACCACCACAGTCCCTAAGGATGTTCTCCATCGTTAGTGTCAATTGGTAAGGAAGAATTGTCTAGATTGGTTTAAAACTAACAAGAATCTCTACTTCTTGTGCTCTGCAAACCCAGAGGGACAACACTCACCTGGTTTTGTGATACAGAAACACCCTGAGCTTTTTAACAAAGTAATTTGGGAGTTTTTAGTTCTCTTTTTCCCTCTGAATCTAAGCATTCTTTCTCTTTTTTCTTCCTCACAACTACAGTTTCTCAAGGAGGAAGAGGTGCTGGACAAGGTAGAGATATGGGCACAGAAGTACCCATCTGCTCACCCTCTCTGGTTCGGGAATTTCTCGGCGTTCCTAGTTGTCACTGATCCCAACTATGCCAAGGCTCTGTTGGCCAGGGGAGGTAAGGAGATGATGCCTTCAGCTGTGGAATAACAACCACAACCTCCAGATTTCCTATGGCAGCCTAAAAATTTCACGGAGAGATTATCTTGCAGGAATCATCTAAAGGCAAGGAGAGATATCCCTCCTCCATGCCATGCCTTCAGTGCATCCAGAGAATGGGCTAAACAGTGCTGTGTGGGAGGGTTAATCATTTATCACACAGTACAGACTTTAGACTACCAGTATTCTTGTTTATTCCAGTATGGGCACCTGCTTTTATGAGTGTTCATTGCAGCTGGGCCAAACTATTTTGTTTTCATGTGAAATACTGATGAAATTTGCAGGAATGCCACTGATTCTGCTACATACCCAAGCAAAAGTGAGAGCCCAAAGGGAGCTTTTAGGAATAAACCAGTGGGTGGATGCTACTGAAAAATACACCGTTTTATTTTCTCTTTCTTGATGATGTTTTACAGATCCCAAGGATAACATCAGTTATAAACACCTTGTCCCATGGATAGGTATGTATTCCCAGAGCTTTGCCTACCAGGAATGATTCTGAAGTTAGTCAAGAACATGCTATAAATAAACAGCATGGTGCTTGCTCCTTCATGCAGTTCTAGCTAAAAGCTTCCTGAACTTCCTACCTTTATTTAAAAAGGTATTAAATAATGCTATTTTTTTTGTGATTCAAGGAAAGAAAGTTCAGACAAGGTCACACATAGAAATGAGAACCACTTACACCTCCATAGATAGCAAAGGGTGGTGATGGGAGAAGCTCAGGTTCAGTGGAAAACAGGTGAAACATCCATCTGCTGATCTGAACTTCTCAGCTCCAGCTGAGAAGGTGGTTCATTTTGGAGGCAACACTGTGTTGTCTCACTGATCAGGGCTCTGATCAGCCCTGGGAACCCTGAGTGTTTGGAAATACCCTCTCCTAGCAGCCTGGCCAGCAGATTTAATGATGTTCCTTGCAGGTGAAGGCTGTGTCCGCAGGCAGGTGAAAGCAGCCCAGTCTGTGCCTGGTGAAATGTGTCTTGCTTGTGTTTCCCCAGGGAATGGGTTGCTGATCCTACATGGGCCAAAGTGGCACCAGCATCGAAAACTCCTGACTCCAGGGTTTCATTATGATGTCTTGAAACCCTACGTGGCCCTGATGGCAGAGTCTACTAACGTGATGCTGGTAGGACTCATACCTGGTGTTCCTCTCTCTGGCCTGTTTTCTTGTCCCTGACCCTGGGTGGTTAGTAGCTAAATGCTGGAGCAGAGTTTTGTTGCAGTGCCCTTACTAACAGCCTGGTAATTGTAAGGACAGGCTGTGTGTCCTGGCAATCAAGCTTCCTGAGTCACTACAAATCCCTGCCTGTGGGTTGGGAGGAGCGAGCAGGTTGAGCCTCCCTGCAGGGAGTCCTTGGTCCTGCTTTGGGCTCTGTGCCTGAGATCTAAGGATTGACATTACTGCCATCCCCAAACCATGCATAACCTCCAGCCAGGTTGCAGATTCTTGTAAGGTGTTTTTGTAGATGAAGAATTGAGGGCTTCATAATAAGCCCCCAAAATATAAAGGTTGGAGCAGAGCTATCCTGTGACCTAAGGTTAAAGGGTGTCGCTTACTGCCAACATACACGTGACAGGATTGCAATCCCTGTCTTGCCAACACACAGTGACAGTGCACTGTTCTTCCATCCATCTGTGCTGGGAACAATGCAAACCAGTGTGAAGTACAGGTGTGGGGCACCAGGCTTTGTGCACACGGACCATCGGGAGTCTGGGGTTTGGATCTATTCCTTCTCTTTTGCGTCTATCCAACCTCCCCATGGATCCTGGCAGTCCTCCCTCCCACTGGCCCGGGGAGCAGTCAGGAGTAAGGGTCTGGAGAGCCAGGAGAGCTTTTGCAATGCGCATAAAGGGCCTGGCAGTTTATAATTCCTTGCAGACAATGCAAAGTGCCTGTTGTGGGAGCCCATGCCACCAGGTGGCAATAGCTATATGTGCTAAGGACATAGGTCTGTCCATAAAAAGCTCTGTTCCCCAGCCTGATTACATGCTGTGGGAACTCAGGTGCCACTGTGCTACTCCATCTCCTCCCTTTCTCAGCTTTTGAGTCCACAGGTACCTTACAGCCACGAAGGGACAGAGGATTCAGCATCATTTCATGACTGCCAGGCAAGAGAGGCACTATTTATAGTTTCTCTGGGGATTCCTATGGGAAGAGTTGAGCAGGAGCTCCTGTATTATACAGGAACACAGCAGTGGATAGAATGTGGGATGGAGGAAAACCTTGATCAGAAGCATGCATCTTAGGCACCAAATTCTCACATGCTTGAGAACAGACTCAGTGAAGCCTGATGCTGATATACCACTGCTCTTGTGCAGGAGACACCCTGCACCCTAAGAAAGACTTTGGTAGCATGTCCCATCACCCAGCAACGCACCTATGCTGGGCTTCTCCAGGATGCCCTTGCCCCAGGGTAGGGTGTACCAGGCCTTGCCACTGCCAGGATTGGAGAGCAGCAGCTGATTGAAGCAAAATCTGGCATTGATCATCCCACTCTTTGCTTCCCCTCTCCAGGATTTTGATGGCAATTAAGACATCCTCTTCTTTTTTCCATTTCTGTGGGATGTATCCCCAGCCAAGCACTCCTTTAACTACGGGGTGACTGCAGATCATGCAGAACTGTCCCTTGCCTTCTCATTCCTGTCTCCTTTGCACCCTAGGATAAATGGGAACAGCTGATCACAGATGGGAAACCAGTGGAGCTCTTTGAGCACATCAGCTTGATGACTCTTGACAGCATCATGAAATGTGCCTTCAGCTGTCACAGCAACTGCCAGACCAACAGGTCAGTGCTGACTGCCCCAAACCCTGGCAGAAAGTTTGAAGCTCAGATGGGAAAAGGGCAAATTGCTAGTCATGATGCTCCCAAATCTACCAACTTTCACCATTTCCCCAGGAAAAACACCTACATCCAGGCTGTCTATGAACTGTGCCACATGGTGCACCAGCGCCTCCGCATCTTCCCCTATCACAATGACATCATTTACTGGCTCAGCCCCCATGGCTTTCGGTTCAGGAAGGTCTGCCAGCTCGCTCATGACCACACAGGTATTCCCTACCTTCATCCTCTCCCAAAGCTTTCAAACAGGGTGAGCATCAGCTTGCGGTCTGATCATGAGGCAAGGGGGTCTTGCAGCTCCTGGGTTATTAAACTGGTCTAGCAGAGGAATTTTAATGCAGGAGGGGTTGGTAAAATAGGCTGAGGGGTCTGTGGTGGACAAAAATTTTCCAGGAAAGGATGGCAATGTTCACTGCATTTGTTGCTGTGCTGCTGAAAGCTCCAAACTTCCTGGGATGCAGAAGCATACCTACCAAATGCATCATGGACTGAGCAGTGGTCACCCCCTTGGGTGAGCTTGGCGTTCACAAGGTGGTTTTGCAGCTCCGCATCTCCTACCCTTGCTGAACTTTTAACTCTTTCTGCCTCAGACAAGGTGATCTGTGAGCGAAAGGAGTCCCTTAAAGATGAACAGGAATTTGAAAAGATCCAGAATAAGAGGCATCTGGACTTCTTGGACATTCTGCTGTGTGCCAAAGTGAGTGTTGGGTGTGCAGCTGGGCAGCGGGGTGCAAAAGATGGTCGGTCTTCACGGCAGTGACACAAACCACTGGATATCCTCAGGACTGCACAGGCCATTACAGTAAATTAGCCCAGTCTTGCCCAGCTGAGGAGGGGCTGAGGTGGTCCGAGTTTGCATTGCTGAAGTGTCGGTAGTGTCTGTTGGGGAATACAACATGCTGAGTGATTTCATAGTCCTGGTGGCTTGATATAGGGGGACAAAGGGATTTATAAATGAAGGAAAAGGGGTCCTGAATTCAGCCTAAACAGAGGTTGATTTTATTTATACTTATCACAGGGGCATCACAACCTCCTTTTGCAATAGCTGAAACAATATAATGGTTCCTTCAGGGTTATTTTATATATATATATATATATATGTATGTGCATTACTATAGTATGTATAAAATCTATGTTGTCTATATTATATACATACATATGGGCCACTGAAAGTGTCTCTGGACTGTTAGGATGAGAATGGAGCTGGACTGTCTGATGAGGACCTGCGTGCTGAGGTGGACACGTTCATGTTTGAGGGCCACGATACAACAGCCAGCGGGATCTCCTGGCTCTTGTACTGCCTGGCAACACACCCCGAGCACCAGGCACGGTGCCGGGAGGAGATCCAAGGCATCCTGGGGCACCGGGACATGCTTCAGTGGTAAGGTTGAACATTTCCTCAGATGGTTACTTTTTTCCCATCACTACCATTTCTAACGGAAAGTCTCATAAGTGGGAGTGCTAAAGGTTGCTGGGTGCGCAGGGACTTTGTAGGATGGAGCAGATCATGTCGCCTTCAATTACATCTTCCTACCCGCCCTTCAGGGCTCATATTACCAGGGCAAGAAAAGCTGTTCCAGACCAGGAGGGACATGTTGGATGCCATGTCAAGACCTGGTCCCCCACTGTTGTTCTTTGTGCTCTCCTGTTTTCCCACCACAGGACATTGTGGTCGCAGCTTTTCATCTTTCATTGTCACTGAACCCATAAGCTTGTTCACAGGTTGTTGAAGTTGTTCAGAGGTGTCCTGGGGCCCTCAGGTTGCAGCAGCTTGTTGTTGCAGATGAAGTGATAGAGATGCATGTCACTCACAAGAGAGAAGCAGCAATGTATTTTGTTGATAATGAAGTGAGTTAATAAGTTGAGTGGTACAATAAGATTTGATGGCAAGGTGCATTCACCTCTTGAGTCGTGACATTCAGAGAGGACCCCCTTTGCTTTCTAAACTCCCACTCAGAGGTGCAGCTGGATCCAGTCCTAGTCTCAGACTTAGTCAGCAGTTTATGGCTAAAGGATTACATGTGCACAATCAATCCTTTATATCACTTAGGTGAGATTTTCAAAGTTCCAGTGCCCTTGTTCCCAACGTGGTAGGGGTTGTGGGAATTATAGGTCAGGGTTGAGGGGCAGGAGCACACTGTCACACCTGTAGTTGGACATTGCAGTCCTCTCTGTACCCCCCATCTGTTGCAAGGGGGTCTCCCCAGGGAGCTGATGGCCACAGGGCAGGGGGTCTTCCGGTGCGGGGAGCTCTTACCTGCCTCTGTCCCGGCAGGGAGGACCTGGGCAAGATGACTTACAGCACCATGTGCATCAGGGAGAGCCTTCGCCTTTACCCACCGGTGCCTGGTGTGTCCCGGCAGCTCAGCAAACCCATCACCTTCCCTGATGGACGCACCTTGCCAGAAGGTCTGTAAATGCCATTCCTGCTTCACAAAACTCTGCTCTTGGACATCAGCCACATATTTGCTGTGTGCCACAGAGCAAAGGTGACAGCCCTGTCTCTGACCTGCTCCTTGCCAGCACAGATGTTCAGATAGGACTGTGTAGATGTTGGCATCCCATTGATAGACCAAGGTCTGGTCTGTACCACAGGATCCCTGTGACATCCTTCCTGCCACCATCACTGTAGGGCAGCCATGCCTGTGCCAAAAGCACCTTCTCTTCCTGGCCAAGCACAAGCTTATGCTTCACCTGTTTTGGCAAACAGCAGGTGCAGGGGGATAGGGACCGGTCCCATCCCAGCTTGCCTTCAGAATTGCCCTGTGTTGCTCCTTTCCTTCTCTGATTTGCCGCAGAAGCAAGCAGTGTTGGTGGAGGGATGCTGTGCCTCAGTTTACTCTGAAGCCAGTGACAAAACCCTTATAGATTTCCAGTTGACAGATAAGACCATGATGATTTAGACAGACCTGCATGTGAGCATGCTGCAACTTTCCTTGTAGTTTCTTTGTCACAGAGCCCATTTCTTCTCCTCGCTTCCTTTACAGGCAGCATAGCCGCGATAAGCATTTACCTCATTCACAGAAACCCTACAATATGGAAAGACCCTTTGGTGAGTTTGCTTTTGCCCTTCTAATACTTTTTCCCCTTTATACTGTGCCTCTCCCAGTGTTCCCTTCACCTGTTAGCAGGGGAGCAGAGCCCCCCTCGCTCCTAAACATCTTTGCTCACAGGAATCACTCTGAAAAGCAACCGCCCTTCTGCGGCACAGGGTGGTCAGGCAGCAGTGTTAGGGCTGGGTGCTGCCCAAACAGTGAGACAAAGTACTCCAAAGCACTTGTATTACCCAACAAAATGATGATTATGATGATTGTGATTATTATTGTTGTTGTTGTTGTTATTATTATTGTTATTATTATTATTCTCCAGCCCATGGGTGGAGAATTGAATCCTGTCTCCCTGGTTTTCATCATATCTATGTCCGGTTTGTCTTGGCAATGCCATTTCCAGGCTCGGTGGAAAGCAAGGGAGTCTGGTGTATTCAGTCCGTTTCAAATTGAATCCTCTCTCCACTGGGGTTGTTCAGCAGTTATGAGGTGTTGTGATACCAGTCACTCCTTAAGTAATTGCTTAGTTACTCCTTAAGTAATTGCTTTTTCTTGCTGCATATTCTTCACTTCCAGGTGTTTGACCCTTTGCGGTTTTCCCCAGAGAACATGTCTGGCAGACACTCTCACGCCTTTCTGCCTTTCTCTGCTGGAATGAGGTAAATGTGTCTTGAATGCTGAAGGGGTGGTAGGGAGATGGGATGTGCATCCCTGGAAACTACTTGGCCCAAGGAGGGCACGCTGCTGTTATAATTGCTCCCAGGGAGGCACTCACAGTGTGCTTTCACAGACCTCCACTGAAGTCCTGTCCCTGCAGCGTTAAACAGCTCATGAGCATGTAAGAAGTGTTTGTGCTGTGGAAGTGTTCTGGTGCCAGTAGGCAAAGTGGGAAGGAAACATCTCCATGCCTCTCCTGGGGAGAGGGAACCGTGTCCCAGAACTGCTTCGCATCCTGCTGGCATCACGAGGGGAGCCTGCAGCATCCTGGGTTCACCTGCTCTTCTCCTCCCCCTGATGCAGAGATCCCATCCCACCCCACCTTTGTCCTTTGATTCCCCATTTTCCCCTGCTCCAAATCCTTCCCTTCACCCTACACTCACCCTGACGAGGTGAACACCTTGCAGATTATCCTGCTCAGAGACCCACCACCTTGGCTCTGCTGGTCTCTCCTTTGGCTTCCCCATCTCCCTTCCCTCCCTGTGCTCACTGAACACACAGACGGGAGCTCCTCTGCCCCAGTGCTCCCCCAGGTTTCCTCTTCTCAGCCCATGCCCCTGCTTTGGCCAGCCAAAACGCAGGAAAGGGAAAGGGTTGTGTGCTGGTGTGAGTGGGCTGGGATCCAGCCACAGGTGTTTGTTGAGCCCGGCACAGAGATGGGGTGGCTGAGCTGCTCTTTCACCCCAGGAACTGCATCGGGCAGCAGTTTGCCATGAACGAGATGAAGGTGGCGCTGGCCCTGACCCTGCTCCGCTTCGAGCTCTCACCAGACCCTGCCAAACCTCCCTGCAAAATACCTCAGATCACCCTTCGCTCCAAGAATGGGATTCACCTGTATCTAAAGAAAATCCACTGATGCTGGGAAACACCCTGCCTTCGTCAGAGGGAGGGACCGAGCAGAGGACGGGACAATATTTCTCTGGAACAAAAGGTGCAGAGCAGGATTTGGGGATGAAGAATCCTGATTTACGTGCTTCTTCCACCAGCAGAAAGGCCCTTCTGGCTGGGGCCCGGGCAGCCTGGATGGCATTGCACAGATCCATTGCCACCCACTCCGCAAGTGCCAAGCTAGGCATGGCAGTGCCTCTTTGCTGGCTGTCCCCTTGCTCTGCCATAACAGCTGGGACATCTGGGAACATCTTCAGGTCCCACCAGCTTCCTCATCAAATCCTGCCTTGGCGCTCATGTCCTGACCAAATCTGTGACTGGTCCCAGGCCTGCTCTGTTGCCCACACCTTCCTCAGTGCCTAGAGGTCCACCCTCCTGTCCTGCAGCAGGGACAGCCCGGGGCAGACCTCTGTCTCTTCTCACACTCAGTATCAACTCTGTTTTGTTGGAAGCACTGATTCTAGTCTGGGCTCTGAACGTCTGCCCAAACTGCAAATTAGTCTGTAATTTTTGTGTTAGTAAACCAATAATTATTCCTGTAACAGCAGCTGCATCGGGTTTTACTGCTAATGCTTGCCAGCTCCACACAACAGGGGGGAAAAATCGCTCTACAAGTGAGAGATGGAGGGGAAACCCATCAGCAGCAAGACACAACCATGGGGATGTCCAGCCAGGCCTGTGCTCCACAGGTCTCCAGCCCCAGCCAACACAACACTTCCTTCCTTGAGCAAACCCTTAACAGGGGTGCAGCATGGAGCCTTCATTTCAACCTGCCAGGGAGGAGTTGTTCTACCTAGAAAACTTCTTTTTAAAATTTTCCTAAGGTGATTAAATTCCACGAGTTGCATGCTTGAAGGACACTGAAGGATGTCACAAGCGGTCCTCTGCCGTTGTGGGCATCCTTATTGAGGTAGCAAGTGTCAGACTGGGAAATCCCAAATGCTGCTGCTGCAGTTAGCATTGCAGTGACAGTGACTGCAGTTCCAGCATCATGGGCAGGCTGCTGTGAAGTAAGACAGCAGCTGGCTTTGTACAGCTCTTTTTCTGCAGAGATAAGGCAGATAAAAAACAGGAGAAGGATCAAGAGGACCTCTTTTGTGGGATACATAATGTTACAAAGTCAATGCTGTAAGCCCAGTTGCCAGTGAGCCCCATTAATGGAAGGTTGTATCAAACATGAGGGGTTTGTGAAATTTTAATTTTAAATACAGGAATGGTGCCTATAATAACAGAGACAACAAAATTAACTTCTGCCAACTCTTACTCTGAGCATATTAGCAACCTGCTGCAGATGTCACACTGAAGGCATCCTCTGAACAGCTGTAACCGAGGAGCTGCAAAAACCAGGTGTGTGCACTGTGTGAATGGGGTTGCCCGTGTATCTCCTCTGTCACACCACCCATGTCTCCTCT
Source organism: Hypotaenidia okinawae (assembly GCA_027925045.1). Lineage (NCBI taxonomy): Eukaryota > Metazoa > Chordata > Aves > Gruiformes > Rallidae > Hypotaenidia > Hypotaenidia okinawae. The sequence goes on from BSDF01000009.1 coordinate 24,592,563, forward strand.
AACCGCACTCACAGTCATGCCCACAGCTACCACCAAGCCCCTCACAACCCCCCCGTGTCCATTCCACTTACCTTTATGCCAGAACATCCAACCACCATCAATAAAACCTGCTGCCATGGGTGTTCACTTAGCCAAGCAACCTGGAGAAGATACATCCCTTAACTGGCTTCACCTATCTCCATACCTTATGGTGCTCCAGGAACCCATGCCACAAATTAATCCTATGAGCAAAACCTCCCGTTTTCCCTGAGGCAGCTGCTATGATTCAGTAATACCCCATTTCAGAAGGAGTGGTACCCATGCATGTGGGTAACATGAAGGATGCAACTGCGTCATCCAGCTTCACCATGAATTCAATTACAGCTTTGTTAAGCCTGAGTACACAAAAAATACCAAAAGATTCCCACCATCCCAGGAATTTCAACCATAGCTTGTGAGGAGAAAAACTTCTGTCACTCCATAACCTCCACAAACTCCGTAAGTAAGTTAAAGGAGAGCCAAGATTTATCTACTGGTTGAGGCTTTGGTCAAGGAGGAAGGCAGTAAATGCAGGAAGCTCAAAGCTGCTCATTCACAGCTCCTAGTGATATGGCAAGTAATAAGCTGATAAAAGAAAGTTTCTTCAGTTACGTTCAATCATATTTCAAGGTCACTCTGTAAAAAGTCATTGGGTAAAACCTGCAAACTCACCTCACCTCAGTCACTGAACTAGGGCAGTTCCAGCTACAGCAGCTGAGGGGTGTCTGGGGTGATGCTGATATTCCCAGGCAAATCCACAGTGTTGAACAGACACAGAGTGGTGGAGCTCAGCACCACAGAGCCATGCAGAGACCTGTCACGGCGGCAGCAGGAATGGAAAAGGCTGTGTATGAAAGCACTAGAAGGAGTAATATAAGGCCAAGAGTGTAAAAAGGTCCTGTACTGAGGACCAAGGACACAAGTGACAGCAGTGAAACTGGGGAATGCTGAGGCAAGGATTTACATCGAGTCAGGTGGCCCCCATACCAAGAAGGAAATAGAGCAGATGACTCACCAGCACAGAAGACCTGTGCTCTGATGGTAGCAAGGTTGCATCACCTTGTACCTGCCATTCCTCTCCGTGCTTCAATGGATTGTTAACACCTTAATGCACCATATCAGGTCAGACCTGAGCTATAGATGGCCACCTGGTGAGCTGAGGCAGTGTAGAACCTCCAGGAGACATGAGGTGCCAATCCAGCCCTTCCTCTCTCCTATGCTGAGACCTGAAGCAGTTTGTGATCAGACCACCACAGAGACCAAACGACCAAAACTGGCCACAAAAGGAGCCAACCCTGGGCTGTGACCCACCAGAAACTTCTTTGCTCCTTATGCCCACAGAAAATGTACCCACAGGAACTATTCTGCAGGTCCATGGAAATGCACAGGCATCCAACCGCTGTAAACAGGAGCGAATTACAACTGCAATGTAAATCTCACACTTAAAAGTTTGAAAAGTACAGAGGATTAAAAGCTAAAGAAAAGCTTAGTGGGACCAGATACCTGGATACAGCACCCAGGTTTGATGTGCAGGGCACAAGCCAAGTAGGTGAGGGGACATTGTGGTGTTGCCACCACCTTGGGAAAGCAGAGGGCGAAGCATCCTTCAGACCAGTCTGCTCATGCACTCTCAGCATCAGGAGCTGTCAGCAGTACTGGAAGCATCTCCCAGCCTCATCCCTTCTGCACACACCTTCAAGAGTCCCTCCTGCTTATTGAGAGCACCACAGCTGCTTGGGAAGGGTCTGCAGGAAGACCTACTGGGTTTTAGGTAAATGACTTGAAAATTGTGGTTTTGCATTGAAATTTAAATAATAAAAAAAAAGAGTAATTTTAAAATAAATAATAATGAAAAGATAAAGCTTGCAGCAACTTCTCTTGGAAAATTGCAAATTGGGAAAGTGGGGAGCTCTGAGGACAGCCTGAGCTGTCAGGGTTACCCCACTTTCCCTAGCCAGCCTGGGTGGGTTAGCAAGGATTTCAGAATACAGCAGATTGTTCTGTGTGCCATAGTGTGGGTGGCAAAAAAGCAAACGAAGCAGCACACGTGGGGACAGACTTCAGTCTACATTATTTTCTGGGCTCAGAAGCAGAAAAGGTTCAAAATGCCATTGCTGTTTTCAAATGCTGAGTTCCTCTGAAAGCCAGGACTTTCCAGAGGTGAAATCTCACTGAGAGAAAAAGATTTTCTGAAGAAAAATAATGGGTAATTTGTTGAGCCTACTGTCCTGGTTTCAGTCAGGATAGAGTTAACTTCATTTGTAGCAGCTGATGGCATGCTGTGTTTGGGAGTTACAATGAAAGCAGTGCTGAGAACACCCTGATGTTCTTAGTTGCAGTCAGACAGTCAAGGACTTTCTCAGCTTCTTCGTATTTCTCTATTCATGAGAAAGGAGGGGCGAAGCCAGGACAGGTGACCCAGATGGGCCAAAGAGAGTATTCCATGCCAATGACGTCCTGCCCAGGATAACGGGGGGCTGAGGGGAGGAAGAAGAGGAGCGGTGGCGGGACGCGTGCTGCTTGGGGGGACGGTCGGGTTCCGGGACAGCTCTGGGTGGTACGGCCTGAGTTGTGTGGGTCGGGGAGAAACTGCATTGGGGATCATGAGTTTCATATTCTTTTGCTCTGAAGTCCTGTTAGCATTGGTATATTTTATCTTTCTGTTCTCTTAGTAAACTCTCCTTATCCCAACCCACGGGCCTCTTAGTTTCTTGGTTTTGGAGTTATTTGCCCCTTCCTTTTCCCTTCCCTTGTTCCCCCCTTTTTCCCTCTTCCCCTGCTCTTTTACTTTAAGGAGCAGGCAGCTGCGTGGATCTCGGCCCACAGCCGGAGGGAAACCACGACACCTACCATTCTAACCGGAGTGATGGTGCTACTCCCTTCCTTTGTTGTGAACGGCACTGAAGGAACAAAGCTAAACTGAAAATGAGAAACACCCTTATTTTCAAAATACTCTTGCACAAAGGCAATCCTCATGTAATGGCAGCTCAATCACCACATGGTCTTAGCAGTTACTTTCATTTATGTATACCAGGAGTCTAGAAAGTGAACTAAAAATAAAATTTCTCAGTGAATGTGCTTTTCCCTGTGCTTTTCTGTCTCCTTTTCCTTCCCTTCAGCAATATTGGCATTCCACCTATGCCAGGCAAACTGAACCCCAGTTCAACTTGTTTTCCCTTCTGAATTAATCTGTTATTTCTGCGTGAGCCAGCTCCTCTCAAAGAAACAGGAGCGTGGCTGCACAGGGTCAGCTTTGCAGGGGATGCTCACTGCAGCTGCAGCCCCTGCGCTGGGGCATCCTGGGTGAAGAGCTGCATGCTCCATCCAGCTGCCTGTCCCCTCTGCAGACACGAGGTGCAGCCCTGGGGTTGAAATCAGAGACAACCCTGCAATGGAGAGAGCCAGGCTGTGCTTAATAAAATGTACAAATGTTCTAAAACTGTGAGATGCTCCAAGCTCTCTGGAGGGAGGTATTAGGATAGAGAATTATCTTGAAAAATTAGAAAAGTGCCCAAGTGAGGGGGATGGGAGTCCACAAGCACAGAGCACAAGGGCAGGCACAGCCGTTGCACAAAGCCAAGAGCAGAGCTGAGTGATAGGCAGCTATCTCTCCAAAAGGTATCTTGCAGCCTCAGAGGCTGACAAAGGTCATGCAAATCAATAATACCCTGCTGTTGTAATCCAAGCAAACATCATACTTGGATACACAAATACAAGTATTTCTCCAAAGTTTTTCAGTTGCATCTCCTTTCACTAGGTGAAATGAGACAGTGTCCTTCAACCCTGTTTGGAGATTTAAGTATAAGTGAAACTGCATTTACTCCAAAATGTACCTTGCCTATGTATTTGACAGTGTAAAATGAGAAATTTTTTAATCAAAATAGCAAAGTCCCTAAAAGCAAATGACATGCATCTCTACATTGGATTCAATTTTCTTTTAAAGATAAGATTGGAAAAAAAAACAACAACCAAACCCATCTAAAAAGGAGTGGATGAACCTTGGCATGTAAATGTGACAGATTAAAGCAAGAACATTCTGACAAGCATGGGCATAAGGCTGAAATCCTGGTGAACTCACTAGAACACCATAGGTAAAGGAAGATCAAACTAGAGGAACTCAGCATAACAGCCCTCATGTAAATAAATGGCAGCTGCTAGACTGCATTAGGCAGACACAGATCACATAGCATAAAGCACTCCCTAAGGTTTCTTAAGCTCTGCCATAGGTTGCCTGGAGAATCTGCATTTTCTGAGGATTTAAGAGCAGGTCACCACTTCTGCTGCACAATCCAAAAGCCCAAAGAAGACACTCAGTGTGGTGTAAGGCCACAGCAGAGCACCTCTGGTCTGGTTTTTGGGAACAGTCACTGTCCACCCAGTGACTTTTAGGATTCACTGAAAAATCTGTCTCTTCATATCTGAAGAGGAAAAGGCAAGATGCTCTGCAGCATTCCCATCCTCCTCTCTGTGTTGTGCTTGTGGCTTCTTGGCACAGGAAGGGAACGAAGCCTCGTCCCCTCTGCAGTTCTATACCCAAACCCAAGACCAGATCTGCACACAAACCCCTCCTTGGTGCCAATGCACCCAGAGTCCAGGGCCTAGAGTCACGCTCTTTTAAATAATGCCACACACAGCAGCCCAGCTCACAATGTCCCCAAGCCACACAGGCCAACACTGTATGCCAGGCCAGCCAGCCTGCATCCCACATGCTGTATCATCTCACATCTTGCATCCTGCATCCCATATCTCATATCCTGCATCCTGCATCCCCCCAGATTCCACATTCTGCCTCCCATATCTGCCATAGCTGCTCTTCCAGCTCTGGAGTGTTGGGCTGAGGCTGCAACAGGGTTCCTGGGCAACTGTGTCTCAGTGCCAGGGCAAGCCAGTTCCTTCCAGAATGTAATTTCTGAAAGCACCTCTCTCCCAGTTATCCCCCCTCCTAGATATTAGAGATACGATAGTAATAAAAAGACCTAGTCACATGGGATGTATAACTCAGAGCAATAAGTAGACAGTCAAGGGCTAGATAATAAGAGACAGTGAAGGGCTAGATGCAGAGAGGTTACTTTATTCTTTAATCCTTCTCTACTTTCTGCAGAAAGGGTAATTGCAAAGATGATGAGTTGGCCTTGGGCTGGCTGATTCAGACCTTCAGATAACTAATTTAGCAAGAATTCATGAGAGGGGCTATGCAGGATGCAACAGGGTAAGTGTTTCAGTTGAAAAGATCTTGGATTCTTCTCATTGCTGCAGCTTGGTCTTTCAATAACAGCAGAGCAAAGATGCCATCTACTCATGCCATTATTCCTTTCCCCCCAGAGACTGCCATAATGTCTGTACAGCCACATCCTGGTCCCACAAAGGTGGTGGTACTTCCTCACCCGGTGACGGGATGACAGGAGCAGCAGAACCACAGCAGAACCAGGGGTGAGAACAGCTTGCTCACACCACTGGGGATGCAGTCCCTGCACAGGACCCACACCTCTCTTCAGGCAAACCCATTATCAGATGTTACCAGCAATTTCCATCTAAACCCCACTGGGGTTTTACACTGGAAGCAGCCTGTAAATTAAATAAGTGTTGTGACATATTTGTGAGACAGCTGTATTAAATGCTTCCAGATACAAATTCATCCTTGGGACATCTGTGGTCAGATGGGATCCAGGCAGCTCACATTACCCTGCAACACTTGCTGGGCTCTCGTTGTAATTTCCTCATTTAACATGTGTTTGGAAGCTTGAAACATTATTAATTTCTTTTTTTTTTTTTTTTTTTGGCATTACAGCTCCTTTTCATCTGTCAGCACCGAGCACTGCAGGAACACAAAGGGACAGATGGGCTTGGACTCGTCTTCCTATCCGAATAAATACAGGCACAACCAGGGAAAGCAGCTGCTGCAAGGTCACACCCTGAGGCAAAGTACCATTTTTGCACCTAAATTTCACCTGCTTGGTAAACCAGTTCTCCTGCAATGAATGCCAACAGCGTGAGTTAAATCAGTGAAGAAGATCCTCCCCTTCCTCCACTTAAGCATCTAAATTAAGTGGAGAAATCCCCAAGACCCTGAAAGCAACTTCCACAGCCTGATGTGTCCATGGATTCAGTACAGGATGGGAATTCTTCAGTGGAACTTTTTAACGTCTGTGGCAGGACCTGCCATAGCACACACTGCCATCATGTGGACATCCACAGCATCGGACCAACAGGGCAGGACCTCTTTGCTATTCAATGACCTCTCAACACCCAGCTGTAGTTTTTCCAGCCTTAACTGTCCAGGAGGTCAAGCCAAACCTCTGCTCACCCTGCCAACCTCCCCAGATCACTCTGGCTGTAAGAAGACTCTTGTAGATGCTTCTTCATGCATCTTCTTTTGGAGGCTGCTTACTTCAGTCAGGATGCCTGAGAGCTACAGGGATGAAGGTTCTCCTGCTGCTAAGCAGACTGTTTCTGGCCGTGTCCCAGTCCCTTACAATGACCAGACCAGTGCTGTCCCCTTTCACTTTTCTCCACTTGCAGCTCTGTTGCCACTTCACTTTCTTGTCTGAACTTCCATGGTTACTTCCCCTGCAAAAAAACTCCATGAGTTATCATCCCCACTCTGTGCTAAGGAGTGTCAGACCAAGTGTTCATAGCCCTTCTTGCTATGAAATACCAGAAATACATGAGAAAGGCATTTCTCTCCCCTCCAACAGTGAAACAGAAAACACAGAGGCCAGAGACTGGATTTGATATTTGGTTTTGTTCTCACCTGAGCTCAGACTCATGTTCCAAATTCCCATAAATGTGGGTTTAGCCACCCTGTCCCCTCCCTATCAGGCCACGGCTTGACATCTCACTTGACCTTCTAAACTACCCATATCCCCTTGGCTCCATGCTTGTTGATGCCAGTTATTAAATAACTATAAGGGAGACAGGTGGGTAAAAATCCACCCTGCTCAGTAACCAATGGTCAAGCCCATTGTCCAGGGACTTTGTCACCAGGGAGAATGCCTGTGGGTTTATAAAAGCTTCATCTGATGTGGTGCCAGCGATTTCACTGGCCTGGCCTGGCCTGGCCTGGCCTGGCCCCTCCTCTCCCTGCCCCACCCCTTCTCCCTTCCTTCCCCATTGGGGGATTTCTGAGTTATTTAGTAGGTGACTGATGAAAGGTGATGGCTAGATCTAGATCAGGTGGTCTGGTAATTGGGTAGGCACCACAGGACACCCTAAAACATCTCCATCTGTGCTAAGCTCAACCCCAGCTCTCCCTGCGTTGCTTACACAGACCTTGTAAGGCTCCCACCTACATAACATTGCTGTAGTTCCATCCATAGTCTCAGGAAAGGACAGATGAGAGGCTTATTTCCTAGAGGGGGTCCCTGTCAGAGCCTAAAGTCTATTTTAGAGCTGTTTGAGAGGAAAAAATGCTGGGAGGAGGGACAGCCTTGGGGCAGAGCCCATGGTGTACTGCAGATGGGGAATGGAGTTTCTTGTAGTATACACCAGTTGAACCTAAAATCACAAGCATCATAGCAGACCTGTCTAAACACCTCCTGTGACCTCATGTGATAACAAGACAAAGCACAGAGTGACATCACTGTCCTCACACCCTTTGCCTACTCAACCTATTTAGGTCAAGCCCTACATTTTCAAGGCAGCTTGCAAAGCCATAGATCTAGTTCAAGCAGCCCAAAATGGCTTGTTCATCCTTCTCTATCTCCTCAGGTAGACAAGAAACCTCAGCAGGAGCCTCCTAAACAAGTGCAACCCACATGCTTCCCAGCCACCTGGCCAATCAGCCAACCAGCCTGCACTGCCTCCTCTCCTGATGGGAAGCTTGTTAATCACAGATAGAGGTCCCTGGAGTCAGGTCCTCTTGTTCCAGAGTCTGTCTTCCCTAAGAAATGCCTAACCTGACAGACTGCAACCTTCTGCCCCCTAAAGAACAACCTTTAATTCCTCTTTGAACTTTCACACAGATCCAGCTGGCTTGGCATAACAAGATACACTCAGTCTCATGAAGATGGCCAAGTGTGCTGAAAGGCATTGCTGTTCAGTGCCTGACAGGGATGTTTCTACAAAACAACACAAGGATGGTCAGTGTGCCCTTTGAAATTGTTGCTGGATGTGGCTCTGATGACTTAGCAGTCTCTGGCCCAAAGGATACAGCACATCAGCAATGGTGATGGGGAGAAAGCAGGATGGCAAATGTCAGTCAGAGGATATGACTCCTCCTTCCTCTTCTTTCTAGTCTGAAGAACCAGTTGCATGGTAAGGTACAGGGGTCTAGTTCAGGGAAGAGTCATGCTGAGGAGCTGAAGAAATGTGCCAGGACAGGACTAATGCAGCCAAAACACCTGAGTTTGAAGAGATACACAAGATTTTCAGCTGTTGCTGGCTCTTTGCAACACCGCTTCCTGCCATGCAGACAAAAGCCCAGTGCCATGTGGACAGCTGTAGTGACTGGGTCACCTTATCCCAGCTGAGGAACTTACATAATCATTGTTTCAAGGGAAATGCCAGAGAAACTTAGTGTTATAGACAATGTTGGCAGATTAGCTTAAGGGCATTTGCAGCCCAGGAGCAGACTAAGAGTATATTACAGAGTTGATATATTTCAAGAGAGAAGTGTGTTTCTAGAGCAGCCTTCCACTACCAGCATGAAGAACTGATGAACAGATCCCCTCTTCAGCCCAAACTTTAGCAGTCATCTGCCTATGCATGGTAGGGTCTGGCTGTTAGCCAGCTGAGATGCCCAGTGCCTTTTGTGCCCTGGGTATCCACAATGGCAGATGTCTCAGTGTCAATGTTCTCATCCCATCTTATGTAGAATTGTCCAGGCTACCAACCCCAGGATGCAAACCCAGAAGTGTGTGAGGAGCTCCTGAAACATCATCACTGCTGGACAGCATTGTTAGAAACTGCTACTTCCAACACATCATGCCCAAGTATTTGCAAAATATTTCATCACCTGAGAACTAGGTGGTGATGCACATGACAGAGACCACACACCACACTAGCTAATGTCAGCAAGGGGATTGATGTTCACCCAGAAAATCCACAGCTGAAATTCCAGGAGGAGACAGGAGGAGTGGGCTTCACAGTCAAGTACCCCTCCAAGGGACACAAAGGTGAAGCCACCTGAACCCTCCAGGTCCCTGTGCAAACCATTCAGCTGTGAGGCTGGGTATCTGTATGGCACCCAGCTTCCTCTAGCTGCATGGCAAGGACCAATCCTCTCCCTTGCAAGGACTCACAGACGATATTGCAGTCCCTGTGTTGGACAGACGGTCAGGCTGAGTCTCCCCTTCCTGCTCCACACACCAGTTTACCCACCCACGATGAGAAAACAAAACTTAATACAAATGTTCACATTTCAGCAAGGGAATCTGCATGGATCCAAAGTGACACTGTCTCAAATGCCCACAGATATGGGGGGTTATTCTGGGAGCTCTCAAGAAACGTTGAGAACTCAAAAAAGTCGCATGCAAAGATTTCTAGTGAATAGGGATTTGCTTGAACACCACCACCTCTGGAATGGCAGGCACCACACCTCAGCAGTCCCCCAGTCTGTTGGGGTTTTCTTGCAAAGAGCACAGGAAGAGTCCTGCTTTCACAGACCATTCCCACGCTACGCCCAACCTGGCACATGCCATGAGATTCAGCTTGTTTGCAATGAGCTATTTGAGTATCACAATGGATGAGCAAGGTAGCTACAATCCCTTACATGGGTTTATAGCAGCCAGGCATTTAAAATCTGTCTGAGACTAGGGATCTTCTGTACCTAGGTCTTTGTCTTTGCAATCATTAACTAATGAACAGGCCACAAGCCAGCTGAGGGAAAAGTTACTCACTTCATTAACTTTCAGACATGTTTGTGGAGTCAGGTAATTCCCAGACAGAGGGTCTGGTAAGATTTCTTTCATATATTCTTGCCATCTAAAAGGTTTAAATATTTTCATTGGATTCCCTTGCAGATTCCCACGCAGATTCACTCCAACCATCAATCTCCATGTTTCTCTCACTATAGTATCTGGACAATGAATGCCAGATAAACAATATCCTTCTTCAATAAAATGTCTGTATTAGCAGGAAACATGGGTTTCAATTGGCTGTGACATAATTTAGATTAGAAACTAAATGAAAGTGCCCAAATATCAGAAGACCCTCACCTCAGAGATGAGTTAAGTTGGAGAGAAACACCTACAGAATTCAGCAGCACCTGTGTAGTGCCCATCAGACTACTAGGTTCAGCACCTGATGATCTGTTGATTCTTATGATATCCCAACATATAATTGGGGAATTATTTCAGCACATCTGGGGATTCTCCTCTTTGCAATATGCTTGGAAGTCAAACACACATGACAGGCTTCCAGCCCAAGTCCCTCATCAAGCCTGCAATTCCATCCAAGCCATTCCAGTCTTCATTCTTCACCTGTGAGATGTGAGTCTAGGTAACAAGCATGACCTGGTCAGAGACTGTGAGAAGGGGTCCTACCTGGGGACCAACCAAACACTGCACTGGAGAAGTAAACTCAGTCATGTGGAGCCTTTTTTTGAAGGGTGATAAGGTGCTGGGTAGATGGGGGAAGGCAGATGGATCTGCCCAGCCCGTGTGCTGGCCACAGGTTCCTCTCTTCACATGAGCTGATGAACAACTTCCAGACCTGAATTTGGCTATCAACAGGACAGAGCTCAGATAGAGCCAAAGCCTGTCTACCACTTACCTCCTCCCTCCTATTGCTTTATCCACCTAGGCATAGACAACTTTGAACACTTGCCCTCACTGCTGTGGTATACAGGTTGTTTGTAGTTTAAAAAAAAAAAAAAAAAAGAGTAAACAGGTTGTGGTGTAGTAAATATGTACAGGTTGTCTGTTAACAAGCCACCTCCATCCACAGGTTGCTGGAAGCAGGTCAAAGGGTAAGAGCAGCAGGGAATCGGGCTGCCAGCCAAGCTGACTCATTGCTACCATGATGCTCCTGCTGCTATAAATCACTGCCAGCAATGCTTCACCAGGCTCAGCTCCAGCAGAGGAGGAGGGAGAGGATTTTTTGCCTGTGCCTACCTCTGTCAAGCCCAGGTGTAAGCAGAAGAGTTGCAGGCAGGAGAAGGCAGTGCCAGGTATTCTGGACACGGGGCCAGCATGGCATCTCTGCTGGACAACATACCCAGACCTTCTGCTGCGTTTCTGCAGCTGTCTGTGTTGCTTGGTGTCATCTTTGTGCTGCTGAAGGTGACCCAGTTCTATCAGAAGAGGAAGAAGCTCATCAAAGCTCTGGAGGCATTCCCTGGTCCCCCGAAACACTGGCTCTATGGCCACAATCACCTGGTAAGGAGCAAGCTGGGCTAGCTCATGGTGGGATGTCCCAACAGTCGGGCAAGGTATCAGTCAGGATGAGAGGAAGCACTGGGTAGTGTGTCCCCTGCTCCTGTCCCTTCCTACAGGAGAGGACCTCTGCACAGGGAGTACCAAAACTTCTGCAGGGCAGGCAGAAAGGGAGCTGGGATATGGGATGTGATCGTTTGGTAAAAAACAGAGCCATGTTGTTTTCAATCATGTGTTTAAACATGGAGTTAGGTGATTTCTGGGACTTTAATGAAATTATTTATATATAAGCAACCATAAACTGTCTCTCCTCTTGCATTGTTATCAGTAGCATTAAATCTTCTGCTGATAAGGCTGCGTCCCCCTGCACCCCCTTAAGAAGACATGGCCACATGCAGTACAGAAAGCCCTCTGTGGCAAGTCCGCCCACTCTCTCCTCATTTCCCAGGAGAGGATGTCTTGTGTGTGTCTTCCATGAGAGGGCAAGTTTAGACTCTGCTCTCCTTGGCACACCCCTCATTTTCTGCTTGAATTCAGTCTCTGCTTAACTGTCATTGCAGATAACCCCTGATAAAGTATTAAATCAGAGTGTGATATGGGGAGAAGAATACCCCTATGCCTTTCCCAGATGGTTTGGACCATTCCTACCTTCTCTAATAATCCACCATCCCGAATATGCCAAAAGTATACTTAGCCGAACGGGTAAGTCTCTACATCTGGTTTTGGGAAGTCATGTCCTTGATGCTTCCCTACCAAGAACATTCTAGGAAACTTGCCTGGAGTCATCCCCGTTGCCAACTTCCTTCATGGGTATTGCAATTCCTCCTTTGCTTCCCTTTGCAGAGCCCCAGCCCACTCCAGGTTTCATGAAGCAGTTTGTATTCTCGTGCAAAACAGTGACCGTGTGCCTGTTCCTCCCAGTCCACTGTCTCAGTTATTGTTGGCCTTAGTCTCTTCTATGGTATCTACCACCACAATGTCTGTGTTTCCCATTAAACTCAGTAATGTGCATGAGCTAGCACAGCACTGGCTCTCAGAAGACATCTCAAATCTTCTCTGCTCCTTTCTATGGAGCATGATGTCTGTGAGTGGCATCTCCAGGAACTGACATCCATTGGTCTCAACTTTGAGAACTGCCATGGCCATTTCTTCTCCACACACAGTTTTTGTTACACCTGTCTCTTCTTTTCTCAAGACCACTAAGGCCATATTTGTAGAAGACCACTTTTAAATTCTACCTGTAGTGTTAGCGTATTTTACATGTTGAAATTAGACTAACTACACATTCTGATTTAGAGGACAAAAACTAATGTCAACTTATCCTGAATTTTCTTTTTTTGTTGTGGTGAGTTCATTAGTGATTCATACTGTTCATAGAATCACAGACTGATTCAGGTTGGAAGGGACTCCAGAGCCCACCTAGTTTCACCCCCTGCCATGGGCAGGGACACCCTCCACTAGCCCAGGCTGCCCAAAGCCCCATCCAACCTGGCCTTGAACCCTGCCAGTGATCCAGGGGCATCACAGCTTCTCTGGGCAGCCTGTGCCAGGGTCTCACCGCCCTCCCAGGGAAGGATTTCTCTCTCTCAAGTCTGATACACTCTCTATTTTGTTTCACAGACCGCAAGGCTGATATGCCCTACAGATTCTTAGTCCCCTGGATCGGTAAGCCATTCCCTTCCATCATCCCTTTCAGCCACATCACACATTTCAGCAGCTTCTCTCTTGTTTTCTTTTGTTTCACTCTCTTCCATTCTAAACCCAGAACTTGCAAATGAGAGGGTTTCTTTGAGTGTGAGTACTACTGCCAGTGCTGCCCACCTTGTTGTGGAGCACATCAGGTGTCTTTGCCTTAGATCACACACCCTGGCCTTCACAAAGAAACCTTCAGCTGGCTCCAGGACTGAATGCTACCACGGGGAACAGGGGTGAGGCACACCAAGGACGGGAAGGTTCAGGGCTTGCCCACACCTTTGAGGCAGCCCTCAGCTGCTAGTGCTGCTAACAACGGTCGGCGTGGGCTGCAAAAGGCACCTGAGCATTTCATTTAGGGCAGAAAACCCCACCTGTGAGAGTAAGCCACCAAGATTTTGGTTTCTGGGTAGATGAAGCAGGCACAGCTGGGTGCAGTGAAGGACATGTGGGTATGGTTCTCCAAAGCATCCAACGAGTGCTGCTGTGAATGGCCTCAGAGTGCTGGAGAAAAGGCTCCACCACCAACTCCTGCTCCCCTCATACCCTGCACATCACCCTGCCCTCAGCCAAAAGCAATAGTGAGGCTGTCAGAGCTGTGATGAGAGTCTGGCTGATTGCTCTTTTGTGTCTCCAGGACGGGGGCTGTTGATCTTGGATGGGACTAAATGGTTCCAGCATCGGAAGCTGCTCACCCCAGCCTTTCATTATGATGTGTTGAAATCTTACGTGGCCCTGATGTCAGACTCAGTCAAAGTGATGCTGGTAAGAATCACCACTCCTGCTACTTCTACCTTTTAACTGTGCACTGGTGAAAGCAATCAGGTCTGACCAGGGGAAAGAGGCTGGACTTAGACGGTTCCCAGAGTTTAACTGAAAGTTTTGTGTAGTTTTGGAGTTCTGAAATTGCTCCTCTCACCTTCCTCAGGCCATTCTAGTTACTCTCTCTTTCACCTGCTTTCCAATAAAATCAGCCATGGCTGGAATATCATTCCCTGGCCCAGTAGCAGTAAACCTGGAAAAAGAAATGCATGGAAGAGTTTGATTAGATCCACAGAATGTACAGTGAACTAGGTAGAGCCTCTGCTTGGGGAAAAGAAAGTAATTAGCAGTGTGGATCTGGGAAAAGGGACAGGAAAATACGACCATAGATGGTAGTCTGTCCCTCCTTACCCCTGTCTCTACCACTAGGATAAATGGGAAAAGAAGAACACAGAGAGGAAGTCAGTGGAGCTCTTCAAAGACGTCAGCTTGATGACACTAGATAGCATCATGAAATGCGCCTTCAGTTACAATGCCAACTGCCAGATTGAGAGGTCAGTACCTGAACTTTCGAATTCTGGGAAAGCAAGAGTGCCTGTGTCCCCTGTTTGTGCCACAAACACCAGCTTTAACCTTGGTCCCCTTACAGCAACTCAGACTATTACATCAGAGCTGTTTATGACTTGAGCTACCTCCTGAGCAACAGAATCCAGAATTTTTCTTACAAGGATGTCTTCTACAACCTGACCAGCAAAGGCCGCGAGTTTCAGAACGCCTGCAAGCTGGCTCACACCCACACAGGTAATTCTCCCCCTTGCTCCCCAGACCTGTCTCCCAGCTGAACCTCTCCCCTGCTTGCACCTGAGGCAGCTTGGAGCGGGGTTGCAGCAACGCTGGCCAGAGGGCTACACATTAAACAGAGTCCAAGCTGCTAACCAAGCAGGCAAGAGGCAAAATACCTCTAATGGATTGATAATCCTCCTATGCAGATAAAGTAATAAAAGAAAGAAAGATGTTGCTCTCCAGTGAGAAAGAACTTGACAAGATCCAGAAGAAGAAACACCTGGATTTTCTGGACATTCTTCTTTGTACCAAGGTGAATGTTTGAAATAATCGTATCAAAAGCCAAAGAACATACCTGTGTGGTGTTCAAGGGTGCATCAGCAGAGAGCTCTCCTCCCCTGGCTGGAGGTGCTGGCAACAGCTTCCCCACTCCAGATTTCCTAGCTCAGAGAAAGGTGGTTTGAAGTAGAAGGAAATACAACTGTTTGAGATCACTGATTGAGCATAAATAGCTCAGACAGATTTTCATCATCTTTGTTCATTTTCAGTGAGCACATAAATGGTTTGAACAAAGTAAGCTGTCAGAAATCAAAGAATGAGACCTTTGGAAAAGTTACCAGGAAGCCACCTTGGCTGTAGCCCTCTTAAGAGGTTTTGTTCCTTAAAAGTCTGTGGTTTTACCTTCACAGACATCTTCAGATACTCTGGGCAGAAACTGTCATTTGGTGTTCAGGAAGGAGATACCTTCTGTGCTCACTCTGTCCTTCTGGAGCTTTTGTGTCTCAATCCGAAGCAAAAGTCACCCAAACCAAGCTACTGAAAAACAGGGGCCCTTGATGGGGGGTCAGATAGTCTCCTTCTGTAGTGCTGGGATCTGGTATCCCTCCAAAGCCCAGCACTGTAACTCTGCTCATTGCAGAGTTGGCAATCAGCAGGTCTGACTGTTCTCACATGTATTCGATGTGTTTTCTACTGGCTGGCTCCCTGGTGTCCAGGGAGACACGAGAGACACCAAATCAGGCCCTTCTTCATCAGCATCTGGGGTTATTTTTATACCCAAAGGCACAAGTCCAATCAAAGTGCACTTGTGAATGATACACTCTTCTCTCTGTTAGGATGCAAATGGAGTTGGGCTATCTGATGAGGACCTGCGTGCTGAGGTGGACACGTTCATGTTTGAGGGCCACGATACAACAGCCAGCGGGATCTCCTGGCTCTTGTACTGCCTGTCATTATATCCAGAGTACCAGCAACGGTGCAGGGAGGAGATCCAGGAGATCTTGGGAGACCGAGACACCATTGAGTGGTGAGCTAGGACTTCTTATTCCTTAATTTTGAACACTTTTCACTCATCCTGAGAGGGAAGCTTCATCCACCTTATACTGCATCTGCACTGGGCTGTTCTGCTTTTCATGTGGCAATGCTGGCAGCAAAGGGATGACTAAGGAGAAAACCTAATAGGACATTCAGCCTACTCAGACCCCATTGCTGTTGTCCTCATTGTTGCCACTCAAACACAACCTGACACCACATCCCACCCCCAATTTGCTTTCAGGGATGACCTTGGGAAGATGACTTACACCACAATGTGCATCAAAGAGAGTCTGCGCCTGTTCCCACCAGTGCCCTCTGTGTCCCGGTCCCTCACTGAACCCATCACCTTTTCTGATGGACGCAGCTTGCCAGCAGGTTTGTTGAGTTTGTTCATCCTTCCTGCTGCTGTCCATGACAAGTAGGGTATCCTTGCTAGAGCTGCTGTGTGGAAGGGCTGCTGGGGCTTCCAGCCTCTCTTCTCTCTCCGAAGGGCTGTTTGGGGCCACCCCAGCTCACAGTGACAGCTCTCCCAAAAGTGTGACTGGAGAGAGTTCAAGGACATGCTCCAGGGCACTGGAATTTTTGCAGAGCTCAATGGACACTTGCAGAGTGTTGATCCTGGACAAGAGTAAAAGCTCATGCCTGGTACCAAAATGGGTCCCAGTTCTGATGCCACTGTTTCTTCTATGTAAGGGTTTCAGGAGATGTCTTGCATAGGAGATAGGCTGAGCATCCCCCCTGCCAGATCTCCTGCAACAGCCCCAGGGAGGGAGACCATCCCACAAACACCTCTCCTGGGTCTTCAGTCTGACATGTCATGAGCTTTTTTCAATTTTTCTTTTCCAGGATGCCAGGTTGGACTGAACATATTTGCTATCCACAGGAACCGGGATATATGGGAGAACCCTGAGGTATTTCACTTCTACAACAAGCAGTGGCAGATGATCTCAAAGCCCAGACAACCACTCCCCTTGAACAAGGAAGCCTGTGCCTCCTCACCACAAGTTTCCACCCCCTCCCCACCCCTTATTCCCACAGTCCATATCCAAATGCAAAATTTATTGAAGTTACCAAACAACCCAAAGGCTTTGAACATGACAAAGTGTTGGGAAAGGGTGCTCAATAGTCTCAGGCTGCTTTCAGCTGCTCTGGATAGACTTAGATCCCAGCGTGGCATGAGGAATCCCAAGCCCTTCAGGCAATGTGTGGTTTGAAGTTGATCTCTTAGAGGCCACAAGAAAAGAAATCGCTGGGAAACTTGAAGGAGGGGCTGCAGTTGCTTCATTCCAGCAGCTCTCTGGAGAGGCAGGATTGGGCATTTCTGGACAGGAGCAAATCTGACTTGAGCATTTCTGCCATGGATGAGGAAATGCCTGCAAGCATCCTGGGCACTGTAGTGGGTGATCTGTCTATCTCCAAGGGGAACGGAGATACTGTACACCAGCCACCAGCGCCCTCTTCTCATCCATCTGTGTGGCCTTGCAGAGGGATGAACGTCAGCTGCAGCTTCTCTGGGGCAGCAGAGACCACATCCAGTCCTACCTTGGGGACTGGGGAAGAACCTGGTGCTGCCCATATCAGAGCCAACAGTAACTAAATGGCCTTTTTTGCTCCCACAGATTTATGATCCCTTGAGGTTTTCTCCAGAGAACTCAGCACAGAGGCACTCCCATGCTTTCCTGCCTTTCTCTGCTGGATCCAGGTGGGAGATTCTTCATCACTCTCCTTCCCTGTAGGCTGCATGATATGGGAGACCTAGCTCAGAGCAGAGCTCCTTAGGTTAATCCCCCTTAGTGCCCATGAGCCAACTTGGCTTGTCCAACTCAAGCAGGCTCTCCATAACAGGATCTCCACCATGATCCATCAGCTCCAGAGCACTTCCCATACCCCAAGCTCTGTGGTCACTGTAGGGTTTCACACACTTTTCTTGTGGATTTGTGGAGAGGTTTACATTTTCTACTGTCTGCATTTGGAACATGGGCTTCCTTCAATAGGGGTGAATACCCAGTAAACCTGGGTCCAAGTCTGTGTGGCTTCCATGCTGTATAAATAGACAGGTGCAGGATACCGAGGTTTCAGCAACCTGTAAGAAGAAATACCCCTCACAAACAACCTTTCTGAGGTGTCTGGGGTTCTAGCTGGATTCCTACAGCAGTTTCTACTGAGGTAAAGCCCAATTCTCTCAATCTCAGACCTTTAACAAACGAGCGATGCCCCACTGCAGAGCCAGGTGCATTTTGGTGTGGCATCAGGGGCTTCCTAGGTAAGCTGTGGAGTCATCCTTGCAGCAGCTGGAGGACCCTCAGCTTGGCAGTGACTGAGCCCAGGTCGGGGGTGGTGGGGAATAAAGGCTGCAATCTGAGACTTTGTCATCGTCTTCCCAGGAACTGCATCGGGCAGCAGTTTGCCATGAACGAGATGAAGGTGGCGCTGGCCCTGACCCTGCTCCGCTTCGAGCTGTCCCCCGACCCATCCAACCCTCCCACACTGATACAGCAGCTCATCCTCAGGTCCAGCAGCGGGATCCACCTGCATCTGAGGAAGATTCAGTCTCCTCGTGGGGTACCACAGCAGGGGCCAAGTGTGCTCCCAAGGACCACCGTCCACCCAGAAGTTTAAGAGGGGCAACCAAACAGACCCACCCACATCATAGAATCACAGAATCACAGGGGTTGGAAGGGACCTCCAGAGATCATCGGGTCCAACCCCCCTGCCAAAGCAGCTCCCTAGGACATTTCACTCAGATAGGCATCCAGATGGGTCTGGAATATCTCCAGAGAAGGAGACTCCACCACCTCCCTGGGCAGCCTATTCCAGACCTCTCCATCTTAACCTCTCTCCCTGCTGTCACCCAGGGGGTTTATGCTGAGCCCCCTCACACGCGCACCAAACCCGGCAGGTCCAGATCCCATCCTTGCACAGGGAACAGCTCTGCCCAGGGGGTTTCGCAGTGCAGCTGTGGCTTAACCTTCACCTCCATGAGCATCCTCCGTGTCCTGCTCATCTCCTCAACTCCAGCCTGCCCTTGCATGCTGCCCAGTGGTCCTTCTGTCACCTACCTGTGTATCTGCACCGTTGCCAGTTCCCACTTGGGCATGGCACTGAGCAACACCATGGTTTGCATGGATGCCTAAAGCCTGGACACTGCCCAAGAACAATGTTTCTCCCCTGCCTCCAGCCTGGGTGTACTGGGGCAGGGAGCTTCTCCTCAAAACCTCACTACATCCCCATGCACCACCCTCCAAATGAATCCCCCTAACCCATTCCAGGGCTGGCTCTGTGCCTGCTGTTACAGGAATTAAAGCCAGCAGGTTTTTCTGCCTCACACTGAAAGTTCTTCAACTGAGGGTGCTCGGGACCCAGCTCAGAGATCTGTCACCAGCTGACCTGGAGAGACCACTCACCTCCCTCAAAACATTGTGCAATCATCAGCCTTGTCCTCCTCTGCTCTCTGAAATGAGAATAACACCTTGCAGACGTGCTCCCCAAGAGGGGCTTTGGCTTCCTTTGCATTTGTGGACCAAGGGGGGTATGGGGTGAATCCTCACAGCCCAGAGGCATGACTGTGCCCAGGAGTACAGCCCTGAAAGTGTTTTCTTAAGCTGCAAGGGTTGTTTTAGTGGGTTTGCCCCTTGTTGAGCCTGAGGAGCCTGTTTCCACCCCTCCCATGCCACAGGTCACCAAGCCTCTGCCTCTAGGAGTTTCCATGGTAAGGAAACAACTGAAACGTTCTGGGGTGACATAAAGCACAACAGAAGCCATTGCACTGCCCACCAAATGCTGGTGACAAGAATGAAATCAGCTTCCAAACAAGAAAGTCCCAAGAGGAAGCACAAGTCCATCTCAAGCTGAGAACTGACTGCTCAATACACAAGTGAGCCGTGCAGGTGGGCGCTGACCCTGGGAACAGGCTCATTTGGGGGGTTCAGGGACCCACTGCAGGGTTTCCCCACCAACACCAGCCATAGATGGGCTGCCAGCCAAGGGGAACCTGCTGTGTGAGCTGCGGGTCTGGGGTGGGAAATGGATCACTAGATGGCAGTGGGAGACCCAGGGAAAATAAACCAACCAGCCAAAGTCCTCCCTGGTCCCTGGCAAAACCGCCTGTGCTGGGAAGGGAGCTGATGGGCTCCAGCCCACCCCCGTCCCATCCTCAGCTTCAGCCGTGCCGGGCAGCAGAGCCGGCACTGCTCCCTCACGGTCCCCAGCAGGATGCCGGTGTTACAAGCGGCGCAGGAAAAGCTTGTCACTGCGAGCGCCCCGGGCGGTCAGCAGGCATCGGGGGAAACTGAGGCACGGAGGGCCGCGCACAGGTCACGTCACGGTGAGGGACGAAATTGTTTGCCCAGCTCTCGGTTATGACAAGAGCATCACCAGCATCGCTGTGGGCACTAACAGAGCCAAACCCCATCTGGGCAGCTCCACTCTGCCTGTGGCCAGACAAGGACAGCCCAATCTGAGCATCTCCCCGTTTGCATAAACCTCTGCAGCCCCCTGCTCCCCATCCCTGCTGCATCCTCGGGCTGAGAAACAGAACTCTTCCAGAGCTGGATCTGCACTGTGGCTTTGGCTGTCTCGGTTCCTACCAGCACAGGGATGCTGGGAATACCCAGCAAGGTGCAGCTTGTGTTTATTTTGCAAGGCAGCTGGAGACAGGGTTCCTCTTCTCCCCACTCCCTGCCCTTCTCTCTCCAGGTGCAGGTTGTGTAGGTGCAGATGCCACCACCCCTTGCACTGCTGGTGGGCTCAGGCTGGTCTCTAACACCAGAGTCCAGCTCTCCTCCCCAGCTCCAGTACAGCCAGGCCGTTGGAGGGCAGCAGTTTGATGCAGTTTTTTGTTACTGGCTCTATTTGTCAGACATTTCAGCCACCCACCCAGGAGCAAGCAAGCTACCTTGTAGCTTTGTTCACCCCTTCTCCGGCTCGTGGTCCAAGCAATGTTCTTGGGGAGTGTTTGGCTGCAAAGACCCATCCTTGTCTCCTTGGTGGTGTGTTGCAAAGGAAGCTAGGTGGCACTTGAAGATGTCCCTATGGCACCTTCTGGTTTGGGCATGAGGCCTAAGGTCAGAGCAGGAAAAGTTAGATCTGATGAAGACCCACAAGTGCTGCCCATTCCGGTGTCCACATGGTGTCCTGCTTGGCCTCCCAGCCCTGTGTTTTGAGGCCATCACCCTACTCACAGCCATGACCAAGGATGCTCACTTGGTTTCAAAGTGTCCTCCCAATGGCTAGCAATGGACAAACCCTGACCACTCCCAGCAGAGACAGACCTTCCCTGGGGAAACTGCTCTGGGAAATCTTCTTGGGAAAGAGGAAAAATTACTGCCATTTTTTGTGCCAAAAAAAAAAAGGATCGTTATTCCAGGCAGTTCTGACAATTATTGAGGTAACCTGAGCCAAACACTTTAAAGTCTCTCCCCATTGGGAATCATGCTGAACCCAGGTTTGCAGTTTGAGGGACCAAAGATTTTGGGGAAACATCTCCCAGCACTGGTGCATCACGGATCCATAATGCAGTGGCAGCAGGGAGAAAATTCTTCTGCTTTTCAGCTTATTCAGGTCAAACCAGGCAATCCAAACATCCCCCCCACCTTCAAACACTGGCAGTTTCTGGACAGCAGCGTGTTCAAGATAACCTCCTCTGCCAAGCCACCATTAAACGGCTCTGAGAGCAGCAAAAAGCAGCGCGAGGAGCCGAGCAGCTCCCAGTGACACAGATCTAATCACCCCAGCATTTGCCCCAAATGTGCCCCTGCCAGGCTGTGACATTTCTGCGCTGTCTCAGCTCTCTCCCTCCATCACCATGGCTACAGCAGCCGCCAATCCACAGGCGAGTTCTTCCAGGGTACCACCAAACCCTCTGGGAAATGCTACAAGAGCCAGCCCCTTTGGCAGGGAGACACTTTGGGGACCCTGGGACAGCCCGTAGCACTGAGCTGTCCCCTTTCTCTTCTTGCCCTCCTCCTCTTTATTTTTTCTTTCTCTCTCTCTTTTTTTTTTTTTATTTCTTCTTCTTTTTTGAAGCACAAACAATGGAGCTAAAAGGTTGGGTATCAGGCTGATAATCATGAATGACATGTCGTTATTACACACCACACATTCATTATCTCCCACTCCAGCCATGTCACAGGCGGCTGGAGGAGGGCAGATAACGGGGTGCCTTCATGCAGATGGCTTATTATCAGGATGTTCCAGGAGGGGCTTTAAGACAGTTAGTGATGCTGTTTGCCAGTTAAAGATTAGAGACCCCAGAGAATAATTAACAATCCCAAAACCCAGTTTTTCTGCTGGATTCTTCTGCTTTCTCCCCCTCCCCCATCCTCTTTAATCTATTCACTCTAGCAGGTGTAATAAAGTGATAAGGACAGGCTCCGGGGATGTTTGTTTGGCTACTACGGGTGTATAAACCAACAATGGATGGTATTTTACTTCTGGCTTTCAGTGGCTTGAATCAAAACCAAAAACTTTGCAGCCCCCTTGCCCACACACAGCTACCCCTACACACAGGGCTCCTGCCTGGGCTCCTTCCCCAGCATGAAGGGCTGCAATGGTGGGACAGGTTCCCTTTTCTGTTTTGGAGGCCCAAATCGCATTGCCTGGGTGTCAAGACACCCGATGCCAGGACATAAATCCCAGGATACACTGCTCAGGGCCACGGCTGAAGCTGGCAGCCCTGTCAGCAGCAGTTTACCTGTGTACAGCAAGGCTTTAATTAAACCACCTTGGAATAATTTCTATGGTAGGTGTCCACCTGCGCAAGCTGATGCAGGGTTGTGGTCTTAAAGCTCCACAGATAAAGGTCCCCAGGAGAGATTGTGGAAACATCAGGGTAAAGGTGGCATTCAACAAGATGCCCCATTTTCTAGGGATCCAGGAGATGAGTTGCCACCTCCTAGGACACAAAGGAAACCTGTGCTACATGTTGGAACAAGATGGTAAGGCAAAAAGACCACCCTCAATATCTTCTGCCCAAAAGGAGACTATCCTGTCAACAGCTGGTCCCAACCCTGAACAATTTACTGAAGCCCAGGCTTCAGAGATACTGGCATTACAGAGTGAGGGGTAGGATAGGGTACCCACAGGTGTTCTTCCTCTTCATAAGTGAGCATGGGGTGACTTATGGACAGCACAATCATCCCCATGGTGCATGAAGAGAGGTTCTGGGGAGGACTTTTTCCCCCAGGCAAGTTGACTCAGGGTCCTTCAGAGAGGTCAGCAAGGCTGTTGGAAGAGCCCGTATCACTTGAGAGCTATCAGTACAGCCCTGGCTCTGGAGGGCATCCCCTAGCTCATAGGGTCAACACGGCGAGTACAAGTGCTGAGACACCAGAAGTTGCCTTCCCAATCACGCTCATCCTGCCAGGGAGGGATGAGACAGCATTGTGCTTTAAAGAGCATCCCCGACCCTATCAGCGAGAGATGAGATATCCTAATTATGGCAGCACAGGCGAGGATCCAGGCCGTATCAGCCAGCACAGAAAGGTAAACAAGAAATATAACAATGGACCCTTAACACTCATTAGCTGTGTCAGATAATACCTCACTTTTCTCCCTTTGGGGCTTAAAATCTAATTAAGATTTTCCAACAATAAATTTCATTTATGCTCGCTCCCTTTTGTTCTTTTTAGGATCGCACTGAGAAGCAGCCATGAGTCAGCTGCACGGCTTCTGGGAAGGCAGCCCGCTTTGCACAGCCAGCCTCAGGTTGTGTTTGACAGACAAGAGAAACCGAGGCAGGGCGGCACCCCAGACAGTGCAGAGATGAGGTCCCACCAGGAAGATGACACAGTGGTTCTTACAAAAGGTGTTTTATCCAGGAAAGTGAACTCTGAATCACAGAATCACAGAATCACAGAATGTCAGGAGTTGGAAGGGACCTCGAAAGATCATGTAGTCCAACCCCCTGCCAGAGCAGGGTCACCCAGACTAAATCCCACAGGAACGTGTCCAGGTGGGTTTGAATGTCTCCAGAGAAGGAGACTGCACAGCCTCTCTGGGCAGCCTGTCCCAGTGCTCTGTCACCCTCACAGTGAAAAGGTTCCTCCTTATATTCGCATGGAACTTCCTATGCTCCAGCTGCACCCATTGCCCCTTGTCCTATCACTGGCCGTCACTGAGAAGAGCCTGGCTCTGTCCTCCTGACTCTCAACCTTTACATATTTATAAACATTAATAAGGTCACCCCTCAGTCTTCTATTCTCCAGGCTAAAGAGGCCCTGCTCCCTCAGCCTTTCCTCACAAGGAAGGTGTTCCACTCCCTCAATCATCTTGGTGGCCCTGTGCTGGGCTCTTTCAAGGAGTTCTATGTCCTTCTTGAGCTGAGGGCCCAGAACTGGACACAATATTCCAGGTGCAGTCTCAACTCTGGTGTTGAAACCAAATGGTATGAAAGCTGGTACGAAACCAAGTATCAGGGTTCCTGAGCTACCCTGAAGCATATAGTGGTAAAGCCACGTCCCCCTGTTTGCTTGGACCTAGAACCACGAGACTGATCCATGGGGAATGGGACTCACCAAGCCCCCAGCGCGCCTCCACTCCACACCTGCACCCAGGCCCTGCTGAGAAACTTGTCTCGCTCCCAGGGCCTGCTCAGGGCAGGGAATAAACTCCTGCTGTTACTCATTATAAGGACACTGCTTCTAACTCCTTCTGCAACCGAGAGGTAAAAATTAATGGGCTCCCCTCTTCTCTCCACACCCCCAGCCCGAGTGCTGACACAGCAGGAGCACACAATGACTAATCCACCTTAAACCCTGCTGAGCGAAGCATTACCCCAACTCCAGGAAGCTTGTTTTTCCCAAAGCCCTCTGACATTTGGCACCTGCCAGAGAAAAGCCAGGGGAGCAGCATCCATCCCGGAACGAGTGGGGAGGTCCCAGACCCAGCCTGGGGCTGACTCAGCCTCCAGCTACCCAAGGGAAGGTGGTGCAAGAGGACAGCTCTGATGTAGAACTATTGGAGAGGGTTCAGAGGAGGGCCACGAAGATGATTAGAGGGCTGGAGCACCTCCCCTATGAGGAGAGGCTGGAGGAGCTGGGTTTGTTCAGTCTTGAGAAGAGAAGGCTGCAGGGGGACCTCATTGCAGCCTTCCAGTACCTGAAGGGAGCAGAGAAACAGGAGGGGATTCAACTTTTTAAAAGGGTAGACAATGGCAGGACAAGGGGGAATGGATTAAAGCTAAAGGAAGGAAGGTTTAGATTAGATATTAGGGGGAAGTTTTTTACAGAGAGAGTGGTGAGGTGCTGGAACAGGCTGCCCAGAGAGGAGGTGGATGCCCCGTCCCTGGAAGTGTTCAAGGCCAGGTTGGATGGGGCCCTGTGCAACCTTGTGTAGATCCAGGCCTGAGGTTGGTGGCCTTGCCTGTGGCAGGGGGGTTGGAGCTCTATGATCCTTGGGGTCCCTTCCAACCCATGCCATTCTATGATTCTATAATTCTATGTCATGCTGGGGATGGTAGCTGTTGTGCCCCCACACCTGAGAGCTTGACCACTCCAACCCTTCTGTCTGTTTTCTTCTATCCCCATGGAATTTCTCAACTGGAGCTGTGATTTCTCAACTCTGAGTCCTGAGGGTGTTTTCGAAACACTTGCCTACGTGAGGCTTTTCAGGGAGATGCCTTTCGGGGTGGGTCTGTTATCAGAAGGCTCCTGTTTTACACCCATGCCCAAATTTTTGTGTCACCACCTGCTAGGGACATCAACAGCTTCACCTGCTGGAAGTGAGAGAGTGGCTCATAGTGAATAGTGGCACCAGGGTCCAGCTCCAGCTCCCTGCTCCATCCCTAAGGGCTCCCCAAAGTGGGAAGTAGCCCGTTTGGGGCTGAGTTCCCTACTAGGAGTATGACATCTTTGCTTTGGGGAGCATCCATCAGGTTCCAGTGCTGTAGGAGAACAGGGTGTTTGGCAAGCCCCTGCCTGGGGAGGAAGCCTGCTGCCTGCACCACTCTGGGCAGCACCTCTGCCAGGACAGGCTTGGGGCTTTTAAGGTCACTGACAAGCACAGAGGGGAGGAGAACAGCCCTTGCAACAAGAAAAGTCCATTCAAGGTTGAAACACACAGAGCAGGAGCTCTGCTAGTGGAAGACAGAGATACCTCCAGCACAAACACACCCCTGCCTGCTTCTGGCATCATTACCCAAAAATGGGCCTCCAAAGCACCTCCTGGGCAGAACCCGGGGCTCCTCCCAGGTCCCAACCCATCACAGCTGCTGTTTGACAGCAGATCTATTTCCCTTTGCCTCCATGCTCAGTTGAAAGCGAAGGTGGCTCAGGCACCCAATGGCCCCCTGCCACCTCCTCCCCTTGCATTTGCACAGCCCCAAGCACAGCAGAGCCCCCAAACCAGCCAGCTCCCCCCAAACCCAGCACCTGCCAAAAATGCCTCCCTTATAAGCCCCCCATCCCATTGCTCCCAGTCCTGCTCCAACTGCAGCCCCCATGCTGCCACGATTGCAGGCCCTCTTAACCCTTTCCTCGCCGGTCACAGGGAGGACCCAGCACAGCATGTGGGCACCTGATGTCCCAGGGAAGAACAAAGTGTTATAGGTCTCTTGCTTCAACCTGCAGATGCAACAGCTTGGGAATGATTGTTGCTCCCACAGTGACCCCAGCAGTGTCCCCACCACAGCGAAAAACAGACCCTGGTTAATGAACAGCCTGGCAGGAGCAGGTTGCACCATGGCCGCTGCCCTGGGAGAGCCAGCACTGCTCGGAGCAGCCCCCAGCCACATCCTGGCACCACCAGGGATCACCATTTGCAGCCTCCAATCCTGAGAACAGTCCCCAGTTGGCTGTGGGTCTGTGTCCTGTTGTTGTGGGATCCAGGGAGCGCTGCCTTTCACCCATTAAGCAGTGCTGGGTTGGTGCCGTGCCTCAGTTTCCCTGCCTGACAAATGGAGGGGAATGCTGCTCACCTCCTCATATGGCCCTTTGCAGCAATCAGGTGGTCCAAATGCTGATCAAACAAAAAAATGTTCCACCTTTTGACACAGACACACACACAAACCTGGTCCTACCTTCATCCAAGTCAGGAAATAAGAGATGGATCCTACTCAGGAGGTACCACAGGGGAGATGGGAGTGCTGACCTGACTAAGCACCCTTTTTATTCCACCTTCTCTGGTGTCCTTCCCTTCCCAAACTGCCCAAAGGCTGGGAGTGCTTCGAGATGCCAAAGAGTCCTTTGGGTGATTAGAAAAAATGACTGTCCTTGCAGTTGTATGAGCAACAGTTCTCTTTATTGCTCACAGGGGAGATATATACAGGGGAGGTTTGTTCTGACATTAAAATGCCTGGTGTAGGTCATAAAAAGAGAGTGAAACAGGGAGAAGAGAGTGGGTTTTCCATCAGCAGCTCTCCAGAGGGCAGCTGGGGATGTGGGGAGGTCCCAAGCACCCAACAGGGACCCCTCCATATGTAGAGCAGGTCAGCACCCCCCTGGGACCAGGGATGTCAGCCTTGCCAACAAGCTGGGGTGTCTGCCAGGAGGTGGCACCTCCAGACCTCTCCTGGGGACTGATAGCAACGTGGACAGCAGCCCCTGTGGCAGAAGAGCACGTCCTGCAGGTGGGAAAGGAAAAAATCAGCAGATGGTGGTGCCATGGAGAGGCTGGGGAGCTGCAGTGCACCCAGTGCAGAGGGTCCCTGTGACAATGCCCATCACGACAGCAGGAAGCAAAGTGAGAGGAGGAAGGAGGGTGGCCAGCTGGCGTGCCTGCTACATGGAGGTGGTGATCACCCTCTCTTCAGGCTCCAGGGTGTTCTCGTAGGCGTGCTGGCTTTCTTTGGACCTGTGTTGGGAGAAAGAAGCACAACAGTGAGCTCACACTCAGCAAGACCAGCCTTCCCAAAGCCACAGCTGAGGCCCTGACCTCTCTGGTGCCAGCCGTGTGTTGAGCAAGGGACAAGGTGGGGAGGGTGGGAGGACTCCGCTTTCAAGGAGAGCCAAGCGTGGGATGGGAATTGCTCTGATTTCTGGTGAGCACTGTTTTGACAGTCAACATCTTGCTTAGTGACCTATGGCCACTTTTAGTGGTTTCCTTTGTTTGAAAAGTGTGATGCAGAGTAAGAAAAATGTTGTGTAGCAGGTTACAAGGTGGTGGATGGACCAAGGGCTCAGCTGTGGATGGGGGCAGGCCGTGGAGGAGGGGCTACTCCCTCACCACCTTCTCCTTAGCTGCTGGAGAGGACAAAAGCCCCTAAACCAAGTGAATGAGACATGTGAGATCCCACGCGGGAGACACCGTGGCTCTGCATGTCTGAGCTGTCCCCAGAGGGATGGAGCAGAGCCTGGGAGCTGTGAGTTGGAAGTCTGAGCAAGTCCCTCACCTGAAGTCAGCTGCAGCACTTATGTATTTCCCTTCATGGCCATTGGACATGACAGTCTCCTGCTTGTCCTCGACGCTCACCACTGTTTCAACATTTTCCCTTGAGAAGGAGAGGAGAGAGAGAGAGAGAGCAATGGAGGGGACATGCCAGCAGCTCACAGCAGTGCAAAGGAAGGCACCGCTCCAGCACCACAGAGACAATAAGGGACCTGCGTGGTCCTGGCCCCAGACACTCAGCTCAACCCCCTTCCCAGCAGGACATGTGACAGGAGATACCCTTGTGACAGATTCACAGGGGCCGTGCCCGGACACCGAGTGCCAAACCCTGCCTCTGGAGCTGGTACTCCCAGGGCTGAGTTGGCACTCAGCAAGGCTCATTTGTCAACACATGAGATAGTTTTCTCCCACTAACTGGTTCTTCCAGTCTTCTTCTGTGTAATCTGTTGCAAAATTACCCCTGTGAGTCCCAACAGACACAGAGAGGGACACCAGGGCTCTGCAGGAGGGGGCACACGTGTGGGTCCGTGCAAATCCAAGTGGCTTCCTCTCAGGTGTGAGTCTGGATCGCTCACAGAAGGAACTGTAGAGCAGGGAACAGATGCTAAAACCCAGCTGGACCTAAAAGCTCAGCTCTAGAGCAAGCCCATGAAGTGAAACGGTCCTGGGAGGGTTTGGCCATGGTGGGTGGGTGCAGGTTCACCCCGTGCACACATCCTTGTCTGCTCCAGTGATTCCTCAAGGATAATTTGGGTGGCTTTTCTGAGGAACAGACTGGCAGAAAGAGGCAGCAGCTTGAGCTGATCACTGCTGTCACAGTGACAGCATGGAGCTGGCAGTGCTGCAGGCTCTTCTGAAGAGAGGCCAGATTAATTAAACCCAAACTGCTCAAGCCCTCCTCAGCATCCTCTGCCTCTGGGCTGGGAAGAGGCATGGGCAGAGGTGGGAAACACTGTCCTTGCTTCCCACTCCATGGACTGGGGGCTCCACCAGTTTGAGGACCAAGATTTATTTTTTTTGCAAACAAAGACTGCAGTTGCAAATCAGACATATATATAGAATATATATAATATATAGTATTTTAACATATACATACATACACACAGGTTGCCCCTGACTGCAGCCCATAGGGCCCCCTTTAAATGTATCTGGGACAGAAGCAAACGTACTGAGCGTTGGGATGCACCTCACGTCCCCTCCTCCTTGGCCAGGAGAGGCTGCGTGGAGGCACAGATACAAAAACACTCCAGCACCCTTGGGTGCAAAGCCCAAACTGCATGTGCCAGTGCAGAGGAACTGGGTACCAGGCTTCAGGGCACTTTGGATCTTCCTCCCCTGTTGACTCAGATTCAAGATCAGGTTACTGCAACTTAGCCAGTTAGCCTGGGTCAGCTGAGCAGGAGCAGGAGCCCGTGGCTTTGCTTCTTGCTGGCAGCAGGCAAGAGGTAACCGGTCCCACAGAGCCTTTTTCAGATGAATAAGGCCACCTCATTCACCTGTGCCACGGGGTCCCAGTGGAAGGTGCTGTCATGGCACAGCTACCTCCCTCTTCTCTCAGCTCCTCTCAATGCCTTTGCACAACTGGGCTTGGTCTGGTTTGCTAAGAAAGCTGTTTGGGGCTTTTTTTCCCACAGGTATAAGGAAGCTTGGAGCTGTACCCCCAAATCCAGAGGAAATCAGGCTCAGGCCAGCCCCCTGAGACACATGCCCATGTAAACCAGCCACGATGTGGCAGCTCTCCTGTCCCCAGTGCAGTGCTTTCTCATGGGAACATCTGGTCGGTGGAACTTCATGCCTGGCAATAAGTAACAGGGAGCAGAGGCCAGGCCAGGGAGAAGATGACAGTGAGACCAGGACAGGGAGTCTTTGCTCTCCCAGCCGGGCTCCCGGCAGAGCGATCACAGTGTTCCCAGCCCTGGCACAGGGACCGAGGCAGCTGGAAGTGACCCGTGCAGAGGCAGCTAAGCCCAGCCCAAAGCACCCCCCAGTACTCCCACACTTACACCTTCTCCTTACACCAGAACCTATTGACTGCAAAAGCGATGGCCACCAGGACTAGAAACACAACCACTGCGATGACACCCTGCGACCATGGCTGGAGACCGCCCCGGGCTGCAGAAAGCACACAAAAAAAGGGGACATATGTTAGAAATACATCCTATCTCTACCTGCTCTATCTGCTGAGCTTCTCCCACCCTGCCTCAGCAAGGTCCAGCCAAAAGCCTGGTCCTGCAAAGCCAAGCAGAGCATGTTGCTGTTAATCCAGGCAGGATCACCTAGGTGACAGCAATGAAATAAAGTGCAAATAACAGCAGTGTCCTCAGCGTTTGCTTGTGGAGCATGGTGCCTTGCAGCTTTGGAGCCCCATATAGGTACACGGTGGGGTGCAGAGATTGGGGGGACAAAGGGCTAGGGGGACATGGAGGAAGGATGTTTTTCCTGACACTTTGGGCAAAGAAGGCAGCAAACTGTTTCTTCCCCAGCCCCAGATGCCACAGACACCATTCCCAGGTTACTTTCCAAATGCTGTCCTGTACTATAAGGACCCCACAATGGGGACGGTGTAAAACTCAGTTCTCACTCTCACAGCAAATGGTTGCCAGCATGGATTTCAGTAAAATCTACCTTTCAACAAGTTTCCAGAGCAGCAAGTTGATTTATGACGGGAAATTGAAGGCTGAAGCGTTCAGAGCAACAGCCTCCAGCACAAAGGCCAGGTGGGGCTGGCAAGGGTCCAGGCATTGCCGGGGAGAGGCAGTGGCTGGTGGCCCAGAGCTGACCACAGCATCCCTGGAGTAGATGGCTTCATAGATTCATTTTTCTCTAGGTGGGTTCAAGTGGTGATGCAGCCACGGGTGGGAAAGCTGTGAGACGTATTCCTGGACATGGGAGGAACTCAAGGACAGGGTGATAAGAAGAGGAAACTTTGTCCCAGCCCTTGCAGGGACAGGTGCTCCTCACCTGCCAATGGTTTTTGGGCAACAAGGATGTATCCAAACCCATCCCTAAGTGTTGTCCTGAGTACCTGCATTCAGTACCAGGAAGAGACCCTGTCCATGCAGACACATCCCTTTGGGATTTAGTTACTACTTTATTTAGGCATGGCTTTTCCTT
Source organism: Hypotaenidia okinawae (assembly GCA_027925045.1). Taxonomy (NCBI): domain Eukaryota; kingdom Metazoa; phylum Chordata; class Aves; order Gruiformes; family Rallidae; genus Hypotaenidia; species Hypotaenidia okinawae. Next base: position 24,623,879 of record BSDF01000009.1, read on the forward strand.
TATCCCATGATCAAAACACCAACCCTTGCACATAGGTGAGGTCCCTCTGCGTGTGCAGACGGGGCACATGGAGGATGCTCCCTGCCAGCTTGGACCACTCAGACCTAGCCTCTGCCACTGGCACCAGAAAGCTGAGCTGCCCCAGGACAGGTACATTGGTGCTTCAACTCAGGAGCTTTACATTAGCTGAACACTGTGTCCGTCTCACAGGAGACAAATCTCTGCTATAAACAGCAAATAATCTTTACTAGCAGCAATAAAGATGGGCTGCGTGCTGCTCCACATGTGCAAACTCCTCATCCCCAGCCAGCTCCATGTCAGTACTGCTGCTGACAGCCCTCATCTCCTTCCAATGGTTTTGAGGAGGGGGAGACTATCCTTTGGTAGGACCCCCAGCTCCTTGAATCCTCATTGTGAGAAGCTTTTATTAAAAAACCAAAACCAAAACCACCACCACCACCCCCAGAATCAAAACAACACCCATCCAAAGCTCTTTTCCTCTTGGAAGTGAAAGTGCAGCTGGCTGACTCACTGCCTGTGCTAGTCTGGAAAGCAGTGGAACCCCTGCGTGAACAGCCCCAAGCAGCATCCCTCAGCCCTCCTGCCTCCCCACAGAGACACTTATCATGTCAAACTGCAAGGCCTCAGGCCCTAAAACTCAACCAGGATCTGGGGAGGAATCCCCTCTTGTATTAGCATGTTTTGACTGAAATCCCATCACATCAACAAGCTGCTGGTGGTGGTGGTGGTACCAGGGAGTGGTGGTGGTGGTACCAGGGATTGGTGGCAGTGGAGAAGAGCAGGGTTTGGTCCCCTCCTGCCCTACCTGATGGGCAGCGATGCTCCTGTCCCTGCTGCCCACAGGTGCAGCCTATTGCACACCTATTGCCTCCGGGCTGAGCTTTGGCCCGCTTTGCTTCCTCCTTGGCTCTGCCCTTGGCTGTTATCTCAGCCACATTGATTTATTAGTGATGGTTTATTTTCTCTGCCAGGGCCAGGGTTTCCACGGAAGCCTAGGAAGGGATGATCAGGTTGCTGAGGTTTCTGCTGGGCTTAAGGGAGTTTAAGGTCAGTGGTGGAATGAAGTCAGCGATGACTTCAATCGCCAAATTTGCATCTCAAAGGACAGAAGATGAGTGATAGGAAACCTCCTACACTCAGCGGTCCTGGGGGGTACTGAATGTTTTTGCAAGTGCTACCTCACTCAGGTGGACATTTCAACCAGATTTCAGAGCATCCAAAGCTGAAAAGGAAAATATCAAATGTCCAGTTCTGAGGTCCCTGGTATAAAAAAGGGATGCCCTGGAAAGAGTCCAGAGGAGGGCTGTGAAGATGATTAAGGGCCTGGAGCATCTCCCCTATGAGGAAAGGCTGAGTGAGCTGGGACTGTTCAGTCTTGAGAAGAGAAGACTAAGGAGGGACCTAATTAATGTTTATAAATATCTTAAGTATGGGACACAGAGGGAAATGGACAGCCCCTTTTCAGTGGTCTGTGGAGACAGGACAAGGGGCAATGGCTGCAAGTTGGAGCACAGGAAGTTCTGCACCAACATGTGGAAGTGAGGGTGATAGAGCCCTGGGACAGGCTGCCCAGGGAGGTGGTGGAGTCTCCTTCTCTGGAGATATTCCAGACCCGTCTGGACGCCTATCTGAGTGAAATGTCCTAGGGAGCTGCTTTGGCAGGGGGTTGGACCCCATGATCTCTTGAGGTCCCTTCCAACCCCTGTGATTCTGTGATACCAAACCCAAACAGTTCTGGCTTTGAGACACCACATAAAACCCAGCTGCAAGGGGAGGTGAGGATGACAGGGGAAAATGCCTCTGCATGGGCTGAAATAGCCCCGTGGCTGCGGGGAACTAACAAGGGCATAAGAAGGAATGGAAACCAGACAGAAGGACGAGCTTGATGGCATCTTATCAGGAAGATAGTATGTGGATCGTGGCCTGGGGGGAACTGCCTGGCTGGAGCCCCACCAGAGCATGCCTTGCTGCCCTGCCCTGTCAGGAGGGATGTCTGAAAGGATGAGTCCTATTCCTGGAATAATGCTTTAGCAGGGGTGTCCCACCCAGGGCAGTCAGTCCCTCAGGCTCTGCCACCTCCTCTCTGTCTCACCACATAGCAATGATGGGTTTCCCCCTCCCAGAACGAGATCTTCTAAGCCAAAGTAAGCAATTGTGTAACTGCACCCCTGACACACGTATGTCCGTATTTCTGCAGCTACAAACAAGACCCAGGGAAGTGCCAAGGCCAGTGTGAGCCCTTGCACATGGTGTATCTCCATTTCCACACTCAAAGGCTGGTTTGAAGACACAGATCTGCTTTTTGATCCATCTTTCCCAAATGCTTGGAATCTTTTCCCCTCTCTGAGGAAGCTATGTCAGGTTTTGAATCCTCATTAGAGGGGTTGGTTGGTTGATGTTTGCTTTCCTTCCAGGCAACAGCAAAACTTCCAGTCCTGCTGACGGTGGAGACCCCAGCCTGTTAAATCCTCAGCAAGTTGGTAAATAAATACAGGAGGAGCCATCAGGGCTGGGGCATCAGGAGGAAAAAGGGGAAGGGATTTTGCCAGGACTTTGGCAGCATCAGATGAGTTTTAATTACACCTAGTTGTTCGTAGTGTTAGACAAGTCCTTCCCTGAATTCCCTAAAAATAATGCCCAAGCCATAGGAAGTTTCTCCATTGAGTCTCTGGGAAGGGAACAGGAGGATAATTTGCAGAGGAAAATATTTGCTCCCTTCACCTCAGCAGTGAGCAAAATTACAGATTAACAGGAAAAGCTGCAGGCTTGGGAAGTGACCCCGTGCACTGCTTGCCATGGGAGGAGAGTGGGAAGAAAGGAGAGAAAGAAAAAAAACCCCAGCCTTAAGAAAACAGATTACTCATCCAGGTGCACAGTCCTGCCAGAGGTAAATCAGAGCTGTTATTATCTCTGTGTAAGCAGGAGAAATAAACCTCAGAGAGCAGTTTCAGCCTCCAGCAAAAACAGGTAGAAAGTCTGTGCGTCCCAGGTCCGGCAAGTTGGTTCTCTCCCAACCCACCCATCCTCATCACCTGCTGATGTGAATCCAGAGTTGAAGCTCAGGCAGGAGCTGGGATGTTTTTTCTCTTCTCAAGAGGCTCTCTCACAGCTGTCCCTTATCCCCAAAGCCACCCCACCGCTCAGTTCCCTCCTGCACGGAGGGCTCGGGTCATCTTCCTGCCTCCCCCTTGCCTCAGTTTCCCCGGGGAGGTCAACAGCTGCCCGCACTTACCTTGCTGGCAGTAGGCAGGCTCCAGCGCCAGGAGCAGCCCCAGGAGGAGGAGGCAGCGGGCAGGCATGGCGACAGGCAAAGCCACCGGTTCTCGGGGCGCAGAGCAGCCGAGCACGGCCCCTCCTCACAGGGTGCTGCGCCTGGGCACACCGCCCTCCCACAGGAAGGAGCGCTGGGTCAATTATCAAACGCATTAACGAGGGAGGATGATGCTCTCACCTGGTTATTCAAATCCTGCTGCGGGAAGGAGGTGCCTCTCTTTTTCTCCCACGAAGGGCTGGCTGGGGAACGTGGGACATGGTGATTTGAACCTGACTGTCCCCTTAGGGTGTGGAAGGGGACTGAGCTACCATACATCTGCATCAGCTCAGGTGGGTAAATCTCCTCCCCAGCTTGGTTGCAGCACTTAGGGAAAGTGGCCAAACTTTGGTGTGCCCCAAATCCCCCTCCCATCAGCATGAGAGCCAGGGGGTCCTCCAACATCCCTTCCCACCCCGCAGGACTCTAGGTCCTGGTGGCACCAGGAGCCGCCTGGCACAGCCCCTGCTCTCTTCCCTGCTCTTTTTTATTTCACCAAGTGTCATTAACAACCAACAAACCACGTTTGTGGCTTAAAAACGCCTATTTAATAAACCAGATGCTGAGTACTGCCTCCCACCTCCCATGCCTTGTGTAACGGAGACTGCTAAACTGAGCAATCATGGAATTCATTTTATGGAACCTTCAGGACTGTTTCCAAAATTTCTTTGACACCAGAAGAGGTAGAAACAGAGGAAGACCTGCAGCAGATAGCAAAGCTGGCACGGTCTTCATATCAGCTGGGTGGATGCTGTGGGATGGGGAAGGTGTTCGCAGGCTCGTAGGTCCCAAGTTAAGTGTGGTTCCAGCCCACGCTGGGTTTGGGTGGGTGGCAAACCCACCTCACAGGAAGAATGTTCCTTCAAGAAAGCTCATGAAGTTCCTCACACGTGTTTTGGCTTCATGGCTGTGCAACATTGGTTATTCCCAAAGGAAATTTTACAACTGTGAGCCAGTGACTTCATCAGCACTCTTCTCCTGGTGTGTCATAGCATCTCTGTGAGCCCAGCCCTGCATGTGAGCTCACGGTCTCTGGGTCTGGTGGTCCCCCACTCATGGGCTCACCTGGACACCCCGTCTCCACACAGACACCCACCAGGGACCCATAGTCAGGAATGTGCATCACCTCAGGAATTCATACCCACCAGTGCAGGAGTGCCCTCCTTCACCTCTCTTCTTTCCCCTGGATCTAGAATAACATCATTTATCCTGAAAACAAACTGGAGCTGGCTTGAGCTGCACAAGACCAAAGGCCCCTTCCCCACTCTCTCCCAAATTTCTTTCCATGGCCAAATCCCCACCTGCAACATGGGACAACCCCACTCCCAACCCTGCTGCTTTTGGCTTATGAACTCCACAGGGCAGGGACTCTCCTGCTGCACCCAGCAAGGAAGTGGTATGACAGGGACCAGCCCATAATAAAGCCCTGTAAAAGCAATCTAATCCTGCTACAGAGAAAAAGGAATGGCTTCTGAAGAAATAAAAATGAGAGTGAACTTTGGGTTCCCTATGGCTCATGTCCAGGTTATCTGTCTTGGAAAGCACGCAGACCTTGTGATCTTTGCTGCCTGCCTCTTGCTTCTCTCTTAGAAAAAGCCCAGCAAAAACCCTGGGCATTTAGAGAAAAAGTTTTTATCAGCAGATCAGGAGTCCTAGAGAAGCCAGTCCTGCTGCTGTCTTTGGGAAATTCAAGGTCTGAGACATCTCTCTGCTATTGGTATCCACCCCCAGTCACGCCTGGGGCTGCAGGAGGTTCCTCTTGGTCCTCCTCCACACATACTCCAGGTTGTCTGCTCATCCCAGGGCTCTGCCTAGCCTAGCTCCAGTGACCTTGGGCTGATCTTCCAAGGACAGGGATGTCTCAAGGATACACTCCTATCCTAGGGTGCGTTGGGAGGGAGGGACGTGACAGACCAGACCACACCACAAGCTGATGGCAGGGCTGCTGTGCATTCCGGACAGGGGTCTTGCCCTCAGCTCCATCCTGAGGAGCAAATAACACTTTGCTATTGCACATTCCCACATTTTTAAGGAATTTAAGGAAATTTAGTTGTACTGGTCTTGTTGATGGGCCAGGGAATTGTTTTCTTATCTCAAAGCTCTCCTGTGCTCAAATGCATCTCCTCTAGCCCATGGCAGCTATCAGGAAGGTATGTGCTATTGTGGCCAAAAGTGCCTGTGGTACCTGCTTAGTTGCATACTGCTGGGTCCAGCCTGGGGGGATGAGAAATAGCAAGTCACTGTAGTGTCAGAAGCCTTGTTGCAGGGGAAAAGTCAGAAAATTCAGTGAATAATTAGCCTTATGGCTCGTCCTTTTGTCATTCTGGCTGTGGCTTGGGACCTGAAGAGATGAGAAGCTATGCCTTTCTGCTGCAGCATGCTGGGAATCTTGCTGCCTCTCACATTGACGCCTTCTGTATTGCCCAGTTGTGGTGAGGCAAAGCCCTAAATGTCCATACCAAAGGTGAGGGAAACTGAGGCATGAGTCACCTTAGCAGTAGTTAATCAAACCCAACCAGAGCCAGACCCAGGTCAGTTCTCTCCTAGGGAGTCATGTGAGCAGTTGTCCATACAACAGGTCTAGCACAAAGCAGGTATTGGAATTTCAGGATTTGCACTTATATTCACCAAAAATTGGCAGTTTTTCCCCTAGGAAATATGTTTGGTTTACCCAAAATTAGCATTTGCTCAGAGCAACCTTCCTGAGCCTAAAATCTGTTCTTGGGTGATATGGTCCAGAGCACAGATGCCAGTTCCTCTTCAAAAAATGTTGTGGGGCTCTGTGGTTCAATAGATGTTATTTTCCTTCCTTCCTTCCTCCCTCCCTCCCTCCCTCCCTCCAAAAAACCTACAACACAAATTTTTCACTGCTTGATTCTTTTGACATTTGCCATCAAACCAAATATTCCTTGCTTGCCCCAGAATTCTCTCATTTCCCATCAACACTGGCTTTCAAATCCTGCCTGGGATGGATGCTGCTGGGGGAGAGCCAGGAGCTACAACCACTCTGAAAAGGGCATTTTCATGCTGGTGTGCCAGCATGGATAAATAGGAGGAGAAGGCAGCCCCTGCTCAGGCTTTTCATTCATCACACCTCTGTACACTCTTTAAAAGTGCCTTTAAACAGCAATATTGTTCCTTATTTATGTGCTGATATAGACCCTGGTGTCAATGGGGCATCACTCCACGCTGGCCCCATCCTTCCTCCACCAGCCCAGGACTCAGCTGGGACATTTGCTCCCCCCTGCACACACACACACACACACACACACACACACACACATACAGGGCCAAATAAAAAGCCACCTCTCAGCATTTTATTAGACATTTTATGAGATGGCTCATGAGTCCCTCAGGACTAATTGCTAATTGCAAGCCTTGGATAAACTGGGACCTGAGAGCGATGCTGCTGCTCCGTGTATCTAAGGGCAGCAGTGGGCTCTCTTCCTCTTCCCAGCTGCCCATCTACACACAGTTGCCAGAATTTGTCTCCTCTGAGCTCCCCACTCCTCTCTCCATGGAATTAACAGCTGCTGGGGATCTGAGGGCACATCCACATCGAGCTCAGGTCCCCCAAGCTTGAGAATTTAGGCTGAGGAAACACCTACCTGGTCTGTCCCACCTTGCCCTGGGCTGGGAGGAATCAAACTAAAAATCCCTGATACAGGAAGAAAATCCACCTGCCTCCAGTCTGCCTCGTTGCTGGGGGGTGCGCCTGCATCCGTGGTTCCCTCTCAGCTTCCTCATCTGTTTAGAGAGCATATTGCACCCCTAATTATCTCCAAGCACAGGGGAAAGTGCCATTGCATTGCTGGAGTGGCAAATACCCAGGATCCCAATGCATGATGCTCAGAAAGGCAGAAGGGAGCTGGCTTCCCTCTGGATATTCCCTCCTGCCCAAAGATATCGAATGGAATGAATAATTTACTATCTGATCATCTCTAATCTTCATCCCATAAAATCAGCAGCAAGCTGGGAGGGTTTTTGAAGCCTCCAGCTGCATTCACTGATAAGACATGAGGCAGAAGAGATTGGGAGCCCATAAAAATGATAATCTCAGGCTTCAGTGTAACTTGGTGGAAGGGTTTTCTCCTCTCCTTTCATTAAGGATGGATTTGATGATCTTCCTTAAGTAACAACAAGCCTTCTCATGTGGCATCTCCCATCCGAAACCTGATTGCATCATCATTAGGAAACTGGAGGCCAAGCAGACAGAAAAAGAATAGCTGGTGCACAGGCTAGGAGAAGGGCCAAGTCCCTGCAGAGTGAACAGCACCCATCTTTATGGGGTGTGAGGAGAGGGAGTGTTGGGAGGCAATTTCCAAATGCAGAGTGAAGCTCTGTCATCCACCTGGGGGTCCTGGTGGATGACAGCTTGGCCATGAGCCAGCAGTGTGCCTCGGTGGCTAAGAGAGCCAGTGGGATCCTGGGGTGCATCAGGAGGAGTGTGGCCAGCAGGTCAAAGGAGGTGATCCTCCCCTCTACTCTGCCCTGGTCAGGCCCCACTCGCAGTATTGTGTCCAGTTCTGGGCTCCCTGGTATAAAAAGGACAGGGATCTCCTGGAGAGAGTCCAGAGAAGGGCTACAAAGATGATTAAGGGTCTGGAGCATCTCCCCTATGAGGAAAGGCTGAGAAAATTGGGACTGTTCAGCCTTGAGAAGAGAAGACTAAGGAGGGACCTAATTAATGTTTATAATTATCTTAAGCAGGGGATGCAGGGGGAATCAGCCAGCCCCTTTTCAGTGGTCTGTGGAGACAGGACAAGGGGCAATGGCTGCAAGTTGGAGCACAGGAAGTTCTGCACCAACATGGGGAAGAACTTTTTCCCAGTGAGGGTGACAGAGCCCTGGGACAGGCTGCCCAGGGAGGTGGTGGAGTCTCCTTCTCTGGAGATATTCCAGACCCGTCTGGATGCCTATCTGAGTGAAATGTCCTAGGGAGCTGCTTTGGCAGGGGGTTGGACCCGATGATCTCTTGAGGTCCCTTCCAACCCCTACAATTCTATGATTCTATGATTTAGGCATCTGGGCTCTGCCTGAGGAGAGCTGGGCACCAGAACCATGCTCAGCTGCTGGCCACAAGCCTGATCATGAGCCTGAGCCCCATTGTCCTCATCCTGGTGCAGCCTGGATCTCCCTGGTGCCAAAAAAAAAAATAAATACATCTCTTTCAGCTTGTTCTGGTACAGCATCCTCCTCCTCCATCCCCAAATCTGGTGAGACTGGCTGTTGCCTGAGGGAAGAAAGGAAGGGAAAAAACCCAGCTCACCAACCACTTCCATGTCAATCTCAGCCAAGATGGCCAAGAGGAGAAGGAAATAGTTGGCTGGCTTCATAGGGGTGGATAGTTTCAGGAAATAATTATCCCAGATGCCAGAATAGGAGAAAATTAAAAGTGTAAACTATAATCAGATGTTAAGTTGCTTTTCTTCTGCTAATTGAAATAATGTTTTCTCTGCTCCCCACCACTCTACCCCTTTCAGATGCTAATCCCTATCAAACACGGACTTACAATTACAAATTCATAGGCATCTTTCCCAGGAGCAGAAATTGCTTTGCCCTGTAACCTCTAAGATGAGGTCTTAATAGGAATTCACGAGCAGTCGCTGGTAAAGCTTCATTAGCTGGAGAGAATAGACAAGGGCAAGTTGCAGTGCTCCCTAACCACTCTAGGGAAAAATTAATTTAAATTACTTTGTAAAGTAACAAGGCCAGATAATGTGTTTCTTTCTTGGATTATTGTTTTCTGACACTCTAATGCGCTCATAGATTAGGTTGCTTTGCCTGTCTTGATGGTGGTCCATGCTAAGTTGTGGTTTATGGAGAGGAGAAGCCTTTGGAAGGAAAAAACACCCACCCCTTGGGCCAGAGCTGGGTGGAGATGGGGTGAGGATCGGGCTGTTTCTCATCAGGTTGGGTTGTGGAGGGCTGTTTGGGACACTGAGGCAGGCAGCAGCCACCTCCAGCACTGCTTCAACGCAGCCTAGAAGAGAAACCTAGCTGCTGAAGGTCACACCTCAGCATTTCCCTGGTTGAAAATTGGTCCAAGGCAGTGGAGTGGACGGAGCTCTGCTGATTTGGGGCAGCTCTGGATTTGCTTCTTGGAGACGGGATCCTGAGTGGTGCTGAGCCCCCCACAGACACTCTCAAAGGCTATACCAGCACAGGAAACCTCTGCCAGAAGCCACCACCCCTCAGCTAATTCCCAACCAACTAAAATGTAATATATGCTAAAATGTGCTGAAAACCAAGCCTGCAACCTCGGGATGGAAGGGCTGTAATTTCTCCCCCACCTCAAAAGGGGCCCAAAAAGCCCCAAAAGGGGCTGTGCTTCTCTTCCCCTGGCACCACAGGGGATGCTCTCCACCCCGGGCTTGCAATGTGGTGTGTTTTTATGGAGCTTTGCAGCGAGCCAAGCAAGGGGCCGCGGGAAGATGCAGCGATAAGAGCTTGGCAGGGGAGCTGCCACTCTTCCCAGCACCCTGGGCTGCAGCCGGACTTTGGTGGGTGCTGCCAGCACCGGGGCGTTATTCACCTGTGAGCTGTCACACAGAAGGGGCCTGTCTGGCTAAATCCTGGGGGACATGAGCATCATTCAACCAGGAGACAAAGGGTTCAAAGGGCCTTTCGGCAGCAGACAGTGCTGATCATCTCAGCTGATTAAATAGGTTCCCAGCAGATCTGGGAGTCCTAGGAGACCAAACTGAAGCTGGGAAGATTTATGGGGAGCTACCTGAATTGGAGAGGGAATATATTGATTTTATTCTTGGCTTCTGAAGGGGACCTCCAGGGTTTTTTTCAGAGCAAATGTGCATTGAGACAGAGGGATTGATAAGTAAATAGAGAGAAGAATGGACAGACTCCTGACCCATACAATCATTTTCCTGTCCCCACTTACTCAGGGGAAGATAGAGAAACCCCATGACACTCAGACCTATGTCCTGTCGTTCTCCCATCCAAAACTACAACCCTTAGAAAAGGGATTACAACCCCCAAGTTTGAGGTTTTAAGTCACCCCAGCTCCTGGCATCACTTGAATTTCACAGAATCACAGAACTGTAAGGGTTGGAAGGGACCTCCAGAGATCATCAGGTCCAACCTCTGCCAAAGCAGGGTCCCTAGGACATATCACACAGGTCGGCATCCAGACGGGTCTTGAATATCTCCAGAGAAGGAGACTCCACCACCTCCCTGGGCAGCCTGTCCCAGGGCTCTGTCACCCTCACTGTGTAAAAGTTCTTCCACATATTGGTGTGGAAATTCCTATGCTCCAACTTGCAGCCATTGCCCCTTGTCCTGTCCCCACAGACCACTGAAAAGGGGCTGGCCATTTCCCCTGTGTCCCACACTTCAGATATTTATAAACATTAATCAGGTCCCCTCTCAGTCTTCTCTTCTCAAGGCTGAACAGCCCCAGTTCTTCCAGCCTTTCCTCACAGGGGAGATTTCTTTCATCCCCATCCACAACCAAAGGCCCTCCAAGCCCTGCCAAATTCTGGGCCACCTTTGGTGGTGACAAGCCCTGAGATTCAACAGCTCTGAGTGCAATTAAGCGTGCTCTTGAGTCCTGCTTGGTTTAGCTGCCTTGCAAAAGGCAGGAACCATCTTCACGCACACCTACCTCCTGGAAAGGAGAGGAGCATCCCTCAGGGCAGGTAGAGAAGAGCCTGATTTCAGTAGGACCCCCTGTTCAGCACCATTCCAGGAGGAAGGCACTTTGCTGCCTCCCTGAAGCCTTTCTGGGGCATAGGAATCACAGAAGGGTCCTGGGCAGAGCTGGGGAGCAAACCTAATGCAGGAGATCAGCCTGAGCATCTGCTGTGGTTTAACTTGGCAGGCAGCTAAAACAACCACACAGTTGTTCTCTCACTGTCATCCCCCTCACCCCTCCTGCAGCGGGATGGGGAAGAGAAGTGAAAAGGCAAAAGGTAAAACTCATGGGTTAAGATACAGACAGTTTAATGAGACAGAAAAGGAGGGAAAAAATAGAATATACAAAGCAAGTGACACAGAGCACAGCTGTTCACCACCCAAAGCCAATGCTCAACTAGTTCCTGAGCCACACCACTTCCTGGCCAACCCCATTATATACTGACCATCATATGGTGTGGAACATCCCTTTGGTCAGTTGGTTCAGCTCTCTTGGCTGTGTCCCCTCCCAGCTTCTCAGGCAGCCCCCACCTTCTCGTTGGCAGGGCAGCATGAGAAGCTGGAAAGTTCTTGACTGCTTGGCAACAACTAAAATGTCAGTGTGTTGTCAACATTATTCTCATCCCAAATCCAAACCACAGCACTACACCAGCTGCTAGGAAGAAAATTAACTCCAGCCCTGCCGAAACCGGGACAACATCCTTGAACTGTGGGGTCCAACCCACTAGAGCCCTGCCAGCAGGCACCAGCCCTATTTATTTCCCAACCCATCAGCAAAAGCAGTCTGTTGTCAGGTGGCTGCTCTGGCCTCTTCCTTCTCAGCACCAGAGTTTTTGTTTGGCATCCAAAGAGAAAAACAAAATAAATACCAGGGCCATCAGCAGCAAGCACAAGACATCTAATAACCTCCACTTCTTTTCAACGAGCTCCAGTTGTTGCTTTACAAGTGTACTCCAACCCCAGCAAGTGCCAAACAAAAGCTCCCCTCTCCTCCTCCGTGCCTGTTAAACAGCCTTATTATTCCACCGAGCTGCATCTGCTGGGTGGCAGCCGCGATTACCATAACACAGGGGCAGGATTTGGCCTGGATGCTTCACCCTCCGTTCTGCAACAGGCAACAGCGTGGGGCTGGATGAAAAATTAAATGAAAAATAAAGGCGGGGTAGGGGGTGGGGGGGTTGTGGATCAAAGGGATGAAGTCACTTTTCTGGCTGCTGCCCAAGCAAACAGATGCAGGTAGCAGAGGAGATGGGAAAAATCACGTCATCTTCTGCTCTGAGCGGTGGCTTGTGTTGTTGGGGAAGGGGACAGGAAAGACATGGAAAGGCAAGAGGGATTTAAGGCCAGCCCAAAGGGTGAAAGAGATGTTTCTCAGGGTACATTGAAGTTGAGGAGGCTTTTTGGGAGCTTAAACCCATTCCTGAAGCCTTGGAGGGCGCCAGCCCTGGCAGGATGCTCCTGCAACTGAGCAGAGTGCCGTGAGATGAGGACAGGGAGCTGAGGCTCCCACAAGAGGGACAGGATGGATAGGAAAGGGCTGAACAACACCAACCCATGCCATTGTGCCATGGAAGCTTAGAACAGGCTGCCCTCGAATCCAGCCCTGAATAGGTTTAGAAGACAGAAGGTGAAGACCCCTGAGAGATGCTTTTGCCTGGGACTGAGGAAAAGAGGCAGTTTCCAGGAGTGGGTGGGCTATTAATTAAAACTCAATAGATAGCAGGGCATTGGCACAGACACTGGGAAGCACAAGCCTTCACAGGGTCATCTCGACCCTGCTGAAATCCCAGAGGACATGACAGCCTGCACTCCTCTGGCAAAGACAGCAGGGGCACAGCGACCACAGGCACGGAGCCCATCGCTCCCCCAGCCTGGGGAGTGGGGACTCTCAGGACAGCACCAAGACCTCCAGCTCCTGGCTGAACTGTGGGGGAGCAGCATCTGTCCCAGGCTCTCTCTCTGCCTTTCTACCCCAAAATGCCTAACTCTGCAGGAAGAGAGCTGCACTGCTCACACACAGGGGTTTTGACATAAGGCTCGTATGTGGTAACCCCGTGAAGACCTGGAGAGCTGATCAATGTGGGTGGAAGAGGGGGAAAGGAGAGGGAGAAGGGGGTAAAAGGATGATGGGGGAAGGGGAAGGGGAAGGGGAAGGGGAAGGGGAAGGGGAAGGGGAAGGGGAAGGGGAAGGGGAAGGGGAGGGGGAAGGGGAAGGGGAGGAGAGGAGAGAACAAGGAAAAGAAGGAAAGGAAAGGAAAGGAAAGGAAAGGAAAGGAAAGGAAAGGAAAGGAAAGGAAAGGAAAGGAAAGGAAAGGAAAGGAAAGGAAAGGAAAGGAAAGGAAAGGAAAAGGGAAAGGAAAGGGAAAGGGAAAGGGAAAAGGAAAGGGAAAGGGAAAGGGAAAGGAAAAGGAAAAGGGAAAGGGAAAGGGAAGGGAAGGGAAGAGAAGAGAAGAGAAGAGAAGAGAAAGAGAAAGAAGAGAAGAGAAGAGAAGAGAAAAGAGAAGAGAAGAAGAGAAGAGAAGAGAAGAGAAGAGAAGAGAAGAGAAGAGAGAAAAGAAAAGAAAAGAAGAGAAAAGAAAAGAAAAGAAAAGAAAAGAAAAGAAAAGAAAAGAAAAGAAAAGAAAAGAAAAGAAAAGAAAAGAAAAGAAAAGAAAAGAAAAGAAAAGAAAAGAAAGAAGAGGCAGGCCGGGGGAAGGGGACGGGGCAGGGGAGAGGACAGCCTTTAGCCTGCTTCATTCGGAAAACCCTCGAAAGCGTCACCCCCCCAACAAAGCCGGTTCCCTCCGGCCCCAGCCCGGGCTCCCCGCCCCGCGCTACGCTCGCTCGGGCCGCGCGGCGCGGCGCCCTCTGGCGGCCGCGGGAGGGGCGGCGGGCGGGGCGGCGGCGGGGCCCGCGGTGGCGGCGGTGGCGGGCGGGCGGCAGCGGCCCCGCGGGCCCCGGCTCCGGCGTCTCTGCGCTGGCAGGAAGCGCTCGTGCTGCGGTCGGCTTTGATCTGCCGTTTATCTGCGACAAGGGGTTCCCCGAAACCCGTTCAAAGGCGGCGCTGGCCCGGAGGCGGCTGCCTGGGGAGCGGCAGCGGCCGTGCGGGCTCGGTGACGGGACACCCCCTACCCCCCGCCCGCAGCCGTGTCACCCGGGAGGGACGGGCCGGCCGGGACCTCCGCCGGGCCGCGGTATTGCGAGGACACCAGCTGCGAGCTCCTGATGGAGGGCAAAGCCGAGCGCGCAGGGCGGCGGCGGTGTCACCATCCGTCCTTGGGGCGGTGCCGCCATCCATCCCTGGGGCAGTGTCACCGTCGGAGGGGACCAAACACGCTGCTGCTCACCCGGGCTCGGCGCTGCCTGCCCAGCAGGTGCCTTATCCTCAGCCCCACCGCGCCTGCACGCCGCAAGATAGAGAGGGGCAGCGCGGAGCGGGGACGGGGCCAGGTGGAGGGTGGCCCCGGGGACCGGGCGGGCAGCGCTCCTGCCCAGCGCCTGCTGAGATAGCGGCAACGGCCTCTGGCACCCTGGGCGAGCCCGGCCGTTCCTGCCGCCCTAGAATGCACCCGGAGAAAAGCAGCTGGTACCTGCTTGGGACAGTTTGGTGTCTCCCGACCTAGGAGATGGGGAAGAGCAGTTCAGAGTTTGCTAGGATGAGGCAAGGAGCAGCCTGGGAGTGGTTTCTGCTGGTGCAAGTGACAGCAAAGCCATCCTGGTGTTTTATATGGTGATGACAACGAACAGAACAGCATGCAAGGGGCAGGGGACCCACCTGTGTGAGCATGTCATGAGCTCGGATGGCTGCAGTGCTCAGCATCCAGCCAAATGTGTGCGTGTAGGACTGTGTCCTTAAAGGTACATCCACAGACGTGCCCATGGGCCTGGGACGTGCAAAAATGGGTGCAAGCATTTGTGATCGCCTCTGTGCACCATCACAGGTGTGAGACTGAACGTCTCTGAGCACGCAGGCCCTGTGTTTGCGAGCAAGTCAGTGTGCACATCCACCTGTCATCCGTGTGAGCTCATGCGTGGGCATAAGTGGCTGGAAAGCTGCCTGGGGGAGAAGGACCTGGGGGTGTTGGTTGACTGCCGACTGAATATGAGCCAGCAGTGTGCCCAGGTGGCCAACGGCATCTTGGCTTGTATCAGAAACATCGAGCTCCTGGAGCGTGTCCAGAGAAGGGCAACCAGGCTGGGGAAGGGGCTGGGGAGCAAATCATATCAGGAGCGGCTGAGGGAGCTGGGGGTGTTTAGTCTGGAGAAGAGGAGGCTGAGGGGAGACCTTATCACCGCCTACAACTACCTGAAAGGAGGGTGTAGAGAGGTGGGTGTTGGTCTCTTTGCCCAAGTGACAGGTGATAGGACAAGGGGGAATGGGCTCAAGCTGTGCCAGGGCAGGGTCAGGTCAGACATTAGGAAGAAGTTCTTCACCAAAAGGGTTATTGGGCACTGGAACAGGCTGCCCGGGGAGGGGGTTGAGTCACCAATCCTGGAGAGGTGGATGAGGTACTTAGAGATACAGTTTAGCATAGGACAGGAACAGTTGGACTGGATGATCTCAAAGGTTTTTTCCAACCTAGTGATTCTGTGGTTCTGTGACAGGTATACGTGGGTTGTGAGTGTCACAGTGGCTCCTTGTGCACACAAGCGCTGTGTGTGACTTCACTAGCACACTTCCCAGGATGTCCCACATCAGAGCTGCAGCCAGGCTTATTCCCCCAGCACCCATAAGGCACCAGTTCACCAAACACATGCCCCCAAGTACACACAGAGCATTCCCAGCCCCAAGCAGCAGCTTCCCACCCACAGCATCCACAGCAGCATGCTGCTGACCAGCTCGGACCATCCCCCAGGCCACCCCCCAGGCCACCCCCTCCAGCCTCCAGCTCCCTTTTCAACACCATTCCCAGGGACAGGGCAGACCTGATGCTGGGAGGAGCAATGCTGCATTGCTGGACTGTTGCTCGACACACGACTGGGAGGGTGTCCCTGTGTTTTATTTCAGCTCCAGGAGCCTGTGGAAGGATGTCTTGCTGGTGGGGAGCAAGTGAAGTGCTCTGACAATGGAGCAGCTGCTGTAAAGCATCCCCTTGCTCATGTGCCATCCCAGGTAGTCTTGGATGGGGAATGGGTGAGGCTGTGGCTGGCCCTTTGGACATGCAGAGGTACTTTGCCTTTGGTTTTGGGGGCTCTGGACAAGCCCCAGGCAGCAGGGTGCTATTCGTGCCCCAGGGCTGTGCTGCAGGTGGTGACAGTGATGGAAGCAGGACAGCCACATGGCAGAGCCAGCCCTACTCCCTTCCCTGGGGCTTGACCACCTCCTCAGCTAAACTTGCATGGTCAGATGGTCCAGTGTTGGATGCAGGGCAATAAGCCCACTCTCCCAGCCACACTTCAGGCTGTGACACTTGGCAGCCCAGGGCATTTTAGGACCAGTCACACCCCTCCACCCACCCTCCCTGAAAGCCCAGCTCAGGGTTCCACATGAGGGAAGAACACAGCTCAAAGGCACCTCACACAAAGACCCACCGCATCTGCTGTCAACCTGCTCATTTCACAGGATGCAGCCCAGGGTGCTCTGCCACGGATTTCCTGGGTGCCCTTGGGACACTTCCCCAGCCTCCACCAGCCCAACCAGTAAGTCACCTCCTCCCCTTGTTTCCAGCATCCCTTAAGCCATGGGATGCCAGCAGAAATCTGCCCTTCATTTTGCACTGTGTGCACACAGAGGACTGCGGTACCACCATGGCTTCCTTTGCTGCAGGACCCATTCCCACCTTGGCACAGCTGGATTAAGCTGGTGCCGTGTGGGATTTACTGGTGGGATGGGCAGGGAGCAAAGTTCCTGGCACCACCACGTGCTGTCGCCGGCCTCAGCCCTGGCACATCAAAGTGCCGGGGTAGTTTTAACCGTGCTCCAGACGATCCCTCCCATTTCCTGCTGGATTCCCGACTGGCTCCTGTGCCTAGATCAGCAAAACAGAGTGTAAAAATAGAGGCTGGGCTTCACCAAAACACAATAGTAAATTGTTCCCCGGAAAGGTCACTGGGGCGGTTGAGAATAACTCTGAGAGCAGGGGAAAAGGAACGTCTACCGGGGGGCCAAGTTTGAAAATGCCTGTCGGACCTCCCCATGGGAGCTTTCCTGCATCCCCATCAGTCATCCAGGTCCCCCCTCCTGAGCCCCAAGGGTATTGGAGCATCCCCATCTTCACCCATCCATCCCCAGCCCTCCCCCCAAAACCTCAGCACCCTCCTGGCTCCACCAGAACCCCCAAAAAAACCAACAACAAAATAAAGGGAGCAAGCAGTGAGGCAAAAGGAGAGGCAGGAGGGCTGAAGAGGAAGAAAAGGGCTGGGAGGAGACAGGGCATCCCGCTCGCTGCTCATCTCTGTGCTGCATCTGACAGCGGGGTGTCCCCTGGGCACTGCCGGCTGGCTGCAGCCTTTGTGCGGCGGTGGGAATGCTGGGGACCAGCCCCGGGATGAGGAGCGTATTGAGCAGTCCCAGAGAGCCATAAATTACTCCCTCCTGTTCCCACTGGCCTGTATACAGCGAAGAGGCGAAGCTTTCTCATCGTCTGCTGGGGTGGGAATGTTTGGGTCCTGTCATTCCTGTCAGCGCGTTGGATTCAGTAATGTGGGAATCCCGCTAACGAAGCTGGTCCTGGCTCTTGGCTCTGGTGGTGTTCCCAGGCAGGGGTGTCAGTTGCAGGCTGCCCTCAACCGCAGCTTTGCCAGCAAGGCTGTAATTAAAACCGGCTAATGAAGACTGAAAATCGGAGCTGCCCAGATTTTGGGTGATTTGGGGGTGTTTTGCATTTCTTCTTTCATTGTCTCAGACACAGATGTCCCTCCCACCTTCTCATGTTTTGTTTTGGTTTTTTTTTTAACTTCAATTTTACCTCAATGCCCCTTCCCCTCCATTCTTGCTCCCCAGTTCATCCAAGCAATGGATTCTCTGCCACCAGCAACCCAAACGTCACCAGGTTCCTGTGACACATTAGAAATGTGGGCAACCTAAAAAAAAATTAAAATCCCTCTAAATGCACCTGCTCTGAGTTTGTGAAGAAACCACTATTTGCCCAAAATGTTCCCACACAGTGGCAGGCAGACACAAAGAACTCAGGTTGGGCTGGGGGGGTGGTGTTTCCCCATATATTTGAATTCACAGAGCAGTGCTCCTCACTGCTTGCAGTAGGGCTGCAAAACCAAAATTGTAATTTATGGCAATTTACCATCAGAAGGCAAGGGTGGGAAGGGCTTTAAAAACCAGATTTCAAACAGAAAGAAAAGGCAGGAGATGGCTGTGGCGTTCTGTGACATTCACATCCTGGTGGCCGAGCAGAAGCAAGGCACAGAGGATGCTGGAAGGAGGGTGGTCACCCAGGAAGGATGGTGGAAAAAGGATGCCACCCAGCTGGGAACACATGCCCAGAGCCTGTCCCAGCTTCTAGCATGTCCCCACCACCAGGGTCCATGGTGGCATCAGCACCCTCCCAGCCCTTTCTGTAGACTATAGAGCTATTTATTAAATATATGGTCACAAGGAGTGGTTTGAAACCTTCACCTTGAGGATGTTCTTCCCTTGGCTGGTGGCAAAGGGTGTGTGAGCATGAAGGACTTTTTAACTGAATAAAGAAAAAAGCAAAAGGGAGAGGTGGGAGGAGATGGTGAGGGAAGGAGGGAGGAGAGGGCTGGGAGGTGGGAGGGAGAGATAAATGGCGGGTGAGCTATCAGGCCCCCCCACCTGTCAGCAGGACAGGGGATGGGGATTACACCAGCTGCGCTGCCACGATCCTCGAAGCCCAGATAAGCACCCAGCAACCACATGCTGCCCCACGCCCACCCCATGTCTTGTCCCAGAATTTAGGATGGAATCCAGCCAGGCCCAGGCTGTGGGAGCTTTGCTCAGCCCAGCCAGATGTCCCCACATCTCTACCATGGGGCTGTGCCTGGACTGGGCTCCCCACACCCCCAGGCTGGGGGAAGAGACACCCAAAATCTTCTGAAGCATGTGTGGGCTGCAGGCTAGGGTGCAGGCTAGCAGGTAGACTTTGGGGGATGCTTTAAAAAAGTGAGAGATGCTCTAAAAGACCCCCCTTTAAGCAGGGCATGACTCCAAAAAATCATAGAAATTAAAGACAAGATAATACCTGTGGTGCTGTTCCTGTTCCCCTGCTCTGTGCCACGGGAACAGTGTTGCCCTGGGCCAGCAGCATGATGCTATAGTTACATACACGCACACACATACATAAAGCCATATATACACACATGTTCAATGGAGCACTTAGCATGTAAACCCTCCCTAACTATTGTCACCAGCTCAATTGGTTTATAAAGCGTTTGTGTACGTGGCTGTCAGAACAACTTCTTTTTATAAAAAAAGAGGAATTACTGGCCTTGCCTATTAAACAGTGGCCAGCACTTGTCAGGGTGTGAAGGGAAGCAGCAGTGCCCCCAGCAGCCCCCTCCCCACACCACCCCCCTCACCAAAAGAGGGGAAAAAGCCATCAAAGCCTTTTTGGGACCTGCAAATGATGTGCTGGGGGGTAACGTGGCGGCGGTGGCTGGTAACGCTCGCCTGCGGCAGGGGGATTGCTTCACCGCCCATCTTCCTTCCTGCTGGCCCTGCGTGCTCTTCCTCCCGCTTCTCACTCAGCAGAAGCCCAGCCCGGGCTGGATGGTGTGAGCTGAGAGAGAAACAAACCAGCAGAGCCTTTTGCAAAGGTTTTTGTTGGTGTCTTTTGATGGCTAGGGATGGACCAGCCCGGCACCCTCACCTCCAAATGCAACGCTGAAGCAGCGATGGATCCAGGTGGTGAAGTGGGAGAGAGGCAGACAGCGAGGGGAGGCTGCTTTGTAAAACTTTATTTAGAAATATTCTTGATATACATATATATATATATATATTTATATATACACACACATTACAACAAATGTGTTTTCTAAATAGCACATCCACAGTGGGTTGAGACTCAGGGTACCAGGTCTGGTTACTTCGTTTCTGCAGAAAAAATGCAGAAACCCAAGGGGAGGGCAGCAGAGAAAAGGGACTGAGGCTGAAAGACCCCAAAACCTCAAGGTGGGAATTCACTCACACGGTACAACGTTGCCCCAAAGTGCTGTTTCCAACAGAAACAGGGGGGCGATGGTCCACACAGCAAGAAATGAAGCAGGCAGGAGGAGGTGGGCAGAGGAAATGTACCATTCAAATCACAATTAAAGTACAACTGTACATACCCCAGGAGACCTATGGCGCACTCTGCTATGGGCTACAAGCAGGTGCAGGTGTGCGTGGGGGTGCTGAGGGTGTGACCGCCACGGTTGTACCATTTTCCCAACTGTTCAGAGACTGAAGACACACGCACACACACACACACACACACAAATCAAAATGTGGGGAATGAGGAATTTCTGAGTTGCCAGTGACCTTTTGTTGCAATAGTTTAATAAAAAGGGTGCAAGACCCTACCCCC
This sequence comes from Hypotaenidia okinawae, assembly GCA_027925045.1. NCBI lineage: Eukaryota > Metazoa > Chordata > Aves > Gruiformes > Rallidae > Hypotaenidia > Hypotaenidia okinawae. The sequence continues at coordinate 24,644,321 of BSDF01000009.1, forward strand.
AGGTTTTTTTGAATGCTGAAAAACCAAGAACAGCTTTGCCTGTGTGATAGCATCCCGCTCCCTTCCTGGATGGACCCCGCCTGCCAGCCCCCACCACTCACCTCTCCCAGCCCTAGAGCCAAGAGCAGCCCAAACCTCCTCCTCAGCATCACTCCATCACCTGCCTCTGCCCCAGGGGAAGCCCCTTTTCATAAAAACCCCCGTGCATGGGTGATCCAGGCACAGGAAGGAATTTCCCCCCATTTCCCCAGTTTAAGATGGGGGAGTTTGGTAGTTTCAGAGAATTTGGGGTCTATATTGGAAACCCTTGCTAGCGCTGGGACCCCTTCCCAGGCAATTAATTCCACCTAATGTGCCAAACCATGTGCCAGCCTCCCAGCAAATATTTACATTAAATCCAAGCATGGAATGACAGGATGCTGAATTAAGCCTGGAGGGGCTTGCAGACACCTGCCCAAACCCTCTGTGTTTCCTTGTACCTCAGTATCCTGGAAAAGGAACGAGTGCAGCGGAAGGTGTACCTGCTTGAAGGACTTCTTCCCTTCCAAAGGAAGTTTGTGGGCATTGGGTTTTTTTACTGTAGCATGGTGGAGACTTCTGTGCCTTGACATCTCTGAGAGGGAGTGGATGGGCTTGGAGCAACCGCTCCATCAGGCGGTGGGTGAGGTGGGCCTGATGCAGTGGTGGCAGCATGATGTGGTCCTCAGCTCCCAGCCGCCACAGCAGCCTCCTGCTCCCCAGTCCTTCCATTTCCCAAATGCCTTCCTGGGGTAGGGAGCAGCAGGGATCTGAGGATCAGCTCAGTCACAGACATAAATTTTGCAGCTGATCACTCGGGAATAGAGGCTTGTCCCACCACTGCTTTTAGTGCTCCCCCTGACCCCCAGGATCTGGAGAGGCTGTGGCCTCCTGTCAGGCTCGGACAGGTGAGGATCCTCCTGATGTCAGACTGAATCCAGCACCTGGAGTCCAGCCTGTGGGCATTAGCACAGCTGAACCACCACCAGTTTCACACAATAAAACCAAAAAATTCAAAGCATACCATTAAAACCCCTTTATAACCCTATGTACACACGCACTGTTGATGCATCATCGACTCCTTTTACCTTTCTGTTGCTTTTTGAATTTAAAAATTCCCCAATTAAAGGGGATGCTTCACTAATTCTTTTTGTTTTTTTTTTTTTTTTTTTTCTTTTTACCAATTCTGAAATTCAACTTCCTTGAGAAAAGCTCTGGCCCTGCAGAAACCACTGGGAAAACTCCAGGAGAGCACACCAGTCTTGGATGGAGCTCACCCGTGGAGTGCTACCAGCAGAAAAACCAGGGCCTGGGAGGGTGGCAGAAAGCATCTATGTACCTTTTTGTTCAGTGGATACTGCATGACAGTGTTATACAGAAGTAATCCCACGTCATAAATACAACAACCCCAAACAATCCAGTTAGGTAGAAGGGAAGAAAGGGGGGAAAAAAAGAAAAAAAAAAAAAGAGAGAGAAAAAGAAAAAGTCTTAATCCTTTTAATAGTTCTTTTGCTGAGGGTATTTTTTCACCTCTTTAAAAAGATATAGTCAAAAGCTCTCAGGCATCAGGAACACGCAGCCCTGGCTCCTGCTCAGGCTGGAGAAACGCTGCAGCGCTGGCAGGTTTCAGCAGTCTCCAGCGCCACGTGGAGCTAGAAAGCGTCGGTGGCCTCCCCCAGCAGAGAAAGAGGAGTTTCACCTCTCAACCAGGCGACTGCTTAGAAAGCAACAGTCATCAAATGGCCTGAAAACCCTCTCAATGCTGGAGAGGCGCTGGGCGCGTCTCCTGCCGCTCGGCAGAGTCACACCACGAGCAGTATGTACAATGAAGATGACTTCAACGCTTTTCTTCTTTGTACGATCACGTACCTAAAGGCTGAACATCCATCTGGTTTGGCCTCACCCTGGGCCAACACGCCAGCCGCTCCGCCCCGGGCTGGGGAGAACAAGGAGCCCGAGCCCCCCCACCTCCCCGCCCCGGGGCAGGGGGGTGAGAGGGAGGGATGGTGAGGGAGGGGCAAGGCAGAGTCACAAATCCCACGGGCACAAGTTCCAGCATCCGCATGCTCGGGGCTCACCTCCCGCCTCGGTGCTTTGGGAGGGATGCAGAAGGTCATCACCGCTGCGCGTTGCCTTCGACGGGGAGGATGGCGTGGTGCAGGCTCCGCGTGTGCTTCGAATCTAGCGTTTCGTGCTCCTCTGTGAAGCTGTCCGGGCTTGCTGCTCCGTCTAAAGAACTTCCACAGCTAGAGTTAGGAGACAACATGTCCTGCAGGAGGTCTTCCTGGACTATCCCAGAGTCTTTGTTCACTTTGCCCCTTTGGTTTCCTTCTTCCTCCTGGTCGTTGAGCAGCTTGGCCAGGAAGTTGATGTATTTCATAGCCAGGCGCAGAATCTCGTTCTTGCTGAGTTTTTTGTCAGGGGGGTGGGTGGGGATGAGCTTGCGAAGCTCTGCAAAGGCTCCGTTGACGTTCTGCTGTCTCCACCTCTCCCGGCTATTGGTAAAAATGCGGCGAACCACTTTGGTGTGAGGACCTGCAATTGCAACCGTGCAGAATTAGGAGCAGGGCCTTAACAGGTCATCTGAACAGGTCGCCCTTCCCTAGAGTAACCAATTTATTTTAATGACATCAGTGAAACTGGAGTTACCAGGTAACTGGAAGCTAACCTGATGACCTGAGGTAGCCGTAATTTCTCTTCAGTCCAAGAGGAAGGGGAAAATGGGCATGCATCTTTTCACAGTTCCCTTGAGGAAGAAGGCTTGGGCCATGACACATGTACAGAAGGTGTCTATACTTTTAGGGCATCTCAGCAACAAAGGTCCTATGACAAGGTTCTCTCACTGGATGGGTTTATTTTCTGTCCCAACTTTGCCTTGACGACATACCATTGAGACAGGAGGAAATTAGCTGAAGCAGAGGCTTTGCCAACTCTAAGATCCAGGTACCTCCCCTGATGCAGGCAGGATCCAGAGCTGATAAAGACTGTAGGACTGCCACCAGACCTCTGGGTGGTTGGTATGGAATGGGGTGGCAGGATTCACCCTGGGGTGATGGGGACAGGTGGCAATGTGACATGAAGAGTGAAAGTGGTGTCCTTGCTGGGAGAGTGATCATGGGTGAAGGACGAAGCAGTTTCACAGCGGACACGAGGACCACCAGCTCTCTCTGCACATCAGTGCTGCAGGGCAAAGAGACTAATTGGAGAGGGGACTCTAAATTGTTAGAGGTGTCCATTTGACTCTGCTACATGTGAACTCCTTGTAATTTTACAGCTGGTTTTCCTGATGGGGCATGTTACACAGGATGGGTGCACAAAACATGTCAATTCTCCTTTTGGATCATCAGGGTTACTCCTGTTGGCACTAGTGAGACATTGTCTTCATGCTAGGAGAGACCCCAAGGCATGTCTACATAAAAGTACTGTGCTACAGGAGCAGAGTCTGGGTCTGGAAACCAGTTAGTGTAAGGAGATGCTACCATAAGATGCTTTTATTATTACACCCTTTCGATCCTCACCTCTAGCAGACACCAACTGTGGAAGGGCACATCAGTCTCATGAAATTCTGGGTGAATAACCATGGCAAAGACCCCCATAGGATGGGAAGCATCACACAGAGTGAAAATTGTCACACAGCACAAAGCAAAGACTTCCAGGTGACACGTGGGTGGATAGGCAGTGGATATTGCTACCTGCACCATCTCTCCTCTCTAGCCCCTACTCTGAGACACTTGCCTAACCACTCCCTCACAGTTGGACCAAGTCCCTGGCCATGGTAAGCAGTTTAAGCCATAGTTCTACCATCACTCAGTGAAAGCAGCATCCTGGAGGGCATTTAAACATCTTTATTCTCAGGTAGCAAAACTCACAGCTTCTTTCACTGTGGCAGGGCAGCCAAACAGATGTGATTTTTGAGGCATCCTAATCAGGCTGCACCCTGATGTGTCCCACCTGGAATGAGGTGAGAAGGGGAATCCCATGTTCCAGTGATTAAACACCATCACACTTTCCTCCCTTGAAGGGAAACTGAGCCCCTCTGGTCCAGCGTGGCACACACAACACCCCCCACTGAAGGATTTGTATGGGACCACGCTCCCAAGCAGCCAGATTAAAGCTATCGGCTTCTCCAGCATGGGAGCAACCATACAAATCACTTCTCCCCCTAGAGCGCTCATCAGGGAGTCCCCTAAAATTGCAAAGACCCTCTGGGATAAACTAGGGGATGAGAAACTCATCTCTGACTTCCAAGATCCTGCCTGATGCTTTAATTAAGCCAACTTTCCACTCCCAAACAGCACGTAAATGCCTTTCATATGAATGCAAGAGCTCATGGAAAGGGAAGGTTTCTCATCCCTGGTGTGCACAGCCCACTGTGCCATGAGGTCATGGGGAAAGTGGTAGGGACTAAGTGGACCTCAACAGCTCTGGGCTGCCCAGCACGGTTGATAAAGCAGTGGGAGACATGCTGCAACCTGCTTCAAGAGTACATCAGCTTCAATGCTTAAATGCTGCCTCCAGCCAAGACAAAGCAACCAGCCTCGAATCTAGAAGGGGATGCAGCTTATAACATTTTTGCTCCCCTAAGGGTATGAGAGGAAAAAAAAACCCAAACCAAAACAAACCAAACAAACCAAAATTTGGAGACTGTTTATTTTTTAAAAAATAATAAATCTCAAGAGACTGCTGATTCTCACAGGCTTCAAACACACATCCCTATTCCCTGGCATTTGCCAACTGAAAGGCACCTGTTCATCAATAGGTCAGAAATCAGGAAAAACAGAGACCCGTTAATTGTCTTTCAGGGCCACCCCAACCAACACAAATTCTGGCACCACTCAGATTTTTGATTCCTGCACTAACCAAATTAGAGATATATCTTAGAAAGAGAGCTCAGGTTTTGGGCAAAACACGTCAAGCAATGGAGACATTTGAAATGCCCCATAGCTGTGTTACAATGAAAGAGATTTATTCCCACAAAGAAACTTGTCTCATAATTAATTGAAGCAGTCAGCTGAGCATTTTTTGCCTGGATTTTGCTCCAATTGACTGCCTGGTGCTTTTAAAATTGCACTTAGGGACCTGAGGAAAACTAATGAAAAGATGAGCTCCCAAAGTTCCAGAGTATCCTTGCAAATGCTTTTTAAAAATATTATTATTGTTATTGTTGTTGTTATTATTATTGATAATAATAATCTCTGTTTATATCTGCTTTTAAGGAGATATTCAGCGAGCCAAACTTTCTCCAAAATTAATGAAGATACAGTTGTGAAGACACACCACTGGCTTCCTTACAGAGGATACCAAACCTAACACGGAGCACCCGGCAAGGCTGACCGGCCCTTCTGCACCTCCCGAGGGCTGAGGACCAGCAGGAGCGATGCTCCGGTGCGCTCACCCGGCAGGCGAGCATCAGAGCCCGGCGGGCAGCCCAGGACACAGCATCCCTCCTGGTTAGACTCATCCGCTGCCTATTTCCCCCCTAGCCAAAAAAATTGAGCCCAGTCTTGCGAATTCACAGGAGCCAGAACCTGCAGGATCGGGCCCCACCTGTACACCTGCCTCACCTGGCAGGCAAAAACCTGGTTGGAACCAAATATGGCTGTAACCTTTCACGCCTGGTGTAATGGGAAGGCGAGAGCTTCGGCCGCGATTCGATGGGCTCTCGCCGTAACCGCTAAGGCTCCGTGTGGAAAGCCAGACAAAAAGACCTCAGCGAGCCGGGGGCTGAGACAACCCCCTGCCCCACGGGGAGACGGAGGGCGGGGAGGGCACGACGAGCGCAGATATCGCCCTGAGCACCACTCGGGAGCGACGGGGATTATGATTTGGTCTGATTTGGGATTTGCCGGGTCCATCTAGCTAGAGAGAAGGGACGTTTCATTGTCGGGCGGTTGGCATACAGCTTTAACACTCGCTAAAGAGAACACGCGGTTCGACGGACCGCGTTTGTGCGGGCTGTTAGCCCTGCGGATAAACGTGTCACCCTCCCACGTGCGAATTGTCCTCGCACACGGCCCTTGGTGGGAGCAGCCCCTTCCCCCTCCCCGCTTCTAAAAGCCACGCCGCCTACCCGGGAGCGGGCAGAGGGATCCTGCCCTGCCTTTTCACCGCCTGCCTTGCTGTGAAACCATCCTGCCAGGGATCCCCGCACCGGTCTGTCACCCCCCGCATCTGCTCCCGCAAGACCGGACCCGGGGGCTTTCCCCCGCGCAGGGTGCGGATACCCCGAGGTGCAGACGAACTGGCAAAGGGACCTGCCACAGTCCCACCGCGACCCTTGCAGACCTTAGGGCAGGTTTGGTTCTTGGCTACTAGGCGGTTTAAAGGCGGGTTTGGATCTTCCTGCCCGAGGCTGCGGGTCTGCCTTATGATGAACGTCTCCCGGCTGAAAGGGTTTGCGAATACACCACGTCACTGCAACGGCCCTGATCCAGCCTCTGCACTTCAACATAGGCTTAAATTTAGTGGCCTCCTTCGGGTTTAATCTCCGAGCAATGTGCAGAACAGGGATGTAATTAACCATACGTTGAACTGCTTTGCTGCGTGAGAGCAAACCCACCGAGCACGCTGCGGGCCGTTAGTCGGGGCAGACCTGGGCTCTGCTGCACGGAGTCGTACCGGGGGGGACCTACCCTGCCACCGCGGGCATCCTGTTTGCCCTTTAAGGTTTTGGGGGGTTAATGCCGGCATGCGGCACCGTGCAGCAACCTGCCGCCTTCATCAGTTGGGGAACCCCACTCCCCGAGAGCCGGCGCAAAGGGCGAAACGCTCTCACCGTCGGTGATCTCCATCTCGTAGGGAGAGGGTCTCCTCTTCACCCGGTTGCTGCCGTACATGGAGAAAGAGTCCGGTTCGCCGAAAAACCCGCTGCAAACGAAAGGCAGAGAGGCCGTGAGGACACGCCGGCATCCCTCCCCCGGCCCGCAGGAGCCGTGCAGAGCCGTGCCGGGGCTGGGAGGGCGGGGAAGCGCCCGGGGCCGGCGGGAACCCGAGCAGCTCCGTGACCTCGGAGGGAGCTCACGGCTCACGAAGCCGAACTCGAGGTCGTGCGGCGACGCGACACGCGGCCGCCCGGACACACGCACCGAGGGACTCCAGCCCCGGGTGGGCAGGCTAGGGGGGTCCCAGGCAAAAACCGCACGCCCAACACCACGCCGTGACTTTCCGACCACCCTCCCCACCGTGGGCCGGCTCAGGATGGTAGCGGGGGGCTCCGTCCCCGCAACAGGCGGGACGCGCTCTGCCCCGGCGACAGCGTTTTCTGTCCCTTGCGCTCCTTTGCGGCGCTCGTGGGAGGACAGAGAGCCCGGGGAGCTGCCAGGGTCTAAACCAGCTCTCGACAAAGTACCGCGGTTCCTGAAGGACCTATTCGCTACACCCCAGCACGAGATCACCGCCCAGGAGCTGCTCTCCCCGGGTCATTTCTACCGTTACTTTTTTTTTCCTCTTTTTTTTTTTTCCTCTTTTTTTTTTCCTCTTTTTTTTTCCTTTTTTTTTTTCTAGGAACGACAGTTTTTCGTTTCGGGTTATTTTTTTCCCTCCCCTTTCTTCCTTTGCAAAGTTGCATGCAAACCCGCGATGACTAAGCCCCGCGCGGAGGAAGGGATGCTGCTGCTGCCGCCCCTCTCCCTCCTTCCCTCCCACCTTCCCCGGCACCGCGCCCCGCGGCCCAGCGGGGCACCCCCTCGGGGGTAAGGGGGGAGTGAGGGACACACGGACCTGTTGATGGTGGCCAGCGGCTGGCCCAGGTTGTAGAGCATGGCCCTGCCGGGGGCTGCAGCGGGAGCGCGGGAGGGCTCAGCTGCACCATGCGGGCCTCGCAGGCGGCCTCGGCGGCGCGGCACGGCTCGGCGCCCGGCGCTCTCTGCATCGCTTCCCCCGCCGCCTCTCGGCTTTTTATGTCCAGGGAGCCCCCCGGCGCACCAGCTCGATGACGGGCACGGGGGCGGCGGGGGGCCCGGGGAGGGCCGGCCCGCCTCCTTGGACGCCCCGTTGAGCAGCAGCTGGGGGTCCGCCGGCGCCTCCATGCCCCCGCGGCTGCTCTCCGGCTCGCTCGTGGTCTCCGCTTCCGAGTCGTGCCGCCGGGGGGGCGGGCATCGCGGGGGTCACTGGGGGGCGGCGGGGCGGGCGGCCTGTCCATCGTCCTGCGGAGAGAGGCAGCGGTGAGGGGCGGCTCCGGCTTGGGGGGAAAGGGGGTACCCCGCCCTGGGCACCGCCCCGACGGAGACGGTGTGTGTGCGGGGGCGGGAAGGGGAGCTTCGGGGGTCGGGCTTCTCCGGAGAGATATTGGGAGGAAGGCAAGGGAGGCACTAACCACCCCAAATCAATTGGAATTTACCAGCTGGACGGTCCCCGTCACCCCCGCGAGAGGAGCCGGGGGATGCGTACGGTCACGCCGCCGAGCGTGCGGCGATGTGACGTCACGGAGCGCCCCGGCCCTGACATGACGTCATGGAACAGTACGGCCCTGTGACGTCGCGCAGCGCCCCGGCCTCTCACGACGCACAGCGCGGCGGGGCCGGGACCCCCTCTCCCCCCAGACTCCCGCGGTGGTTTACGCTGCTCCACGCGGAGGGCTGACAACCCCCAGGCAGCCGCGGGAGCCAGAGCGGCTCGGACAGCACCGGGAGGGCCGCGGTTGCTGGGTGTAAAATTATACGGCCAGATAACGGCCGGGAGGAAGTTCAAGGCCTTTGCCCCGACCCCAGGAGAGGGGATTCCTCCCCGTTTTGGGGCTCCCGGCCGTATTTTCCTCCCCGCGGAGCCAGCCCCATGGCGGCCCTGCCCGTCGGCAGCCGCACGGGCCATCCCTTTCTCCTCCCATTTTTATTATTATGATTATTTTTAAAACAGCGAAATATACCCGAAGCCACTTTCTGGGGGAGAGGGGGTTAAAGCAGCCCATAGCGGAATCAATCCCCCCGCGCATTCGCTACCGCAGGAAGGAGGAAGGGGCCCGGCGCGGAGCAGCCCTCCATCCGCGGCCGCACACGGGCATTGTCCCCTCTCATCCCATAGAACGAATACTGTCGCGACAGGGCACCTCGCGCCGAGGGCAAGCAGCGATATCGCGACTATCGCCACTCTCTTTCTCTTACAACCCTTCATTCGTGGTTGGGTGGTTTTGGTTTTTTTTATTTTTTTTTTTTTTTTTTCTTTTCCTTTTTTCTTTCTCCTATAAATAAGGGGCTTTAGGGAGCAGAGAGCTGCCCCGCACCGGGTCTCCCCTCATCTTTTTCGTTCCTTTGCCTCGGATAATTTTTCCCCCCGTTTTTGTTGGGCTGAATTTCGAGAGAAAACGCCTTTTTTGTTTTGGTTTTTTTTTTTTTTTTTGATGGGAGGTGTGTGTGGTGTTAAATATCTCACCATCTCTCTTGGAAACAAAAAATTCAAAAAAAAAATCAACAAAACCAACCCAAAAAATCCAACCACCCAACCTAAAGCACAAGCTCTTGTCTTCCCTCCAGCCCCCTCCCCGCCAGCCCTCAAGAAAGAAAAATCTAATTGTCTATTCCGATATTGTATAGGAAGAGATTACTCACATGTGTCATATTTAAGTAGGGACACCGCAAGTCTCTCCTGTTTCAACAAAAGCGCTCTCAGTGTCAGGCTGAATTTACTCCTCCCACCTCAGGGTACTTACGACTTTACAGAGAGGAAGGACACCCGCATCGGGATAAAACTGCTAAATCCTGGGAGGAAGAGAAGGGGGGGTAGAGAAAAAAAAGGGGGGGGGGAAGAAGAGGAGAGGGTGGATCTCGTGGGCCTGGATCGCCGCACACATCAATGGGGAGCGGGGTGTAAGGGAGAGGGGGAGACGGCAAGCCGGGGCGGCTCCTGTTATAGGGGACAACCGGCCACCCCCGGGTGTTGCGTGTGTGTGTGTGTGTGTGTGTCCCCTCGCCGCCACCGCGCAGCCGGGAGCCGCCGCCTCACACCCGGGGCCACAACGCGCGGCCGCGGCCTGGCGCGGAGGAGATAAACAGATTAAAAAGGAGAGGGGAGGGTGGGGTGGGGGACACACGGACAAAAAAAAGACCAAAAAGGGAAAAAAAATCCCTGTATTTGGGGCGAAAAGGGCGGTTTTTTAGCCACATCGCAAGCCCCGTCTCTCCGGGAGGAAATCCCGGACGGGGCCGGAGTTGTTTTTCCTCCCCCGCAAATAGCGGCGGCGTGTCTCCCGCTCGGAAAAATTAACTTCTACAGGAGAAATTTTTTAATTCCTAAAGGGGGGAAAAAATAATATTAATTCCTATAGGGGCCGGTTACCGGCAGCGCTGCCGCCCAGGTGCCGCGACGGCCGGGGCCGGGCTGCCGGCGGGGTGAGCCCCGCTCTCCTCCATGGATCAACAGGAAGGCGAGGACGATCGTCGCCTCCCCACCCCCCCCCCCCGCGCACCCCACCCCACCCCCTCGCCAACGAAACCTTAAAAAATAACGTTTTCTCCTTCGTAAAAAAATGAAATAAAGCCGATGGTGTGTCCTCCCGCTTTCGTTAAAAACGAAATCCATAAACCCACAAAAATACCCGCGGTGTTTTGCCTTCATTTGGGGGTGATTTCGTTTAGAAAACACGGCGGGGATGGGGGTTTTGGGGGGGGGGGAAGGGGGACATTATTTCCCCGCCCGTTGGTTTCTGCTCCGTAAAACCCTTTTGTTTTCCAGCCGCGGATCGGCAGGAAATTTCCAGCCCAGAAACGCACCTCTCCCGTGGGCCTTTTGTAGGGAAATCGCCCCAAAATAGAGGGAGCGGTATAGGGGGACACACACCACCCCCCTCCGGGAACGACCGAACAGGCCCTGGCCGGCTCCCCCCACCACCTTCCCCCCACCCCCGCCGCCACCACCCCAGGAGAGACTGGGAGAAGTCGGGCCCGGTGGGCGCTTCGCCCCCAGCTCCCCTACGGCCGGTACCACCCTGCTCCTCGCTGCCGCTCCCCGGGGGGTCCCGGAGGGGTGGGGTTGGGGGGCGCGAGGGTGAAGGTGAGGGTGAAGCGAGGGGGGTTGAGGGTGAAGCGCACCCCATGTTTGCAAAAGAGAAAGTGCCGGCTCCTCCTCACCCACCCGCATCAAAGAGGAAAAAAAAATAAATTAAAACCCAACCACGGAAAACACTTTCCCCCCCTCACTCCTTCCCTCACATGGGTCAGAAGCCCCTTAAGCACCCCCAACGCTGCCCCCCAAAACCCCAGCTGGCCGTACCCCCGCCTCAGCCTGCTGCAGGGCCGGATCCCTCTCTACTCACCATTTGCTTTTCATTGGGAAAAGTGAGTGGAGCCATTTTGTGGCCTACGCATCGCGGCTATATTTGTAGTAAGTGTTGGGTGGCTTCAGCTGGGTAGGCTCTAATTCCACATCACGTCCAGTTTCCTATTTAGTATGGAGAGCGGAACACTACTGCAATGTGGCCGAGAGAGATAAAACCCCAGCAGTGGCCCGCCTGCCCTGATAAGCTTCTAAACCCATTATTTATGAAATGATTCATTATTATTTGGCAATTTTATCGAAGGAAAGCGGAAAATTATTGCAGGGATATGCATAGGAATAACTCCGGAATGCATGCCTTCTAGCTTTTTATGTGTGTGTGCTTAGATGCTCTTAAAAAGACACTGAAAAAAAAAAAAGAGAGTAATAAAAAATTGCACTGTGGCTGCCCGCATCTGAATAGTGAGTCTTTATTTTAGTCCTCTTGGAGGTTATTATGCCCCTGCTTTTTTTTTTTTTTCTTGCCTTTTTTTTTTTATTATTATTAAATATGGAACACCTACTCCGTTCTTAATTAAATTTAATGAGCCAAAATAAATTGTTGGAGATGCTGAGAGAGAGGGAAGGGGTGTGGGCTGCTTTGGGACAAGAGGAGGTAAATAAACCACATCAAGAGGAGGTGTTTGGAGATGTTTTGGAGGGAAGTGACCCCATTCCCAGCCTTCCTCCCCCCATACAGTGTGTTTTCGCTGAAGGGCTAAATTGGGGGAGCTCGCTATCTCCTCTCTCGTGCTGGGATGGGGGAGGCTGAGCATCCTTGTCGGGCCGGCTGATGTAGAGCCGGCACCCTTCGCCCTTGGGAAATTTGGAATGGGAGCGGAGGGGAGAGCTCGGAGCCTGGGTCAGGCCCGAGGCTGGACGAGAGTGCCCTGGAGAAAGAGAGAAAGGGCCCTTGGCCGCCCCGGAGCAGCCAGTGGGGCTCAGGGACTGGGACCGACTGCGCGCTCCGTCGGGGCTGGGGTCCGGGGCCGGAGGGATGGGGACATGCTCGGCCTTCGCCAAACCGGCCGTGCAAACAGTGGCTGATGGGGGACGGGCGGGTGGGTTGGTGTGGGGGTAGGGGTGCCCTACGCGGCCCTTGAAACCCTCCCCGAATTGTCAGTGGGCGCCTACAGAGGGAAGAAGGAGAGGCGGGATTCGTTGGGGGGAGGAGGGGGGGTCCTGGGGCCGTTCCCCCGGCCACGCACAGGTAAAGCGCTCCTAAAGACAGCGACGGGGAGAGGTTTTCGATAGCTCGGGGGGACCGACCCCTGAGCACGGGCAGCCGAAAATCAACGAAAAAACTACCGGACCAGGGCGGGAGGGCGGGGGCCGGCTCTGAACCTCTCTCGGGGCGCCCCCCGGTCCCTACTGCGGGGCTGGGACGAGGCTGCGGCCCCCCGGCGGTGCGTGGAGCCCGGGGCGCGGGAGAGAACCCGCCGGGGCGATGCGGACCGGCCGCACCTGCCGGGTCTCCCGTTCGGCGTCGGGGGCGGCGGCGGGGCTGGGGGTGCGGGGGTCGCTATTGTCTCCCCGCCACCTGCACGGCCTCCCGCAGGGGGAAATGCCGGAGCTGTTATTCTTCCTTTCACTCCTTCCCTTCAACCTCCCGCTCTGGAGGCGGCCGTGGGAGAGGTTTCCACCAAGCCTCCCCGCTCGTCCCGCGGCGCGGCCGGGCTCGGGTCCCGGCAGGCAGGCAGGCAGCCCCGCACGATGCCGGCGACGTGCGTGAGGCGGCGGGGCCGGGCCGGTCACGACGCGGCGGTGAGCCCGCCGTGCATCCCGCCAGGAAACACGACCATTTTCAAGCCGGCTCCTCTAACCAACAGGAAGCGTTAAAGATAGAACAGCCGGGGCTGGGCGGGGGAGATTAGGAAGCCGAGCATCTTCTGTGCACCGAGAGCCGCTGCAGGGCCATTCCCACCCGTGCCGGGGTGGGAGCCACCGCTGCCCGCGCAGCGTGCCCCTCGCTGGGCAAGCCCACCCCGAGCCGAAGCGGGACGCTGGCGTGGCAGGTAACAGGACCCCTTCTCAGCCCTGCCACGGGTGGGCTTCCCAAGGCACCTGGAGCAAGCCAGGCTCATCCCTTCCCCACGCAGCAAAGAGGGCACAAGGCCTGGGGTAGGGAGCGCTGAAACGATACAGGTGATGCTCCACTCAGGCCCAAGACCTTTTGAGCAAGCACTGTAAAATACCTTCCTTTGATTATACCAAAAGATAGCCAGAAATGACAAGCCAAAAAGAAAACACAACAAAAATAAAGCCTTAACCCACATGACCCCTCCACGTGTGTCATTGCCTGAGCTTGGTTCCCATTGCCCAGGGCTAACAAAGCCAGGCTTAGCTTTCCACCTATATTCTTATTCCAAACTGCAGTAGATGTTTCAGGGGGAAAAAAAAAAAGCCAGGCATCTTGAAATTACTCAGCACTACACTATGTAAGGAAAAGCTGCTTTAGGAAAGGGTGGGTTTTTTGGTTGTTTTTGTCAAGCAAATTAACATTTCACTCGCCCCAAGGTTGCTGTCCAGGAGTGTATGATTTGTGTAACTTCAGTATAACACCACACCCTTGTCCTGAGCTGTGTCTAAGTAGCTCAGCTTTTGTTTTCAAACTGTTTCTAGCCTGCGAGCATTTGAAGAAAGTCTTTAAAATATTAACCAATACAACTATCATCTTCCTGTGTTTCCAGACATTTTACAATAGGAAACAAAGAACAAAACCCTGCAACAATAGCTCAGAGGTATGAATTGCCTCATTCATCTCACTGGAATGTTCAAAAACATTAACTATTTTTTGACTGATTCAGCAGAAAACACGCTGCCAGACAATAATAAGCTTATGCACAATCCAGAGGAGATTCAGGGACTCAGAAAGGTTTAGGTTTTTCACACAGGAAAGGTTTTATTTTTCAGCACAGCGAAGAGGCACCAGCCCTGGAAGGAAGCAAATATTCTTGCTGATGGAAGAGGCTACGTGAGGAGAGAAATTCTGACTTGAAGGGGAGCTGCTGTCTTCCTCTTCATGCTGGCTCTGAAACCATTTACCCTTTCTCTCTCCCCCTGCCCCCTCCCTCCCTCCCAATTCTTAATGCACAAAGGTGGTAGGTGCTGGAAAAGACACTCATGGCAGCATAGGCAATTAATTAACCATTAGCACCCACTCAGATGTATCAAGAGCAGGCTTCTGGACATGAAAGGGAAAGGCCAGGGACTTCAGTGAGAGGTGTTTAACTCTCTTGTTTAACACTCTTGGACAGGAAAGACAAGGTCAGGACCAGAGGCTGAACCTTCTGTGAGACAATGCCATCATGAAAACAAAGTTTGTTCAAACTCCCATTAAAGCATGTTGATGGGCTACAGCCAGATGGCTGGACCATCACTCCACACCACCCTCCGGTGAGGAACGGTGGGAATGGGAACAGATCACCACTTCCAGCACCACTGTCTCATTTCCAGGACCACGAGGTCAGGACAGAGGTGCATCACCCCACAGCCATGCTTGCTGAGCTGTCCTCAGAAGGCAGAGCTGTCACAGCCAGCACTGGGCAGCTGGGACTTCCAGCACCCAGCCAGTTACTGTGTAGCACAAGGACAACACTCCAGTAACCACAAAAATACCTGCTAGACCCAAACATTGAACAAAAGTCTAAGTCTTAACATAAATGGTCACCAAATTCCTCAATTTGGGGGATATTCCCATCAGTGGGTGGTTGATAGTGCTTGATGGCAGAGTATTAAGTTAATACAGAATAAAATAATAATAAAGAAAAAATTATAATCAATTCTTTTGGCTTACTCTACCCCCCAGCATCAAAATTGTTGAAGAGTGCAATAGCAAGTGACATCCTCACACTTCCAGTCAGCCATTCTAAACAATGGCTGGGAAGTGACAAGTGTCTTAAATAAAAGGCTATATCAGACAAATGACAAGTTTTTTTTTTTATGGAATCTTTGACCTTTATGAGCAATATGTATTTAAATAAATAGAAAACATTCAGAAAAAAATAAATCACAAAAGTTTTAAAAGTGCTAGTTTTTCCAATTTCCTTCCAAGAGTTCATGATAAAGAGTTACATGTGCCATTCTGGCTGAATTAAAAATAAATTTTATGTAAAGTAAAGCTGCAGTTTTACAAACCCCCACCAGAGTAAGTCTAGCATTTCAGCAGATTTCTGGAAATTAGTGCTTTAGCTCCATTACCCCTGCTCCACCATGCACAGTATTGATGGCTCACAGTTGGCAGAAAGAGGTAAAAAACTGTTTTTAAAAAACAACTCTACAGAAGAACACTCAAATAAACATCACTGTTAAAAGTATATCAAGAATACATCTTGGGCTCAAGTTGATTCACCTTTTAGATAGTTTAAAATCACACCTAACTGTAAACTTCTGTGCACACATACTGCAATGCTGATCAGTGCTGACCCAACCAGGCTGACCCCAACCCGGGCTGAAAACTCAGTTCCACAAGTTTTATGTTGCTACAACAGAGTGGCTTCTTCAGAGATAGCTTAATCCTTGACTTCCTGTAGCCCTTTACAGAGAGGTCCCTCTCAGATTTGACACAGTGGTTGCCAGCCCTCTCAGGGGATGGTCAGAACAACTTTGGCAACTGCCTGAGTTGTTTCACATCCAGAATGGTGCCAACAGAATTCATGCTGTTTGACTGGTTTAATGTTTCAAGGGCTGGAGCATGCAAGTTTCCAGGGAAGCCCTGAGTATCCCCATCTTTCCTGCCAGGTTGTTCAGTAAATTCAACTTTCCCAGGAAACAATCTGGGGTTTGATTTTAAATCCTTTAAAATCTGAACTGAGTTTTCATCTGCTTGATCTGCTCTAGGAGGAAAAATGTCATTTGTGATATTTCTCAATACAGGGCTGTTTAATTCTGGTGGAGAAGCCTTAGGAGTCAGCTCTCTGCTGTGATTTTTTAGATGAATGGGGAGTCTGCCATCAATTCTTTTGGATAATTCAGCCCAGTGGTTGAAGCCATCCAACACAGGGGTACAGTTTTTGTCCAGCACACTTTGGGTTTTGACAGAACTGCCATCTCGAGCCTGCGGTTCCTCCTCATCTTCACTGCTGTCATTGCCCTGTATGAGCCCATATCGCTTCATGTACTTCTTGGTTGCAAAAGACATATTGTTTGGTGAAATTAAGCTCAGACCCACCATGCTCTTGTCCATATTTGTATGCAACAGGTCTTGGAAAGAGAAATCAGCAGGAGGATTTTGGCCTGAGCGACTGAGAGAAAGTCGAGATAACTGGTTTTCACTGAGATACTTGAGTGCTATAGCATTTGCTTCCATGCTCAGATCAACAACATTAGGAGTTAAGCCACACATGCTGACGTTGGCAAAGGACATATAGTTTAGCCCAGGAACCACTGCTTCAGGATTTATGCACGCTAAGACACTGAAAGAAAGCATCCAAAAGTTAGTTTAGCATCACAGAAAGAGTACACCTTTCATAGCACAATCCAATGGTTTCATTTTGCTTGCTGCTCTGTGTTCTCCTTCTCCTAAACACACAACAATATGCTCAGGCTGCTCTGTGCCAAGATCAGACGCTGCACAAACTAACAAGCAGCCCTCCAGCTACTCAGGCTGACAGCATCCCAATCCTGCATTAGGGAAATGATGATGATCCCTTCCGAGACAAGACTAACCACAACCCTGTATGAAGAGGAGCCTACCTACCTCTAGCAGCTTTCAGAGCTGCTTTTTGGTTTTAAAGCAGGTTTGAGCTCTTGGCCCATTATCAGGGGTGCACGTGACGTTAGACACCTCTGGCACGAAGACTCGAGTTGCTGACGTTTAACTCTAAACTCTTATCTAGACAGGAGATAGAAGCCCAGCCACAGAGACCAAGAACATCCCTTTCCCAGGGCAGGACAGTTTCTACAGGAATTCTGACATAGTATCTGTTTCCAGAAGCCTGCAAGCTTGTAGTTTTTGAAGGCATAATTCAGTAAGGGAAGTGTTCATTTGCTCTTTTGCTTGCTACATCAGTCTCTTACCTACATTAGGTCATTAAAGACCAAAAGGACCAGCTCCAGTACACTGGTAGTGGTTATAAACCAGTGCATTTAGCACATGTGATATATCAGTTCATAAATTCAAATACCTCATGTTGAGAGTTAAGTGTCTTCCTATTTCACTGAGCACAGACTGTGAAGTTTGCTTAGAGAGGAAACTCCTGGCTCAGACAACCAACCACCAGTTATGCTATGGAGCTGCTCTGTTGTTTCCTTCTCTGTCTTTTCTCAGAATTGTTTATCAGTCATGAAAGTGGTAGAAGGAAGATTCTCACCCCTTTCCTCAAGTTTGAAGAAAAAAAACCCAACCCCAAACACTCAAGTTTTGTCTTATGGGTTCACTTCTTAGCATATTATTGATGTTAAAAAAACCACACTGAGACTGTCCAGCCAGAAGGCAGATCAGAAATTCCAGAAAAGTGCCAGATGAAATCCAAATGAAAAGGAAAAAAACACCTTAGGAAATGTATGACTGGAAACAGCTTTTGATACACAGCTGAATAAAAAAAGTGAGTTAGGAGACTATTAGATTTTTGTTTACCTAACAGCTATATACTAGTAGCAAGACAAAAACAAGGATGAAACTTAAGCTGTACCAGGCAATCAGCCTGTGCATGAGCAGCTAACACAGGCAGATTCCTGTGACTGAAACATCTTCAGGTGTTACATCTGCTCCTTTTTCATCAAGGCTGTTTCCCTCCCCAGCCACTGCAACCTTCCCTCTGTTTCATGCCCAGCCACTCAGTGTCACAGTTAGGACAGAACCAGTTTTGATTACACATAAAAGCCATAACATTTTTACTTGTACTGGTGAAGTGCAAGCCAAAGGTTAAGAAGTAGGGACAAAATATACAGCTGCTTAACATTCAGCCTCTCAAGTCCACTATTTGCTTGGAATACTTTGACATAGCCCAAAGGATTGAAATTGCTCAAGCAGCTTCATTCTCATCCTACAGAATTGTGTGTGACTGCATGCACAATAGTTTAAGAATCACCAGATGCTCTCACAGCTAAAGCTACTTGTGTTATATTTAAATAATCTGAGTTTTGCTAGCAGAGTTCTTAAACCCAGCTATCCGAAATACCCACAGCATGAGCCAGTGTTTTGTCTTTGTAGGAAACATGGATCAAGTTGCTAAACAAATCCCCAGGGGCAGTGAACACAGGCACTTCTCTTTGCTCATTGAGCCAACCTCCATTTTTGGTTGGATCTACAAGTTGCTACTCAAAAGAACCCATATTTTACCTGGCATTCTCCACTTTGTGTGTGCCTTTCTTCATTTGGCCAGGTGAGTCGATCGTCACCCCGAGACTCTTCAGCTGTTTGAGTGTAGCACTAATCACACTCTCTTTATCCACCACTCCCCTGTCAGCCCCTGAAGCCATTTCTGTTGTATCATCAGTATCCTGATACCCAGGACCATCACCACTAACAAGTCCTGATTTTACAGGCAAGTCATCTTGCTCTTCTGAGGACTTTAAGAGGCAGTGTACTTGGCCCTACAGAAAAAGGGAAAAGGGGAGAGACCACATGGACAAAGACATCATGACATGCAGGAGCTGTCAAACCCCCAAATCCTCACTTATTCTTATGAAACTTGAGATACAGCTAAACAGGTTAACAGCTTATTCTGACAGAAAACCTGAGTTGCAATTCAGTTTGGATGCAATCACCAACTCACATCAGTGTAGCCACACACTAACACACCTTACATTTCAAGCTCCAAGAGTCTGTTCTGAATTTAAACACATCACATACTGATACTCTTCAAGATTAAAGTATCTGCCCTTTAAGGGACTTGAAGGTAAAATGCTGTGCCATTTTAAAGGGCACTAATTGGGGAAGTTATCAACTGGCCTTATCTTTTAACTAAAGAATTATTATTCATTAGGCAGCAGAGTGTACTCGATGCTGGCATGGAAGAGTGAAGTACAGAATAACCACTTAAGCCTTAAAAAGAATCACAAACATGGAACTCTTCTGTAGACCATAACATGGGACCTTGAAAACCACACACAGAGTTTTCATTCATGCCAATCCTACATCATAACTTCAGCAGTGTGCTGTTTTGACTGTTGCATTCAGCACAAAATATCACATTTACATGAATTACCAGCAAGTCCTGGTAAAGCTTCTGATCCCCTGATGAGTGCAGAGGCAGCGAGGAGGCGGGTGGCTCTGAGTTCTGCTCACTCCTTACCACCACGCGGCTGCTGGCTCCCTCTGTTGGTTCTCGCTCTGAAGTCACACCAGTACTATCTTCCAGGGATGAACTGTGAACAAGAGCTTGGGAAACGTTTCCATTTCTGAAAGAGGACACAGAGATACTTGGTTATTTCCTTGAAACAGAAAAATCACAAGTATCACTACACATACCTTATCTTTTCATGAAGATCAGGTGAGGAGAAACGGATCCTAACATTTCTTGGTTTGTCTACTGCTTGAGGCTTTGTTCTTTTCTGTAGTATTCTTCTTTAAGAAGTCATTTGAGGACTGAGGAAACACACCCTGTACTGTGAAGCTACAACATCCTGACTAGTTTTTCAAGAGATGATTTGAAAATGGCAATGGTTCCCTTGGACTGGTAAAATTCAGTGACATCCTATGACTTAACCTTAGAGCAGGCAAAATGAGGTTTAGTAGTTTGGCTTCTTTTCAACATTTCTATGAATACTTAAACATATCTTCCATATGTTCTGAAACACAACTTATTCAAAAAGCCATTTTTACCATGGTAACTGACAACAAGATTCCTCTGGTAGCTTAAACACACTTAAAAACCTTCTCAAAGGCACTGTTCCAAGTACACCCAGGCACAATGCACACTGAGTATCATGCACTGAGAACAAAGACATAGTTGAAATATTTCTCAATAGCAGATGTGAAAGAGGAACCATAATCTGTTCTGAAGTTTCCAGATAAAAGAGTAAATATTCTAGAATGAGTTACAACATGATGCCCAGCACCCCTTCAGCTAGCTGCTGTGTGCATCACAAACCTTTTGAGACCAGACATATCAATAGTACTATCATCCTGAGGAGATCCTTAAGCAACCCCCTCCCCCTTCCTCTTCCTCCTCAGGAGACAAGTATAAGATAAGGGAATTTCAGAACTCAACTGATCAATTGCCTGTGTTGAAAGTGATAAGATTTAAATCATGTGACATACTAGACAGTCAATGTAGGTTATCAGTTACTGTTACACTAGCAATTATTCATCACTCCCAAAAAACATTCTCCTCCTCAAAGAGATCTGGGTGGTACTCCACATTCTCACTATATTTATACAGCTGTTTTACTAGTTCATGAATCTGACTCAACAACCACCTTAAGATGGCATCTCTCTAAAATACAGAGCTCAGAAGACTGATTGGAATCAGTAACATTCACAGTAGCAGTATGTTGGCAGATAATACTTTAATCAAGGACTAAGTTATAGCTTAATTATCAACATCTTTCCCTTTATGATTACTACAGAAGCCTAACTTAACTGGAAGGGTATTCCCCCTCCTTTGGCTTTTTATACTTAAGAGAATGTTAGATCATTAGAAGTGGTAAATTGTTGAGCTATTCCCTGTGTAAAAATACCATCCATATACATAATTGAAAATATTTTTAAATGCTTCCCAAATTATTCTGACATTTGTCATCACACCATAAAGAATCTGAGCTTAAAAATAATTGACAGCAGCAAAGCTGGTACCTGCATTCAGCACACAAAGTAACAGGTATAAAATGTAGAGAAATTCAAGGAACAGTCTTATAATTCCTTATCCTAAAGCCACTCAGAATTGAAAGGGGTTTGAATGCTGACAGGGAAAAGCCACTGTAGGAAAAACAACTGGCTACAGTAGTGTCCCCTCTTCTCCTCAGGATTTAAGGTAAGAAAGGGAATGCTGCCAGCACTGTATATGCTTTTCCAAGCTTTTGCCATCAGCTTCTGCTGATAGGTAGGCTAGCTAAACATGCCTGACTGATAAATGCAGACTCTAAAGGCAACTGTGGTTTTGTGACCTGTACAATTCAAAGCATAACTAAAACATAATGAAAGGAAAGAACACAATGATTGTCAGGTCTCTGTTTATAATTCCTGAAAAAAATAATTACAAGAGTTTTAACTTATGAATGACAGTTCAGCCCATTATGTGAACACAAGGTACTTCTGGTTACTTACTGGACAGCATTCTTATTAGTTCCTTCTTCCACAAGGTGAATACTATCTACAAAGCTGGGCATGTCAACCACCTTTAAGGAAGAAGCAATACTTGTATTACTTGCATCTTGTTCAGCATTAATTGTAATGCTTATGTCTTCTTTAGAAATTTCTTCATCCTCTTTTTTCCCTTGTGGTATGGAGTCATCTTGTTTTTCTGAGGCTGGATTCCAAAATAAACTAGCACCTAAAAGAGAATTAGGGATTTACCTGTTTAAAGGGACCCTTTGGCTTTGTAAAGCAAGAGGAGTAATTTCTTCACATTCAGTTGTTTGGTGGGTTTTCTGCTTTTTAGAAGTGATTTAAAGTTTAGCACAGCTACGAGTTCCCAAAACATCAATCAAGTCCTAATTTCTTCCAAAGCATACTTGATGAAAATGAATTATTGCATTAAAGCATTTTCATGCATTGGCCTTGAGCCAATTTGAAAATTTCCTCAAGACTAACCACAACATTTCCATGGATTTAACAGGAACAGATACATGAATATGTAGCTTTACAGACACAGCTGCCTAACATGCTAAAATTGAAGCAAATAGAGTCTCCAATCCATGTATGTAAAAGCATGGCTTGCAATAAATATCAAGATTATATTTAATTGGACACCAGATGGGAGAGAAGTTAGTACAATATTTGGAAAAGTAATAATTTTAAAAAGCAGATTTTTTTTTCCTTCAAAAAAAGTACAATTTAAAATACAAGACCTCAGAAAAATAATTCTTTTCATTGCAGCCTGAAGACAAAAGTATCTCCAGCCTAAACTTGCTAATAACACCTAGAGAACACAAATGTTTCCCTGTACCTAAATGCATGTTTGTATGCATTCAGCAATATTGCAAAACATTCCCTCCCTGGGCAAATACAAATCACAGAAACGTCCAGAAAAAGCAAGGCTGGTCTGTTTTTAAAGAATGAAACCATTACCTGTGCTGACAGCAATGCTCACACTTTTCCTCATGTGTGGAGCTGGTGAGGACTGGGTTTCCATAGAAACAGGGTCCCCTCGCTTCTCAGGCTGCAGAGCATGGCTGGCTGCAGCTGGTTCAGGGGAACAAGCCTGGCGAGCCTGTGCTTCCAACAAGCGCTGGATCTGCAGGATCAGAAAGTTATCATGTGTACCATAAACCACAGAGTGCAGTGGGCAGCAGGGATTGACTAAAAAACTAAGCACTTGAATGACTACATTAGGCTCTGCTAAGATCTGGGTTCAACTCCAGGCTGCGTTGCCACACAAGGCTGATAACCTCCCAGTCCTCAGCAGCGCAGACGGCGTCTCTCAAACCCCTCATTCTGGTGTTGGCAGAGCAAGGAAGAGGTTTTAAGCACGTTGGCAGAACTACAGCAGGACAACTTGAGGAAAGCCTATTTGCACTACACTTGTTGGAAGTGATCTCTGTCCCTTTCATTCATACACAAAGCCTGCTGCCAACTCACCAGCCAAGCATTTATGCCAACTGCCCCCTACACCATGCTAAACCAATTTTGTGTTAATTACAAAACTAAGCACTTGAATGACAAAATTGAAGTTGCCCAGGCAATCTTCATGCTAGTGTTTGAATCCACCAAATAGTTCACAGCTCCATGGAGAAACATCCTAACAGAGAAGGTTGCATTTATACAGCAAGGAGGAGTTTCCCTCCCTCATGCACAGCCCATGCTTTGAGAACAGCTATATCCAAACCATATATTCCAGTTGCAATTTTCTGGTTTAAGCAGGAAAAACCTGCATTGTGAGCAACTGAACCAACTTTCCTATTCCTATCATTCATCACCAGCAGCAAAATTTGACCTCTTATCCTGCAAAATAAAGGGCCAGCACTAACTCAAGAGGTCAGTGTTTTGAAGCAACGTAACCTGGTATTGAAGCAGAACTTAGGGGGATGAGCAGAGCCCAGTTTTCCAGCCCAGCAACAAACATGTAATGAATCCTGCCAGTCTGCTGCAGGCAAACTGACATTTTCTAAGCAACAGCTTCAATAGCTGAGGAAGTTGCAGGCTTGAAGGTGGACAGAGCAACACACAAGAATGTTCTGTGTTTCTCCTGTACATTCACAGTAATTTCAAAGTCTAAAGCTTAGGCAGTAAATTATTCTTAGACAAACACATATACACACACACATATATATAGAAACATTTATATAGAAGGCATACTAGTCTCCATTATAAAACAGTCTGCCAAAAGAGAAACCTTCACATTATGGAAATTCAACTAGGAAAGAGTAGAATAGTTTTCATTTAAGTGACATCAATTAGCAGAGCTCATTAGGAACCCCTTCCATCCCCAGACTGCAGCTGATATAACAGGATCTCTTGTTCCAAGAAGGACATACAACAATTAAATTAATTCCTTTGGCAAAGGAACTATCAAAGCATAATCACCAAGAGGGCAGAGAAAGCTGCCTTCCACAAACCTGAGCTTGAAGTAATTTGAGTTGTCTGTCTTGTTCTGTAAGAACCCGGTAGGCATCTGGAGATAATCCCATCATCCCGTTATCTGATCCTGCTTTAGAAGCAGGCAGGTGCCCACACGGTGAGTGGGCTGCACAAAACTGTGGACTAGGAGGGCTTGCACCTCCAAGGAGCCTTACTCCAGGGGATACACAACAGTCAGGAGAACAGTTCCCCATTTTCCCATGATACCCCATGCTTAAAGGGCTGCTTGTGGTATATCCTGGATTGCAGCAAATATTTGGACAAATGATATTTTGATGGAGCACTGCACATGGATCCTGTTGAGTCATCTCCAATTGGATTTCTGCTCCATGCTTGGGGTTCATTTTACCAACTCCTTGCCATGAGTTTACTGGATTATATTGGACAGCAGCAGGAAACTGACAGCCACACACACCTGCTGGACAGCAAGGTGGCACTTGAACCGGCACCTGCAGTTCTGGTGGTCTTCTGCAGCTCTGAGGTGAAAAAGCAGAGGTGTAGAGAACTGGTTGTGCAACAGGAGGAAGCTGCTTGGAACTGGATACTGATGTTCTAACTGAAGGCTCTCCTGGCTGTGCAACTCCATCAGGATTCAATGCAAACCTTTCTGGTGGCTTTCTGGGGTGATGGACAGATGTATCTGGGGAAGGCCCACTACAAGGGGTCGATGGAGAAGAGGATCCAGAACTTTTCTGTGACTGAGGACAGGCTTTCTTACTGTGCAACTGTTGTGGTAGAACTTGCTTTCCTCTGGAAGGTCCTGAAGTTGTAATTTTCTGGTTTAAATGGTATGGCAATTGCCTCAAAGAGGGATCTCCCATATTAGCAGAGGAGTGTTGCTTGTCTTCAGTGTGCTGAGTGGGGTAACATGTAGATCCCAAGCAGCATCTCTTTTTAACAGGCTGATTTAGTGCTGAGGGTAGATTTTTAGCATTTGAAGTCCCCATGGGCTTGGGCAATTGTCCTGATTCTATGAAACTCCCATCCAAAAGCAGCGACAGTTCAGGAACTGAAGGAAAGATCCTGGTGACCTGAAGCAAGTTCAAGACAATTTTAAAATACTGTCTTTTAGCTCTTCACATGCAGAATTTCAAAAATACTTTAATTTAAAAACAATGTATGATCATCGTCAACTGCAAACTAAGTACAAAGATTTAATACTTTTCTAAAGATTGGAGAATCCAGATACAGAAAACACAGTGAGATCTCTAGGATTATTCGTCAAAGACAAAATTGCTTTCATACAGCACAGTAGCCATGCCCACCAAATGAATGCTTGTGTCATCCTGGAGCACATGTCAGAGTATTTCCCCTTCAAGAAGTAGACTATGTGTTCCCTCTTACTATTCTTAGATCCAGTAGGTAGGTGCAACAGAACATATTTAATAATCCACAACTGTCACATCCTTCTAGACCTATGCTGTATGAGAGCTGACATTTCACTGTATTTGTTTATGCTTCAGTAAAAGAGGACAGAGCAGCAGCTCTTTATTTCATTTATCCAGAAATAGGCAAAAAGTTCTCTTGCCTCTATCTTCACCTCAGAAATCATGGCTTTCCATTTAGCAATAGTAAGATTCCCAAAGCAAAACCTATTTCTGTTCCCAAATCCTAGCACATACAATTAGTGCCCATAATCCTGAAAAAAAGGCAGGTTAACTACAGCAGGAGTTGTGACTCTTGGTCCATTTCTTCAGTTCCATTTTCCCCTGCTAGGGCTTTGAGACAGCTTTATACTCTCCAGTTCTCTTAGAATGAGGTTTGCTGCCTTAAGTATCACATGTGAGATGCCTAGAACAATTATTTAGTTACCTGTTGAGTCACTGGGTGAGGACTTGGAATTGGCCTGGGGGATAAATCTTCATCTTCTACTCCAGAGTCATGATCGCTTGCTGACAGTTTGCTGGGTGAACAGCCTTGAGTAGAACTAAAACCAACATACATCAAACTGAAAACATCTGCTTGTCAGGCTTGGCAGCAGCACCATGAATCTCTGTTTTTCACTATGCCATCTACAGTGCAGTATAAGCATCATTTTTCCCAAGAAGCAGTTGCTATACATTTCCCTGGTTAGCTAGGGAGTTCACACAGCAAATGTTTCCAAGATCAAACAGTTAAAATACAAATGTTGGGCAAAAAGATACTAACCTCCCCCCCAGACACACACACACCCCTTGTAACAGACTTTCTGATCACAAAGCACTGATTTATATTGAAAAGAGGGAGTGCTACAGGAAAGATTGTAATATTGTTTAAAGGAAAATAAATGTCATCTTACAGTCATGCATAAAAATTTGATAAACAAGTCAGGTTCTTAACAATCACTAAGTTTCAATCTATCCAGGTCTCACAGGTCTGAAAAGGAAAAAGGAATTTTTACCAATTTAAGTAGATTTCAATTAGAGATTAGCTTCCAGGGATGGATGTCACAAAGCTTAACACCACGAACTAAGCTCTATCAGTAAGGAAGCCTTTTCATAATGAGTCACTGTATAAATTACACCAGCATCAAGAGTGGAACTATGAGTAGTTTCTCATGGAACATGGTCAGATTGACAGTTTTACTTGAAGAATATTAACTAGGATTAAACAAAAGTACATAAACAGATTTTAATGCAAGATGATCACTGTATGCACAGCCAAACTGACACCTGGCACAGCAGAGGTCAGAAAACCCTCATCCAAGAAATATTTTGCATGCAAATAACATCTGAAAGATTTACCTTCTGATAGGAAGTTTCTTGCAAACTCTGCTGAAGAACTCAGTTTCTGCATTTTGGTTTTCTGCACTCAACTCAAACTGGATAGAGCTCTTGTCTGAAGGTTCCACATTCTGGAATGAAATTTTCTGTATTTGTGAAGCATGAAGCTTTCAACATCTCATCACTGAGGTATTACTCCTAAATAAATAGCTTTAAGGACATTTATATCTCATTATTTGCTGCTTGTCCTCTATTTTCAATTCTCAATTCTTTCACCACTACAAGGAGGGAGGCAACTTCCCTTCCTGCTTAACACTGTTCCCCCTCTAAAGTAGTTGGACTAATTATAGCCATGAGCAGATGCTTCCTTGTTGTAACTGCTTCGACACTTTTCCACAAGCCTTCACCACTATAGGAAACAGCAACAGTTCCTACACTGTTTCACACACCACAGCCAGGCAAGTCCTGGGGGCAACAGAAGTGAGCCTCTGTTAAGCAGCTTGTCACCTCCAGAAAGCTATACTGTACCTCAGCTAAAGGTGGAGGCAGCTCTGAACAGGGAAATTTAATTGGAAAGAGAACAGCCTAGGACACACACATTACACTAGCTGCTTCTCTACCAGAGAGCAGATTAACAATTCAACTTCAGGTTCCTCACAAGCTCAGGAAAACACATCAGAAACTGAGATTTCCTAGAATTTCCTCAAACCTTATTATCTCCCAAGCTTCTATATCAAATTCTTTCAAAGAGTTACTTTGCCCAAAGATAAAATTGTTCCTGCTTTGTTACTGTAGCACAGCAAGAGATCTGCAGATTAGTAACCACTAAAGTCCCTTTTTACATTCAACTTCAAGCAGAGCACAAGTTACCTAGCTTTGCTCTCCAGAAAGCACTGATATGCATCATCCATAGAGGTTGTTAGATGTGTCCAGCATGCACATAGCATACCAGATCAACAAATGCTATAGGAAATCAGAATCTTCACTCACAAAGCCAAAAGGTCACTAGTAAGAAGCAGCACTAACCAAGTCCAACACAGCACACTACGTTTTAAAAA
Source organism: Hypotaenidia okinawae (assembly GCA_027925045.1). Lineage (NCBI taxonomy): Eukaryota > Metazoa > Chordata > Aves > Gruiformes > Rallidae > Hypotaenidia > Hypotaenidia okinawae. The sequence continues at coordinate 24,672,025 of BSDF01000009.1, forward strand.
GACAGATTCTTAATGCTATTAGAAAAGTGAGCTTTGGAGGTCATCTCAACTTGAGACAAACTGAATTTACAGTTATTGCTGTAAAAAGGCAACTTTATAGAGCTACATTATTTTCAAATACTGCAGCTCCATGTGAGTCAGATTATAGTGATTCAAATACTTACACTAGAAGTCTAATATTAAAGTGCCATGATGTAGTAGGAAGCCAAGCCACTTACTTTGAAGAGGTGTACTGTTTCATTGCAAGTTAAGATCTGAAAGCCTAGTTCAGTCTGTCCACTGCATGGAACGCACTCATAAAATTCTGGTTCCTTGTGTGTCAATGAATAAAGCACAATAAGAAAACTCCCAGATTCTGAAAAAACCCTAAAATAGAAAAAAATCCACATCTTAAAAGCAAACAGGAAGGCCCTTAGTTTCTCAACAGACAAGACACCACACTGTTTAGCAAACTGTTGAATCACTGTGTTTTGAGTGGTACTGAAAGATGGGCTTATGACTGATGCTACATTGTCAGACTCAAAGCAGAGAAATGGGAATAATCCATCCATTCTCTAGTTCAGACCATTGGGATCACTTGAGTACTTTAAATGAATTCCAGGAAGACCTCAATCATACCATAAAACATCTGTAAAAATGATATTGTGGTGGGGTTTAATACTTAATTGAAGATTAGTAGAAAGAAACTAAATATTTCAGTTATGCCTAAAAATTCCAGAAATGTTCATTAGCAAACAGATTATTTCTTTTTTTTAAAGAAAAGTGATACTGGAGGTTTTTTCCTACAGTTTAAGAACAGTGGGTAACAGTCAACATTTAACACAAAAGATGAATCAGGAAGATAACATGCAATTCCATGAAAAGGGAGTACAACTTTCAAAGCAAGCTTTCTTTTTACAACATTTGTTGGGATAGAGGTGTTACTGGGGTTTTTCATCTGGGTTGGGTTTTTTAAAGTAAAATATGTGATAAAGAAAGCAGTAGGAACAAGATGCATATAAATCTTTTTCAAGCAACTTAAAAAATTTACTTACAACTCAGGAGTTAAAAATGTATGATGCACAGATTAAGTGGTTAGTCTGCAGAGGTTAATTCTGTTTGCATGGTTCATCAAATCTGCCTAATCCACTTTCCAAGATGGAATCAGTGAAAGTTAATGAGTCAAGCATCTAACTTGCCTATCTAATAATCTAATTGGGCTCTTATCAATATTTGGGCATATTTAAATTAAGGGAAAAAAGTATTTTCTGCAATTACAGACACATCTCATCACCAAATGTGGTTTTATTTCATAATTTAAGAGCAAGTGTGGTTGAGCAGAATAAATTCTCACACATATTACATATCTTAAAGTTTTGTTTACCTGAGGAACACTTAATTTATAGATACCAGAACTCCCTCCCAGCTTCCATACAAGTAATAACTCAGCAAATGTTACAAGTGAAAAGATGTTGAGAATGAGGAAAGATTATCCACTACACATCACAATGAAAAAAAAAAAAAAGTAAGAGCATAAAAACCTATAAAACAAGAATATTTAGCATAACATAGTATCAGCTGCAAATCAATGTGTTTCAATATGTTGTCAGACACAAGCAGGGAGAAAGCCTGTATCAAACACTCCTAAGAACAATCCAAAACCAACCCCCCACCATTATTTAGTGTTTCCTGCTTGCTGGTCTTTATTTCTTGTGACCTTAATAATATTAAGGTTCACCTTCTTCTGCCTTTGAGGTGTCAGCACAGCTCTAACACTTCTGTCATAAGAAATTTCTGAGGCAGAATTCAAAACCAGCCAGAACAATTAAAACAAATAGCCCCACCTCCTAAATCACAAGAATTCCCTCAAATATATTTGAGTAGAGACCACGTTGCCATGCATTTCTGTGGAAGACACTTTCAGGCAGCCAATAACTTCTATGTTTTGTAGATAAAAGTGACTTGCCTTTCTTGAATTGAAGAACTGAATAAGTATCTCAAGCAGCAGGCCCAGACTTGAGGAGTACAAACATGAGTAACTCCACTCAGCCAACTAAAAGTAAGAAGAAATATCCAGTTAGAGACAGATCTATCACCAAGTTTCCACTACACAAGCCCTCAAATACATCTCAAATCAGTATGTGTATTAATCTGTACAAATGAAACCAAGCACTTACACTCCAACTAACGGCAGAGCATAAGCCTTGGGGTCAGACTCGAGCAGCAAAAGCAATTTTCGTGTCTGGTCCATAGTAAGGTAGCTGAAACAAAGCAGAATTTGCATTTGATTGGGGGTTTTAGTATTTTGGAAGTCATTCTTTCAGAGCAATAAGAAAGAGACAACAAGTTCAGAAAATACTGTGAGAAAACAGTTCAGAAAAAATTAAAAACCTTCCTCCTCCACACTTACAGTGATTCCTCAGCTTTCCATCCAGTCCCTGTGTGTCAAAGAATTATAAACCACCATGTTTTCTTAATATTATGGTAGTCACAACAAATCCAAAATTGCAAGTCATGTTAAATTTGAAGCATGACTTTCAGAGAGGCATTCACAAGGTCCAAATAAAGTTATATTCCATTCTTTCAAATTCTTTCTCTGATCTACCCTTAGTTCCTCCTAGTAAGTCACCTATCAGTCAGAATGATTTCCCAATACCATTTTACCAGCATGATTAACTGAAAAAGCTTTTATTCACATTAATATGATTTCAATTTTAGAGCCAGCACTGATATTGTTTAAAAAGCTGGATGCTGTTTACAGACATTATGTTCACCTGAGGTGCGTGTCCCCCACCCCAGTAGAAAGATCCTTCTACTGAAGCCAAAAGCAAGAACTATACTTATCTAGTTAAGATTTTTGCCCCACACCATTTCCTGTTTATAATGATTTATATTTTTCCAAGGCCAAGAAGTTTCAATAAGTTTTAGCATCACCCTTTACTCACCCACATTTATAAGTTCCTTGAACCTGTGCAATATTCATAGGACTATTCAGATTTCTTGCTAGGGCTGTGGGAATAATTGGGACAGACTTCACAGGTGTATATTCCAAGATATTTGCTGTGGTAATAGAAGCCCAGTAAAAATTAAAATGTAGATTATCCAGGTTTTCTGTGAAAACAATGTGAGCTCTAACAGTGAGCATCTTAGAGAGATCCAGTGATTCTTTACTGGACAGACTGTGCTGCAGACCCTAGAAACAGGGAAAAGAGAAAAAAGTTAAGTACACTAAATTGTCTTCATATGTCTACTGTGATTCAAGATGTATTTAAAAAACTGGGCTGATTTAAATAGCACAATAATTAGTAAAAATAATAGCACCTAGAAGGCTCAAGGTGATCTGTCAAAGTTTTCTTACTTGCATGCAAGAAATCTGTATTTTAACATCTGAATGTATTATCACAAGACAATTTAGATATGAGAAAGCATTATTTGCATGCAAAATACAAGAGTAGCTACAGGCAAATATGTAGAAGAATGGAAGGTGTATTTACTAGATTATATGTCTACAGCAGAGCACAGAAGTGGTGACAGGCACACATTTCAGCTATAACTTCTAACCTACACGGACTGTATAGGCTTTCATGCAAGTCACTTGCCCAACAATTTTTATCAACAATTGCACAAACACTGCAACCCATTTGTGACAGATTTGAAAGAAAAAGACCTGTATTTTCTTGTTTAAGTAAGTTTGCTGTGATCGTTGTTGTCTTTTAAGACTATATGGGTCTTAAACACCCATGAACACTAACTGATTTAAATAGTTTGATATACTTTTCAGTGCCACTTGACCAACAGAATCTTCTTGCTTCAGCCACAATTTTGCCACATTTGAAACTGATGGCAGCTCAAAATCAAGCCCTCTGTATAGTCCAGTCTCCTGCCCAGAAGACAATTAAGAGACACAAAAGTTGTCAAGAGCTGTCTACCTTGAAAGCCAAGCTGATATCTTCAGCACTGTGCACTGTAATATTATCTGAAGAAGATCCCCAGGCATTAACTGTACATGGAATCACAAAGTCTCCAGGAAGAGATGCAGTTGGCATTTTGCCTGATCCACCAGCAACTTCCCGACCCGGATCCAAACGGTCTATTGTCAGCGTGACACCTTCCCCAGCTTTAAAATAAACAAGCAACATTAAGCACCCAAGAGTAACAACTCAGGTTCTCCTCAATAACAGCTGACCCAACCAAGAAATAGTGCCTGTCTACCTGCCATTTAAAGTTACCTTCATCTACTGCAAGAGTCCCAAGCAAAAAACAGGAAAACACTTTCTTCTCATTCTGCTTCGCATGGCGATAGGCAAGGCGCAAGGTTTTCTCCATCACAGATAACACTGGGTTTCTAAAGAGAGACAATAAAAAAAGCTGAAGAAACAAATGATTTAAATACTTTTTTCCAAAGTATTTAGATTGCAACAGCTTCTACTTTTTTCCCCTTGCAAATACAATATACAGAAATAGTCCAAAGCCCTAAACAGCAAAAAGAATTAGCAACACTGCTTAAAATGTCAATGGGATTTTATCTTGTGTTCTGTGCATCACTCCAACTGTTTGTATTCAAGAAAGCCATATTTTAACTGGAGCAGCTCCATAGAATTCTATGTATGATCATCTTAACAAGAGTATTTCAGCTTGACAAGTACAGCAACCCAGTATCAGAGGGGAAAGAGTTTTTACTACAGAGAATAAATAGCAAGAAGACAGAAGATCTTTTTCTTTCTATAGAGAATAAATAATGAAATAGAAAAGCTTTTTCATCTGAAGGGCAACATTGTCACAAGAACTAGAGAAGAACACAAGTGAATTACATTAACAGAAAGTGGACAAACTTAGAAACACTAAGACCAAGACACAGAACCTCTAAAAAGTCCCCTAAGTTTAAAGGGTAACTAGGCCAAAAACCATCACTAGTTTTGATGCAGTGCTCTCTCATTTTAGCACAGCATTTAGTGAGGATGCTTAAAGCAGCAGCAGACTGGGCTCAACAACACAGGAAATCAAGTATGGAGAAAGAGGAGGCAATTATAAAAATCATTATTTAGAAAAAAAAAAAGAGGGAAGGGTAGCAAGTTTGGAATCTAGGTAGTAAGTACATTATTTTAGCTTGAGATAGCTTATCTGATTTTGACTTGGAAAGAGGTCAAAGTTGAAAGTGAAGCTACTGGTTTATGTGAGTACTGTGACAATGGCTTGTATCCTACTTGCTGAAGATTAACTAAGCAAAGTGCCTCTGCAAAAATAACAGTAATTTACTTAAAACTCCATTAAAACTTGGAGGCTTCAATTTTAAGTCAAAGAACATTACATGGCAAGGACAAGTGAGATGCCTCTCTGACCCGTGTGCAAGGGCTGTCCACCCTTTTATCCACCTATATGCAGGTACTTGCTTTAACAACTACAGGAAGATTTTTATTAAACAACATAAAAACTGCCCAGTTCAGTAACAAGGATAATTTTTTTCCCTCCATTTGTTTTACAAGTTAGAGTTGTGAATTTCTAGGGCAGGGTATTCCAACTGCTTCCAATTTGCCTCCAGACTCATTCTAAAGAAACAGAAATCAGAACTTCTGGCATTTTAATGCAGATCCCTGAAGTGAGCAATCTGCTCCTTAAATTTTACTGGAAACATGCTATCTGTATCCAAGTTTGTCAAAAGTATTTTTTACTCTGCAAATATTTAGAGAGAAGGAAAAACACGTTAAAAAACCAAACTGTAATCCCATACTTACTTTTACACCTTTCCACATGGGAAGGAAACTGAAAGATATTGTCAGTTACTTCAGACTGAGGCACCTTCAACCCACCCAACTGCAATTCACGACAGAAAGGGAAACTCAAATCTTTCCAATGAAAGTCCTGTTATACTTAGAATGAACAGACCAGTTCTTTCTTTTTCCTTTGTACCTTGTCATACACAGGCCTCCAAAGATAATGAGGCTTTGAATCATATAAATCTTAACTTATTTTAACCTCCAGTCACTTAAAAAAAGATTATTCATACCTGTAATAGGTGATATGTGAGCCAATGACATCACCCCTAGGGACTGGGTCCCAAAGTGCACGCTTTGACAGAGGGAAACTGAAAGGGACCATCCTTTTGGGGACAGACCTGGGAAGAAGATCACAGAGGCAGGAAATGAAGATAGATTAAGCTTTGTACATTATAAATAGTATCTATAAGAAGAAACAAGGTAATTACACCATAAGAATAGGATGCATAAGCTATTGGTATTTTTTTTTCCCCCTGCTTCAAGTCTAGGTCAAGGAAGCAGAAACTTTGTCCTGTGAAGTTGGCAAGGATATGAATTACAAAGTCAACACTAAACTTTGATTTCCAACCTGGCGGCTCCTTTATGTAAACTTGGGAGATGTATAGGCCAAAATTCACGTTTGCAGATAAAGCTCCAGAAACAGAGGTTCTGAATTATGGTAGGAAAGGAAAAGGTTATCAATCATTAGAAACTCCCATAGTATACAAAAAAAATAATCTTGCTTTAGCAAACTTAAGTTGATCAGTTGCTTTTAAAAAGCCAGTATTCAAGCCATTTAATCTTTGACGACTTGTGGAATAAAGCCTTGGCTTAATTCAAACGATATGGTGCAAAAAGGCTTGGAAGAGGCCTGAAGAAATTAGCACCTAATCACACAAACTTGTGTACACAGGCAGGATTACACTTTAAGAGTTGCCTAAACCCAGAATATCAAGTAAAATACAAAGCATTTGCCAGTCCACACCATGACGGCAAAAGAGCTTCCTCTGCAGGCATCCGAAGCATCAACCTTTGCCAAGGCGCTCTGCATTTCCTCTAATGCCCAGGAAACAGCTTTATTTGTAAGGCAGCCCTCAGAGCACCTCACAGACCTCTCACATTCCCAGCGACCGCCAGCCGAGTCCCATTAAAAGGGGTAAATCAGAACAAGTTTTAATTGGGGCAGGTAAAAGGGCAGACTTTTTTAAAGCCCCGCTCTTTTCAACAGCTTCTGGCAAGCACGGAACAACCGCACCCCCTGCCCAGAGCCACACCCGCAGAGCGGCACCGGGCCCCCACGGGCTGGGGGCGACGAACCAACTCCCCGCCCCTGGCCGGGAAAGGCACGGCGGACCCTCCCAGAGAGCGGTTTCCCGACGCGGAGCGGGTACCTCAGATCCGCGCCGGGCAGAACAGGGTCCACGCGAGGCGGCCGCAGCCCTGCCCCCTCCTCTAGCCCCAGCCGCGGGGCACCGGCGGCAGGCAGCGCCCAGGAGCGGGGCCTCCCCGCAGCAGCCCCAGCCGGGCGCTGGAGGGGGCCTGCCAGGGTCGCCCTAAGGGAGGAGGGGAGCGGCCAGCGACCCCCTTCCCCAAAGCTTAACTGCCCCGCGCTGCCTGCAGGAAGGCACTGAGAACCGCCCGGTCTCCCGCCGCTGCAGGACCGTCCCGCCCCGCTCCGGCGCCGTTCTCAGCCCACGGACGACCGACGCCTCAGTCCCCTGCCGCCAACGGATGCCAGCCAATCAGAACGCAAAACCGGCAACGCTCCCGCCCCTCCTGCCTCCTTCAACCCAATCAGCGCGCGGCAAGGAAACGCTCTTCTGACCAATCAAAGCGCACCCCGGGGAACCAACCGCCCAGCGCGCGCGCAGGGGGTTTAAAAACACCACCGGCCTAATAAACGGCCAGCGGGAGGGCGGGGAGCGCGCAGGCGCAGTGCGGCCGGGTTGCTATGGTAGCGGGGGCGCCGCCGTCTTCGGGCCAGGCCCGCGGAGGCTGACTGGGCCGACAGCGTAAGCCGGCACGTCCCGCCCCGCCTGCTCGGTCCTGCCGGATCGTCTCTCTGGCCTTGCCCGTTCCTCGCCGGGCGTCTCGGAGCGTGAGTCACGGCTTGCGCGCGGGCACAGCCGTGTGACAACCCGCGGGATCGGGGCTGCCCTGGCCCGGCTACTTCGCCTCCATCCCGCGGGTCACTCGAGCTGAGCCTTTACCGGCGCAAGGCAAGCTGCGCACCGGATTGAGAGGAGGCAGGACCGCGCACGGCAGGCCAGAGGGCAGCCGCGCCGCCGCGGCGAGCTCCGGTTGGGAGAGCGGCGGCGGCCGCCGGCCCCGCGCGCACGTGCCCGCCCCTCCCCTCCCGGTCGGCGCGCGCCGCCGGAGACCCGGAAGCACTTTCCCTCGGCGGGGACGGCTCAGTAGCGGGCGCGCGGCGGCGGCTCCGCCTCAGCTCCATCCCCAGCCCTAGCCTTGGTGCCCGCCGCTCCCTGCCTGCTCCACGGCCGCCCGCTGGCCGCCGCCCCGCCGCCGCTGTCCTGCTGCTGCTCCGCCGCCGCCTCCTTCTCCTCATGAAGCCCGTCGTCGTCTTCGTCCTCGGCGGGCCCGGGGCGGGCAAGGGGACGCAGTGCGCTCGCATCGTGGAGGTGAGGGCAGCGGACCCGCCGCCGGGGTGGTGGTGGGGGGTGCTGGCGGTACAGGACTACGTGTCCCGGCGTGCCGGGGAGCCCCGGCTGTGGGGGGCTCTCCGGGTGCGGGCGCGGGTCGCGCTGGGAGTTGTAGGCACCCCCTCTCCCGGCGGGGTCTGTGCTGCTCCGTGGGGTCGTCGCTTGGGGGAGCGTGTTCCCCTTTCCGCGGCCCCTGCGGTCCTGGCGCTCGTCTGGCCCTGATCTACCCCCAGCCCCTTGGACGCGATGCGAGAAATATGACTGCCCCGCACCTCCTGCTAGCTGGGGAAGCGATAGGGCCAGCCCCCGCCCCAAGCACACCACACTTTTCCTCCCCGCTCCCTTTGCGGTCCCCGTCAGGCGGCCTAGCCGAGGGCCCGGCCTCTTTCCTTCTGCTTCCCCCTTCTCCTTAGCCCACGGCGGGGTCCCCCTCCGCCGGCAGGTCAGCCTGTGCTGGCACGCCCTGGACAGCGGGACACCCGCTCCGGCCTTGGAGGCCGCCCCAGCGTGGCATTAGGGATCAGCGGATCGGGCGGGAGCCCCTTGGTGGAGGGGTAGGATGGCCGCCCAGGAGAAGTTCCGGGCTGCCTGGGCGGGGGTGGGTTGTCAGGCCGGTCTCGCAGCCCAGCTGGCGTGGGTGGCTCTTCATTCCGCTTGGCCACGTAGTCCCTGCGGCTGCTGCCACCCGAATGCCTCCGGCAGCCGGTTTTGTGGCCTGGGAGTGGAGGCGATGTGGTTTACAGTGGTTGGGACTTTATTGACTTTCAATATGTGAGATCAAGGTCCATATCTTCTGAAGCCTGTCCCATAAACGTAACAGCTGGTACAGTAGACGTTGCAGGGTGTTGGCTTTCTCACCCCGTGCCATCTCGGTGAGTTGTGAAAGTGAAGTGCTAAAAATAGAATTCAGATTTTATTCTATGAGGGGGTATAATAAGAGGTCAAAGGATGTCCTGACCCCACAGATGGTTAAGCTTGTTCTCTCTTTTTGAAGAGGTCAAACTGAGAGTGTAGCTTGAGAGGACTTTCTGCTGTATTTTTCATGCCTTCAGTTTTCTAAATACATTTTTTCATCCCTTTGAGGTAGAACAAGCCTCTAAGAAAGATCTGAGAACGCTATGCGGTGTAGTACTGTCCTTTGAAAAACCAGAATTCAAGGGATCATTACACTGTATTCAGGTGGATAATTACAGAAATAGTTAAGGCTGAAAGCTTTCCAATATGTATATTGGATTTGAATCAGCCTGTTGGGTGGTTTTTTTCCCTGAGCAGTTGTATATATTTTTTCTTACCAAAGGCCATGTAGGATCAAAGCTTATCTACACCTGCACTGAAAGAAATGAGAGAACTGTAGTGACATCTGTGTTTCTGAAATTGATGGTGGGGAAAAAAACCCAACTCCTGGTACATGCATGTTTTGTCTGTCATCTATTCTGGTGATGCCCTGGCAGTACTGTTACAGTTTATCCACGCTGCCATTATATCCCAGTCCTCAGTGTTGTATAACTGAATTATGTGAATTTGGTCCAGACTGAAAAATACCGTTATGACTTTAGTTCTGAAGTATCTTAACCTCAAATTACAGACTCTCATTCAAACTGGCTTATTCATTAAATTAAATTGTGGAGTGAAAGGTTCGTAGTGCTCATAAAGTCTCTTTGGTAAGGTCAAATTCTGTCCCTGGCACATAGCAAACAAATGAACTTAAACTGTAAGGGAATCTTGCAGTCTGTCATTAATGGCTTTCGCCAAACCATACACGTGGCCTCAGGGTGTACCTTGTGTGGCTGCTGCCCTGTGTTTAGAGGCACAAATGCTTTTATTCTAATATAATTGGATACACACCACTTTGGGAGGAGTTCCAGTGACTCATTGCTACTCAAATTGTATTTGCAGCTAAAAATGAAAGAAGAAAGTTAACTATGCTTGTACTGTATTTATTTTGTTTTCTAAGCCTGTTCAAAGATTAATAAATGTAAATTTGCTTTAATTCTGCTAATCCAGTTCGCTGCATGGAAAGAAGTTAGTTGAAATCAGTGGGCTGACAGCAGGGAGCACTCAGACCTGCTGACTGCAAAGGGCGGCCTTCCTGCTGCTCCGCTTCGCAGGACCTGCTGGATAAGCTTTGAGGGAGTCTGACATAGTTGAAAGGAGAGCAGGACTGATGTGGGCCTGCTGGAAAACCTTAGGAAAAGGGGACATGAACCAGAAAGTGTGGATGAAAGGCAGCAGAGAACTACCTTTTTTTTTTTTTTTTTTTAAAGCACACATCCTTGGCCTGGCCCCTGGTAACTCCCCCAGAGAGCTCTGGTGTGGGTGCCTGTGTGCAGTCCGTGCTGCCTTTAGGCTGAAGGTGTATTTTTGTTCAGATTTTAAACCCTGCTGGCAGCTTGCTGCAGAGAAGAAGGGCTGTAGCTGAGTAATAATAAACCTCATTCATCCTTGTTGTAAACGGACTGAATAATATTAGTTTACATTTGGAATGAATCTGACCCAGTATCTTGCTGTAAATCTGAAGTTTGTGCTCAACAAGAAGTCAGTATGAGCTATAAATACTTCTTGATTGCTATTCATACTGGAGATTTGGGCCAGAGCAAATCACATGTGGAAGAAGTCCCGCTCTGCTGAGGTGACATCTTGTATGATTTTGGCATGAAATGATTTTATTTATAAAAAAAAAAACAAAAACCAACAGGGGTAGCTGTATTTTGTAGAGTAAAGGGGGTATTACATACTACCTGGGAATGATTTCTCAAAGGAGTGTTGTAATTGTTTTGCTGACTATGCTTTACATTCCCAGAAAAGGGAGATGGCTGTCACATGTTGTAGGTAAAAAATGTATTTGTCAACTACATGCCTAAATCATAGTTGCTCAATATGTGTGCTGGAGCCCCTCAATCACAAGGCATGGGTTTCATGCCAAATTTGGACCAAAAGGGAGAAATTATTTGAGGGAAGAAGACGCAATAACGAGCGGAAATGGGTATTGACACAGTGTACGAAAGGGAACAGCAGGTAGGTGATTAGGTTTCTTTATCTTCACAGATAAGGTTGGAGGGGACTGCTGAACCAGGCTGGTTTTCTCTGACACGGAAGGAAAACTTCTGTGCATGTTCCACAAACTCACAGAATTGTCTCTGAAATGGAGATGCAGCAGAACGCTGCTCCGGAGCAATTCCTCCTATTTAGGAAGGGATGAAGCAGAATTCCCTCTTAAGTTCTTATCCTCCCTTCTAGCTGTGCAGATTAACTCCTGAAACCTTCCACAGTTGGGTGAGGTCTTCCATCTCCCAGGACCGTTATGTAGCTTGTCCTGTGAGGCAGAGTATTTGAGCAGGTAGTTTGAATGATGTCATTTAACTGCAGGTTCTGTAGGACAAAGGTAATGTATTTTATTGCTGACTTCTGAACTTTGCTTATAAAATGGTTATGGCAACATCAAGGGGAAGGAGGAAAAAAAATGATGTTCTTCAAATCTGTGCAAACTATGTGCTTATGTACTTTGATGTCCCTAACAGCCTTCCTGAAATGCAAAGCTCTTTGCCTGGGGTATGCAAGACATCCCTCTCTGTGTACCCAAAACATAATTCACTTCCACCACAGCCCTATCCTGTATGCTTGTGGTTAAATCTAAAATTAATCCCACAAGGTGGGACACTGAGCCTTCTCCTTGTATAAAAGTGCAAGTTAAAATCCAAGTGGGAAAAGCTGTTTAGCTGCTTTGGGATCTATGATAAGGTGATTTCCTAGGGTGAAGAAAACAATGCAAAGAAGAATTCATGGTATCAGAAACACTCCTCTGAAAGTAGCAGTGGATTTAGGTTTGCTGTCATGCCTTCTGGAAGTCTGCTGGGAGACAGCATTAACTTCCTTGAAATATTTTTTTTTTAATTATTTGCTTTATTTGCTTTAAACTCAGTTCCTAAAATCTCTTTCCAGAGTTCCAAGTATTAGTAGTCCACTTAGCCTTAAAGTTCTCATAGTTGTTTTTTGGAATGTAAGTTTATGTTTCTGTGGAGCTTTTTAAAACATGGTGAGTGATCATATAAATCCTCCCCCTGAAGACTTATCCCTAAATTCTTCCATTTTGCAGAACACAGACTCACTGGGCATTGAATTTGGACTTTCCCAGGCATACTGAGTGCTGTTTTATTGAGCTGAGTGTTCCTGAAGCACTGTTTGCTCCCCCTTTCCTGGGAGCACTATCAGTGGGACCTCCGTTGTGCATTTTGTTTTGCTAATGTGGTTTTTATTTGTTTCCCCCTCCCCAGGCAAGAACATACTTCAAACTAAGAAAATATGTCTTTTTTTTTTCTCATGGGAAGAAGCAGACAGAAGGTCTATGAATGCATTATAGTGGATTTTACAGAGTTGTAATTATATGTGCTAATTGCAAATAGGATGGTCAAAAGCTTTTTAGGTTAAAAAAAGAAATCATAAAAAAAACCCCAAACCCTGAAGGCTTCAGACTTTACACGATGCTATTTTTATTTTAACTAGTTCTTGAGTGGTGTATCTAGGAACATGTAGCAAATTTTGGTTGATTATTAAGTTTGCCCAAGATATGACAGGTTAGAACTAGAGCAATAGAAGTTTGTGTTTTGTTTAGATCTTCAACCCTGTGACTTTCGTTTTCAGAGTGACAATGATAAGCCAAGATAGGAGTCAAGGTCAAAGTAGTAATTTGTGTGTCTCTTGCTTTTTCTTGGCTTCTGTGCAGTTAAGGAGGTCTCAAGCTGTGTGGTTAGTGGGGAGGTGTGTCACTGGACCACACAGGGCTGAATCAGAAATAAACCTTGTCCCCCCTCCCAAAGCTGGCCGTGTAAGGCATCCCAGCAGCAGCCCCTGCACACCGCTGATCCTTACTGCCTCAAGAAGATTGCCAGGGCAGACCCTGCCTTGTTCAAGTGTGACACACAGATGACTCATGTTTTTTCAGTTGCATGTGTTTGGTGTATTTAATAGAAATGAAATGTGTTCTGTCTGGGGACTGGAAGTTGCAAATCCTGGCTGGCAGAAGAAAGTGACTGTGGGACAGGGCAGGTCTTGGGGAGGCTGCAGTCTTGGGTTGTGTGAAGATGTGGAGCATACAGTGGGCACATACCAGTTTGTCCTGCTGAATGGGGACTGATTTACCAGGCCAGTGTAAGACAAGCAAGCAAGCAAGCATCACTTCTGCTCTATGCTGTCGTGGTGCTGAGTAATGCCTCTGTGGTGGGACTAATGGGAACTTGACCTCTCCTTTCCATGGCAAGCAAAGGAGGAAGATACTTGCAGTGAGGCTGAAGACAGCTGATTTTTATCATTTTCATTCACAGTTAATTTTTGAAAGAGATTTGGATTATGGTTCTCCAAATATAAAAATAGTTTTGAAAACAATGAGAACTCTTGTAACAGCAATTTACTGATTTAATTTTTTCTTTCTTTTTATAGACCAGCACGCCAGTCTGCTGGCATAGCAGTAAACGTCATCTCTGAGATAAGTTTTAAAATAGTTAATTCTGTGTGTTCTTTTTTCATCTCTTATCTAAAAATCTGCCCAGATTTTAGGTACTTGGCATCCAAGTATTTGTAAGTTTTTTAAAAGTTTGTTTCTATTTCAAGTCTTCCTTTCAGCCTGACATTAGGAATCTAGCATATATGCATCCATCAAGAAATGGAGAAACTGCTTTTTCATTGTTTGGCAGACACAGTCCTGCTTTTCTGAGTTGGGAGGAGAAGAATTAGGCAGTAGTTGCAACAAGTCACGTTCTGGGGATTGCATCAAGATGTTCTTGGCACTGCTGGAAAATCATGCTGGCACAACACAAACCCCTGCAAGACGCTGCTTTGCCCTGGGTTTTGTGCAGTTACATCCCAGTCCCTTTCGCAAGCTCTTGGGGATGTGTCGATTTTCTCTAACCTTTGCTGAGGGTTTATGTCAGTTGAGATGAAAGAAAACCTTGTGCTCTGTGTGCATTGATTAAAACTGGCAAGAGTAGCATGATCACCACATCTCTGAAGCTGCCTGTGTACGGAGCAGAGCAGCAGCCAAGCCTTTCTCCGGGCTTGTTTGCATTGTTTAAACTGACGTGTTGTCTTTGGCTCTTGACTCAGTACAGTTAACAAATAGATGTTTTGCCCCTGAAGGAGAGGTTTGTTTTTCTTATTGCCTGCTTAATCCATTCTGAAGGTTATTCTGGAATACACTTTTTACTGTTATTTAAAACAAGCCAATGTATGTAACAGCACTTTAAAGCACTCACTTCTTTTACTTTCCTGTTCAGCATTAGAAACTATTTTAGTTTGCTGTTGCAAAAGACAGCAAATTCCAAAAATTGCCTGACTCAATTTCATTTTCATGCCTGAAAAGGGAAATGCCAAGGAAAATTAAATGCTTTGGTAGTCCTCTGAAACCCAAGAGCTTATATTTTCCTCCTGGTTTTGCTTTTGTGGACACTTAATGTTAAAAATACCATAATTCTTTAGCAGGAAGAACTACATGTTAATTTAGGGTTCAACAGAGTAAGGTTTCTTGCTTATAAGGAAAGATTTATTCTGGTTTATGGCTTCTGTAGTTCATACTTAATATTTAGATTTGCAATTAACTAGGCATATCCAAACGCAGTGCACATTAAAACAGGAGTACACTGAGCTTACAGAGGATGTCTGTGGAGCTTTTTCTTCACAGTTATTTAGAGAAAAATCTTGCTTCTTTTTTTCACCATCTGGGTAGAGTTTTGGAGATTAAATTCTGATTATGGCAGAAGTAACTTTCCATGCCTTTGTGGGTGAAATTGGAAAGCAACTTAGAAAGCAACTTAAATGTGTTTTAACGTCACTTAGTGGGTTGTGTAATACTTCTGTTGTACTTAGTCCAGTAGCCAAGTCTTTAAATCCCAAGTTCACAGCCTTAAAAAGTATGTAGTCACATTATTATGCTGCTCAGACACCTTTTTTTTTTAAATTTGCTCTGGATGTTGCTGCAGCCAAGCTGATAACCCTGAATTTTTTTTGCTACTGCTTTTGTTTTCTGTGAAAACATTAGGATGAATATGCATAGGTGTACTCTGGTTTGGATGTATAGCTAGCTTAGGTAGACACGAAGGAGATGTCTTTATGGCCTGTTTTTAGGGGCTATATTAGGTCAAGGAGCATAGTATGCCGGTTAGTTTTCTTGTGGAGTATAAATGAACTGAGAAAATGGTAATTCTGTGCTTTAAAATATCCTTTATAGCAATGCATTTCTCTTCAGTAAAAGTCTATTTGCACTTTTGCACCAGCTGTCAATTTATTCAGGATGGTAAATACCCGAGAAATTCGAGTGCAGTAACTTTGAATGCCATTTTGCATTACCAACTTCTTTTTTTTTTATATGTAGTTTGAGGTGAAAGAAAAGAGTAGTGGTGTTTGCTGTTTTCCTGCATACCCATAGATCAAACAGATAGATTTGGACCTTATCTCTGTGTCCTTTGTTTGCCTTCACCTGCCACATCCTGGTTAGGAGAAGGCAGAAGCCTCCCTTTGGGCTGCCCTGTGGGTTTGTCCTGTTGGTCCCAGGGAAGGAGGTGGCGGGGACAGGCAAGGCTGGGTTTGGAGGGGTGCGTTGTGGGACTGTTTGTGTACCTGTGGTGTTAGATGCAGAGTTATAAGTGATTTGACCAAGGCAGAAAAGGAAGTTGGTGCCAGAACCACAACAGGAACCAAAGGATTTGTGACTCCTGCTGTGCTTGAAACATTCTCTACAGGACCTGAAATCACCTTATGGACTATTTTTTTTTTAGTAAAAATATAGATCAAATAATTTGATCTATTATATAGATCAAATTAGAAACTTGTTGCATAAACATAGCAAGGAAAGGGACTGTCTCAACTTTTTCACTTTGTAAATCAAGGCTTGACCCAGCAACTGATAACCACCTGCAGTTTTTGGGAAGCTGAACTGTTAGGATGAGGTATAGCTTGTATCTAGCCTGGTAATTGTTAAACGTCTCATTGAGCAGTGTAACATTTCAGGAAGTGCCTTGGGGACTTTGAGACAGTGTCATTTCTAAATGTGACAAAATAACCTTTGAAAAGAGGACACAAATGCCTGACCAAAGCTCTGTGGGCTTTTTACCCAGTAATGTCTCTACTGCTGAGCTTTCTGTGCGTACCAACTGCTGTATTTTCAGATCACATGCTAAAGATGGCTATTCCCTGCATTTTTCTGTTGTAATGTGAAGATGTGACATTGTTGACTGATGTTAATGCTGCACATGTACTAATTCAAGGGGCTCTGTGCCTGTTTGTTTTGTATGTTTCAGAAATATGGCTATACACACCTTTCTGCTGGTGACCTCCTTCGAGATGAACGAAAAAGGCCAGGCTCACAGTATGGAGAACTCATTGAGAACTACATTAAAGAGGGAGAAATTGTACCAGTTGAAATAACAATCAGCTTGCTGAAGAGGGTAAGGAAAGAGCTCTTTCCTTGCAGGTTCACTCTTGCAGATTAAGCAACATAGCCAGGGCTGTAATCTTGAAGAATTGCCTCTCCTCTGGTGTGAATAGTATGACGTGGCTGACACATAGGTACACATCGCTGCATGCTGGGCTTCTCTTAGCAATGACTCATGTTTCTTTCTGGCTGGTTGGCCTATGACACCTGATGATCTGTGAGAATGGATTATTTTTATGGCAGGGGGTTGGAACTTGATCTTTAAGGTTGTTTCCAGCCCTAAACACTCTTTGATTTTAATTTTTTAGCAGCTCTAGGAAAATCAGTGGAACTCCATATTTCTTATTTCCCTTACCTAGATTTTGGACTCCTTGGTCAGCTCAGTCGTATTTGTCTGAGGGTAGAGGCCTTAAAGTTACTAAATTTCTCTACTTTTTATCAAAACAGATAGCCAGGTGAAGAAGAGTATCTGCTAATGTTCCTGAGGAAGGAAAAGCTCCAGCCTTTATCCTTATTAAATGTGCAGGAAGACAACCAGAGTATCTCCTTTAAGACAGAAAAGGCCCTGTTGCTCATGGCATTACATTTATCTGGAGGTTTTCAATTAGAATTAACCCTAGATCAGGGATGTTTTGGCATCTTATAGTGTAACAGCACTTATTAGTATCTTGTAGAAAATCGATTTTTAAAGCTGGGATTGTGTTTTATGAGACTTTGAGCTTTATGAAACAGTGAATTCAGAAAGAAGGCTATATTAGGGCATCAGGGAATTAATTAGCATGCATTGAAGGTGAAACAAAAATACATTTTATCATTCTGCAATAATCCTAAAATAAATGCTTCTCAATTTACCATATCAATTTAATAAGTAGATAAACGGTTTTATGTGCAGGAGATCATTAATTGAATTTTCTTTTATCAGGCTATGGATCAAACAATGGCTGCCAATTCCCAGAAGAACAAGTTCTTGATTGATGGATTTCCCAGAAATGAAGATAATCTTCAAGGCTGGAATAAGACTATGGATGGAAAGGCAGATGTTTCTTTTGTTCTCTTTTTTGATTGTGACAATGAGGTAATGAAGTATGTTGTTCTGTAACTTCCTTTCTTGCTATATTCACAATTCCCACAGAATCAGTTGGGAAGAACAGTAAAACTCTGTCAGGTAGTGAAAGGATTAGTGTAAGAGCAGCAGGAAAACTTGGTCTGTGAGTCTTGAGGATGTTTTTGCAGATGAAAAACTGCACTTTTTTGAACTAGCAGGCGGCCCATTACACCTGGTATAATCCTGTGCAAATAAATTATATTGAAGTACTTCAAGCAACTGTATTGTCAAGGAAAATTTATGAAAACTTTTAAATACATTAACAAAATGAGTTAGTTAATTTTCAGAAAACATTAGCCTGTTTAGTCTTAGTTGCTTACTTTAATTCTAAAGTCTTTATTTTCATAGTTATGAGCTGTGCTATAGGATAGCCACTAAATCAACATTTTATTCATCAAGCCATTAGATTACAAGGGCATTTTGGCAGTGATACATTATATTAATTTCACAAGTGTCATGATATGCTGTCTTTACAATAT
The DNA here is from genome assembly GCA_027925045.1 of Hypotaenidia okinawae. Classification (NCBI taxonomy): domain Eukaryota; kingdom Metazoa; phylum Chordata; class Aves; order Gruiformes; family Rallidae; genus Hypotaenidia; species Hypotaenidia okinawae. Next base: position 24,690,420 of record BSDF01000009.1, read on the forward strand.
GTTAGTACCCTTGAGGGATAAAAACTGATATGAGAATCCCAGCACCTTAAGCTGGTTTTCTTCCTTTTACATTTTCACCCCAATTTCCTGAGAAATGTTATTACTTTTTTTACTTGATTACAATTTTTTAATCTTAAAGTTTGGCTTTTTTTCTGGTTTAAAACTTAAATTATTTTTTTAATTGGTGGGATGTTAATTTTTGGCTTCTGATTTCTTTTTTTTTTTTGTACTAGATCTAGCAATAGACAGTAATGCCTACATGATCTTCTGGTTGTTTGTTTTGGTTTTTACTGTGGGAGTACTTTGTAGAAAGATTGATTTTTAACCATTGTCCTGTCACATGAGTAAAAGAAATGTATTTATAAGGTGTATATGTGTCAGGTTTGCTTACTTTCCACTTCAAAACTTAGTTCATTGGGCAGCTTTCACCTGTAACTAGTTCTTCAGCTTTTACTTAGCTTTTGCTTTTTATTTGCTTCATTAGAGCAATGTAAAGTAAGAACATTTGAAATTCCTACAGTTCAGCGTGTAGCTTTACAGAATTCTTGGGGGAACACAGAGTGGCTTTCAGTGCTGGCATATATTAATAGTCTGATTTGAGATGCTGTTTTTTAGATAGTCTGAGCATAGTCTTTAAAATCAGATCGTTTTCTTCTTTAAATGTCTCAAGTTAGAAGCCCAGTCAAAACACAGAGCCTGATACTTCTGATCTAGTTTAGAGTGTCCCTGCTTACTGCAGGGGGGTTGGACTTGATGACCTTTAAAGGTCCCTTCCAACCTAACGCGTTCTGTGGTTGTTCTACTTCCACTGACCCAGTCCTGGTATTAAGAACCCCTATTTTAACAAACTGGTGAAGTGTAAAGCTATCATCCTCTTTCTCTGGAACTTTCCTTGTGAATGCTGGTTACATCCACTAGATCTGCATTTTGTCTGTCCGGCCTATTTAGATTTATTTTTTTTTCAGGATTTTAATTTTGTTCCTACTTTCAAGACAGCACCTTGAGCTCTTGGTCATCATCATCCTCATGACACTGTGGTTTTTTTGGTTGTTTTTGGATTTTTGTAGATATGTATTGGCCGCTGTCTTGAAAGAGGCAAAAGCAGTGGTAGGAGCGATGATAACCGGGAGAGCCTGGAAAAGAGGTACTGTCCAAAAACCTTTCCAGTTCCCTTCTATTTATGTTTTACAATGTAACTCACTTCCCTCTCTGCTTTCTCCCAGAATTCATACGTATCTGCAGTCTACCAAGCCTATAATAGATCTGTATGAGAGAATGGGAAAAGTCAGAAAAGTGGATGCCTCTAAATCTGTTGATCAAGTAAGTCTATAAATCAAAAAACTGTGGGGATGACAGAGGCAGGGTACATATTTTTGGCATTCTTTGGGGATGTGTGTATGTGTGGTTAGCGTGCTAATTAAACGCTGATGTGTGTTACTGAGGGAGGTTGTGGAACTCTCATTTGGAGTCTTGAAGAATTGATTAAGATGTGAATAACTTTAAGAAATCAATTAGTTCTGCTTGAACACGAGCTGGACTAAAGACATTTTCAGTGTTTCTGTCTGTAACAGTGTCTTGTCTTTTTCACTTTCATGAGCTTTTGCTTTTCTGAAGTATTGCTCTTCTGTCTCAGTTCCCCAGAATTGATGCCAATTTCCCTATTACTGTGAATGTTCTGAGAAAAACCTGCATATTTATTAAAATTCTGTTAACTGTTGTGTGCAGAGGTTTAACATGAAGTAACTGTTTGACAAACACTCTGTAGAATTAACATTCTTCTCTCTCTTTTTTTTTTTAGGTTTTTGAAAAAGTTGTACAAATTTTTGACAAAGAAGGCTAATTCCCAGCTTGAAAGTTCATTTCAACTCATGCTTGAATCTTGCTTGAATAGCTGCTACTGCAGTCCACTCTTTGTAATTGTTTTAAAAGATTTTTTTTTAATTGTTTTTCACATATCTTATTATGATTGGAAAAGCAGTTAATTACAAGTGGATCCATTTTTTTTAAATAGGAAATAATTTCTTGTGGCTATAGTATGCGAATTTCAGGGTTCTCCGTTAGTACAGTTCAGTTACATGGCAAAACCACAGTTAAAACTTCTCTCTGAAGAGATTATTTATTCTGTCACAGTTCAGTGCCTGTCTTGGGCAGCCCATAGCCCTTATTGCCATACACTTGTTTTCTTTTTTTATTTTTTCAGGAGTGACTGAACAGCAATGTTATGCAATGAGGGACCTCGGTGCCCTTGTTTGTTTTTCAGATGCTTGGACCAAATTTAGCAGATGATTTTTTATTTTTTTTTTAAGTATCATTTTGTCACTGAGTTTCCTTTTATCACCAAACCTCAATTCTGTAAGTCAAGCTACACTTAGTATGAGAATCTGCTTTAGCAGTTCTCACAGAACTATTTAATAGGCTGTTCAGCAATAGACATCCAAAGTACTTTATGGGAAGTGGTGCTTTCTTACAACTCTGGATGTAAACTGTCTTGTAAGTTCTGGAGTACCTGGATGACATGACCCTGGGCTTTGCTTTGTCCTCATTTGCAAAAGGTTATGGTTATAATTTCAAAGTCAGGTCAGTATTTCTATCCTCTTTTATTTTAAATTATAGTTATATTCTCAGTTACAGCATGGTCTTCACAAGGTGGCAAAACTCTTAAATAGGCAAAATCTAACAGTTCTGTCTTTTGTAGCAAGTGGAAGGTTTTTTCTGTATTTTTATTATTATTATTATTATTATTATTGCTATTATTGAAACACCATGTTATGGAATACTTTAAGGTTTGTTTCCCGGGGAAATATTTTTATGGTTAAACTAGTGAATTTATTTCCCTAAAATTGTATAATTTTAATAGCTGTTTGCTTGAAAAGATTGTGAATTATTGCACTTTTGTTGTTATGTTGTCAGCTGAGGGGAAGATACCTGCAGAAAGAAGTTCCATTCCCTTAAACAGGTTGGATCTTGCTTCATCATGTTCCCTTGAATTAGACAAGTACAGTCAGCAGCAGTAGTGGGGCTGAGCAGATAACTAGTTGAAGCAAACTCTTTTAAGTGTTTGCACAGATGTGGTGTAATTCTGCCTTTAGTTTAAAGTAGCCTTTTTTCTCCCCTATAAAACTGGTATGCATGGGTCTGTGGGGGCCCAAGCATGCATTCCTTGCATGCCCTAAGCTTTCTCTGAAGAAGCCCCAGAAGGCTGAGAGATGAGTGTTTTAACTAATTTTAGTGATAGAGTGGTTCTTCCTACATTAACTGACACTGTAATTGGTTTGTGATATGCTGATAGATGTTGTAAATTACAGGGAATTGCAATTTGGAGATCTTGGGGTTCAGCTTTTCTTTACTGATGACTTTCTGTATTTAAGAAAGGCTTTAAATTAAGTCTAGCTTCTAATTAGAATCAGACATGCTGGTCCTCATCCTGCAATCTGATCTGTGCCGGCATGAATTCTCATCTCACTGAGGTTCTTGAGGCTGCTGGACTGGGGAAGAAATGGGTAGAGAAACAAAGAATAAAACTACAGGATCTTTTCCAGATTAGTAGGAGCTCGAGCAATGGACTGAGCACAAATAGCTGTTTACTACTGCAGAATATATGGACCATGACTACTTTTGTGAGGGTGGGAGGCTAATGCTTTTGTTTTATGGGTTTCCCCGTTAAAAAAATCATGGAATTTAATTCTTACTGTATAAGTATGCTGACATAGGATAGGATCCAGCAAAACTGCATGTTTTGATATGAAGGTTAGAATCAGGATTTATCCAAAAAGATTTCAAACAGGATTCTTTAATCTAATTAGAGACATTTGATTATCTTTTGTTTCTAAGTTACTGTTTTTTGCAAGTTCTGCTCAGAATGGAGTATCTGTTTTCTCTCATTGTATACTTTTCTGTGTATTTAAGTGCTGAAACAAACAAACAAAAATCCTTTGGAACAAGTTTTTAGAAAAAAAAAACCAAACCCCAATGTTTTGGCAATATTGGAGTGGATTGTAATGTGTCTGTGCAAAGACTAGGGGGTTACTTTTGTCATTTTATTTATTGAAAATGCCATTAAATGTGTTGCAATTCTTTCAAGTTGGACTTATGATTGAAATAAAGATTAAAGGCAATACGCCAATGTGTTGTGTCTGTTTAGCAACAAAACTCTACAAAGAATTTGAGAAGATCCAATAAACTTTGTTCTGTGGCTTAATAAGAGCGTTTGGCTTTAGTTATCTGTCACAAGGGATATTTTTCCTATATATCTGTCTATATAAAGTGTGTATTTATTAGTGCTATATATTCTGTGATCCCCCATGCACGCCGGTCTGAGTGTTCAGCTTTCACAATCAAAAGTCCTGGAGACCTGGTTAGGCACAGGATAAGATCAAGCAACTGCCTGTGGATTTGGTACCTCTTCTTGTTCCAAGGTCTTGTACATAATTCTGTGTGTTATGTGGGGACATGTGTGTGCTGCTGCCCAGCCTCAGCTGGGGAGAACGGGAGAGTTAAAAGGGAAAAAATCCTTGGTTCAGACTGGAGCTGCCAACTGTCGTTACCGGTTAGCAGCTTCTAGCTGCCAGCATTTAGGAAAGTTGCAGCTTAAGGGATTACTTTTCTGCTTAGTTTGAAGTTCAATACCAGTTTGGTCTGTGTTGTGATTACGGGCATTTCTGAAAGCTATGATCTGTAGCTGGCCTTCTGTGCTTGAGGAGGGGCAACCCTTGGCAAGATCGGGTTATTCCTTCAAGATGTGGTGTAGCAGGACTTGGGGACGGGACACCTGGGGCTGTGTGCTTGGTGTTGTCTGAAAATCCTGGGTTAGCAGCTAATAATGAAAACTGCAAGAGGATGCAAAGAGGATTCAGCTAATCAGGTAAAAATATTAACTCAGTTTCTTACAGCAGCAGTTCTTACACTCTTTTGATCTGCAGACTTCTCTAAATCTGCCAGTGGAGACAGGGAGGCATGGATGAATTGAATCTTGCTGTGCTCTGCTGTTTTTCACGGATTGCCCTGTTTAAGATGGTGGTTTTCAGCCTGTGGTCTGTAGAGCATTTCTGTTGGTAACAATAGGCGTTTTTACTGAGCCTCCTAATCTGCTCATATGATGCGTTTCTGCCTTTTAATGTCTTTTCCCTTCTGAATTGCAGATGCTCTCTGGGATGGGGAAGGGAATGCTCTTACAAATCTCTGTGTGTCTCACAAAAGAGACAATCTTTCTGTACCTTCAGCTGTAGAAATCAGAACCTACCACTATTTCTGCCAATAAGCTTGGTCCATAATCTGTTATAAAACTGACACAAAGCTTGCTTTTTTAATTTATTTTTTTTTTAACTATAGAAAATACCTGTGTAGTGCCTATGCTCTTTTCTCCTGTATGGGATCTGCTGTGTCTGTCCTGCTTCAGCACAGTGCTTCGCAGCAGTTACATGTCAAAAAAGTCAGCAAGTAAGATGACTGAGGAGGGGAGGAAAGATGCTTAATGAGGTTCAGTCAATTCTGCTTTGCCAGTCAGGCTTCAGCTTTAGATATCTGTCTGTTCTGCACAGCAGTGATGCTTGCGTTGTTTAGTAGAGCTGTTTTGTGTTTATGCTGGATAGAAATTCATACAAAAGCAGTCCCTGCTGAGAAACTCCTCATTGTCTCTGCCACCTTGAATTCCAGAGATTGCAGAGGCAAGAATTTGTCTTCACAGTAAAGCTGTAGAAGCTAAGCTGGGCAGGATGAAGACCAATGGAGCCATGCTTGTGAAGAACTAGATGCACAGCTTGTTTCACTGTGGCCAGCGATGCCAGGCTATTTTGTCATCCTGGTTTTATAGCTACATTCAGACAGCAAAGCAGAAATTTTCTCTTCCCCCCTCAAATGTTTGGCAGAAAGCTTGCTTTTGTCTAAAATGCTTCTTAAGCACTGTGCGAACCATTCAGTCCCAAACCAAATACCAGTTTGAGTTGGGCTTTTTCTTTCTAATGTACAAATAGGAGGGTTTGGTTTAGTTTCTTGTAATAGCTGCTGCACTGAGACAGCTCTTGGAAAATACATGGCACCATGCCAGAAGATATTATCAGCTTCGTTCTCAGGGGCTTTTCAGCACAATGAAGGTTCTTTGTGGTAAGAAATGGCAATGTTTGCTGGATTGCTGTGTGACTACTGAAGTGTAATGATAGGGATGGTACGTGGAAAGGATATCTTGTACAGCAGCTGTGCCTGTGCAAAGCTAAACTTCTGTGCTGGGTACACGCTTCTACTTCAACCCATGAGATGTGAAAAGAGGCTTTTGGATAGCTTCTCAGTTGGATCAAGTCATAGGAGCGAAGCTTAATCTACCGTGAAGATCTTCAGGAACTACCAGGTTCTATCAAGACGTTTGGAGGATGTAGTATCTGATGGTTCTGTTTCCTGACTGAGCAGAGCACTATCTCTGTTACCCCTGTTGTCTTCTAAGCCAGAACCAGCTAAAGTCCTCAGATGTGGTCACCAAAACATATAATTTATGTTTTAACCCAAATACTTCTGTCCTTGCCTGAGCACCTCCTGTGGTTTAGGTTTGGTATGATGGAAATCATCAGTGCCTTTATTTCAGGGGGAGAACTAGCACAATCCACCATTACACAGCTGCCCCACCTCATTCTCAGCATGCACAGTGAGAGAGAGAGAACTGCTTCTGTACTGCCACTTCCCAGGCTGCACAGCCTGCATGGACAAGGCTTCTCAAGGTGTATTGATATCTCCCTACCCCAAGAGGGAAGATGGTGGCCAGGCCAAGGGAGAAGCCCTTGGGTGCAGAGGACAACAACGGCACAGAACATCCTAGATGCATTTTTCAAATGAAAGTTTAATCAGCAGCCACATTTTTGCTGGGTAATCAAAATGTCCATGGAAAATAGGAACAGGGGATAACTTTACCACGTTCTTTCTAATTAAAAATTTTCTGTGAAAAGAAAGTGCATTTGACTGCTTCCTTGTGTCAGGGAGCTCAGGAGTTTAAGGGCTGTTCCTGAAGCAAGCACTGCATTTGGCTTACCATGTGTGACTTCTTGTGAAGCTTCCCCAGGCTCCTGGATGCTGTTCTTGCCAGCGAGAGCGGATCGCCTCCAGCAATAAACATCCCACAAAATTATGTATGTTCTTTAAGAAAAGTACTGAGATTTTCTGCTAATTGCAAAAATACATAATGGATGCCTTCAGCATCTGTTATTTATTCTCTAACCAGCTTTCATCCAAAAGTAACCTTTAAACAAACGTTAAGATTGGGTATTTAACTGTTCCAATGTGTCACACATCTACACCCTCCAGTTTAATTATGTTTGAGACACATGCTTATAGTTGACATCTAGTGAGAGGGAGAAGCTGTTTCTATCTCTAGCTCAGAGAAGTTCGTAACCTGGAGAAGGAGATGCTCGGGGCCAGAGCTGGAACCGCGTCTGGGCGTTTGGCTGTGCAGTTTCTCGAAGGCCGAGCCCAGCACAGAGGGTTTTGCTCACACGACAGTTGCTGCAGTCTGCCACGAGGAGGGGTGCAAGGCTCGCAGAGCAGAGGATACAGCTTCATAATGTCTTTCACAGGCTGAGCGGTATTTCCCGGGTGTTGAAAGACGTAACTTTTCCCCTAAAATCCTGTTTTGGTGTGATTTTTAATGGTCTAACTTTAACAAAAAAATATCCCCATAAAGAAATAGGTATTTTTGGATGGATGTTTTTGTTGCACCAAGATCTGCGATGTTGGTAACTTGGCAACAGCAAACATTGTGCTTTTTTTTTGTCAGTTAATTTAATTGCATCTAATGATGACAACTAGATGAGGCCAACTTAATTATCGTGCCTCTTCTGTGCCACTACGTCTGTGAAAGGTTTGTCATTCCCATCCTGAACCAACAAGACAACTTTCCTCAGTTGGGCTTGGGTGAGACCTTTCCATAAGTGAAGAAGTCTCAAACCTGGGACCGTGGCAGAGAAGTATTCCCGGTGTCTCTCCATCCCAGAGTGCCTCAGAAGCAGGAACCTCCTGGGCTGGCAGAGGGAGCACTAGAAGTGAAGCTGCTGTGCAAAGCTGAGTGGTAAGCACCTAATTCCCTTTCACAGGGGAACTTTAGAGGTTAACAACTGTAACTGCATGGTCCAAACCCTAAATTATTTTGTCTGTTGACTGATGTTTTTTAACAAATCTCCTAGCTGTCTTTCCACTCTATTGTCCCTTCCAAAGGACTCTGGTGGGAAAGCACAGACCAGTTTACTCCTCTGGCCACGGCTCTGCAGATACTACCTGAGCATCCTTCAGCAATACCAGCCCCACGTTTCTGAAAGAGACCCAGAGTAAGGGGAAGAGCCAGGGTAGTGTCGTTGTCCTGGCTGGTAGAGGGCAGAGAAGAGGAGCCAGGAGATGCTGGCAGGGTTACACTGACAGCCTTGTGCTGGGGCACGGCCAGTAGATCTGAGCACAGAGCATAAGGACCAATACTGGTGGCACTCCTCTGTGTAGGCTCAATAGTGGGCACTTTCATGGACAAGTCTGAACAGAAGGGGAAGGTGTCTTGCAGGCAGTGAAGACATTAGAAGAAGGCACAAGTTGACTTGGCTCCTGGCTTCGTAGCTTGCTTTGTTCCATGCAGATCCTTAGTGCTGGACAGGCTCTGAGGAGGAGCAGCATTAGGTCAGCATGGTTTAGGAGGACTTCACCACGTCAGTTCAGTTAGATGAGAATCATTTACCCCCAAAGTCATTCCAGGTGTTAAGGTCAAGGTGTTAAATAAGTTTTGTATGCCAAAGTATTTAGAGGAACTATTTTTTTTTTCAGGGGAACTCATCAGTGCAATCTTTTTGGGGCACCTGCTTTTGCTGGAAGAGAAGTATCTCAAGAACAAATGAACACAGTTGTGAGTGGGGTCTGAGAACACAAACCAGTTCTGAATCCAATCCCCCCTTGAGGGACATGACATTTTTCAGCAGTTGCATCCAACCTGCAGAGTAAAAGTCCGTCTCCATTGCTGAATAAAAGACTAGATATTTAGGCTTCAGATAACATGTGCTTTTAAGAGTTAAGAACATCAGTTAATTAAAATAAGGCACAACTGATAATAATAGGTGATAATTTTGAAAATTAGTGGGAAAAAATGAGTCATTCATTAACTGACACTGTGTTAGGGATTACTCTGGAGAAGGGAGATTTTGGGTCTGTTTGGGAGATGGGGTAAGTTTCTGCTGTCTGAGTAAGCACAGGGTCACCACAGAGCTAACAACAGTAGGCAGGAGGCATATAAAGAGCCTTAATTAACATGGTTGTTAGTCTTCCATGACAATCAATTAATTAACTCCTGCCTTATCTACCCTGCTGTCTGCTCTCTGAACTGCATGGCCCCACAAAAATATGAGCTCTGAAGGGAAAGGATAAAAGATGAGAGCCCCCCCAAAACAGCAGAAATGGGTAAGGTCGTTGGGGAAAACCCACCTGTGGTGCTCCTTGGTGCAAATGCAGAGTAACCCTGATGTGCTAATTGGTCTAATTGGTTCCAGCAGGGAACCTTGCCCAGGTGGGTGAGGACAGGCACTTGCTAACTGGGCTCTTGCTAGTCCCTAGAAGTTAGTGTAACACTGCAAAGTGGAGCCCAGGATGGGGAAGTGCTGGTTCTGCAGCTCCTGCTTTGGGATCCAGGGAAGGAGCAGAGGTGAGAGGTCTAGGTTTAGTTACTGATTATCAGGTGCAAAAGCTGCCAGCTCCTTTGGATGAGCTGTCTGAGCAGGGCTGGGCTGTATGAGGAGAAGGTGCTGAGGATATGTGACTGAGTAGCTTCTTTTGTATTGGGTGTTGCTGGAGCCAGAGCACAAAACCTTGGGATCCCCTGGGCATAGGTCTCCATCAGCTGTGGGGCTTAGCTGTGCTGCCTGTCCCTTTTCCCTGCCAGTAAAAGCCCCAAAGCTCCCAAGTCGCTGAGGAGTTCAATGTTGTTCAAGGGGACTTTGGTGAGCCAAAGCCTGTGTGACTGGAAAGCCTGCCAGGCATTCAGAGAGCATGAAATTTGGTTAGAAATCATCTGAAGCCTATTTTTTTTTTCTTTGCTTTCTGATTTTTTTCTTTTTATTCTGGTTTATTTGTCTCTGCCCCATCACCACAAGGAGTAGGAAAGCTGTTTTTTTCCTTTTTAAAGCAGACTCAGATTTCTGCATCATCTCTTGGAGCTTCATTTGAAGGAAGTAGAGGGACTTGGGTAGGAATATTGTTTTTACAGCTTGAGTGTTGCCAGCCTTAAGACAGCATTGATAATTAAGCTGAAACAGAGAAAATCGATGAGAGATGAAAGAGAAATGCCACAGGTAAAATCAATTGCCAGGCAGCTGCAGCAAGTCAGTGCACCTCACTTGCTGGAGGAGCTGCCACGGTGGTGGCAAGCTCCACTTGCCAGGGCTCAGCCCAGCCCACCTATCAGCATCTGTCCTGCTGGGGAGCCAGAATGCTTGGTCTTTTTTTCAGCTCACTTTTAATTAAGTCAGAGCAAGCTCTAAGTAACAGGCAAGTGAACTGCAGGAATAAACCTTGCCCTTCCTCTGCAGGGCTGTGGCACGCATGATGGAGGTGAGACAGAAAGACTGTGACGCACTATTGTCCCCTGCCCTGCTCTCTGTCTCCTGTCCAGGGGATTATTATGGCCTTTCTGCCTCCAAAAGGTGTTTATAGCACCCAAGAGGCATGACAGAAATGAGAACTGTTTTCCACGGTGCTGAGCTGCTGCTGTGGACCTGCTGGGTCCTTCCTTTGCTCAGCCGTGGGGGCAGACCCCCTGTTCCCCAGCAAACTCACAGTCCCAGGCTTGACACTTGGTGCCTTTGAACCCGTGATGAGGTGACCAGAGGAAAACGGCTGTTTGTGTGTTTAAAATGGGTTTAAAACTGGGTGCCCACATGGACATGGGAAGGAAGGGTTGTGCTGCTGCAGGCAGCTGTGCAAGGAGAGGCTGCATCAGCTTGACCACCCCCACCAAGTCATGACGTGTATGTGGGGGACAAGATACCAGTGGGGTGGCAGTACCAGGCTGTGTGTTGTAGGGGTAAGAGCCCCCCTGGGGGACAGGTTCATCTGGTAGGCATCCATGGGGACCCCTCTCTAGGCTCTGCACACCTGAATTTCCCCCCTCCCTGCACATCTAGTCACTGGTGGCCCCCAAAACCCCTTCCTTTTGGGGTGATAAGGTCTCCAGGGGTGAAGCCACTGCCAGCAGAGTGAAAAAACCTTTCTGAAGGTAAACAAAGCCCAAAGCTGTCCTATTATTTTAAAAGGAGCTGCCTCCCATGTGTGACCTTGGGGTGCATGTTGATGGGTACCTGCCGCAAGGGTTTAGCTTGAATCCAAATCCCCTCTGTCTTTCTCCCCTGAAATGGGAGCTGTCATCGTGCTGCTCAATCTTTTAAGTCAGCCTGAATGCAGGTTGCCTCTCTTCTTCAAAAAAAAGTCCCTGGGACGCTGTGTGAGGTGGTTGCCCTGGTTTAAGGTGTGCTCTCACTCACCCTGTGGTAGTCACCCAGTCTCCTCTGCCTTGTGACTTGGGTGAAGGTGTGTTCCCAGTTTGGCAAAGGTGGGGGAGATGGCCAGTCCCACAGGCCTGTGAATAGACTAGTTGTGGTATCTTAAAATGGGAACCTGGGATGGCTGCAGGTGCCCCTGGATCTGCAGGCAAGAGCAGACCCTGAGCTCACCCCTTGCCTCTGCGGTAAGAGTGTGGCTGTGGGCTGGATAAGGGTGAGGCAGGTGGAAATCGGGCTCTTGCTGATCTCTGATAGAAAATACAACCACAAAACTGCTTGAAATATCCATCATAAGTAACACACATCCACCAGCAACTGCCAGCAGGATGCTGGGGATGCACAGGCAGCGGGACGTTCACTACCAAGCCCTGACTGGAGAGTATCGGACTGGTCTGATGGAGGGATGTGTATTTGGGTGAGACATAGCCACTCTGCCAGGGATGAAACAATCTCCCACAGCAGGTACTTTCCCCTGCTGACCTGTGGTCTTTTCCCTTTCTGGCCTCAGACCACAGCCTGCTTGATGGGCACATCTCTAAGCAAGTCAGTAAAAGGGCTGTGGACAGGGCAAACAGGAAAGTGACAGTGGAAGAGCAAGATTCAGAGTGACCTGGTGCTGCAGTGGAGACTCGAATCGCTGGAGTGTGCACAAAATGAAGGGCTCCAGCTATGACATGGTCAGTCTTTCAGTGAATGCAAGGAGGGAGGAGAGCTGTCTGGCTCCAGGACAATACCTGGCGAAGAGGAAGAGCTCTGGCACCAACTGGTGTGTGAGGCTGATGAGAGGTGATCTGGGCAGGTCAATCAGAAAATCTTGTTTGCTGGCCCTGGGGAGGGACATAATTGCCTTGGCCTGATGCTATCTGGGGGGTTGTGTGTCGAGGAGAAAGCAGTGAAGCAGGTAGGCAAGCAGGAGCCTCTGGCTCAGAGTCAAGCTTTGGGGTCCCAAGGAGGGCTTGTGCTTGGTGGGAGAGGGGATGTGCTTCACGGTGCTGGAGAGGGGTCTGAGGAGAGCTGGCATGAGGCTGAGCGCTGGCTTGGCTGAGTCTGGTTTAAGCTGACTCAGCTTCATCTATGTCTTCTCTGATGCTGGATGCAACAGTTTTTAGACCTGTTTCGAAGAACGTTGTTTTATTGTGGTTGGCACTTGAACCTCCCTCCCAAGAAGGAAATTCCAGCAAAATCTGTCATTTTAAAGAAAAGTTGTCATTTTTATTCATGTGCACACCTTTGAAACTGGAGAGTAACGTAACACAGATCCCAGTGGGTTAGAGCTCCAGGCATCACTGGGCAGTGAGGTGGTCCCAAATCCTCAGAGATCCCAAAACACACATAAGGCATCAAGCTCCCGATGAGCTGAGCTGAAGTAACTTTCCCAAGGGATCTGGGGCATGAAAGCTAGAGGATCCCAAAATCTCCCAGCCAATATTAAACTACCTAAGCACCTTGTCTCCCTCTTGACAGGCAACAAACTCATTCTTCTTATTACCATGAAACCTTGTTCATATTGGTTGGTTCAATAGTGAAATGGGTGTATTTCTAAGGTAATCACAAAAATGCACTGGTTTATATCTTTTCTGTGACATTCATATTTTCAGATGGCATCGTCATGCATAGAAGTGGCCTGCTGAATAAGCAGGAGTTGCCTTTCTTTGTGAAGAGATTAGGTTTTGTTGTGCTTGCAGAAATGACTTCTGCTGCCATGTGTTGCCCTTTAAAAGCAGGAGAATAATAAATAAGCAACAAAAAGCATCTCACTTAGATGCAGTGCCTATTTGGAAGGAAAAATCAGCTTTGGTATCGTGTGCGTTGTTGAATTTATTTTATAATAATTTGGGCTTTATTTTTTCAGTGCTCTGATTAATCCCACATGTTTTCCCTCAAGGTTTGGACAGTAAAACTTCTTGTCTGAGTCATCAAGTTGATAAATAATTGGCAACTTCGAGGGCCCATCTCCTAAATCATTCCACAGTTGTTCATGGGCCTAGCAGAGCTTGGTTGCTTTCGCATTCGTGTCAGCTGTAAAGTCTAATCTGGGCTTTCACTGGCCTCAGGAGACCAACAAACTGCTGATTATGGAGCCTCACGTCGGCTTGTCTTGGCACATCTGCTGGAAGAGCAGAGAGCCGCTGGGGAACGTGAGGTCGGGGTTGGTATTTATAGCTGGGGTGGAGAAGCCTTCCTGAAACAGGCACCCCAGGGTGCACACCTGGCACCCATGCTGCCCCTCCTGCAAGGAGCTAGTGTAATCTACTGTGTGAGATGGTGGGACTTGTCCTTCCCAGTGGGTGTCCTGCACCCATGGCTTGGGAGGTGCTGATATGCCATGAAGGGATGCTTGGGGATGCCACTCTGGTCCCTGCATTGAAACAGGCCATCCTGGCATCTTTGTCTTCTCCAAATGCCAGGTACCGGTCCCAGGTCCATCTGGCCTAAATATATCCCCCACTGATGGGTCCTGCAGAGTAGCCCAAGTGGTGGTAAAGGAGGACAGCTACGTGGGCTGCATGAATATAGCCCTGTCCAGTCCCCTCCATGCTGAGATCCAGCCACATGAGAGGAGAGAGATTTGATCAAGAGATTCAAGATGGACGTGTACCTGCTTCTTCATACGTGGTGGTTGTCTGGTTTCTGAAAGATGTGAGTCCCTCTACTTGAGTAGGAGAGATGTTGGGCTTCAGCTCTTCTGTCCCAGTGGGTTATTTCTGGCTTAGCTTATTCTTTAGGGGTGCCACTTAAGTCTTGTGGAAATCAGATCCAAAATGTAACCCCACCACCCTGTCCTGGGAATGTAAGAGGAGCTGAACTGGATGCTCTCTTGCCTGGATATGTTTTCTGGGGGGGTATGATTGCAGTTTAAAGTGCAAGAAGATGCCAAAAGCAGGATGAAAGACAGCTCAGCGGCGATCTCTGAGCTTAAGGAAAAATATTGTAAGTCTGTAACAGACCCTTCACTTCAGAGGCGGCTCCAGGTTTCTCAGCAGGAGAGGCACAGCTTCTGCTGGAGTGGAAAAAATAAAGCAGCCCAAATGCCTCTCATGAGAGGTCCTGGCCCCTTGACTTGCATAAGGTGTTTGGAGCAAGCCCGATGCCTTGGGAGAGATGCTGCTGAGCCCCAAGGATGCTGTGGGGGTGGTGTGCATGGGGGAAGCAGAGCCCTCCCCTTCTTTAGAGAGTTAAGGGTAAGCGAAGTTGAAGGAGAATGAATGAATTGCACTTTGATGGGGGGAAAAAAGGTCACATTAACAGGGTGCAATGTGTGACAGTGACACCCATGCATGTTAAATCAACTCAGGGAGTTGAAGCTGAGCAAATCGGTGTGGTTTTGTGTACGTGTTCCAATCAGGATTTGAACTACCTTGGCTTTTGTGGTGGCAATTTTAGACATGGGCATCCAAAGCCCACTCAAGTCCTTGTTGGTGCCTGGTTCAGATACTGGGTGCAGAAACTGCCAACAGCATAGACACCATCTGGGCTGGAGAGGTCCTACGTTATCCTAACTAATATAGCGCTGAGAAACTTGATGGGCACCTTCCTGTGGGGACTAACCCCTGGTCTGCAATGGGCTGCCTTTAGTCCCCTCCCCACTTCCTCTGTTTTCCCAGGGTGAGCATTGTTTGTGCAGCTGAATACTTTATTTTTGTAGGTCTTGTTCTTTTTTTGCTTTTTTTTTTTTTTTTAAACAAGATTTTGCTGCTTGAGGAACAATTTCCAAAGAGAGCACATTGTGTGTCCACACACAGCGTGTACCCTGGGGTGTCAGCACTGGACTGGGGGCAGGAGGGGTGTGCTTCACCCCGATCCTGGGGGTGTCTGGGTGCTCTCAGGAGTTCATCAGGCTTTCTGTACAAGGGGAAAGGAGCTGAACCAGGCCCTTTGCTGATGGATATTTCCCATGCAAATGGTTAACTTCCTTTCCCAGCCAGGTCAAAGGCAGTCACCAGGTCTCATTCCCTTAACTAACTATCCTTGTGTACTTAATAGAGGCTGTCTTCCCTCTCTCCACCCTCTTAACTTCAGGATTTGGGTCTGGGTCTAGCTCTTGCAGAGAATGGAGAGAACATCTCTGTCCTCAATGGCAGCTTAACCCCTTCTCTTCTTTTTCCAGCCCAGGAGGAACTGTGCTAGCTCCTGATCTCCTTGTGGGGCTAGAGGGGTCCCTCTGTGGGCAGTGAACGTGTGGTGGCTTAGAAGGGTAAAAAGGAGCAGGGGACTGGAAGAAGCATTTCAGCAGTGAATGCCAAGTTGAATGGAGTGTTAAGGTCTGCCAGTTGTCAGTGTGTTGAGTGTTCTGTCCCACGATAAGGTTTAGGAGTACTGATGGAGATTTGCTGTACTTTATTTGTTGAGATCTCTGTGCCTCTCTTGTAGAGAGAAAACTTGCCCGGCGATTTGCTGCATGCGTTTATGCTTTTGTTCACTTAATGTAAAGTGAAAACAAGCATCTGAAATCATTCTTCTCCTTCTGACAGCGACATCTGTAAAGCCTTAACACTGGCAGGAGGCAGGAACCAGGAGATTTATAACCCCCCGCTGAAACATTGGAACGACCTTATTTCCCGGCAATTAGCTTTGCTCAAAACATTTTTGTTTCCTATTAGAAGCAATCGACTAACATTTGCATTGATGTGAATAGTTGTTGGCCATCTCTGAAACTCAAGCAGGGGAGGCAGGAGAGGGGAGGAACAAGCCCTGTAAAAGCTGTGAGAGCGTTTGTGTTGCATCGGGCGCTGTGTTTGTTGATAGTGGTGAAAACATCCATCATGCTACGCTCCAGAACGGGGAATGACATCTTTTGGGAAAGGGAAGAGCCCTGGTATCTAGCCAAAGCTTCTTGACTGCTGCAGTGGATCAGGACGAGCTCCAGTGCCTTTGCTGGAGAGCAGATCTTGACTCAACTGAAACCCGTGAAGAACGGAGAGGTGAGGAGAGGAGAGGAGAGAAGGAGATGAAGCAGCTCATACACACAAGCTGCTGTAAGAACAAGTAACTGCTCTGATGGTCAAGTGGTGATGAGACTATGGATGGGTGGATCACTCTCCTTCAGTGGACCCAGCTATCTCCAGTGGTGCAAGGAGCTGGTAACAGCAGCTCCTGAGAGCTCTCTAGGGCACTCTGGGAGAGAGAGAGTTTCTCCCAGCCCTCAGCAAGAAGTGGATTTTTGTTAGGAGGCTGAGTTGTGTGGTTTGGGTTTTTTTTTAAACATGTTGAAGTGTAGTGCAATGGAATGACACTGAGAACCAGGTATTTTAGGCTGAGTTGGAACAGGAGGAAAGCCTAATGCCTGAACTCATTGATAGCCTGGGTTGAAAGTGGCAGTGAATGTTGCAACAGTATTATCTTACAGGAAGAAGAAAGAAATGCCTATTTTTTTCTCTGGCTTTGAGATCAGGAAAATAAATGTGTCTAGATAAAGTCCTGAGTGGATCTGAAAAAGATTCATGGTTTAATTGCTGAAAAAACCCCACAGTTCTAGGGATGTTGAAACAAAGTTGAAGTTGATACATTGGGGATGTTTAAGGACAGTGTCTTGTTTCTTTGTTTTGAAATTATTAATGAGCCCTGAAAAATGGAAGGAATAAAACCAGGACAATTTTGGATATTGTTAAGTGGCTGTGGGATGTTCTTGTGATAGACAGCATGGAGGAGACGCTTTCTGGGGAAGTGCTGTAGCCCTACAGGTGATGGATGGTTGACCTTGGCATTCTGCAGGGGTTTGTTGTCTGTTTGCTTTCTGGAGGCTTCCTTTCACCATGAGATATCGTTTTGGAAGTTTAGTCCAGGATGGGCAGCAAATGATGTCAACTCATTTAAGTTGTAGATGAGTCACTTAATTTGGCTGGAAATGAACTTTTCCTGGCCCAGCTGCTCTTCCAGCTATGCCACAGTTCCCCATCCCCAGTGCTGTGTGGCTTTACTGTTTTATAAAGCTGAGAGGTTAGCTGGGTAACCAAACGCTCTGGGTTAGAGACTACTCCCTTTTGGAGACGTGGCAGTGAACCTTAGATGGAGTTGCAGGCGTCAAGGCTGGCAATTTCTTAATCTGCTTTTGCCTTGGCAGCCAGGGCTTTACGTAGTAATACATGAATATTCAGATTAACTTGCCCCATGAATCATCCCAGTGGCTGAGATGCTTTCCTTAGTCACGTATGTGCTGAAAAAGCTGCTTACTTGCAAAACCTGGAGGTGCACTGTGGGTGAAGAAGGCTTTTTGACAGCCCTGGAGAGCAAAGAGGTGTGCCCCAAGGAGATAATGGCTGCCTGCTCTCTCCTGCTGTGGTGACACTGGCTGGCTTCTCTGTGGGGCTCAGGGCACTTCTGCTGAACACCTCTTTGAGGTGTCACTGCAAAGTCCACCTGGCCCATCCATTTCCACAGATGACTGGAGCATTGCAACACAAGCTGAAAACTGGGAGAAGAACCCTCCGGCAGTGTGTGGAGGCACCAGGGGCTGAGATGAAGGCAACTCTCCTGCCGCAAGCTCTCTGCAGTGCCTGCTGCAGAGGGAGGGTGCTGCTGTCAGTCATCAGGCTGTCTCGCTCCAGGGATTCCTGGCACAAGTCTCTTCAGGTTCACCTCTTTGTGCACAGTCTGATAATTCCTCCACTGAGGAGCTTACTTGTCTTCTTTTTCTTTCTTTCTGAGGGGCCAGGGCAGCTCCCTGTTCCCCATCCTTCCTTTCAGAGACACAGACCGGACAATTCCCCTCCTCTTCAGCTGCAGGCAGGGTCCCTGCCCAGCCAGCCCCCTGCACCAGCAGAAACACTGCATCTGAGCACTGGCAGGACTGATGCTGTGGCTGAGCACCTAGGGAGAGGAGGAGGAGAGCAGCTTAGGAACAGCAGTGGTTCCCCTCACAAAAGGGATAAACTGGCCACAGATTGACTTGTGCTGCTTTTAGCAGCAGCAGGTGAATTCCTTCAGCCAGTTAATGTGGGAGCTGGTAGGAGGCAAAAGTTCAAGTGAGTTTTATGGCCGGGGTTGGTGCTTTTCCAGTGGGGATGAGCTGCTCTAAGAGACCCTTTAAAATATCTCTCCCCATGGACTCTTTTCCACAGCATTCACCCCAGACAGACTCCCTCCCCTTTAAACAGTGTTGTGGTTAGAGAAACACCACGGAGGTCTCTTTCCTGAGGACCACATCTGTACGTTCCTCTTTGTCCCCCACTCTGTGATGGGCTGCTGGTATTGCAAGGGAGGTGAGAGGACTGTGACAAGGTTGGACTGGACTCTGGTGGATCGTTTGATTTGGTCCTTGTTCCCAGAGCATCACCTGGTCACAAGTGACATGTAGCTGGGAGAAAGGATGCAGAGAGGTAAACTGGTCCCTGCGATTAAACAGCTGGTGGGATTTGGGGTGGGTGATGCATTCATTTCACATGTGGCACCAAGGATTCATCCCATGCAGCTCACAGCTGGCCTGGGACAGCTTCCACATCTCACCCTTGAGATTGAGGGTGACCTACCTCGCTCCCCAGCCACTGGACAAAGAAGCTTTTCAGCAGTGGATTATTCTGGTGGACGTAGAATTCAAGTGTATATGTAAACTGAAGGATGTCTCTCTCTGCTTTTCTGCCAGAAACTGCCACATGATGTGTGGAAACATCCCTTTTCTCTTCTCTTGAAGGTCAGGTTTCTTTTCATCTCCCAGCTGCAGGCAGGCTCTGCACACAGATCCGTTTAGGGCCCAGGAGCTGTGTGTGTGCTCACATGGGTTTTGTTGAGTATTTTTGAAAGAACAATGTTGTGGAGGCCGACAGCTAATCCTAAATTTGGGATACCTGACATCATAATGAGAAAACAAACCTTCCTGCACTTAAAATGAGTGACAGGTCAGGTTTGGCCCCAGCAACCTTCAGAACTGGTTTGACCTTGCAACCAGGCGTCCTAGGCTGACTGACAGCTTTTTACAGCCGCATTAGAGCTGAGCTGACCTTGTTTATCTGGGGATTCACCTGGGAGACAGCAGACATGTCCAGGGATATTAAGTCTCCAGCTGAAAGTGTTTGCTCAGGTATTAGGGGCAGAGTTAATTTAGACTGAATACCTCCTATGAGGCACCAGCCACCGCTCTGAGGGACAATGCACCCCTCAGCCGATGACAGTTGGTTTAGGCTTTCTTTAGAAACTGGAGTCTCCTCTGCGTGGGGAGCTGTGCAGTCCTTCACCTCACTCTGAATTTCCCTTCACATTTAATGTTTTGGGGGGCTGGTAAAAATAAGCCCATGTGAAGGCAGTCTTCCCACTGAGGGTTCTCTGTGCAGGCACCAGAAGTGTGTTGGACCAGATGGGTTTGCTTTTATTCTATAAAATGCAGCACACCTGAACTGACACCTGTCCCCTCTCCCCTGTACCCACCAAGTCCTTCCTTTGCATATGGAGGGGTGTACTTCCCCTGCCACAGTGACTCAGAGATGGCTGTGGAGCAGCAGTTCTTCCCTTTCCCTTGTGTGAACCCAGAACAAATGGACTAAGCCCCGGAGCTGCCCTCCTCCTACACCCAGAAGATGGGCAAAAAGGGGCACCCAGCAGTCAGTGCTGTCCTGTCTGCACAGCTGGGAGCATCCAAGGGATGCTGCCTGGTGCCCGATCCTCTCCAGGATCACATTGTGCTCAAGGATGAAGTTAGCTGCTGCTCTGTGAAGAGGCAGCCTGCCAGCAAGTGTCCTGGCTGGGGCACAGCACAAAAGCTGTGTCCCTTTCCCCTGCATTGTTTTTGTCTAGCTCAGGGTCTCAGGTCCCCAGGGAGCGTCTCTTGGGATAGCTGAGGACCTTCTCCTGAGGTCCTCAATGGCCCCATGGTCACAGAGAGTGTCCATATGGAGGAGTGAGAGGCGGATGTCACAACTGGAGAGAGAGCCAGAGATGCATTGGGTTATGAAGGTGCCCCAAATCCTGAATATTTGCTCCTCTTCCTGACCTGCCCTGCTTTGCTTTGTTGAGGTCTGTCAGGTCTCTAAAGGCAGCAAGTTCCTGAGGGCAGGAAAAGCCCTTCATACCAACTCTAGAAGGATGCCCGTGCTAACTGGTGTTTCTAAACCTCCCTCCTGGGAGCTGGTGGGAAACACAGGCTGTAAGTGCCCTCTGGACATGGGGATCCTCAGCGTGGCATGGGTGCTGCTGTTGCTCTGTCCTGAGCTGGTTCACCCTTGATAATGAGCCCAGCAAAGAGGGGTAGCACTCAAACAGTTTGGCCTGGGGGGCTGGAAATGTGGCTGCTGCAGCAGCACGAAGCCTTGCTGTGCCGGGGGAGGCTGAGAG
Source organism: Hypotaenidia okinawae (assembly GCA_027925045.1). Lineage (NCBI taxonomy): Eukaryota > Metazoa > Chordata > Aves > Gruiformes > Rallidae > Hypotaenidia > Hypotaenidia okinawae. Next base: position 24,711,182 of record BSDF01000009.1, read on the forward strand.
CTGGCTGCTGAGCTATTTATTTAAGAAAAAAAATATTATCATTTCAGGCGTTGGCAGCGTGGGGTGCATCGGCCATTGTATCAAAGATGTGGTTTTAATGCACTTTCCTCCGCTTAAATGCTATTTGCCTTCTCCTTCAGGCAATTGAATTTAAGAAAACTCTGGTTGCCCAGGTTTTGTTGAACAAATTGGCCCCTCTGCACACAGTTCCCAGGAGGAGCCAGCTCTGCAGAAACTCTGGGAGCTGTCACTTCAGTGCACGGCTGGGACAAGCTGAACGGATTACCCAGCTCTGCATCGTCTGCTCTTTTATCTGTCTCAAAGCAATGGGAAGCCAGGAATAACCCCCGGGGTTCCTCTGAGCCCCGCAGTTTCTGGAGCCTGGGGTCAGATGACTGTTATTGTAGCTAAAGGTGTTTAACCCCAATTGATTTTGACAAGCCCTATTAGCAGATCCCCCAATTACTTAGCGGGTTTTCAGAGGAACGTTGTCAATTTAAGGCTGGATGCTCTAACCTGAGTGCTGCTGACGGGACAAAACAGGTACCACAGCCTGTACCGCAGGACTCGATGGAAACACTCCCCACTGATCTTCAGGGCCAAATTCTGACCCTTCCCCAGGGCCCAGCAGCTCTTGAGGATGTCAGTGTCAGCCCCAGAGAGTAGCAGGGCTGCAGTGAGATGTATGAAGCCTCCTACTCTGCAAAGCATTGAGCATCCTTGGAGAAGACCTGGCTTGGGCTTAAAGCCCAGGTGATGACTTCTGCAGGGCAGCCGCTTGACAGTGGGCAATGGTGAAGGAGTCATGGGACTGGGTGCAAAGCATAGAAGAATCCTTGGAAAACTGCCCAGAACAGGCTGAGGGCTCCTGCTCTCCTTCATAATTGATCTGATCCCTAGCTGGGTCCTGGCTGGCGGAGAAAGGGAGTTGGGGGCACCTGGTGCTAGTGGCTGCTGCAGAGGAGGGAGGTTGCTGTGCATCTTAAACACTGGTTTTCAGCGTGCAATCCCGTGGGGTTGAATTCAGAGCCCCAAAGCCCTGCAGGCTGGAGCTGCTGCTGCTGGGCAGGCAGAGAGAATGCACAGAGACTTGGGTCTGCAAGGCACAGAGAGCACTGAGCGCTCTGAGGTGTGTGTCCAAGGCAGCTGAGATCATTTGGACACGAGCAGGAGTTATGTGCCTCAGTAATCTCAGCGGGTCTGGGTTTAACAGCATTGCTCAATTACTTTAATTTCTTCTTCTTCTTCTTTTTTTTTTAACAATGCAGCATCTGGGAAACAAAAGCATCATCTAAGAAAGGAAATCACTGCGCTGGTCTAATATCTGAATGAAGTGCTGGGCTGTATTTCTGCCCAGGTTGGATGTAGGTGTTTGTAGGTGGAAGGTGCCAGGCTGCTCGTTGCCCTGTCCCAGGGCAAGGAAACGTGGCTGTTACACATGCTAATACAGTTTAGCTTGAAAACTGATTTTGGGCAGCAACACAGCCTCTTGGAAGCCCTGCAAGTTTCACACTTGCTTTTATGTCTTGGTTGCTTAGGGAGAGGGGTTGCCCGCTCGGGGAAAACAAACAGCCGGCGTCCCCAGCTTGGCTGGGGGCTCACAGGGCTTTGACTCGAGCACAGCGAGCGACTGGGGCTGCTGGGAGACTGGGCCAGGTCCTCAGGGGGGAGGTTTTGTAATAAACACCTTGTAAAATGCACATATTTGAATAGACAAATTGAGAAGTAGCGTGCCAGGCTGGGGAATGACTGCTCACGCTTTTTGCAGGTTGTTTGAAGCTTAAGGATTTTCCAGAGGCCGAAGCATTGGACATGCTGTTTGCAACCAAGACACTCATCCCTCTGTGGACAGCTTTATGAGCCATTTATTTAAAACAGAAGAGACCCTAGTTAGTAATCAGTCTATTTACTATTTCTTAATCGTTTGACAGCACCTCATTTTCTCTTAAGGGTAGAACTGCATTAAGTGTGCTCGTTCCCCATGTAATATCTCTGAGATTAATTTTCACTTTGAAAGCTGCTCATATCCTTCCAAATGAAGGATCATGTTTAAGTGGAAAATATTTCTTTCTAATGACTGTTTTCAAACGAACCAGTTCCTTGCCCTGTTTGGGGTGATTAAGGTCTTTTTGGTTTTATTGTAGGCATTTTTAACTTAGCCTCCAGAAAGCTGGGAAATGGAAGAGGCTGCAGTAGGTGCTGGAAAGTGCTTGAGGGTGACTTCAGTGATGGATGTCCCATCAGTTCAGCAAGTCACTGAACACCTAGCAGAGGTGCTTTGTGCTGATTTTTGAGGCGTTAGTTATCTGACAATGCGTTTCTGGTCTCCCTGCCTGTCTGTGGGGAATGAGTGAAGGCTGAAGAAGCTGTGCTGCTCCCAGCCCCACCACTGTGCTCTGTGCTCTGGTGGGCTCTAAGCTTGAGCAAAGAGTTTGGATGGTTTCATCTTCATACTGGAGCACGTTGACCTCCAGCACAGGAGGTCTCACACCCTGACCCACTTGGCTCACATCGTACTTTTCACCCAGAGACCCCAAACCACTGAGGTGCTTGCAACCCGCCGTGGGTGCAGAAATCAATCCTCCTTCTCCAGGCACTTGGCTTAACTCAGGACTCAGTTTGCAGCCGTGCAAGGAGAATGGGGCTTTGCCTACACCTGCTGCCAAGCAGGTAACAGAGAGGCAACGGTGTGGCCAGGCAGCTGTTTATGGGATGCTCAGCAACATCCCATCAATTTCCTGGGGGGCTCAGTGCCCACCAACTTCTACCAGGTCATTAAAGGGACCTGCAAACCTTTGCCTTGAGTGTTATCTCTGTTCCCACCAACTGCAATATTCAGGGGGATGAGGCAATGGCTGGGGCAGTAATAAATCATTTTCCCACTAGGGAAAGATCATATATGAAATTTCACGGACTCTGTGTGTGTGTGTGTGTGTGTGTGTGTCCCACCCCCCATTCAACAAACACCCCTTCCCCTGGCTTGCTTTCTTTTTTTTTTTTGGTGTGTGTAATTGCGTGTCAGACCAAGTGCACTCCAAATGTGAGCAGGGTCTGACACAAGGAGGGTGAAATGAGATAATCCATGTTTTCATCATCCATAGGCCTCTCTTTTCACAGGCCGTGGGCCGTACTTTATTAGGCTGAGCAGCTCTGGGCCTGCAAGAAAGAGGAGCCCTTTCTCATCCCGATGAGAATAGCGCAGTGAATGGATTCCAAGTGTTTACTCAGCATTTGTCTCGTGGTTTATCAAAGGAATGAGGAGGAGGTGCCGACAGACCTTTTGTCCGGCTGATGTGTTATGACAATGTTCCATGAATATGCAGAATGGCAGAAGGGATTAGAGCCACTACAATTCCCCTCCGGCGCTTTTTTTTTCTCTTTCTTTTTTTTTTTTTCCTTTTTCTTTTTTTTTTTTCTCTTTTTTTTTTCTCTTTTTTTTTTTCCTTTTTTTTTTTTCCCTTTTTTTTTAATTTTTTTTCTTTTGGCCTGGGATGTTCAGGGGTTTAGGAGTGACCTGCTCACAGCCAGGGCACTAAACATCAGATTTGCCTGCAGATAGGGGTGTAAAAATCCCACACTTGTCCAAAGCTGTTAGCATCTGACTTGAAGGTTGGGCTGTCTTAGTCACTAGCTGCTCTTTATGAAATTTCGGCTGGCAGGAACTGCCTGGCTGGAAGCTTTGTGTTTTGGGAGACGTGGAGATATTGAGGCATAATTAAAACTTGAGTCAATCAGTGACACGTGAAGCCCAGGCCAATGGTGATGTGACTGCTGCTCTCTGGTCTGCAGCTCTTGGTGTAGCCTGGCAGTGGTACCTCACTGTAGTTTTTTTCTGTTGCTTCCCAGGGTCCTGGTCCAGGAGTTTGGGTGTGATTCAGTAAACATTGCTGACACCAGACACAGATGCTCTTCATGCTCTTTGTGTGTTTTAGTTGGACAGGTTATTGAGTTAACCCTTGCAGCACACCTCTGAGGCAGGTGATGAATATAATCTCTGTTTTCAATACAGGGAGACCACGACAGGATGGTGAGACCAAGCACACTGCTCCACACCACCAGAGTGTCAGAAGTAAACCCAACCTTTCCTCTTGTGTTTGTGATCTTTCCTCTCCAAACTACTCTGCTGAGCAATGGCCAGGAGCTGTCAACCAATTGTCAAAGCTGGTAATGTGTTTCTTGCATGTAAAAGAGCCAAGATGTCCCACCTGAAAAATTATCCTCCATGGGTTTCCTATGTCCCAAAAACCTTTCCTTACTTGCTTCCCAAATAGTCTGTGGGGGTGCTCCCCAGTTACATAAGGGGAACAATAACTTTGTGTCCTGGTTGGGTCTTACCCTGGGAAGAAGGGTGCTGGACGTGCTAAGCCCTAGTTTGATTCTGCTCCCATCCAAGTCAACAGACCAAAGTGCTGCTGAGAGCTGTTAAATCCACCTGAAATCTCCCCCACCCCAACCAGAGAGGTGAAACTGGCCTGTTTCACCCTCACCACGTATGGGTGAACTCTGTAGGGCCCTTCCAGCCCATCCTTCCTTTTTTGCTCAGGCTTTTGTTTGCTTTGTGGAGGAACTGGAAGATGTTTGGTCTGGATCAGATGAGAGGTGGGATGTGGTCTGCTTTTCATCAGGCTCGTGGGAATCACCCTGCCTGTAAGGAACAGGTATCTGCTGTGAGACCCTCCAGTGCAGACAGACACCAGAATGGGGGATCGCCATCAGCTCCTCCCTTGCAGGGACATTTGTGCAGCAATATTCTGCAGGTGGCCAAGGGCACCAGGTTGTGTGAAGCTGCTCTGGCCCCATGGCACATGCAGTGTTCAAGGCTCTGGTGTGGATCCTGTGTAGAGCATCCCGTGGCCACTGTTGCCGCTGTTTTTACCCAGAATGGGTAGGAATGGAGGTGTTTCTTCACAACATCATCTTGGACCAGACCTGTGAGCCCCTCTGGGGTATGCAGCCTCTGTTTGCAGAACGAGGCACTTGCTGTGTGTGGGGTTGCCGAGTGTGTAATTTGAGTGTAGGTAGGAGAAATAGCAGAGAGACAGTGAGTCCTTGCAAGTGCCAGTACTGGCTGTCTGGAGGCAGTGGCATACTTACTCTGTTTGCTGAAGTCCCTCTCCATCCACTTGGGAAGACAAGCAATAATTAGGTTAATGAATTATGATACAGTTACCCCACCTGTTGGCTGGTGGCCCCGTGAGAGCAGTTGGCAATGGCTCCTCCTGACAGAGGATGGATGCTTGCTGCAGTTTGCTTCCCTGGGAAGGTTCTCAGTTGGTCTTGGCTTTAGTGGAGAAGTGACTACATGTCTCCAGAGGCCAAGGACTGTTGACATCCTTTCTGTGGGGTCTGATCAGCACTGGGATGTGTTCCTAACAGCTGATGATGGGATATCTGAAGCACCTCTGGCTTGGGGTTGAGGCCAGGCACATTTATGAGACTGGCTGAAAAAGAAGAAAGGCAACCCTGGTCCCACAAAACACTTACAGCACAGACACCTGACTGTTGAAAAGGTTTTCCATCCTCCTTTGCTCATATGTTACCCTCTGGGATTTTGTTGACTGATGGATGCTGTGTCTGGCCCCCTTTTCCTTAGGAGGAGTATAAGCTGTGGAAGAACAAGCCCATGGCAGCTGCCAGCCTCTGGATTTTGTGGCTCTGCAAAACAAAGCTGTTAGGACCTGCTTGCAACCAGCTAATTCTGTGGTAGAAGCTGCCAAACACTCTGGTGGGTGCTGGCATGCTGCCTGCTGCTCCCTGGGGCTTTTAACTCCTTCAGCCCTGCAATTAATTAAATATGTATCTCAAATATCTTGGCGTTGATGGGGGGTTCATCTGGGCCTTGAGACAGCTCTTTTGCCTTCCAGTCTCCCTGAACATGTTTGCACCTCTTACTATTGCTTTTTCTTGGTTATAGGTCTTTTTCTTTAAAAAAATTGTCAGGATGCAAGTGTCCAGTTCTCATTGGTCTGGGTGGGAACTGGGTTCCTAAACAGCTCTTACAAACCTCTCCCAGACTCTTTTATGCTGGAAAAATAGTCATCAGATTCTTAGTTTTTTCTTTTTTGAGCCATTCATGGGTTTTCTGTGTGTTTCCCCCAGTCTCAGTTTCCCTCCCTGTGTGATGTGGGGGGAGGACAAGCTACCTATTTTTGATCTTTTAGATCTTTGCAGATGTGCCATGCCTACTGAGACAGGTATGAAGGTTTAGAGGACACTTAACCTGTATGGTTAAGCCATACAGCTACATATTAGCTCCACCCTACAGAGTAATGAGGTAAAAAAAATTACTTCATGCAAACAAAACCTAAGTGTATGCAAAACATGCAGTGCAAATCAAATAACATGATGTCTGTGGAAAAAAAGGTTCCAGATATGCTAATTAGATGCATCTGCAAAGCCAACATGAGTAAGGTTCTTGGTTCCATCAAAGAGCATGTGGACTGTGGTCCCCATTGTGGGACTGTCTTGGTGCTTTACTCCACTAGAGTCAGTCTGTGATGCTCTACTTGCTAACCCCACTTAGAAATGGGCAAAATAATTTCTGACCTCTACCCAAGGGCATGCTGCATTGGATGTGTTTGAAGAGGTTGACATTGTGTGGTCCTGATCCAGAGTGATGTGGTGTGGTCCCCCAGAACAGCTGCTCCAGAGCAAGTGGTGGTGGATGAACCACAAGCGCTCTCCCTAGGCACCTGGCTCTGACAGGACCTGCACGCTGGTGCCAGCTTCCTATCTGCATTGAACACTGCTGTGATATGGAGATCCCCATCTCAGCTGGAGGACCTCAGTGTCCACAGCACTTCAGAAGTGGCGGCTGGAAATTAATTAACTGGGTATCTCTGGGGACCACTAAAATAAAGAAGTGTCTGGGTTGATTCTCCCAGCCCCACAGGGATGGTTGTGTCTAGGAGGAATGTGAGACAATCACTGTGATTCATACTTGTCCAGTATGATTTGAGTCTGAATCATCTCTCTCACCTTCTCACAAGAAAACAATGTGATGAACACTGGCCTGTTATAACTGGAGACCCTTTTCCTGCACCATGTTGATTTTGAAGTCATTGCACTGTTTTTGGTCATTTGGGGATGCTCTCAAAGGCAGATGAGGTCTTCACAAGTTTAGCTGAGTTGTATGCCCTCCAGAGAGTGAGCTTTTCCACCAGCACAGACGTGGTGAGATGTCTGCACTGGTGAGGGGGACATTTGGTACAGAAGAACTGATCCAGTGGCCAGGTTGCCCCCTCTATGCCTGGGGAACATGAAGGTAGGCATCTTGCTGATGGACTTGCCTTTTGTCTTGCTGGACTTTAGGATGTCCAGCAGAAGTATTGTGCTTGCTGCCAGCCCGTGGCTCCCTGTGGGCACTGTGATGATCTCTGCTTTTCTTCACCCCAGGCCGCCATCATCATCTCCTGGCTTCACCTCTGTACTATGGCTGGGACACTCTCCCCAGTCCCAGCCCTCCTCTGCCCCACCATCTCAGGACACCTGATGTCCTATCCAACCTCCATCCACCTGGTCCCACCAGCTTGTGGGGTGCCCCGTACCTCCTGCTGAGGTTTCTGCTCTGCCTGCACTACCAGGAAGGGATTGACAGTGGTGCCTGGATAGGCTGGGGGGATTAAAGATCCTTTGTTTCAAAAGCATTTTAAATGGTGAGGAAAAAAAACAACCTGCCAGCCTGGCTGCAGGCAGATTGGGATGAAGGTACAAGATGGGGGGAAATTTTCCATGACAGAGGTGTGCTCCTGGCCTAAGGGGAGGGAAAAGGCTATTATGGTTGGAGTGAAGGAAATCACTGCTGGCAGGAGCATTAAACACAGGGAAAAAAAGAGCAGGGGGTGAGCTAGCAAGGTGGGATTGTAACCATCCGCCTGGGCTTGCAGTTAATTGGTCTGGTAGCTGTGAGAGAGGAACAAATGGTCAAGGAAAAGCCCTGGCATGCATCATCTGAGGCACTTTGGCATCAGTTCCTTGATCTCGTTCAAAAACGCAAACCTTGGCCAGTTTGGAGGGCTGGGTGGATCTGTGGTGTAGACAGGGTCTGTGCAGCAGAAATGCCTCTTGCAGCCACCAAGCACTGGGGCAGAGGCAGGGCTTCCCAGCCTGGAGAGGGTTCCAGCTAACGTGATACCAGAGAGAAGAAAACAGCTTGGGCAGTGCACACAACACTCCTGCTGCTGTGCCTGGTGCCAGGATGTTTTCCTGCCTGTTCCTGTCCCACCTTTGTCATCCCAATGGGTCAAGTTCCTCCACGGACCTCGCTGCCTATTTAAATGATGAAACCGTCTAGGTTTTTGGGGGCATGAGGCATGAACAAGCCTTGAAGAATGACCCTGCTAAGCACTAAACTTTAATCACTTACTTCCAGCCCTCTGAACGAATCCCAGGAAACTTGCCTCAGCAGTTTCTTAGGAACAGGCAATTTTTAAAGAGGGAGGTAGAAAGCAGGGGAATGAGGTTTCTTGTGAAGATCTGGTCTTGCAGGGGTTGTCCTCAGCACTTTTGTGTGATGGTTTTTTCTGGTTGCTGCACAGCCTGACTCCTTCCAAGATAGAAGGGTGATCAGAGCTGTGATCAGGTCAAGGCTGTGCCCTGCTCAGGCACGCTCACCAAGTGATGGTTTTTTGGACCTGTGTTATGCTTGTATTACAATGATTGTAACAGCCCTTTTAGGTTTCTAGAGTATTTAACATTGCCTTATAAAAACAAATATTCAAATACACCTGTGCATGACCTTTGCTCTTCTCAGTGTGTTGAAGCCACCAAGCAGGACAGCTGAGCTATCAGGGAGAGGGATCAGCTCATCCTGACCCTTTCCTTAGGCTTGAGTTTTGGCCATGAGGTTCAGAGCTGGGGCAGGAGCTGTTTGGTTTTGGGTTGTGGGGTTTTTTTTTCCCCAGGAAAAAGGAAAATTAAATACTTATTCTCCTCAAATCCTGAGTGTTTCCTTGAACAAAAAAAGTACCAAACATTATAGAAGCTAAGTCTCAAAAACTCCATATCAAGTTTTTCCCCTGAATCACGGTTTGCAGTAGCCCAAGTCCCTTAAAATCCTTTTTGTTTTGTTACAAGTTTACACAAATATATCCTTTAAGAATATTATTTTTGGTAAACAAAAAAAAAAAAGGGGGGGGGCTTTTCCCACTACCCCCTTTATTTCCAGAGGAATAAAAGAAAACTTCACCATTTTTCTATCAAAATGCATTTTGGGGAAGGATCTTGACTGTAGTAAAAAAACCCACAAACCAAACAAAAACCCCCTTCCCTACAAAAGTAAAAATTAGCTTGCAAGTTTGTTTCTTTAGAAGTTTTCCCCTGACATTCCCAGTTTGGTAAATGCTTTATCTGTACTTGTGTGAAGAAATTCTTTTTCCTGGACCTTGCCAGGCTGTTTCTTACAAAGACATCAGTGACTCAAAGAATTAGCTCTTGGGAAGAATTGATTTGCTTTGGTTACCCACTTCCTGGTTTTAAAGAAATGTAATAGCTGAGGAAGGGTGTTTGACTGGGGCTCCTTCAAGCCCAGGCTGTCACTGCCTGGTGTCCTAGGCTGTTTGTTGCAGGGCTGCCGATGCTGCAGCTGAGCAGCGAGGTGCCCAGACTCGTGCTCATGTGCTAGTTGTGGTTACAAGCCACAGAGCAGACCCTCTGGGTCTCCTGTTTTGCTCTTGTTGCTGTTCCCCATCACATGGCACTGCTCTGAGAGGTTGCATTCCATGAAGGAAATCTCCCAAGAGAAAAGTATTTCCCCCACCCCTCGATACATCCTAGTGTATTGACCTCTTCTGTGATTTGCCTTCCAGTGGCAAAGCCTTCCCATCACCTGGAGTAGCTGTGGTGGGAGGGTCTCTCAAGCTTCTTCTGAGGGTGTCCATCTGCAAGTTTTGAGCACAGAGGGATTCAGACCAGGATGTGCTGAGGGTGGGAATGGGCCCAACTGCTATGACTTCAAGGCAGTGGTACTACCATGCAGCTTTCAGCCAAGGAGGTCCATGAGTGTCTGGTTGTTAATAGGTGATGGGGTATTTTGGGGCCATGCTAGGACGACTATTGAGTGGGTCATGTATCACTGCAGCATCCTCCAGATGCCATTGCTGGCTTCAAGGCTGGAGGACACTTTGGACTGCTCACTGCAGCAGGCCTTGGGAGAGGAACTGGAGAAGTTCTTGCTCCCAGAACCCTCAACCCTTCTTTGCCTATCCCAGGTGTGGCTTGATGACTAAGGGGAGGGCTCTGCAAACAGGAATGCTCCAAACAGAACTCTGCCCAGTGCACATATCTAGGCTACTGTTTCACTCAAGATAGGGAAAAAAATCACTGATCTCTCAGCATGGCCACGTTAAGGAATGTGCATGTTCCCTCCCCCTCAATACAGCAGAAGATTGCTTTGTTTTGGGGCAAGCAAACGCATGGTTTTTCTAACCCACGTGGTTGCAAAGAGCAACTTGGAAATGTGGTCTGGGTACCACTGATGCAATGCCAGCACGGGGTGTTTGAAACAGCAGCTCTCTTGAGGGTGCACAGCCCCATCCCTCTGCCATGGAACAACTCACCCACGCTGCAAAATGATCTTTCTAATGGAGGCTGCAGCACAAACCAGCTCGAGGGATGGAGGCAAAAGAGCAGTTGAAATTGCTCTGCACACTCGGGATGAATTGATGCAGAAGGCAGCAGATGCTGGCAGAACTTACACATACCTAGTAAATGTGATTTATTCCCTCCTCCCCACCTCATTTTCAAGAGAGATCCAGGCTGCATTTTTTGGTAGCCATCTTTATTATTGCCTTCCACCTTTTTATAAACGATAGGGGCCAGGGAGAGCACCCTGAGTGATAAAGCAAATGTGGGAACTGAGGTCTGTCTGTTTGGGCTTTCCTTATTTCATGGTAACACGCTGTCTGCTTCCTGACTCTGTGCTCCTGCCTGCCTCTGTCCCGCTGCTTTATCCATCTGTCAAAACTAGTTTGACATCTGGGTCCTAACCCAGCGAAGTCGAGAGCAGTTTGAATGGTGCCGTCAGCTTTAAAGTAACTACTCAGCAGCTGGAGTCTCAGCCAGCCCGCAGCCCCAGACAGAGCCAGGGCTTCTCCCACCGTGTAAAATGACATGAGATCAGGGCCTTGGACTATAAACACTTCATGCAGTTGGGTCTTCATACCCTGTTGTCCGGATGAGATGCCTCTTCCTTCCCAAGATGTGATTTCAGGAGCAGGCAGTGCTAGACCCAGCTGTAGTGTTGGACTTTCATTTCAAACTCCTTTTCTGATGCTTAAACCAGTAAAAAATGAGAGAGTGAGTGATAAGCAAGGGCTGTTTGATATGACTGAATGAGAATAGCTGTTCTTCCTTTGTACCCTATAACCCTTTTTCCTCCCAAACACATCCTCACTGGATCAGGATATATTAAAATCCTTATACTGACATGAACATCTCACAGTGTCTGCAGAGCTGAAATTTTCCCTCTCTCCCAGGGACTATTATTCTTTGTGCATCCTGAAGTGATCTTTAGTGACTCCCTTCTTGTTTGTCCTGCTGCCTTCCAATAGGACTGGAAAAGTCATATTCTGTGACTGAAGTTAAATGGATACATTCAGATACTCAATTTAAATACATGCTCTGAGAGAAATATGTGTCTTCCATCCTTTTTACCTCACCTCTCCCAAGGTGAATAAGGGTCCCTTCTGTACCCTTGATTTGCTTTCCTCCGTGAGGATCTGTCTTCTGTGGAGACAGGCACCCTTCTCTAACGCTGTGTTTCTCCCTTTCTGCCCTTCTCTCTGTCCTCCAGCCAGCACTCCTTTTCATTACCCTCATTTGGAAGAAGGGAAACTGAGGCAACTTGCTCCAAGAGCAGCTGGTCTGTGGCAGAGAAGGACTGGACCCACCACAGCTCTGTTAGACCCACAATTCCCTGCCTGAGCCCTGGAGAGAGGAAGAAGACCCACAAATATTTGCAGGAAAAATAAAGCAGAAGAAAACCACATGCAGACCCAAACAGGGGAACCAGCAATGGTGGGAAATAACCTGGTCAGAGAATTTGAAAGCACTAGGAAATGCTTAAAGGAAAGAGCTGAAGACTTTTCCAAAAGACTGAGTGGTGTTTTTAGTTTGAAAAGGAAGGGTGGAGGATGATACAACCTGGTCCAGATCACCTACTTGCCTCTGAGGAGAAAGACTTTTGTCCTGCTCTGCTGTTGGAAAGACTTTCAACCTAGTTACAAAGTTGAAGGCTGTGATTTAAACTCCACATGGGACATACAGAGGGATCTGCTACTGTGTTAATGGTGTAGACATTTCCACCTGTCTTCTTAGGACATGGACATGTAAAGCTGTGATCTGGCTATAAAAGTCTCCCCCAGCTTGTCCATCCCACACTTATGCAGTGGGTCCCTTACCTGCTCCCAGCCTGGCTCTCCAAGTGTGGGCATCTGACTTAAGGGTGATGCTCAACAGCAATGCATGGGGACAGGGGGAAAGCCCACGGCTCTTTTGGTGTTGATAAAGCAGCCGTCAACCCCCCAGCTGTGGTCTCAGCGTATGCTGTGGATGGGGGGATGTGGTTACGCACAGACAGCTCCGGGTGCTGGATGAGATCTAAAGAGTTTTTCCCTGAAACACAGCCGGGCTTTCTGAGTCCGGTGTCTCCATCCATCCTCAGCTGTGAGACCAGCCCCTCTGCAGTGACAGGAAGACTCCTGTCTGTCCCCGAAATGGCATCCCGGCCCCGCATCCCTTGCCTACCCTATGGGCAGTACCTGTGGGACGCCCCGAGGACCCTTTTCCTCTCTCCCAGGGGAAAAGAAAAAAAACTTTTCCCAGGATTTCCTTATCCAGGAGGTCTCACCAGGCTGCGAAGTAACTCAGCCGAGGGCTTGGTTTCGGGGGAAGCACCCAGCTGCAGCCGCCGTTGCTTCTGGAGCCGCCTCTACACGCTTTTCCCAGGGAAAAAAACCCAACGAAATCCAAGCGTTTTGGGGGTCCCGGTGGGATGTTACCTGCTCTGCTGCGGGGGGCTGGCTGCGGCACCAAACTCGCCCTGGTCTGTCCGTCGGGACTCATTTCGTTTAGCTTTTCTCCTGGGAGCAAACCTCAGCCAAAAAGAAAGCGAAGGCACGGAGAAGGGCCCGGGAGCGGAGCCGGCCTCCGCGCTGGCAGCCGGGACCCCCGGGGGAGGGACCGCTCGGGGGCATGGCTGCGAAGTAAAACCCTGGGGAGCGGCTGGGGGATTTAGCCGTGGGAGTCAGGACCTCTCCCCAGGGGCCTCCTCCTCCTCCCTCTGGGGGAGAAGGGGCCGGGGCGGGCCGGGCACCGCACGCCCCCCGGGCGGGGTAGTGGAGGGGTGGCGGCCGCCCTATATATTGCAAAGCGACCCAGGGCCGACCTTCCCCATCGCCGGGACCTGCTGCCGCGGCGCCTGCCCCCCTTCCCCTCCCCTTGGGGGGCTCTTTCTCCCGTCGCGCCCCCCGCCCCCCTCCTCCTATCCGAGGAGGAGGAAGGTGAGGGCCGTATATGAACGCGGCCGGCTTTCCCTGCCTGCGAGGCATGTGCACGCTGCCGGCGCCCAGCCCCGCCGCCGCGGCCAGCCCCGGCTCCCCTGGGCCTCCCCGGGGGTCTCCGCCCGCCGGCCAGGCGCTGCCGGTGAAGCCGGAGCCGCGGGGCGGTGGGGGCAGCCCTCCGCCTCCGCCGCCCCCCGAGGAGCCGCCGCCCCCCGCTGGGGGCCGCCGGAGGAAGCGGCCGGTGCAGCGGGGCAAACCCCCCTACTCGTACATCGCCCTCATCGCCATGGCCATCGCCAACGCCGCCGAGAGGAAGCTCACCCTGGGGGGTATCTACAAGTTCATCACCGAGCGCTTCCCCTTCTACCGGGAGAACCCCAAGAAGTGGCAGAACAGCATCCGGCACAACCTCACCCTCAACGACTGCTTCGTCAAGATCCCCCGGGAACCTGGACACCCCGGCAAGGGCAACTACTGGACGCTGGACCCGGCTGCTGAGGACATGTTCGACAACGGGAGCTTCCTGCGCCGGAGGAAGCGCTTCAAGCGCACCGACATCACTACCTACCCTGGCTACATGCAAAACTCCAGTGCCTTCACGCCCCCACCCGCCGGCCGCCCCGCAGCTCCAACAGCACCCTACCCCAACACCCTCTGCTCACCCGGCTATGGCCCCCAGATCTCTAGCACTGTCTTCCACCCCTACGCGGCTGGGGCAGCACCGCCAGCACAGCACCCCAGGATGTTCAGCATTGACAGCCTCATCAGCGGACAGCAGGCCCTGCAGCCCTCACCGCCTGCCGAGCTGGGACACCCATCCTTGGGCTTGCCTGGGACAGAGCTGGCTCCCACCTGCTCCGCTGGCAGCTCCGAGCCTCCCTGCTTCCAGGCGCAGCCTGTCAGCCCTGGCTTGCTGGGCCGTGCTGGCCCCAACACCCTGGCTTACCCCTACGCTGCCTCTCCCACCCACCTGCCCGTGGCACAGGGCAGCTACTCACCCAGCAGCCCGCAGCTGTACGGGGCTCCCAACAGACTGGCTCTGCCAGCCATGAGGCCCCCAGCTTGCGCTGAGCACAGTGAGCAGCTCCTGGGTCTCTCTGCATCACCCCTTGGCCAGTTTGGCTCCAGCAACACCTACATGAGGCAGCCAAATTTCCCCACCGGCCTGGAGCGGTACATGTGATGGAGCCAGTGGGGAGCTTGGATGGACATCCCCAGGCTTCAAAGAGCATCTCTGGACTTGCAGACTTCTCCTTGATGTAAGCTGGAATGGAGTCAAGGCTCACTGGCCTCTGGTTGTGCGTGGACATACACCTATGGGGGGATTCTTTCTCAGCTTATTTTTAGCTGGAGGCAAAGTGATATATTGTTCTGCCCCATCCCCACCTGTAAAAGGTGGTCTCTGGCTGGGCTCCCTACACCCAAGGGTGTCCCTCCTGCACAGCCCCAGCCTGGGGATGCCAGTCTGCGACAGGGCACCCCGGGACACCCCAAAGCGAGGAGGAGCACGCTCAGGAGGTGGGTGTGTGCTGTAACGTGCAGGAGCTGTCTCCCAGATGGGCTTTCTCTTTCCTGTGTACCTCCTGTGTAACTAAAACGAAAGTTATCAAACCCCCCTCCCCAAACCAATTAACTGGATTTTAAATGAGTATTTAAGATGTTTATCATTTCCTTCCCCTGTAGGAAAAAACAACCCAACACCCTGACTACTACTTTTTACAATTTTTAAAAATAACTTTTATTGTTAGAAAGGACTTTTAAAAATAAAGTTTTTCCTTCCAACATGTCCAGTGCTGCTGTTCCTCACTGGCTCTGGCCAGACCCTGTCAGGAGGAAATTATCAGTCTTATAACCAGTGGGAGATGGACTTGTGCTGCTGTCGTGACACTGACATGTCTTACATGTTTAGTGATGTTTTCTAGAGCTATTTTATTACGATTTTTTTAAAAAGCAAATGGTAACTAATCACTGCCAAGCCATGCAGAAGCTGCAGTAAGCTCTCTTGCCGTCTTCAGGGTTTACCCATACAGCTCTTACTGGACACGATGGTTTCCATTGGCATAGCAGGGAATCCCTTGCAGGTGAAATACTGATTTAGCACATCAAATTAGGAGATTGTAGCTTTCCTTCCTAACAACAACATAAAGTACCAATGTGTTCACTGTCTGTTCACGGTACTGCCAGCCAGCCTGTCTCTCCCTGTTTGAAGGCAGAATTCCCCATCCCAGGATCTACCTTTTCTAAATTTAAACATTCTCTGGGTAAAAACGACAGGCTAGGATGTCTCTCCTGTTTTTCAAGGGTGTTCTCTGAAGCAGGGCGGTTTCTCATAGTTGCTATTGCATCTTCCTCCTGCTTAAGGAGTTGGGTGTCGGGTGAGCTTTGGTGCAAAGCTGAGCATCTCATTCCCTTGCTGCTGGTGATGACCGAAAGCTGAGTGTACAGGCAGGTACACAAGGAGTCAGCTTTTGCCCACAGCTTGGGAGCTTGTGGCTTTTCATTCTTTCATCCTATGTGCTCCGTAGAAACCAAGAGTGGGGTTAGTATGAGAAAGGAGAGAAGAAAATGTTGGGGTTTTTCTCTTTGCCTTCTTAAAACTGGGACTCTATCTGTCTCTAATAATTGGCCGTGCTCTGGCCTTTGGCTGAGCTGCTGGGCTCTGGGTCTCCTCCCTGGTCCCTCCAGCTTCACCTTTTCAGCTTTCACACTGGTCCCAGCATCAGCAGCTTCTGGGCTTTTCCCTTAGGAACAGCCCTGCTCAGGAAAGGCACTGTGAACAATCTTATCCCTTACAGTACTTTGTCTCTCTATGGAAGATATCAATAGACCGAGTTCTTCTACCTAGTGGAAGTTTGCAAGTGCCATTCCTGTCTCTAGCATGCTGTCTGTACAGATGGACTGAGAGGACGCTGTAAGGACAGTCAGTAGGAAGGACACTTGTATCTCACGTTCACTCCCAGGGCCCGATCCTGGGGTGTTATGCAAAGAAAAACAGTGTTGAAGTCCTGCCTGAGTATCCAGGAGAGCAGAGCCAGACACATGCTTGAAACACAGGGTCTGTCAGCTTCCCTCCAGCATCGCTGGGCGCTGGGCTGGGACTCTGCTGGGTGTGCACTGCAGGTGGGAAGGTTGCTGGCATTAAAGGAAAACTGGCATTAAAGGAAAGCAGTGTTGGGTGGAGGGGGTGGGCAGGACGTGCTGTGGTTCTGCCTAGGTGGGATGCACCGGGAAAAGGTGGCTGAGCTGGGACATCTCAGACCGGGCTGAGCTCCTCCCTGCAATGAGTGGGGAGACGGGGAAATGGCTTTCCAAGTTCCTGGCATCTCTGGCTGTTAAGTGCTGGTGGAGCCAGGGGGCGCTCAGGGTGCCTGCAGGGCTGGGCTGTGTCTTGCTTCTGTCCCCTAGCTGCCTGAACCCACCTCCTATGCGGCTCTCTGGAGAGCAGCACCCAAACCCAGACAGGGGAGGATGGGTGCCGACAGTGGTCTGCAGGAGACCCATCCCACTCCTGTGCCTGTGCTAGAGGGGCCTCTTCAGCCAAGGGGGCATGAAGCAAGAACCACTCCAATGGACTAGAGCCCCGAAAACCTTGCTCGGGGAGATCGGGTGATCCTGTCCTGCCACGCTGGGACGAACCCTGGTGTGCAGCATTGAGTTACACCTCTTCCCATGGTAATAAACCACCCTCACCACGCTGCCGAACGAGCTGAAAGCATGGGGAACAGACCCCTTTTCTTCTCTTTCCTCTAGAGAGTAATCCTCACACACAGAAACCTCTGGCAACTTATATTGTGATTGTCATTAAACTAATGCCTTCTTGGTTAACTTAATGTATCCCAAGCAAGCTTTTAAGCTTTCATTTCAAAGCTTTGTTTACAGTTAGGGTGAATCTAGCAAATGAGTAGGATTAAAGTGTCATGTAAAGCTGGGACAGAGTAGTTTTAAGCTTTGTAAAGTTTATACTTGATCCCTTCATCTGTTTTAGTGTCTTTTCAATGTCGCTGTTTAGTGAATAAGAGGGATTTGAATGAAACAGGAGTAATTGTCACCCAGATCTCAGCTGTGAAGCCAAGTCTCCTTTGAAATCCCTCTTTATTTAGGGAGTTTAGGAAATATTCAGTAATGCCAGTCATAACTACCTCGATCTTGCTCACACAAAAGCCAAAGGCAAAAATTTCCATTGCTCTTTGAGGCTGTGGAAAGAATGTCATCCTTCAGGGTGATAGCAAGAGGTCCCCTGGACATCCTGTGGTGGGGAGATCCCTGTCGTGAGCCCATGAGACGCAGAGAGATGGTTGGAGTTGGTCCCAAGCACCGAAGAGATTTGGGTGGAGATCTACACTACCACCAATGCAGTCAGCCTGATTTGGGTGGAGATCTACACGATCTGTCTGACTGCATTGGTGATCGTGTAGATCTCCACCCAAATCAGGCTGAACTCAGGTCTCTCAGGCTGCACCTCCAGAAACAAACAACCAAAATGAGCCACCACTTTGAGAAAGATGCTTTTTTTTTTTCCCCTGGGAAATACTGGCTGCACAGGGAGGACTGACTGAGCTGCCACATCTGTCTGCATACTGCAGCATTCTGCGTGGTTCATGCTTCCTAATGCTCCCCCACAGGTTAACACAAGTGATAGGAAATGTTAATTCCAGCTGATATTCCCAAGTTATAAATAGTGTTTTCCACCCAGTTGCAATCAAACTGATGTGTTTCATCAGTAGCTACAATTTTTAGTCGGAGCACATTTCCTGGAGGTCTTGTTGGTCCCTCTGGTAGCATTGGGTTTTGTCTGGATGCTGCCAGCTGTCCACTGGCAGTCCCAGTGCTGGGAATTTTATACTGTAACCAGCTTTTGTTCTAGGCAACGCTTTGCCCTTTGCAAATGTGCCGTTTGGGGGTGGTCAGCAGGGTGTCTTTATCCTGACACAGAAAGTCAAGACAGTGTCGGTGAAGTGATGGGGAGATGGGTACAGCGGGACCAGCTGAGATGGGCTTTGCCAGCTGAAAAAGGCGTTTTAAACAAAATTAGCACCTGGAAATCAGCACTGCCCGAGGTCGGAGTTGCACCTTGGGGCACTGAGGGTCTGTCAGCGCCTCCGCTGTATGTTTGGGTCCTTTATACTGGAGTCCTTCACTCCCGGGTCGGAGCGGGTGATGCAGCCGCAGTGTTTGAGCAGGGCCGGAGCAACACTGCCCTCCGCCGCTTTACCCCACGGGTGTAACGCCCCGGCGTGGGGAGGGGGCGTCGGAGGGATGTGGCCCGGGGTGCCGGATGCCGTCCTCAGGCCAACACTGACCTCCAGTGGAAATCCCTGGGAAGCCGCTGCCGGCCCTCGCCGTGGGTCCAGGGACACAGAAGGGGGCTGGGGAGGGAGGTGTGTGCTCAGCGTGTACCGGCAGCATCCCGGCCCTTGGGGTCTCTCCTGTTGACGGCTGCGTTGAGGGCAGGATACGTGGAGGCTTGGAGTGTCGTCGGGATGAGGATGAGAGCGGGGTGAGGCTCGTTATTCAACACAGTAGGTTGGATGCAGCCGCCGGTCTGGGAAAGCCCTGACACACCAGTTACTGACACTGGGAAGATTTCAGAGAGGAAAGACTTCTCTGGCTGTGCCCTCTGTAACCTTTCCCCAAAGCATCACACTGCAGGACACTGCTGGGGACAGGATGCAGGCCTGGATCGTGCTGGGATGTCCCCCTGCAGCTCTTCTCCCTGGAGTGAAAACAGGGGAACAAGTGGAAGCACAGTGAGACCCTGGGCCCTTGATGGAAGGCGAGGGGCAGCGATGACATGCACTTGTCTGCAGCTACCAGCCTCGTTGGCAGCCCGAATTTGTGTTTGAAATGTGCTGCAGGGTGCATGTGGACGGCAGAGCTGGGGGCTGGCCTGACTCTTAGGGCAGCCAAGAAGCAGAGCTGCAGTTAGGCAGCAGAGCCCAAGCGCTGGCGAGGTAGCACCTACAAGCTCTTATGAGAGCAACATACGCAACAAGGTGAGCAGCAGGATGACCATGAGCCAGCAGTGTGCCCTCGTGGCCAAGGACAATGGCATCCTGGGGTGTATTAGAAGGGGGTTTGGTTAACAGGTCAAGAGAGGTCCTTCTCTCCCTCTGCTCTGCCCTGGTGAGACTGCACCTGGAGTATTGTGTCCAGTTCTGGGCTCTCAGCTCAAGAAGGACATAGAACTTGAAAGAGTCCAGTGCACGGCCACCAAGATAATGAAGGGAGTGGAACACCTTCCTTGTGAGGAGAGGCTGAGGCAGCTGGGCCTCTTTGGTTTGGAGGAGACTGAGGGGTGACCTTGTTAATGCCCATAAGCATGTAAAGGGCGAGAGTCAGGAGGACAGAGCCAGGCTCTTCTCAGGGATGGCAGTGACAGGACAAGGGACAATGGGTGCAAGCTGGAGCATAGGAAGTTCCATGTGAATGTAAGGAGAAACTTTTTCACTGTGAGAGTGATGGAGCACTGGGACAGGCTGCCCAGAGAGGCTGTGCAGTCTCCTTTTCTGGAGACATTCAAACCCACCTGGACACATTCCTGTGTGACTTAGTCTGGGTGACTCTGCTCTGGCAGGGAGGGTGGAACTAGATGATCTTTCAAGGTCCCTTCCAACTCCTAACATTCTGGGATTCTGTAATTGATTCTGTAATACTAAGGGGACTCTGCTGCACCACACTGTTCTTGTTTTCAAACAAACATAGAGCACAGACCTGTAACTGAGCATCCCATCCAGCACTCATCCACAGCAGAGGTCTGGTTGCTGGTGGGAAAACAGGAGGCTACTAACCAAATCTCATAATCTGCAGTCTTTACCCTTGGGAAATCACAAGTTTCACCACCCCAAAGACACCATTAGGGAACATTTTGCTGCCAGGTGCCAAAAGCATCCCAGCACAGCTACACGTTCCCTAAACATTATGGAATAGCCAAACTGGCCACTGGGCCAAGCTGCTGGCTGAAAGTCACCATGGACATGATGGAAGTGTGGGTTTTGCCTCCTGCACCGTAGCCAGCACCCACGAGGTGGCAGCCAGGTGACACCCCGGCCAGGACCCCGCAGCCCACCCCAGGTTTTCCAGCCCAGACCCGACCAGCTGCAGACCCCCTCCAAGCAACATTTACTCCTCGCTTTCTGTTATTTACAGTTAGGTTTTCCACAGTGTTGGTTTAAGTGTATATCCATCTTCCCCCCAACTGGAAGCCCTTTCTTTCCAGGCTGTCTGCAGCTCGGATTCTTCCTGAGCTGATGCTCACCCTCTAAGTATAATTGCAATACAAAGTAGCTTCAGAATACCGTGCAATAGTGGCTAATTATTTGGAACAATTATACATAACAAAGACAGAGCCAAGCAGCAAGAGGGCTTAATTGTCTGGCCAAGCATGAAATAGCACAGGATTATCGCTAACAGGGGGAGGGGACGCAACCGAGGAGAATTGCCCCATCGAATGGGCAAGAATCCAGGCTGCTTGGGAAGGCAAAGTTTATTGAGGAACTTGAAAATTCCCCTTTGAAGCATCTTCTGAGATGCCAGAGAAGACATGAAAAGGATAATGACCCAGAATATGGGCTTAAGGCACAAATCCCCACACTGACAGACTCCAGGCCCACAGACGCTTAAGCACATGCTTAAATTTTAAGCACATGAATAGTCCCCTTTGACGGCTCACGTGCTTAGAGTTAAGCTCAGGCATAAGTGTTTGTAGGATCGGAGCCCAGATTTTTATTACAACTGGGCTCTTCTCAGCAATGACAGGAAATAAGAGACTTAGAAAGCACACAAGCTCCGAGGGTGATGCCGTGAAGCCCCTTGCTCCATGTGAGGACCGAGCACCTGTGATGAGCTGTGGGGACATCCACGCCTCCCCTCTCTGCCACAGAGCAGGGGAACAACTGTGCAAGGGATGAGAGGAGTGTGGGTGATCACCAGAATGTGGGTATAGGAATCAGGTCTGAGAGCCTATGGTTGGGAAGGGGAGGGGAGGTGAGGTGGGGACGAAGGTGGGGAGGGTGCAAAAGGGAAACAGGATCACTCTTAAAAGCAAAACAACTGCTGCAGGTGTCACAGGGGTCCAGCCTTGCTTGGGAGCACCAGACAGCAGTACCTGGGGGAGCTTCTGAGGTGATGGGAAAAAGTAGGAATAATCTTCATTAATTCAATATATTTTTAATTGAATTTATTATTTTTTAAAATCCTGTAGAATATGAGCAAATCAATGCAATAGCATCTCCTCTACAAGTGTTCTCCCTTTAAGCATGCACCTGCTTTTTCTGCAGAGTAAGGTTTCTCTCACTTGCAGTCTTCCCTGCTCTTTATCCATCTCTGATGTGTTTTTTTCACAAGACTTTCTGTTTTCACAAGACAACTACCCTCTGGGCAGCAGCACTTGTCCCTCTGCTTGGGCCTGGATCACTGTTTGTCAATTAACTTCAGGCCTGAGGGATTTGATTTTATTTGTGGGACAAGAGTCTCATGCTGCTGGCTGCAGATGTGCTGTTTGTTCATTGTTGGAGTGGTGGGAAAGGCAGGAGGTGTGGGGTACGGATGCTGTGGGTTTCAGCAGTCTGATGCTGACCACAAGAAGGTATAAGATCTGCAGTACCTGCTACCCCACAAGCTCCCACATCACATGTCCCAGACCTTCAACCATTCCTGAAGGTCTGGGTGAGGGTACCATGCCAGCAGCAGCCCATGAGATCAGTCCAGCCTGGAGTTTAACCATGAAGGAGATTTTTTTCCTTAGTAAAAATGGATGGGCATACAGATCTGCCCCATGGGGGGCTGGAGCCCTGTCCCCCCCACTGGGCTGTACCCCACACACCATTATCAGCCCCCTGAGAGCTGTGTGAAGGGCTGTGATCCTCATGGTGGGAGCTGCTGGTGGAGGTGTGAGCTGCACGGAGGTGGAGGTGATCCTTACGACCGCCTCAGTTTGTGCACCTGGGCCTTCACGTATGGCTCAGGCACTGGCACCCATAGGTGCAGGACCTCTGCTAGCAGCCACCGGAGTGCACTATATGAGACATCCAGCCTTCTTATCCTGGGGTACCTGGAGCCGCCTTACTCCCCTCAGAGGCAGGCGCGGTGGTAGAGAGCAAGTGCGATGCAAAGACCCACACTGCAGTCCCCTCCCGTACATCCAAATGCAGGGCTGGACAGCTGACATCCCCTCCAGAGAAAGGACAGGCCAGCGTGTGCCAACACGGGCTGTGACGGCCCTCAAGTGCTCGGGACCTTCCCAAGCCACCCCGATGCCTCGGCACGTTGCCAGCCCTCTGAGCCTGTGCAGCAGCCCTGAGCAGCAGGGCACGGATGGAGGATTTTCTCTGGAGCCAGAGGTTAATTATGCTTTATTGGATAATTTTCAGCTGCCAGTCCTGGCAATAAAGGAGATTTCCTCTAGATGGCACGCTTATCTCTGTGCTGTGAGGGAAGCCCCACCAGCACGCTTCCCCCACAGGATCCCCTCAGTGGGTTTTAAGGGAGCAGATAACCCCTGTGCCTCACCCCCTCTTAAAAGGCGATTTTAATGCCGAACGTACAGGCTGTGGAAAAGCCTGGGACACGGTGATGAAAAAGGCACTTCCAAACGAGCACGGTGGGGGTCCAAGTGGTGGGGAGATGCTGAGTGTCCATCCTACAGAAATCAAGTCTTTCCAAGTGATGTATGGCCAGATGTCAGCCCTCAGTGTCACTCCTTCTGTCTGAGAGATGCAGCTTCCTCTTCCCAGCAAGAGTGAGCAGAGGCTCGCTTGCAGTAAGAGAAAGATGGGGGGATGTGTGTGTATGTGAAGCTTCAACACCCCCAAGGTGGCTGAATAAATTCTAATCTGTGTATTGACAGGCTTTCCCCCTCTTGCCTACGTGTAGCTCAGGGCAGTGACTTCTTCTGGTGCTTTGAAGAATGGGGCAGGAGAAGTTCACACTGGCCTGGAGATGCTGGGGATGGGTGTCTTGTATGCCCCTTTTACCTCCTATGCACCTGTTTTATGGAGGTGGAGAGATGTTCCTTGCAGACACACTGATGCTGACACAAAGTCAGTCTGGGATGCACTGGGGCAGTTTCCCAGCGTGCAAAACAGGGATTAGCTTTGGGTCCTGGGCCCGAGGGAGGGACCTGCCAGGGTGTGGAAGTGCTGGAGCTGGGCTGTGGGATGAAGCTGTGAACTGGTGAAGATGCAGTGGAGGAACTGACATCCAAAGCCATTCCCTGGCAGGGGAACGAAGCTGGGAGTTACCCTTCAATGTAGACTTGGCCCCAAACTATTACAGTGATGCCTGGTTTGATATCTTTGCTTGTTGGTATTAAGCCAGATGAATTGTCTATTCTTTGCTCTTCCCCTTTTCTGCCTGGCCTTGGGTCTGCCTCTGCCTTTCTGATGGGTGAGATGCTTCATCTCTCTCTGCATACTTTAGGTTTCAAACTCTTTCCCTCTGTTTATTCAGATGGGAACAGAGGAAAGGAGTCCTGAAAGGAGTGCAGTAGGAACATCACAGCCTCATGAAGACTGAAGCATGGTGTTATTAGAGGTCAAGAGGCAAAGTATATCTATGAACCTCTTTGCAAGGTGAATCTGTAGATACCAGTGTGCATGTGCAGGGCTGATTTCTTTTGAGGTTACAGCAGATTCACCCCAACCTGATCCCCAGCTGGAGAGTGCTGGAGGCTTTAAAGCATGAAGAACCCAATCCCCAAACATTTACCACATGCAGGGGAAAAAATGTAGTCAAACTCTTCTCATTCAAGCTATATCCAAGTAGTTTTCCATCTTCTCTCTATTTTCCTCCTTGTAAGACCCTCCCTTGATATTGCTCTGGGCTCCTGGGGGTTGTTAGTTGGTGTTTCTAGCAGAAGTGGATTTTTGCAAGGTGAGGTGGGCACTAGGGCAACTGGACCACTGAATGCAGGGAACTCAGCAATGGGGCTTTCCCTGATCATGGGCACGATCAGGTGCTACCACAGAAAAACCTGCACTCAGAAACCTGATCATGGGTTTCTGCATTTCTAATCATGGGTTTCTATATTCTCCTAAATCTGGCCATTTGTTTAGTTTCTTGTATTGGTGCACCCAGTTTTGGAAACTCTAATCCCCTCCCACATATATTTCACCTCCCCCCCCCCAAAAAAAAAAACCCCAAAACAAAAAAACCCCAAACAAACACAACCCCCTCTCTTTTATTTTCAGGGGATTTGGGGAAGAATGGAATGATTTAGCAGGCTTGTTTTCCCAGGAATATTTTCCCCTGTGTGCTAGGCACAGTTACCAGGCTGTTCTATACAGGTTGCCATGTGCCAGAGCATAATTGCCTTCCCCATGCATCGGCCTTTGGCTAATGTGTTTTTTATGGCATCCAGGAGAGCTGGATTTGGTGAGCCTCAAAAGTGCACCTGGTGGTTTATGGCTTGAAATCAGTGCGTTTTTCTGAGTCACGTGTGTGTGTGTGTGTGTGTGTGTGTATCCATCTCTTTTCATGTCAGATTGTTGAAGAACTGTATGGAAAAAAAAAGAAAGCTTTTGCCAAGCCAGAGTTAATCAGTGGAGTGCTAAGCTGTGTAGGAGCTTGCCTGGTGGGCTTCGAATCCATGTGGGCTGCGATCAGTTGTGAACAGAGAACAGCAGGCAAAGTTTTTGAACTGCAAGTCCAAAAGTAAGGTCCTAAACTCAGGTCACAGCACCTAACGAAATGGGTCTGTATGGAGGGAGAGGAGTTTCTCTCTTGTTTGAGGAGCAGGAAGACAGGGAGTTGTTCTTCAGATGTTCACAGGGTTTCAGCCCTGCATTTGGGGGGCCTGGGAAGAGCCTCCCTTAAAACCCGAGGTCTTTTTTTTTGGTGTGGATTTTGGGACATTTATGTTTGAAAACGTAAGTCAACAAAACCAAGATGTCTGATATCTGAGTGCTTCAGGGATGGGCATAGGAACTCCGGTGGTTTCCAAACCGGGAGTTCCGTGTATCTCCAGCTATCCGGCACCTCCGTTCCCACTTACCTCCCCGTGCTGGGACCTCCTGGTGTGCAGGCTGCAAACTGATCTTTGCGAGCAGGGAGCTGGCAGTGGAGGGCTGCAAAAAGGTTGAACTGCAGGGAGCACTGAAGGTCTGAGCCTTGGATATGGAAAGAAGAGAAATAATATCAAAGGAAATCACATAAGTGGGAAAAGAGCCCTCTGGGGCAGCCCAGGCAGCAGCAGGTCTGTCTTGTTCGTGTTTTCAGAGAAGTTAGAGGTCAGCCAAGCTTGATAACGAGGTAATACAGAAAAATCCATCACTGAACCTTGGGGGACTTGTAGATGCAGTTCTCATCAGAATAAACGAATTTAGATGCTGCTCGGCAGAGGCAACGAGAACGATTACATATCGCAAAGCCAACAGATCGCCTGGAAGGATCTGGGATCCACCTCGGGTGGGCTGGAGCTACAACCCTCCGGGCAGCGCAAAGCAGAGTTAATCAGTTGAGGAAACTCTTCAGGGCCCGATGCTGCCTTTCCCCGGGCTTTGCCCCCTTCCCCCCCGATAAACCCCAGCGCCGGGGGATGCTCTAGCCAAGGCCATCCCCAGGGTAGCTTCGGTCTTGATCTCCCTGCCCTCCTCTACGGCAGACAAGCAGGGAAGAGCAGGGGAAGAGCTTTTCCCCGTGGGGAAAAATAATAGTAATAATAACAATGATGATAATGATGTGCCAGGTCATTGTTAGTGTTTTGCAGCTTGCAGGGGTCCGACCCGCTCCCACGCGGCTGCCTGGGCAGGGCCACGGGGGGCCTCGGGGGAGGAATCCTCGGCCGGGGGGTTCCACCTGCTAAACAAATCTGCAGAGCATCGAAACGCCGACCCATCACGCGCGGACCAAACGCCTCATTAAGGCAGGCGGGACAGTGAAAGTCAATATAAAGGTGGGGTGGGGGGAATAAAATCCCGATCGACTGATGGGGTGGGGGGTTTCTCTACTTTTGAGACTTTATGAAGACCCTCCTCACCCCGCCAGCTCTCAGCCCCAGGCACGTTTAATACCGCAGCTGAACGTGAAATGTAAAGCAGAGTCGCATTAAAACGGGAGATGGGAAGGAAAGCTGTCCGTAAAAAAAAAAAAAAGTACTTCAGAGAGGAGAGCAGGAAAATTAAAAATCTGCCCTAGGAAAAACGCTTCCCTCCCTGCGTGCCTGGGTACAGTAAAAAGGCAAGGGAATCTTTTCGGGTCGATGGATAGGGTTTCTCTTTCTTACTCCGGTGTGTGAGCCCGTGATTAAAACTGACCCCTGGCTCCGTGTGCGGAGGCACGGCCGCTGTGTGCGTGTCTGTGTGTACACACGGACGTGTTGGGATCCCACCATCTGGTTTGTTTCAGTCCTGGGTTTCCCTTTTCTAAATCGTTTCGGGACGGGTGTAGTCGGGGTACTTTTTCTCGTTTTGATTTGTTTCCGCAGCCGATGCTGCGTGGCAAAGCCGGGGCTAACTCCAACTCGGCGAGAGGGAGCCGCTCGCAGATGGAGGGACCGCGACCCCCCTCCCTGTCTGTTCCTTTCGGGTCGTTCCCAACTTCAACGGGGACGATATTTTGCCTTGAAACAGGCAGGAATCTTGTCGATGATGGCTGATCACGACACACTATTTCTCGAACTGCGGCGGCTCTGGAAGCGGGATGCTGAAGGGGAAGGTCCCGGCGGTGGCGGGACAAGGCACCGGCCGCATCCCACCATCAACGGCGCCTCGGAGCGACCCTTCTCGCCTCCCCCCATCTCCGGCCTCCGCAGTTTCGGGGTCCCGATGCCCACGAGCACAGCAACAAAGGACTCTAGCAGAGCCCCCCGTTGCCGGGGGCTCCCCCCACGGGGTGCCCGGCGCTGCCCACCCTTCCAGACAGGGAGAGAACTCGCAACCGGAGCAGTGCGGAGGGGGAGGTGGTCCGGGCAGCAGGCACCCACATCTGTTTCCCTTCGAGCGGTGCGGGACCAACCTTCAGGCAGGGGGATCGGGAGGCGGCCGCCCTGATACGGCGCGGAGGGGCGGCGAAGCATCCCCCGGGCTGTGCCCGCTGCCCTCGGCCGCTCTCAGCGTGTCATTTTGGTGCATACACACCCCCACCCCCTTCGCTGCCGTACGGAGGCACAAGGCTCAGTTCCTGGCGGTTCCTCGCTGCCATGAAATGCACCAAGTGGAAATTCAATCGCGCCGTTGTGTGTGTGGTCGAAATCTCTGGCAGCTGCTTCGGAATTTTTTATGACACTTTCGTTTATGTAGGGGAGGCATAACTATTATTTTACTTAATAAAAATGGAAAGCGGCTCGGGTCTTTTCCCTCCCCGTTCTCTCCCACTCGTTCTTCCCATCGCCTTTCCGCGGGGCCGATGAAGGGAGAGTTTAAACAAAGTCGTTAGGAAAAACGCGGCGTCTCCGAAGCATTTCTCCGTGTTAGCTAATCATATATATAATAAGAAAAAAAAATATTAATATAAATATATACAGGTGAAAATATATATATGTATACACACAAATATGTCTGCGTATATGTGGCAAACGTAACGTATCCGCATCGGAGGAGCATAAAAGTGAAAGAGCTCAAGAAAGCTCCCCCAGCCCTGCCACACACCCGCGGGACTGACTTCCCACCTTCCCGAGAAACTCGCAGTACAGTTATTCATCTATTTTTCCCCCTCCGGTCAAGAAATCCTCTCCGATCGCAGCGTTGGCGGTTAGGGAGGAGGATGCGACCGAGTCCGCCCAGAGGCTCCGGCTCTGAAGTAGGTGCTTCAATTGGAGATGTGCGGGAGAAGCGCCGTCCGCTCCTGCCCGCTCCTCGGGGTCCCCCCGAGCTCGGCGAGCCCGTACACCGAGTCGTTAGGGCTTGAGTAATTGTGACCGGCATTTGGAAGCGAGGCCGCGCAGCTGTTTGGCCCGGCTCCCCGGTATTAGTGCTGGAGATTTTATCACCAAATGCTCGCACCTGTTAACGGCAGCGACTGGCAATTCATCACCGCGGATTCTCACACTGCTGAACGCGGCCCTTGGGGGTGTGTGTGTGTGTGGAAGAGATGTCCCCCTGGCATCCTCATGGAGGAAACCATCCCCTTCCTCCCTCCCCAGGCATCCTTCCCCCTGGGAAAGCGGCTGCTTGTTTGCAAAGCCACTAAGTGCGGGGCGGGGGAAACCCGTGCGAGCAAGGCTCGGTGTGTCCGCGACGGAGACGGGGACATCGGGCTGCTACAGTCACCCACGGGGCATGGGGTGGGCGGCTGCACCCGTGGCCGTGTCCCCCGCCCTGCGCCCTAGGAAAGGGCGGCCTTAGGCACGGGAGCGGGGCTCTGCCACCCGCGGGGACACCGCTGTGGCTCGGGGAAAGGGAGGGGTGCCTCCGGTTACAGGGAAATCCTTGCCCGCGGCAAGGTGGGTGTCCTCTGCCTGCCTACCACCTCCTCCCTGTCAGCCGTCAGGGGATGCTGTGCCTCGAGGGGAGCGGTGGCAGGAGAGAATCGGACAGGAGATCCCGAGGTCGGAGGGGATTCCCCGTCTCGGGGGGTGCCTGGGGCCTGGCCGCACTGCGAGTGGGCCACCGCGGAAAGCGGTGCTCGGTCGAGCCAGCCCAGTCGAGCGGGAATGCGGGACTCCGGTGCCGCCCCAACACGCCGCGGACACGCACAGCCTTCGCTTTGGTTCTTTCTCGCACGGCGGGAGGCTTGACTCCTCGCCTTCCGCCCCGCACCTGCCGGGCGGCAGCATCCCATCGCGTGTGGGCCCGTCGGAGCCACCGGGGAAGATGGGTTTCCAGACAGTGCTCCGAGCTCGGTGACGTGTCGGTGACGTGAGTGCGTGGAGAAGGGGAGCAGAGATCCCCGAATTCACACGACCACTCAAAGGGGGCCGAGGGTTCGGCACTGGAGAAGAGAGGATCCCCGCCGGCGAGGATGTTGGAGGGCAGCAACTCAGTCCCCCAATCCCGTGGGTGGACAACCTTCGGGGGAGAGAAGGGACCTTCCTCTGGTCCCGAGAGGAGGGAGGCGGCCGTCGCATTCCGCAGGATACCTGGGGTGGGGGTGTCTTTATCCAGCGCCTACCCCTCCTCCCGCACCAGCTGGCTCCAGGGGTAGCCGGGGCACCCGAGCCCAGGGAGGAACGGACAGCGTCCTTCCTCAAAAGCATCCCCGGTAGGAGCCGAGCTCCCCGGGGACCAGGGCCGGGCCGGGCCGGGCCGGGCAGCCCCTCGCCATGTCCCGCGGGGGTTCCGGCGGGCGGTGGGCGCCACGTGATGCCGGGGCGGCCGTATAAAGGCCCGGGGAGCGCTGGCAGGAGGCGCAGAGCGGGAGTGTTTCCACCAGGTCCCAGCTCGGGAGGGGTGGGGAGAGGGGAGCCGCCTTCTCAACTTCTGCCCTCCCCCTCCCTCTTCCCCCTCCCTCTTCCCCCGCCCCTCCCTCCCCCCAGCCCAACCAAAGAGCCGCCGCATCCCCTACTTTTCCCCCCCCCCCTTTTTTTGCCTCTCTCTCGCCTTTTATTATCATTATTACAATTATTTATTATCGCTGCTTCCAAGCTCCCTGCCCAGCCTTCGGGCGTCCCGTCCCGTCCCTCCGCCCCCGCCCCGCGCCCCCTCCGCCGCCCCTCCCTCCGCAGCCACCACCCCGCAGCCCCGCCGCGGCCCCGCCAGCAGCGGCGCGGCGAGCGGGGCGCGGAGCGGCGGCGCCGGGGCGCGGAGTCCCAGCGGCGGCCGCAGCCCTCCGGCACGGCCCCGGGCCCATCCCGGGAGCCGCCGCTAGGTGGGGGGGGAGCCCGGCCCCGGCCGCCCCGGCCGCACAACAATGACTTTGGGCAGCAGCGGCGGCGGCGGCTGCAGGATCATGTCCGAGCGCTCCCCGGAGGAAGAGCCGCTCTCCGAGGTGGAGGACGGGGATATCGACGTGGTGGGCCCGCCCCAGGATGGGGGCAAGTACAGCGAGGACGACGAGGAGGAGGACGACGACGACGACGAGGAGGAGGACGAGGAGGACGGCGGCGATCCGCTGGGGCTCGCCCTGCCGCGGAGCGGGGCCGCCAAGGCGCGCATGGGGGGGTCCCCGGAGCGGCTCTCCCCCGCCGGCGGCTCGGAGCCGGCGTGCGCCCGCGGCGCCGCGCCCGGGGAGAAGGCGCCCGCGGGCGGCGGCGGCGGCGCGGGGGGAAAAACCCGCTGGTGAAGCCGCCCTACTCTTACATCGCCCTCATCACCATGGCCATCCTGCAGAGCCCTAAGAAGCGGCTGACGCTGAGCGAGATCTGCGAGTTCATCAGCGGACGCTTCCCCTACTATCGGGAGAAGTTCCCCGCCTGGCAGAACAGCATCCGCCACAACCTCTCCCTCAACGACTGCTTCGTCAAGATTCCCCGGGAGCCCGGCAACCCGGGCAAGGGCAACTACTGGACGCTGGACCCCGAGTCCGCCGACATGTTCGACAACGGGAGCTTCCTGCGCCGGAGGAAGCGCTTCAAGCGGCAGCAGCAGCTGCACCCGCCGCACCCCGAGCTGCTGCTGCGGGCCGGGGCCGCCGACCCCGCCGCCTTCCTGCCCGGCTTCGCCTACGGACCCTACGGCTACAACTACGGCCTGCAGCTCCAGGGCTACCCCCACCACCACCACCACCATCCCGGCGGCGGGGGCGGCGGCTCCGCGGGCGCCTTCCCCTTCCCGGCGCCGCACTGCCCGTTACCGGCTCCGCCGCCTCCCGCCGCCGCCTCCGTCTTCTCCGCCGCCTCGGGGCTGCCCTCCTTCCTGGGCGGCGAGCTGAACTGCAGGAAGTCCTTCTACCACCCCCAGCTGAGCCCCACCGCCCTGCCCGCCGCCCTCCTCCAGACCCTGAAGCCGGACCCCACGCCCGGCGGTGGCAGCGGCGGCAGCACCAACCACCCCTCCCGGCCCTCTTTTTCCATAGACAACATCATCGGGGGGCCGTGCCCCCGCCGCCCAGCACCAACCCCAGCGCCGCGCCCGCCGCGCCCTACCCCGCCGGCCAGGCGGGCCCCCCGGCGCAGGTCTTGGCCGTGCTCAGCCCCGCCTTGGCCCCGGCACAGCCCCAGGTCAGCCTGGCACACGAGCCGCTCCTGCAGCCGGCCCAGAACTTTTCCAGTAAAATCACAACCCTGAGCAGCTGTCATTTTTAAAATGTGCTGGGGGGGGAGAAGAGAAAGCGGGGAGGGGGGGGGGGGAAGAGTCGCGAAGCAAACGGCCCCTTCCCAGCTCTCCCCCTCCTCCGAAACTGCTCCCTTTCCCTCTCCCCGTCCCCCCATCTCCTCCTGTTGTGTTTTAAGGTAGGAAATATTTCCTTTTTTTGTTTTGTTTGGGTTTTTTTTTTAATTTTTACTTTATTTCCAGGATCTGTGGCATCCAGATCTGTTCGTGTCTCTTTGCTCCGGGTCGGGGTGGGTGGTGGAAGTAATTAAATAAATCGGGAGGGCGGGAGGGGGAAAGAATAACGCGGTTTGGTCCCGCAAGAGCCAAAGCGTATTTATAAAGTGGCCGTAAACCTAAGCTGGGACCTGGGCTGGTTGAACACGAAACGTCTTGCGGGGGATGAGGGGGAGGCTGTTAAGAAAGAAACCGTCTCAGGGTCGGAAATGTTTCCTTTGAGAGGTGCGGGTTTTCCGCGGGGGTTCCCCAAATCGCCTGGGAAAAGAGCCACGGGAGTTGCAGACGTCCCCGGTCGCAGCGACCCCGTTTTCGTTCCTGCAGATCTCTCTCCCGGGCGGTTTTGCCATGTGTGTCTGTCTCTCCCCGGCTCTCAAAGAAAATGTTTTTATTGACTCGATCTTATTTTTAGTTTCTTTGAAGCTTCGGGTTTGGCTTTAAAAGGCACTGTTTAGGGTTTCTTTATTTTTAAGAAGAAGAAAAGTCGGTAAAACTCAGGACTGTGTTTTGGTTTGGTTTTGTTTGGGGTTTTTTTGTTTTGTTTTTTTTTGTTGTTTTGTTTTGGTTTTGTTATTTTCTTTTTTTTTTAATGAGACATTCAAACACACGTTTAAAAGCAAATCCGAATCCGTCAGGAAGTTTGGAGGATTCCCATACTAGGGTTTTTTTTTTGGTTGTTTTTGTTGGTTTGTTTTTATTTTTTGAACCCCCGTTTTCCCACCCCCTCCGTGCGTGGTTTTTTTGGTGTATTGGTAATTATTTGTATATAGATTATTCGGGAGCTAATGAGCGGAGTCCAGTTAACTCTTCACTGGTTGTGCATCCGTCATATCTATTTTATTGAGAGAATCTGTGAATAATTTGATGTGGAAAAGGCAACAGAATTTTGTCCACCGTTGGTGTAAATTAATAAATGTTTGTGACCTGGTTAAAAAGAAATAATCACCATCCCAATCGTTCTTTGCGATGTCCTTTGTCACGCCGAGAGCCCCGCTCGGGCCTCGGGGAAGCGAGTGGCTCCCACCCCCTGGGTGGTGACCCTCGGCCGGCCGCGGAGTTTCGCTGTCCGAAGCCGGAGGGGGCCGAGTCGTCCCGTCCGCGGCCGGGCGCGCAGCCTGCGCGGGGGCTTCTCCGCGCCGCCTCCCTTCCCGTCGCTGCAGGCTGCCACACCGGCGGTGCCTCCCCCGGCCCCTTCCACGGCCGGGCGCCGTGGGCAGCCCCCGATTTGGGTTCACGGACCGGCAAGGGGAAAGACCCCCTCGGACTTTTTTGCTAATTTTATTTTTTAATGTCTTTGTTTGCTTTTTAGTGTGTCGTGTCTTGTCGTGTCCGTCCCCCCCATCGTCCTCCCTCCTCATCCCCCCCCCCCCCAAAAAAAAATCCAACCCAACAAACCCTGCCTGTTTCCAGGGGGAGGGAGGTGGGGGCCGGGAGAAAGGTTATCCCTTCTCTTCCCCCTCCGCCTCCCTTTATTTTGTTTGGAAAAGTTGACACATGAGAAAGTAAGTTGGAGGGTTTCCCCCCTCACACACGTCCCCCTTGGGCCTGCAGCATTTGAATGACCGAATGAAACTTGATCTCCGCCTAAATTTTGCAACAACTTACAAAGTAAATAAACATCTTTAAGCGCTCCCTTCTCCCCCCACCCCCTTCCCTCTCTCCCCCCCTCCCCTTTATTTATTTCAGGGACCAAACGTGGCTCTTTGGTTTGTTTGTTGGCAGGGATCCTGATCTAAAGAATCGAGGCCTTTCTGCCCGTGCAGCCGGCTGAAGGAGAAGGAGAAAAAGAAAAAGCTGAGACGTACGAGGCAGGGAGAGGGGGGACAGAGCCGGTCCCCGGGCGAGCTGGGCTTTGTGCGGGCCCCGCCGGGGCGCTGGCAGGAGCGGGGCGGTGTGCGCCGGGGAAGGGGGCTGTCGGCTTTTCTTTTCTCTCTCCCCTCCACCCCCCTTTTTTTTAATTCCCCCCTCCTCTGCCCCTGTCTGTGCCACCTCGAACCTCCGCGCAGTTTGTTGATGTTGTTGCTGAACGTGCCGCCTCCCCGCAGCGAGCGGTCTCACATCTCGCCTTCACACACATTTGCTTTTGAAAAGCGATCTTCGTGTCCGGCACTTGGTTGTCTCCCTTTCATGTCCAGCTCCTACAAAAGGGGCTACAAGACTCGACATGGGAGAAAAGAGGAGGCCAATGAATCTATTTTCCAGATTGCCAAGCACATGGTTGGAAATTGAAGGGGCTTTTGTAGCATTTCCCCTTCCTCCCTCCCTCCCCGCTCCTTTTCTTTTGCTTGTGTGCAAATTGTTCAATTGCTCTGGCAGGGGTGTTCCTGACAAGCTCATTACTAGAAGGTGCCAGACCCCTCCTCTCCCTCTCCCCCGAAGTCTTTGATGAAGTTAAAATGCGCTGATAGCTGCTCTCGGGGCTATCTTTGTTCAGCCTCCTTTAATAACCGAGCCTGCTTTGAGGAGACGGGATCCGAAGGAAGAAAGCGATGTGCAGCGAGGCTGGGTGGTGGTTGTGTGTCTGCAAGGGGCGGGAGGGGGGCTAGTTATTTTAATATAAAGTAGCGGTTTTAATTTATGGTTTTTTTTCTCCTCGCTTGTTTGCGAAATGCGGGAGGGAAAAAAGAGCCAAGGGTGCTGGGAGAGGATAAGAAATAGCAGCCGGTGCCCGTGGGGATGAAGGAGCGCCTCTCGCCCCTGCAGCCCCCGCTGGGTGCAGGGGGTTCTCCAAGTTGGTGGTCTCAGGGTTTGGAAAGATGGAGGGGGGTCCTCTCTGCAGGGAAGCGGTATTTCCCCGGAGACACTCCTTCCCCCCACACGCTCAGGGGACGGGGCTCGAGGGTTTCTGGAGCTGGGACACCTTTCCCCGGCTCCGTTCCCGTTCTTTTGCCTCGAGGAGTAACTGAGGGGTTTTAAGATACGGTCGCCGGCCGGGACTGAAGCTAAACTGGCTTGTGAGGAGGGGGGTTTTCCCCCCTTAGCCGGCAACCTCTGTACCCCCCGCAGAAAGGGCTGGCCGGGTGACCCGCTGCCAGCCGGGCTGGGCTCGGCTCTCCCGGGCCTGCGGGAGTCTGCGAGTGCCGGCGCTGTTGGTTTGGGGGTGTTTTTTTGGGGGGAGGGTGATGGGTTTTTGTAGGGTGGGTTGGTTTTTTTTTTTCGGCGGGGGGAAGACCCACAAGCGCCTCTAGGTAGGTTTTTCCCAATCCCGAAATTTTCCTCGGGCACCCGAGCTCCTTCCGTGCCCCGTCAAACTCACCCCGCCTGAAAATATCTGCTGCGCTTGGGGAGCCGGGGCTGGGAGGGGGGTGGAGGTGATCGGCAGAGACCCTCCGGGAACTGGCTCTTCCCCAGCCGCCGGGGCGGGGGGCGGCGGGGAAGGGGCCGGGAACAGGACTCGGCTCGGGGGTTAATGCGAAATCTTGCCTCGGCGAGGCAGGACGGATAATGGCTCCTAATTACGGGGCTGGCTGGCTCCGCAGCCCCGATCTTCACGGGACATTATTTTTAAGCGTTCAGCGAGGATCATTTTTCACGCCTCGCTGCCTAAAGGAGGGTTTTATTTATTTATTGGGAGGGGTGGGGGGGGGAGGCGGGGAGGACACCAGCAATAACCGAGCACCGAAAAGAAAATAATTAGCTGTTGCAGTCGCTGCTTGGGAGTCCCTGGCCAAAAAGGCGACCCGGCATTTCCCTTCCGTCTCGTCCACAGGCGAATCCACCCGGTTCTCAGCGCTGCTTTTCGTGGTGGTTTTGCCGGCATTAAACCCCCGGAAAAGCCCGGCCGGCGGCGACCCCGCTCCCGCCGCGGAGCCCGATCCTTTCCCGCAGGTTTTGGGATTTTCCCCTTCTCCCTTTCGCGCCGGAGCTGGAGCCGGCGGCTATTTGCGAGCGGGACCGGGGGGGGGGGATGCGTGTTTCCCCACTTTGCTTCGGTCAGACGTCTGTGGAGGATTATGATTTTTTTTTCTTTTTTTTTTTTCCTTTCTTTTTTCCCCTTTTTTCTTTTTTTTTTTTCCTTTTATTTTATTTTTTAAATGTGCCCCTCCCCCTCCTCTCTTGCCCGTGTGTCAGATGAAGGGATCGTAACGAACCCGCGATGTTCTCTGCGTGCTACTTGTCGGCGGCTTTCCGCCGTGTGTAACACAGCCCCGGCGAGGCGGAAAAACGGGGGTGTCTTCTCGGGTTTACCGGGGCGGTATAAAACGATCCAGACCCCAAATATCTCCGCCTAGACCGCAGCGGAGGGAAGCGGAGTAGGGGTGTGTGTGTGTGAGATTTCTTTGCTTTGGTTTAACTAAGTCCCCGTTAAACAGAGCGAGTCCTGAGCGAGGAAGCGAGTGGCCCTTCTCTCCTCGGCCGGGCTCCGACCCACCAGCTGCGGGGTGCGGGACCCCGGCTCAGCTGGCCCCGCCGCACCTCCCGCTCGGCCCTCTCCTCCTGCCTCCTCCTCTGGCACCTTCTGCTTTCCATTACTGCCGATTTGGAGAATTAGGAAAGGTCAAGATCTTATTTCTTTCCCCGGTAGCTTTTTTGGTTTTCTCTTTCGAGTTCCTCGCAGCCCCGACCGAAAATAAATCAACCTGGATTATAGAAACCACCTTCAAACATCGAGAGCATCTTTTCCAATAGTTCGGCCCTTCCTCCGGGCCTGACCTGGCCCTTCCCTGTGACTGCGCAGAAACTCCCGTTTTCACGGTGGATTTAGGATTTAATAATAACTCCCAGTCTCCTTGTGCCCCAGTGCCTGACGTGAAAACACTTTCCTGCCTCGTAACTTTGGAAAACAAGTGCCCTCCAGCATCTTCTTTCCCTCCCCATTTCCCTTTCGTTTCTTTCCGTTCCCGGGACAAAAAGTAGAGAAACGAGGTTTTTTAAAAACAACAACAACAAAAAAACCCCAACACAAACATTTTCCGATCCGGGGAGGGCGGGGGAGCTGTCGCAGCCGACTCAGCCGCAGGAAAATTGCCTTGGAAATTAAGCTGGTGCTTTCGAAATCTTCCTGGAGATGTTCGTGGTTAGGTCAGGGCTCTGCACTCGTCCCTCCGTCTGTCTGCCGGGCGAGGAGAGGCCGGACCCGCGATCTCCCCTCGTCTCCCGGACTACCGCTCACCTCTCCTTCCTTTCTTTCCCTTCTTTTCATTCTTCCTTTCTTTCTTCCTTTCTTTCTTCCTTTCTTTCTTCCTTTTCTTTCCTCCTTTCTTTCCTTCTTTTCTTGCTTTCCTCCTTTTCTTTCTTTCTCTCTCTTTCTCTCTCTCTCTCTCTCTTTCTCTCTCTCTCTTTCTCTCTTTCTCTCTCTCTTTCCTCCTTTTTTTCTCTCTTTCTCTCATTTTCTCTCGTTCTCTCTTCTCTTTCCCTCCTTAGTTCTTCGTCCCTTTCTCTCCTTTTCCTCTCACTCTTCTATTCACCTGTTTATTTTTCTCTTTCTCCCTCTTTTTTCTCCTTTTCTTTCTCCATCTCTACATCTTCCTTTATCTCTTTTTCACCCTCTTCTCTTTCTTTTCTCGCTTCTATTTTCTCTCCACCTTCCTATTTTAATCTTCGTCTCTCTTTATAATTTTCTTTCTTCATCCTCTTTCCCTCTTTATTTCTTCCACCCTTTTTCTTTCCATTTGGGTCTCTTTCTCAGGTTTCCAACTATGTCCAGGCCCGAGGATCGCTCACCCGGCGAGCACGGGGAGGGGGAAATCTCCCCTCCTTTGGCCTAGGGGACACCGTCGGGCCCCACACTCCGGCTCGGCGGTTCCCCTGCCTCTGCTGGTGTGCTGCTGGGCAGCTCAGGGTGCGTTTCCTGGTGCCCCGCTCCCCAGCCGGCAGCACGGCGGTCGCCGGCAGCACATCCCTGTACATCCCCCCCCCGCCGCGTTCACCTGCCCGCCGGTGTGTTTACCCGGGGGGTCCGAGCGAGAGGCGGTGTCCCTGGTCCAGGTGGGGTTTCAGGGGGGAGCATGTGCCGGTCCCAGCTCCCCCCGGGGGCAGACGGGACCCAGCGTCCGTGCGGGACCAGTTCGCATTTTATTACTTTATTAAATAAGATGCAACTTGGTGTCCCAAGGCCGTGGCAGCAACAGGTGACGCTGCGATCCGGACCGGCAGAAAAAACCCCGCTTGCGGCAGGGATTCATCGCGGGTTTCCAACCCTTCCTCAGTATCCAAACGCTGATTGATCTCCTTGGGTGGACTGGGCCGGGATGCGCCCACCCTTCGCCCGGGACGGGAGTCTCTCGTCCGTCCCGTCTACGCTGGGCAGCCTACCCCCAGCATCCCGGAGCCCGGCGGCCTTTCCCAGCCGTGGGCGGGCGGGATGCCTCGCTTCCTAACCGCCCTGGCTGCCCGCATCGCTCCCCCTGGGATCCGGATTAATTAGACATATGGCTGTGGAGTGAACTGTAATCGTTCATCTCTCTGTGTGCCAAATCAGGTCTCTTAAACTCGAATGGAAAGCTTCGAGGGAGGTGATCTCCCCACTGAGCGGTCAGGCGGGAGCCCGAGGGGGTGTGATGAGTTTGTGTGTCGGTTTCTGCAGGGAAGGCTTCATGTTTGTGCATCGGGATCTTTCTAATTACGGATTTGGTGGTATTTCTCCCACCTCCCGGTCCTTTCTAGCTATCGAGGGTCGGGCACGATGTCGCAGGGTGTCGGAGAAACGTTTTTCGGGGCAGTCCTTGTCCGTTTCGATCAGATTTCGATTTCCCCGCTTTAACTCGCCTTTTAAGTGAAATGACATTCCTCTTTCGTTAGGACCGCGGTTTCGAAACGGATTAAACCAACACCGGCGATTCCTTTCACTCTCGCAAAAATTCCAGATGCTTCACTTTTCCCAGCCGACGGAGGCGAGCGGAGAGTCCTCGGAAAGGCCGTGTAATGAGAATGAACCCCCGGTTCCCCCCTCCGAACACTAGGTCTTTAGCTCTAGCTGGACTCCCTGCAAAATCCATGGGAAATTCCATCCCCCCCCTCCACGCGCACGAGATTACCTGGGATGTCCCCCATGGTGCTTCCCCCATCAGTCCCGAGCATGGGGAGGGGGGGAATGGGGGAGGAGGGGTGTGTGTGTGTGCACAGAACAAGACCCTAGGCGTAGGAAACCTTACACCCGTGGTCAGAGCGGAGCCGTGACGGAGGCATCCCCGGGTCACAGCTCAGCCGCGACGGGCCGGACCCTCGGCCCGGGGCTGGGGGGTCCAGGGCTTTTGCTTTAAATTTAAACAAAGTACGTGGAGAAAGAAAAACTTCCCCCGTCTGGGGATGGGGCCAAAAAAATGCCAAGGTCCAGCCAGACGGACCCCCCGGTCTTGGAACGCGGTTCCCCCTCCGCGGCAGGTCCGGGCAGGGTGCGTGGGAAGGGTGGCGGTGGAAGGGAGATGTGAAGTGGGTAGCGGGTCAGTGCCCCCCTCCTCCCTCCCGCAGCGCTCCTGGGGTCTCCTGTTCGCGGGAGAGAGACGTGGCCGCGAAGTAGAAGCGACAAAAGGAGCGGGCAGGGCTCGGCAGAGCTCTAGGGCAGGGTGGGAGGGCGCTCCGCGGCCCGGCGCGGGGTGCAGCGCCGAGCACCCACCGCCGGCTAGGAGTGGGGGCTGTGGGAGGGGACCCCTCCCTAGTCAGGATCTCCCAGCGATGCTGTCCTGGAGCTATGCCCCCGAACGCACTTTCCCACTGCTACCCCTGCCTCCCCCTGCGCCCCCGCAGATTTTACTGGGGTTATTTCTGAAATGCCCTTTCCTCTTTTTCTCCCCCATTTTTTTTCCTCCCGTTTTTCCTATTTAATTGCTTCTCTTGCAAAACCCGAGGCCGCTGCCACCTAACGCGGATCCTGGCTCTGAAATCCACGTCTCCTCTGTGACTTACAACCCAAATCCCAGTCCCATGACCTTTCTCCCCCCCGCCTCCCCCCCCCCCCCGGTCCCCCACCCTCGGTCATGTGGGACACGAGTAAATTTATCCACCCTGGTGGAAAGGCCTCTCTTCTGCAGTCGCTCCAGAGGAGCCCGACACGTTTCACAAGCAGGGTCATTTCGTTTGCCCACCTTTCTCTCTCTATTTCCTTCTTTTTAAATCGGTTTTAATTTAATTTTCTCCTCTGCTCCACAACGCTGCCACCTCCTCTCGGACAAGCTCTCATTCTGTGCATCTCTTACAAAAAGGATCACTTCAGAGGGGCGTTTCTGGCTGCTCTTGAGCTTAGGAGATCGTTGAAAAGGGCATTTCTGCCCCCCGCCCCGGAGCTGCAGCGAGCTGACCCTCGGCTGCGTCCCCGGCAGCCTCCTCTCTCCCGGGGACGCCACTCTAGCAGCACAGCGGAGGGTCCCACATCCCCCGCGCTCTGCTCCAAGAAGTTGGAGTTGTGGCTGGGGTTGGGACCCGGGACCCCCCTTAGCCCTGCAGGAGAGGTGACCCACCCGCGAGGGTCTCTCTCTCTGTCTCTCCCGCGGTTCCGGCCGGTCCTCTCCCCCATCCCGACCGCTCTCCCCCGCCGCAGCTCCTGGGGGAAGACCGCATTCTCGGGTCCCCTCGGGGAACCGCTATTGGCGAACCTGCCCACCCTGGGTGTCGTTCTCCCCCCAGCCCTAGTGTTTTCCAGCTGCAGACGGAGATAAGGAACCCGTGGCCAGGCTGCGGGGGTGTCCCCGTGTCCCTCTCTCCGTCTCTGCTGAGAGGTGGGTGGCATGAGGAATAGGTCCCGTCACTCCCCTCCCGGGAGCAGCACGGCGGCTTGCAGAGGTTGTGTGCGAGGGAAACAACTCCGGAGGGTCTTGCAGCCCCTCAGGGAGGCCCGGTGCCCACCCCCTCCCCCCAAGACCCTGCATCTCCGGAGCGCTGAGCCCCGCCGTCCCTGTGGCAGCGCAGCTCGGCTCCTTCCCTACCCGCGATGTGTTGGGGTACCCGGAGCCGTTGCCCTGTTCGGCGACGGGAGCTCGGGGCGGACGGCCCGGTGCGGGTCCCGGTGCCGCCGCAAACTGCGTGTGAACCGGTTGCGGGTAGCTCCGCTTCTGTCTGAGCCGAACCGCACCCCCCCCACCAACTCCCCCGGGATTTTTGGGCGCTGCCAGCCGTGGACAGGCTCTGTGTGCTGCCCGAAGTTCCGCTCCCTGTTCTGCGGGTTCACCGCAGGTGTCGGGCACATTTTGGTGGAGGAAATGAACCCGGGGCTCTGAGAGGAGCTGTCTGGTCTTTCCCCTCCGTCCTTGACCGCTAAATTGCCCCAAAGGGCTCCCGTGGGAAAAAAAACACCCCACCAAACAACCCTAAACAACAACAAAAAAACCCAAACCCCAAAACCTCGAGGAATTGATGGAAACGGCTCTTTTCTCGGTCCCGCTCAGAGATCGGGAAAGAGATTGGGGGAAACGTCGCTGAACTCCCGGGAGCGCTGCTGTCGGCTGCCGGGGACGAAAGCGGGCAGTGCATTCTCCCGTCTGAAAACCAGACACATGGGAGCCCCTCGCCACATCCAGCTGATATTAAAATCGATATTCCCAGATTTGTCCTTTTGCTTAGTACTTCTTGGTCGCGCTTTTTATATGTGTCCAGGACAAGACCGGATGGGAAATATCCACCGAGAGGGAAGGGATGCATCGAGAAGGACACACGGCTCCTTTTTTTATTATTATTTCTTTAAACATCTCTCCTCGCCCCAAGATTTCGAGGGGGAAAATAGAAAGGCGCGGGAAGGCGGCGTAGCAACGCCGATAAGAAACAATAAAGGCAAACCAACCGGTAAAACGAACGTTTCCCCTAAAAGCGAAGTGGAGCGAAGTGATTTTCCAGCGCAGGGTAGCGGCGCCGAGGGAGCGGGTCTCACCGCCCGCCCCGCGGGGGCATTACAACCCGCACGTCTGTAGCATCTCCCCTGCTCCCGGCGAGCGCTCGGGGCAGGGACCGACCCTCGCTCTTTCCCGCTTCAGCATCCCGATCCCCGCGCTTTCCCGGCTGGAAGCTGACCAGATTTGGTCATTTTCACCTTCCGCGGGTGCGCTGCCGGCTCCGCGCTGATTGCCTCCCTTTTATTTTTTTTTTTTTTTTTTTTTTTTCATTTGGCTGCTTTCCTGGGGAAGATTTAAATAACATCCCCCAAACCCCCGTTTTTTTTTACACCTGGGTAGCGGTGTTATTTCCCCGGCTGCCCCGACGGGAAAGGTGAGGGGTCTTGAGGGGCTACAGCCTGATTTTAAGTCGCGAGAGACAAGGAGTAAGGGAAGACTGTGCCGGGGAGAGTGTGTGTGTGATGGGGGGTTTGAGCGCGGGTTGGGGGGGTGGCGGCTACCGCCTCTATTTTAATGTCATTATAGTTGCCGTGGCAACCCATTGGATCACTCCTCCTGGAATGAACCTTGTGACAATGGTTGGTTTGAGAGAAATCGGTAAATGTGCAACCGAGGGACACAGCTACATTACCGCGAACAACAGCGAGGGTTTAACATGTGACCCTTCCAATTATACTGATGATACCTCGGTGCAGCTGCCTCCGCCGCGCTGCGAAGATGTGGCTGTTTGGGTATTTTTTTTTTGGGGGGTGTGTGTGTTTGTTTGTCTGTGTATCCCAGGGCTGTTTGGGGGCCCAGCCCGATGGGGATGGGACCGCAGCCCGCCCTCATCTGCCCTCCCGGGGAGCCCGAAGAGGGGAGTAGTATCTCTATCCGCCAAAAAAAAAAGGGGAAAGGAAGAAACATCTTCTCCAGGGGAACGCGGAGGGAACTGAACATGCGGAGGGGCTGTGGCTGCGGGGCTGGGGACCACCCCCTTACCCCGTCCCGCCGCCACCGGAGCACACGGCACCGGCGACACATCTGCGGCACGGCTGCAGGGAGGAACGGGCCGAATCCGCCCCCTCCCCGGAAGGAAAAAAACCAAACAAACAACAAAAAAAGAAGTTTGAAGCCTTAAAATATGGTTCAGAGAATTACAAGTAATCAGAGCTCCGGGGGTCAGCAGTGCAAACTTTTTAAGACTAATGTTTATTTAGAAAAGTGAGTGGTGTCTGCGTTGCTTTTCTAGTGCCCCAGCACAAAAGTCCTAATGGCTTTTGCAGACTTTTCATCCCAAACTCCTTGCACAGGGCGCGGGGACCACCACCGAAAGCAACCCCGAGCCGCCCCCTTTTCAAAGGGAGCATTGCCATAGGATTTGACGCACACACGGTCTTCCCAGGAATCAGTGACGAGGTTTTCTGCGCCCCACTCCCCAATTTCGCTCCGCTTTCGCGTTTGGTCGTTGTAATAATACCTGGGAGGAGGAATCCGGGGATGGGGATGCCGATTTCACTCTCCTCCCCAACTCCGTGCAGCCCCGGACGGCTGAGGACCTGAAAGCAACGCGGGGGTTCAGCCGAACTGGAAACCTCGTTAGGAGGAACCCGGGGGCAGAGGCAGGAACCGGCGCGGGGCGGGCTGGCCGGTCCCATCGGGGAGGAATCGCTGGCAAACCCATTCCCTCCGTCTCACCCTCTTCCCGCTGCCACCCTCCAGCCGCTCTCCAGGGACCCCAGACGACCACGAGTCTCTGCTCTTTTTTTTTCTTTGGACCTCTGCTGAGACCACCCCAAAATCCGAGGGATT
This sequence comes from Hypotaenidia okinawae, assembly GCA_027925045.1. Classification (NCBI taxonomy): domain Eukaryota; kingdom Metazoa; phylum Chordata; class Aves; order Gruiformes; family Rallidae; genus Hypotaenidia; species Hypotaenidia okinawae. The sequence continues at coordinate 24,754,592 of BSDF01000009.1, forward strand.
TGATTGCCCTTTGCAGAGACTTCAGTCTCCGTGTCCGGATGCTCCTTTTATTTTGTTCCCAGGGCTGGAGGGATAAATCCAGCGACACTCAAAACCTCGTCTGCCTTTTGGGGCAGCTACCCCCCGCCCACGACTTGAAACAGGAGGTGAATCCAGGGAAACCCGACTTGGGATCCCGTTGGAAACCAGAGGCACCACTACTAGGTGCCTCGTAGCAGGGCTGGGAGAACTCAGCTGGGTTTAATTCCTCCCCATGTCACGCCACTGCCCGTGATGGGTGGCAGGAGCAGGGCAGGGGGCTCAGCCCCCTTTCCAGCAAAGCACAGCTGTAATGCCTGGGTGTGGGCTGCAACCAGCTGCAAATCCACTTCCTTTCCAAGGGGAGGGTAGAGATATTGGGGCTGCTCAGGAAAACGCCTGTGCTTAATGCTCTCTCCCCAATCTCCATGACAAACATCCCCAGGAGCTTTCTATTTACTCTCTTTCTAAACACAAACCCTTTTGCAAGCCATGAGCCCAGTCTGCAGAAGGTGGTGGATGTGCTGCTAAAATCCTCCCGTTCCTGGCAAAGGTGAGACAAGAACTCACCCCTCAATCTGTGGGGGTTCACTAGCCACCCGGTGCTATGCCAGCCCCTTTCCCATCTGCAGGTCTTGGCAGGTTGGAGTGTGCTGCAGCAGAAGGAAGGAGTTAGCTTGGCCATGCAGGGTGAGCAGGTCTGGAGGAGCTGCACCCTCCCTCTGTGTCCCTGAGGAATCCCACTCAGCAGAACATCTGCTGGGAAAGGGCTGGGTGGTGGAAGCCCGGGGGAGTGGAGACCTGGAGAGAGCCCCATCTCTAGGCTGGGGCTCCCAGCTCTGATCCCCTCCTTGGCACATTTGGGTATAGATGCACTGTAGAGCTCCTGGTGTGGCTAGGATCAGCTCTGGGTTCTCATGCTATTGTCCACTCTCCCGTCATTAGGGTTTACATCTTAGCTTATCACCCATGTGCCTGGGGAGGCTCTGCAGCAGGAAAACACTCCCATCAGTGGAATGGGGTGAGGAAGAGGACTAGGGTGGAAGGGGGAGAGGAAGGGGCTGGATCCTTTTCCCTTTCCAGCCAAGTGATTGCCTTATCTTGCTCCCCTGAAGGTGAGCTTAGTTTAACCTCTTCTTTGATCTGTGTAGGGGAAAAAAAGTAGCTCAAATCCAAAAAGGCTGAACCAAGTAATGGCAGCTGAAGGTGCTTCTGGAAACACACATGCACCTGAGGCCTGATGCTGACTTCCCCATGCCAAGCCAAGCTCAGGTGCTCAGCTCCATCAGAACCAGGTCCAGGGCTGAGGGTGCAACTGGGCTGCCAGTGCTGAGGCTGAGAGAGGGAGGACATCAGTATTTATAAACTGCTGAAATGTGCCTGACACTTGAGGGAAGATCCTCTTTGCTCCCTCAAGGGCTTTCATTTGAAGGGCTTGACTCTGCCCTCAAAGAAGTTGATAAGACCTTCTGGCTCTCATTATCTCTGAGAGCCCTGCGTCACCCTCCTTGCTGCATGCTGAAGCACCCAGATCCTGTCATGTAATTGCTTGGTGAATGGAGGGCTGGGGTAGGACTTGGCACATCTCTTCAGGGCTTGGCCTCCTGGTGCAAAGCCAGGCAGTGGGAAGGGGCTGGGTGGTACCAACCCTTTGCTGTTCTGCATCTCTCCACCCCCCTTACAAAGCACAAATGCCATTCAGCCCCAAATTGGGAACATTTGGGCTGAAATGTTTTGAATGCATTTGAAAAGGGTAGGCAGGGAGGAAGGGTGGGGAGTGAGCTGCAGCTTTACTGGCACAAAGTTGGTTTGGCTAGATCCTGTTTCTTTGTGTCTGTCATCATTTGCTGTACCTGGGAGATGCTGCAAGCCCTGTGCAGATGAGACTCAGCCATGTCAGAAGCATTCCCATGTCAGGTATCATGACACTGCACCCAACTTGTGCCCCACTCCCTCCCCAGTTTAAATCAAAGCTGTAGTTTGATTTAAAAGTACAGGGAAGGGTGGGAATTTCAACCAGCTCCTCCTGCTTCTGTGTTCTGCTTCCCAGGATCTTGCTGGGGAAGAGAGGCCCATGTGGCAGTGTGGGTGATGGTCGGTGAAGGTATGGGTGCCAATGGGCGGCCCAGGGAGGCCATGGGCCAATGGAGTGAAGCACCTCCTTGCCCTGGGGGCTAGGATCAGCCTGATGCTCCATCCAGGCTTTTCATCTGCCTCTGTGATGTCAGCAGAGCACAGAGGCAGGGGAGAGGTGAACCCCTCTGTTAATACACGTGTTTTAAATAACTGTTATTTTTATTTCTTCCCTTCGGTGTGGTGGGCTTGGCACGCAGCTTTGTTTGCACAATTGTCCTGCCTATGTGTGCTGTTGCCCAAGTAAGGAGAAAGAGATCCTGTGCGTGGTCTGGAGGTGTGCTTTGCTGCTTCTGATGTGTAAATCTTAATCGAGAAACAGCACCGAAGAGACACCCCCTCCCCCTCCTACCCTTGAACCCCTTCAGATCCCTTTATTGTCCTGGCAGTTGTTGCACTTGGACTGGCTTTCCACTTTCTCCTCTCGGAGTAGCTGGCTCCAGCAATGGTCCCCAGATTCCTCAGCTACGTCCTACTGAGGGAAAACATTTATGGAAGTTTTGTGATTATTGGGGAAATACATATTTCTGCTTCTTTTCCAAACTCCACCGACATCTTTCTTAAGCCAGCTGCACGTGTCAGCGTGGGGGCAGGAGAGGCATCCTCTCGCTCTCCTCTCAAAGCTGCTGCCGTGTGAACTTTGAGTACCCAGAAGCACCATGGAGGGGGATTCCTGCCGTCACCCTGTGCTTCATTAGTGGACAATAGTGGTGAGTATGTATGTAGGTTATTTTCCTCCACAAAGCTGCGCTCTAGCTCACTCACACCTCGTAAGAAACAGGGGGTATGGATGCACACATCCAGCTCCTCAGACCACCACGTTTCAGATGACCTTTGCTGAGGCAGGATCAACTCTTTAGTGCTGTGTGGGAAGAAGCAGAAGAGTGGGGGCTATTGCAAGCAAGGAGGTCAGAGGAGGAGAAGAGGTCTGGCATAAAGCTGCCTTGCCTTGTCGGCACACATGCCTGTGACTGAATTGTGGGTACGCACGTGCGGTTGAGCTGTGTACCTGACTGAAGCATCCCTCATTGTTCCTCCCCTGTGCTGTGAGCTGGTAGAACACGCTGCCTGCGAGCACTGTATGTGCCCAATGCTCACCTCCTGCCTCCCAGCACCCCAGAAGAGGGCCAGGCTGCTCAGCACCCCCAGGGAAGCAGGTGTGTACGTGTGTGCGGGAGTGTATGCACGCACAGGGAGGTCTCCCTTGGTAGCACAACAGCAGAGCAAAGTGTAAAACACTCCTGCTCTGGCTGGGTGGGTGAATCATCTCCAAAGGGCTCTTCAAGCTGAACACACACCGCGAAGGCGCACGGCATTTCTCTGGGCGAACAATGGCTGGGGCTGAGTCACAGCACTGCAGAGAAGCATCCCAATTCTTCCTGTCAAGGGGAGGGGGTTTGTGCTTTACCCCAGGACAGCTTTTATTACTGAGTTTCTGAGATGGCTGTGGGATCAGGGGCACAGGGAAGAAGAGGAAATGGAGAAAAAAAGATGAACCGCTCAAGCTCTCTGTCTGCCGGTCGGGTGCAATGCTCGCAGCAGTAAACAGAGCTACAAGTGATGCTGGTCCCTCTCCAGTTTCCAGCCCGAGAGCTGGGGCTGGGACCAGGGAGAGAGAGGGCACACAGAGGTGCCTGGTGAATGGACCAGGCAGCCTTTTCACACGAAGAAGAGGAAATACCTTTCTCTAAGGCACCCCGTAAAACTCACTCTGCTGTGCCTCTCACTCCGCTGGCAGCTTCTCAGATGGTAACTACTAAGTGCTCAAGTTTGGATGTGGCCTTTAGCTTCAGATGTCTTTGAAACTTCAGCTGCCAGAGGTTGGCAGGCTGCAGCAGTGAGAGGATCATTCTGTGCTCACTGTTTCTGATATTTTCTTTCTAAGCATCCATCCCCAGCCACTGCTGGAGAGGAGATGCTGAAGCTTTGGATGAAATCCCACAAATTTTCATGGAAGCAGAACGGCAGGAAGGCAAAGAGGAAAGAGGAGTAATATACTATTCTCAGGGGCAGCGGTTGCATTTCTCTGTTTGCTTTGCTGTGTTGTTTCCTTTTCCTCCAGCCACATACTACAGGATTATGGCAAATGAATTAAGGGATTAAATCATAAGGGAGAATTAGGATCCTGCTGATTTAGAGGCAGAAGCCCAGGTGGACTTACTGAACTCTAGATGATGCAAGAGCATCTTGGGGAGTGCTGTGAATGTAGGTCACAGGATAATTTAGGTTGGAAGGAACCCCTGAAGGTTTCTGGCCCAACAGTCCTCAAAGCAGAGCCAACTTAGATCAGGTTGCCCAGGGCTTTGTCCAAACAAGTTCTGAATGTCTCCAAGGATGGAGATTCCCCCACATCTCTTGGTCCCTGTGTTTAACATTCCTCAGGTGATTCCTCCCCCTCACCCCTCAATATCTAGCCAAAGCTTTCCCTTCTGCAACTTGTGTTCTTTGCCTCTCCTATCCACACACTGTGCACCTTGGGTGTTTGTCCAGGTGGATCAGGGACTTGTTCAGGCTCTGTTGTACCTGCCTTGTAAGCCAGATTGTTCGGCATAAGCTTCAGAGGTGGTTCCAGCTTAGACAGCAGGTTCTGGGCTTCTTGAGCCCTTCCAGTGCATTTTGGCCACTGGGAATCATGCCAGTGTAAGGTGGAGCTGTGACACGTTTGCACCTTGGAAAAGAAGGGAGGGGGAGAGGAGAGGCAAAAGCTGCCTACAACACCCCAGCCTGCCTCTACCATGGGGAATCGGTGTGAGGGCTTGTTCAGGGAGGAGGTAGCCTGGCCCTGTGCAGTAAGGAAGGGAGAGGCAGAAGTCATGAAACAGGGCTCTGTTTGGACCCAAATTTGATTTGCATGGTTAAAACTTGTTGATCCCATATAAGGTTTTCCTGGCTGGGAGCTGAACTTGGTTCCACAGCCAAGCTTTTTTCTTTTCCAGAGTGTTCAGCATAAATCAGACTTTCACAGCCGCCTTTGAGTGGAAGGAGCAAGAAATCATGTTTTGTCTCCTGTCCAGGAGCTCTGGGAGAAAGGAGCTGTCAGGAACCAGCCCAGATCCTCTGACATGTGCTCTGTGCATCCTTGCTGCCTGGCTCTGCCTTCCCCCATCTGGTGTGACAGCTCCATCAGCTCCTGTGTGCTGCTTTCCCGGATGAGATCCCAGCCAACCTGCTGACACCCAAGCTGAGTTGTGTCCCAAGCAAGGGACACTGTAACACCTTTTGGGTCGGGTTATGCTCTCCCCTGCCTCTCACCCAAGCCATTAAGTGGGTTTTAGCACAGATCCAGGTCTGACGTGGTGCCCTGCAAAGACCACTTGCACCCTGATGTCATGTCTTTAGGCTCGTCGTTTTCTGTGGAGGGTTGTCCCAGGGAAGTCACCCTTCCCACCCTTCTAGCTCTCTTGTCACTGGTCTCACTAGGGAATATTTTCCTAATATCTAGGCAGAGTTTCTCTTGCTGTGCCTTGTGTCCATTGCCTCTCATCCACCTCCGTTTTCTCTGCAACCACCCGTTAGCCTTCTCTGGAGGAGCAAGCCCAGCTCCTCCACATCCTCCAATTTGCCAAAGTCCTGCCAATTTTTCTTGTACTGCTTCAAAACATCTGAGGGAGAGGGGCAAGTTCCCACCTACGCCCTAGCATCTCCCAGCAGCTAGGGAGGGCTTTGGTAGAGGTGGCTGCAGAAATCCTACCAGCATCTGCAGTGGAGTCAAGCAAGGGACCAAAAGCTCTATTGCTGATTCTGTTGAAAGAGAGGGTTAAAGTCTCTCTGCTGGAACCATTCCCTGCTAGTGAGATCCATACAGTCCATTAAAATTAGGGATCTTATTATGGGCTATATAAAAAAGGTAAAGAGGAAATGAGAACCTTATGAAGGGTTTCTTATGTGTGCAGATGGCAAGGGCACCTGAGGCCAAGAAAGCCTCTCCAACAGGCTTTTTCCAAGCTGAACTTCTCACTTCTTGGGCTTTTCATCCTTTCAAAAAGAGACAAATAGATGCAGGACTGTCTCTTCTGCACAGCTCCCCCTGCTGACTAGCCACACTGTCTTTGAGAGAGAAAAGCAGACCCTAAACATGCATCATGCTCTCAGGAGCACGGTTTCCTCTTCTCCTAGGCCCAAATTCAGTCTTGGAATGCACTTTTAGGTTGAACTCAGGTTTCTCCCAGATCTGAAGGAGCTGACTGTGCTCACTGCCCCCCAGAGCCAAGGTGAGGACTTGTGAGACATCCTCTGTCCATCACCATGGAGAATCTATTTGAGTCTATGGAGTGGCATCAGGAGCACTGAGCATCAGCCAAAACTGGGAACTCAGCCTTCTTGCAGTGGCACCGGGCCACCACTCCGACTCTGTTTCAAGACGGCAGAAACCAGGGACCTGAAACACGGGACAGACTTTGGGTCTGTAGCAGAACCAGAGACCCTAGGAATCTGGGCATCCATTTGCTTGCTGTGACAACCTGCTGAGTTGTTTTTCCCTTTCTCCTCCTGTCCCCACACACTGTGTGTGGCTGTGCTGTCACATGGAAGTGCTAGAGTGGATGAAGGTGCCAGAGTTGCTCTCTGAATCTGCAGGATCCTGGTTGGCCACTCCCTCAGTTCCTGCCAGGTCCTCAAAGGGACTGCAGAGACTGGAAGTGTCCCTGGAGCATGATCCTTATTAATACAGAAGTATCATCTCTCTTTAGAGCTGTAGGAGAGTGATCTTTGTCCCCCTGTGCAGGTAAGAGCTGTAGAATGGCATGGCTAAGTGAATTGACCAAGGTTGTGCAGAGAGTCTGTGACGGAGCGAGACCTACAGCCTGGCCTGTGAGCCCTTGTCCCCATGTATGTCACTGCTGCTTGATGGCAGAGCTCTGGCTCCCTCGCCTCCTTGGCTGCCCAGCCAGCCAGCCCTGTTCCTTTCTCCTTCAGACTCTTAAAATAAGACTCGTGAAGTCTCAAGCATGGTTTCGTTTTCACTAATAAATCCCTGCTTGCACTTGGAGCTGCTGTGCCTTTTAAAACATTATCCGTGGCTCTGATTACACCCCTGATGAAAGCAGCCATGACCCTATTAGTTTTCACGGCAAAAAGCGCTGCCACGTCTCGCTGTCCTTTCCACACACACTGTAACCCAAGTTCCAGAGGAAAGGGGTGGGGGGAAAGGCATCTTGTAAAAGCAGTGCCTGTCTCTGCCTTCACTTCAGACTGAGGACATTGCACATCCTGGAATGCTCTGCTAGAAAGAGCTTTGATCAGTCCACGTAACTGACTTCTTTATTTTTAATTGCCATCAACAATTAACTCTTGTTCTGCAGCTCCAGCCTGATGCCTCTGCCTCTCCAGCCTCTGTGAGGGGCTGCACCGAGATGGGGATGCAATGGGCATGGGGTGCAGAGGAGGGAAACAGGTACTGCTGCCTAAGCAGTGATGAGCAATAGCTGATCCGTAGTGGTGTCACCTCTTCACAGCTCAGAGAGGATGGTGATTTTCTGGGGTGCAGATTGAAGTGCCCACAGAAAACCACTGTGAATAACCCACCCCTATGGCAACAGGTTTGTTTTGGGGTTTTAGCCCAGATTTGCAGATGAGTAAACTGAGGCACAAAGGGTTAGTGCTCTCTAGTGGGTTAGGATGGGTGGAGAAGGGGAACTCTGGTCCAAAACTGCCAAGGTGAGTTTTTCAAACTCCTTCAGCTTTGTTCTGTGCCACGGGCAATGCTTGGAGAGCTTTAGGGGAATGGATTTGCAGTGAAAGCAGGGAGATCACAAACAAGCAGGCACCGAGCACATGGACCTGGGACTGCAGCAGCAAGGAAAGGTAAGAAAATAGAAATAGGGAAATGGGGAAATGGGAGGAAAGGAAAAAAAAGAGTCATAAGGGAAAGACAGAAAGAAAAAGGGAAAGATAAAAGGATAAAAAAATGAGAGAATAAGGAGGAAAGGGGGAGGAAGGCGAGGAAGCCCCTCTGCAGCTCCTGGGACAGCCAGGTGCCAGAGGGCCATGCTCCCCCTCTCCCACACCACTACCTCCCCTGCAGAAGGGCTGGCTGCCCTGCCCACCCCAAAACCAAGAAACAAGCCCGGCAGCTGTCGGCCAGGCCGGGCGTCCGAGCCCCAGCCCCAGCCAGGGAAGTGCTGGCTTGGCTTGGCTGCTGCCCGTGCGGAGCAGCCGGGAGAGGGTGGCAGGTGAACAGGCACAGTCATTACTACAACAGATGGGAGAGGCATGACATTACATGGCAGGGCTATTATTTACTGAGCGCTCGTGTTTGTCATGGCTGAAGATGACATCTTATTAAGGAGTCATGACACCGGGGGATTTTTTTAAGCCTGGGGGCCAAGAAGGCTAATGAACAGGGATAGCTCTATGAATAGATGGAGGGTAGTGCTGTTTTCAAGCTTCAGGCAAAGCTGACTAACGTTTCACCTGATTTCTGGGAGATTTCCAGGCTGTGACACATTGCCTTCCTGCTGTGTAGGGATGGATGCTCCTTGCTTGGCCGGATGGTGCTGGCTCAGGTGGAAGCGGCTGTCTTGAGAGGCCCCGCTGCAGGGGAGCAAAGCCTGAGGTGTGATACCAAAAGGCTCCCACCTGTGCCTAATACCAGGGGATAGCCAAACATCAGTACCCCCACAAACACGGGCATGGCTTTTGGACAGGTTTCCCTAAATCCCGCCTTGCAGGGGGCTTGGAGGAGGGCTCTCAGGCAGCACATGCAATTGCTGGGACAGTGCAGAAAGCGGGCCCTGCTGTCAGTGTGGCATGGTCACTCCAGCGTGATGCTGGTCAGGACAACTAGACCAAAATCAGGGCTGCCTGGTCCGCTTTCCCCCAGCTTCAGCCTGTCCCAGCACCACCCCTGCAAGCCTTGCCTCCCTTTGCCTGAAACAAGAGTCCTCTCCCTGCAGCTCCCATGCGTTGGATCCTTATCACTGACCTGCTCTGTCAGTGCAGATGCTTGACTAATGTTCCCTTGTAAAATGTTGTGTTAAGCACATTCCAGCCGCTGACATTAAATACTTGGGCCAGGGCAGCGCTCGCCCTCCGCAGACGGAGTGCTGAGCCAGCCCTAGCCACACGCCCGATGCTGCCGCAGCCAAAACATTTGCTCTTTTCTGCCCCATCTCCACCCCTCCCCTGCCCTCCCTCCAGCACAGGCAGCATGGCCTGGGGGGTGTGGGGGGAAGGAGGCAGCGGGCAGGACCAGGGCTATCTGGCAGATGAAATAATAATTACCCTAGCCGCCTCCCAGCCTCCCTCACATTCCTCTGTGCTAACAGCTCGGCTTATTTTGTTTTCATCCACAAATATTGACTCGCTGGGTTCTTTTCACCTCATGCCTATTAAAAAGGCATTGCTCATAGTATTGTTATTGAATTTGTTCTGCATCTGGGAGAAGCATCCAGCGGCTTCAAGGAATTCACCCGCGCTGCTAGCGCAGGCCCGGAGCGCTGTGTGCCCCGCCGTACCCTCTGAAGCTGTCTTGCCTGCTGCTGTCTAAGTAACAGGACCTGGGGCTGGCTTAGCAAGAGCATTACCCCCCACCAAGGGGGAGATCAGTGTAATCCTGGGGATGAGGTCACAGAGATGGGCTCTGCTCCTGGGGGATGCTGCTTTGTGGCTCTGTGCCTCAGTTTCCCTGTTCAGCCTTGTGATTCCTGACCATTTTTGTAGTGTGCTGTGTTAATGAGCAGATGTGTGGTTTAACAGTCCGACCTTTTGCTGCTGCAAACTTGTCCTTTGATACTCAGTTCAGCTTGGAAATGTGTGAGTTGTTTCCAGATGCTTCAACCTGTCTGAGCACTAACCAGAAAAAATAGAGCCCTTTATTTTGCACTGAGCAGAATTAGCTGGGCAATTAATGAGCATGACAGCAATACTCACACAGCCACAGCACTAAGTGTTTGGGACAGTGGTTGTGGCAGGGGGGTTGATGTCTCTCCCCCATGCAGGGCGGCGGTAGGGGTGCAGGGGAGGGATGTGCAATCTCTCCCTGTTCCCCCTGCAGCGTTCAGCCAAGGGCAGAGGCAGCGGGTCAACAGCCTGCTCGTGAGGAAACCCCCTGTTTCGGCAGCTGTGTTCAGCTTTGGCATCTCTCCCAGAATAAAATCGACTGGCACCACATTCCTGGGGACTCCCCTCTGTCCCCAGCCATCCCTCGAGGGGAAATCCTAGGGATGCCATCACTCTGGCAGCTGATTTTACCCGATTCCCAAATCCCAGGATGGCATGAGAATAGGGAATTGGGACAGGCAAGAAAGGCTGCAACATCAGCGTGCCTCTGGGAGTGGGTGTCTTCACCTAAACTGCTCCCTGTCCCTTGTGAAGTGTCCCAATGGCCCTTTCTCCACCGGAGGTCTGACAGATGTGGGTTCCTTCGGTTGGGCTGGGGTGTGGGCAGCCTTGGGATGCTCTATGTGCACATCTCCTACAGCCTCTGGGGGAAGAAAGGAGCCAGGATAGCAGCTCTCAGGGGTGAGGACTGCACCTGTAACCAGGGCAAACGTAACCTCTCCCCCATCCCAGCTGGTTTTGGGAAAGCCCAGCAGTGAATCTACAGAAAAGCACTTTCCAAGTTAATCTGATGGACCAATCCTTTCTGTTCTCTGGCAGGAACCTTGGCTCAACTTCTTCACCCCCTAATCTCCCTCCAGATGCCTTTTTGATGTCCTCCAGCATGAAAAGAGCCAGCAAGTGAAAGCCCATCTCACCATCCCTGCCTACACTTCAGCAACAGCCACCAGCTGGCATCAGGTAGAGCTGTGACCCCTCAGTGGCGGGATGCTCTTTTGCAGGGAGGGATGGTCTGTGTGCTGGATACCTGTCCCCTGCCTGATGGGGCCATACCTGCTGCTGTGCCTGCTCAGACCTCCTACTTGTGGAGCTGCTGCCCTTGGGGACATTCCTGGCCCTGGCATGGGGACAGCAGAGTGTGGCAAGAAATGTTTAACCCTGCAGAGACACCGGGGAACATCGCCAAGGTACTTGGGATGTGGCTGAGGGCTCGGTGGGGGATGTGGTCCATGCAGAGAGGGGCAGCTGGGGTACACTGGGGATGGCTGCAAAGTCACGGAGGCAGATGTGATCCCAAACACCCCATGTTGAGCAGGTTGTCTCCTGCCTCGTGACCAGCCTGCAAAAAATAACACGGCTGCCTCCTGCTCCCAGTGCCTGTTTGTGGAAAGCAAATGTCAGCGTTGCCATGCCCGAGTGTTTATTTTGGCAACGGCCAGGGGCCTGGCCAGCCGGCACAGGGGGACGTGGTGAGGAGAATTAGCCATTAGCCTCCTGGCAGCAGCTCCCCGATGAGGATGTGGAGCAGCCGTTGGTCACTGTTCTTTTGACTTCAGGCTTCACCACACCAGGTCAGTTGTAAATGCTGACTGGGTGCAGGGAAAGGGATCGTGCTGGGCCCCAGCAGCAGCTGAAACCTGGAGGAGAGCAGGGACCTGCCTGTGGGTACCACTGAACCTTGGGGGGACACATCAAGGCACTGGCTCCAGCCAATGCCCAGGGTCGTTCCAGGCATAGCAGCCTCACGTCCCTGCCGTGGGGGCGGGAAGAAAATCATCGCTGAGGAGTGTCCTGTTCTCCTGACCTTTGCTCTCCAAATATTTAGGATCCCACAGTGCACAGTCACAGACCTTGTTCAGCTTCAGTGTGATGCCATTTGCCTCCTGTCTCAGCTGTCCACAGTAATTCATCTCTGGCTGAGCTGGGGACGGGGAAGATGCACTCACACCACCGGGCTCCCCATGGTTGTGTACAGGCACCAGAGCACCCTTCCAAGCTCTGTCTGTCTCTTGTTCCCTGGGTCCCCTGCCCCTGGTCACCAGGGATGGAGGGGAGCATCTGTGGGAGCGCAGTCCCCTGTTCCTGGCAGGGCTCACTCACTCTTTGCTCCCTGCTCTGCATCCTTCAACCTGGCAGTGATGAGGGAGAGCAATGTGATGGTGGTCAATGACCAAGTCCTGGCTAAAGGGTTAGACTTTGTGTTAGGAAAGGTGCTGTGAGAGTGCCTTTGAGGACAGTCTGTGTAATAAGCAGGGGAAGAAAACAAAGGTGTCCATGAGCCACTGGTGAACCAGAGAGGTAATCCCAGACCCCTGGGTTTCTTGGTAGAGGGCCTGGGCTGGTGGTCATGGGAATCTGTATGACAGGTCAGGCACATGCTGTAATTCCTGGCCTGTGCACATGGCCCTGGGCAGCATCTGCAGGATCTGACCTTGCTGTCAGGAAGTGGCATAAATTATGAAGGATGCTCTTATCTCCTGCTGTGTAAGTTCCTAGAGGTGTCTCTGCCCTCTGGACACTTGGAAGAGACACATGGCTGGGAAGGTCTGGATGGAGGCTGGGACCTTTGGAAGAAACCCCAGGAAGAGTAACCTCGTTTAGGTAAGATCATCCCCTCAGCGAAGAAGGGAGAGCTGACAAGTGCTGGGGAAATGGCACTGACTGTCGTTGGGCTTTAGTGATTTGAGGGCACAAAGGAAGAAGAGCTCAGGAGGAGGATGCTGACAGCAAGAGTGACATTTTGAAAGGGGCAAAAGTGGCTGTAGGATTATCTCTGCTCTGACCATAGGTACAACTTATTAAATATGCTAAAATCTCTGTGTCAGCCACGTTTTGCTCTTTGTGGTTGGACATCCACTGCTTCCAGAGAGGACTTTCCCGTTCATACCTGATGGGATATTCTTCCTTCACTGAAGGAAGAATAAAGACATACCCAAAGGAGTTGTGTCTATCAGAGACTGTTGGGCCAGAAGGCCCACATGAACTCTGCTATTCAGAAGACCCTTTGCTGCTGGTTGTCAGGGCCTGAGGATGGCAAAACCCCTGAACTGCATTGTGTGTGGTTTTATAATGAGCTAAAAGTTTATGGTGTTTCACAGGCAAAAATGTTCTTTTTTTTTTTCTTTAAAGACCTTTTATAATGAAGCTTTATGAAACTATATTTGTGCTTATTATATTTTAGTTAAAAAAATTAAAGTAGAGGTGATTTTTCAGTCTTTTATTGGCTAGACACTAAATTTTCTTACCAAAAGCCATATTTCTGATGGTTTCCAAAAATAATAATAATTTTAACAAAATGTACTGATGAAAAATCATAGAAGAGGGGCCAGGTTCAAAGCATATGAAATGGGAAAAACTGAATTTTCTGGTTTTTTTTTTTCCAGATGGATTTGTTTCCATTTCCAATCAACTTTTGATCATTCAATAACGACTTTTTTCTTGAGAGAAAAGCAACCCCAAACGACCACAGCAACGCAGCTTAGATTTCCAGCTGATGCAAGTCAGCCCAGCTCCACAGGGGCTTGGGGCTGTGCTGCATGGAGTGAAGGTTTAGTCCTGTGTGTTCATATGATGTCTTCGCGCCCCTCTGTTCCCAGCTGAAACCAGTAGCAGTGCTCCTGCCTGGGCCAACAGAGCTGCAATTGAGTGGTGTAGAGCAAAACACCCTATGGAGATAGGGGGAAAACCATAAGCAAATGAAAAATGGAAGTTGAAAGGTGAGGTTTGATGAGGGGAAGTGATTCACGGGTTGGGAATGAGGGATGGGGTCTAGGGGAGGCTCGGCAGCTCGAGCTCCAGTGAACCCCGACTGTGAGGAGTCGTGGGGAGGACGGAGGAGAGGCCAAGCATGGAGCAATGAAACGAATGGTTGGGCCCAGGGAGACCTATGAAAACCAGGAAGACAAGCCCATGGCAGTCACGCAGAAAGTGGAGAAATATCCAGTGTTTCCAGACTGTCTGTGCTGTTTATCCTTCCCTAGGCCTTCACTGGGGGCTGTGTGAGTCATGATGAGGTAGAAGCCTCAGGGAAACTAGTAAAGCTTATGCATTTACAGCAATGGTTAAAGCTGTGTTCAAGCTCCTGACTCCACATCTGCTGGGCTGTGTGGGGAAAGGGCAGTAGTATTTCCTAAGCCACTGTAGTATAAAGGAATGGAGTAGTACATTTTAAATAGTGTGGATGTCCTTGAATGAACCCTCTGATCTCCTGCAAAAGCCACCAGAAGTCAAGAGAACCGTCATGTGGTACCTGTTGTTCCTCCCCCGTAAATCTGTGTGCAGTGCTTGTGTGTAGTGAGGCTTGGTGTATTTGCATCTGCTTGTAAATACACCTGCTTGGACCACAGTTGTGCCTCAGCAAATGGTGCCACAAATAACATGAAGACGACCTCACGCCAGTAAAATGGGGCTGGCTCCTGAGTCCACGAGCTACTTGAGAAGGTGCTGTGGTGGCAGCTGGAGATCAAGGCTTGCGATCACCCACTGGTGTCCTCTGCCTGCCCTAACCCCATCCCCCCGCTGCCTGTACCCTCCTCTCCCACTCCACATGGGTCGTGGCTCTTGTGGCATCTTCACAGCTCCGAAATCATGCAGAGGGCAACTGCCAAGAGGCATCCTTGCTCTCCTCTGACTCTGGCAACACCGAGTTGTTCTTGGCTTCATTAGAGCCTGGTTTGCTTAGATGGGAAATAATTGGCTCTAATTGACTTAGACTGGACGTGGTGTTCAGACAGATGCAACGTTTAGATGGGAGTTGTAGAGGAAAGTGGCTTTTCCCACCATTCTTGGGAAAGGAAACCTATAGATGTGTATATTGATAATAGATACTTTTTGTGGGTAGATAAAAGCTTTTATTTAATATTATATTTTATGTATATATATAAATAAATAAAATATTATTTAATATGCTGTCCTGAGAAACATCCTTTGGCAGGGGGGTTGGACTCTATGATCTTTTGAGGTTCCTTCCAACCCCCAAAATTCTGTGATTATTCTAATAAAACCAGATTTTAGCTTTAGCTGTTGAACTGGTTGGTGTCATTTCTTTCTGAACATCTCAGGTACCTCTGTCACTCGTGCATGATTTTGTTGGAGTATTTCTAGGTGCAAAGCAGGCTGGAGATGCTGCCTTCTCAGGGGAATGCAGCAGCTGTTGGTGCCTGAGGTGCCACATGCTAGGACACAAAAAAGATTTAATTCAGGGTCTGTTCCCCCAGAGGACAATATCAAGGAGATGGAGCTGAAGGAGACTTCTTCGGTCTCTTGGTCTTTTACTCTTCATATCTGATCATTGCTTCTGTGGACAGAGGAGACAGAACCCTGTTATTTGGGACACAAAATTATTAGGTGAGATACTGCAACATGAAGATACTGTATTTCCCAGTTCCTAGCCCAAATGCTGAAAAGCCCAGCTTTTAACAATCCCTTCTGGGTGGAAAGCCCCAGAAATACCACACAGAGCCTACCTAAGGCTGGGTTTCAGTTGCCATGGAGTGATTTCCAGAAGGCTTGTGGCAAACCTAGTTTAAACTCTGTGTGGTGGAGCTCAGCGGGGGACAGTCAATCAAGGTATGCTCTATGCTTCTCATCTCTTTTGACAAATCTGCAGCACCCACAAACTAAATCTGAGATTCTGCAGACTGTAACAGGGCAACTTGTCTCCCGCTTTCCTCAGCCAGCACTCTGATGGGCCTCAGCAGAAGTTTTAGGGTGGGCTCTACTGGGCATAATACTGGAGCCTTTACTTGTTGTAGGAGTGATAAGAATTATAGAATATCCTGAGTTGGAAGGGTCCCATAAGGATCAACAAGTTCAACTCCTGGCTGGTCCACAGGGACCAGACAAGTCAGAGCATGTTGATTGAGTTGCATCACCCAGATGCTTCTCGAACTCAGTCAAGCTGGGTGCTGTGATCACCTCCCTGGGGAGCCTGTGCCAGTGCTCCACTGCTATCATTCTCATACTCCAATTAAACTACGCCCCGGGGACTAAAACCACATTGCAAAGTGCCATGTTTTCTCATAAAGCACTCAGCAAGATAGGAAGAAAGTTCCCAAACAACAACAGCCATGTGTAGGGTGTCCATGCCCCTTGGGATGGAGGGGAGGCACACACCATGAAGGAGACAAGAACCTGTGCAGTGACTCAGACATTTCTGGGCCCTGCTGGCAAACCAGCCCCAAAGCAGAACGTGACTGGTAGACAGGAATGGTGCGGAGAAGCTGCAGGCCACAGGCAGGCTGAACCCCGCTCGGCACTGACTCATTCTTGTTTCCCCCTAGTACCAAGAAGGTAAAACCGGGGAATTTTAAGAAATTAAAACACCTGAGTTGGACTCTTTTGTTCCTTGAACACTGTTGGGATGAACACCCCAGCTGAGGAATTGGGGGTGGAGGGCAGAAACTCAGGCCAAGTCTTGCTGTGAAGCACTGGAGAGTGCTCCATCACCCGGCTTGGCTTTGCCTTCATTGCAGGAGGCAGTGGGTGCCCTCAATTTGGACTTACAGACGATTACCTGAAGTACCCCAACCCTGCGAAGAAGCAGGGCTGCTCGAAAGCCAGGGCAACCCGGTCGCAGCTCTGCCACAGCTCCGTGGCCACCTCCTGCGGGGTGGTGGTGTCACAACAGGACCCGCCTCATCACAACGGGCCCGGCCCAATCACGACAAGCCCCGCCCACAGGCACCGGAGGGGGCCCCTGTCCACAGCATCCTGCACTCTGCAGCACAAGGTGCTGGGTGTGGGGAGAGGATGGAGGTAGGTGCTTTGTTCAGAGGGCAGGGATAGGGGATGTAGGTTGCTGGCAAACCCTGGGTGAGTTTTTCTTCTGCTTGTCCTCCAATTAGGCAAGCAGCCTTGTTCTGCTGCTTGGAAAATAATCTCTGTGGTACTCGGTAGCGATGGATTTGTTGGTTGTAAAATTAAAGGAGGCCTTGGGATTAGGGATCCTGACCTCCGATCTCGCTCTTCTGAGGCTGTGAGCACAGGCTGGTGTTTTAGCTGGAAAGCAGAAGTTTTTGAACTAGCAAGTAACAATAAATGAGCTTAATGTTGGTTTGTTATGCCTCTGTTAGGGAGGTTTTAAGTGTGGAGCCCTGATTGTAGAGAGACACAGGTTAATGCTGGGTAAAGCAAGCTGGTTGGAGATTTTTATTTTTTTAAAGCTTTGTTTTGGAAAACCTTGAGGGTATTTTTTTGTGGGAGGAAAAAATGTCTTGCTTTCTGAAGCTATTTTTAATGGAATAAAAAAACAGGCATGAGCTGAACTTTTTGTGTATAGCTGGTATTTCCTCTTTTTCCATGCTAAAATGGTAGGGGGAAGATAAAGGAGCTAGGAGAGAAAAGAAAAATGATGTAAAAAGATTATAACTTCTCCCCTGCTCTTTTTGATTAAAAGTATTTATAAAACAGTTTTTTAGAGAATAAACATTTGTTCCTTTTTGAAGTATATGGGATGGAGATGGTTGTATTGTGGTGGAATGAGCCTCTTGCTTTTTAAAACCAATTTTGGCAGAACATATGTAATTTAACTAAAGGGCCTTAAATTGCATTAATCTTGTGTGCTCAAAAGTCCTTCCATTACCTTCTGAAAACTCTGACATATATATGTTTTTAGGCATACTAGTGGAGATGTGTTGCTGAAAAGCCATGCTGCTTTTTTTCTCTAATGATCCTCCAAACCTGCCTGTGCTTTAAGTCAATGATGAAATAACTGTAGTATGGATAAAGCTTTTAGTGCTGAGCATGAAAAAAAAAAGCAGTGGGAACAGGGCTAATTTGTCTCTCCCCTTGGAGAAGGAAGATTCTTGTGGCCCAGTTGCCATAGTGTCAGCCAGAACTGCCTTGGAAAGGGTCTGCAGCTCTAGCATAAGCTTATTGCTGCTCCCAAGAGTTCATCCCATAATTTTCTCTGTGCTTTTGGCTGCTTGATTGCTCGGGGTATGGCCAAGTGCCAGCAGTATGACAGCCAGAGGTGAGCACTGCCAGCTGATCCATTTTGGGGTTAATCATGAGTATCCCAGGTGAAAAGTGTTAGCTAACAGTTGGTCATTGTTAGGCTCCATCTTCAGGAGGTGGATCCTGTCTGGGTTGTCACTGGGAAAAGGGAAGAACCTGCCCTGGATTTTTCTATTGACTTGTAAGAAGATGCTGGCTGTAGCTTTTTGTCCCTCATTACTAGGTCAGTCCAAGTTTCATGTACCTACTGAGACTTGTTTTAGAAGGGTGTCAGTGACAGGCTGGAGGGAGAAGGAACATCATAGACAGCTGTAGTGAGTCTCTGCTTTGTCTTCTGCCCAGGTTTCTGCCAGAAGATGAGATCAGCGGTCAAACAGGATAGCAGTGCCTGGCTATGAACTTACACCTGGATTGCAAGGTAAGGAGACAGAGGCAGGCTTTCTTCCAGAGGAAGAGAAGTACCATCAGCTACGCCAGGCAGCCAGCTTGACCTCTTGGCTTTGTATGTCTCCATCTGTCATGGGATCACAGGTGAGAAATATTCACTATTTGTGGAGAGATGAGTTTAAAGGCAAAGCTGATTGTTGTCATATTTATTGCCATTGCTTTGTCTTGACTGTGTGCAGCTTATCATGACTTTACCCTGTTCATACCAGTCCTCAGTTGTCATATGGTGTTTCACAAATTTGTCCTGGCTAAGTTCTTTGTGATGCTGCTTAGGGCAACTTTATCTTCCTTTGAAGAGATCAGACCTAGGTTTGAGGACTGGGATATGACATGATGGTGGTTGCTTTTATTTATATTGTCAAAGGGAAGCTTAACAAATTGTTTTGATGTGTATTTTGCATTCAAAAGCAGATCTCACTGGGATGTGGATTTTTTTTTTCTGTGATGAAATGTTGTGTTTTACTGTACTGTGTGGACATTCAAAAACTGCTTTTGGAAGCTTTCTCATGATAAGGGATTGGATCTATTTGTGTTGCCTGCTAAACTGTCCCATGTAGTAATGCAGGCTGGTGGGATTGGAGAAAGTCACCTGCAGAACCTGAGGTTTCATGGTGAACAAACCTACTGAGCACACATGGGGGTCTGCAATTTGCTTGCAGTGATCCAGGATGTGGTAGAAGTTTTGGTAATGAGTGAAACTGCTTTTGAAGTCTGATTCTTGTGTTTTTCTTATCCAGCCGTGTTGGTTTAAGGCAGGTGGGGTGCCTTGCTACAGGTGTTCATGGGGGTGGTGGAGATCAGGTGTAGCTGGGAGTGTAATCAGACAGTAATTCAGCAGCCTGGGTCCTTTGGATCTGTGAAACCAGGTTGAAAATACTTCTCTTTCTCTTGGGGAAGGATGTGTTTGCAGCACTTGGAATTTCTGGGAATTCTTCCTTCTGAATGGGCTTAACCATAAGTACAGCAGAAGCTGTGCTTGTCTGATGTGTGTGTCCATGCAGCTCCAGCCACAGACTTCACCAGGTGAACCTATCCTTCACAGCTGGCACAAAGTCCTGGGTCTGAGCTGTGTCTAATGGCATAGAAAGAAAACACATTTCAAATGGAAGCCAGTAAATGTTGGGAATGCATCTGCTTCTCTTGTTAACTTCTTCATTCCTTGCTGAGACTTCCTAGCGTATTGTCAGCCAGTTGTACAGGCCTCTGGATGAGCCACCAGGCATTTTATTTGGTAAGAAATGAAAATGCATTTCCATTTCAAGCAGGCCTGGAAAGAGTTTGGGGCTGACTTTTTTTTTCTGGGTGATTGGTCTCTTTGAGTAACTGTGAGGGTCAAGATAATGGCCCGTTCAACTTCAGGTCCAATTTCTGCATGCTTTTTTGGGATTATTTAAGGCTGTGTAATATTCTGTAATATAAAATAGGCATTTGTTTTTGTGCAAACATGTTTTTATATCAGTACGGAGACAGTAATCCTAACAAATCTCTTTCCTTTTAGTTAGCCATTAAAATACAGACTTAAATCCTCACTGATTGAGTGAAAAACTCTCAGCAGATATTTCTTGACCCTGCTTTATGCCCTAGTGCCTGTTAGCCATCTTTGGCACAATCAAACAGCTTCAGCACTACAGCTGAAACCAGATTATCCAAAGTGTCAAGTGGCATGTTTGACCTGGTGTTAATTATATTTGTTAGTGATACTTAAGTCATAGAGGGGAGGTGCCAAAGATTGAGTTTTGCTGGGCCAAGATTCGGTAGCAAAAGAGTACATGGCTTTGACAAAGAAAATCCAGTCTCTGGCAACATCAGTTCTGGAACTTGGAAGCCAGAAGCCACAAAATGGGCACATAGCAAGTTTATTTTGATGCAGAACGCAGCATTAGATCTGGTGTTACAGGGGCTAGGGACAGCTGATGCCCTGGCTCTGGAGCACAAGAGCTGAGTACTCCAGCAGTCTGCCTGCTGCTGGGAATGAGACCAGCAGGTTCCTAGTTTCTTGACCAACTCTGACATGTAAGCTCCAGAGTTATATTCTGGAAATATACAGCTTCAATGGCAAGGGTCTCTCTGACCCACATCCTGAGATGTAAGAAAATTCTGCTGTGAAGGTTAATAAGGCTTTTCTGGGCAATGAATCCTGTGAAATCATCATCACAACTTTCACTTCTTATATGTTCTTGTCCAAAAGGGTCTGTTTCTCTAGGCAGCAACATGTACAAGTTGCATCTGGTGCTGAGCTTTGTGGTGTTTAGCTGGCAATGTTTCCTTGTTTGTGATGGTTAACTGTAGTGGGTTTTTTTCCCTCCCCTTTGTCTTGAGGGACATAAACTAGGCTTGCTTCTGTTTCCTCCTTTGTTTCTGTCCCCTTCCCACCCAATTCAGAGAAGTTTTAGTTTCAGTAAAGACTGATCAAAGGGTTCAAGTGGGAGAATGGGTTCAGTGTATTTAGGGGGAATGGAGAAATCGACAATCATTGCATTAATGTCTTTAGTGGTAGCTCACAAGGATAAGAGAATAAAATATTTGAATCTAAAAGATGAAATGGTACCACTGTTAGGTGGATTGCTGTCACCAGGAGAAAATGTATTCATCTTCTTGAGGTGGTGAGAAACATAAGCTGCAGATGCCAGACCTATATTCAAAGTAGAATTACAGCACACTTCTCTCTCTTTAATCGTGAGGAGGAAGCTGCAAAGAGAGAAATGCTGGAATCTTAACCTCTGGTTTAAAATCAGTATGAATCTTTTCTCTGATGTCCTGGCCAGTTGGAAACTACTGGGCTTAATGGAGGATAACTGAGTTAAATTCTGTTCTAGGTGGTACCTTGGAGGGTCTTGCCTGCCCTTCACGTGTTGGAAATGCAGCACACGTGCCAGGAAAGCGTGTCTGGAAAAAGTGAACTTGCAGTAGTTGGGATCAATACCAATTTATGTATGAGAGTGTCTCCCTGCTGGAGTAGTGGCAGGGTTGAAACAAAGCTGGGTTAGAAGCTGGCTGCACTAGGTGCACACTTCGCTTGTGCTTCTCGGGTTTCCTCTTAGATGCCTTGCCCAAGGCTTTGTTTTCATTCTGTAGGATCTTCACATCTTTTCTTGCAAGCTTCATTACTGACTTGTAAAATAAGGTGTATCAGAAGGAACACGCTGCA
Source organism: Hypotaenidia okinawae (assembly GCA_027925045.1). Classification (NCBI taxonomy): domain Eukaryota; kingdom Metazoa; phylum Chordata; class Aves; order Gruiformes; family Rallidae; genus Hypotaenidia; species Hypotaenidia okinawae. The sequence continues at coordinate 24,776,073 of BSDF01000009.1, forward strand.
CAACTCTTGTTCTTTCATTATTTCTGACTCTTCTGTGGGCCTGTGGCAACTGTTGGCCAACAGATAGGACTTTGTAGCTGTGTTAGCATCAAAGCTGGCATGCAGAATAAGCTGGGTTTTTCCTTTGGCTTGCCTTTGCTTTTAGTGGGGTAGATGTTTACCCTGTTTGCTCTACAACCTATATATAGCTTAATGTTCTCCTAGATGTCTTATGACCGTAAGCTCCACCTGAAAAACAGAACAGGACACCTTTTTGGCTGCTTTTAAACCATGGCTGTTTTGCTGAGATTTTCTGTGGAAGGGGAACAATACAACCTCAACAGAAAAATTAATTTTATAGCAATGGAAATTTCTCTTAAAGACTTTCTGATGTGAGACTGGTATAGCTTTTCAGCAGGATGGAAGTCTCAGAAATGGCACTTGTAATGAAAAGGGTTTTAATGGCAAATACTTTCCACAGTGTAATGGTTATTCTTGGGTTTGTCTGAAGCCTGTTGAACTTCTGTATTTCTTTGCAGGGTTACATGTAACATGGTTTGGCTCTGCCTTTTTACTCTTGCTCAAGTGCAGTCCCAGTGTAGGTGAGGTGGATGCCAGGGAAGTCATGGACTGAATGTGATGATTGTGCATCTATTTTTGATGATGTACTTACTGTGATTTATATTGAACTACTGTTGAAAGACAGTTCTGAACCTTGGACTAATGGATATTTGTTTCTGGTACCATGACCCCTCTAAAATCATTGGCCTTACTCTCCTCTGTCTTAAACTCCATCCAGCTTGAGCTATTCCTGGTTTACCTGCATTTAAATATGGGAGAATTAGCCTAAGACTTGATCTTGTGGCAACAGCATCTTTCCTCCCCCTCTGTAAATAATACTTTTTTAAGGAGGAAAAGGCAGAAATTTTTGTGTAGCTCAGAGATACAATCTGTTCTTATCCTGTTTCATCTCTGGACAGTATGAGCTGTACTTTATTTTCAGAGCTTGTCGTGTCAGACTTGCTGAGTTTCTCCTCCTCTCTGCAACTATGATTAAGGACACCTTATGCTAGCTGGGAAGGTGTGAAGCAAGTGGCCAGGCTGGGTTGTGGTATCAGATTGCTACTGGCACTAATAAAAGGAAAGGAGTGATAATCTAGTCATATTTTTGAATACTGAAGCAGCTTCTGTGGCCTTAATATGGAGAGGAAGAGAAGGGAGTGGAGAAGGGACTGACCACAAAGTCACCTGTAAATCTGTTAAATAAAAAAGAACAACTCAGGTTTTATAGATCCTGATGATCTCTGTGGATATCATGGAGTGGTAGGTACAGTCAGAATTTTGATACTGTGGGAAGAGTTGACACAACTCCTCCAGCATCGTGGTGTGCCTGGGCAGGCACCTGCCTTTGTTACACCAGAGGTAATAAAGTGGTGGAACTCTGCCACTTGATGCCAAGGTGACCACAAGTACAAGTGGGGTAAAAAGGAGGTTGGATACTGTCATGAAAGACAAGCTTGGCAGTGGCTGTTGATCATGAAAATTGTTACCTCATAGGAAATAGTTCAGAAAGAGCTTCTGCACCCAGATGGACCTTTGTTCCTAACTGTTGGGGAACCTGGGGTCTGGGTCCTGCTACAGCACTGAGGCTGCACCCTCTTGGCAAAGCTGAGGCTCAGAATTATACTTCTCATGTCTGCATCTCCTGAAGCTCCAGTAGCTGTTCTACAGATGTGTCTACAACCACTCTAATGGCACTGAGTACAGCCTCTCAAGGGTGTTGAGAGCTGTCCTCTTCCTTCTGAGCATGTTAATGGCTGGACATGTATGTAAGGGTTTTAGTGGCCTGTGGCTTCTACTTCCAGTGCCAGTTTTCTGTGTCAAGTAGCCACTCTTGGATCCAAAATAAATCATTAGCTCTAGAATTATCTTAGCATTTCTCAGATCATGGGATCAAATTTCATTCTTTTCTCTTCTGGACCCTGTGAGTCTGGTGTGGTAACATGGTCTGAGGGACCTCTTCATCGCTGGAGGGTGTGGATGGAGAGTACAGGCTGTGATCCCTCCTGGCTATATTGTTCCCTAGGCAAGGGTATTTGCTCCCAGCTGACTTCAAGATCTGTGGGATGCCTCCCTTTCTGCTGAGCTTTGGAAGAAAGGAGCTTGGTATCTGTGCTCAAAGAACTCTCTATGGCAGGATCAGATTTAAGATGAATCCTAGTTTCTGAAAGGCTTGTGGAGGCCTGTTGTGGCAGAGACCTCTGTTTACTGCCTGAAAAGTAATATACTTGGCAGTATGAGTTATGGAGCCTTCTCTAGCACCCATAAATCTTGGAGGAGAATCAGAGTCTTCAACTGTGTACCCACCCAGGCTAATACCATTTCTTGCAGCTGGAATTAATCATGGCATTAGGCAAACAACAGGGGTTCATTAGGACCAAAGGTGACTTTAATTTAATTGAAATATAACTTGGCAAGTAAAGAGGCGATCCAGTTCACAACACCTAATGGGAGGTCTGGGTTATATATGGAAAAGTTAATGGCCATAAAAATATCCAAACAACATATTTGTGCACGTGTTCCAGTAAAAGTCTGAGCCAACTACTTTTTAATGGTTTGGGTTTTCAAATGTATATATTAATGTTCTTAAAATAAGAATGAAACTGTATGAGCACACACAGCATAGAAATATGAGGTGGGTGGAGGTGTGAGGGAGGGGAACCTCATGGACAGGACAGCATCCTTGTGCTGGAGGAGGCTTCTAAACCTCTTAGCTCTCACAAACATGTTTTGTGTACTGGATGTTGCAGCCTTGTCCTTATAGGTCAATGAGTAAAGGTTCCTGTTTGTGGTGTTTTGGGTAAAGGTGCTATACAAATGTACCTGAAAAGGATGTTTTGGGGTTTTGACAGTTTAGTTTCATGCAATTACATGAGCCCATGAAATGAATTAAGAGTCTTCAAAGGATGATATTGGCATTCCCTTGTGAATGACCACCCACAGCCTTCAAAATAATCATATTCAAATACTAATTAAATCAGGCAGCCTGTAAATCAGTATGGCAACACAGCCCTGTAACCTTCTCCCTCTCCTGTAGAACAGGCCTTCCACTTCTGCATAAACACTGCCTTGCAAATGGACTCCTACATAAAATATTATTTATATTTTAGTGGGTAAACATATGACAGTATGCACACATCAGTGAGCTGTGACATCATAGCCTGTAGAGTATATAGCTCTATACCCATTTTATTCCCCAGGCTGTTTTTCATAGTGAGGGGGCCATCTTACATTTCATGGGCATGCGATGTATGTATCCAGTGGTGAACATGAATCTGTACTTTGAAGCAGACCACTGAATAAAATTAACCCCCCATGGATGTTGTTTACCTTCCTACAGGTGTTTCTTCTTCCCCTTCTTGTGCATCTTGGTGAAATGGCTTCTCTGATGGGCTGTGATGGAACACTGCCTTGCAATTGATTTCACGGGGAGCTGGCTGATGCTGGTAGTGTGACGGCAACACTGAAAGCTGTTAAGATGCTTGATTCTGCAGTGCTGAGGTTGAGGTGAATAGATGAAAGTAAAGAGTCTTAGATGCTGAGTGAGGAGCACATAATGGAAGAGTATTTACGCACTGAAAGTAAAGAAAAAGGGGGAGAAAAAACAAGGTAGAGGACAGGGAAGAGAAAGGGGTCATAAAGGTCTTAGCTGAATGGCTGCTCCAATGGGCAGGTCACTTGGGGTGGATGCCCCTGTACTGAAAAGAAGGACTGCTGTGAGGTGCTTGGAGAGCATGCTAGCAGGCGCTGGGTAGGAATATATCTCTTGAGGGCTCGACTGAGATAGCCATATGGTTTTGGTTAGATGATGTCTCTTGGGGCCTGCTCTGTCTTTTGGTGGCCTGTCTGTCTGTTTCTTGTTTCAGCATTTTCTCTGATGGTTTTATCTCCATGTCCTTTGGGTTTTGGACCGCCAGGGAGAAGGCAATCTTTTCACCAGCTGACTCGAGCCTTCAGCAGGGCTCACCTTGTAGCTGAGCTGACTTTAAGCATTTCATTTCCAGTAAAGCAGCTGTCTCTGAAGCTTTGTGAAACCCACAGTTTGGGAAGAGGAAAAGAAAAATGAGATAAAGTGGCAAATGAAAAACTGCTGTGGCAGGCAGGAGGTGGTGGACTTCCAAGCCCCAAGGGGAGGAGCATGATTGACTGTTAATACTGAACCCCTTTCATTATGCTCCACAGCAGACAAGAGATAAGAGCAGAAATGTTTGCCTATCTCTGGTTTTAGCACGGAAATGTGTCTGCCAGACACCACCTCCCTGTGCCGGAGTGTCTCCAAAGGGATCTCCCCAAAAGGGGGAGCTTTTAGCCCACCATATGGTGTGTCCCCAACTGACTGGTCTGTTTAACTGTGGTGGAGACCCCGTTGGACAGAAAGCATGCTTTGCACCTTGCAGTTACCCACTGAAACTCAGCCATGCCCTCAGCTATGCGGGGAAGCGAGGTGTGAAAGTAGCTGCACTTCACAGAGAAAGCCATGGCCTGAGTTGCTTACCAGTTGCTTTGCCATCCCCCTAAGACCTGGAAAATTCTCCCTCAGAGTAGGCCAGTGGCCTCCTGTCGTTGCAGGGAAAGAAACACAGGGAGGTGAAGTGATTTCTTTTTTTGAGGTCCCTGTAGGGGGTGGCTGCAAATCCCAATCTGACAGCTCTCCTCCCATCCTCCCACTGACATCTGTTAATATCCCTACCTGTATGGTGCCTCAAAAGGCCAAAATGCCAGAAGATGTGTGTGTGGTTTTAACTGGTGATGGTAGATTTGACCTTCCCAGGCACTTTTGGCACCTGGTGTCTTGACTGATTTTGCATATGTGGCTCTGCATCTGTGAAGCAACCCTAAAGGACTTGGCCTTGGATAACTGTCAATCATGTGTGGCAGCATGTTACCTTTTCTGGCCAGAGTCCAGGCTGACATTGCCCATGCCAGCTTTGGCCACTGTACCCTCTGCCAGCTGATGGCTGGCATAGCCCACCTTTGTGGCATGCTGACCCCATAGTCCCTTGGTGCTTGTGTAACAAAAAGGTGCAAGCAGGATAGCCGACCTGCACAAAATGTCTGTGGTGGGTGTATTTGCTCAGCACGGAGGTGGCCTGATGTTGGCTTGGTGCCCTTCAGCTTGGCCAAGAAGTCAGGCAGAGTGAAAGTGAGCCAGCTGGGCCTCCTTAGAAATTTCCTTGGAAGAAATCTAGGTTGGGCTCAACCCTGCTCCCCTTCACCAGAGCTCCTTGGTGCCTCACACAGAAGGTGTGTCTCTCTTCACTACCACTGCTCCAATTCTTGGCAACCTTCTGGGCTAAACCTCTGTGGCTTTTCCTGCTACACTGGGCATGGGAGATTGCGAGAGGCACCGTAGCCACAGGCAGGGATGGGGTGGGGAGTGTGTTGAACAAGAAGCTGGGATGACAAAAGTATCTTGGCTTCTCCATCACTTTGTTCTCAGCCTTCTCCCAAGACTGGCTTTGACTATTTTTGCAAGCTTGCTTCTGCCCAAACCTTGGGGGCTTTCTGGGGGCACTTAAGGGTGTTGAGCTCAGGCTCTTGCTAATCTTTAGGGAGCTGAGCATGGTTCTCCTATCCCCTCCCCTGCTTCCCAAGCTTGGGACTTACTAGCCACTGTGCAGAGCCAGTGGTGTGGGCAAAACCCAAGGAGCCGATGCGGCTCAATTTGCTCTTTAGGCTTCTGAGCAAAGAAGCATTTGTCAGGAGGTAAATGAGGTAAAGCTAGCTCCTAATTAGTCTGCACAATGGGTCTAATGCTATAAATGTGGGGTGAGCACTAAAGATCCAGTCTGTAGCTGGCTGCGTGGTAATTTCCCTGCACAGACAAGCCTGAAGTCACAATTCATTACGGCTTCACTTCGTAGGCCCTCCGATGTTGTGCTTCCCCTTTGCTGAGGGCAGATTGTCAAGCTGTGACCCTGCCTTAGTTAATTAACCTTCAAATGGGATTTATTTTCCCTTAGTTACTTGTGCGTGCACACATTTGTTAATAATGACTGTCTGCTTCCCTTGCGTTTGCTAAAAGGGGAATAAGTCATTTGTTGCAGTCTTTTACCAGGGGTAAAAAAATAATAATAAAAAAACCTTCAGGCCTCAACTTTCATGGAAAATTGATAGCTTTATGCCAGAAAGAGACAGTTCCATCACAGCCACTTCTTCAGCTGTCTGCAAATATTTGAAACCCTGAGATATTTAATGTTTTTCAGATGGCGATAAATCTGCGCTAGCGCGGGCTCGCTCGAGCTTAGTGAGAGATGAAGTGAGATAGGAGGAAACGCATGAGCCAGCACGGGAGAGGTATTGCTGGTCACACTTCTGCTGATGTCAGGACAGGTTTGCAGGACCTTACACATACCAGCCAGCCTCTCTTCGCCAGGGAGAAATATACACAAATGTGAGCTTCCAGTTCATTTCCCATCCAGTTGCAAGCTAAATGTTTGCTTTTTTTTTCCCTTCCCTTCTCCCCCTCTTTTTATTATTTTTGCAATCTGACATTAAAAATATGAACCTACAGCTGGGGAAGGAGAAATGTCACTGGCTGAAAGCTTTTTTTTTTTTTTGCATCTGGCAAGCCTGAGATGTTGGTGGGGGTTTGTTTGTTTAACCTTTTGTTTGCTGTGCAGAACCTTGGTGGCAAATTGCAGAGTGTGGTTCGGTTGCAGATGCGTTGGTGTTCTGCTGTTTTTTTTTTAAAAGGAGGAAAAAAATAGTCACATCTCTGTATGTTTTGCTTGTAGCATTGCCTCTGCCTGAGGGTAAACCTTGGGTATCTTCCCTGGTTACCCTGATGTACCCTGGGTTTGACCCCAGCGTTGACCATGCAAACCCACAACAGTTCTGTAGGGAGATGTGTGGTCCAGGGGGAAGGCTGTAGGGTTGGCAGGGACCTCAAGGGCAGGTGTGGTGGCTGAGAAGTCTCACCTGCAGCATGGGCATTGCCCAGACAGGGATGAGGTCTGAGAAGGAGAGAGGAGTGTTTTCTGGCTGACTTTCAAGACACTGGGGCTGTGGGATCTTGCAAGCAGAGCAGTAAGGTGACAAGGTGGGGAAACATGGTCCAGATGCTTACCTGAGTAAATCAGCATCATCCTGCTGAAATATAGATGGCAAGATACAGCAGAGCTCAGGAGCACTGGGAGGGCAGGAGGGGACTGGAATGTTTTCTGATTTGGAAGTAAGGAGCAACAAAAGTTATAAAATGCTGTTTTATTTGTTGGGGGAAATTGAAGAGCACACAGTTCTCCAGATACCATCACTTCTTGTGCCAAGCAAAGGGGCTGTGAGCCCCTGCCTGGTGTGGTAGAGCGATGGGGCTGTACCTCAGTTTGGGCTTTTTTTTTCAGCCTGCCATGGTAAAATTGAGTGTGTGTCATCCCCCCCACCCCCCACCCCAGCTGTGATTCACTGATGGTCTTTGTCCAAGTGTCTGTTTATGAAGTTTTAAAGAGACAGAAACACCTCAGCAATTTGATTTTGGCAAACAGCTGTGCGCCAAGTGTGGGAACAACAACAACAACAACAAAAAATCCCTGTAAAAATCAGGGAAAATGCCTGTGAATTTCTACACATTTCACAGAGGCAGTGTGGTCTCAGAGGCAGCAGGGTGGTCTGGATGTTTTAGCACTGGCGTAGAGAACAGGCGCTCCTGTGCCTGAATGCCAGCTCCGCCACTCATGTGCTGTTTAGCCTTGGTGAAAGCACTTGACCTTTCAGTGTCTTGGTTCCTCTCCTCTCCCCTTTCCACCTCTTACTTAAAAATGAGAATTGGTGGCCCCAAACCTGGGTGGTGGCCAGTCTGAGCTTGGCACGGCCAGGGAAGGTGGGGCAAAGGTGGCTAAGTTCCCAGGTTTCAAGGGTGGCCAGGGACTGGAGATGTTCCAGGAATAGAGAGTGTCTTTGACCTCGATGGAGGCCCTGATCCTGTAGCACAAGCTGTTAACGCTTAGCTGCCTCCCACCTTCCTGCTCTGCTCAAGTGTCCTGGGGGAGTGAAGAGGTTTTTCTGGGAGGATGGGATGCTGAATGGGATGTTATTAGCACCCAGGCAGCCTGAGTTTTGGCAAAGCATGTGCAGACTCCACACCCTGCTCTTATATATTCATGCCTATCCAAAATGTTCCCTTCTGAGCCTGACTTTCCCAGGCTTCATCTCTTGCCTCTGAGCTCACAGATCTGGGGGGAGGGGAAACCCTTTTGAAGAGGGTAACTTTTGGGCAGAACTTAGCAGCTGGAATGGCCAAATACTGTCCTTAAAGATAGGACAAAGGGGGAACAGTTGTGGGAAGGTGTAGGGGCTTGCTGGACTGTGTGTTTGGGGACAGGGGTGGGAAAGCAGCCTGGGTATCCTGGCTGCCCACTTTCCCAGGCAGCTGTCCTCCCCTGCCTGTCCCCTTACTGACCATCCTAATCCCTCTACCGTTGAATGAATGGAAAAGCTCCAATGGGAACTGTTTCAGGCCCTAAATTTTGAGTGCCCTGAGAATGTCCAGAGCCTGCTGTCAAGTTCAGTGTAACTTTGTAAAATGTGCAATTCAGTTACTGTCAGGCTTTTTGTCTTCTGGCATTTCAAGAACAGGATGAAGAGTTTAAGTGAAAGAAACAAGGAGAAATAAGAATAATAGGTAGGTCAGGTGTGCCAAAGCTAAGGATAATCTCCAGTTGCCACATAGATTCATAGGTTGGATATTTGTTTCTCCATGATAGGTTGGCAGTGATCTTCTCTGTTTATCCCATTTCTGCCTGTGAGCATCCCTGAGCGGCTGCTGGGGCCCTGAACCTGCTCTTTCCCAGGGCTGTCCTGGCCCTGCTCCCTGGGGTCTATGTGTGCTTTCATCTCTTTTTGCAACCTCTCAGGCTTGAGAGGTTTTCCTCTAAGGAGATTGGTGCTAAACATCCCTGTGGGGGCAGTTGTAAATTGGAGCCCTTCCAGAGCAGCTCAAACTTGCACCCAGAGCTGCCTCTGTAGCCAAGAGTCCAAAGGATGAGAGAAGCTCTCTTCTCCTAGGCTGACACCATTAATAATTACTGTAGATCAAACAGGATATGTGATGTGGTTGAGTTAACATTGCTGTTTTGACTGAGACTGTCTGAGGTAGAAGCACTGACATCAGAACTCTGTGCTCTGTTTATGGCTACTGCCTTTGTTTTCTTGTATTGGTTTTATTCTGGGCTTAATTTTCTCCTCTTCCATTATTGAGCCACAAGTCAGGCTGGCTTACTTCAGTGCTAGCTCCTGCCAGCTTTCTGCTAAAAAGTGACTAACTGGAGAGACACCTAGCAGAACAGTCAGTGAAGGCTCTGTGTAGCCCTTTTGAAAACAGATAATTCCTGTTTGTTATGCATAATTGCCTAAGATGATACTGTTGATTCATTTTAATATTATGAAAATGTACTTAGAGTTACTATGGGAAGTTCTTGCCTGTTGATTTCAGAGTATAATCTGCATGACTTGAATTTTTAACAGTCATCTTTGCTTCAAAAAAGTGCCTTTTTCTCCAAGGAATCCTCCACCTCCTTATATTCCAATTAATACACTTAAATTCCTGGCAGTCCTCATTTTGTTGTAGCTAGCTGTTCAGGGCTAGTTAAGCAGAAAACAGTAACAAATTATTTTTTTGTAAGACAATATTATTCTCACAGGCTATCACACAATGCTTTTACTGACACTGTATGATATATTATCAAAAGCAATGGGAACCAAAATACTTGTGCCAAGGATTGAAATTATTCTAATATGTCTTGTAGTGTGTCCTCACTTTTTTTATCCTTTCTCTAATCTCTTTGCATCCAGATCCAACAAAGCACTTAAAGTACTGCAAGAATGTTCTGACAAGCCATACCCCACTGCTGTCCCCCTAACCCCTGTTTGGAAATTGCAGGTTTGTCAAAAATCAAACTTTAAAAGGAAATTTGCTGTGTTCCTTATAATTTCTGTGGGGAGTGACTCCTCCCAGCAGCCCTTTGGTTAAGACCTGAAAATGGGGGGTGTGGGTGGCTCCAGACTTTACAGGGAAGGGTAAAGGGTGTGGGCCAACATATCCCACATCCTCTGGGAGCAGAATGATCAGGAGTCTGTCTAATAGGTAGGACTGGAGGATCTGGCTCTCACAAGCCTTGGTTTGGGCTCTGTAGCTCTTTTCTGAAGAGTTCAGGAGTGGGTTGAGTGAGGTTGTAATGCCAAGTACTATATGGCGTGTAGAAGGTGATGCTCAGGTATGCTCTGACATGTTGGGTCCTTGCACAGAGCTATGGTGCCACCTTGGTTCCATCAGCAGTGGTCCTAGGACTGTCTACCATAGGATGCTCCTCAGTGGCTGAGACTGCTATGGAGCCAGGACCCACCTGCTGGCCCCACCTTGGGCAAGGGCTGATAGGTCTCCTCCTGCAGCCTTGGCTCTTCTTCCCTGTTTGTTGTGTGAAGAAATTTCCAAGAGATGATAAAATATTCTTGACATGGAAGAAGGATCAGGGGAGCAGCTTTTCTGTGTAAGGACATGCTTGATTTTGAGTCATGGGAGTGTTCCTCCCCTGGCACATGCTTCTTTGGGCTCTGATTCACCCCACCCTTTACAGCAGCCTTAATTCTTCTAGTAGGTGTTTGCACCTCATCTTTGCTATGCTTGAAACTGTGTCAATAGGAAATGTATTTAATACATGTGGCATCTCATTTCCCCTCAGTATGGAGGAGACCCACTGTCTATGGATCTTTATATGCTCTTTGCCTGTTTTTACCTGAGAATGAAGGTTTTTACCTCCTTTGAACTACAAGACCTCCCTTTGTGGAGGGGGGCACCAAGTGCTCGGAGCTATTTAAGAAGAGAAATACCTTGGTTTGGTTCTGGCATTTAAATGAGTGGCTGAGCCTGGTAGCACTGCTGAAGGACCAAGAGCCTTGTGCTGGAGAGGCAAAGACACAGCTTCTACCTGAGCCCGTGCGGGTGTGCTGGACAGCCACTTCACTATCTCAGAGCTGCAGTGCTCCTTGTTAGAACCAAACTTCCTGGCTTCTTGTGCAAGTCCAAGTGAAGCACAGGCAGGGCTGTATGTATGTTTTGACAACTTTTAATTAACATACCATAACTTCTTATGTGTTATGACACTGCTCTGTGATCATAGATCTCAAGACATATTTAATGCTTTGGAACAAACTAGTCTCTGGCCTGGAGTGTCTTGGGTTAGCTGGAGTTTCACCATCGATGGATTTGGCCCCGTGAGTTCAGCGGCTCCAGCAGGCTGTTTGCAAGAGTCAGGCTCTGGCAAATGATCGACTCTGAGCTCAGTTGGAAAAGCTCATGAAATGAAATCACGGTGCTTTGCCCATTAGGCTCGGGATGAAAAGCGAGCCTTAGAGCTGCCAGTGGTTCATATTTCATGCACAGAGATTTACTTGTATTAGCTAAGACTGTGATGAGTTTGAGAAAGAAAGAGGGAGACAATTTGTAAGCCAACGCAGAAATAATACTTCCCTATAGTAAGTGTATAATGAGAACTGTTGCTTTTGTTGGATTGAACAACTTCAGATTGTTTAAGATATGCAGGTCTTGGATTGTGAACTGTATCACTGGTGATTGACCTCCTATGTTATTTTTACATTGCTTCTCATTTCTTGACATCCTGAGTCTGCTTCTGAGACTTTAATTCCTATTCTTCTGCTTTTTTCCTTTCACACCTCTTCCCTTAATCTTTCCTGCGCTGGCTTTGGAAGCCTCTTTGCTCTTAACGGACATCTAACATTCATCATGGCATACGCTTTGCACAAAGCAGGTCTCTAGATATTAAAGCAGATGTAGAGCAAATTTGAGCTGATTTTAATCAGAAAGTGATGTAACCACACCATCAAAGAACCTTAAAGGGCTTTTACTTGTGCTGTGGTTTTCAGCACCTACACTGGTCGCTTTAGGTTATCCTTCGTTGCCTCGGTGCTTTCTGTGGTAGCTCAGATCTTCTGGCAGCTACACCTTGTAGAAAGAGCAAATTAATTTACAATGCTGGATTTGGCACAAAGGGCCCACCAAAGCTGCATGCCACTGTCCTGCCTGGTTACTGACAGATTTCTGTGAAACTTGAAGGTCTTGGCTTTTGGATCCGATGGTTGAGGTCAAGAGTTTAATTAATCTTTGATCCAAAGAAGGCTGCCCTCCTGGGTGCCTTCCAGAGCAAGTGAGCTCTTGCAGTAAGCAAAGGATATTTCAGCTGATTTCATGTTTCCTGGCTTTGGACATTACTTCCTCTTTGGTTTGGGATCTTATTTTTTCCATGCTCTGCATTTGGTAACCTCTGGAGCAAGCTCAGAACTTGCCGGTTGCTTTGGGAAACTACAGATATGTCTCAAAGCAGTGACCCAGCTCCTGGGCTCTGACAGGTGATTTGAAGCCCATTGCCTGAGAAATCAGGGGTTGGGTGTCTGATCTGTTGGAGTTTGAGGGACCTGATTTTTCCAAATGGGCTAAGGAGCTGCCTGCTTTCTGAATACCTCCTAATGCTCCCCACAAAGCAGCAGCATCATTCAAACTTGGTGACCAGGGGATAAAAGGATGTAGCAAGGTTTTATTCACCTGTGCTTCCACTGGCCTTGGGCACATATGAGGGGGGGACCTGTCTGTGAGCAGAAAAATACCCAAACAACAAATCAGCCCTGTTCACCTTTCCAGTCCAGTTCTGATCTGTCTTCCCTAACTCTATGCAAGCAGCAATGCCTAGGGAATACTGGAAGCAATGAACAAATGTGGTGGTCCAGGGGTTAATGCATCTAACTTATTTCAGAATAAATTAGATGCATTAATATAAATATATATAATGATGATGAATTTCAGTGGTGCTTGTCCTGTATGGAAGCATTCATCCACATCTGTAGGGAATGTACTGGTAGTATATGCATACTTGGAGCATTAAGAGACAAGAAAGTTTCTCAGCTCTCACAGCAGGACTAGATATCAAACTGGTTTTAAAAAAGGTTGCATTGAAACTGTTGAAAATCTGTTGGAAAACTTCTGAGAGAGAAAAACCTGGGATTTCAACCAAGAGGATTTGGTTCCCCTGGGTGATTTCTGTTTTTTATCAGACTCTGATCATACAGTCTAGCTCTGCATATCTCCATTGTTCATTAAAACTGGTCAAGCACGGAATATCTTCTGTCCCAATACCTTTTGCCAGAATGTATGTTTATATACATATATAAAAGAAAAGATAATTATTTTTAACCAGCTCCCCTTTTCTCCATTTGTGTGTATAAAACTTCTATAACAGCCTTGTTCAGCTAGAGTGTCTCAAGGCAGGCTCATTCCTGTGCTGAATATCCATGGCAAGTGAGAGGAACACAGCGGTGTCCCTCTTGCAGCATAACTTCACGTCCCTCCAAGGCTTTTGAGGACGCTTAAGAGGCAATAAGGAGAGAGCCATAAGGTGAGCATGAGACCATTTGGCTTTGCTAGTGGCTGGAGCAGTGAAGTCTCATACTGTCAGACCTGTTTTGGGTGCCCCACTGTCAGTGCGCACCGTGATGCTGTACAGGGACAAGGCATCAGGTTCGTGCCACCTGTCTTCAACGTAGCCCAGGCTGGGTAAGTCCAGCTGGTGGAAGGCAGTAAGATGCCAGGCTTGCTTTCAGCACCACGGGTTCATGGAGCAGCAGCAGCAAAGTCTGCGTTGCTGACTGCTTGTGCAGGAATGGGGAGTGCTGCCAGCAGCAAGCTGCTGCTGATGGATGAAGACAAAGTTTCATTCAACTCCCCATGGAGCAGAGCTGCTGTCCCCAGGCATGAGGGAATGGGGTGTTACAAGGCAGAGACCCACTGCTTGTGTTTGGATCACACTTCTTGGACCTTGGTGGCTCCTGAGCAGTTCATGGTCCTGTTGCCAGAGCTGGAGGTAGGGTGGGTCTGTGAGAACATCCCTGGGTTTTTAGGTTTATATCATTACAAATCTGTTTCATGTATGTCTACTGCAGGCTGTTTTCAGATGACGATCCTGCTGGGAGTCTGTGGTGCAGGTTGTCCCAAACACAGTGGTGTGGCCCTCACACCTTGCCCCTTGCTTTGCAAATGTTTTTTTCATTTGTTCCATTGTGACTTTTGAACTGCCCCTGTTTTAAGAATAAAATGAGAGAGATAAAATGTTCTTAATTTTAATTAAAACAAAGTTTATTTTGCTATTTCATTAGCTAGCTGTGTTATTTCAGGGCTTGACAGTAAAGTTATATGTTACCCTGTGGGTACTTCTAATTGTGTTATAGGGTTTCTTGTTCACTCTGTCCAGAACAGTTTGACTCCTGTGCTGAGCTCCATGCTCCTGCAGCCTGGAACCAGTACAGCTAATGAAAACCACTCCAGTAATAACAGGGGACTCTCAAGGGCTCCAGATAATTGGGGAAAGGTACTATTAACTTTACTGGAAGGCGAGCCGTCTAAGATTTAAGAGCCTACTGCTAAAGATACCAAGAAATAGTGCCTGATCGCTTTGGAGGAAAGATAAGAATGTGGAAGCTGGTCAAAGTAAACCAACAGATCTAGGGAGAATACTCTGTGAGTAAGTGTCAATGCAGGGACACATCAGACCAATGCAGCCCTAGGTCTAATGAATTCCTGTGAGCCAGGCAGGAGGCAAAGTTAGTCCTTGCCACGCTGGTGGGAGAGATGCATTCCTGATGGTGAAGCTCACAGGAGAGACCACTGGGGAAGTTTCATGCTCCATGTGGAAACCAGGGACCACTAAGGCTGCTTTTTTTCTCTATTCTGGAACTATCTGTGCCAGCCCTGGACACCTGGACCTTCTGTTGCCTCTGGCAGCATCTGCACCATACGCTTTGGAAAGAGATAGGAAACTGAGAGGAGGCTGGGCAGGGGTCGTGCTCCCTGCACATAAAGCCTTTCCCCCTTTGTTAGGAGTTACAGATTTGCTTAAATCCTGATCGTAAATTCTGGTATCTTGTGCAGTGTGAACCCAGGGTGGCTGTAAAATGCTTTTGCAGGGGAACCTGAATAAAGAATTACACTTATTTAGAGGTGTTTTATCCGCTGTCCCTGGTATAAATACAGTCACTGCTGCTGAAGTTTTGGTGCCTGGAATTTACTTGCTCCAGCAGAGAAGGTGCAAAGGGAGAGGTGTGACAGTTTAATTCTTCTCTTGTGTTCCTTGTGCAGTTTTAATGTTTTCAAGAAAATCTTTAGCAGGCATTAAAGGCAAAATGAATCACACGAGGAATGGAAGGGTGTTTTAAAGATAATGGTAAAGCAGGATGGGGTAGGTTAAGATCCAGCTCCCTACTTTGACCCAGGGATCAGGCCTACAGAAGACAGATGAATTTCCAGATATCTGTCAAAGTACCTCTGACTTAATGGGTTGAATCTATGCCTCTCTTTTCCCCTCTCCTTTTTGGTGGCACACGAGGAGGTGTTTTTCCAAGCTTGAGTAGTACATAGCCTGTTTCACTCATTTTCTTTCCCCATTTCTCTTGTTGGTTGGCATTACAGGCTTACATCATTTTGTAAAAATATGAACTTCTCAAATCATTTGATCCAGTGCTTGGATTTCCAACAGGATTGCACTGTACTTAACCTTCAGAATGTTATTGTTTTAGTAGTTTTGTCCAATATGAATAACACCTTATACCATAACATCCTCGGTAGATGTAGAATGATGTTCCAGAAAGAACTGAAAAGGCTTCCAGGAAAGTCAAGCTGTATGGCTTGTTTGATTTTTATTTTTTTTTCCCTTTTTTTTTTTTTCCTGCTCAGCCTCTTAAAGTAGCCAGAGAAGGGGGAATGAAAACATTGCAAAGGATACGTTGCTGGATAAAAGATATTCCATTACAAGCCCTGTCAACATTAATAACTCGTATCTCTTCAACAGCGCTCTGAGCTGTCAATAAGAAACAGGAACGAACCAAGATAAAAACTATCTGTCAGAAAGCAGATTGTCGGGAAGATAATAGAATCAAATTAATTTATGGTGAGGAGATTTCACAACAGACAACGAAGCAATACTGCAAACCACAGTCCAATGTAATCCCTTTGAAGAAACATTGTACTTATTACAGCTGTGACGATTACAAATGTTTGGTTTAAGAGGCTGTGTTGCAGTCTGGAGGAAAAAAAAAGAAGCCAGGCTATTTATGGTCTCCAGATTTTTAAAGATGGGAGCTAAAGAAAATAAGCCTCTAGACATATGAGCTGAGGCTTAATATTTCCATCTTCATTTAAGAAGGGGTGGTTACAGAATAGACCTGCCAGCCAGAAGGAAATATGGATGTGTCAACATTTTGTTGGATTTTTGTAATTTTTAGTCCCCAGTTAAGATGGAAAGCCAACCCTTTTTCACTGAAAAAGAAGCTCTACTTCAAAAGTACCAAAAAAGCTTAACTCTGTCAGTCCCCTCTCTAAGTTAAACTGCCTCAAACTTCATTTGCAATGTCCATTTTGACTTGGAAAAGCAGGATTTTAAACTCAGTCAGGAATAACTCAAACTGGAAAGCACACCATTTGGAAAAGATGCTTTCAGTTTCCTGGAGGAGCTCTGCTTTCCTGGAATCTGACATTTTCTCTTATTTGGGGAATAGGAGACTACCTGGGTTAAACAGGAGTTTCTGATGGAGAAAAGAAAAAAAAATTGTAAAACTAAGACCATACCTGTACTTTTAGTGTAACTTGGTTATTAGCTAATGTGTGTGAAGCTGAATGAGTAAGTCAGTGTTGCATGGTATGGTGTAGGAGGACTCTGTCTCTCCCTCACTCTGGTTCTGGTCTTGCCTTCATAAATGTGACCTGAGAAGGGTCCCTATGATGTGGCTTGAGAAGTGAGCATGGTAATATACTCCTCATCCCTGAACCAGAGCAAGTGAGGAGCAACCAAAGCAAGCTGGATGTGACTTGTCTCTCCACATGTGTAGTGTGTTGTCCTGTTTGGCAGAAGGCAAATTAGCCCCTTTGCCGCTGTTTGAGCGGGCCACTGAGTTCTCCAATAGCCTGATGCTGGCTTTGAAGCCCGTGGGATACCAGCACTGCCCTTCCCCAAAAGGTGGGCGCTGTTGAGAGTGGCACCTCTGCGTGCCTGAATACAGGTAGGAGGCAGGCAGGAAGGGAGGTAAAGACAGGCAGCAGGTTGTGGGGATGGGGTGATGTTTTCCCTCTAGCTGGTACCATGTCCCAAGGGAGCTCAAACCATGGGTTAGGAGGTAGGAGCTGCCCTTCCCATACCAGAGGCTGCAGTGCATTGGTGTTTGAATCCCTGCCAGATATTTTGGAGTGGGTGCTCTGTGTATGTGAGATCACTCCTTCCCCTTCTTCCTTTACCCTCTTTCATCACCCCCAAAGGGACCTGTGCTCCAGCTGAATGGGACTTCCTTCTGTGGCTCCAGATGTGTTTGAGAAGTTTTCTGTCCCTGTCTATTAATCACCCCGTCCCCTCTTTCTGGAAATTTCTGCCTTTGGTATTGCTGAAGTCTGTGGATGCAATCAAACTGAGGGGGTGGGAATATCCATTGGAGGAATCAGGAGGGATAAAGACTCCCACCTTATGTCTACTCACTAGTCCACTGTATTGCTTAGAAATCATAATGACCAGAATCTAAACTACAGTTTTAAAGGGGTGAACCCCTTGGTTCCTTCTTGCTGTCAGGGCTGCCAGCCCTGTGTGTGGACATCATCTGCAGCGTGCTTAGCACTGACGCTCCCCCAGCTCAATGACAAGTTCTCACTTTGTTTGTTGTTTTTTGTTTTGTTTTGTTTTTTCCCCTTCCAGCCAGGCTGACATTTAATTCTGCCTCGGCCAGTTAAATATAACCCCGAAACCCGCGGGTGAGAAAATGTGGTTCTCTGTCACGCTCGTTTCAGAGGAGCCAATTAGCAATGGTGATCCTTGGGACTTGGCAGCCTCTTCCTGGGCACCCGGCAGCCCTGGCCCTGCCTGTCATTCTCAGGATAATGGTCTTGTGGTTTACTAAGAAAAGCAAAGCAAACAAACTCCCTCTCCCCCGCCTTTGCAACCCAACAACCTGTGGGCATAATTGATTTGCAAGATTTGCAGTCAGGATGTGGCTTTGCTGCAGATGAAGTTGTTGAGGAGTCTGCTCCTCTCTGGCTCTTTGCCTGGTTCCCCCTGGTCCAGCAAATTTCCACGTCCAAAGGCATTGTGTGGAGGCACTGATGGGACGTAGGTCTGTCCTTTACCTCATGCCTGCCTTTACTACCTCAGTGCCCCTTCTCTAATTCCCTGTGGCAGTGCTGGTACTCCTGTCCCTGCTCCCAGGCTGTAGCTTCTCCTTTGGGAGTGAGAGGCTGGTTCACCAGGCTGTGGGCTTGCTGAGATGCCTGATATCCCTATTACCTGCTTAAAGGCTGCATACTGAAAACCTCTTCAGCAGGGACTGCTGTCTTCCCTGGAAAAAGAATGGCATGATTCCCTAGCCCCTGCAGCAGGAATCTAGGGTTAACTCTGTGCAGGTCTCTGGGGTTTAGCTTCCAGCTCTCATCTGGGAGGCCACGCGTCCCGTGTAACGTCTGTTCTTGTAACGCTTAGCACCACTCTGTAGCAAGGTACTATCTGAAATGACCTGCAGGAGGTGAGGTGGAGGCTCAAACCCTTCTTGACCACGTGCTGCCTGGTACCCATGGGTGTGCATTGGTATGGGGACAAAGTGGTGGTTTGGTGAAGGCTCTGCAAACCCATCTCTGGTTATTAAATCGTGCCTCGTGAATGGCCCGGCTTTGATTTGCTGCCTTAAACTCAAGCATGATGGATGTCTACGCGTGGTGCTTGGACATCATCGTCACTTCTGCATTTTACATCTGGTTGTAGCTTATCTTCAAAACATTTGCAGCAAAATAGCTCCTCAAGACTATGTTTCCTCTTAGTGTTGAGGCTTATTTTCCTTGTGCTTCTTTGATTTTTATCTTCTCCACATTTTCTGTATATCACCCTAACAAGTTGTAGAGGCTGGACAGTGTCCATATCACATCAATACTAAATTTCATTATATACAAACATCAATCTGGCTCTGGGCTGCCTTTTTAAACTGTCATCCAACCTGGTGGTGTTCAATTTCTGTTTAGGTCTGACCGTGAAAAAGCGTTGGTTCAAAGCTTGTTCCCCATAATGTTCAGATCAAAACAGTTCCTCTGTGTGTTTATAATAAAAATATATTTTCACCAGCTCTTGGGAGCATTGACATTTTCATCAAGGCAATTTTCTATGGCCCCAATCCATCACAACACACGAGCTGTTCCATTGGTTCCAGTATGACGACTCCTTGCTTAAAGTAAATTGTTTGCTTAAAAGCTTGTTGGATCAGGGCCTATAAGCGAGAAAAGATTGCTGATTAGAAAGTGCATTTGTTCCTGTTGTGGGATTTGATGGCAAATTAAGGACTTTAGGAGAATTCCAAGATTAATGCCTATATATTTTGGGAAAGAAATATTTTAATGCTTTCGTGTTATCAAGAGGCCCTATAATAAACAGAGCTCATGCAAATGGGACACTAAAGACCAAATCCCAGACATTACTAGGGTTCGATGAGAATAAACTGAAGGCAGAATTAATCTCCAAGAGAACTAAATGGCCATTTTCATGCTTATGAACTTAACATACTTTCAACTCCACCTTAATGAAAGACACACTCAGTTCACTGTTAAAAGAGGCACTTAAAAGGTATTAGCGGCATAAGTCCAGCTGTTACAAACTCCAATAAATTTGGATTAGGTCTCCACTGTTTGAGTTGTGTGTGTGGGTGCCTGACCTCAAAGCAAGTTGTTGGTTTTTTTAACTTATTGATATATAGCATTACATCAGGTTAATTACATGTTGCTGTATTTCATGTCGTCTCGGCTCAAGCCTGCATGCATCACAGCATTGTGTTAGAGAGCGGGGCAGCGGGAGCCTCTGGGAGAGCTGGGGGTTGTGCTGGCTACCTGCCCCCCCCCAGCCCTCCCCTGAGATGAATGCTTCAAGTGGGGGGTGGGGTGGGGGGGGGCTGCTCAGCTTTACAGTACACATCTAGCTCCCTTTTCACCTCATCCCATTTCTATTTTTTCATTCCCTGGGGTAACTTCTCATCCTTCACCTTGCTTGACAGCACAGCAGACTTTTTTAAACTTGTATTTTGGTGCATCAGAACAAAATTCCCAGTGTGGTAGGGCAGAATTAAGAGCCTGACTTGGAGGGGCTTTGATGTGAATCTTCTCTCACCGTCTCTGGTCAAATATCTGGTCCCTGTGTTGTTTTGCTACGAATTCCTGGCCACCCGTGGAAGGGCTCACGCATGGGCAGAGCAACTCCAGATTTATTGCTACATCTGTGTCGATCGGTCCAGATAACAGCAAATCTTTTGCTCTGAAGTCACAGCAGCCGCTACGACAAAAGAGATGACTTAAAACTGCATTTCCATTTAAAGTAACGTCAAAGCACCGGGGCCAGCCCAGCCATGGGAAGGAAATATGAAGCTCTGTGATAGGGAGGGAAGGAGGAGAGGGGGGAAAAAAATCTGGGTAGCAAGTAACTAAAATAGATGAAGTGGAACAGTTGGAAATCTCAACTTGAGTGACAAGGGAGAAAGAAGAGATCCAAAGTCAGCAGCAGATGACTCCAGTCTCACATCCCATCTCCCCCTCCCTCCTCCTTCCCTGCTGCTGCCGCTTTCCCAGCAAAGGCAAAAAAAACCTCAAACCCGGAACGTCTTTTCCAGATTGGGGGCTGAGTGGCCTCACATGTTGACACAGCAATAATTTTTAATGAGAAATTTTTAGTATTTGTGTGGGAGAAGTTAACGTTGTGTACACAGATGCCTCTCCGGCCACCGCACCGTGGTCCGGGCTCAGCCGTGTCCCCCTCCGGCACAGCCCGCGGGGTCCCAAGGCAGATTCCTTTCAGGCGAAGGGAAACATTTAGGCTTGCTCACCTTTGAACTGCATGCGATGGTGTTTACCTTGGCAAGACAAAGTGGCAGTTTTACAGATATTAAAAACAGTCCTGAGGGGAATCTGGAGGCCTTCCTATATTTTAATCACCCAATTTAGCCAGCCTGAGGAGTTGGCTGGAGGGGGAGCGTGTGGCAAAGTTGTGTTGTTGGGTTTTTGGGGGGGTGTTGGGTTTTTTTGGGTTTTTTTTTTTTTTTTTTAAAAAAAGGGGACTTAACAGAAAATAACCCAGTGCTAAAACATGAAGAGAGAAAATGCTTCTATTTTTGATGCCCTCCCCTCAAAAAAAAAAAAAATATAAAAAAATAGTGGGAATTCTCATATTATTCTGCAGCACCTCCACACTCCATATGGTTTCTTTTTTTGGCATTTCCTGCTGGGCTGTGCTCTACCTCAGCTAACCCTGCTCCTCTTGCTCTCTCCAGGCGCGTTCATTTTCTAATTTCATTTCTACCTGCCAGGAAGGATAGGTGCAGTTGGGTTTTTATCCACATCTTGAAGTAAGACCTCCCCTCCCTGCCAGCACTCCCTCTGGTGTGCACCGTTGTTTTTTTTTTTGTTTTGGTGATTCAAGGGAGTCGTGAGTGATGTCTGAAGTTATGCTGAGGTCAAGACCTTGCTTATTGATTTTCTAACGCAGCAGAACCATGTACGAAAGGAAGAGACCTCCTCTCCTCCCCCTGATCCAAGATACTCCTTCAGCCTGTAAAAAAAATAATAAAATAAAAAAAATCTGGCTGCAAGCAGTCAGGCTTCAACCAGCCTGTCAGACAGCTCTCTGCAGGAACACAATCCATGTTGATTTTACAGAGAAGGTTGTTATCCACATTTCACCACTGATTTATTGTTTTTTAACCAGCTCCTTATGCTAGACCTTTTTTTTTTTCAAAAAAAAAAAGTAGTCCTTTTGCACTTTGCAAGTGGGGAAACTCATGGGCGGTGGGATGGCGATGGAGGTGCCCTGATCCTGCTCCAGCTAGTCTGGGGATGAGTGGGGGTGAGCGCTGCCGTCCTCCAGCCCCCACTGCTGGCCACCTGTGATGCTTTCCTTAACGTTTGTCATAATTTATGAAGGCCGTGGCTAATAACACTAATAAGCTGATAACACACTTACGTGTCTGCTCTGCCCGTGGGGCTGCAGTAGGGCAACCTGGCTTAGAGAGTGACGAAGCTTTTTTGGTCGCTTGAAGGCTAAGAAGGGTATGTCAGAGAGGGGTCTGATGAAGCCCTGCAGAATTAAAATGGCCAAATGCATCCCGTCGCCTACATCTGCAGAATTCATTAGGTGAGCTTGATTGGCCTTTGTTAAACAAAGATGGGATAAGGTTTCATACTTTTTCTGTGGGAGTCGAGCTAAAGTTTCAGGCTGATGATTTAGTCAGGTGTAAGCATGAAGTTTCCAATTTAGAGAAATAAATCTAAAGTGATTTTATTATCCTCTGTTTTACCCTGACACCCTGCTTCACCCCGACTCCCTGTCAGAGCACGCATGATGTGTTTATACAGGCTGCGCCGTAATCGACTGGCAGGCAATATAACACGGGACACAAAATGCATCTTCCACCTAACAACGGCTTCAGTAGCTTCTATATTTCATCATCTTCCCCTCCTTCCTCCAGCAACTCTTCCTTCCCCTGAATGCCTCATATTCTGTCTAGAGAGGAGCGTGTGCCCTGGGAAGAGCTGCTGGCACCCTATTTTGGTTCTTCTCATGTTCTGCAGCTTTATTTTGCTTTGTTACACATGTTTCCCAGGGACATGGCTGGGTCAGACTAGGTGTCCTTTGGCTGGAGCTGTTTGAGCTAGCATGGTGTCTAAGAGCTTTTGTACGTCAATTGGTAAAATTTAATTATTTTTTAAAAACAGCAATCTTTTCTACTTTACTTCTCAGTTTCTACTTCAGGAGCAAATATTCTGTGAAAACTCTGTTAAGGTTTTGACAACATCTGAATAAAAAAAAAAACCCTATATGATTTAAATTGGCTGAAAATATACCCATTTTCAAACTTGCTTAAAAGGAAAGCAATAGAAAAGTACAGATAGCGATGCTGGGGGGAAGAAAGTAATATACTTTGGCCAGGTTTTCAGATCCTGTTGATTAAAAGTCTGTACAATTTAGTTACTTGTTAGAACATAAGGACACAAAACACAATAGGTCAAATTCATTTCTTCATCTCGGATATATCCCTGTTGACTTCAGTGAAGTTCCTTTAATGATGAATTTGTCCTGCTGGCTCAAAGATAAAAAGAGAAGTTATTTTTGTTTAATATTTCAACAAGGGGAAGAGGTTAGGGAGGGAATTCGGTTTGCACAAGTTGTGTTTTTCCATGAAGTTTAACAAGGGCAGCCTCCACCTAGCCAGCTCTGTTGTATATTTGTCTTTTGGAGGGCTGAGTGCTGTCTCTATAGACTCTCCCAAACACTTGCAAGGCAATTTTTGCCAGATGCAACCTGCAAAGGTCGCTCACGGCCACGGTTTGTCTCTGTTGTGCGAGCAGTGATGGGAAGCTCTTTTTCAGGTGCCAGTTGATTTTATTTATTTGAGGGTAGACTTTTGGAGGTAGAGCTGTGTGCTGTGTCACCCTGTTGTCCTTGGCATAGCAGCATCTGAGTGCCACCTGGTGCTCTCAGCAATGTGTTTAACCCTGGTATCGTTGCGGCTGTGCTTCTCCTAGGCAAATCTCTTGCTCCGGGGCCCACGCTTGCTTTGATGCACAGTTTTGCCCCATTTGATGTCCTTTGCTTTCCTATGCCTTTCTCTTCTTGTGCCTTATCAGCAATGCGTTCAGACTTCCTTTTATCTCCATCAGGCTCCTTTTATCTCCATGAGGGCAGAGCATTGAGAGGCCAAGAGCCTGCAAAGCCTGGGGATGCTTTTGGAGACATCAGAAGGCAAAAGCCAGCTCTGGATGGGCTGCTTCCTTCTATATGTAGACTGAATGGAAGAGCAGGATTTCAGGACTCTTGATATTCCAAATTTGAGCCAGGTCAGGAATGGGGACACATGATGTGCAGCATGCTGGGGAGGCTTGGTTTTCTTACGGGATTAAACTCTGGGTCAACTTTGTGGGAATCCCTCTTTTGCACTCCCTGAAGAAGACAACTTGAGCTATGGTGTTTGGCTGATGAAATGTGTTTGCATGTCTGTCCAGTGTGGCTCAGGTTCATGGGTATTGGCCAGGTACGTGAGTGGAGTTGCTTCACTGCCTCATTCTTGCTCCAGAGAAAATGGCCTCTTGCCCAGGCAAGAAGTTGAATGGTTCACTGGTCCTCTCCATTCTGGAGTTCAAGGCACCTGGCAGGTTTCTGTAAGCCTTGGCTAAAAGCAGCCTTTCTGCTGCAAGTACTAATGCTTTTATACCCAGGAGCAAAATGTTTTGATGAGAGAGGAGGAAACCTTTCCTGTACTCTTCTCATTCTTGTATCCCTGGGTGCTTTCCAGAGTAATTCAAAAATATTGCAGCTGGGCAAATTGAGGCACCAAGAAGTGCAGTCTGGGGTTTGGCAAGGCCCTTTTTATCCAGGATAACTTTTAGGGACACCCTGGCTTTCTCAGAGGAAGATGACCCTTAAAATAGTTACTTTTTCTAGGAAAAAAATATTTTGAGATGATAAAATGATTGTGGTTAGTGACATAGTGGTGTGGCTTTATTTCTGTCTTGGCCTGCTGTTCCCAGTGTTGGCCATCATGCTACTGTCCATGGTTCCCTGTGAGAAGGCCCCTCAGTAGTGGAGGACAACCGTTGGTCTTGACTGTGTCTGCACTTTTACCTGTGATGGAAGCTGTTCATCACTTAGTCCTCATTCCCTGTGGAGACTAGGATGCCAGGTCCCCAGACATGGGGCTGGGATATGCCCAGGTGCTGCTCCTGGATACAAGTGTCATGAACCATTTCTGACTCCCTAGTATCAATATCATGTGTGGCTCTCTGCCCAGGACATGAGAATTTTGGGGCAGAAACAGCACGAAAGTCTAGAGAAAACGGATACAGGGGATTAAATGAGAAGTTAAAGTCTAAAACCTTGATGTAGCTACAAAGCTGTGAGGAAGAGGGCAGAGGCAGGAGCTGGCAGCATCTCTGTGTGGTGCTCCCCTGTGCTGACCTAGCAATGTTGTCCTCAGCATCTCCTGCTGTCCTGCTTCCTCATGGCTTACCCGGTAACCCTCGTGCCAGCATGTCCCTGCTGCCACTCAAGTGGACAAGCATCGGCCTGGGAGACCACACGTGAACTTCTTGTGAGGTACAGATGTTGCAGAGTCAAAGCCTGGCCACCCTTGGTCTAGGAGGGACTTGGATTTCCAGTGCCCCAGCAAAGCAGGAAGTGCAGGAGACACGGATATCATGAGAAAAGAATTGATAGTCCCCCCTCGGCCTGACCAAATATTGATTTTGCCGTTCGGTTCGTATCGTTTTTCACCACCCCGCTGGCCCTCAAGCTGGAGGTTCTCTCTCGCAGCCCTACAAGGGGTGTTTTGGGGAGGGAGGCAGGCAGAGGGACCAGACCTCTCATCAAACAGGATAAGGACAAGGATTAGTCACCTGCTAAACTGACCCTGGCCAAGGAGATGGCAATGGTGGGGAGAAGGGGGTCTTTGGATGTCCGGGTTGCCCTAAAGCCTCCAGCTCTGTCCAGTTAGCTAACGCTGTTGAGAGCGCTTATGTTGGAAGAGATTTGCCGTCTTGCATTCCCTGTCAGTGCCCCCCCACTGAGATCTGCCTCTACTTCATGTTTAAGGTTCGATATAAAATCCAGAGAATGTGAAGGACCTTCCTGGCTTTCGTCGGTTTTGGAGTACGTGCTTAATTTTTGGATCCAATCGTTAATAAATACAGCCGTCGGCAACCACAATTCAGCCTTCCCCAGCAATTCCTGCTACCACAAATTTGCAGGAGTGCTGCTATCCAAACACTCACAAATTATGATTTTTGAGTCAAAATTGTATCTGCTACTGCTGGAGGTAAAGCTATTAATATATAAATAAAGGCTAATTCTGTCCTGGTTGTTTTTCTTCATGAGGTCACTACTCCCTGAGGAATTATAAGCAAAACAGCAGAGCGCCTCACAAGAAATACAAAAAAAAATCATCTCCCATGGCATGGAAAAGAAAGATGCTTGGAATGTTTTTAAGGGATGTTCTCTAGCTTGCTTTGGTTGTAGTTTCTACCACATATACCATGTTTTTACTGAGACTGAAAACGAAGGTGTTTTCTTCACGATGCTGTTGCTAGAAGCTAGGCTTGCTGGGAGTTACGTGTCCAGATCATTAATTTATTTATTTTTTAAAGGTGTAGCTGATTTATATATTGATATAATGATGCAAGCCTAATTTGAATCCCCATTAAAACAATAATTTTCAAAGATTCTGTGGTCTCAAGGCAATATTGACTTGCTGTCTTCACAAATCTTTGGCTTAATTATAAGTTATGCTACCTGATGGGAAAATGCTCTTTAAACCAGGAAGAAAAGGCACATGGAATTTTTTTTTTTCAGGTTGTTTTGGGCAGTCTTTCTCAGCCTGTGTAAACCAAAGGACTAACCAGCCTTAAAAAAGTGCCAAGAAGTGTGAAATAGTGTGATATAAACCTCATACCATAATGAAAAATTAGACTACTCTCCAAATGCTCATTCTTTACTTTTGACTTTCCACATTGTACTTTTCATATTTGGATGTACTGGTCTTTTCTTACCTATCTTGCACATTAAGACAAGATACTTCACTTGGGGGGTGATGCAATGCTGGAGTAGGTACCCATGAAAGTTGTAGGACCACCACCCCAGGAGGCTTTTGAGACTCGCTGGCTGACCTGCTCTAGCATGGGAAGTTGGGCCCTTCCCAGAGAATCTATCCATGCTCCTATGGTTCTTTTGCACCTCTGCAATTCATGCATTGTGTACTGCAAGTGAGGCACTGTGTTGACCCAAAGCACCTGTGGAATGACATGCAATGTCAAGGACAGTGGAGCTTCTCATGTGTTACATGCCAAAGGTTTGAAGTCATGAACTCTCAGGCAAAGGTGGTCTTGTCATATGCTGTTCTGCATACCTGAACTTAAAATCTTGAATTGTTCCTGTACAGGAACTTTTCTGTGGCATCTTGGTTGGAAGAGCTTGGGTTTCATTTGTAGACAGCAAAGAACCTTCCAGAAGGCAGCTTAGTTCTCCAAAATTAATTTTACCTGTGAATGGGGAGCTTGAGCTGCCCTTGGACACTGCTGCTCTCTGGTCATAGCTTAGAAAGTGCCTACAGCTGTTGTTGTTTCACAGGACCACAGACAAAAACAAGTGTTTAGTTCCCAGCCCTGGTGTATTTACTGTTTTGATCTTATGTCATGCTGATTTTGTATGTAGACTGGCGGGGGAAGCAGCAGTGAAGTCCTCACCTACATAGTCCTTGAGTGGCACAACGCTCGCCACCAGGTATGAGGACAATGAAACTGCACCAGATCTTATGATATGCTTCTATTTACCTGCCTGGACTTTTAGCCCAGTGTAGATAGAACCCATATTTCAGGATAATCCTCAACATCATAAATTTACCTGTGCAGATGGGACCCAAAGGGAATATTAGAACAATGAAGAAAAAAAAACCCCAAAAACCCAGCAAGGAAAAATGTACCTATTAGGCAATCTGAACCTTTGTGCAGCCTTCATTAGTACCAGCAGGGTTATAGTTACTTTTAATCATTCAACTAACTGTACTAGTGGAAGCTTTCAAGCTTTCAGCCATTTAAATTGGAAAGGTCTTTAGAATATTTATTATTACTGTAAATCACACCATTTAAGGTCAAAGCAGAAGCGTTTGTTGGATTCGAGCAGGATCCCAAGTTGTTTTCTTACCTGGAGGTTGAGTCCTGGTGCAAAGGTCTGTGTTTCTAATTTTGCTGTGCTATTTTGTTACTATGAGATGATGGGAACACCATTATGCCGTGCTATTTTCTATTTTTTAATTGGCCGTTCATACACGGGTCTGGCTGGAGTTGAAAATCTCAGAGAAAAAGCCATTAACACCTGCATGTTTGACCTGCAGTTTATAAATCAGAACATATGTTTTCATATTTTTAACTCCCCCAAACCAGAAAAAAAATGTGTTAGTGGATATTTGCAGCAAACTCAGATGCACATTGTCTTTCCAGTGTCAGCAGAGCAGAGTGTCAAAAGGTATAAATCACTGCAATTACATGGGGTTTGCTTGAGGTCTAGTCTTGATTGATGTCTATCCTAACTAAGATATTGTTTGGGACATAGAACATGCACACTTCCTAACCTGCCTTGTTAGGATTGTAAAATGCTGGTCTTGCTCTCTGTGCCTGTGTGTGTAGGGCATCTAAAAATCGTGGTGGATTTTGCTGCTGTTTGTGTGAGGACTGGCATCTCAGGTGGTTTATTTAACTTGCTATTGTGCAAAACACTTAAGCACATCCTATTGCGGTCACTGAAATTGGCAAGACTCGACTCATGCACTTGCAGGGCATCCCAGTTTAGCTGAACGGGATCATTCACAAAGTCTGAGGAGCAGCTTATACTGATGGGATGGTGTAAGCTCTCCTCCCTTGATCCCAAAGCAAACCTATCTGAGCACTGCTCTGAGCTGCCCCACTCATCCTGTCCTTCCTACCTTCAGCAAACACACTACCTGCATGGCTTCTCTCTTCTTGCTGTGGCTCCTGTTGCTCACCTGGCAGGGCTGTTCAGAGCACACTGGGTGCGGCGCAGAGATGCGGCGTGGTAAGAAACTCAAACCTCCCCACAGGGTTTAGATCCTTGTAACGTGTTTGTTTTGTTTTATGAGGTGGCACAATGAAAATGGGGGCGGGGGCGGGGGGACTGACTTTCTGAAGGTGAAGTCTAAGATATCACTGACTTCCATGAAAGGAAAATTGGACCTAATTACATCCCTGAGCTGCAAACTTTCCTCTGCAAGAAAATAGGTATTTGCATTTATAATCAGATTTCATTTTGTATTTAGGCTGAACGGTCAAAACCAAAGCAACAAACAAAACCCAACAGATGGAGCAGTGAGTCAGGATGGAAAGAAGTTTATATGTTAAAAAAAAAACCCAACCCAAACAAACAATCTGGGAACATTAGACCTTCAAGTTCCTACCCCTGCTGTCCTGTCACTTTAGTTGACAGATGTATCCATTTTTTGTGTGAGGGTAAGACATTAAACAGGAGGGGAGGAAGGAGAAACTTTTTTCTTTCTTGGAGTAGTGGTGCTTACTTGGAAAGCTTTTTAATGGTTACCTTACCCTTTAAAACCAAACGTTCTAACTTGAGTCTTGTACTTAGGTAAAAATCCCTGTAGAGATTCAGGTTTCTTGCTCGAGCTGCCTGGAGCGGCGAGTTCAGGCCTTTGCAGTGATTGTCAGCTAGGAGAACATTAATGGAGTATTAGAAAAATGAAGTCCCCGACCCCTCCTCCCTTCTGGCTGGTTGTTTCTACATGGTGGGAAGGAAAACATTTTCCCCGTCAGCCATTTACTGTGCAACAGGGGGAAACTGTCAGTTTGCTATGAGCAAACCCCTGCAAGATAAGTCAAAATGATTTACCCTGTAAATAAAGTGGGCTGTTTTCTTTACTTGGAAGAATTGCCCATGTGGCGAGACTTCCTATGGGAGGGGATGTGGTTGGCCCTTCGCATTTATCCACTGTGTTTGTCTTTTTTGAAAAAGCAACATTGGAAAGATTAACAAGTCTGTCACTGAAGGAACTGATATATCAAAGCTGCGGAGACAAAGCAGGCCATTCATTCCTTACGTTTCAGAAATCTCACTTCCAGTGCAAACCAGGTCTTCCCATTTAGGTCCAGATGAAAGGAGGGATTTCCCTCTTCCTCCTTTTCCCCCACAAAGTCCTGGGGATTTTATATATATGTGTGTGTGTACATATATAAAACTGTGTGTATATGTGTCTATATGCACATGTTGGCTCTGCACAATGCAGCTAGACCCCTCCCAGGCTGGTGAATTATTTCCCACCTGGGGAGAGGCTGCAGGCTGCAAGGAGGCAGAAGTGATCTGAGGGAGTACCAGACACCAGGGATCACTGTTCCCACGGGCACACACAGAAATTTAGGATGAGTCTCCCATTGTTTCTATTTTATCTTCTTGTTGTAAAAGCTGGAAGAAGTTTTGTGTCTGGTTGTTGTTTCATTTAACCATGAGAGGGCTTGGGGGTGAGAAGAGGGAGGAGATAGGGACACTGCTGTAGAGGGGACCGGGAGCTCTGAGATCCTTTCCAGCTGTGTGGCTGTGACTTAGCGATTACTAAGGTTTCCCTCCATGCAGAAAATCCTGTACGGAAATACCACTCCGCGCAGTACGCCTGACAGGTACTGGCTATGCAGGAGTTATGGTGCACAGAACGTTTGCTCATAGATCATATTGATTAGCGTGTATGTGCTGGAAAGGAAATAAACCCACTGATCTCCTTAGGCTGAGGGATGTTCTGATATTGTGATAATTGTTCCACATTGCCATTTCTAGGAAGGAAAAGAAAAAGCATATAAAGGACAGCCCAGAGATGTGGCAGTCCCAGCTTGTGGTCATTGCCTGGCAGATAAAAATGTTTCCTCCTCACATGTTTCACTTCAGGTATTTTCATTTGTCAGCTTTAGCTGGTCACCTATATATGTGTGTTCTTCCTTCTATGGCAATGAAATGCATACTACATTGCTGCTCCCAGTGCCAGAAGTGCTGTTTTAAACCCTCATGTGCATAAACAGCTGGTGTCCAGATAAGGATCCCAGCATTAAAAAAACCCCAACAACCCAACAAAATAACAAACTATTTAAAACTGCTGCTTGTGAATGTGCCATATGCTTCTGAGCATACTCAGCAGAGGCAAGAAGATGCGTGTGGCGTTCTTTCCAGGGTGTCACTTCCGTAGCACTCCGGCTCCGAGGAGAAGCCCCTCTGCTGCGAGGTGCTGCCTCCCCAGATGTGCTTGACTCCATCTGGAAAGCAAAGCTCTGCTTTCCTGGGACTCCTTTTCCCGTTGTTCTGCAGGGCTTCAGCCACCTGCCCCTACATCCTTGTTTATGCCTCAGGCAGGGTAATGCACGTGTCCCGGGCTCTGGAGATGTTTCCTTGCTGGTTAATGCTGCTAGAGGAGCAAGTTACCTAAGCAGGCATGACAATGTGTTGCACCACAATAGGCATTGACCCCCCCCCGCTAATCTGATCTGATGAGGTGAGATTGTCCCCTCTGCTGTGAAAGCTGTGTCCGTATGGACATGCTGGCCAAGAGCTGATGGGCGACCCTTATCTTTGGTGAGCATTGGGTTTGTTGCAGCAGGAAAACTTGCTGCTCTGCCACTGCCCATCGTGCATGTGCCCAGTGCGTTCTGGTGGTGGAGGACAGGAACAGCAAGAACTCGCCGGGGTCCTGCCCTCCCTCCCTTCCTTCCTTCCTTGGGAAGCAGTCCTTCTCCCAGCGCTACGATATGAAAGCCTTTAAGAATTATGTCTTTTGCCTTTTCCTTCTCTTGCATGTTTCTATCCATCAGAGCTTTGGGATGAAGGGGGTGAGGATGGGATGCATGTATAATTCACCCTGCTGTCAAGAACACTCTGTGCCAGAGGCACTGGGAGGGTAGTGAGGTGGTTAAGGACCTTTTATTGGATGAAGAGGATTGAAAATTTGAATACTTGCTGTGGAAGAAGCTGATTCCAGGTTTCTTGTATCCCAGTGGGATTCTGGCCACGTGGGTCTTTTTTTTTTTTCTCTCTCCTTTTTTATCTTCCTACCCTTTGTCTGTAACAGATTTTTGGGTTCAAGCTGGTACAGAGCACAAAAATATCCAATGCTAAGTCAAACTGGACCTTTATTGCACCCCAGTCAGCGCAAACTTCAGTGGCAAGCTTTAATATGACCTTGGGCTATATTCTTACCTGGATAAATGGAAAGCGTTTGTCTTCCAAACACCTGGGTTGTATTTTGTATAAAATATGTACTTTCTGGAGAAAACAGTAAATATGGCCATGAACTCCTGAGCTTGAGTTTCTTCATGAAATACCCAACACTTTCCCAAGGTAAAAAAAAAAAAAAAAGGAAAAAAAAAAAAAAGAAGCAGCAGCCCAGAATATGCTGAAGCTTCCCTGTACAAACGACAATAAAATACTATTGCTGGGCACAATTCCATCAAGTTTTACAACAATTGCTTTTGAGCTGTTAAGTATGCTGTGCTTTAGTCAAGGATCTTGTGCTTTTGTACACAAGCCTCATGTTTGGTGACATTGAACCTTCGCATGCAGATACTGATTATTCAAAAAGTGGGGAGGAAAGAAAACTGGGGGAAGGTATTTTACATTTGTGCTGCGGATTGTTCCCTTCAGTCTGCAAGCAGAACAAAGACTCACTCACAGTTTTTATTACGGTCCTCTCAGAGGCTGTTAGCTACAGTGTGAACCCCTCCGGGGTTAAAGTGTAGAAAAATTGGGAGATGCTTGTGGTTTTGATGGAGAAGTGGAAGATTCCAGTGAGAGAGGTTGGTGCCTCCGTTGGAGAGTAACAGGAGGCAGTGTTAAGTGAAAGATGTTAGCTCATTTACAATCACTTTAGTTCAATTTACTTGCTGAGGTCACCGTCCTGCAGAGTTCTGCGCAGGCTTTATGCTTTCACATATGAATAGTTTCTCTGAAGTCCTTAGCTTAATCAAGTCATTATCTATCAAGAACGAGCCACTGGCAGGGTGATAGAGGGGTGATGCTATTGTTAGCCAAGTATACATAATACATACCCTGCTTGCATTGTCCATAGCCATGGCTGAATACCACGGCTTTCACTTGGAAGTACTTCTGTTTTCTTTCTCAGCTTTTCCATTAGATCTCTTGTATTTCCCACCAAATTCAGCATTTTAGCATCTGCCTGTGGAAGAAAGCTTCTGGGACAGGTGACACAGTTACTCTGTCAAGACAGCTGTGGTTTTGGCCAAAGCACCTGCTGATGAGTCAGGAAAAAGGATACAGCACTGACTTCTTTTTTTTTTTAATTGCTAGCTTTGCTTTAAGCTTTCTGTCTCTGAGAAGTGGGGTTTTTTGTTGGTGTGTTTTTTCTGAGTAAGAAGAAAGTGAGAAGTCATTGCTGGATGCTATTCCTGTCTAGAGAGGCAGCTGAGCTCTGTTAGTCAGCAGAGTGAGTGGGCACAAAGCATTGTTGCACTTTCCTATGAAGTCCAGCTGTTTGGTGGGGAGGGAACAGCTGGGGAAGAACTGTTCATGAGGGCATGAAGCAATAGGATAAGGGTTGGTGGTTTTATACTAGCAAAGGGCAGATTTAGGTTGGATATTAGGAAAAAAATCTTCACTATGTGGGTGGTGGATCACTTGAACAGGTTGCCTGGAGAAGTAGTGAAGACCCCATCCCTGGAGATATTCAAGGTTAGTCTTGATGGGCTCTAAGTGACCTGATCTAGTGAAGATGTCCCTGCTTACTGCAGGGGGTTGGACTAGATGGCCTTTAAAGGTCCCTTCCAACCTAACACATTCTAAGAATCTATGATTTGAGGTGATGCTGGCATAGCTGAGCTAGGCTGGAGGAAGTTCACTGCTAATGCTACGTCCTGCTTCCCAGCACAGCTCGAGGTGAGAATGTGGCTTTGGAATAAATGCCATGGGAGGCTGGATGCTTAATGGAGTTCAGAGAAAGGCTGGTGTTGTCTCAGGAACCTCTGAAGCTATTGTGGTCCCATGAGAATTCAAACTGGATGTGAAAAAATAGTGTCTATTGATGATAAATGAGACCTTTCAGACCCAGTTGAGAGCTGAAGACTAGGGATCAGGAAGGCATGCTCCTCTACAGCCAGGCTTATATGGATTACCCAAGGGTTTAAACGGTGGGGTTACTTTGGATGATAAGGCCAAGGCATCTCTTTCAATTCCTTGTTCCCATACTGTATTAGTGAACCAGCCCCACTTGTGTCCCATCAGCCATTTTGGTGAGGGTGACTAAAAATAGCTAAAACAGTGGTGCTCTCAACCTCTTCTCTGTTGTAGAACTCATAATTGGCACAACTGGTGAATGTCTCTTCTTAACTTTGCCAGTCATAATGGGGAAGAAAAGCAATTATTTTTCTTACCCTGCCTCAGTTTCCCTCGGTAATAGGTTTAATGTGCACATACTTTCCCTATGTGATGCTCAGGGTATGACACTGTTAATTAGTCCAACACTGTATGGCGCTGCTTCATTGCCATATTTCAGAAGAGGGTCACTAGCAGTCAGTGGGGGACTTTCATTAATGAGCTGGAGCATGTTGCAAGAAGGGGTTAAACCAATCCAGAAAGAAAATCACCTCCTTTGTAACCTTTGTTTCAAAATCTTGACAACCCAAGGATGTTTGCTTTTCTCCCTGAAGGTTAAGTTGTCCTAACAGGTGCTAATTTTGTGTTTTCTTATGGAGATCTGTCCATATTAGAAGCAACTGTGAGCAAACAAAAAAGCCAATTAGAGTGCAAGGGTATTCTTCCTCCTCCTTCTTTCCATGTAGTCCCCAGCCATCTCTATCAGACACCTTAAGCCACAGACTTATCCTTTCAAACCTTCTTGAGAATCGGTAAATTTGTGTTCTCTTTGGAGAAAAAAGCCCATCCTATTTGTGTCAGGGGAAAAATACTGTCATGGGCAAGTAGACGGTCCATGCTAACTGGGGTTTGTCATCAGCTTTGGCAATCTGTGCAGCAGGGTTTGAGATTAATGGAGCCGAAGACTTTAAGCAAATATTGTTGGCGTGTAGTTAAACTGTCAAGAGAGCAAGAAAAAGACTTGCTCTGCAGCCACTAAATAAAGATTTGTATTCACCAAACACAGTGAACCTTTTATTAGCAATTATTTGCAGCTCACTACGTTCCAAAAAGGAAACAACTTGGTGTAACTTATTGTCAAGGGTTTATTTGCAGTTTGGAGGGCTTTTATTATTTTTTTTTAATTCCCCTCTATTTTTGAGGGTTTATTTTGAGCCATCTCCACTGCTTTCAAACACTGTGGTCCAAATCTTTGTGCCATAAATAGTTTCAATTGATTTCAGAGAGATTTGAGTCTTTGGCCAAGTTTGTACAGGCTGTTAAAATAGTAAAATTCCCCCAAAACCAAATCAACAACAACCCTGCTCTGAAACGAAGTGAAACAAATAAAAGCCCTCACTGAAAATTCCCCAAATCCAAATAATAGCTATTAATTACTACAATATGTTAGCACGAGGTCCAAGATGTTTTCTTCCATATAATCAACTATCTAGTTTGTGAGCTGTAATAAACCAGAACAGCACATCAATTATAATATTTTATGATTATTTTATATCCTTGGCAAAATGTGCGTGCTGTTATCTCAAACCTTATTAAAGCTCAGCTGATTAGGGGTTGAAGTTTTTACATAAGTTATTGATGTTGCTTCTTTTATTCAAACATTTTCATAACAAACTAGCTAGGAAAATATTTTTCTTGGCCAGAGTCTTACGATGAGAGACTTATGTTGTAGGTAAGAGTATGCAACTGTTTGTTTGGATTAAGAACGCTGAACAAACAGCTCTCTGCATCTGTCAGTCTTTGGAACAGTTCTGTAGCACAATGCCTTTACATACTCTCTCCTGTGCTCAGAAAATGGGCTGCTAAAAAAAATGCCCTACGTAGATTGTGCCTATTAGACTCCTTGGTTATTCAGTGTCTGTCCAGCTCCCTTTTCAGAGGAGTTTCTGATATCTATCTTGCCTTAAAAATCCAGTAGTGCTGGTCTTTCCCTGGAGAACTAGATTACTCTCTCTGATTTCAAAGGAAATTTATTTCTTTGTGGTGCAGGAAGGAAAAACGTGCTTGCATATTGGTGCAGCGCTGCAGTGAGGTCAGTCGGTGAGTTCTAGAGCAGTAGGATGAAACTTCAGGGGTGAGATGGAATCACATAAAGCCATAGGGATTGCGACTTCACCCGCAGGCATCTTTTCTGTTCCTCTCCTCTGGCTTCCTCAGGAGTGTGGTGAGGCATCTGCATCTTAAGCAGAAGAGTACTACAGGTAGCCGAGACGGCTCATCCTGTGATCTGGAAGTATGTAGTAGTCCAGGTTACATTACTTTAGAGCTCTCATCATACATGAGAGGAGTCCCATCTCCAGTTGTGCTGCTTGTGCTGCTGCAGGTTGGTGTATTGGCTCTCGGTGTGCTCTGCACTGCCCCCTCCCTGCTCCCCCTTACCTAGCTTGGGTGAGAGGGCCCTTAGCCTGCTTTATAGGTGATGAAGATATAGGGGGTTAGAGATGTCATATAGCTTTTCCAAAGCTTTGCATGCAGTTTGGGACAAAAGGGAATTGGACCAGGCTGTCTTGAACTTTTAGACTACCCTCTCAGGAGTTGCCTGGGCAGTTGGTAGCATAAAGAGAAGCAAGAGAAAACTGTTGGAAAGCCTTGGTCACTGGAGACGTGCAACAGTTGGTGCAAGGAAAGATGCCCTTCATGTGAACAGAGTTAAGCAAACTGTGCTCAAAGCTTGTTTTCTTCACCTGCATCAGCTGATCCAGGAGAAGGTTATTATCTAGAAACGTTGCTATTTTTAGACCATCATTGCTACAACAAAACTACTCACTGTGAGAAAGTACCCACTGGAGAATTATTCTTGGGGCAGTATGTACATTTCTGCTTCTACCTTTAAATGTTTCTCCAGATTCTGGGAAGGAAGTCTAGAGGCAGTTTGTTCCAGAAATGCCACTTAATTTTCCTTCAACGTTTTGACAGAGAAAATCCGTATCTGATGGAGGTTATTTGTTTTCACTTGCCATGTGCTAAGAAAGTTTATACATTGCAAGTATTACCAATCTAAACAAAACAGGCTAATTGGCGTCCTTGTAAAAATAAAACAACATGGTTGTTTGAAGGATTGTCATGTGTTCTGGGGTAGAAATGTTTAAATGTCAAAAAGGTTCAGTGTCCGTGATTGAACTTTCATCCATCTTCTGAGTTTATAGCTGTAGGAAGCCCTTCATCTCTCTATCATCTACAAGCATGGCGTAATGTAAAGAGTTGGATTCTGCACGTTTAAAGGTTGTGGGGTTTCTTTTTTAATAGACAAAAGGTCTTTGTGTAGAGGCATTAACGATCCCAGTCACACGTGTAGTGATCTGTACTTGACAGAGTGATGGGGGATATCTGCAAAGTGTTTCTTAACACTTCAAAGCAAAGTCACAACAGGAGATGTGAAGAAAGATGAATGGCTGCTGGGAACAGCCTCCTACAACATATGATGTGCTGTGTATTACACGCGTCCCTGTAAGGAGCCTGGTGCTGTGGAAGTTACCACGTGTCAGCTCCTTCTCAGTAACATGCTTAACAGCTAATAGATCTGCTGCCAGTACCTCCATGGTGCAAGGATTAACTTCGTAGTAGTCTTAGAGCTTGGCTATGCCAAGACATTCTCTCTGCAGCCATCGTGGGTCTTTAAAAGTGGTGTAACACCCTGCTTCTGGCTGTGCTAACACTGGGATAAAAGTGTTGATGTGGGGTATTGTCAGGCAGGAGCAGAAGTGGCTGCCCTGCAATAAGGTATCACTAAGGTAATACGTTTTTGGTTGAGCTGTGCCCTTGGCTTGTGTTATGTTTCTGGGCATGAAAAAGGCATCTGAGCATAAATACTAGGAGATTTCACTTCCCTCTGTGCTGCTGGCCACAGAAACCAGTATACTCAAATCCCTTTGGCCAAAGAGGCTGAAGCCTTAGGATAGAAAAAAGGTTCTTTGCTCAGAATGTTTCTCTTGGCATTTCTTGAAACCCCGGGCAGTTATAAGGTTCAGGGCTGCAAGGAAGCATAGCCCTCTTGTACGTGCACAGGGTATCTGGAAGTTTTGGTATAATAGGCAACGCATGGAATAGGCCTTGCTGAATGTATGGCATCCCAACCAGCTTTGTCCAAAAAGTGCAGAAACCCTCAAATGACTGTAAAAGATTTGGCCAACAGGGATGATAGTCTCTGCAGATAGCTCTCTGCTGTTCCTTTATCATTGGATTTTCCCCTTGTCTATGGAAGCTCTTCATGATTCTTATTGTCACCTTGCAGCCGTCCTCCTTAAGCTCTCTCCTAAAGAAGGAAGAGAATGAAAAGCACCAGAAATGTTCTGGAAAATGTCTGAAGGTCCATCTGGATGGCTGGATCATGTAAAAGGCTGGTAGGAATTTAAAAAGGGTTTAGCTTCCGGAAAAAGATGCTTCTGAGGGACTTGGGTCCTGATTGGTGCAATTCAGGCAGTGAAATAAAGGATTATGGTCTTAAGCATTGGCCAGGACTCCTGGAGGACTCAAGCTCAGGTGTTAGACTCAGCTTTAAGTGCTCTAGAGACCTTTGTATGTCCTTATCAGCTATTTCTGAAACTCTTTTTCAAATTCAAGAGTGTGTGAAGCTACCTGTGAAAATGTCATGTGTATTTGTATCTTGAGGAGCTGTGATGCAGCTTGCTTCGAGCTGGGTGGAGTCAGGTAGCAGCTGTGGCTGTGAATAACTGTGAGCTTCCCCCTGCCAGCAGTGGTGCTGGGTGGAGGAGCAGTTATGGCTGTGTTCAGGGAACCCTCTGGTACTGCCTTGATTTATGTGGGGGCATCAGCAGAAAGGGGTGACTTGGGGTGGAGGGGGAGCAGCGGTGGTTCCCAGCAGAAGCTCATGTCATGTAAGCTATTTCCTCTCCAGCCCACCTCAGGACGCTCCTTGTTGACATACGTGTTTCCATTTACACTGCAGTATGTTTGCCAGAGGGCAATTGCTCCTTTAACCCCAACCCTTCTCTTTATGCCTTCTCTGTTTGCTCATTTTAACCCTGTTCCCTTTATCATTGCCCATCCCTCCACTTTTCTGTCCTCCACCTCTGATTCCTATTTCTTAATCTGCCTTTTTTTTCACCTTTCTTTTTTTTGTGTTCCCATCTCGTCTCTCCCTCTGAATTTGTCCACCATCTGTTCCCCCCTTCTTGGCTGCTTTCTCCCATCTTTCCCCCTCATTCTTTCTCTCTCTATTTTTTTTTTTTTTTCTTTCACTCACACTGAGCTAAAGGTCATCCTCACATAGAAAGAGATGCCCTCTTTGGGGTCACATTTCTGTCTTTGATTTCATTTCATCATATTTGGGGTCCCAGGAGCCTGAAATAGCTCTTTTTTTGGGGTGGGTTTTTTTGGTAGCAGTTGAGCTCCCTGCAGCAGTGCCCAGAGATGGCTGATAGTCTCCATCCAAATTTTACAAGAAACCCCCCAAAATGGGAGATTTTTAGGGCTGCATTCATACCAGCATACCATGGCTAAATTTGGTGGAGCTGTGCCAGCCACACCAGCCTAGTTCAAGACTTGAGTAACTTCCGTTGTTCAGAAAAGTGATTTGCAACATTTTCCTGGATTGTGTACATGCTCTGAGTTGGATTTTTCAGCATTTCCTATTTTCAATTGCTTCTACAGAGCTTGGAGCCAATCTCCAGCCTCATATAATAATGCCTTTTGTATCTCTACTTGGTACTCCAAGCCAAACCTGTGCAAAGAATCATTGTCAGTGGAACAGCATTACAGAGAGCCATGGCTTTCCATAAATTTTTTTAAAAAAATATATATCTATGTTGGCAAATGCTGTGTAAATGTTATAGCTTATCCTGGCAAAACAGCTCTTGTGCTGTTACAATGGATTTCCTTAGGGAAACTGGTATAAATTATCCCAGCGGAAGCATCCTTTTTGCCAGTTGTGAGGAAGGTAGGATGGAGAGCAGTGCCAGTAAGGCATTATGAGCACAGCTTTGGCCCTGGAACTCAATCGGCATTGTTCAAACTCCAGCTGAGGAGGTTAGTGTGTTTAAAATTTGAGCTAGAGCATTGGTATATCTTTGTATATGGGTGTCTTTTCGCAATGGCGATCTGCTTTGCTTTTTTTTTTTGTTGTATTAGCATGTTTTTTCAGGGGAAAGAAAAATAGATAAGGCCCCATGAGTAAATCTATGGTAAAATTAAAGGAGCCAAGAGCTTTGGATTGGATTTAACAGAGCCAGAAGCTCACTCTTTCTTCCCTGGTGACTGGGAATTGAGGGATCAGTATCACTCCTTCACCCCAAAAGTCACTTTACTATCGATCGCCCTTGCACTGCCTGGTTGTTATATTTCAAAGGCTTTGTGGCATTTATGAGTTCTAGGAAAATCATGTTTTAAAAGAAGCTGAGGGGAGATGTCTGTATTTCTGTGACTCCCAAGCGTGCGGAGTGGTGGAAGAGTTCCTTGTGCCACAGAGCTGTTAGTTTTACTGAGAGGAGAAGTCATCGTAGTATAAGAATTGCTCCCGGTGGGTTATGGCTGCAGAGGTCAAAGTCATCATCCATTTTGGAAGGTGGGGTTTTAGATTGCGTGTGCCCTGGCTTTGCACTTTGGACCCCAATCTGCTTGTTGTTGTATCAGGGTTATGTAAACCCCGAGTAAAAATAATTTGAGCCGCGGCATACAAGCTCGTTGTGCCTTAATAAGGAGAACAACACCATATTCACTCATCACACTTTGAAATTAAAGTTGTAATGTCATAAAAGGGAATTTTTATTGTTTTCAGAGAACATAAAAGCCCTCGGAGCAAAGTCAGAAGGGTTTTTTGATGAATAAGGTCAAAGTCTGGTGTACATAAAGCGAGCATTGTACAGCATTATAGGTTGTACAGAGTGTCAGCAAGTTACCAGAAGCCCCGATCCTGTCAACACTAGTATGTGTGAGTGAGTTTACCCTTGTAAATGCCCTCGTTCAAACACAACTGCAGTAAAGTTATGCTCAAACTCAAGTGTTGGGAGAACCAACATTTTTCTTAACGAAATGCTAAAGAATCAACGTTTTGAAATCACAAATTGGCCCCAAAAAGCTGAAATGTGGAATTTCCATTGAAACTAAATTTTCAAAACTGTGGGTGCTTTTAATTAGACAGTCTGAAGCATTTATCTTGATGTTTTTCTGGGTGTGGTTTTTTATAAAGCATCCCATGTTCTTTTAAAATGACAAACATTTTAACTGCAAACCCCAAAAATCTAAGGATATTATAGAAATGCTTTCTTTTGATTCTCCCCTTGCCTCTGGTAAAATTTCCATGTAAATCACCAAGTTTGCAGTGAAAGGTTTTGATACAGATGTCCCTTTTCAATACTTGTATGATGAGCTCCTAATATTCACGTTATCCAGAAATCTATTTTCCTGACAAAATTTAAATGTTAACATTGTCTTCAAACACTTTCTGTAGGAGCTAAAATAATTTTCTTAAAATAGTTTTAAAGCTATTTTCTGTGCAACACAAAAATATCCTCCAGTTTATCTTAAAACTTGGAGGTTTGGAGTGTACAAACCCTTTCTGTAGCTATTTTGGTATCTTTTCCAAAGGTATTTGGAGGGGGGAAGGTAGCCCTTCTGTGGAGGAGGATGCAATTCAATTGAGAAAATACTGTTTATTGATGAAAGGACAAAAAAAAATGCATTTGATTGTCCAAATTTCAGCAGGGCCTGATGTTCAGGCCTTTGAAAGGTGTTGGTACCCTCTGTTGGCTTTAGCTGGAGGAGGGTGAGGTGTATCTCATGGTAGGTCTGTTGCACTGCAACAGCTGGCTATATTCATGGTGGGTGCTGTGCTACTCTGTCCCCCCCAGCAGTTTGTCATTCCTGTCCCCTAAATACGCAGCAGTGTTTAACTTGTGGTGTCCACCACGGTGTGGTTTTCTGGTCAGAAGATGACCCGAGGTAGAGATCACCTCTGTCCAGGGGACCAGAGAGGTGCGGCAGGAGGACAAGGGGACGGGGAGAAGCAGAGGTTGGCAGTCCTGCTCCTTGCAAGCTCCGTCTCTGCTCGTTTGAAGCTTTAAATAATTTGAATAATGGCTCTGTAGGGTGGAATAAAAGGTGGCAAGGAGAGTGCCTTGATACAAATAAGATTTTTCATCCTTTTTTTTTCTCCACTTGAGAAAAGGCAGATTGAGACTTGCGGCGAGTGGTGTGACTCACTGTGACAGAAACAACCCACCAAGCCGCAGAGTACTTGCTCATGCACTGGCTGCATCGCTGCCCTCTTCCATCCCTTCCCTGTTTTTTCTCCTGAGCCCCCATGGCAGATGTTACACCTATCTATTTACTCTTAAACTGTTCCTGGTTTCTTTTTGGTACCAACCGCAGGGGAGCGGCGTCACACAAGCAAAGGCGTATCTTCTGTGGCTCTGCCAAGCTGTGCCCAGCCTGCTGGCCCTGAAGTCTGAGTAAACCCAGCACGCATCATGTGGAACTTATGGGCACAGCCTCACCCAAGAGTTTTTTTGGCTCCTCCCAAAGTGGATGTCTGCATTTGTCCCTGGGTGGAAAAAAATAAAAAAAGGAATAAGAAAAAGGAAAGAAGAAGAGGAGGATCAAAGTGCTAATTGTAAAACATCTTGTGGTGCCAGGTGGAAATGAAAGCAGGGTGATCAGTGAAATAACCCACGGGATGGAACCAAAGTGCTTTTTCCAGCAGCTCATTAGAATAATGAGGAACCCACAAAGGACACTGGAGATGCAAACAAGCTTTGTTGCGCTGTCATTATTTTTAGGAGCGATGTGATACTGCTAAGGACTGGGTTAATAACAGATAATTGCCTGGCTTTACTCTTGCTTTTTCTCTTTCTCTTCTTGCTTCCCCCTCCTTTCCCCCTGGCCCCTCTTCCCTGAATGGTTTTATGTGATGTGGACTTAGTAATGTTGTGGCAAAGTGTCATTTCCTCTTTTATTGGAATGACTCAAGTCTGCGCGTTGTGGTGGAGGTCAGGAGCACGTTTATGAAGTTTGCACTGTGGTTAATCAGTAGGAGTGTAGAAGTTTCCTTCTTTTTCTGTCTCTTCTGCGAGGCGATGGAACAAACTCTCCATAAATTTGCCTGGACCACATTGTTCTGACACGAGATTGATCCTGAAATGCCCAGTGAATCAGACTGAATCCTCCTCACTCCTACCTACTGCCGTGCTCGGTCTCTGCAGGGGTGCAAATCAATTTGCACAAGGCTTACTGAGCCCTGAGATTTTGGATTATGGAGGGGAAGAGGGGTGTGTGTGTGTGTGTTTTGGGCTACCAGTTGCTTTTCCTTCTTTTGCCCAGGTCTGTTGGGTGGCATTTGGCAAAATGCTTTTTTGCCTGGGGCAGGTTTCCCCTCCTGTTCTGGGGTTGCTTTTGTTAGGCTGTATGGGAGGTTGGTGGTGCTGGGTCTCTGGACAGCCTCAGAAGTAAGGACCACTGTCTTGCTGGTTGTGTCCTGGCTGCTCCAATGCAGGGGCAATTGGATCTAGGATGGGATGATTGGGAGAAATGCTTTCATTGCATTTTAATGCAGTAAAACGGAGTTACTGTTTCTGTCTAATTCAGGTCACTGTTTCAATAGAACCTCTATATTAATATATTATTTTATATGATTGATTTTTATTTCTTATTACTTAAGGACAGCTTTTGCCTTATTTTGTGGCCTTGATGTCAACTGTCTGACTTTCTGGGTCTGCACAGAGACT
Organism: Hypotaenidia okinawae; assembly: GCA_027925045.1. Lineage (NCBI taxonomy): Eukaryota > Metazoa > Chordata > Aves > Gruiformes > Rallidae > Hypotaenidia > Hypotaenidia okinawae. Next base: position 24,819,496 of record BSDF01000009.1, read on the forward strand.
CTTAGTTGTCATCAAAGAGTTCCCAATGGCTCATGAATTTTGCAGTTGCTGACCTAATGTGAGGCTCAGGGACCATATTTGCAAGGAACCATAGTCATGGTCAGGCAGCCAGCTCATGCCCAAGTCCATCACACCCTCTCTGAAGTGACACAGCAGTAGTGAAGGACTCCATGAGAACAAATACAGCTGTGTGTGGTTGCCAGGTAGACCTGACCTGCTAACAGGGACCAGCAGAACAGTTGATTGGGAAAAACCAAAAAATACTTAGATTTGGTGGAGATGAGCAGGAGAAAATATCAACAAAATGACCAAGGAGAAACAGGACTTTCCACAAAATAAAAACCAATCCTCCTTAGATTAGAAAGGCTTTCAAATTTGGGCCAATGATTCTCAAGACACTTGTGTCCAGGGAAACTGAGGTGGAAAGTTTTATGCTCTTTTCAAATGCTCTGACTTGGCCCAAACCCATATAAGTTAAGGCTGAAAATAAAAAAGCCCAATTTTTATTGAACCTGATTGTCCTATCCCTTTAAGAAAAATTCAAATGGTAATGCTGGTAATACAATTGTTCAAATCTGTTCTGGGTTATACTAGTGGGAAAATCTAGAATAGAGTCATAAAACGTGTTAATGCTCATCAAAAGAGTATTAGTGATGAGATTTTTTTTCTCCTTCTAATAAAATACAGTAAGTAGAAAATTTTATAGCAAAGAGGAAATAAGCACCAGTTTAACTTGACAGCTGTCTGTCTATGGCTAAAGGATTTATGGCCATTACAAGGGATAGCAAAACATGTAACTTAAAGCTAAGAGTCTATTTCAGCCCGCTACATACTCTGCTGGTGTTGGACAAAACAGATGCTAGATTTCCATTCAGGCTAAATGGTCAGAGATGTGGGCACTGTGTCTTCCAATGGGTGGTTGTGATGGGATGTCCACCCCCATGTTGGGCTTTCTCATGCTTTTCAGAGCAATGCTGCACACAATGAAGATGTCAGAACCATGTGTCTGAGGCGGCGAGTTTGGGAAGCAGCAGAAGAAGGGTCATCTGAAGGGATATGGATGGGGAGAGTGAGAAAGGCAAGGAGATATTTGGACCAGCAGAAAGTCAACAAAGCTGGTACTAGCTTGGTTGTGTTCAGACTCCTTTGAGATAAACTGTGGTGGAGCAGAGACAGTGTTTGCCTGCTGAAACCCTACTGCTTTCCTCATCCTTTTATGCCATATTTGATTTATAGAGGCACTTAGTGGCCAGATGTGAGGCTATAAGCAGCAGCCAGGGGGATGTTAACTTAGTATCTTCTTGATCTGTTTCTAGTGAACGTTCAATCATTTAGTCTCACTTTCTTAGCTGTATATTATGAATCAGTAACTGGTCAGCAGAGTTGTTCAGAGGAAGCCTAAAACCAAAAAAAAACCCCAACCAACTCACATTCAAGCCATGTTAAGAGTGGGACAAAACCATCAAAGGAAGGAAATTAAAATTGAAAGCAATCTTAATTTGTGCAATTAGAGCTGGAGGGGGGAACCTGGAAACCCAATATGTCTGAAAGTGACCTTAAGGTGATGGTGAACAGGAGTTGAAATCCAAGTTCTTAATACAGTGCCAAAGGCAGGAACAAAATAGCTGTTTTAAGACCTCCCATCACTGAGCTCAGAGTGGCAGCCTTCTGTATGCATGAGTACAGCAGGCACCGATGCCTTGGTCTGGTACAAAGATACCAATAAGTCAGGTTTTATAGAACTGCAGATCATGTTAAAAAGCTTGAAGGACTGAGCTGTGGGAAAAACTGAGAGGCGGTGCTTAGGAGGAGAGTTAATAGGACAGGGACAATCACTGCTATTGAAAAACATTGGATGAATTACAGACAAAGGAAGAAAAGAAATCATTTAAGATGAATTTGGTGCAGGTTTAAGGGATGAAACTTGTGTGGATGCAGCTGTATAAAGGGATAAAGAGAGATCTTTTGTAGAGGGGAACGGCATAGGCAGAAGATGAATTTGAACTGGGAAACTGTGCCAAAACCACAGGCGGCGCTCTGTGAGGCTCGAGCTTACATCAAGGGTCTAATTTAGGCACCGCTCTCTGGTCACTCTACACAATGGACCTGAAATGAGATGCCAGACTTTGGGGGAAATTGAGATCATTTCCAGATTTGGGTGTAAGTGTTACAACTGTAGGATCATCTCTGTTTTTGCAAACAAGGAATGTTTGCATGGAGTGACTATGGGGATGCTGTGATGGCAGATGGGCACCAGAGTTGGGAGCACTAGCATGGGAAGAAAACACAGGGTATGGGCTATGTGCAAATTTCTCTCTGAGCTACCCAGCTTGTGGTAGGTGGTCCAGGTTTCTTCACTTCCCCGGGCATACTTGAGTCTCCCAGAAAAAATAAATTTGTTTGTGCCTTTAATAACCGAGCCACCCTTGGTGGTACATGAGGGAGAGCATGCATTTTAAATTACAGGGGGGAAAAAAGTGGTTCACAATCTTATCCCAGTTTGCAAACCCACCAAAGTATCTGAGAGCCTTGAAAAGCCTCCAGCACCACGAGGTTTGCCTATCCCAAGTTTGTCTCATTATTTTCCTTTCCCTGCACCTCTGTGCGTCTGGAGCCCAGCTGAGAATGGAATGAGCAGCGCCGAAGGACTGTGAGAAAGACGATTTGTGTGGTAAACCCAGCACAGCCAGAAGCAGGAAGTACCAGATTTATCATGGGAAATCCTCGTGTTGTTAGATGTTTCCAGCCTACTTCTCCAGGCTTAAGATATCTTGATGCTGTGTGTAGGCCCTGGTTCGACAGGGATGCTCAGCATTTGTCTGACTTGGGATGCATGAAGTTAATTAGCACCCTGTTAAATCAGGGCTCTGTCACTGTGTCAGACAATCCCCATTGACTCAGAACTGCTTGAAAATTTCCTGTCTCTTCTGGGACAGTGTCATAAGGCTATAGAGGGAGTTTAAGTTACTCGAGCTCAAGTTGGTTGGGTTCCCCATTATGTCCTTTGGAAGTGCTTGCCCCAGTACTGCTCTGGTCACATGTCACACATGTGGCTTTGAGGCTGCAGGATGCTTCTTGAGGAGCAGGTCCTCTGCCTGCCATCACTGTGGTAGCTCTGCAGTTAGCTGCATCCTCCCTGAGGCTGGTCTTCACTTTCCTTCGAGCCAGACTCGGGAGCTGGTTTGCTTGCTGCCCCTATACAGACAGATAGTGCAGTATCAGCGGTGCCTTCCGGTGCAGAGCCAGATGATACCTGTGTGTATCCATTTTCCCTGCTGTTGTGCAGAAAGAGAAGCCCATCCCTCCATCGGCATCTTCTGCACTGACTGCCCTTGGCCCTGGAGACAGTCTTGAAGCCCATCAGAACTTCTTGTCCACGCAGTCTCTTGCAGTAGGGAGCTGCACAGCTTCACTACGCACCACATATAGAATGACATCCCTCTGTTTTCTACTTATTCTTCTTCCTGCTTCTTCCCTGTGATGATGATTAAGTAGTTTTATTGTTCCCTATCTACATTCTCTACGCTACTCAAGATTTTACGCACTCTTCATGCCTCTATAGCATCTGTCCCATCAGAGCCTACCCATCTGCCTTTGTGTTTCAGGGTACCTTCCTTTCTCTGGAGGAGCCTCCATCATTGCTGCACTGGTCTGAGTTGTATGCAAATTAGCTTTAATCAGGAGGAATAAGCCAACCAACAGCTAGGACATAGCAGGGTGTCATGAATGATTTATAATTATTTCCTCCTGAAACCACTTGACATTTGCCATTACTTGAAGTCTGTTTGCTGTGCTTGAATCAGGCAGAAACATATCTCCCGTTGAACATAATGGGGGTCATTCCAGTAAGCAAAACTGTATGTACTGTCGATGGCTACGGTATAATTTTATTGATTTAAAGTGTTTTAAGTAAAGGCATGATTTCAAGCCTGGAGATAAAGGTGGCTCGTTGGTGTAATTGCACAGTAATCTTGTTCAGTGCCCCAAATAACACTGTGATGTCTCCTAATTTATGGACAGTGTGTACATCAAGTGATTAGGGGTCTGGGGTGATGAGGCTGCAGTATGGAGGGCATGAATGAGTGGGAGGAGATGACAGAATCCTAGACAGAGATGCTTCACAAGGACAGACAGCTCTGCTTTGCCCTTAGCTGATGTTCTGCTCGTGTCCCCGACTCGTTGCAGGGGAGCAAAGGTCAAAAGTGAGGTAAGCAGCATGGGTGTGGCTTGCTGAGGGGGTTTCACAAAAATTTTGGCAGTGTCTAGAACTGGAGCTTTTGAGTCAGGCTTATCTTCAGTCCCTTTTGTTTATAATATACAGTCTGTTTTTATTGTGGATGGTGCATATCTTCTTTGCTGTAGGTGTCCTTCAAGACAAAATAAAATCGAAGGGAGGCAGAAGATTATTGCAAGCATTAAAGCTTATACTTAGTTTTTTTAAACTTGTCCATTCAAACAAAGAACTTTTGCAACATTATGACTCAAGGCATCCACTTGTCAGGGAAAGGATGAACTCTGTCTTTTGGGAGACAAGTAGCTCATCACGCTGGCTTGTAGGACTCTCACGGCTATGAGATCCCAGCTTGAGGAGAGGGCAACTGGGGAGAAGTACTGAAGGTCAGGATGGCAGTCTTGTTAGACCAAGAAACTTCTGACCATGTGAGCTGAGTATAAGGGGACCCAGCACAGCGGGCTGAGGATGCTGAGCAGGAGCAAGCTGGCCTTTGACCCCAAGTGTCCATGCTGTCATGTTTGCTTTGGTACTGTGGTGATTATGAAAAAAAAAAAAAGTGGTAAGTGATAGATTACAGCAGAATGAATGTAAATCTTCCTTGTTATTTTAGCAAGTTAGTATGTGCCTAGCACATCCTAGTGGGATGCCAGTGGCTTCCATGGAATTTTACTGGAAATGAGCTGGATATATCTGCTCAGAGGGAAGCCTCAGGCTGCCAGCAAGCTTTTGCTCCTTCTGTGGTTATTTGTTTAGATACATATACATGTATGTATGTATATATAATAATTTAAGGCTAAGACCATTGTACTGACTATCATTTCCAAAAGAATATGAAAGAAAACAACTTTGTTATCTTGCAAGTGAGCAGGGAAAGCCCAGCTGAGATGAATCTTCTCTGAAAGGCTTAAAGACTAGGTTGAGATAATACTCAGGGAGTGATTTTTCATAATACATTGTCAAACTTTGATGCTACAGGTTGGGGGGGGATCTTGAAGGCTCTGTTCTGGACCCATTGCTCTACATTTTCTTCCTTACCACCTAGGATGATGGAGGGCAATGCATTGAACTGAATATTACAGGTGGGTATCTCATGGGCCTGCAAAAGGGAGCAAGACAGCAGAGAAGAAGGATACCTGGAAGGTATATTCTTATCTTTCTTCCTATGAAGGGATACAAATAACTCTTGCACTACTTATGCCTATATTCTAACCTCAGCCCCGTTCAGCAGATTATGATTGGTCATGGAACCTATTCAGTGAGCAGCATCTTGGCTTCTGGAGTAGAAGGTTTCAAGGCTATTTGTTTGTAAACATCTGCTTGGCACCTGCTGCATCATGGATGAGAAAGCAAGGATCCTTTCTCCACAAAGGGACTGGGGTGTGGGTGGTGGGATGGTTTTTGCCGGATTTCTAATGTTTAGTTTTTAGGGCTGAAGAGTGAATTTAGCAGAACTAAATTAAATCGAAAGTCACATCTCCTTAGTGCTGCATAGACAGATGTCAGAGTTGGCAGCGTCTGACTGGAGAGGCCTTGTGCACTATCACTGACTTAGCACCACATTGCAGAGTATCTGCTCAGCACCAAGCACGGGCAGAACATGCTTCCATTTTTCTGGAAGCAGCTGTGAAGGTATGATCTGAAGTGGCGGTTGCTTGCGTGCACCATCCATAAGAAAGGGTAACATGCCTTGATGGGATTTGCCCTGCTATGGGATCAGAGCCCAGCTTAGATGGTTGATCCAAGCCACAGGGCAATAATCCTCTCCTGATGATGGCATCCTTGCTATGAATGGTAAGAACCACTGAGGCTGCCTTATTTTCTGTGACAGAGATGAAGCAGTAAAAGCGATCTGCTCTTAGGGATTTGATTTTACAGTGTTTTGGGTTTGGAAGACTGTTGGGATCTGACTAGCCAGAAATAGAAAGAGGAGCCTTTTAGAATGGCATGCAGGGCATGTGAAAATGTCCATCAATTTCTTTCCACTTGGGTGTGTGCTTCAAGGGCAAGGATAGCTGTGGTAAAAGCACCATCGATTTTGAGGGCTTAATTGCTTTTGAAATGACCATGATCTTTTTATTACCGTAGCAGAACGTGCTTTGGACTCCACTGTGGCCAGCGTTTAGATTGAGGCAGACCACAGGAGGAAGAAAGTATGACCCTGTTACTCAGTTCCTCACACTCTGGTCTAAAAGTGGATAAGCAAAAAAATAGAATTTGTCCACATATTCTGGTCCTCAAAGTTCTGCAAGCTGTGTCTAGCTCTAGGCTGCAGTGTTTGAGGTTCCGTGCTATTAATTTTGTGGAGAAGAGAATTTGCATTTCCCTGCCCATCCATGCAGTCTGGAGGCTGCCTGCTGGCCAGTCTCTGCTCTCAGAATTTTCTTGGCCGTATCCTCAGGTGGAGCGACCTCTTTGCCATATTTCAGGTAGAGGCACAACCAAACCAAAGTCTTCACACAGAACAGTTGAGGTTGGAGGGAACTTCTGGAGATTGCTTGGAGTGGGGTACGCTAGAGCAGGTTGCTCAGCTGGATGTAGAGTATCTTCAGGGATGGAGACTGACCTGTATGCTCAACCTGCTCAAGTGCTTGATTACCCTTTACATGAAAAAGTTTTTGGTTTCTCTTTGGCTTTAATTGAAGAGGGTGAAATGGGGGCTCTGTGGCATGTGTAGCTCTGCATGCTGTCCAGATTGCATACCTTGGCCTCTTTGTGGAGGCCAAATTGACAGTGACAGTTTCAGGCTTCTGTGAGTGATACTAATGCCTGAAATCTGGCTCCCTGGGACCTAGGTTTTACCTTACCCCTTGCATTTAAGCTGTCTAATGTTCCTTATACTCCAAGTGCTTCTAGCCTCAAATAGGCCAGTTTCACAGCTGCCTCCTCTACAGAAGAGAGGAATTGTTCCCATTTCACCTCACCTGAGGGGTGGCCAGTCGTCTTATGAAATTACAACAAACCTGTATGTGGTAGAAATTGTTTGTGGGCCCTATCCAGGCCTTCCATACTGCCTAGAAGGAGTTTTCTCCGTCACTTGCTTCCTTTTTCTCCATCAGGCTCTAGGGAATTCAGTGAGTCTTGTGGAAGGGGAATGGTGTGTGGAGCCTGGCTACAGAGGGTTGCACTTGTGAAATGTCTCCATCTTAATCCACATGTTTGTTCCAGCTAGGCTATTTTCACAGCTGCTAAAGGGGGGTGGGGGCCTGAGGAAAGGGACACTAACAAATCTTGTGAGAGACCTCTCCAGTGTTTCAGTTTCTCATTTCCAAACATCCTTGAAAAAGAAATCACATCCACTTCCTTACACAAATGCCCCAAATAGATTTTTTTGTAAACTGAGGGAGAGAAAAAAATAATTCAGTCTTTAGTTGGAATTTAATTCAACAAAGGGCTGAATCCTCCCAACACTGGAACTGTTCCACATTTGCATCCATTGAGGATGTGACCCCCAGCCCTCAGCCCCAACTGAACTTTCTCAGTAGTTTTATACAGCAATAGGACACGCACTAAAAAATAAATGTAGATTTCAATGGGAAGCATTTACAAGCCTGTATTGTTTCCATAGTTTCACTGCAACTATAATTCTAGCCCTAATGATAAAAGCTATAGTATTACTAAGATATAGGGCTGTTTTCTTTTTTTTTTTTTTTTTTTACCCTTTTCTGGTCTTGGGTGGTCCAGAATGTGCAGTAATTCATGTTCTCAGCTGGGTTTCCACCACATTTCTGATTGACCTGATTACTTTCCCAATGACAGAATCCAAAATTGAAACCACATCAGAACTCACTGGAGTTGGTTCTGTGTTTGATGTTCCTGGAGCTTCTCTGGTGGCTCAGCAGGATATATGTCTTCATGAGCTTTTTTTTCTTTTTTCTTGTCATGGTGGGCTTACATTTGGGATGCTGCTAATAAGCTTTGGACTTTTACCTCCACAGCCTGAACTGTTTAGGGAAATCCTGGAGGGAGGGCAACAAGGGAGGAGAGAATTCAATAGAGATGTTGTATTTCAGAGCCTAATTCTGGACTTTAGCACGTATGGCTTGAGGGAGGCTAGACAGAGGAAAGGGATTTTTTCTGCAGGAAAAAGGATCTTTCGTGACAGTTCATGTTTTTGCACTGACCCTCTAGCCTCCTCTTTTCTCCCAGTCTCTAGAAGAATAGGCACATATTACTAGAGTCAGGAACTTCATTTTTCACCACCTTTGCTATAAAGGAAGAGACTGAGACAAGCTGAGGTGAATTTCTTAAAGGGAATAGTGCCTATGATAGCGTTGGGAAGGTTCCTCTGAAAGCTGTGGTGCGTTGCTGGAAATCTTCAATTTGAATGTAATTGGCAGGGAGGTTTATCTTATTTCTTTTCCTTCATGTCCCAGCTTCTTATCGTCACCCCTAGCACAGCAAAGAAGAGTAAGGAGTAATGGACTGCTTCTTCACACTGGGCCCACTCTTCTTTCCCTCTCTCCCAACTAGACATAAAGCCATTAGGGCAGTATGTGACGTGGGGTTGGAGCTAGTCCAGCTCACACCAGGGACTTCCTTGTGCCCTTGCACCCACATCTTTGAACACTTAATATCCATGTTTGCATGACTCAGGGTTGCATCTAGGGGAGTATATTAGGTAGTGTTAATGGTAGTGGCACCTTCTCCTATTACATCTGCTCCCTAAAAGAGTTTGGAGTTGGGAGAGCAAAGCCACATGCACGGTATTTCCATGCAGTCATAGACAACAGGGATCCAGAGAGGACTTCTAGTTTGTGCTCAGCTCAGTAGCTCCTCCTAGCAGAAAATGTTTGCTCTCAAAGGTGCATTGTTTTCAGGGGCCTTTTCAAAGAAGGTGGAAAAAGCGTTTTGCAAAACAATAGGAAGTGGAGAGCATCGTGAAAACACACTCCAGCTGAGTTTTGGCATCAGCAACAGAAAGCTTAAAGAATCTTGTCCAACTCTTCATGACTTTCAAAATGAACATCGCGATGCTGTAAGTCAAATAACATTGTCCAACCCTTTTCATCCTGTTTGTAATTCCACTAGGGATATCATTACAGTAACCAGCTGCTCTGGGATTCTCTAATGAAAACTTTGTTTCTGAATAGAATAATTAAAGCTTCATATTCAATTGTCAAACAGCTCCATCTTTGCTCAGTGCATGGATGTGATTAGCCACGGCAAACCATTCTGCAGCTTAAACACACAATTGCATCTAGTATAAAAATGATTAATTAGGCGACGTGCTGTTTGGGAAGTTTACAAGCAGATCAAGGAATAATGTTTAAGTGAAAATTTTATAGAGACGTTACGGGCGCTGCAGGTTGTGTGAGAGCCTTGTTGATGGCTTATGGAGACATGTGTTCATGTCCCATAAAGAAATTCTACATCATGAAGACAGGTTCAGCAGTTCTATGTGGGAAGGGAAAGCCTGAGGTTTTTGGGGTTTTCTCTGTATAAATGTTTTTGACAGGAAAGAATTTCCTTTCCCATTCTCAAAGCAAAGTTCAATGGGTAGTTTCTACTCTGAGCAATGTTTTCCCAATTCTGTTAAAAATTGTCCCTTCTTGTTTCTTTTCCCTTTCATTTCTGTTCAAATGAGGGGAACAAAAGGGAAAGATAGTGTATGTCCAGGAATATTGCCAGTAAACTAGAAAAAAAAAATCCATTATGTGTAATTAAGGTATAAAGAAAAATAACCAATTAAAATGAAGTGACCCACATCCTTGATGTTTTTTGCATATGCAGAGAAATGGGTAGTTGTATGTTGGTGTTCTTACAACTAATTTTAGTACATAATCCATAAACTTTCTCCAGCCTCTCTTGAAATTCATGTGTCGTCTGCCTATAGTCTTTGTGGCTTAGTGGTCCTGATCTCAGAAGTGAATTAGGGACTTTTAATTGAATCTTACTAGCTACCTATCATCTTGTATTGGTCTCTAACCAGTTTTGGGTAATTTAGAGAAAGAGTAAATGCCCTTAACTTAGTAGAACAGTCTCTTCCACTGTAAGGGTATCACAGTGACATAATACTCAAGATGTCTTTGTCAACCTTCATTTCTGGTTCCCATCAGAAGATCCATTGTCTTCTCCTTGTGGCAGGAGCCACTCCTTCAGCTCTGCTCATGGAGATTGTTTGGCATTTGGTATTGGGTTTCCTGAGCTCTTTTCCAAGGGAAAGCTCAGAAATGAATTCTCAAAAGCAAAACTAGTTCTGTCTTGCTGTATGTGGTGTACACAAGGTCCCAGGTGAAGGTTTTTGATTTGCACCTGAGCTGTCTTTCCATTGACAGTCGCAGGCTTTCTCTGAAGTTACTTCTGATACATCTTTCTCCCCATTTGCAGCCTTTGGGATGAAGAAAAATAAACAAATGCGAGCAAGCACATTTCTATCCTGTACAGCATGTTGCTAAAAATAGTAGTCAGATGGAAAAGATTTTTCCAGAAGTCTTCTGCTGCATAATCTGTTTCAAATAAAGATAATAAAATAAACAAGTGTTTATAAAGAGAATACGAACGAGCAGGGGTCCCCCACTGCCTGTTGTGAGGGTACTCTGTGCAGGCGTTGTCTGCAAGAATTCCTGATCTGGCATACAAGGTTCTGTTTTTTATCTCCAAACCCCCCACTCTGAAATGCTGGGGACAGATTTCAGGAAACCTACGTTAAATATAGCACCTCAGGAAACTCTCAAACTCTGGTGTGAAGAGAGAAGGTTTGGAATCTAGACTTTGGTGTCCTCATCTCCTTCAGCTGCAGGCAAGGTACCTGAGTAGTCTCTGTCTGGTTCAGTGGTGGGAAATGTGTCGTATGAACTAGGAAACTCATCAGCTAGCCCTGCTAAAGGACATTGCAGAGCAAAATGTGATACATACAAATACTAATCCAGCCAGAGAAGTGTCACTTTGATGGAGCTGCTGCTCAATTCCCCTTTACCATGAATGTTCACAAGCTCCTGGAGATGTGAGTATGGCTGTCTTCCAGAGCTCTTTATTTCCCCTCCAGCATTGCTGTGAAAGTCTTTGAGAATCAGCTCTATGTAGAGATTTCCAACTCATCTTGCACTGAGCGTGGTGGCCAGAAATCCTTCCAGAGCAGCCTTTCACACCACAATATGTTTAAGACAGTCTGCCTCCGATCCTGGCCAGATAACTTGAAATGCAGAAGAGCAACAAAGGAACAAGAGCCAGGGAATGTCAGAAAGGAAAAAGTGACCCAAACTTGGGGTTGTTTTTTCTTTGGTTAATTTTTTTTTTTTTCCCTGGGAAGATTTGATTCAAATTTTGGCCTTTGCTTTGGATGGATTCTCTTATTAAAAAGGAAAAAAAGCTAAACCCCAAACCTAAATACACACAGAGAACTAGATTTCCCATCACAGGAAAAGAGGAGCGGACCTACATGGCAAGCGTGGGGGAGAAGATTGCCAGAGGTGGAAATTTTCTGGGATCTGCAAGTTGGGTTCAGCTGGTTACGAGTAAGAGGGGCTAGATGTGAATATTGGATCCCTCTCTAATTTGATTCTTATGGCAGTGATTATATTTATACACAGCCTGCAGACTCCAACCAAGTGTGGTGTCTCCAGGGATGGCACAGCCACACGCAAAAGTGTTCCTACCCTAAATTGTCTGTAGTCTAAGCCAACAACAACTGAGAAGGGAAATGGAAGAAGAGAAAAAGGGCTGGTCACCAGGGAAGTTTGCATGTGAGGTTTTGATTGAGGCTTCCCTCCCGCCGGAGAATCTGCCTCAATCTCCACAAATCTCACCCCTTTTGTACCTTTCCTTTGGCTCCACTGCCTCTGTGCCGATCTGGCCACTCTGCCTCCAGCCTCCAAGATTTTGCTGTAATTTGGGGTGGGCAGCTCTCAGTGGTACCCTGCAACATCATGGGGTGGGGATGGTGCAGGAGCAGTGGACAGACAACTGTCTGTCTTGCTGGAAACCCACGACCTGGGCCCCTCTCCTGGATGAGGGCCTGCAAATGCGAATCTCTTTATAAACTTGGGTTATCCAGTTTATAGTACAATTCCCTGGCAGCGTATCTTTTGATGGGCTGCTTTTTTTTGTTCCCTCTGTTTATCACAACCTTTTCATTATTCATTGTATAGCTCTGTTTTATGAGTGTAAGTTTACATGTTATGGGCAGCCTAAGGTTGGATGAAGCATATAAAAAGAGTTGATGTTAGTTTAGAGTAATTCAAAAATTACTGCCTAAACACACGGATCTGGTCAGACGAGTATTTGCAGCTTGTGCCTATTACTGGAGTCCTTTAAATTGTTAATTTTGGAATTAAGATAAGGTTTGTTCTCTCTTCTCTCTCCCAGCCCTCTCACCGGCATGTGCTGTGCGCTCCTAAACACTTTATTTATCTGCGGAGTGGCTCTACGCACTGGTTCCCATCTCGCCTGTCTGCCTTAATTGCAGCCAGAGTTTCTTTTTAGGAATGAGGAGGGGAGGTAGACTCCACTTTTCCTTTCTCATCCAGCCATTCCTGCGCTTTATTTAATTTTTGTTTTATTTAAACGTGCATATACTTGGGGGGCTGAAGCGAGGCTTCAGAGGGAGCCGGGAAAGCGTTAAGAACCCACGTCACGAGGAAGGCTGAGGAGAATAGGCTGATGCCAGGGCAATGTGTGTTTGATAAACATATGGATTTAAAGGCAGATAGGAGCAAGGAAGCACTTTGCTTGCATATAGCTGTGTTATTTATGGATGTCTTTGCTGTGCAGTGAGAACCGGGTTCTGTTCAGCGCTCTCTTTGGGTGGTCTGTGAGAGATTCTGAGTAGCCTTCAGTAGCCTTCAGGCATAATTGCCAGGCATGCTCTTGTATCTGAGATAGCTTAATAAAGCATTACATATCTTACTGCTTCTATATTTTATTACCTAACCCAGTGCATGCGGTCAGCGGGTAATTAAATTCAGCTGTGTTTTTACTCTCTGTTTTAAGGTCGAAGTATGAATTTCTCCGCGAATTCTTTGAAACGGACTAATACGATGCATGCATGATAAAGGCAAGGCTAATCAGAGCCAGACTGTTAGTGCAATATAAGGTTGCCCCAGGTGTAATTTATTTTCATATTATTGGTGGTTTTACTGTCGAACATATTAGAAGACGAAAAAGAAATAATAATTCTTTTCCGTGTATGGCCAGAAAGCTACGGGCTGGGCTGAGAAGCTGGGTTTTCTTTTCATTTCTATTTTATGCCACGTTTTGGCTCAACCGCTCGTGCTCTACACTAAAGTCGATTTCAATTAACCTATTCCTTCATTAACTCACTCTCTAAGTGCATGAGGATATTGCTAGATTGCTCGGTGCCATTATGAAAAGGATTGTGGTGCAGCCTTTATTAAATGCAATGTCTGCAGTGAAATGCGTGCTGGAAAAAGCTTAAACAAATCTTTTTCTTGGATTTGACCAGCTGGGGCTGGAGTGGCCGCGTGGACTATGGAAGGTGGAGTATTTTGAGAGTGGGTTGGGAGCTGGGGTTGGCTGTGGGGTGGGGAGGAGTAAAGGGGCCGTTGACCCCCGTCTTCTGCACCACAACAGTGAGTCTGGGCAAGGTCATTTGTGTTGGGGACTCTCTGCGACTGTCATATCAGGGGTGAGGGCTGACTGAAATGGAGGGGTAGCAAGGTCATGAAGACAGGACCTGGCTCTGCTGCTGGTCAGAAGATCATCTGCTGGACTTGTTGCAAGAGGGAAAAGGAGCGTTGGTATGGCTCTCCTGGAGTGCCCAGTTACAACAAACACTTTTTTTCTGCTGGTCAAAACTATTTTGCAAACTGTGTTCTCTCCTTTCAAAACTGGCCTTGCTTATCTCCTTAGGCCACAACACGTGCAGTTTTGCTGCTGCTTTGGGGTATGGGTGGTCAGTGGTAGAAAACTGTTTCATGAGGAGTAAAACCAGTGAGACCTAGAGTTTGGTGCCCTGGGATCAGTGCCCAAGAGGCATCCCTGGTGTCTGCTGGGGCGGAGCCTTAACCTCACAGGGGACTTCTCTCTCCTACAGGAAGATGTTTTGAAAACTTACAGGAACTTAAGGTGTGATTCATCTCTGAACTGAGTTGGCTACAAGAAAAACATGTCTGTGGAGCTAGTCAGCATCACCTTTTTTGGTGGGGAGAGATGGGCACCTTCAGGATGCAACTCATCTTACTCAGATAAGCTTTTCTTTCAGTATGCCTGATAATGTCTGTTCCCATTACTTGATTAAAAACAGTTGAGGTGATACATGAGGTTAGTCTTGATGAACCTTTATGATCTCCCTCTCTGGGTAAAGATGTGTTTGAGATCAGCAGCTGGATCAAAATCCACAAGAGATGGCCCCATGCGTGCATATCTGGCCACACAGACCTCCATGGAAGAAGGCTCTAAAAACCTTTGGCTTTCAAGGTGGAAGAGTCAAGTCACCTGTGGCTGTACATGGCAAAGCTGTGGCAAATTCTGCCAGAAAAACTGTTGCAACTGACTGCAACATCGCCCTTGTTTACACCTGCCATGGCCTGATGCATTGAACCCTCCTTTGCTGAAGTGCTGTTCGGGAGTAGGGGAGAACCACCCTGCGGGTAAGTGGTCCTACACGGGCCACTTCCAGGGCACATGTTTTTGCATCACCTTTTCAGACAGGTGGTTCTTGACCCTGGTTAGGGGAAAGAGTCTGGGCAAAGTGTGGGCACATGCAGTAGGCTTGGTGAATCTGTCCTTGCCCAATCTTTTGAGCAAAGCTCTGTGGGATGGAACCTGGCATCATCCAGGTGAGGTCCAGCAGCAGCGGAGAGTCTGGCTTAGCACACATGAAATCAGAGTGTTGTTTGACTCTTGCTTCTGCTTCCCTAGCTCTGAATCAGTGAAAGAATGTCTCCGTGCTCATGGTTGACTTTCGCCTCTGAATTAATATTTGCAGAATACTCGGAGCTCCCTAGCTGATGGTGCTGCAAACCACACAGCTTAACTCTGCTCTCACCAATTGGAAAGAGCCATGCTGGGCTTGGGATGTAGTCCTATAGAAGTTAAGGTTACTTTATTGTTATAGGAACGATGGGGTGGTCTGGCTGCTAAATTACAGCACTCCCTGGGCTGGGCCAGTGCTTTCCCTGCCTGTTTGGGGTCAGGATTTGTCCCTTTCTGGTTTCATGTTTTCCTACTGAACTCATGAACCTGTATCAAATGTCGAAGCAACAATCACTTGATGGTGATGCTTTGCCAGTGAAAAAGTGCTTCCCAAAAATCAGAGTTGTTCTTCCACTGAATTCAATCTTTCTTTCTCCTCTTCTCAGTCTCCCCGCACTGTCCCATCCCTGTTGCCCCAGCAGAAAACCACCCTCTGAGGCTGGTGAGCCCAAGTGCTGCCTGAGATCCAGGAAAACTTGATAGCGTGCAGATGCTGTTCTGTTTCTCAGCAATATTTACTTTTCTGATGGGCTTTAAGTGTGAGGCCAGGAGGTGCTGGAGCATGTCTTGATGTGATGAAATGGCCATCGCCTCTTCCAGCTGGAGGTGGGAAGCCCTTCCTTAACTTTTCTCACCCTCTTTGGCCTTGCTTGGGGAGCGGGTGGAGCTGGACCAGCACCCCCATTCCCTGACTCACTCTGACCTGGGTGTGGAGGAGAAAAAACAAAAAAGGCTGTTTCTCCCCTCCACTCCCCTCCCCAAACACTGTTTGGGACTATTCAGGCGTTGTGATTTTGGGATTAATTTTGCTCTGTCTCCCCCCTTTAGCTTGTGTTCTGCAGCCAGCACCCGGGGCATGGAAACGCCTGCCTGCTGCTGAAGCAAGCAGTGAGGGATGCCCTCTTCCCTCAAGAAGACCAATGCGGATGGGTAGCTGGAAAGCTGTCTGAATCCCTGTGCTTCCCAGGCATGGCTGCGGGGATGTGTGCAGCTTTTGCCATGCTAAGGCACACCCCGGGGCCCCGGCAGGCTCATGGGGGATTTGAGGTTTTCTCCAAGCCCATCTCTGATGTTGAGATCTGACTCAAACACATGCGGCAAGCTAATCGTGTGCATCTGTGCCTTCTAAAAACGCGGTTGCCTGCTGATTGGGTTTAATTCTTTATCTTATTCCTGCTAATCCGGTTTCCAATCTGGTTCCCATTTGGAGACAAATTCCCCCAAACCCCAGCCACTGGTGGGATGGATGTGTGGCAGCAGGGGCAAGGGAGGGGGAAAGAACTGAGTGATGCTTTCTGTGGGGCAGTTACAGGCCAAGGAGGGGACATGTTACCCTGTTAGATGCCAGATAACAAAACCCCACCCCAGCTTGTGCCACAAATGTAGAACAGCCTCATAACTGTCTCCACTTGGGATCCCACCTCCCACAGGCTGCTATTGCCATGAAAACGTGACAACAGCACTCTGCCAAGCATCCGAGGAATAACGGCCTGAGGGTTTTATTGCGTGGAAAGATTCCCTTCAAACACACCACGGAGCTGGCCTGGTGGTCCAGCAGTAGTGTAACAACCTGGGACGCTTGAATTTCATGGCTGGTGTGGGCTAGAAGGTGGCAGTGCCCATGAGTTTGCTGTAGGGCTGACCAGTCCCTGGCAGCCGCACTGTCCCCTTGGTGGCAGCTCCCCAGCCTGGGAAAAATGTATTGTATGCATAAACTCTCCTCCTTCCTCTTGCTCTCACTCCTTGCCCAAACCTCCAGTGTTTTCATGCTCAGAATCTGCCAAGGGGGAAAATGTGCCCCGACACTGTGCGTCATCTGCAGCTCTGCTGCACATCTGTGGTCCGAGGGCTGGGAGATCCTCACTCTGCTACCCTTTCTGGCTTTTGGGAAGTCATTAACCATTGCACCTCTGTTTCCTTCTTGATTCATCTTGGTGGTTCTCTGTTCCACCTCCTATTCTCCTCCCCTCACTCCCCACCCCACCCACCCCCTCCACCCAGTACTGCTGCAGATTTTGTTTCTTTTCAACTGCCCCTGTGATGTGCTGCTGCTGTGGAGTGTTTCTCAGGTCTCACAGGGCTGGCTTGCCCTGGGGAAAAGCAAAGGTTGTTAATGTGGCTGACTTAGCACCAGGTAAAATGTGGAAGATAACCAGGCATGTTTTAGCTGTAGTGTGAGGGGACTGTGAACCCCCAATGCCTCTGGATCTTCAGCCTATCCTGCTTCCTTGATCAAAACTTGTGGCTTTCCTATCTTTGTTATGTTTTTAACCTAAGGTGTGTAACCGTCTGGGCTCCTTTGTAGCAAAGATCAACCCAAATAAATGCTTTGGGAAAAGACCCAACCCACAAGTTGTCCTTAAAATTTCTAGGTAGTAAAAATCAGCAGCAAAAATATAGATCCACTTAAAAATAAAATCAAATTGTGGAATTGAACGAGGAATCAATGCCTGGCTTCCTGTAATTTTGGGACCTGCTTCCCTAGGTGTATGTGTTAGCTCTCATTCCTTGTTGAGTGCCACCGGATGGGCTCTGCATTCCCACATCCAGGATTAAGAAGTCATCTCTGGGACTCCCATCCCTTCCCAGCTCCCCTAACCACCCATGGGGCAAGAAGTAGATATTGTACCCTAAAAAATATACTCTTCCCTAAAAGTACCTTGCAATTTGCTGCAAACTTCAAGCGTTGTGGGCAGGAAGTAACAGGCAAGGCCCAGAAGGCCTTCAACACTTGATTCATTCTGCTGTGATAAAGGTCCAGAAGATGTGGCTCTCGTTCCCTGATTTATCACTGGCTTTCTCTGTGGCCTTGAACGAGTCATTTCACTTCCTTCTCTGTCTTTGCTTCTCCTCCTGCTCTTTGGCCTGGGCTCTACCTCATGCTTATGCAGCAGGGTCTGGTCCTACAGCCCTGAGCATTGGGCTGTGCTGTGGTGTGACCCACGCTTTAGTACAACACCTTGTGCTGGGCAGCTGGGATCCTCAGCTGCTGGGTGGTAAGGTCTCATAAGCAATGCAGAAATGTAGCTAAATCAAAGAAGTGAAAGGAAACCACCATTTCTAAGCTCATGGATGGCTGAGAGAGCAACTAGCAAGCTTGCGTATGTTTTCTTGGTCCTGTGACATTAACAGATCTGGGGTACTGAAGGAAAAGGAGTTTGAAAGAGCTGTGCATTTTTAATCTATTTCCAAGCGTGTGTGTGTGTGTGCACATGCATAAAATCCACAGCGCGTTTTATAGGCCAGCCAAAAGGCACATGAGCGAAACGGCACGTGATGCAGCCGTCGAAAGAACCCGTCACCCCAGCCCAGGAAAAAATTATGACTCTAGCTCTAACCATTTTTTATCGTTTCCATCTCTGTTGACTGACATGTATTTTCTTCCTTCCCTGACCCAGAACACCAGGACTCTGAAACTACTGAAATGTTTGCACAATCTTGAAGCATTTATTTAAAAGTTGCTTTTCCCCGAAGGGTAGGCACTACAGCCAGATTCAAAGTCAGATCAAAAAAACAAACAAATACTATCTTTACAAGCCCTTCATATCGGTATGTACCAAAGGACCTATCGGCTTCCTTTTCCTTTTGGCATGCTGACAACAGCCCAGTGCCTCAGGCAGAGAGCTGGAGTATGTGTTTACAACCCTTTCAAATTCACAGGCCAAACAGGAAAAGAAGGAAAATGTCAAAAATTACAAATAAAACAGTTGATCTTCAAAAGCAACGAGGCCTGCAAATGAATAATTTTTAGGGATGTTGTATCGGATTTCTTAAATATTTGTCACAGCTGTGAGTTGCATAGTGCAGTGTTTGTTAACCTTAGAACTTGTCTTAAGTGCTCTCACGAATAAATTTATTTATACTGAAAAAATCCGAGCGTCTTAATAGCTAAAACGGTTTTCAGAGGAATTTTTCCTCTTTTTTTGGGTTTGGTGGTTTTTTTTTTTCTTTTTCAATGCTAGTGCACACAATTCCACCCCATGTGCTCAACATACTGGAGCTTTGCTCAAGCACAGAGCAGGAGTGATGCTAGAGATGGCAAAGAGGGGGGAAGAAAAAAAAAAAAGAGAATGGAAAACAAGAGGTAGAAGAATGATGAGACTTGCCTATGTTGTGGATTTTTGGTGTGGACCCACCATTACGTGCTACGCTTTGGGTTTTGGGTACATCACTGCTTTGGATGTTTTGTCTTTTGAAGCCTTCCTGGTCTTCATGGAGGTCTTGTCAGGGAACTGAGGCGCGGAAGGGTTTGCAGTTGAAATAGTCTTGTGAATATTTTGAGGTGACTTCACTGGGGGCATCTGGTCCTGGTTAGTCTAGATTTCCCCTGTAGTCAATGGGGAGGGACTGCACCTCCACAGGGTGATCCTCCTTACCCGAAGGTAAGTACTGAAGTTGCTGTGAGGGACGTATTTCTCTCCACTGGCTATTGTGGGATCCTGAGTGACTGATTTGGATTAGACACCTCTGTTTTGGATTGCTGGAGTCAGTTGAGATGAATCCTGATGGATCCGACCCCAAGCGCCTCTGAAGGCAGTCTGTGTATTGTATCTGTGATCTGGAATTTACCCTAGACTCTCTGAAGACTGTGTGCAGAGATGAGCCTAAAATTTGGCTATCTGCTCAGGGTGAAGGAAAGCACTGACACTTTCTGCATGGCCTGGGCAGGCAGATGTGATTTGAATAAGCTCCTTTTGACTCCATGAGTCTTTGACATTTTGAAGGGAGGAGAAATTATGCAACCTGTCAGTTAGTTTATTTACCCAAGAAAATGTGGAAAGAGGTCGAGAGGAGAGTATACCTAGCACTGATCAGAATACCTTGCCTGGGGAAGGGATGGAGTGGCCGTCACTGGAGGTCTTCAAGACACATCAACAAAGATATAAGATTTTTATTTCCCCCTTCCTACTTTTTGGCCATGGGGTGTATCCTAAAACATCTTCCCCCTGTATGTGATGTGGATCTGCAGATTGCAGTGTACCCCACAGATCACCATTTCCAGTCCAGGTAAAGGTTGTAATTCCAATGAGGGATCGCTGTCATCTGCCGCCTTGGTGCTATTGCATGGTATTGATTAACAGATCCCTACTGCGTTGCACACAGTAAAAGAGATGTATTTAAAACTGCTATTTTGGCAGTGCTCACAAACTTTTCTGTTTTGTCTTGTTGAGCAAAGCAATTCAGCGTGAATAATCCTTTCCTGTAAATGCGCAGAAAACCTTTAATCAAATACAAATTAGTTCTAGGCATGAGAAATAGACGTTTGATGAAAATGTATCTTAGTCATGGCACATAAATAGTTCTTCACAGTCAATATATAATCTTGCATCATTATGAAAGGAAGCGATCATTAAAAATATAATTTGGAGAGCAATATTTTACCTCCTAGTTGTCATAAGACCCCCCTTTCTGCACACAGTTCTGGACAGGGTTAATCCCCAAATGACTTGTGCCATTGTAAATCAGGAGTAACAAACCCTGACTTCAAGCAAAGGCTCTTGGTGTAAATCACAGGAGGATCTAATCCCGTTGCCTGAGAAAAAAATGAAAATGTCTTAGGAAAATACAACTGCTTTGGCACTGCAGAAAGAAAAAATAAAGCAAAATACTTTAAACTTCTAAAGTAATATTTCTTTTCAGCCTCACCTGTGCTTTTAGTCCTCTAAATCAGTAAGCTGTTATAAAGGAAAATTATATGTTCCAATCTCCTGATGAATTGTGTAGTGAGATTTTGCATTAGTAACCATGAGTATTTACCCTTTCCTAAGATTAAAGGCAGTTTTCCAAAGCTGTGTCTGCTTATTAATTAGTGTCTGATGAAGACAGATTGCAGACAGAAATAGTGGTAAGAAAATGGAGCTAACCTTTAAGACTAAATTAATCTTAGGTTTAATGGGTTTTAGTATGATTCACGTGTTTTGTACATTTTCTGGTAAATTTCCAATAGAAGTGAAAGTGGGTGAGAGCACAAAAAAGAAGGCTGAGTAAACATGAGGAGAGCAGATCCTTAAGGACCGCAGATCCACTGTAATTTGCTAGAATGAGCTTGTAAATCTCTGCAAGTGCACAATGAGCTGGGGGATTGTGAGGGTCAAGATCCTCAGCCCAGCATCACCTGGAGAGGGTTTGTAGCACCCCTGGAGTGATCCCAGCCGGTACCAATATGGACCAAGGTCTCTCACAGCAAGTCTCTCTGGGAAGACAGGAGCAGGACCGAGGCTGATTGCATGTGCAGCTGTAGGGTTGTCCTCAGGGATATCTTCATAAGGGGAAGTTTCTTCCTAACCACTGACCTCATTTTCGGTGGTGCTGTCTTACCCCGTGGAGATGTATCTAGAGCAATTGGGTAGGTCTCCTTGGGGTGGGAGGAAGTGAAAGCTCACAACGTGACCCCACTGCTGTATCACTAACAGAGAACATGGATATTATTAATTTTTTCCCCCAGAGATCATCTAAGACTAGCAGGTGGGGTTTTTTTCCCCTGGCATTTAATTTTTGCATTATGCTGTCTGGTATCATGTGATGTGAAAAGCAATGACAACAAAGCATGAGGGAGAGTTGGCTTGAGGGAAAGCCTAGGCTTGTACAATCATTTAACATGTGTTTCCATAAATCTGCTAATCTGCTTCAGTGTGCTTTGAACATAATCTGGGCCTAGTAAAATACAGTTAATTATATATCCGTTTTAATTGTAAACCAAGTTTCAGAATGCTTGTATTGTTACGTAAGTGCTTATAATTCTCCTATTTCTATCATATTTCCCTGGCACCTCATTTGAATTTACATCTATCTGAGGTCATAACTAGAGTGGAGGTTCTGCTTTTGGTTAACTCTGGAACATAGATCAGCTATCATGAGTTTAATGAAAATGTCATTTTAGGGGCTTGCTAAAAAAAAAGGCAAGCTTAGAAAAGCAATGCCACATTCAGTGACCGTTCCCTTCTGTCAGTGGAGGACTGCAGTGTCGTAACATTCCACGGAGCAATTTGCACCACAGATAAACATACTTGATACCCTAAATCCATGTGATTTCATGGGTTTGTATGATGCTGCTCTCATTTTCATAGCCTTTAAGGATTTGGCCCACCAGAGACAGGCAGCTGGGGTTTGCTTTGAGGAAAGAGGTAAAAAAAGGTGATATTGCAATGAGGAACAAGGTTAGAAGTGCGTGCCAGCTTTTGAGGTACCCAGCTTTGTGAGCCCATTTACACTTTGAATTTTGATGCTTTTCTAGTTCTGTCAGCATCGGTTATTTCTGATTTACAGCAAGGTTGATCTAAGCTCTGTATGTGGAGAGTGAGTAAAGTCAACTCCAAGTGTCCCTGCAGGTGATGGTTGGAAGCCTGATTTTTCAGTCCGTGCTTTCTCAGGCTCTGGCACCTCCGGTGATTGTGTAGACAACATAAACTGCAAATAAGGGCTCCAAGTTGCGCTCTGTTTCCATCCCTGGAAACACACTAAAAGGCAAACAGCTCTAGTCTTTTCCTTCACCTTGATTGATTTGATGTTGCTGCAGGGGTGGGGGAAAGCCATTTTTTCATTCTTTAAAATCTCCTTTGGAGTTCTGAGATAACAAACAGCAAGACAAAGATCACAGCTGAAGACTTTTATACCATCAAAATCGTTAGTCATTGTCTTTGAGCTTTGTATAAATAAATGATCAATGCCTCAAAACAAGACCCTTGAAGGTGTTTTTATAAGGCCACAAATGTGTCAAGCAGACTTATTAGATGTGAAGGGAATGATTATTTGTACAAAGTGAAATGAACATGTGCAATAATATTGTAAAATGTTTATTAGTCTAGAGTGTGCTGAATTTTCCTAAAATATATCAGGTTCTCAGTTTGCATTTAATGTAGTGTTAGGTATGACGCTATATCCTTCCTAGGCTATTTTCAGCTAGCGTTATGCTCTTTGCAGCGTAAATCATGGGTTTGTGTCCTTTATAACAAGGGTATTATCAAATGTGAGGCAATGCTACCTGTCTAGAAATCCTGTGTGAAAGAAAACATGTACTGATCCATAGTTCAAAGGGGGTGGTTAATTGGTTCGTATCTAGTGAGCAAGCTTTGGAGAGCAAGTGGGATGTGAAGCTCTGGGAATGCTTGAACATCTCTGCTCTCCAGTGGCTGTTGATGCACCCCATCCAAGGTGTGGGGCCCTTGCTGGTAACTCAGTTCTCATATGGCTCTAGCATCTGATGTTACATTGCCAGTCAAAAGACTGCTCAGAGTGATGGTTTTGGGGTGAGCAGAGCTATAAGAGGGTGTTTAGTGACATCTCTCCTATAGTTTCTTCTTTTGTGCTTGTGTTCTACCATCAAGGGAGGGTAAGAGCAGCAATGTAACGGCTTTGTTCAACCTCTTCCCTGCTTAACCTATGGCCTCTCTTCTTTCATGGTTGCAGGCAGAACAGGGTCCTGTATGGATCGTGGAGCTTGGAATTAACCTCTGAGGAAACTGTACTTAGACACTTGGGCATGGTCTGGGACACTGTGTGCCCCATCTGAGCCAGAACTTTACTGGGGGGATTGAGCATGGGTCTTCATCAGTCTCTTGCACCTGTTCTTAGGACTGGTGGATTTTTTTGGGCTTTACTCTTCAATCTAGATATTGCTCTAGCAGTCGAGTTTTTACCTTAGTTCAGTGCATTCTGACTCATTTAGGTGTTTAAAGACACGTGTTGGAGGGAATAATTCATGGTAGATCTGTGCAGATACATTTTGTCTTCTCTTCAGATACGTAGCTAGTTAATGGCCTTCAACTAGGCAGGACCTTTCAGGCCTTCAGAAAAGGACCTCTAGGAAATCTGCTTGCTGAGAATCTGAAATAGAGCAGCTCATGTTAGTTACACACAGCCTACTCCAGAGTTGAGTTTCCCTATGGTATGGAAGCCCTTCAGCAGATCAGCATTGTCCTGGTGGGACTAGCCTTCAAGGTGATTGATGACTGCACTGTTATCTTCCCTCATAGTTCCCTGCCCAGGGATACAACTCAGGGGTGCTTTTTATTGTGGAAAACTTTACATGGAAGCCTAGCATAAGTTTTATACTTTTAATTTTTTTTGAGGTGCATGGTTTTGAAATGGCAAGTCTTTAAAATTCCTTAGGGAACTCCATGGAAGGTATCCACTTTGAGCTCATATTCGTACACAAAATTTAATGTGTTTCAGGTAATTGTCACCAGATTACTCTTTGTCTCTCCCAGTTCAAAGGACTGGTTGAATCTAACAAAGAAATTAAGGGATCACACCTAGGGAATAAAGCTTGCTGTGAAATGTTTTCTGTGAAAGCCAGAACCAGGTGAAAATCACTTAGTTTCAGGTTTCATTACAAATTTGAAAACCATATCTCAGGTTCACTGAAAGGTTGGTTAAGGGTCATGCTGCAGGGCCTGGTTTGGAATGAATGTGGCTGATTTATGTCATTTGCAGCAGAACTGGGTATCGTTCATTGCTTTGACCCAGGTTCAAGGGTCTGCTCCTCTAAGCTCTCCTTGTGTGTTGAAGTCAATGGGAATTCCCTCCACAGAGACCTTGGAGGATCCATCTCTATGAGAAACTCAGTTTTTTGGTAGCTTTTAATGCTGGTTTTATTTCAATCCCTCACCACCTCTTCTGGTGTAAGTTAGCCTGATTCCATGTTGGCCAGCTGAACTGCTCTGTTGCCCCCAGGTGAGGATCCAACCTGACTTGCAGAACCCAGGATTCAAGTAATCTAATAAGTGTGCACAAATCCATCTGGGGTGAAATCATTAACTCCCACCCAGCCCTGCTAGAGAGTCCCAATGCCATTTTGCAGGCAAACCCATAGGTTAAAACCTACACCAGCATGCTATTGGTTGAACATTAGCCACATCTTTGACTAATGAGCATCTGGTTTCCCTTACCATTAAGAAGATCCATGCAACTCACAGGCAAGGTCTTGCAGACCTGGATGTTGATACAGAAGGATCAGTCACTTCATCTCCCCTCTCTGGGACTGCTGTTCTTTCATACTCATGCCTCCAGGCTGTTCCTCACAGACATATTCTAGAAAGGCAGATAAACAGTGATAAGACTCTTAAAACTTCTGACACCCCAGAGGCATCCCATGGAGCCTCATCACCAACTGGAACCTTTTTGTCTTGCTCTTTCCCAGTTTATTAATCACTTGCAGATGCTCCCACAGCAGCATTCCTGTGGGAGACTATCGACGTCAGCATGGATTCCTTGCAGTAGTATTACCAGAGCAAGAAAAATAGCTACCCTGAAGTTCTGGAGAGGGCTTGATTAATCCCTCAAAAGCAAGAACATTTACTCATGCACCAAACCTGGAAAACTGGACTAACGATATGCCTTTGAGAAGTGGCTGCAGCAATGCTGAGCATTCATCTTGAAAACAGCGGTTAAGCTCTCCACGAACTTGGTGCCTGAGCTGGGGTCTGTAAACATTAAACTGGAAATTAACCTGGAAAGCAGCTGCGTTTGCCTAGCCAACAAGGCGATACTGAATTGCTTCACCTGATTTCTGCTTTTTACCTCCCTGGGAAAAATCTTTACTACCCAAACCAGACGTTAACCAGTCAGAACTTTGTCAGCGTGGACTGGGATATCTCTGTAATCTCTTGGCTTGAAGGTATAGAATCACAGAATCTTTAAGGTTGGAAAAGACCTAGAAGATCATTAAATCCAACCGTCAAAGGTATGCCCTGAAGATCAGATTGTGACCAAAACATTGTTGGTTTGGTGGAATCTGTAGGAGGCTCAGATGAGCAGGTAGAGAGATGGGCTCATTCTCTGGGGCTAGAGTGAACTCTCTAACATGCAGCATCTATGGTCAGTGCCGTGGGGCTTGGTAAGACCTGGGCTTCTGGTAGCTAGCTTGAGGCAGCTTTGTGCATTTTGGCTACTGGTGAATGTGAGACGATTCAACCGAGCTCAAACATCCGTCTGGGTGGGTTAAATTAATCCAAATTACCTCATGTTTGCTGTTGGCTGGGAACACACACAGGCAGTTGCTGTGGTAGCTCGCATAGCGTAAGATTGGTTATACTGGGTAATGCCAAAGGTCTCTCTAGCCTGATACTCTGCCATTGATGGTGGGTCAACAGGGTATGCCAAGGAAAAAATACAACAATAGGGCAAGCGGCTGGTCATGCTTTTCCAGCATCAGTCTTAACCTTCAGCATTTTATGGCTCAAAGACACATCAGAAAAAAGTGGTGGTTTGTATTTAAGGAGGGGTTTTTCTAATGAATTTGGCTGATCGCTTTTTGAACCCACACACATTTCATAGCATTACAAGCAAGAAGTTCTTTAGCTTCACCAGGTGTTGGGAGAAGAGCTGTTTGCTTTTATTAGTTCTCATACTGCTCCTCAATGTTTTCTTCTTGTTTCCCAGACCAGGAAAGAAGAATAAAAAAACTCATCCCTACTCACTGTGGCCAGGGCCCCACCAATCTCTAATACATCCCATCTCACTCATCTCAACTGGAGAAATACCTCTTCCTTGAGTCATGCCTCATGCAGCAGCCATTCAAGGCCTTGGGTCATTCCTGTCATGTTGCTGGTCCAAATATGGATGCATGCAAAGACCACTTGAGTCAGGGCTTTTTATTCAGATCTCTTTCCACTCTAAGTGTGAAGAACAAATTGCATGAAAAAACAGAGTTCTAAGACCAAAAGAATGCTTGGCTTCACACTGATGCCCTCTCCATCCCTTCCCTTTCTCATGAGCTGGGACATGGTCAGTAATGTTCCTTGTTACTGACCCCATCTGCTCCCCCTGTATGTGAGCCCTGGCCCTTCAAGGTAGGGTGACAAAATGCAGTTTTCAAAAGCTCTTTACAAGGCTATTGGAGGAATTGGGATCACTTGTTCTTTTCGAAAATGTGGTTGGGTTTTGCCTTTTATCAGAGACTTCCCATGCTCGTTTGTTTAAAAGGCTTGGCCTGCTTGGCCCTTGAAGCTTTCAGGGTGGGGTAGGGAAGATGTTCAGTATGTATGTACCATGTCATTAAGACACAGTGAGCAGTAACCGGATGCCCAACCCCTGTGTGGCCTTTCTGTTTTACATGCTATGGACAAGTACGTTACTGTTTTAACAGTCGACTTCCTGTGAAATGGAAAGCTGGATTTTTATTGATCTTGCACTGTTTCAAATCCACCTACTCTCAGCTGCATGGTGTTCGCTTGGAAAGCATCTGACGGGATGTTCCTGGAAAAACCTCACTCCACGGAACAATACAATGCTTCTTTGTTTGTCCTCATCTTGCTGAGGCCAGTCAGCCCTATTGAATGAACCTCAGATGTTTTGATTTGTTCTTTGGTGAAAGTTTATATGACTTAAGATGTCTTTTTACCCTTCCCGCCTTCCCCTCTAGGTTTCTTCTAAAGAACAAAGCCGGTTGAATTAAATTGCTCTGTATTGGGATTTCAAACATTAATGAATGTTGTTTCAAAGTGTTATCTCATTTGGGGTCTGAAATGACTAACGACCACCATTCTTGTGCCAATAGAAGAATCTCTGTGGCTTTGGGATTGTTTGCTATTTCTTTTAGCAGATCGGCACTTTGAAAGGGTCATTTGTTTCCATACATTTCTTATTATAAAAACAAAAATAATGAACAGTTAGAAGGCCAACATAAAGCAGCTGTACTATATGTGTGGGGAGATGCAATGTGTAGTCTAGCTATTGAAATAGTAGACTGAGGATTATTAAAAAAGAACCCTTACTACTATTTTTGAGACCTTCAGGCATTGAAACTGTTTATTTTATATAGGTAAGCAGCCAAATTCTTTGCAGTGCAGCGCCTCCGCTTCCCTGGAGTCACAGTGATGAAGATGGCCTTCTGACATGGTGTATTAAAGATCTTCATTTAAATAATGTGTCCCCAGATAACAACCTTGGACTGAGCCTTTCAGGATTCTCTGAAATCGCAGCACAAAGGCTGTGTGTAAAAGCAGATGTTTGCAGTATATGTATTTCCAGTGAAGTTCAGTGACAACAAAAAATGTGTTAAAAAAAGCATTATTATTATTTTTTTAAATAGAAGAAGCTGTTGAGTAGCGTTCATAGTAATGGGTGACTATGATCAAGTCAGGTTCTTTATTGATAATAATCCCTGGTCCCTGTGTCATTGAGAACAGTTTCTATAGGTACAAATGAGCCAGTATAAAGGAAGCCAGTATAATACATCAGGGCTGGGTGGGAGGTTACTTCATTTAACTTCCGCCTTCCTTTCTTTGAGTTCCTATTAAGCTTAAATAATGGCAGTCTACAAAACGAAGGAGTGATTGAAGTGTGCCTGCAAACCAATTATATCATTCTGGACGTGGTCTCCTGGACTCTTTGTCTATGTGTATGTATGTGTGTCTTGTCTCTCTTGGCTGGGACTCTGACTCTCTTGAAACTGCTGTTTTATGGACATTGTGAGAGCCTTTGGTTTTCAGAATTGTTGCTTTTATCCTTCCCCTCCTCTTTAGCTGCTAGTTGCATTTTGTGTCACAAAAGGTTTTGTGAAGGACTGTGCTCTGAGTATCAAGTTTAGAACCTGAACTTGCATTTTGGTCCTCCAGCAAAATCCCTTATAGCTCTGTCTAAAAAGGGGGAAGAAAAGAAGAGATGAAAAAAGACGTTTTGATGAATGTGTGTAAAACAGATCTTACATCCAATGCCTCTCTGGGAATGTCATCAGAGAAAGGAATATCTGGGGTCAAGCCTGGGAGGGAAAACATGAAAAGATTCTTCACACTAAAGCCAAAGACTGATTACCTGCACATGAGAGGGTAGGTTGGTGGGACCCATCATATCAGGTCATGGCCCATTTAGTCCTTTCTTTGACTGAAACCAATAATAATAAAGTTAAAAAATCTGTAGTGGATTGTTCTGTATCGAGATGTCAGAGAAACAATTTCCTTGCTCACATACATCAGATGTTGCTTTATAGAAGACTGAAGGATTTGTATCTTTTGTGGTCTTGTGCTTTTGCTACATCATGGAGGAGTTTCTAGTGATTTCCATCAGAACGTCATCCTTTTTTGTATACAGTGGGATGCTTGGACCAGGTGTTGTCATGGGAAATAACCATGGGTTAGTGGAGTGAGGAGTCAAGAAATAAAGCAGACTTGAAGGCTCATCAGCTGCTCTTCTTTTAAGGTGTGATGGAAAAGAGTAAATACAAAGTCAGTGGTTCTCTTCCTTTTTCCATGAAATTGTCCTTTGTTGGTCTAGCTCAGAAGCATAGGCTGACTGTGCAAATCTGAGATGGGTTAAGCTAGATCAGATCCACACCAAACGACTTACAAACTCTCCTATCAGGTCTGTACATTGTTATAATGAGGTTTAGATGAAAGTAATATCTCTGGCCCTTCTTGAAACATGACATAATCGCAGGGTTATGCCTTAGTAAACTGTTTCTAGCCATCTTAATGCAAACAGTGTACATAACTGTACGTAAGCAAGATCAACAGGGCTGTGTAAATCAATAGTTTTAGCACAATAAGACCAAACTCTGAATAATATATCCGAATAAATGCTCTGTGGCACTCATGATCCAATGTGGCCAAAGACAAAAATTAAATGAGTCTGCATAGCATGGAGCTTCACTCCTCACCTGCTTTACCATCAATGACAGTCACACAAAATCCTGAGATTATATGTGTTGTTGCTTCTTATGAAAAAATCCACTTAGAAGTGTTTGCTAAGGATTAGCAGGTGATTAATAGATGTTTTAAAAAGAGATTATAAATTGTTACGGAAGCCAACAAGTTGTGTAGAATCACAGCTTAGAGCCACCTTTTACTGAGGGCTTTGTAATGGTCTGTACCTCACAGTGCTCATGTTCACCACCATGTTAGTACATCTATTAGTAATCTCTTGGCTCCTTTTAAAAAGCCTGTAAGCATAACCTTTGCAGGAAGTGAGATAGACGTGTCTGTATATGTCTCTTTTATAACGGCAGTGTTGCTGTAGCTGTGATGATATAAAAATATATTAGAGTTAAAACCACCCTGTTGTATTTTATAGCATTCCATTATGGGTGTAGTGAGATTGTAGCTGAGGTGAAGTGAGAACTTGCATTTAAACCTGTTTTGGTTAATTTAAAACTTGAGGCCAAAGTGGTCTTTAGAGGCTGAATTTCTCTTTTTTATATATAAATATATTTTATATATATATATATATATAAAACATCTAAGATGATTCTATGTCCAGACATTCCTTTGGGCACATGGAGGCTTAGTTCAGTTTTGATGGCCTTGTGCTTTGGGAGAAGTCTAGCAGCAAAGGGAACTTTAGGATGCTGAACATACTCTGTTTCAAAGTAATTGCTGTTAGGGTTCTTAAGTGCTGTCAGTTTCCTGCATTGGGGTACACAGATTTATCTTCCTTTCTCACATCTCTCTTCCCATTAGAGGTTATTTTCCCTGGTATGTATAAAGATGCACTTCATATTCTCTATGATTTGGTTTAATTAATACCAAAGCTTTTTCTACTTGTCAGCTGATCTTAACTTGGAAAGAATATTCCCATTACCAAAAAGAAAAAAAATTAGTTTTCTTTTAATTTATCTCCAGAATTTCATAGTTATTGATAATTGCTTTCAGGAAAGTGTTCATGTGTATGCATGCAAGAAAGCACATGCTAAAACTTACTCAGGAGCTTATGACCATGGAAAAGTTGCCAGAAACCTCCTTGCTTTGACTGCCTCCAACTTTCCTAAACTTACTCTTTTTGGTTTGCAGTTTTCCCAAATGATACCACCATTTGAGAGAGAAAGGAAAGTACTGCTCCAAAGGATGTTGCTGCTTCCTAAGAATCAGTCCAAACTGTTTCATGCTTATGAGAAGGTGGAAAAGATTTTGCCATATGTGCATTTCTCCACTGAAAAAAAAAGTTTGCATGACTTGAGTAGAAATTCAATAAACAGGGAATGATTTTTGCCTTCAGTGTGCCTCTGTTTATGAAAATCATTCCCCAAAGGGGAGTATGAGGATCTTCCCTGCCCAGTGTCCAAGCCGGGCTTTCTCTGTAGTTACTTTACTTATAGGTTTAGGGTCTGAGACTGGAGGGTGTCCTCTGGGTGTTGGAACCCCCATACCTGACTGAGAAAGAAGTGGGAAAGGAGTTAGGTCTAAACCTACTGAAAAATTGTAGTGGCAGTACTATACCTTTGCTCTTGGGACAGTTTAGAAGGGGATGAAGAAGGTGGTGAAACTACGGTACTTCCATGTTTACACCTGCATGGTTATCTTCAAAACATTCTGCAACTCATCGCGCTCAGCAATTCAGTCTCATCTTCCCTGTGACCCTGTACCTACCTTGCTTTCTTCCCTGATGCCACATGGCCTTGTCCCTAGGTCAACCCTGTTTCTGCAACTTGTTTGACATATGTTGAAACTCAAGCATTATCTCCACTTAGTATTTTCAGGTTTTCTGAAGTGCAAGCTAAGTGTGTGAAAAACTGGCTTGAGGTCCCTCCTGGATGCAGAGTTCAGGAAGAACCTTGGAAAGGAGGCTTGGGCCAAGCATCAACTCTAGAAGATTATTAAGCCGCAGTGGGCAATATTGTGTCCAGCAAACTTGTTCCAAACCTGGTCAGTGACCAAAGCAGGGGTTGTGTGAAAAGAGAGTGATGTATTTAAAGGCTCTTGTATAACAGAGGCAGTCAAGGAGCTGTGCAAAAGTTAGACTTTCTCAATTCTGGCATGTCCTAACATCTAAAGATTGCTTGACCTGTGAAGGTTCAATTTCTTTCCTATATGTAAGTTATTTTTGAGTGCAATAGGTGCTTATATGCTTGATTGATGCATAACTCATAAAATTTTCCATGATGCTATCTGTATTTATAGCAGAGATAGCTGTTGCTATGGTTATGCGGTGTCCTGAAAATGCTCATTCCTTCTCCTATTTATGTTTCAAATGGGGCTTGATCAGGTAGAGTAAATATCTTCCTTTAATTTAGGGTTTAAGTTTGCTGTAAAACTCATTTAAAAAAAAAAAAACAAAAAAGAAAGAAACATCAAGCATTTCACAGTAGAAACACAAAAATTTTACACTACCAGGCAAGTCGACTTTGGCATTTTTCCTTTCAGTCAGTTTGTTTTTCTAATATAAAACTAATATGACATAATGTATAATCTAATTTGGAAATTACAATTTACTTGGAAGGATTATGCTGCAAGCCAATACCAACAAAGAAAGAAATTATTCGAGAATGTTTCTTTCCTTCTTAACGTGGTCGATAATTTATTTTTCCTTCAGAAGATTACTTTTTTTCTTTACGACATTTCCTGCTGGTGTGATTTGCATTAGGATTAAATAATATGTTCCATGCTTAACTTGTGCACCAGAAGAAACCAAATTTTTTCCTCAAATTTAGAGAAAAAAAAAATAAATGGTGCAAATTGCTATCTTGTTCTGGACTTTGCTTACTTCGCAGCGAAGCGTGTTGATCATTTTCACATGGTTGGATGGTAATTGCTTTACTTGCACTGACAGTATTTACACAAAGGGGCAATTTGCAACGGGTAGATCTGCGTCTTTTATGAATCAAGGCCACTAAGATGGCTTAGGAGAAGCTGAAAAACTGGGTAATCCAACCGTGGTAATTCTGACTAACACCAAATTATCGTGTTGACTCTCATTAACCACACGAGTTGAAGCGCTCATCCAACGCGCCGCGTTGCAGGGTTGTGGCATTTGTTCAGGGGCTTCCCATCTGCAGCAGCGTGTCGGGAGCGTGTTAGTTGTGTTAAATGTTCCCCTATCTCCTGCAGATGCTGTGGAGGGAGCAGGAGGGGAGCAGGTTTGTTGGCCTTGAGCGTGTAAAGGAGCATTAGGAAGAAGGGGGTGCCCAGGCGCTGGAAAAAGTTTGTGTCTGGCACAGCACCTTGGTAAAAATGCAGCCTCTAGGTTAAGTGGAGAAAATTAGACACAAAGGACCCATTTTATGAAGAATTTACAGTCCTGAGCAAAATGTGGCGTGGACTAAATAAGAGTGCTCCTAAAAAAAAAAAAAGAGAGAAATGTGTATCTACTTCATAATTCTCCAGTTAGATTACAAGTAGGATCCAACCATAATGTTGTTAGGGCTGATTTAAAAGCAAGTCGGCTACTGGATTTGGATGGTATTGGAGCTGGATTTAGAAAATCTGCGCTCAGTTATGGCTCTGCCACAGACTCCTTATTGCAGCCTCTGGCAAGTCACTTATCCTTTGCATTCCTCAGTTTCCCATCTGTAAAAGCAGAAAGTAATTTCATTCCCCCCTCCTCTGGTTTCTTTCTTGCCTATTTAGTCTTGAGTTCCTTTGAGGTGGTTTTTTACAGTGTATTTCTTGTTTTTTAAAAGTGTCCAGCACAATGAGACCTTAATCTCAGTTGGGATCTCTGCTGTAATACAGATAATATTATTGTTGACAGCTGTTGTTGTATCTGTGTAATGTAGTAGCATAAAGCAATAAAGCTTCCTCCCCTCCTGGTATTTAAAACTTAGAGAACAGTTTTGTTGACTCTTCTTCTTGTTTGTTCTTTAATAAAGTTAGCTCAAAGCTACTTTCTGCAAGGCTGATCAAGTACTCATGGTAGTAAACCAGGACTTTGAATGAAACCAGGGTGCTGCCATCCTGCTGTAAAGATCTACCTTGTGTTGTAGTTCCTTATCTTGAAACCTTGAAGATATGCTGATATCAGAGTAGGTCATCTACGGAGTAGGTAATTTGGATCGTCATTTTAAACAGCTTATTTGAGTTTTTAAAATGTTTTTTCCTGCTGTGATTCTGTTCTTCTGAAGTTGAAAATTAAGCTGTGTGAATTTTTAGTTTGTTTTTCTTACGCAAGTATGAAGTCTGCCCCTTTGTCCTCATTTCTACTGACCTGTCAGACTTGGTGGAAAAACTGGCATGGATCTGGAAGTCTTAAAAAGACTTAACTGTTTACCAGATTCATGAAAATCTGAAGCTGTGTGAAGGAAAGGGACTCTGTTAGTCTTCCCAGAAGATCTTCAGTTTGACTACAGCCTGAGTATTAGACACTAGAGAATCTAAAGTGCAAACCTCCCTGGACATCAGGTTTCAGAAACTGCCACTCATGAAACATCCTGATGTGGCAGGATGTGCTGCAAGTGCATCAAGACCAGGTGTATCTTCCCGAACAGACTGTGTTGAAGGGGCCTCTTCCATTGAATCCAACCCAGGTGCCCCTGTTGCTCTGTCTTAAGGGTCTGCAGAGGGCGCAGAAGCACCCTTAGCTGTACCAAGCACCATGCAAACCTAACCCTTCCTCAAAGGACCTGGTGTATAAATAGGTTCAGGAACCCCAAACCGTCTTGGAATAACTTTAATCCCAGCCACAGTAAGCACAGAAGCAAACTTCTGTTTGGATGTAAATAGCATCATCCCTCTGCTGCAGTTGTTAGTGGCAAAGTCCAAGAGCAGCCATCAGTTTACACGGCAACGGTGGACAGGGAAGTTCAGGGACAGGCTGTAAAGATCTGCCTGTCGTCGCTGCCATTTCCAGCCTCAGTTGCCAGACTTGAAGACAGAAAACAACATGGAGATAAGGCAAGAGATATCACTTTTATTGAGGGAGTTTGGCCTTGATAATTGTCCGCTCCACGGCTTCATCTAAAAGTCAGTCTCTGAGAGATTCAGGAAGGCTTAATGAAGCTGTACAATGTATTTGGAAAATGAGTATGGACGCGCTGAAACGCCCTCCAGTATATCCCACCATAAAAGATACATATCAGGTTCCTTGTATGGCATTTGAGGACTATAAACATGTTGCTGTGATTTGCTGTGTTTCCTGAGGGTTTACAGAAAAAGCAGCTTTTTTTAGGGGACTGCCATATTGAGATTGACAATTTGATGTAAACCATGGCCCAGCATCCAACGTTCTGTTTAATGCAATTCAGTGTTTGTCAGCTGTAACCAATTATGCTTTTCATTGTGTTAAATGACACCAACATGGCTTCTTTCTACCAAATTGTTGCTAATCTGCCTTTTATATGTCTTCTGCTGCTGAGCCCTGTTGGAAGCTGTCTCATGTATGGACCGCTGCTCCTCTGCCTGTGTGCTGGGCAAAGCATGAGGTAACTTGGGTCGATGCTGGATTCAGGAGTGTTCAGAAGTCTTTTGTGGGGCTTGGGGAGTCGGATGCTGAGGAAAGCTCTGGGACTTGGAGCAGAGTAGCAATGGGATAATTGTCCGTAGCTAAAAATGGCATCTGAAATGCTTCTGGAGGATTGTGTTGGTCTCCTGTATACTAAGGCTGCTAATCCCGCCTCGTAATTGCAGCAGGAAACCTTAAACTGGAAAGAAGTCAATGCTTTAATCTCATCTGTTTCTTTCTCCAGCCCATATGCACAAAGGCAGTGAATACCTTAAACCTCACGGTCCCTAGTGAGGTCTTGCGTGGTTTCATGGCGAAGTCTAGTGCCTGAAGAGCCCCTGGAGAGGCAGGGACATGTGTGCCTGTGGATAGACTTTTCTAGCAGTGTGCTGCTATGGGCTAGGTGTCTTCTTTGTACTTAGGCTGCTTTCTTGCTGCCCTTTTAAGAAACAAAAAAAAAAAGGAAAAATAAAGGCTCCTTCTACTATGGGGAAAGTTCAATAATTGGTTTGGTTCATTTTAAATGGTTTGTTGTTTGTGAAGCTGTTGGTCAGGAAACTGGTGGCTGGCTCTGTGCAGGTCCGCATCTGCCAGAGAAGTAGGTCATGGCAGGTGTAGGTTTTCAACACTTCAGCTCTCCATCATGCTTTGTTTGAAGTTGGACAGCTTCTCTGGCGGTGGTGGATCTCCAGGTCTGAGGGCTGCTGAGGCCTGGGCATGACTCTGTGGGACATTTCAGGATGTTAACCTCAGAAAGCAGAAGTGACCACCTGAGGGTCTGTCTGACCAAGGATTTTGTCTCTGATGGAGGATGCAAGTCTGGTATGAACAGAAAAAGAAAGGTGCAGGGCAAGTATGTGGGGTATTTACAAATTCTCTTCATCCTTTAAGTACTCTCCGAGGACCTCAAGAACTAGAGGCAGTTTAGTCTCTTTTAACTATTCACAATGAGATGCTTTTTTTTTCTTTCTTGAACTTGTGCAGTTCTCCCTTTAACCTGATTTATCTGTTAATTATACATCCTGTGACAGTCCCACAGCTTAACTCCAGGTTACATTTGAACCACCCAAGTTATTCACTTGCATTTGCTTTGAACTAGTTTCGTATGCTCCTGCTGTAGCACCCCCAGTTCTGGTGTTGGAAGAGATAAAACCCAAATGCTTCTTGCCCAGCCCCAGGATTTAGTACAGCCAAATCATATTTCCTCTTGTGCATCTCCTTCCCAGCCGAAGGCCTGCTTCATCATTCCTTGTCTTGAGACCATCAGCTATTTTATTCTCCTCTCCTTGGTCTTAGGAATACAGTCAGTAGAACCCTGGATCAAGTCCCTGAGGCTCAGAAGCTTTGCATGAAGCAGCTGGGACTACTGGACATGGACAAAAGCTGGAAATGTCTTGGGTCTCTCCCCTCTGCTTTGTTTTTCCAGTGTCAGCCAGCAGCTCTGGTAGATACCAGATTACATTGCAACTGGGAGTCAGGATTACTTTGCTTTTAGGAGGTCTTGTTGCAGGTCACTATTTGATCATAATCTGTTTGCAAATTTTATGAGGCAGTGGGTTTGGAGATTACGGCCCAGGGATGCTGCAGCTGGAAATGGGATACAACCTGGAGAATGCTGTTTAATTTTTGACTTTCAAATCTTTCCTGATGCACTGAGTGTGGATTTCCCAGGATGCCTGTAATAGGTGTCTTCATCCTGACATTGCTGCAGGGCACCTGGAACTGCAGCGCAAAACTTCTTCCAGCCTACCCCAGTAATCCTTAGTAGAGCTGGGAAGAAATCAGGTCACCCTCAATCTGCAGCCAGGACTTTGCTTGTCATTAGAATAAGTGAAAGTACTGTGCTCCTTCATATCATAAATAAACCATTAAATCCAATCTTGGATGGGGGAAGCAGAATAGCACTTTACAAAAGAGGTGTTGTTTCCTCTGAGATCATCTATCAGCTGGCTTCAAACCCAGGATTTAGCTGCTGCTTGTTTGAAAACAAAGTCAGCCCTGCTGCAGTGCCATAAACTTTCCAAAAATTGGAAAGACCCCTCACAGTATGAGTGAGGTTTTTTTATTTCTGCTATTTCCAGCAAATCCATGAAAAGATTGGATGAGTGACTGCACAGCGCTTGTTTTTCATTTTTATCTCTTTCCCAGTAGAAAGTTATTTTCTAGCAAAGTAAATTATAGGGGAAAAAAATGGCAGTGAAAATGTT
Source organism: Hypotaenidia okinawae (assembly GCA_027925045.1). NCBI lineage: Eukaryota > Metazoa > Chordata > Aves > Gruiformes > Rallidae > Hypotaenidia > Hypotaenidia okinawae. The sequence goes on from BSDF01000009.1 coordinate 24,856,894, forward strand.
CATTTTTCCCCACGAGGCTTTGGTTTTAAAAAGCTGGAAAACACCCTTCCATTGCTTTTGGCAAAGAAAACCTTATAATGGCTGCTTTCTAGAAATGTAGCATAACGTTTTTGGCAGTATGGCAGAAAATGACATAAAATATTAAAACAAAGAGCAGTTTTCTTTTCAGGCACAGCCCTTTTTCCATTTTATCCATCTTTTTCACCAAGAAAGATTCTTCAACTGAGACCCAGACCCATTTGGCCACGGCAGGGATGTTCCTGCTTTCCCATGCTATCTTTTTGAGCCATATGTTGCTGGCTGTGAAATGGTGTTTCAAAGCCATTAATACCAGAAAAGCAGGACTTGTCTAGCTTGTAGGTGGGCTACACCCCAAAAAATTAACCCATTGCTTCAGCCAGCTGTGGTTTCTCAGGTCAGCAAACATCCCTGAATTATGACAGAACCCAGCAGGACTGTGGCCATCTCCCCCACCTGCAGGCAGCTCAGCCCTCCAGGCTCGCTGGGTTCCCCAACCCAGAGCGGCCCCTCCTCCTGTCCTTTTCTCCTTTGCTGGCATGACACCAGGATGGTGAAGGGCAGTTGTACCTAATCGTGAGACTTGGCTCCAGGATCTCTGCTTGCTGGATGCTTCCCTGAGGTGAGGTTGCTCGCCATGGTGGTAGCATTCTCCAGCTGCAGAGGGTCAGGCATAGAAAGGTTGTGGGGACAGTGGTAAAAGCTCAGCCTCAAAGTTATCAAATAGTAATAGTCACCTTTGCTGTTCCTTTCTCCCTTTGCCTGCTGCTGAGTTTGACTCCTTTTTCTCTGAGTTGTACCAGTTGTCTCTTGGCTTTGTGCACTGGTGCAAAGAAGGGCTGGATCTCCAGGATGTACGAGATGACCAGCACCTGACTTATGCTTCTGTGCTCCTTCCGTTGGCCATTGCTTGTGGTCCCTCATCAATGTTTGCACATAGCACAGGCATCTTTGCATGATGGCTTGAATACACGGGGAAGGTCCCCCCAGTTGGTCTGTTTGTGGGGTTCATGTGCCACAAAGGAGCCAGAGCAGGTGGCCATGGTGAGGAGTGGGTTTCTCTAGAGAAAAGACCCTGTGAAATGGAGTGTTTCCAGACAGCAATGGGAGAGGAGCTGCTCTCCACAAAGGTTCAGCAGTAGGGAGTGAGGTGGCGCTGAATGAAGCTGGAGGGTGATTTGGTGCTCTCTGTTAGACTTTTTGTGATCCCCATTAGAGCTCCTTACTTGGGAGAGCACAATCTCTGGAAAAACAAGCAGTGAATACAATGAGGATGCTGAGGTGCTCAGCCTGGCTAAGTTGGGTTTCATCCGCCTCCCCCTGCCCAGGCACTTTGGCTCAGGGTCTTGCATTGCATGCAGTACTTCATGGAGTCTCAACTGAAATAAATCCATTTAGGACAACACCACCTCTTTCTGCCTTTTACTGCCCAAATTTCCCAGTAAGGAGGTGTCTGAGACAGGCCCTCCTCTCCAACCAGAGCCCTAATGCAGAGTGTCTGGCCCCAAACCAGCCCTGCATGGCTGGTGAGATGGGGCTGGGAGAGATCTCTGCCCCATGGAGGCATCAGGAGTTGTTTGTGGTGCACAGGTTGGCAGCTGGCACATGCTGCTCCTCATCTCTCCATGCAGCTACGTGCTGTCAGCCAGCCGGGCTCTGTTGTTCCCCTCAGGCAGCTGTTGCAGGATTTCCAAATGCTTTTAGGAAAAAAAGGAAGAAAATAAGCATGGAGTTTTACCAAGTGTGACTTGTAACAGACCATTAGCTGAAAGCCGATTTTCTGGATAATGGATGTTGCTTTAAAGATTACTGCTGGAAGCTGATGCTTGCCCATAAAAACCATCAAGATTACACTTTATGATGATAATGCTTTGTCTCCCTGAAAGTCACCCCATTTCTCCTAGAGCTTTGCAAATGTCCATTTAAGCTTTGAACAATGTGGCGAGGCAGAATCTTTTTTTTTTTTTTTAAGCAGCAGATTGACCCAAACTGAGACACACTGAAGGGTGGATGCTAATTTTCAAGACTTGAAAGGGAACTTAGAGCAGAGTTGGGTGTAGAACTACCTCTTCTTCCACCCTCAGCTCTTAACAGCACCAGTGTTGCCTTTGGAGGGTGCCATTTGTAGCAGCAAGGTGTGACCCAAAAACATGACCTGTGTTTCTCTCCTGTTACAGCATACATTCCTCTTCTCTTTCACTTCTGCTTCTTTATCCCACCCCTGCTTTCTATAAGGGAAAGAGAATAGAGATAACAGCTTATAGGTAACAGGTTATCTCCCTGGGGAGGGGAAGCTTGCTCTCTGCAGCTTGGCTGCACAGTGGAGAGGGTGAAGGTTTTGGGACATTGCTGGGGAGACTTGGGAGGAAAGCTTTCTGTAGGGAAGAAGAGTGAAGCTGTGACTTGTGCCTGGAGCCTCCGGTCCAGGAGGACACTAGAAGAAGATCAAGCAAACACTTGCCACGTGCTGTTAACCTGCACTGGAAGGAATAGAACAGATAGTCTTGAGAGATCCTGTATTTCTGTCTGTGCATGTTCAGAAGTCACCGGGCACATGCATGTGGAGGAGGGGTGTAAAATGTTACCTCTCCTCTTCTGCCAGCAGGGGATGCGTTTTAAATCTCTCTTTCAAGTGGATGGGAAAAAAAGTCACTGCTACAGGAGTTTCTAGGGGAACTGTACTTGTGCTTCTGAACAGCTGTAAGACAGAAGTGATGGAAGCCAGTGGTCAGGGAGAAAAAACACCAACAAAGAACAACCTTCCTCTCAAATCTTGGCTTGGGTTGAACTGATTCCTGGGAAGCAGCTCTGTGCAGTAGGGGATGGTAGGAATTGATGGGCACCCAGATTGCTAGGTCTGTTCCCAGAGCTCTATGGCAGCCCCTGACAGGTCTCTGCAGCCTGAACACTGCTTGGTGCTGGGTCACGCTGTCGTTAGCTGATGGTACTGCTCCGACCCACAGCTGTCTAGTCTTTGCCTACCCTGCATGGCATAAATGTCTCTCCAGGAGGGAAGTATCTGGCCCTTGCTTATCTGTTTGCCTAATGGGAATTGTCCTGAATCATCAAGTTACAGAGACGAATTCAAGCTGAGCTGCTGAGTTAATTCAGCATAAATTCATCTTTCCTCTGGAAGTCGTGGTCCTATCTTTTCCTCACCCTGCAGATCTGCTCCAGTCCCCGGCCTTGCCTATGGAAACTTCTGTGCTTATCCAGACCAGGGACCTGACCCAGCTGAAAACAAATCCCATGGAGAAGAAAAGCTTGTTTGAATGATCCTGCTTTGGCAGGGGGGTTGGACCAGATGATCTTTCGAGGTCCCTTCCAACCCCTAATGTTCTGTGATTCTGTGAAGTGACTGCAGCACCTGCAGCATCCCATCTTCTGTCTGGCTCGCACAGCCGTCGTGGCTGAGCTGCCATACTTGGTGCCTAGGTGTTTGAGCAAAATATGGCTCTGATGCACTTAAGGAGACCCCAAAGCATTAGAGCGGCAAAATACCATCCTCCCTATCTGCTTGCCACCCCTGTCTTCTCAGCACTGTGGATCTCAAACAACTGACAGAAAGATTTAAGTGACGTGATCCCTGCCCAGAGCTTGGATGGCTGGGCTGAAATGTTCATGTTCACCTAACAAGCTGTGTTGTCTGATCCCTATCCCAACAAGTTAATCACTAAGCTGCACTTCAGTGTACAGTTTTGGGCAAGCATCACACAGCCTAAATCCCATCTGAACCATTCTGTCACTTGGTGTGACCCCTCTGAGGACCCAGAAGAAATCCCTGAGAAACCTTGAGGTGCAGGGACATCAGTAGAATTTAGGCTGTATCAACTCAGGCTTTTTACTCTTAGCCAAATATAGGAAAAAAATACGACTGATTGCACCTACAACTCCTCAGTGACTCATAAAAGGAGATGGAAACATGCCAGCTACACTTCCAGAGCAGCTTCACCACGTTCCTGCCTGGGCCCAGGAGAGCACTCCGCTCGAGGAGCAAAGGGGTGTCATTGTTCTCTGAGCAGTTTCCAACACATCTGGGGCCTGGGTTGGGATGCTTGTACCCAAGGCATATTCCAGGCTAAGCTTCTCCTTGATACAAATAAAAGTGTCCCAGGTTGGCAGTGAGAAATCCGTGCTGATGGCCTGGAGAAATCTACTGCAAATGTTTGGGTGTGACCATAACACAAAGGCTCTGGTGACCAGATTGGCTGTGATGCTCCTGCCATCAGCTCCTTGTCCTCACTATCCTTGTTGGTCCTGGGTTTTCTTCTGTTTTCCTTCTCAAAGCAACGTTGGAAAGGAAGGTCCCTGAGCTGTGGCAGGCAACGTTGTGAAACACTCTCCTTGTCCTCCCTTGGCAAATGCTGTTTGGGTTTGAATTCTGCCTTAGTTTTGCAGAGCCTCAGGGTACTAGTCAGTGTTCAAGCAGTGCAGTGTGTGGGGCTAACGAAGTGGTGTGACACCTCAGCCCCACTCTCTGCTGTCAAACTTTGTACTACAGGAAGCAGAGGATGTGCATGTGTGTGTAACGTTCTCTTCCAAGCATAAACAATAGATGTGCAGAAGTGTATCTGCTGTGCTGCTGTTGTGTTTTGGTGGTCTAAGGGCTTTGAATTAGCACTGGTTTTATTCTTCCTTATTTTCTGTTCCATCTTCTAGCAGCGATTATATTCTTAGGAACGAGCTTTCCACTTCCTTGATGTCTTTTATCACCCACAGCGTACAATTAAGCAAAATAGCACTAATCAGAGGGACAATCACAGAATAGCCTAAGTCAGGCAACTGGGGAGAAACTTTGCTTATTTGGCAGAGGAGTTGCTCCTGTGCTGGCAAAGATGGAGCATTGTTGGAGGCCGTCTGAAAATAATACCTGCTAATGAAGCATGGAAATACATGGCAAAGAATAAGCTTTTCTGCTGCACCTGTGATCTATAGAGTGCATAGAAAAATCTTTGTTAGCCTCTTAAAACAGGCTCCTTATTTGAGAGAAACTCTGTTTTTAGTGAGATAAAGGCTCTTCTTGTTCAGACACATGGTAGAAATGATTCTTAGCAATCTTTTTCTCTCTCCCCCCCCCCTTTTTTTTTTCTAAAAATAAGCTGTGACTCTCAAATCATCTGCCCCCAATTTACTCCTGTGTGACCCTAAGACCCCTGATCTGTCAGATCTGTCCACATCTGTGCCCACCACCGAAGAATGTGGCAGATTCAACACAACATATGGCCGGAGCTGTGCATATGATATTCATGGGAAATGGAAGAAGCATCACCATTTCCTTCGTACCAAACACCTCCTTGAGCTATTTGTGCCCCACGCTCGCAGAGATTCCAGGCTTTCGCTCTGCCGTGAATTACATTTCAGCAGCAATCGAAAGTTCCAGTGCAACTGTTTGCAGATGCCTTTCCAGGGATTTCTTCAAGGCATACTTTAGTTGCTGAGTTTTCCTAGCAAATAAATGAGCTTAGAAAACAAGGCATGTTTTCAAGCCGTGACACCATACTGAGGATGTGGCAAGACCCATCTGATTAGGGAATTTATTTTGCATGCTATGAGGTTTAGCTTATTTCCCTTTAAATCCTCGCTTTCTCTTCTCTGCTTTTTTGGATGAGGGGTGGGAAATCCTAGAGAATTGCAAGGCTATAGCTCAAGTCAGGATTGAAAAGTAACTTAGTGTTGCGTGTTTCAAGCTCAGGGGTACCTGACCCTACACTCCAGCTGTGATTCTTCAGCGTTTGGCATTGCAAAAATGTCAACAGGCTTTGAAACTTGTAGGGGCTGCTCTGCTCCCCAGAGTTGCCTCCTTTGGGGTATCTGAGCATAGCTTAAACTGTGCCAGACTTAAGCCAGCACCATTTGGGGTGAGCTCTGAAGGCAGCTGGGTGCATCATCACACCTCCCACCCACCACCAAGCCCAGGTAATTGCGTGCGGGGTCTTACCCCACCTCAGACACAAGCCAGACCACAGCTTCGACCTCAGTAGAAAGAGCTGAGGGTAAGTCATTTTGGTTCATGCTCATCTCGTTTGAGGGACGGACGCGTTGCTGTTTATTGTCATTTGACTGACACACGGTAGCCTGTTGCAACGTGGGAATTCAAACGTGTTTCTAAAATCGAGGTGTAAGGAAGCCTTTTACTGGATTCTCAAGGGGAGTTGTAATGGGGCAGAGTAACCATATCCCCACTAAGCGCTTTCATGAGTGGAAGAGTGTTGGTTAAAAAAATCCCCTTATCTCCAGTGGAAATAAGTTTAATGCCACAAATGTAGTGTAGCATAAACTCTCCAAAGAAAGGGTCAGGAGCTGGCAACGCTAATCCCCAGGATAGAGAATTGTTTTGCACTTTGCTTAGGTAAGTTTGGTGTGATTCATGGTTCTCATTCTCCCTGTGGGAAAAAAAAGCTTTGTATAGTTACAACAAATGCCTTAAAATAGAAATGCATGACTTAACAATTTATTTTTTTTTTTTTTTTTTTTCCTTCTTCTTCTTTCCCCTCCTGTAAATGAGGAGAAAGGTGGTGCTGCCAGAAGAAGTGGAATGAAGCAGTGTGGAGGCATTTTTGAGTTCTGCAGGCTGCCTCTTACTCAGGAAGAATGCAAATTGCTGCTTAATTGTTGACAAAACAAATGGTTTTGTGGAGTTTAGGTGGGAGGGAGCCTGCAAATGTAACTCTCTTGGTCTCTCTCTGAATATAAAGAGCTTACAGGGACTCCTGTGTCCTTTAAGGCACATGGGTGTGCTCGGTGTTGTAGTGTCCAAACTGATGGTGTTTTACAGGTAAAAGCAGACTCAGCCTGTGAGGTGTGTGACTTGCATGATTTAAGTCTGGATGTAGGTCTGGCTCTGAAGGTTTCATGTGGCTGATACCAACTATCCCAAGCAGAGAAATCTGGGTGTCAGCTCCTGAGCAGGGCATCTCCACCCAGGAGTGAGGGCTTGGGGATGCAATCACATATGGTTCCCGAGGCTCGCTCCCTCCCTTGGAGGGCTTTGGACCTTTGGATGGATGTTTTAAGGAAGGCTCACATGCACCTCGCTGCTTCTCTGTCCCTCAGAGGAGATGGGCCTCAGGGCACAGGCTTGCCATGCCTCAGCCCTTGCCTGCTTTGTTTGTACACAGCTTTCTGAGCAGAGATAATGGGACTGATCTGAAGCCAGCTCCCAGGCAATCGCAAGTCTTTCCTTTGTCTTCAGTGGGGTTTGGATCGGGCCCAAAGCTCATAAGCAGTTTTCCACCAAGAGTTCCCGGCACTTATGTCAGTCACTGGCAAAAAGGGAAGGGATAAATCCAGCATCGGCTACTTCAGATGCCAGGCACATTCTGTGTGTGTGACAGGGGTATATATACGCGCAGAGCCTCTCTGGTTCCTCCTAAATTACATGACAGCTTGCAAAAGGGCAGGCTGCTACCAGTCCGCTTCCAGGACCGACCTCTAAAGAGTTCTTTCTGAAAAGAGCTGGGAAGATCCACACGGTGCCCAAGGAAAGCTTTTGGGAGCAGCTGCCTGGGCACAGGGAAGGAGCTAGAGTGGCTACCTGCTTGGGCTGGCACAAGATGGTGAGGACTTCATCAGCATCCCAGAACTCAGGGCAGCGGGAAGGTAAGCCCAAGAGAGATGCTGCTTCCCCCATGGGGCTTCTTGTGTTCCTCCAAATCTGTTTGCTTTTCCTGCAGCACACTAAAGCTGCTTTAAAGCAGGAAGGGGGTGGTCCCTGGGGACACCCACAGCTCACCCACATCAGCGGGAGTCTCTCGACAGCCTCTGACAGTGCCCCGGGTGTGTTTTGGGACTAGTTGTTCTTTTCCTCATTAGCCAGTCCTAACTGTGTGAGAGAGCCGTGGGGGGGATGAGGAGAAAGAGAGAGGGGAAGGTGCTTTTCTTAGGCAAAAGGCAAGCAGAAATAGACACCCCTTGATGTTGTTTTTGGCAGGCTAGGGGAGTTTTGGGAGGGCTTAGAGGTTGGAGGAGCTAGATCTTAGTCTGGGTCTTTAATTGTGGGGTTGTTTTTTTCTGTCTAGGCAATTGTTTTAATCCACTCCCCTTTCGTGGTGGGAGAGGGGATCCCTCCTGCCTCCTTGCTGTGACTGGAGCAGGGCAGGAGCTCCGATGTCACCTGCAGAGCTGCTTTTGGAGCAAGGTGCGGGCAGCTGGGATTTCCTGATGCAAAATGCAGCAGGAAAGTTGGGCTCCCCAGGCCAAGGAATTAATGACACTGTTAGGGGGGAATTTGAGTTTCCACATCAGTAAGAAAAGGAACTGGATACCCGAGGCAATAGACCAAAGTCAAGCTATAAAGTAATTACATTTCTCCCCGCGTTTCATGTGTTTGTTTAATTTTAGTGTTTAAAGGGAAAGGTTTCCTGAGAACAGTGTGCCAGCAGCTCTAAAAAATAACTGTGTGTCTGTCTTTAACATATATTCTGACAGGACCATCCTGTCTATATTTTTGGCAGAAGCTTTTGCTTTGTCATTACTATATGGTTTTAAGGCTGACTTGAGGTCAATAGGATGGCAAAAACACCATTTCTGGGACGTCACCTCCATCCCTTGCCCTTCACCTGTAGGACTCTGCAGCAGTTTGGTAACCCAGTTCCTCCATGCAGCAAAGAGGAGTTTGTACAGCCACCTTTTGGCAATGCTGCTTGCCTGTCTGGATTGAAGCAAACAAAAAACTGCAGGTGTTTAAAACAAAACTTAGGAAGGTACTGGGCCAGCACTTCACTCTCTGCTCTGACCCCATGTCTGGGTTAAGCCAGAGCTGCAGCTGGCTCTGGATGCTGGGCGACAGTCCCTCCTACAGATCCACCCTGTGCCTGAAATGTGGGTACTGGGTGTGAATTGCCCACTCCCACACAGGGCTCCCTGCAGCATCTCCAGCACCTCTGTTGCCAAGGGTGAGAGAAGGGAGCACGGAGGGGGTGCTGGTGCTTACTGGCATCACCTTTGCAACTTGTGGGAGCTGGACCTGGGAACTGGCCCTGTAGAACTGCCCTTACACTGTTTCCCAGCACAGGTACACCATACACTGCCCATGCTCTAGTTATCTGCTGTGATGCAAACACACCATGTGTCTTGAAGGGAGGGTGAGGTTTTCTCTAGGCTCTTCGTGTTTTCTGGTGTTCCTTTCTGTGAATGCATTCACCCCCCTCAATGCTCCATGCAGGGCTGTGGCACCAGCAGAGCAACCCATCTTGCTGCAGCAACATCTTTAAGAGCCCTTTGTGGTGATGCTCCTTTCTCCCTTGCCCAGCTGGAGCAGGCCTGGCTGTGGCTGCATGCCCTGCTTCTGGGAGTTATTTACTCTCCTGGTAAATGTTCTATAAATCCCATCACTTTGCCTTTTGGCAGAGCTTCTTTCCACTGCCCCTTCACAGGGTTGAGATGACCGCAGCCTGATGCTGGGCTTGGAGATGTCATGTGAACCACCCAAAATTGCTGTGTGGCACCTGTGAAAGAATCCTCAGCTCGGGCTAGAAGGAAGGCAGGAAGGAAATGTGTGCCTGGAGTAGGCTGGGGATGGGGCAGGTTGTCTCTCACCCTGTTGTAATGAGAAGCACATCATCCACATAGCTTACGAGGCAAGCAATTCCTATTCTCATATGCAAAACTGTGCATGAATCCCACCACATTGTAAATACACTGATGTGCTGCGCATGGTAACACACCCCTCAGTGGGCTGGGTGGCACAGAGGAGTCATTAAATGGAGAAAATAAAAAGATAAGGTGGAAAGAGCTCATAGTTTAATACAAGGGTCACATGGTTTTGGTTGTTTTGGGTGGGGTTGGTTTCTTTTGATTAGAGGTATCTTCTATTTGATGCAACAGGGAGCGAAACAGGAGGAAGCATGCAGGACTAGAATGAAATGGAACCATTGCAAAAGCACGTGTCTAGGTAGAATGGCACTGAAAAATGGCATAGCTGTTGTCATGCTCAGTGTTTGCAAAATGAGCTGGAGATGTGAGTTACTGTGCAGAGCCCTGGCAGATACCGATACAGCCCATGCCTTTCTTATGGTAGTCGAATTCTTTGTACCTCTGGACGGAGCGAGTGTTTTTATTTCATGGCCTATTCAGTGTGAGTGGAAAGGCTTGTACCAGCATCTCTGAAGATGGAAATCCTGTACTCAGACCTGCATGGTTATTCAGGGTATTTGGGGATATAAGGAAGCAGCTTAATTCACACAATTGAAAGGATTTGATAAGATTTAGAGCCAGTCACTTCTCATAGCTTAAACCCATGTGCCAACAGCTCTGCGGGACCACTGTGTGGCTGTGAGTCCCCCTTGAGAGTGACAAGTGCTCATCCAAACCAGGGAGTGGAGATGCTGCGTAATGCAAAGCTGGCTGTCACGCCTGCTTTGGCGTAGAATTGCAGATCATCTCAAAGTGTTATTGAGATAATTAGGGTGTACTGAAACAGAGTGTATTGCTAACGGCGCGTCTCTGTCTTTCTGGAGTAGCTGCAGACACCATTGTCAGGCAGATACAAAGAGCGCCCTGCAACATTTCCACAGTGTTTGACACAAACACACAATGTTAATTAACCTGCTGCCTCCAAAAGAAACTAAAGATGCAATTTTGCTGAGTATTGTTACTGAATATTGTGAATCTTGCTACAGAATAATGTGGATCTCACAAATCTCTGTGCCCCGCTCCTGGTGCTGTGATTTTTTTCAAAGGCAGAATATTTGGAGGGTTGTGTTTTGTTTTGTTTTTTCAAATATCATTCACCAGAAAATTCAAATGGAAAACTTGCTGAGCTGCCTGCTTGGTGTCTGTCAGCTGGGTTTGTGATAAAGCATGACCCAACATCTTAGAGCTCTGACTGCGGAGGAGGGTGAGGAGAGGTACAGGGCAAAGGAGAGAAGATCAGAGACTGATGCTGATGTTTGAACATCACTACAAGTGATGGGGGAGTTGAGGGACTCAGATTCACGCAGTCTTCTCCCCCAGATCTCCAGAAGTGAATCTGGGTATGTAAAGTGATTACAGTAAATGGCTTTGGAGATTACAGGAAACTTCTAATGTCATGCAGTTGTTTTTTTCTACATGTTAAAGTGTATCCACAGAGAATTTGAGTATTCAGTAATATGCTACCTTTTCCCACAAAGCTACTGAGTCCATTCTGTTGGAAAGTCCATACTGAAGCTGTTTTCGTGTGGTTATCCTATAGATGGCTTCAGTATCAAGCTTGGTGTGATAAATGCAGAGAAAATCAGTTTTCAGAAGCTGTTGAGAGGATGCAATAACATTTTAAATGCTTGTCTCATTTTAAGATGATGTGCAGTTCCCTTAAATCACACTTTTACTCATGACTGATGCAGACACAAAGCAGGTCTCTCTTGCAGTAACAAGCCTGTCTCCTTTGAAAGCTTTTGCACTAGGACTGGACATGATAAAGTGCCTGGATTTTCCATGATAGGAAAGTGCAGAACTAGGAAGAAAACCTGCTGCAACAAGCCTTTAGTGGCATTACAACAGTGAAGTTGTAGTTTCCTCTTACTGGTATGGCATACCCAAAAAGGATCATAATTTTTGTTAATAAAACCTTTCTCCTTTTCTTGGTTGGTTTTCTTTTTGTAAGATAATTCCTGATCTCTTGTCTAGACAGTGGGTTTTAATTTTCTGTTGTGAAAGGTGTTTTCTGGCTCTTCCACATGCTGTTCTCCTGCAGTCATGAGCTTTGTGGTACTCACAGGGGAGGCGTGTTCAGTTTGCAGCTGAAATCTCTGAGGCTGTGTCTGTGCTAGCAGAGGGTGTGGGGGATCCGTCTTGAGGCTGTGTCAAGTGAAATACGTCCCCAAACTTAGAGCAGCCGAGGTGGGACCACTTCAGAGAAGTAGTGGCTGTTCTTCCTTTGCAGGTAGGAAAGTCGTTGTGTGACCCTTGTTGGCGACACGTGTGAGTTGTGATTCCTGAGAGCTAAGGCTTGGTCACAACAGATCCAGGCCGTGACTTGGAGTTCAGTAGTGGGCAGCCCCTCTAGAGAAGAGAAGAGGTGAACTGCTCTGATAGAGATGTCCATGCAGTCTTAACCCTGTTGCCAGCAATAGTCTTACCCCCAGGAATAGGGCAAACATGAAGCCTCCCTGAAGCATCTGTCAACAGTTTCTCATGATGCATTTTATGCTTGGACTTCTGCATTAACCAGCCACCAACAGAGCCATCCCTTCTGAATGTGCCCTGCCATGTCTTGAAGGCATTTACGCTCCCAGTCTCTACCACATGCTTAGGAACAAGTACTCCCAGTTTATGAAGTGTTGGTGATACCCCTGATTTTAGCTGGAGTTTCTCCAGGTTGGATTTCTTTTCTGAAAGCCTCAGTCTCTGAGGTGTGCAATCCAATGGGCAAGAGCAGATTTCAAGAACAGAGATCTAGAATTTCTGCTGCTCAGTGTTGCAGGGGATGGTGACTTTTAAGAGCTAATGAGTTCCTAGGTATCATATAGTTAAAATCACAAGTATTCATGTGCCACACATGATTTTGTGGGGAGCTGATTTCCAGTGGGAGGTTCTCTGGGTAACAGTCATGTCAGAGTTGTGAGAGCAAACTTTACTTCTGCAGCTCACTACACCTCGTGTGTGCCGTTAGCATACTCAAAATCGTGCCACTTTCTAGTCTGACTGTCTCTGCCCTCTCATTACATCTTCCTGCTGTGTCTTGTTAGCCTGTCAGATGTTTCAGTGGGTGGTTGATGTAGCTTTGTTGTTTGGTGTGCTGATCAGGTGGAGACTTCTGGGTGCTCTGGAAATGATAGCCAGCTGTTATGCATGAGAAATTTAAGGCTGGAACTCAGACGCCTTGAAACGTGAGGACTGAGGCCATAGCTGTGGCCTTCATCCACTTCCTATGTCTTATCTATGCTTGTGTGATACATCCTTGCCAGGCTGCCCTGCCTCATTTTGCTGCCTGGTCCCAATTCCCTGATGTTGTAGCAAGTGTCCCCCACGGCTCAATCTCCCCTGAGGTGTTTGTTCCTGGCTTCTCCCTGGTCCTTCCCCCATTTCTTCTGCTTTGTTGGTTCTGTTGCTTTCTTCTTTGTGTGATTTGGGCAGTGAGGGACTACAGGGGAACCCCAGGAGCTGGCACGACAAGGATGGCTTTCTGCCTCTTTCTTCTTGTGCCCGGAGCTGCAGCCGTGTCGGTAGCCAAGACGGGAGTCATAGCAAGGAAAGTCCTGAGCCATCCTCAGAAACCCCAAAATGGAGTGAGATCAAGGCAGACAGACTCTGTAGAGGTTTTTCTCTCAAAGGCTAATAAATCTTCAGTGGGATGCTTTCAAAGGCTTTTCACTTTGCCAAATTTGGATGCAAAAGGCACATCCCAGTTCCCAGGGTGACACCAAATTTCCAGTCCCCTTTCCAGAGGATGGAGGCGTGAGAGAGTCTCCGAAAAAATAATTGTTAGAATTTATTTTTACATCAGCTAAGCACTTTTCTCTAATCTTGTGTTGGAAAATTGCCAGGCATCCCCCTCTCCCACCCTCCTTGTAATTTCCTAGAAAATTCTGCTGGAGGCAGACACCTGGCAAAAGGAGAGTTTCAGCCCAAATAGTTTTAATGTGCCGAATATAACTGGATACAGGGACCCCTGATGGCACACGTTAGGGTATCTCTACTGAGTGCTAACAGCTTTTTGGCATCCCGGTATTGTGCTGCACCTCATCTCCCACTAACTCGAACTCAGGACCTTGTGCTAGAAAATTCATTGCTTGTCACTCTGAGCAGGGCAAACGGGTGATGTAAATCCACTTTGTGATGTTCAGGGAGCATTAAGCCTGAGCACAAATGGAAGGACCACAGCAAGTGCTCTCTGCCCGTGCTTCTAGGTAGCCCCAGCCAGCGCACGCCGCCTCCTCGCAAATGCCATACAGCATTTTTCACTCTCTGCTGGAAGAAAAAGCTGCCCTAAGAAAAGCGGAATGAGGGCTGATGTTTTGAAAGGTGTCCAAGAGTAACAAAACTCAACTCTCCAGGGTTGAGTTTCGCCTCTTGTGTTTCTCAACCAGGGTGGCTGAATGTGTTACAGACCTATCAGAAAATTTGCTACAAATGCACAAATATTAATCTACAGCCATTTCCTTTGCTTTCTTAAACATGAATAAGGATTTTTGTCTCTTTCTCCCTCCATAAATTGTTCATGGTCAGAGGGGGCATGTTCCGTGTCAAAGTCTTGACCGCCAGGATCAAACAAAAAACCCTTGTGAACTCAAAAGTGGAGACAAATAAATGACTATTACTTTTTTTTTTTCCCTTTTGCCTGGAGTTAAACCTTTTCTCTGTCAACAATATTGACTTTGTTCACTTGGAAGGAAACAGAGAGAGAGAGAGAGAGGGAGAGAGGGAGATTTCTCTAGATGCTGCACAGAAAAAAACATTTTGGAAGGAGGAATGAAAAAAGACAGAGGTTACAGGAAATGGTAGACATTTTTTGTTGAATTAAACCATTAGGAGTGACCCAAAAACCAACGGGAAAGAAAGGAAACAACTGGATACATTTAGGTCACAAGAACCAGCCAAACGGGGAGCTGAAACCAATTATCATAAATGAATGTTTCTCTTTTATTCATGACCACCGTGTATGCTCCCATGATGCTCTTTGTCTTATTATAAAAACAGATGAAACTATTTCGTTTTGTTCTTATACTTATTAGCTAATGCAACTTTTGGGCAATTTATCAAACACTAACACATGTTGTGATTAATAAGCTCAGAGAATTAATCATGGCTAAAGCCCCTTAAAAAACAGAGGATGTCGGGTCCTTCTTAAATATATGTTTGTGCAGGATTATGTAACTTAAGCGGTGACATCTAGTTGTGATGCATATTCATGCGTTTTACACGCTGAAAGATCCTTGAAACCATATGTTCAGGCAAGCTGCAATTACGGTGGCTTCCATTGCTGTGGGACTTTGCCCTGCAGCGTGGGCAGAGCGAGCCCTGCAAGCCCCAGGCATGGGTGCTGGGAAGCAGGAGGTGATGCACAGAGCCTGCTCCCCCAACAGCATGGGGGCAGGGGAGCAGCATTTGGGGTTTGGATTAGCGCTCCTGGGCTTCGAAGGGCAGATGTCACAGTTGCTGTGGACCAGGCAAAAAAAAAACCAACCTGGCTGATGCTTTTTAGAATCTTTCCCAGGGGACTTGCTGCCCCTTAGAATCCAAGTGCCATGGGAGGTAGAGAGGGAAAGAAAATGCCATTTAACCTGGTTGTAGCAGCTCTTGTCATCTTCCTTGCTCCCACCAACCCAGTGCAGCCTCAAATGAGCCATAACTGGCTCTTAAGCACCCCTAACCACTTCACTGAGGCTAGGATAAATTTTTAAATCTGGAAGAGGAAAGGCAGAGGCAGCCAGCACATCCCGCAGCATCACCAAGGCGCAGAGGAGCGGGCTCTGTGCAATGGGAGGCAGCTCTGGGGCTGGGGGAGCCTCCACAGTGGCTGCAGGGCAAAGAGCTGGAGCTTTGCTTTAGGGTGGTCTGCTCAACAGGGGACATGACCATGGTTTGACATAGAGGGGACCAGGGGGAACGTCTTCCACCGGAGCAGTTTAGTGTTGTTGGAAGCAGATGTTGTGGGAGTTTGGGTGCCCTTTGCCACAGGCAGTTCTGTATGTCTGTAGCAGGGAGGAGTGGGGGGAGCAGTTGCTTTGGGACTGGCATGGGCTGTGTTGCATAGAAATATCTCCCAGCAGAAGCTGAACAGAGATGTGGAAAAGGCTCTCTCTGGCCTGGTGGAGGCACGCTGTTAAAAGTGAAACGAAATATTTGAGAACATTTTGTGCTTCATTAAAAATATATACATATCTATATATTTCTGACTTTGCAACTTAGCTTTAAGCAAGAACAAATTCAACATTCTCTACTGTCAGATGGGATGGCAAGTCCATTGTTTGATTGCTATAAAAATGAAGAAATGCATCCCCAGCTCTAAGCTCCAGAGTACATTAATGCTGTGCTGAGGCTACCCCATTAGCAGTTTGTTCTGCTCAACGAGCTACCTGCTGTGTCAACATCCAGTTGACTTCAGCAGGAACAAAGTATGTGTTTAAGTGCTTTTATTGACTAGGGAGGGACTTAAGCATGTGTTTAAATGCTTTCTAGAACTAAGGCATAAATGCTTGACTGTCAAAGCCCAGCAAAATAATGGGGCTGATCTTCCACTGAGCATAACTTCTAGGGTGTGCTACAGAGCAGCCGAGTGACGTGTCAGACCAGATCTTCATAATGATCCTAAAACCTCAGCATCTCTTCATAGACGTTGATGAGATTTAGATCCTACCCTTTAAAAAGAGGGGGAGAGAGGGTAAGAAAAGCAAAGCTATTATCCTCTCTGGTGAAGGCATCTGAATAAACTGTTGCTTGCTCATGAATAGCTGGGGAATGGAATTCATGCAAGTTTATGCAGCTAATTTGTCAACTGTTCCAGAAAATATGCAAAAGGATGCTGCTAGAACTGTGTGTGGGGAAATACTCTGGCATTTAAAAAGAAAAAAAAAACCAACCCAACATCCTTAGACAACACCTGCTGGCATTTTCCACAAGGACAAGATATTTTGATATGCCTCTTACATGTCAGCAAATTCAATTTTTTTTTCCCTCTAACCCTAATCCCAGAGAAGAGTATTTACTTAATTTTTTTGTTGTTGTTGTTTTTGGGTAAAACAGACACATGCCACTGAAATTCTTTTGGTGTGTGTTAACAACACGTTGGGCCTGTGGGCTGCATTTCTTCTGGGGATATAGAGACGACCTTCTTTTCCTTTGAGTTTCCAACTGAGGTCGCCAGGAAAAAAAAAAAGAAGAAAATGAAAAAGCAGGCTTTTCGTTTTTGTCCTTCGGCAACCCTGATGTGGTTGCCGAGGCATTGCTTAGAAACACAAACATTACAGCACATATGGAAGTCTACTGTTGAGTGGAACCGAGTCCTAAAGCAACATGTTAAGTCGGAAAAATTTATGTTCATGCTAAAGCGGGAGTGTAGGAACGGGTTTCAGTGGAAGCAAGAGGAATGCATCGGGGATGGAAATGGTGTCCTGGTTTCAGTCAGGATAGAGTTAACTTCATTTGTAGCAGCTGATGGGATGCTGTGTTTGGGAGTTACAATGAAAGCAGTGCTGAGAACACCCTGATGTTCTTAGTTGCAGTCAGACAGTCAAGGACTTTCTCAGCTTCTTTGTATGTCTCTATTCATGAGAAAGGAGGGGCGAAGCCAGGACAGGTGACCCAGATGGGCCAAAGAGAGTATTCCATGCCAATTACATCCTGCCCAGGATAACGGGGGGCTGATGGGAGGAAGAAGAGGGGCGGTGGCGGGACACGTGCTTCTTGGGGGGACGGTCGGGTTCCGGGACAGCTCTGGGTGGTATGGCCTGAGCTGTGTGGGTCGGGGAGAAACTGCATTGGGGATCAAGAGTTTCATATTCTTTTGCTCTAAAGTCCTGTTAGCATTGGTATATTTTATCTTTCTGTTCTCTCAGTAAACTCTCCTTATCCCAACCCACGGGCCTCTTAGTTTCTTGGTTTTGGAGTTATTTGCCCCTTCCTTTTCCCTTCCCTTGTTTCCCCCCTTTTTCCCTCTTCCCCTGCTCTTTTACTTTAAGGAGCAGGCAGCTGCGTGGATCTCAGCCCACAGCCGGGGGAAACCACGACAAATGGCTTGCTCCCTTTGGATGCAAGTGCGGGAGTTCAGACCTACAGTCGGGGATGATTGCATGAGGAGGAAGTTGCTTTTATCAGTGAGAGGAACTCGGGCTTGCAGTGACTGCACTTCTCTGTGTGCACATGCATCTGTTTGTGAGGAAGCAGCTTTATTCCATACGCCCCTTTATGCACACCCTAAATGTAAACGAGATAGTCCCAGCCTTGCCAAGGGTGATGGAGGTACAAGTCCAAATTCTTGTTTTGCCAAGACAAGCCATTTGACTCTCTTCAGGGGACTTGATGATCTTACAGGTCTTTTCCAACCTTGTGATTCTGTGACTTATTGGGCTTGCTCATTTAGATTCCCTCTGTAATCAGAAAAAGAGAGATAAGTATGTCCAGGCAGTGATTCATCTTGACTGTTTTAGGATAGTCTGAATCATCTCTTGAAGATGCCGCCTTCTATTGATTCAAAAGAGAGCCTGGAAAACTCACTTAGACAAAATACTACATTAAAGCAAGTAAAGCCACGTGATGTTGCTCCTCATTTTGCACTCCAGTTCACAAAAAGTTCTTGGCATCTTGATTGCAAGACCAGTTCAATATCTAAATACCTTCTGAAAGCCCAGAACACCCCTAGTTCTGCATAAATACGTGCCTCAGTTTGTCATTTGTGAATTTGGACCTCCTTATCTGATGAAAACAATGTAAGTCTAAATAAGGAAGGCTGCAAATTTTTCATGGTTTTATAATATTTTAGAGAGAGCTTCTAACATTGTTGGGGGGGCAGGGGAGTGGGGGGAAGGAAAAAAAGAGGTACATAATTTTTATTGCTGCTTGTGTTCATGTGCCTGCAGTCTCAGGATTTGCTACTGAAGTACTTTTGCAGATATAATTTCCTTGAAAGTTACTGTTTACTTTTTTCCACCCCCAGAGATGTTGCCCATGTAAAGACTTCCTTGTTTTGGAGTCTAGGGCGACACTCTGGTTCTGGGCCCAGGGAAAGGTACCTGTCCTGCCCTTTACCTGGTTCGGTACCTAAAGCACCCATCACCACCACTGAGGGCAGGATAAAATGTAAAGCTTTGGCTGCTCCTCATCCCTACAGCATCATGTCCTCCCTATCAGTGGAGCTGAAAGCATGTAGTACCTAGGATACAAATGCCAGGTAGCCCGAGCCTGGGCTCAGCCCAAGACAGGGCAGCAGCGGGGAGCTTCTGGGGCAAAGGCAGGGGTTGTCTTGAGGGGACAGAAGAAGATATTTGGGGACCTAGCATGCAAATCCTTGGAATCCCAGTTTTATCAGCTTGCTTGCTCAGGCAATGGCTTGCTTCTAAAGTTTCTTATTGCTTCAGACCTACAGCTAATCCGCTAAGAAAGTCATTTCTGTTGCTCGTGGCTAATACCCCATCCTGCATTCAGAGTTGTATCAGAGCTGAATTGCTGCTTAGTCAGTGGCTGCTTTTCAGCCAAAGAAACATCAGGGATTCTGGTTTTTCTTTTTTTTCAATCCGGATGAATATTTAGATGTCATTTTCCATGTTCAGTTCGTTGACTTTGTTCAATTGAAAAAGCCACCTATTTATTTGAAAAATATTTTTGGAAGCCCGGAGATAACCACGTCGCTCCCATGGTTAAAATGTTTTATATAAAACTCGTTATTACCACAGATCAATGGGATACATACAGAATATGTTACAATGGGGCCTGTGTTAAGGATTTGTCAAGATTTCCATTATAAACCACTGTTTTCGAGGGTTTATAACTCGGTCATAAAAACTCATTCCAAGCTCAAACTTGGCAAACAAAATGTCAACCCAGGAGAGATTTTCTTTTACCAGATTTGCTTTAATGCTTTAAACTGATTTGTCTATTTTAAAATTATATGAGTGCCCTGTTTTATAGACTTTCTGTGTATACAGGGTGCGTGTGTGCAATGTGTGCTAATATAACACTCATACCAGGGAAGAAACAGTGTTAAAAGCACATTAGTGCAGCAAAGCAGAGCTCCAAAAACCCCCCAAGGTTAAAAAGAGGATTGGAGTTGCAATTTGTGGGATGCCAGCTTTGGGCTAAGTCTTCAACTGGTGACTTCAGTTGATTGGGTTGATCTACACCAGCTTCTGTACCTTCATGAAACAGCATAACACCTCCAGGCATCTGATAAGGCTGCTTTGCAAATCCTGACTCTAAGGTGTGTCAAGAGAGGATCTAGGACCATCTCAGGGGCATCTAGTGTGACAGAGAGGAGATGCTCAGCTGATCTCCCGTTCAGTGATCATGGCTGCTTTTGATGGTCAAGGGAGAGAAGTAGGTGTGATGGGTGCCAGTATTACATGATTGAAGCACAGGTCTCTGTCTCTTTCTTGGGGTGAAGGAGCCAAGGTCTGGCTGCTCATCACTTTTGAATACAAATGTTGTGTCCAACACCTAGATTTGACCTAGATGCCATGGCAGGTAGTCCAAATATTTATTCCCTGGTGCACTGGCTTTGGCTGTGGTAGATGAATACTGGTTCATCTCACAGACAGGCACTGAAGAGGCAGAAACACCTCCAACAGATGTTTTGGGCATGGTCTGAAGCCTTAAGCCCTGATGGAGCTGATTTCTGTGCCTTGACCACAAAGGAAGTCTTGAGTCACCATGCTCCAGGCTTGTGTGTCTCAGCTGAATGGCCAAAGGAGACAAATCTAAGCCTTGTCTCTTTGCAGTCCCAACCTTTAGATGTGGAGGGTCAGACCGGCTTCAATCTCTGGAGGGAGACACATGAATCTTGAGTCTGGCATCTTTCCCTGGTGCACTGTCTCCTTTTCCCCTGATAAGAAGGGGGTATTTGTCATCTTCATGTGTCACTAGGTTGTGTTACACTCTCCTCCCACAGCTCCCTCCTGGCTCTTGTGTAGGGCTTGGTGTTGAGTCCCTCTTGCTCATGGGTTTCCTTAATTGAGGGCAGAAGTAGGTTCCCTTTTCTGCCATAAATCCAGCGTACACACAAACACACTTGTAAGATATTTAGAAAAGCTCTACTCTGTGTATCTTAAATGTGTGTGTGTGGGGAGTAAAGAAAAGCAATAAAGAGCCAACATTATACCACATGTGTGAGCAAAGGGCTGTGGTTAACTCCCTTCAGATAGATTTCAACCAGGGCCCCTTTGTAACAGCCCCCAGAAGACTACTGAAAAGTCAGCATCCATAGCTTTAAATAGGTTCATTTAAAAAATAAATTGTATTAGGGCCTTTTCCTCCCCCTGCTGCAACCCAAATACACAAGTGGCACAACTAAAGAAAACTGCAGCTGGTTGCAGCTTGCACTGGGTAGCCAGTTTCTCCCAGTGCATGGGGAAGTCAGCAGAGCAGGTCTCCTGGGATCAAGGTGCTTGTGGGAGGATAGCCATGGATGTCCCTGCCTAGAGGCACAGGGAGAAATGATCAGTAATTTTGTGGTCAGTGAAAGGGAGAGAGATGCTGTTGAGTAGGTTGAATATATCTTGGCTGGGTATGGGATAAGTAAAGCCTTGACCTAAATAGGGGAGAGGGGAGTACTACACCCCCGGGCCCTTTTTCCTCCATACCCCACCTCACCTTCCCATCAGTTAGGAGGGATGACAAGCCCTCCCCTTCTCTGCCCTTCACACTGCTGGAGATGATGGGGTCCTTCGCTGCCTCTCCTGATGCACTTGTGCTGCATCCAGCTCTGTGTATCTCCCTGGCGTGCCAGCAGACGGCCGTGCCACAGCTTCGCGTGTTGCTGCAGCACACCCAGCTCCGAGCACACAGGAGATGAGGGGGCAATAATACGGATCAGATTGAGAATAAAGTTGACAGTTGGGCTGTGATTTTTTCCAAAGTGCTTTTGGGATGAAAAACGGTTTCTCTTTTTAAAAAGAAGTTAAGTTTGGCACCAAGGATGATGCTGTTTGCCTTGGCACCTTTTCCAGACCAGCAAGGCCAGGGTTGTTGATTTTTTTTTTTCCCCCCACTTGTCAAAAAAACCAAAACAAACCAGAGTAGAAACGACTGGTTTGGCTTTCACTTGGTGTGTTGTGAAAAACAAATAAACAAAACAATTATTTTTCTAAGTTTTTAATGGAAAAATCAAATTCCCATTCTTACCACAGTTGCTAATTAAGCAAGCGAAGAGGAGGACGCTATGCCCAGAGGCACGCAGCCTTTCCCTGTAGCTGGTCAGGCTGTTTCTGAGCACTACAAAATGTACCTTGAGTGTGTAGCCCCATCATTTTTCTTCGTCACTGATGCCAAAGAATTAAACTATTGGATCAGTAGAAGTGAGGTCTCATGTTTCTGTTGAGCTCAAAGTCAGAAATAGAACAACTTCACACAGAGCAATATAGCCACAGTGGATGGAGCTGGCTCGCTTTTTGGTGAATTTAAATGAGTTCTTAATGAAAAGGGGGATAAATTTTTCACACATTCCTCTGCATTAAAGAGGGGTCAGAGACTAGCATCAAGGTGAGCCTGAACTCAGGAAAGACACAAAGGGAATTCCTGAGCTGCCGACAGAAATGTCTCTCCAGCCTGCCAGGAGCCAAGAAGCTACTGCTGGAAAAACAGCAAGAAGGGTGGAAATCTGGGTCCAATGAAGGACCAGCAAGGCAAGCTGTGGAGTGGGGTCACAGGGGGGAAGATAAACAGCATCCCCCCCATCAGAGTAGTCAAGCTTATTACAGAGATGAGGCCTGTGGTGGCATGAATAGGTTGGGCCAGATGGCAGGAACCAGAGCTCCTGTCCCCCATCACCGAAATGTTGATGCTTTTGAGTACTGGCTGTCAGGATTTAGAAAAAAATGTGTGACCAAGTCCTCTGTGTCCAGTTTTGCTGCCTATAAAATGGGCTGTTACTCAAAGGGAATTACTGTGAGGGTTAGAAATGGGGGTGGATAGGGCAGCTTGTTTTTTCTGAGAACTAATTTTCATTTCTCGGTCTGATGGAAACTTTAAATGCCAATGCAATAGATTTTTTTTTTTCTTAATGTGATTTGTATAGTGCTTTTCTAACCTGTGGTGTTTCTCAGAGGTGTTACCAGGCAGGCTTAAGCAGCTATCTTGAAAAAAAATGCACTGGTTTGTGCAGCTTTATGCAGATGGGAAGACTGCAGGAGGGCTGGGGGCTGCTTGCTGCAGTGCTTACTCCTGGGGCACACATACCAGGAGGTGCTGGGCTGCCCCTGGGGATCTGACCCCACTGCAGCCACACCTGCAGTAACCAAATTCTTTGCTTCAAGGATGGTGCCCTCCCTTGGGTCATCTGGGGTTTCTCTGCTCCTCTCCAGGAGTAAAGGACCGAATTGGGATTTCACAGGTGGGCTGGAGCTGAAGCACTGCTGTCACCTGACCCGTGCAGACCTGGGTTAGATCCATGGCATGATGATATTGTCCCTTTCATGCAGCCTTGATGTTTCTCTGCTGGACCCGTGGTACCTCCAGCACCTCAGTTCAGGCCCCCTGCATGGGGTTGGGGGTAGCAGGGTACAGTGGGCTCCGGGGGGAATTGGTAGTGGGTACTGAGTAAAGAAACATCTCCAGGAATAGGGCCTGGGTTTGTTTTGCATCTCATTCCTAAATTAGGCATGTAATTATACTAGACTTTCCAGCATTAATAAGGGACAGGCATCTCCAGAGGGCAATTCAGACCTGAGCTGTCTGTAGTCCTCCCTTGGTGGTGGAAAGGGGCCCAGTGAGGTTCCTTGTGGTTGAGAGCCTCACATTTGGTGCGAAGTTTCTCAGTCTTGGGAAAGAAAACATGCTAAATCCTGCAGATATCCTCCATCGCTGATAGTGCTCAGGAGACTTACCTCCTCTGGGGTAGGCAACCCTCCTCTTTCCTCCCTGTCTTCTGGGGGAGAAGTTGGGAGTCTGTGGAGGTGAACAGTGCTGAGCTTCATTCCCTGTCTGAAGACCTGGTTCCTTTTCTATTATAACATTGTTTAAAAGGGGGGGTGGGGAGCAGTGGGGAGACAAGGAAAATATTTGTGTAAGAAAACTACACTTTAAAAGACAGCTTAAAACTGGGATTAATAAGTCTGCTTTTATGGAAGCATTTCTACATGTTGTAAAACATTTTTAAAAACATTGTAAAAACTACAGAGTTTCACGTTAAATATGGCTGATTTTCTTTATAGAGCTGACCTGCTTCCCAGAGGTGATGTATACACACCATATGACACAGGGGTTGCTAGGGTAGGCAGTGTTTTTACATTGATTACTGTAGTAAATAATAATGTAAAACCGTGTATAAGTAGGGAGTTCAATCCGGAGCTGCCCCTGGGGTCTGCAGTTCTTTACACGTGGGCCATTTTTCATCACTTGTGTGATTATTTTATTTTTTTGGAGGAAGAGGAAAAGGGAGGAGGGAATGTGCTGGGTTTGTTTTTTCTTTTTTTTTTTTTCCTTTTTTTTTTTTTTTTGTGTCTCAGAAGAACATCTCCTCTTGGGTCAGCTGTTGATCAGAGGCCAAAAATACTGGTTAACGCCACAGGGAATTTGTTCCATCGGCAATTGGCAGTGCAGGGGAAAATAAAAAGGAGCTGAGGTTCCCAGAGGTGACCAGAGAGGAGTGACCAGTCTGCTCTGGAGTTTAGAGACTGGGGGAGACATGAGAATATTATTCAAATATCCCAAAGGAGGGACAGCCAAGTGAATAGCCTCTGTTCCCTGCCTGATGTGAGTAACATACAGAGTGACAGGTTGAGGCTGTGCAAGGGCAGCATTGTATCCTCTGGAACAAAATTTAAGTGGCTGGGTGGTGAAGTGCTGGGAGCAGGCTTAGGGGTGTCTGTCTGTCTGCTCATGGGTGAGCCCTGCTGCTGGGATATGGCCATTGCTATGAGCAGCTCTGGACAGATTGAGATTTCAGCTCTCCTTTGATGGCAACACAATTAATCACTCCCTAAAAAAAAATAAATGCTGTGACCACATTGCCCTTAGACAGGCCCTGTCCCAGCCGGCGGAGGGTGGAGCAGAGACGAGGACCTTCCCAGCTGGTCTAATAGCCCCTGTCCCTGGTGAAATTATTGGCCACCACTTAGCACAATTTGTTTCATTTTGCAATTATTCTTCAGGGGAAGTTTTATAAGCTCCTGTAATAAGTCACTTCTGCTGGGATGTGGAGAGGAAGTGAACTGCATTAGAGGCAGACGCATTACCCCAGCCTCTCCTTGGTGCTGCATCGGGATCTTAACACACACTCCTGCTTTCTGTAGCCCTGCACACGTGTGTGGAAGGCTGTGTGGGTGTATATGTGCATGGATACAGGTATAGCCCCATAAATGGTTTTTTATGCATAGATAGGTGTGGCTGCTGAACATGGAAGCAGAGATCCTCAGGTTTGGGGGCTGAGGAGCACAAAGTATAGCTGACCTCTCTGGTGTTTCTGCAATGGAGAAATGTGCCGGGAGGAACCAGTTGTTTGCTGGTTCTCCTTGGCCATGTATGCACATAAAATACCAGTCTAGTAAACCTTTGGAGGTGTAGCCCTGATCCACGCATCATGCTACTATTCCTCCAGGCAGGACCGGAGGTGCTTAAGGGCAGGTGTTCGTGCTTCCAGATCCATAGCTACAGTTGAGCTCACGGTCTCAGGTCTGCATCCCTCCCCAAGGTGCTGTGCTGTGAGCTGGCTTTCCTGGGAAGGGCTTTTGGGTTATAGTGGTGGAGCTGGTCGATACTTTGTGGTCAGCGGTGCTCTGGGACTTTCCCGCACCGAGAGCAGCATCAGGCCTAGGCAGCTCCATGGGGGTGCCACGCAGAGACAGGCAGCTCACAGGCCGCAAACAACGCTCCGCACCGTTTCCACATGAGCAAAAACAACACGAGTGCACACACACACACACACTAAACATGTCACCCTATTTCCATGCAGACAAACACAATGAGCGCCTATATAACCACACATGCAGAGACGCACACGCGCTCCTCTTCCAGATTCCAGAGGGGCTGTGATTTTTAACTATCTAAATTAAAAGCAGATATGATCCTCCAGTGGGGAGCTGCTGGCAGCTTCCCCTCCTCTCTCTCCCCACCACCCCCTCCCCAAATTTTCTCTCCCAAATGTATTGAGGGAAAAATATACGTGGTTCTCCAAAGGGGCGAATGGTTTCTCAGCATGCAGCGAGGTTGGGGATGGGGTTGGGGGAGACAGGGAGGAAGAAAAGGGAATGAACAGAATTACTTTCTAGTGGCAGAAGAATAAACAGCTTAAGTTAATAAAGTTGAGGCTGAGAAGTATTTGGAGAGTGTGGAGGAAGTCAGGGATTAGGGAGAAAATAGGAGCCCAGCAGCAGGAAATAGTATGGCAGCACAGTGGACCTGAAGGGAGAGTGGACGGAGGACGAGGGGAGACCTGGCTGGTGTGATGGGAGCAAGGAAGGGGAGGCTGTGCAGCTCTAAATCACAGCCCTGCTGAAAGCAAGCTGCCTCGTGTTCATCAAAATCTGCCTCAGGAGCCAAAATCCCTCCTGAAAATGACCTATTTTTAGGAGTTGGTTTACCGATGGAGATGCCTTTGTTGTTCTGAGGTACATGCAGCAGAAATGAAACGGGGACGGGGGGAAGAGGAGAAAGGGGAGCTCTGGGACATAAGTGCAATGCCAGCCCTGCGGCGGGGGCACCAGGCTCCCCCAACCCACAGCCCCTGCCTGTACACACGCCCCATCCAGCAGCACAGCTACCCCAGCCAGCAGCCACGGGCAGCCCCTTTGAGTGACAGCCCCGGGCGCCGGGCGCATTGCTGACTTGATGACTTTTTGCAACTGTCAAAGAAGCTTAGCAGATAAGCACACAACAGTTTTTATTATTCCAAGAGGCAGAAGACTCGCCTTAGCGAGCGGTAACAAATACGGACATTCACGACCAGGATTAGAACAAACTGCACTGGTGGGCAAGGGCCAAAGGCAGCATGGAGCTGCAGTGTAACCCAAAACCTCTGCAGCTGTTTTCATTTTCCTCCCTTCAACACAGTCCCTGTGTGGTACTTCAGGGAGAATTATGAAAGTGGCGTGTAATTCAGAGAAGTAATGTATTTTTTTTTCCCTCCCCCCCCCCCCGCCCCTTCCCTTCTCTCTCTCTCTCTTTTCTTGGAGTAACGAAAATTGCTGCGGTAGATTGTTTTGGATTCAAGGGAAATATCGGACTCTGTTTTCCCTGGGTGAGCTAGATAACAATAGATTGGACCGGGCGCTGTGTTTGAAAGGCCCCGCTGCTCTTGCTGCCACTCTCCATCGCTCAGCAGCTCCTGCGTGGTGATGGATGGGCAGCAGAGCAGCATTTTCCTCCTCAATAGTTTAAATCTTATTTTTAGGGGGAAAAAAACTTAAAAAGGAAGAGAGGAACAGCTTAGAAATCCTGGGCATCGTGCACACGAACGCAGTGACTTCAGGGACTTTGGTAGCCTGAAAGAGATCGGCTGCTGTTGTTGCAGTACAGAGCCTGGTCTGTGTGAATCCCAGTGCCAGAGAGGGGGATTTATGTTCTCAACAGCGTTTTGATGGGAATTGTTTAAGAAGTGTGAGGCCACATCCTCTGCCGTATCCCGGTGATTCACACCAACTCAGAGGATGCTCTACCTACAGGGAGAAAAGCTGATTTTCCTTCTGGAGGACCAGTCCTCTCCTGATCCAACGCCCTTTGCTTTACTGGGATTAGGCCAGTGGGGAATCTGGCCCTCTCGTTTTTGAACAGAAGTGATGGCATTGTGATTCCTCTGTCTTGTGCAAATCACTGGCAGAGTTTTCCAAGATGTTATGCATTTGTTTATTAAAATGTCTTAATTTCGTGTGTACCAAAAATCAAAGAAAAATCCCTCCATTCAATCAACTAAAACATTTTCTTCAAAGCATTTTGATGCATTTTTCTTTCAATTTTCCTGCTTCAAAAAAAATATTTAGAGGATATTTTAAGCTAGAAGAAGATAGATATTATCTGTCAAAATATTCTGCTCCAGCATTACAAAAGATCTTCTTTAAAAAACAGTAGAACAAATACTGATTTTTTTTTATTCCTTTAATATTATTCTGTAAAAATAAAATACAAGCTAATACAGCAGCATTAAAAAACTTCACAAAATCAATTAAAAAAACCCCAAAACCAAAAGCCCTCTGTTCCTCCCCAAGAAATACTTCACCTCTAGTGAATATTAGGAAGAACTTCTGAAAAGCTTTATTCCTCATCTGAAATTGTTGGGATTGCTCGAAAACCTTAGATAGCTGTTGCATCTTGTTATCAAATTCTGTTGGCCTTTCCTTTAATGGGTTTCACATTTTTTTCCTTCAATGAGAAATTAACTCAGTGACTGGAAACACTTACGTGTGTACCCTGACACATCTGCACATGCCATAATAGACACATGAATTTAATGCTCAGTTGATTCAATGCGGGGAGTGGAATTTAGTGTCAAGTCAATTAAAATATCCTGTTCCCACCCACTTTTTTTCTCTCTCTCCTTCTCTCTCCTTCTCTCTCCTTCTCTCTCCTTCTCTCTCCTTCTCTCTCCTTCTCTCTCCTTCTCTCTCCTTCTCTCTCCTTCTCTCTCCTTCTCTCTCCTTCTCTCTCCTTCTCTCTCCTTCTCTCTCCTTCTCTCTCCTTCTCTCTCCTTCTCTCTCCTTCTCTCTCCTTCTCTCTCCTTCTCTCTCCTTCTCTCTCCTTCTCTCTCCTTCTCTCTCCTTCTCTCTCCTTCTCTCTCCTTCTCTCTCCTTCTCTCTCCTTCTCTCTCCTTCTCTCTCCTTCTCTCTCCTTCTCTCTCCTTCTCTCTCCTTCTCTCTCCTTCTCTCTCCTTCTCTCTCCTTCTCTCTCCTTCTCTCTCCTTCTCTCTCCTTCTCTCTCCTTCTCTCTCCTTCTCTCTCCTTCTCTCTCCTTCTCTCTCCTTCTCTCTCCTTCTCTCTCCTTCTCTCTCCTTCTCTCTCCTTCTCTCTCCTTCTCTCTCCTTCTCTCTCCTTCTCTCTCCTTCTCTCTCCTTCTCTCTCCTTCTCTCTCCTTCTCTCTCCTTCTCTCTCCTTCTCTCTCCTTCTCTCTCCTTCTCTCTCCTTCTCTCTCCTTCTCTCTCCTTCTCTCTCCTTCTCTCTCCTTCTCTCTCCTTCTCTCTCCTTCTCTCTCCTTCTCTCTCCTTCTCTCTCCTTCTCTCTCCTTCTCTCTCCTTCTCTCTCCTTCTCTCTCCTTCTCTCTCCTTCTCTCTCCTTCTCTCTCCTTCTCTCTCCTTCTCTCTCCTTCTCTCTCCTTCTCTCTCCTTCTCTCTCCTTCTCTCTCCTGTCTTTCCCCCTGCCTCCCCCCCATCCTCCACCCCCTGAAGTCTTTATCAGGATCGCTGCATGGGAGGTATGTGGTGTGGAAGTTGTGGGAGTCCTCGGCGTGCTCCGCTCATGACGTGGTGTTTGTGCAGCGCAGCAGTAAATGTACTCGTTCTGCTGCGGTAACCCGTATTAAAATTACCACAAGGCAAGGAGGCTGCGACAGAGCTCCGCCATGCCGCGGGAGAAGAGGAATAGGGATGACAAAAGGATGACCACATGTGATGGTCCTTGCGCTGTCCTGGATGGGTTTTGGCCGGGAAGCGGAGCAGCGAGCTTGGCTCTGTGTATGTGCATGCTTGCTGCAAGCCCCTGCTCCTTTCCCTGTGTAAATCTGGACGGCTACTGTAGCTAAACAAAAAAGCGTTATAAAACAAACTGTTACTAGCGGCAGATAAATACAGCGTAATAAAGATGAATGGTTAGGCAGCTGGGGTGTAGGAACACGCTTGCTTGCCATAGTGGTGTGAGATTTTTTTTCTAGAAGCTTGTCTCTGTAGGTCTGTTGCCACCCGGCCGGGGTTTTGTGTGGGGTTGGGGGGACTTTGGGATGGGGGCTGTGGATCTCTTGCTGTTGATACGCTGCCTGGCACTGGTCTGTGACTGGTAATAATGCAACATGCAGGATACACACATCCTGTATTTGCTGGTGATAAGGGGGTTTAATGCCAGGACTATAAGAAAGGCAACATAGCTGCTGCAGTGGTTTTAAAATCAGTTTTGGTTTCAATTTGGAAGAGTGGCAGAGCTGCTGCAACGTCCCCTTTAAGTCAGTGGATTTTCTTCTACTGATGTGTGTGAATTTTGGGTACAGAAATTTATTGTTAACATCTGCATCCAGTCCATCAGGAAAAACGTAGGGCAAAATCTAAATATCTTTATAAGTCAAATATATTTGGATGCTTGCATCGTGTTTTAACCAAGAGGATAAACAGTTGTGATGCTTGCTATTGTTTTAGTATTTTCTCCAGCGTAGGCAACCTTTGCAGAACAAAGCACTCTTTGTAAAACTAAGTCCTTCAGCATGTGAATACTTACACATGTCCTTCGTTGTTTAACTGGAGGCAGGAGGAGCTTAAACCTCGGAGATAAGCATGTATGCGAGTCTCTGCAGAACCGGACGTGATCCTGTGTGTGCCAGCACAGTGATCCCAGCACACCAAACTGTGTCTGGTTCACGTTTGGGGCCAGTCCTGACGTATAATTCATACACGACATTTTATTAACTGGCAAATTTCCCCCCCTTAGCCGACCCCCGCAAGTTCTCTAGACTGTAAGGAAGGAATTTGTTGTGCGGTGGCCTCTTTCCCCTCTCCTTGCCCATTTTTTTATGACTGAGGAAGCCCTTTTATTGTATGTGAAATAAAGGCTTGATGTGGTCTGCCATATTTTAATTTACCATGGTATTAAATACAAAATGTATCCGCTTACAGAAGGTGGGCCGTGGGTTGTGGTCTGGGGTTGATCCAGCGCCTGTTGTGACTGGGTGCACTGTTGAGACTTCTCTCTTGGGGTAGGAGGGGTAGGAGCTTCTCCAAGGTCAAGGTAGAAATAAGCAGGGTGAAAATGGGAGAGCCCTTACTCATCCCCCATTGTGATGTTTATCGTCCCTATAATTTTCCTTCTCCTGTGCAGTTGCTGCCATGTGGTGCTGTAGGATTTATGTTGTTCTCCAGGACTGAGGGTGAGAAAGTGACCCTGGGTACCAGCAACAATTCAAACTGCCGGGTCAAATTCTGCTCTTCCAGTAGAATAAAGAGCATAAAGCCAAATCAACTGCAGTGGTGGGGGGTGTGTGTGTGTGGGAGATGATGACACAGATGACTTGCAAGGAGACAGCACAAGCGGCCTTTTGCTAATAAATAAACCTGTAGTTCCTCTGAGAGGGGGACATGAGCAGCTGGATGCTTGTGTAGGGTTTGTGAAGACACCCTCTCTTTTCCATGCAGTGCTGTTGTGCCTCTGTGTCTCGGTTTCTCATTTGCTAAATGTTGTGGGCTTGCGGCACAGCACTAACGAAAATCGGATGAAGGGGTCTGGAGAGCCTGAGTGCTGATGGGTCTGTCTCCATAAAGTGCTATAAATAATGTTTGGGGCTTTGAATACAAAGATCTCTGACTCCAGAAAGCCGAATAAAAGACATGAAAGCATCTGAAAAGCACAATACTGAGACTCTTGGTTTTGAATGATCTTCCTTAGTGCTGATCCATTGTCATGTCCATCCCTTTCTCACTGTGCTTCGACAGCAGCAGAGGTGGTGCAGCTGCCTTTTCTGGGAAAATAAGTTGTTTTAATGAAGACAGATTGGGGTTGTTTCTGCTACTGTCATTGCTGGAGTCCGATTCTGCTTTCTGGAAGGAGAAAGCAAAACCAAGTCCCAAAGACAAGAACATATGGAAAGGAGAGAGGAAAGAAAAAAAAGCAAAGCTAGAAAACAGCTTCTGGAGCTGAGTCACTGCGAGGCCTCCATGCCGGAGGGGCAGCACCCTGCCTTATCAGCGCCAGGCGAGCTCCGCCACGAGCAGGCTATTTAAGGCATTGCTTCTTGATGCCTTTTTGGTCACAGGCTCACAGAAATACAGCTACATAAATAAATGCAAGAAGTAATGTAGCCTTGGCTGGTTAGATCAGAATTTTTTTAAAAAATATGTAACAGGCTAAAGAGGGAGGGGGAAGAAATAAATTCTAGAAGGAACGGAAGAAATGGGAATTGAGGCAGCACCTGACATGAGCCCAGAGCTGATGGAAGAGAAATTATTATCTGGTCCTTTCTGGGGTGGGTCAGAGCAGTTGTCAGGAGGAGATCCCAGGAGAAGATTTTAGAAGGCTGTAGTGCTTGCTCTGAGCAGACCGAGGGGTTGTCTTCTTGTCACTGTTGAGTGATGGGCTATGTAAAGGGAAGGGTAAGCAAAGCAGGCCCTTTACATTGTCCTTAATGTAATCTTGGTTATGTTTATTTTTATCCAGCTCTGAAAATTTATTCCAGAATAAGAGAATCCCACTCCAAAGTTTACATTGACATAAGCATTCTGAAGTCCACAGTCATGATTTTCATTAAGTTTCTATGTGTGAACAATCTTAAAAATAGATATTCTGGCAAAAAACATTAATAACTGTAAAAAACCTCCAAACCCTCAAATGTCTTGTCTGAGCAATACAAGTTTAGCAGTAAACCATTGCTTTGTCATTTAAAAATGTGTTTCAAGCATTGGAGGCAGTCTCCTCTCTCTGCCCAGGGAAAGTGCTCCAAAACTTTCACCAAGATGTTGAGATAAATAGAGAGTGCTGGGGCCATCTCCTCTTTGCTGAAATACTTTGAAGCAACAATCAGGTGAAAGAAGATCAAGAGTTGATGGGAAATAATTAGAAGCTGTTAAGCTGTTACCTGGGCTCATGGATGCTTTGCTGTTCATGTCATTTCACTTTGGAAGGTCAGACTCACCAAAATAATTGCAAGCCAATCTCAGGGGCAATTATTGCTGTAACAAAATATCAGGCCTGCAATTTTCTTCATGGAGCGAAAGAAAAAAAATATAATTTTGACTTTTTGCTGGTAACAGCATTTAATGGCACACAGGCAGATTTTGAGGCAGTTTCTCTCTCACCCTCTGGTCTTTCCCCCATTTCACAGGCTATGAGGTCTCCCCAGGACTTGGCCTCAGCTGGTTGAGGTCCATGACAGGGGCCAGCCCAGAAATGTAATGGCTCCATCTGTGAACTGAAGCGAGCCTCTTGCTCTTCACAGATCAGATGGTCCAAATACCCACCTAGGTGAAGGTCTAAAAGTCTATCATCTGTGTTTTCTGTTCTTGCTGCTGGAGGTTGGTCCACCTGTGGCTTGAGCTTCCTCAGGTGGGAGTAGGTGCTGGTGAGGGCAGTGCCAGCTGGGGAGCAAAGCACCATCTTGGACTGTGAAGTGGCATCAGAACTCACTTTTTCAGAAGCAGCTGGTGGAGGTTGGGCTGAAATTGTGCACGGGGGTTGAGATGCCCTTGTTCCTCCTCCTTTAGCCCCTGGTGCCCCATCCTGAGTGTCTTGTTTGGGGCCAGCCCAAGGATGGGGGTGGCCTGTGCCCCAGAAGTGATGTGGGGTTGTGAAGAATGAGCTCAGGACATGAGAACAATCACACCATCCATGGCACTATTGTTGAATCATGTCACCCACATCACAGGGAACGCTTTAAAAGCTGAGTATTGGCTGTGCATGTGCAGGAGCTGTTTCTAAAACATAAATAGCATGACTGTTAACTGAGGCTTTTCCTTTTTTTGTTGTTGTTGCTCAAAGACAGTTCATATTATGTACTCAATGTTTTTCAAATTAAACCATTATTTATCCAGAGGTAGCCAAAAGTGTAGCCAGAAAACCACCTCTGATTATTTTTGACCTCTCTAAGGCTAATAATCTGCTAAAATGTCTTTAAACCATCTTAAAGAAAACAGAAACACCACTGCTGACAACTCACATACCTACTTTTTAAGGCAGTGTTATTTTAAATGGCTGCCTTTATAAACCTCTAAAGACAGGTTTGTAATAGAAATGCTGACAGATCCTTAACACTCCATCCCATAATAACAAAGTTTTGAGAAAGAATGGTGGCTGTGGACACCACCGCCCCCTTACAACGCTGGGAATTTCTTTATCCATTATCGATTTAACCTTGCCTGGCCAGAAAACTGGTTTTCCTCTGAATTCGGAGCGAGCACCAAATCAAGACAGCAGGAACCAGACGTCGTTATGGGGTGGTCAGGAAGCTCTGCTCTGCCTCCAATGTGGGCTGGCCCCACCAGCCTCTAGTGCATGCTTAACCCATGCCTGCTGCCTGGAGAGGAGTGCTTAAAGTGGAGGAGGTCTCCAGAAAGGAGGAACCAGGCAGAGTTTTGCCTTCTACATCCCTATTGCAAAAAATAGGGATGTAGAAGTAACACTTGAAGTGCTAGGCGGGTGTTTCCAGGGGGTCTGCTCAGGATGGACTGCATTCCCAGCCGGTGGACATCAACCTCTGTGGCCTTCTGCCAGCCTATACCCTGTCACAGGGCATTCAGAGAAAGGTATTAAGTAGGCAAAACTGCAGCATTTACCAGGGACGGGTGGCTTTTCAGCCTCACTACCCACATAAGAAGCTCCTTCCATGCATCCGGGTGGATATCTTTTTCCTGCTCTCTTGGCCTGTAAAACTCCCTGAAGGGGAAGAAATGCTAAATGAGATTTATGTCCTCAGACAGCAACGTGATAATTTGTGCTGTGCAGTGGAGAAGGGGATGCTGCCATATCATCATTAAATTAAGATGTGCAGGCCAGATGTGAAATCCTGATAGCGCTTTATAGGCCAGCGCGGCTCAGCTCGCGCTCAGCTTCACAGGCAGCGCGGGGAGAGCTGCGCGAGCCGCAGCCAGCACAAAATGTCTCTGTGTCCTCGAGTCATTATCTTGCTCTGATCACGGGTGTATTTGATCTTTGCACCCTGTGATCTTGCCCTCTCACTCATCCAGGCCTCCCATAAAGGGCACCCGTGTGCTGTGGGAAGTCCG
Organism: Hypotaenidia okinawae; assembly: GCA_027925045.1. Classification (NCBI taxonomy): domain Eukaryota; kingdom Metazoa; phylum Chordata; class Aves; order Gruiformes; family Rallidae; genus Hypotaenidia; species Hypotaenidia okinawae. The sequence goes on from BSDF01000009.1 coordinate 24,891,377, forward strand.
GGCTGCTTGGAGACACGGATGTTGTGTTTTTGTCCATCCCACCACTGTCAGGCTCTGTTTGCAAGGGCGTTCCTTGGGGAAGAGGGTTTTTTTTTTCCTTAACATTATTTTTCTTTCATTTTATATTTAAATCTGGTTGTCTGGTTCCGCCTCTTTTTCCTCAACTGAATTTCCAGCTGCTTTGGTGTTGGACTTTCAGTGTCATAAAGAGTAAAGGCAGCGGCTCAGGACATGCAGGCAGATAGCTTCACAGCCCTTGAGGATTGCTGCATCAGCCTCCAAATTTTTGATGCATCAGGAGGGAGGTCTAGGTACTTGTAGCTCAACACCTTTTCTATGTAAAATCCCAGGAAAAGGGGCAAAATTTCACAGACAGCAGCAAACCCCTGGACTGCTTCTCCAGCAGCGTGCCCAGGTCATGGCATCTTCTGGGAACCAGCCCTTCCCATTTCACCCAGCCCTGCAGTCTGGGGTGTTTCCAAGGAGGACCTTTCACTCTAGCCTGGGTTTTGATGTGCAGTACACATCAGGACAGATCAAATGCCTTCAAAACTGGATATTTTTGTTTTGCTTTTGAATATCGTAGCCTCAGCTTTGCCCTCACGTTTTCCCATGAAGTGTAAAGCAGCCCCAAAGGTTGCAAACAAGCCCTTGGCTTCATTTGTTTGGGGCTTTAAAATTAAGGGAGATGCAAAAGGTAATGAATTAACTCCTAAAAAAAAGTAAAATATATATATCTAAATGTATATATATATATAAAAGAGAGAGAAAAGGGGACTAAGACATTAGAAGAGTTAGTTCAGATATTAACTTGCATTATTCTCCTACCTGCAAGGAAATCACAGCTTCGTCAGACCTGCTCATAAAACATTGGGCCAAACTGGGAGCAGATCAGCACACCAACAGTGTTTAAATGCAAGTTTTTCCTTTGCCATAACCCTTTAAGCACCAAAGAGCAGGGAACTGCTTTCAGCTTGTTTTTCTGTAAACAGTGTCAGCATCACGGTCACTGCTGTGTGGTGCCAAGCTATAATTTTAAGGGTCTTGTTTATAATTTTTGCAAAGTTTGCAGCAGCAGGGCTGTATTTTTGACTGTGTCTTTGGTTTGGCTCACCACATTCAGCCAGCTGGGATCACTGTGTATGTGTGTGTGGTCAAATTTACTGTGAACCGATTAGGATATTAAACAAAATGAAACAAACATGTAAATCTTAAAAAACATCTTGGAGTTGAGGTTTGCTTCTATAGAAAGAATACAGATGGAAAAAGTAATGTAAAATTAAAGACATTCCTAATGGCAGGCTTTTTTTTTTTTTTTGCCACTATTTTATTTTCAGGGAAGACGTATACAAGCAAAATAATTAAAAAAAAAAAAAAGAAATTACAGGGCTTTTAAATAGAAAACATCCTGTTTCTCTAAAGAAAATGTTGCACGGTAGAAAAGCTTCTTTTGATTAATTATATCACTATATATATATATTTGTGTTCTCCAGCATGTGATTGAACATATTTAGGCAGGCAGAGAAAGAGAAGAAAGCTTTTATTTGTCTTTTTATTTTTTTTTACATCTTTTTGTCACCAAAATTCATCAGCTCCATCTTAGCTGGCCAAGAGCAAAAGCACCCTGTAGATTTCAGTAGACTGACAGCAATCTGATATCATCTAATCTAATCGATCTGTGGATGAGAAAAGCTTTTCTTTTCATGCCAGTTTGTTTGCTTAGCAAAAATGCGACTTTAAGAGTGGCAGAGACCACCAGGAATAAAGGAAATATCATTGGAAAGTCAAGTCCAGTTTTCTCTTGCTTTTTTTTTGTGTGGCCTGTTAATGATTCAGATTTAATGAAAGGACTGGAGTTTTAGTAGGACAGCTTTATCAGAACATTAATTATTTGTGACTCCTGGTGCTCTGCAGAGGACAAATCTTCTGCCTGGCAAAACCCCCTCAAATGTCTGGCTTTATTCTCCTTCTGAAAAAGAAGTCTTCAACTTTTAAATTTTTCACCAGAGGAGGTCTCTAAATCTGTTTTGATGTAATTGCTAGTTTTAGCTTATTTTAAGCTTTGCTTTTTAAAAAAAGAGAGAATTACAATGTGGGAGGTTTTGATTTAATTTTTGTTTTAAAATTATTTGGTATATTGAATATTATCTAAGGATTAGATTTGTTTAAAAAGGAGAAATGGATTTTTTCCCAAAAGAAAAATTAAAGCATTAATTAAAAATTGCTGAAATGAAGGTTCTTAATTTTCTCAGAACTTTTATTGTTTTGGCTGCTTCATCATAAAATTCCAGTTAGGTTTGGTAGCAGGAAGAGACTCTTTTCCCTGAAGTTCCTATATCTGTGGATTAAGATTTTCTGGATGAAGGTTGAACCTTCTTTCTTCTGTAGCATCTTTTCCTCTGTCTGCTGTGCCCCTCTGGGATCTCAAATTTCTTCCAAGATGTGGCTTTTCAAAGCAAGCCAGTGCTTTCTCTTTTCCCTTGGCACTTTTCTGGGATGTGGATTTTTCCCAGTTATATATTGAGAAATTTCTGCCTCAGCTCAGCTCTGCCAGATCTCCATCAGTGCTGTTTGAAAGCTTACTGTATCATTTGTAAAATATGTTTCTTGGGGTTTTTAAATTAAATGTTTTGGCCTAGAAGTACTTATGATGAGCTCAGAAGACAAGTCTGTCTTGTCTCCTATTCTTCATTTCATCTTACATGGAAAGCCTTCCCTTACTTGTTGCCACCAATTAAAAGTGGAGGCGCCTTCATTAATATGAAGATATGATAGAATTAGAAAAGACTGAACTGTTTTTTCATATATCAAATAACACATTCAAAAATTTTCTTCTTTATTATTATTATTTTTTTTTTAGGAAAAGGAAAAGATTAAATTTCTTCATTTTTAACCATTGTTAATTTTGGATCCCAAAGACGCCTGTAAGAGAAGTGCAGAAAATAGATATTAAATTTCATCTTACTGGATATGGGCTTGTTTATATGAGTTAGCTTCTGCAAATCCTTTGAAGAGACTCTACAGATCTCCAGCTTCTAATCTCGCTCCTTTTATGTTCTTGCTGTGTATTATCTTATATAGGTGGTTTTGGTCAAAAGGTCAACAGTTCTGAGAAACATGTTACTAAACAAATTGACCTGGATTTGCATTTTCTGGTGAACTAAAACATGCAGCTCAAATTTTTATTGCAATTTTGATGCAGTTTTTTTTAATAGGGACACTTAAAAAAAAAAAAAAGGGTGAATATAAAATTCCCCTTGCTATTTTAGTCTGATGGAAAATAGCCTGGTGTGTCAAATATGTGTGTGAATTCTCTTTGAGTTATCTTGGACCCCGTACCCAGCCTTTGGTGGTTCTTTTGCCTTTCTCATTTTCTTTAAAAAAATATTTTAACACCTGACATTTCAGATGCTTAGCCACTGAGACAGTGGTACCTTTTGAACTTCTTGATATCCTAGATGGAGGGAATTCCTTGAATTTCTTTAGTCTTCAAGTCATTTTGTTGCTACTATCTGTCCATTTCAGAAAGATCTGAGGTCTCTGCTATAGCATGGAGTACAGGGAAAGGAAAGAAGTTAAAGCTGGGCTTGAAGCATGCTGATGCCTTACTAGGTCTGAATCCCGTTTTCACTCTGGTATTGATCCAGCCTCATTTCCATAATATCCATTTCACAGATGCTTTTTCATGGGGGATGTTTTGAATATGAATATTCACACACGTATGCAGTCTGCAGGTACCCTTGTGAGTGAAAAAGTCAGAGTGGCATGATATAGAGAAAGGACTGTGTTTTCTTCTGGAGAAAATTAGCTCCCCCTTTCTTCAGCATCGTATATGAATTCTGCAATCCTGTGACAATTTGGGAGTTATTTAAAGCAGTCTCACTCAATTATTTGGTTTTGTTTTCTTTCCCCCTTCCTCGTAGTGCCTGTGCTGCTTTGTTCTCTGAGAACCAATTGCCCTGCAGTGGCTTTTTTGTGAAAAATCAAACACAGGCTTTAATGGGAAAAAAAATGATAAACCGTATTTTAACAACCGAGGGAATCTCCTGGGGAACCCAATCTCCTGAAATTTCTAGGATGAACTGATCAGGATACATCTGTACAAGTATCCATCCATCTCTCCAATGAGTTGCGCCCCCAGGGAAGTCTCAAGGAGCGTGCAGAGTGTACTGTGTGAGCTGTTTTTACCAGAACCTGAAGCCTAGTGATGCTAGTCCGGGGTTTTGTTACAAACTCTAGCACAGGTCAGCCGTTGCTGACAAGTGGATTAATATATCCTTGGTCAGTGTTAGGATTTTTCATGGGAATGCAACAAGTGGAGCTCTAATGGCTGTGTGTGGAGTTGGTGCAAGGCGTGAGGAGCCAGGCTATCATGTCTAAAATCGGCTTTTATATTTTAGACTTGTTGGAAGCTAAAATTTATGATGACATCCTGGGTGATTTGGGGCCGTGAAAATCTTATTTTGCTGTTTATCCTCTGTCCTCCATTGTTCTTCTCCAATGGCCAGGTTTGTGATGTGTGAATACCCCAGTTTTGTGCTGTTCTGTCACAGGTTCCTCACTTACCAGGTCTGCTCTGGGAGAGGGATTTAAAAATAAGACCTCTGAAATCATCAGCATCAGGAGTTTGGGTTTTCCCCCCTGGAATAAACTAAGTGCTGTTTTTACTCTGGTTATGTTTATCAACAATGTATTTGGCATTCACCATTAAATATTCAGTGTTTAACAGACCTACCACTGCCACGGGACTGGAGTTGGAGTTAAATACTTGAAGGCTTTCTAATGAAATATATTAGATATCTAAACAATAATGCAATACTAGTAATTACATGCAGAGATGAGATGTTTCAGTCATTTAGATCTAGGTCTAAGATGATAATTTATCTTATTTTGCTGTTTATCCTCTGTCCTCCCATGTTCCAAATTTGTGTTCCTGCAGAAGATAATCCTTTGCAGACCTAAATATACATAACTGCCTATGTATTTACCCCTAGAGAGATTAGCCTGTCTTTAGTCTTGAGGAGATCTCTGTTTCCTCTTTCTCTCCCCAGCTATCCATTCAGATAGATGGGCGTGGAAGAACTTAAAATGAGTTTATTGTTCTTCAGGAGTACTGAGACTTGTGGAAAACACTCCTTGTATTAAAAAATAGTGTTTCTCTCAGCTGTTCATGTTATAAGCCTATGAAAATCTGCATCAGGCTATTTCAGGGAATAGCATAATGGATGAGCCAACACAGAGACTACAAATTCCCTCTTCTGCAAATCCACACTCAGTCTTGTGTGGTGTTGGTCAGATCCAGGGTGTATTTGGTCCACATATATTAAAAATTTTATTAAAAAGAGCAGCAGTAGGTAATAACAATAACAGAAATGAGACGGCACCTCTGCTTTCCCAGTTACCTCATCACACGTTTAATCCAGGAGGATGCCGTGTCATTCTCTCCTGCAGTACAGAAGCAAAGCACATCCTCAGCAAAGGAAAATGCATACTGAAAATATCTATTTCACTGTTCTACTTTGAACCTTGTGACCCTGCCATGTACCAGACTCACGTGGCCTCCATTATCTCCTTCTCCTCTCCCCATTGTTCTCTTACAATCTGAGATGGTACACACAGCATGGGTTGATGCTGTTCACTGCGTGACATAATTTAGGTTAATCAGCATCAGTTACACCATCTGGAAAGGGAATAGCTTCTTAATACTGCGTCACTGGAGGTCTCAGCTCTCTGCCTAAAGTGGTCTTCCTTCAATGAGGTCTACTGGTGACCTAGCAAGCGTCTAGCAGGAAGCTGGTAGTCATGCTTCAGGGGTGGTTTTGTGGGCTTAGAAAAGCCAGAGAGCCACTTTGAGGGGCCAAAGAGCCACTTTCCCAAACCAGTGACCATCCTCCCCTCCTTTTCCTACTCCCCTTGCAGAATTTGTTTGACAGTGTTTGTGTCACTTCATTTCATTAGTGGATTGGTACGGAAAGTTTATAAGAGCAATAAAAGCAAACAGATTATTACTTTCAGGCAGAACAGGTTTTTAAGTGATTTAAGTGTGGAGGGATCCAGGCCCTGGCTCATGGACGTTATGCAGATGCTAGAATCATTATCGCCATGTAAAAATATATCTGTGAGTTTCCACATTTGCATTTCCTCACTGCAGTGTGCTGTGGGCAGTGATGCTGTTTTCCACCGATGAGGCAGCCTGGCAGCTGTTTCATCCCACCCCCCACACCCCCAAGTCCTTTCCATGGCTCATTCTGCTGACTCCTGACCTGTGCTGGGTGTCTGCAGGATGCCAGGCTGGCCTTTCCTCTTATGCTCTGCCCTCGATTCATCACACTGCCGAGGATTGAGTTGTCCCCACTGAAATAAACCTCACTCACCTGTGTTTTCCTCTCCTTATCTTCATGGTGGTTTCTTAGTAGTGCTGCTTAACCAATAGACTAAATTGAAGAGAAGCGTGCAGGGCAAGTGGTGGTGCCATCGCTAGTCGTGGCTATTGTGGTGTGAAGATGGCACATGGAGAGGACAGGGTTGCTCTGCCCCAGTTCGAGGGGACTGGAGGACTGATGAAGCTTTGAATAATTGTTTGGAAGATGATGATATTTAATTACTTAGGATTGCTTTTGGGGGGAGGGGAGTATTAAAAATATTCTGGCGTTTTTCTCTCTTTTCCCTTCATTCTATTTCTAAGACTACACAGGAGATGGGAGAAGAAAAAACTTTCCCAGACTTCTCCTATCCTCTGTTGTGGGGTTTTTTTTCCTCCAAAAAGTAAAGAAAGAAAAGAAAAAACAATATTAAGAGAGGGAAGGGGTATTCAGAGAACAAAAAATTGGGATGAGAAATTGAAGCACTTTAGTAGCGTCGCTAGAACAGTAACATTAAATTGTCTCTGCAGCGTCCTTTAGCTCTGGTGTCATAATTCTGGTATGAGACAAAAGGTGCAACTGCAGCCAGTGGAATTCCTTTTCTGTAGTTAAGATCACTCTTAAGTTCAGTTTTCAATAATGTCACTCCTGTTTTACCCATAAAGTAATATACACTGTTAGGCTTGTAAGACACTCGGGTCAAGAGCAAGCTGGTGGTGCCCCTGAGGAGCTGATATGTGTTACAACTGTTTTGAATTGGAAAGGATGACAGTACTTTAAAAACCTTTTGTAAAAAAAAAAAAAAATCAGATGCAGTATTTCTCCGTGTGAGTTTAATAACTTGGAAAACTCATATTTTTCAGTGCTGTAGTGATTCCTGTCCGTAGCCTGTCAAATCTATGGTTTAAAATATGGAAATAAATAGAATTTACCTCTTTAAAGATAGAAACAATGCCTGGACAGGAATTCTTACGTTGTGACTTTAAAGATGGTTTTAATTACCTGGACAAACAGCCATTTGAAAGTAGCCGGTTTATCACCTAACAGTATCATTGAGGAAAATGTCACACATCTGCAGAGTCACTGGTGAAACATCTTGCTAAGCGAAGACTTGAGATTTACACTCCTGCATGACTTGCAGGGGCATTTTTCTGTGAAGACATGTAAAGAAAAACAAGAGTAATGTCACACACATCTGTGGCAGATGTATGATATACCTCTCTGTCACACCTAAAATAGTATCTTAGGAGTTACTAAAATCAGATCAACTCTTATTTTTCATTTACCAATCCTGTATTTCATTGAACAGAAGCTTTCTGTTAAACTGAAACAGATGATGTTTTAAACTAATACTAATTGATTCCATTCCTGGAGTTCACAGTGGTAGCAAGTAAAATAGCTCCCTGACCTTGCCGGTAAATTCAGATTTCAGACTGCGCAGTGCATTTTGGCTTCTCTTTTCCTTTTGCGATGTCCACACAAGCCTGTGTTGGCTCCCAGGATCGCTCGCTGGAACACCGTGCTGCTTAAAGCAGAGCAGCTTGGCCCGGGATGCAGGAGGTGCAGGTCAGGTTCTCAGCCCCACTGGGGAGTCCTTAGGGGAGTTACTTCATCAGTGGTGGAGTTCCCCCTTGGTGCTGTAAGGATAAATATTCACTGCCTCCTATAAAGGTAGAATTAAATCCGCCAGTGATTATGAGGGGCTTTGTTACAGCGAGGTCTGTATAAGAGTCACCTCGTATATCTCATTAATAACGGAGGTTCCCCATTTTACAAGGAAAGGAATCAGGTGCTATTTCTTCCTTTCCCTGCTTCTGCCCTGCGGTTGAGAGTCCAAGGAATACTACTCAAATCCTCTCAAAAGTGTAAGTTTTGGGGTTGCTTGCCTTGGTCTGCAGAGAAGACCTATAATTCTTTCAGCCAATCATGTCATAAAAATGTGAACGATGATGCTGGGAACAAAATCTCCTTGTGTTATCAAGGTAGGAAAGTCAAACTGTTCATGCTGAGAGCAAGCGCTTCACTCTCTCTAGGTGCTACACATTTATGATGCAGTCTTTGAATCAGCGTCCCCCCAAAAGTCACTATGCTGGTGTGTGGGATGGGCAGAGTTTTGCTGACCCCTCATTCCCAGTTTGGCTGTGCAGAAACGGGGGACCAGCCCCTTCCCTCTGCAGTGTGTTTAGGATGTTGCTGGGCCACCTTGTAATGAACAGGTCCTCTTTTAGGAGAAGCTAGTGATGATCTGGGACCGCAGGAGCCAATACAGGACTTCACACCACAGAAGCTGGTGGTTTTCCAGGAGCTGTCTGCCTGTCCGTGTATCCCTGAATCCATCCATTTACATCTGAACTGGTAGTAGCATGTCTGCCTTCTGTTGCATGCCACATGCATTTGAAGCTGTTGATATGTCCAGCTCTCCAAGCAGGGCTCTTTAATGGAAATGCTGACAGCTTACTAGGAGCTGTGATGTCAAAACACATGTCTCCAGAACTGTGCTGGGTATTTTTATTTTTTTTTAACTATGTAGATTGAAACAGTTAAATGCTGCAATCAAGCACCATTGGCTATTTGTGGCAAATACAAAGTAGATCTTAGTCAAGGAGATCTCTTTGAAAAGGCTTGTTTTCATTACTGTTACAAATGAATCCCCAAATTATTCTTCACTCTAAAAGGGGGCAAAATCATCTTTCCTTTGTGTCCCCAGCTTCACTTCCATAAACACTTTTTAACTTGCTCTAGGATCTTCTCAAATGGATTTCTACATTGAAGACTGAAGGTTTCAATTAGTGATGTTCAATGAAAGAACAAAAAAGCCTGGCCTTTATTTAAGACAGGTTTGACTGACTTTCCCAGAGGACTGAACGGGCTATTCCATCCCTGTGGGTCCACAGGAGCGGAATGTTTTTGGGCAAGGCTTGGAGGGGAGCACCATGGGGATCAGGCAAAAAAGCACCGGGTTATGCTGTCACAGCACAGAGCTGCTTGTTTTTGTGCCACCCAACACAAACCCCAGCACCCAGAGACCTCCGTTAGCCTCATGGCTGCCCAAGCTCCCACCAGAGTGAAGGGGTGGCCTTTCTGCTGGGTAATGAGAGAGCTTGGGTGATTACAGCCCCACCAGCCGTGTCCACAGCTGGGTGGCACAAATCCTATTGAAAGTGTCCTAATTATGTTATAATGTTACAGGCAATTAACTTCCCCTTTTCCACATGCAGAGATTTCATTGACGAGCCATTTCTATTTCTTTGATGCTCCCTTGGTGTTTGCTTTTGTTCTCTTTCCAGGATGGGGCCCAGATCAAGCCCTTTGGTATTAAATACGTCTGGCTAGAAAGTCCCCAAATGGAGCAAAACAGTCTTGATCAGTGGAAAGTTTTTGACATGGAGCTGAATTTTACAGTGTGCATGTGTGCCTGAAGTGCTTCTTCTGTGCAATGTTCAAATAGAGGGTTCATTTCACTTTAAGATCATAAAAAATGGAGTTATTTAATAGGACCCTTGGTTGGGTAATTACGAAGCAAAGGAAACGCAGACAATCCGCCCAGGGGGTGTGTGTGTTTTTTCTTCAGTGGTGTTAAATACTATTTGGATTATTCACTGAATAAACATTAAATAATGTAATTTAGAAACCAGGTCCCATTAGGGATTTAAATGCGTAGTCTGTCACTGGTAAAGGATTAAGATATTAGTGTATTAATGCAGTATCAAAAGCTGTGGATTCCTTCTGTGTTGCTTAAGTGCTTTCTGATCAAACATGTCCGAGTAGTGTGGGGTTTTTTTCTTTCTTAATTGCTTGTTTCATGCTGTAATGAGAGAGATGGATACGGCACAGTGCTTTAGTTTGCCTGCTTAGCCTGAAACACTACAAAACAGAGCCTGCAGGTCCAACCGCCATAGTGTGGGGTCGGAGAAACTTGGCAGACCCAGACCTTCACCTTTGTTTGCGAAGAGCTCATCGCGCTTTGGCATTGTAAAACACTTGCTGTGTCTTCCCCTGCTGCTCCTGCTCCTGCCCCCAGTGCCATGTAAACAACACTCTGTGCTTTTGACGTTTCTGCTAGGAAAATCTTCTGATGTGTTAGCGGTTTCTTGGGACAAGGTGCACAAGCAATGATGAGTAGATAGTGGCTTTCCAGAGATTCAGAGGCTTTTGAGTCTGACTCAGTCCTGTACAAAGGCCAGGACTGGAAGGGAAGCTGAGAGACCTGGGATGACACGTTAGAAGTTTCAGGACCTTTTTCACCTATAGCCCGTTTTGGAAAAGGGTCTCGTGTGAGTTCAATGTTTGGAGCTATTTCTATTCCTGTGCAGAATATACAGCAGGTTGACTGTGTTTATTTTGTTAGAGGTGGAAAATACAGCTTGATTTTGCAATGAGTCCAAACATTTACACTCTGGAGAGTTTGCAGACGTTGATTTCCACTGACCAGCAAGTCCTCGGTGTCTACAGCACAGTGACCAGAAACAGGTTCTGATAAAATAACCTCCTGGGTTTAAAAATGCTTTCTTCTCTTTTTGTGTTTATTCAGTTCATGCCAAATGGCCATTGCTGCCCCTGATAAAACCCCAACAGCTGATGTTTAGGAGAGGAGTCCAGATGACAGGGGCATATCAAGCCTGTTCTTAAGCAACCCCTTAATGCTTTGAGCACTTTGGATTCCTGTTCAAGTGACAGACACTTTACTGCTGAAGGAGGGTGAAAGTGTGGGTTTGGCAAGGTGGATTGGCTTTTGTCCACTCAGAACCTGAGTTGAAGAGTGTAGTACCAGGATGTGAGATGTGAAAATACAAAATTATACTAAAAATAAATAAATATGACCGAGTCACAGATATCATTGGAGACTCTAAATGAATTGTGATGATGATATTTTGTGAAACAGAGAGAAGGAACTGAGATTTACTCAGCTACGTTTTATAGTAAGGACAGTGAAGCACAGAATATGTCCATCACAAAAGCATTTCCTCGTGCAGTTGCTTTTGTTGTGTACTGAGCACATCCTATTGACCTGACAAGAAACGCGAGGCTTAAAATAAAATGTGTGTGTTTGTTTAAGCTGTGTCAGTGTTGAATCTAACTCAACAGTTCATCTGAGACAAAAAACATGCTCTAAATCTGTAGACAATCAAGCATTTTATTTTTGATAACCAGTCACTGTTTATTGTAATACACAGTAATGTTTTAAAAGGAACAAGAGCGTTCCTGCTCGCTGGGTCAATTCCAAATACTGCATTTCAGCAAATGAAGCAGGAACTCAAGTTGATGAAATTTGCAAGCAAATCCCCATGGAACCCTGTCCATTAAAAATTAGCTCGGAATTAGATATGACAAACAGTACTGAAAAACAGTCTCTGTAGCTATTGTCTTGAAAGTCCTTGGTGTAATAAAAATTTTGCATTTTCTATAAACGAAAGGAAAAAAAAAACGCAGTTGCTGGAAAACACTTCAGTTCACCTAATTGGAAAATATAATTCAAATATTCATAATGATTCCTCTTAAAAACAGACGAAAAGAACATTCTTGAATATTATTTTGGAAGCGAGCCAAAATATGCACTTGTCGTTACTATGGCAATAAGCAAAAAGCAGAGGAAAAAACCCACCAACAACAGCAAAAAACCCGAGGTTTGAAAGCAACTTGCCATGTATGAATTATTTTTATGATCACAAACCCCTTGCAGCAACCAATTTACTGAGTATAAGTGATCTAATTGAGGGCAATCGTTGTCAGAGGGACCAAAAATATACTAGGCCTCCATTTTCATATTAAAATGCCATGCCTTGGTTTAACATTTCCAAGTGGTTATTTTAGTCCTTTTTTAAAAAACAAAAGCCTGTTGAGGATAGGGTAACTCTGTTGACCAGTATATTATTGAACTTGTTTATCTCTGGGAAATGGGACCACCTGATCTCAATAGAGTTTTTCTTTTTTTGTTTTTTTCCTCCCTCCCCATCCTCCCTAGCCCCCTTCCTGCCCACCACCCCCTCCAATTGCTTGAAACATTTCACAATTAAAGCAGAAGAGGCTTGTTCTGCGGTTCTCACCTTTTGTCCTGAATAGCCTGGAAACAGAGGGACACTTTCCCCGTTGAAGTCTGGTGTAATTTCCCCTTGAATGGGCTCTCATGATAAGAACAGGGGTCACTGGATGGGATGGTATGCAATAAAGCTTGTGATTGCATGGTTCTTCATCATCACAAAACAGCCCAACACTCTGCTTTATGATAGCACAATTGGTGCACACAATGGCTTGGGTAGAAAGCTAGAGAAACAGAGAGACGGGTATAGATACTAAGATGGAGATATCAGTCAAGCGATTGTCCCTCTTGGTGTGTTTCAAGTGCTGAAATGTACAAGTGGCTGAGAACAGGGTCCCCAAACATTACACTGAAAAGCAGTGAATGAATAAAAAGGGATGGCAGGAGTGGATGAATCTTGCCTATAGAATGCACCTTTGTGGTCAAATGTATAAGATAATATATAGCAGCTGTGTTATAAGCCAGCAAAGGGAATTGAACTTACAAAGCACAGGATTTCAATAGCTTCCCTTGTGGGAACACCAAAAGTTTAAGAGGTGGAGGAGGGCTTATTGCTGACTAACGCCCACGCTTAATAATAGTTGTCTTACATGCTGTGGAACCTATCCATTGGGCCAGTTCCTAAAGTCCTTATTTACTGCCCCTAAGTGGGAGCTTTGATTGAGCAAAGGCTGAGTAAAACCTGGATAAAGACTTGGGAATCGGCTGTATGTGAAGTCGGTTACAGCATTTAGAGTGTCCAGTCCTGGAAAAGCTCACAGTTCCTGCGGACTTTAATAGGAGCTGCCTTAGTGTTAGAGGTGGTTTTAACAAATACTGGGACTTTTAAATATTAATACCAAAAAAATAGAAACATTTGTCCCCATTTCTTCTTTTCAAAACTTTTATTAAAACCAAAACAAAACACTGGAAACAAGTCTTTGGTTTTCCAGGAAAAATCTCTCCCTTCCTCCTTCTCCCCCCAGTTCCATAACCATGTGATAAATACCTTTTAATGAGCTCAGTCAGTACCATGTGCATCTTGGCCCCACTGAAAATTAAGAATTGCCAACTAGTGATGCAGAATGAAAACCTCACACCATTTTTGTTCTGCAAATCTCCATTCTAAGCTTCCTGGAAGTCTTCTGTAGGTGGTGAGGGTGGGAGTGAGGTCAAGGGAAGGGTCTGTTAGAAGAGGAGTTACAATAACTCCTGAAGGGAGTTAAAATACTCTGCCTTTGAGTCAAATAGTGAGATACTTATAAAGGACCAGCTGCTTTTCAAGATAAACAGCAGAGGAGAAAAAAATAGCAATGGAGCATACAGCTTTCACACCCAAGGCCATTGACAAAAAGTGCTTTTAAAGTAGATGTGGTATATTGTCTTTTGTTCTGAGCAAAATTGTTTGCAAGAGATTTATACAAAAGATTAGCTGGGAAGTCTTCGGTTTCAGAAGTGAGCTGATGGAAAGGATTTGTCCTGGACTAATTGCAAGACCAAAGACACAAGCACATAAGCACAGAACAATAAAATTGCTACATCATACTAGCTGCAGTATATAAAAAGGTAATGTGAGTGTTTAGAGGTGCATCCTTTATGTCAAATCTGGCCACACACTAGTAGGGATGTTCTGTGTGTGTTTTTGCACCAACCTGCCAATATGTGGTTGAATCTTGCAATTAGTCTTACAGCACAGTAGTATCTGTAGCTCTTCTACATATCTACAAATGTCTACAGCTGTAACAACATACTTCTAGTTTATATGTCATTTAGGAGAAAATATCTTGACTGGCATTTGAATTTATGGGCTACTGTTTTACTATTATTTTTGATTGAAAGGAAGTTTCATGGATATGCAGAAATTGTTGAAGGTTGGTCAGTTTAAAGAGATTGATTTCTTATTTGGTTCTGTGGGTGCTGAGGTCCTCCGGTAGTTGTTCACCTTTGTGGAGAGGAATTCCATAGTCCAGCCGTTTGTCTTCTGTGTCAAAGATTTGTTTCCTTCGTGGATATCTTTGTTTTGGTCACCACCTTTTTGTCTAGCTGAACTTTGAGATGGCACGATGTCACAATACAAAAAGTGTTCCCTCAGGTAGAAAAGAGCATTTGCAATATAAAATTATCATCAGCCAGCCTGAAGTGACTTCTGTTGAGGTGATGTGTGTTTGCAACAACTGAGACATTAGTTCCAAAACCTGCAGGTGTTTTTAGAGTAGGCAAGAAGAGTTTTACTCAGTTCTTTACCATGTCTGTAGCAGGTTCTGTTTACGGTACAACTGCTAGTTTGCAGCTGTAGTGTAGGTTTTGATGACTCCCAGGTATGAATGATTCTTGTGTTGTGTTAAGTGAGAAAAAAAACCTCTCCATGTCCTCACTCATGTCTTCATGGGACCCTGGTAAAGTAGATTGGATCTTAGTGGGCTTTTTGATCTTAGTGTGTTTCTCATAGGGCAAAACGTGCATTTCCCTCACAACAGTTTGTTCCTCAGACTCCTATTTCTACATGGAAGGTGGGAGCACAGAGGAAGGCTCCCTCAGTCCAGCTTGCCCGGAGCTTCTAGGAGGGGTGGACATGAAGTTGGAGGAGTGTATGGTTTGTCACACTCACACTGGCTTTCTCTGGAATACCTGGGAGAACATGGCAATGGATTTTTTGAGAGATGGTCATGTGGTCAAGGATCTCGGCAGTTTATTAATGCTTTTTACTTCATCACCGTAAATGACACATACATTCCAACAATTACACAGTGTGTGGTTGGATTAATGTAATCATAGGTTAACATAAATATATGTGTGATGGATACGTGCTATAGGCCTTGTCTCCTATAATAAATACCCCAGTATGAAATTTGATATATACAGCTGTTATACAACAGAAAGATCACTTTCCTGGTTTCTGCTGTTTTCTTCTAGCAACGATCATATGACTAAGATAAATAAGGACTCAAACATACAAAATTCCCAGGTTTCTCTCTTTTTGGGGGGAAGATTGCAAACAAAAGGAAATCACTCGTGATGTAAGGATTTGTGCAGTTTCCTCTTGGAAGTCATTGTGGTTATCACATGAAGGTTTCCAGGAAGCGACGTCCATTTCTTTCAGTTGAGCATATTAAAAATAAAACACACCTTGATTTCCCTTGGTTGAGGAGGAAATTCTTCTGCTGATCATTGTCGTTTACCTGCTCTTTTGCAGCTGGAGAAAAAAAAATTAGTTCTGGCAAAAGGAAGAGAACATTTTAATATCAGTGAGAAGTGTTACAGAAAACACTTCTTCAGACAAGAGGAAAACTGTATATGATAATAATTCTCCTGGCACATTTCCTTGGTAAACAGTCATATGCAGATATTATTTTGCAATCACAGTTGATTGAAATAGATTTCTGAAAACATTCAGAAGTAAAAAGAAATAATAATACCCCACAGCACATAGAGCGTCTTAGGCTTTGAAAAATACTGAGGTTTGGATAACTCGTGTTCTTACCTCTTTCCATACATTTATTCTCTGTGGACCTGGTCCAGAGCTGGCAGGGCAAAGTTGACTCCCACTGCACAGGTTGTGTTCGCAGCATCTTGTGAAGTCAGAGCACATTACACTGATCCCTGTACCTCAGAGGGGTGTTGTCAAAGCAAATTTCTACTGGTGCAATGTTCTGAAAATGAACAGTTCTGAAAATGTTCTTTTCCAAGGCAGTCTGTGGCAAACCCAAGCCAGAAAAGCTTCATACTTCCTCAAAACACAGAAGGGCTTTGGACCGGAGTCTAAATAATACTCAGTGGAGGAATTGCTACTGAACATGAACTGCTGCTTATTGGTGTTTTTCAGATGAGTTTGAACTGTGAAATTTGGCTTCAGACTTGAAATCTTTCAAAAAAAGGAGAGCATATCCCAAACCAATGTCTGATTATCCTCAAGCTTTTAAAATAATTTGTAAAATTAAGTCAAGAGGACTTTGATCTTGTGGAAAACAATCCTTAAAACAACCTCAGTGTGATGATATATGTAATCAGTGATCAGACTGAGAAATAATAGAATAAATACAGATGTTCATATACACACACAGACAGCATCTTTTGTTTCATCTATCATTTCATTCAGAACATGTATCTAAACTTGAACCTTAAATAATGCAAAAAGCCACAAAAAGAAGGTCCTCAGAAATATTTGGCTTTGATAGAGTCATCTGTCTGAAACAATTAGGACAAGCAGTGAAAAAGTACTCTGACTTACATGGCCTGAACACAAGAGGAACAATTGCTGGAGAAAGCAGTTTGCATGGAAGATTTTGGGGGATGATATAAAATAAGAGCAGCAGAAGAGAATGTGGAACAAACCAAATGAAAACGTCCGCTTGGGAGAGCAGAGCTCTGCCAGCCAGACCACACTGCTGGCCAGACATCATCTTAAATAGATTATTCAAACAAATATTAATTTGAGTTGCTAGGGTGGAATATCTGGTTTAACTGTTAGAAAGCACCGTATTAATGGGTGAGCCAGTGATTAATAACAAATGTACTCCCACAGAACAAAATGTAAAATGAAGGAATGTCATACGAAATGCTTGCAAGGAGTGGGATGTGCTTGCTCCAAGAAGTTTCAAAGCCAGCCCAGGACTTTCAGGCTGTGTGGTCACACTGGGTTGGCTTCAGTGCTGGCAACCGATCCAACTCCATCACCAAAATATCCATTTTAATTGGCTCAGTGATGAGGAAATCCAGTCTTCTGCCTTTCCACCTTGTCAGGATGTCAGACCGAAGGGGAGAAAAGGGAAGGAAGAGGAATGGATGTGGTGGAGGGAGAAAGATGCCCCATGATAGAAGGTGAATGTGAAGGATAACACTGGT
Source organism: Hypotaenidia okinawae (assembly GCA_027925045.1). Classification (NCBI taxonomy): domain Eukaryota; kingdom Metazoa; phylum Chordata; class Aves; order Gruiformes; family Rallidae; genus Hypotaenidia; species Hypotaenidia okinawae. The sequence goes on from BSDF01000009.1 coordinate 24,908,597, forward strand.
GCTCTTTTAGGTAAATATTGATTTTTCACTTAAGCCCTAGTCACTAGCTTTTGAAGACCAGTTTATGGCCAGAGGATGCCAAACTAGCTTAAGCCAAGAGACAAGGTGAAGTTATTGGTAGCATTAAAGACTTCACTCAGCCCTCATTCTCTAGGTACTGAAATTTGCTGCTGAAACACTGGGAGGTGACTTCTTTAGTTCTCATGTAGCCTATCAGAAAAACCTATGCTCTCCAGGGAGGGGATTGAGGTTGCTATGTCATATCTGATTTTGAACCCTTAATCCAAATTACCAGATATTCTTTCCCACAAGGGAAGTTTACAGCATGAAATCTAAGTCAAGCTTCAGTTGGCATCTTTGGGCCTGTAGGAAATCCCCTCGGCCGCTCTGCCTCTCTCTTTCCTTGCTGGGGAGGAAAAAAAGCACCACTGGGCTGTTTTGTCCTGAGACACCAGACTGGGTGGCAGGATGTAGCAGGAACCCATCAAATCCTTCTGCAGCCTTGTGATATGGACCTCTTCTCGCTCCCGTTTCCAGCCGTGCAGACTCCTGTGTGTTTTGTGAGGGAGGCAGATCATCTTTGTCACTGAAGTGGAGCCATCAAGCAGGCTGCTGACTACCAGGTCAAGAAAAATGAAGCATCTCCCAAAATCATAGAATTATAGAATCATAGAATCATAGAATTGTAGGGGTTGGAAGGGACCTCCAGAGATCATCGGGTCCAACCCCCCTGCCAAAGCAGCTCCCTAGGACATTTCACTGAGATAGGCGTCCAGACGGGTCTTGAATATCTCCAGAGAAGGAGACTCCACCACCTCCCTGGGCAGCCTGTCCCAGGGCTCTGTCACCCTCACTGTGTAAAAGTTCTTCCACATGTTGGTGCGGAACTTCCTGTGCTCCAACTTGCAGCCATTGCCCCTTGTCCTGTCTCCACAGATCACTGAAAAGGGGCTGGCTGATTCCCCCTGCATCCCCTGCTTAAGATAATTGTAGACTTTAATTAGGTCCCCCTTTAGTCTTCTCTTCTCAAGGCTGAACAGTCCCAATTTACTCAGCCTTTCCTCATAGGGGAGATGCTCCAGGCCCTTAATCATCTTCGTAGCCCTTCTCTGGACTCTCTCCAGGAGATCCCTGTCCTTTTTATACCAGGGAGCCCAGAACTGGACACAAAGGAACCCAGAACTGGACACAAATACCAAATCTGCGTGTGCAACAACAGAGAACAGCCTCTTTCCAAACAGAAGACCCCTTTCAAAGCAAAATCTCTCTGGCGGGTCTTTCAATATGAAAAGAGCATTTTAGGTAATGGTGCTTAGAGGGAAATGTGTCTGGTTAAGGTTGAACAGCCCCCCTGGGGATACCTGATGCTTCCCATTTTTCTTTCTACCAATAAAAGATCTGAGCAGCTTCACATGTGACCATAGAAGGGAGCTCATGGAATAAGCACAGGAGACACCATGTTGTTTTCCTACGTGATGTTTTATCTGAAGAGTCCAAAAAAGATATCCAAGTATTTTTAAAATGTTTTTTACACTGGAAAGAAACCTCTATTGTATTTCAGTTCCTTTAATTATTTTGTCTAGCAGTCAGATCAAAGACCTAGGTCTCAAAAGGAATCAATCCTGGGCCAAGCACTCCAAAGTGGGTGCTCCAAGTTCATAAAAAAATACCATATTTAGTCATCTAACTGAGCCTGCTATTCAGAAAAGCTTGGGCCTGCTGTTCCCTAGCCAGACATTGTAAGCTGCCCCAAGGTTATCAGATGACATGCGCTGAACAAGTACCAAGTACTTATGAGCCTTTTTTCTCTGGGTTTATTTGGGGTAGTCCTAGATAATCCTGCAGGGTTGATGTTTCTGGTTTTTCAGTATCAACTTAGTCTTTTTCTGGTCAGGTCTCTGTAGGGGTAGACGTGAGTGAAGGATTGGGGGGAAGTAGGGGAAACAAGAATTTCCTCTGTCCCCTCTGATACAGGTCCACTTGTCAATGTGGTGATGTGGTTTTCAGATAATACTTTTATCTGGCTCTCTTTTCCATACCTCCTCTGTCCCTGCAGTTGTTTTTCTTCATGAGCATGAATAAACGGAGCCTCTGGGAGGACCTTGCAGAAGGATAATACCGTTAGCAACCATTTAGGAGAAGGAGGGTCACAGAATGGAGGCCAGCTTCCCAATTTACAAAGCAGGCCTTTATAGGTTGTAGGAGGGATTTGCTGTGGGCCTGACCATGGGGTTGTGCACTGAACTTTGGGCTGCTGCACTTCAAAAAAGCTGGTCTGTACAATGCACTAAGGTTATTCAGGAAACTGATAGCAAAGTTGAGAAACATGAATCCTGGTCTCCAAACTCCCATTCCTGTAAAACAGGCTGTAAATCCTCTGCCAAACCCACCAACATTCGTCACAAAGAGCTTATCTCTCTGAGTTACACAGGTTGCAAGGAGGACTGCCCTAGAAAGGAAGCAAAGGAGCTGAACTCTTCTTATTTGGAATCCAGTATTCCTGCCTCCTCCCCATCTCAGATCTCTTCCAGCTCAGCTGGGTATTTCCCAGCTCTCTATTCTTTTCATGGCCATCATTGGCCTCAGTAACTTCCATTTCATATCTGTCTCTCTGGGGTGCCATGGCTTCTGCAGCCCATACTGCTCCTTCACCACATATATCATGTCAGGCTCCTTCTGGAAACCCCATGTGTTTAGCAATAATTAGGCATCAGCCGTCAGCCTGTAGTGCAAAGAATCTCCTGCAGCACTCCCTTCCCTAAACAACTGTCTACAAATCTATCATATGGGGTCCACATTTTAAAACTTAATTTAAAGTGGAGAACTCTAGTCTGTGTATTGGTGGTGACACTGGTAATGCCCAATGAGGGCTGGAAGGAATCTCTGCACATCCTCTGTGGGCTTGTGGGGGCTAGATGAAACCTAAATGATGAGCCTGGTTGTAAGACAGCTCTCCTCTGGGGATAGCTGTTTGGCTGCGGGTAAGGGGAGCCATCTTAATTTGTGACCTGCAGTGCTGAGGTTACCCCCATGCTCTGACTGTGCAGGGCACGAGGGGAAGCACTCCTCCATAAACTCCAAACTTTCTTCAGTTTCCTACTTGTGCGCCTCAGGAAACATTAGGGTATGGGCATGATGACCGGGATCTGGGAGATGGGCACCTCCAACAGCAGCACAAGGAGCTGCCAGCAGCCCCACAGCTGTTCCTGCATCTGTACAGTGTGTAAACTGTTCAAGTCAGGTCTACCCCTTACTAAGACACAGTGATGTTTTGAGCTTGTCTGGGTCACCTGAGATCTCCTGTGTTACACTTGATGATGATGGACTGGGTTTTGATATATCTTGTGACATTGGGAATCTGTAATAATCCAGCTCCTGTGCTAAGTAGCTATTTCAGTTCTCTGTTCCCCTGGGTGCAACAGTACATTTTGAGGCAAGGACAGTCTTTCAAATAAACATCAGTAGAATACCCAGCTCATGGGTCTCTGATAGACATTCTTAGGCTTTAGTGGATACAAGTATTTTATTAATACTGGCAATAACAAGAGTCTAATAATAATAGGAATAATAGCAGCCACAACTTAACACAAAACTGCTTTCTATCATTTTGAAGCCAAATGACTTAAAAAAAAATTCCTCTTTTAATGTTTATTTGAAATATGTTTCACTTCGCTTAAACTGCAGTTTATTTGGGTTTCAAGATTCTCCGTTTCTCATTTCATAATTTTGTAGATTGATAGTTTGAAAAGAATACAGAGAAATGGGAATGCTTTATTTTCAAAATCTAAAATTTCACTGAAATCTGGAAAGAGGCTGTCCAGCTCTGTTCTGTGCTTGAACTTTTCTTACGTGTAGGAATTGAATGCCATGTGCTTAGTGTGAGACCTAACATTTTAAATGCTAAACATTTTTTTTCTTTATTACAGAATGTACATTCTCAGTTCATTTCTTTCTACAATAACTGTACCCCAGGGCTTCTGTTAGCAAAGCTAAGATCCCCCCCACGTACACAAATTCCACTTAGTAGTGGGAGGAGAACATGGTCATGTGTATGTGATGTTCTCAGGATCACCATGATTGAGGATGTGTGGTATGATACATGAAGTGACACAGGAGTTAGCATCTGTCCAGTTGGTTTTCTTTGAACACTAGAGCTGTGCTCTGTATCTCAATTTGTGCCAGCGTAGCGGTTTATATTAACACCATGCCATTTTGTCCTGACCTGTAACTTCATGCCTAAACTTCCCAGATGGCCCAGGGCCAGAATTCTGCTTCTTGGGTGTTTCAACCAAAGCTTGTACGTGGGAACCCAGTCCATGGCTGAAGCCTCTCATCACCTAAAGAAATATTATTGTTACTAAGGAAAGAGGAACTGTCCCAAAGAAGTATAGAACATTTGCAACAACCTGCAATGCTAAATGGTTAGTTGTATGGAAGTGTTACTGCTCTGGTTAGGTACTGGTATCTTCTGAACCAGTTGTGTAAATGCTATGGAAGGTATTACAGCCAAGCAAAGAGAGGTTGCTCTAGTGATCATTGCTACAGGAACAACTGAATCTTCACCATCTTCCAGAAAATGTTCTTTCCATTGGTTTGTTATGAACACATGAAGCTCAGACTTAATGCTAACATATGCATAGGTGGTGTGCTTCCACATTTGAGGATGCCTTTTACTGCATTCTACTGAGGGAGCTTTAATCATCTATTCTCTCTGTCTTCCTCTTCTTTTTGCGTAATTATTATTATTTAAGTAAATCACTTAGTGCATGTAAATAAATTCCTCTCAATTTTCCTGCAATTTTCTCATGCAGAGGGCAATGGGTTTGCACGTGACTTGCTCAAAGTGAGAGTCCTTCTAATTCGAGTCCGTGACGCTCTCTGTTCGTTTTCCTTCAGCACCCATTGACCGAAACTTGTTGAAATTAATTGTGCTGCACTGATTTCATGCCATTGAAATATGAAGGAGAAATATTCATCAGTTTATTAAAAATCCAGCAAATGTCAGAGTATTACAGGCCCTAATTAATATGTGTTTAAATTCTCTGCCCTGGGCCTTACAGTCTTTTATTTTGTTTAAACTGAAGCTTGACATTTTCAGTCAGCGCATTATTGTCTAACAGCAGGAGAGTGAAAGCTATACCCCTTTCCTTAAACACACCAGGCTGTGGAATGTGCTCTGTCTCGCTCCCATTCCCCTTCCATTTGTTAAGTACTGGACATGAGACCCTGACTCTGGGAGATCGCTTTCCTTTGGACTGAAAGGAAAGAGTCAAGCCTCAAACCTTCTCTGTAGCCAGAACCCAGAAGATGTATTTCAGGGATTCAGGAACAGCAAAGGCTAAAATCCTTTAGTGCTGTTAGGAGGGAATTGTTTTCTGTACCACAACACCAACACCATAAATTTATTGGTTACAAGGTCTTTTAGTTTACCTGTAAATTGTAACTAAAACAACTGAACAAAATTCCCAGGGGATAGCAACTGATAGTTCTGTCAATAAAAATGGGTGCAAGGCAGCAGGAGTATTTTCATGCCATCCACAAAATGCTTTTGCTAGAAGCAATTTGACTTTCTCTAAAATTGTCCAGTCTTTTGTGTCTTCTGTGTTCACTGTTGTGCAGTCCTTACCTAGCACCTCTAGTATCACCTGCTTTCTTCTTTGGTTTTTCAAAGTAGTCTCAAGATTGTGGAGCAGTGGCCTCAATTCTGGCATCAGTCAGTAGGACATAAGTTTTTTTGTTCTAAACCTAATCCTGCTTTGGAGATGGGTTAACCTAAACCAGAATAGAGACCATCCTGCCTGAGACACTGATGGGGAGTTGTTATCAAGCCAGCACTCATACTCTTACTCTGTAGCATTAACTTCTGGTGGTTTCTCTGTGGAGGGGGGTGTATGTGTGTGTCATTTTCCATGGTGGAATATAGGACATATATTGAATATAGGAAATACATCGAAAACAGAGAGCACAGACAAGTGGGTGCATTATGCCTGTTACTTAATATTCTTCTCATTTAGCCAGTCCTTATTTTCATCAACTGTTTTATTTACTCTCAGCAGTTTGTCAACATAAATTTTCTCTTGGGGAATCATGGATTAATCCTGCCAAGTATTCCAGAGCAGCATCCTATATCTTGCTTCCCCTGATGCCATTCAGTTGTGCCTTCAGGCTTGTTCCAGTTGGAATAAACTATAACAACAACCATATACAGGTAGTTGTTTGTGATCCTGGGTTTGCAAATGGAAGTAGTCTGGTCCTTTCTAGATGGACCATGAGAATTACACCAGGATCTCCAGGCATTGGTTGAACCTGTTTCTTAACCTCCCCACTGCTGCTTATCTCTTTTTCTGCTGCAGTGCTGTCTGGGTTTAGTTTGGCAAGTGTCCTTTCACACTTCTCCTCACCATCTGTGTGCACTTGGTCCCAGAAGATCCTACTTCTACGACCTGTGTTGTTCTTCATCTTTACCTTCCAACCCCAGTTTTCCATGGCTTCTCTTCCTGCACTGGGTGATGATGAAAGAAGTCTCCACTGCTTCCAGCTACCTGGAGATGGTGTCTGTGTTAAAGCTCCTTTCCCTCACGAGGTGGGCACTTTTGATCCAGTGCCACTGAACCTCCCCAAATGTTTCCCAGCTTTGCTGTAACTTTCCCTAATCCATCCCCGTTTGTCTAACCCAGCTCTAACACAGTGAAATTTGATGAGACTGTCATCATTCCTCTGTCCATGCATCACACCTATAAGGCTCCCACCAGCACAGCACTGAACTGTCTCACGCTCTCAGTGCCTGACAGCCACATTAAAGGACTTGTTTCCAACAAAGCAAAAATGTTATGGTGGAGACTGATTTTCTGGGATGTGGGCGAACCACACAACCACAAAACCGCCCTTCCTGATGCTCTGTTGTGTCTCTGCTTACCATCACAAAGGAGACTGTGGATCACATCCACTGTGGCCCTGCATAGCTCTTCCTAGCATGTTTCACCCCACATCAAGGACTCTGCAGTATCGGGGGCGGTAGCACACAGAAAGCAGGTCTGGACCTTGTAGCATCAGCCTGTTCAGTGGGCAGTGGGGCTTGGGGAGTCATATGTCCTGCAGCTTTGTGTCTTGTGGTTGGATTTGCTGCTGTTCAAGGTTGGGGCACTGTGGGCTGCTTCTGTGCCACAGTTTCTCTAGAGAATCTTAGCGTTTTGAGACATCAGACAGGTTAAAGATCTTACTCTGTCCATCTGGCTGCTTTGTATTTCTGGGAGAACTGGTAAGTGTGGCAGAGCATGACACCTAACTGTGTTCAAGGAACAACCGTTTCTATCAGTACAGGCTGGGGGATGACCTGCTGGAGAAGAGCTCTGTGGAGAAGGACCTGGGGGTCCTGGTGGATGACAGGTTGGCCATGAGCCAGCAGTGTGCCTCGGTGGCTAAGAGAGCCAATGGGATCCTGGGGTGCATCCGGAGGAGTGTGGCCAGCAGGTCAAAGGAGGTGATCCTCCCGCTCTACTCTGCCCTGGTCAGGCCCCACCTGGAGTATTGTGTCCAGTTCTGGGCTCCCTGGTATAAAAAGGACAGGGATCTCCTGGAGAGAGTCCAGAGAAGGGCTACGAAGATGATTAAGGGCCTGGAGCATCTCCCCTATGAGGAAAGGCTGAGAAGATTGGGACTGTTCAGCCTTGAGAAGAGAAGACTAAGGGGGGACCTAATTAATGTTTACAATTATCTTAAGCAGGGGATGCAGGGGAATCAGCCAGCCCCTTTTCAGTGGTCTGTGGAGACAGGACAAGGGGCAATGGCTGCAAGTTGGAGCACAGGAAGTTCTGCACCAACATGCGGAGAAACTTTTTCACAGTGAGGGTGACAGAGCACTGGAATAGGCTGCCCAGGGAGGTGGTGGAGTCTCCTTCTCTGGAGATATTCAAGACCCGTCTGGATGCCTATCTGAGTGAAATGTCCTAGGGAGCTGCTTTGGCAGGGGGTTGGACCCGATGATCTCTGGAGGTCCCTTCCAACCCCTACAATTCTATGATTCTATGATTCTATGATTCAAATAGCAGTCAGCTAAAAGGTTCACAGCTGGTTTAAAGAGTAGGAGGTAGCTACCTTCTTGCACTCAGATAGCTTTGCAGATTTCTCATTTCAGATGAAAGGAGTATTTGTCTTATGTTAATTGTCTCATCTACATACTTTACATGTACTCTGTTGCTCCTGGAACCGACATACTTTATTATGTTCCTAGCAATGTAAAGTACTGAATTAAAAAAAAACCCAACCAGAATCTAAAAACTCTGAATTTTGGGGTGCTTGAAATCCAAACATGAATTTATCACCTACCTTATGCTTCTTAATAGTAACAAACCACAGGTGCTGGAAAATTGCCTTCACAGTTAAAGTCGTCTCCTCTATTGGTTCTGCCTTTGTGTATTTCTTCCTTGGATGGCTGGCTCTTTGAGGATAACAAGAAATCATCTCCTCTGTTTATGCTCAGCAAAACAAGACTCCTGATCCTTAAGCAGCCTCTAAACCCATCCAAAAACAGAAATAGAGTTTACATACTACTCTTCTCTAGAGGGTTTGATGCAGTCAGCTCTGGGAAAACCCTGCTTGTTCCCTTCTCTCTTGTAATGTTGTATTGGGTTGTTTCCCTTCCTTTTCTCTTCTCCTGGATGAGGAATGACCTCCTTTCACCCAGAACTTTGGAACTCCCAGATCTTGTTTTCCTAGTCAATGTGAAACCCATGACACTGGAAAAGTGCTGCTTCTTGCACAGCATTGCTCAGGAACGAAACAGGAAAATAAAGCATCCAGCTGTCAGTCCCACCTTCTCTGGCAGCCTGTACACAGGCTAATGTAAATGCTTCAAGGAGACACGGTGTCCTTGTTTAAACCTACTACTACTCTGAATACCTAAATCAGGGCTTGTAAGCAAACATCGCCAATGGTTTCACTGCAGAAAATATCTTGAGAAACCCGCTTAATTTTTGGTTAAGATGGCAGAGAGAAACATTGCCCCAAGCTTAGCTGAGATATGAGTCATTTCCACCACTGCCTGGGACAGGAGGAGACTTTACATAGTGTAGCCCCATTTGACAGTTTTCTGCTTTGTGAGTCATCAGCGATTTCTTTTCAGATGGCCACCAAGAGAGAGTTGCTTTCCTGACAAGTGGACTATGTGCAAGGGAGAGACGGCCCTTGCTATGAGCGGCTGGCTTTCTCCTCTGCTCTCTTGGAGCAGGGGAGCCCAAGCTAAAAAGCTCTGTGCAATAGTCTTGTCACACATCTGGTGGTAGATGTGGGATTTATGGAGGGATGGCAACTTGCTTATTTAAGTTAACCATGGTTTTAAGACATGTAATCCCTCTGCGCTGTGATTGGTCTCCCTCCAGCTCCATCTGGTTCTACAGCACACGGACCTGAGTGGCACATGGGAATAGCCTGCAAACCAGATGCTTAACATTTATTTTTAGTGATGAATAAACTTTGTAAGCATCTCATTATATAGTCGCCTGGCCTAATTAGTAACATTCAGACAAGAATTAATCTGCAAAAATGCTTAGTGGTGCTGGGAGTGCTCAGTGGAGCTCTGGGGAGACATCTTTGTGGAGGGAGGGAAGACATTAGTGGAAACAAATGAATGGCTGGTGCTTTGGTAGGGTCTAGTTAGGTGTTCCAGGATTTTTCCATGAAATGGGTCCTCTTGAGTGATTTAAGTGCAAATCTTTGCTGAACGGTATCACATTTCAAGTGGATTCACTTACAGAAGTGAGTTTGACTTTTGGCCTTATGATTTGCATCATCATCCTGAAAAGATCAGACCATCAATCAATTTGTATTAAACTATAGTGACATCCATCCCTCCTCCTGCCGCCTTCATCCTGCTGCTTTGGAAGTGTGAACAAGGAGTGAAGGCTTAGATGGAATTGCCACGTCTTCAGGCTCTTGGTCCTGTCCCAAGCCTAGCAAACCCAACAGTCCCTCAGACCTAGGTCTCATTGAGTTATACCTTGTGCCTATGAGGAGCACAGGACCTCTGAGGAGCTCCATGTTGACAAAGCCCTGGTGTCACCATGAAACCACTCTGTAAGGATGATGTCCCTCTTGAATCCACCAAAACAAAAGTTTCTTGTGCTACTGTATGGAAGGTGAATACACTGTTATCTTTCGCTGGAGGAAAGCCTACATTGCAGTAGATCCATGGTCCCACAATGTACACAGCCAGAGTTATTCTGAGAGGTAAAGCAATAACTCTAATGTGAGACAGAAGACATAACAAGCAAGTGGAAATTTTTACATAAAAGAAAATATCTGAGACTACAACAGATATTAATGAGCTGAGAAAACAGACAGATGTACATTAGGGATTTGAGTGATACCTGGGAGCATATTTTATTTTATTTTGTTCATATTTTTACATCTGGCACTTTCACCATATTAATGATTTAAGGAATAATTATTGTAAGGTTGAGTTTCCTTTTAAAAACTTTCAGTGTTCCATCCTGGAATTCATTCCAGATGCCGGTAACTAAAACTGAAGAAACATGCTTCAAAATGATAGTCTTCTCCAAGTCAGGATGACAGCAAAATATGTAAACGACCAATGGCTCTTCTAGCTGCTTGGTTCTTTATGAGCTATCTGATTCCGTTCCAGTTTGTTTAAAATTTTTACCATGCAGATGTTCCTTTGGGTGACCAATTTTTATAGTTTTGAAAAGATTATATCAGTTTTCCATGGTATTGTGTTACTGTATTTCTTGGATTTTTTTATAGCACTTGAAAGGCTAATTTCTTAATCAGACATTACTAGTGGAATGTAGAAAGAGAGGTTAAAAAGCCAAACTGGCACTGAGAATTAAACACAGGTTCGTAATAATATGAAAGGAAAACAAAAAGCATCAACTCAAGGATGTTGTTATTGAATGAAAGTTGAGAAAACTGCTAGGAACATGCATTTTTTATTATTATCAAAGGTGTTAAAATATATACATAGCATATGTTTGGCACTGAAATGTTGTTACACAGTTCTGTAGTATTCAGCTGTCTTGGATAAAAACTATCACTTTGATACTGGAAAATTATTATGAAAATGTTAGTTTTGGGCCTACTAGTAAAAAGCAAAGATTGTCTTGCATGCCAGTAAGGTTTCAGTGGAGGGTTTGCACTGATTCCAGAAACCATCTTTGGCAACCACCAAGTTTCACCTCCGTCAACAAGTCTGCATAACATTTTGTCCTCCTTTATCCTTGTCAGGAGAGCTGATGGGGAGACAAGAGATTCAAGTTGGCTTCACACCCTGAAATTCAGAGACAGATTTCAAACAGCACTTTAGGATTATAATCAGCAGCTGAAACAGGATTTAAGAAATGCTGGTACAAACATTAAGAAGAGCTGAGAAAGAAAGAAAGAAAGAAACCCCAACCCCCACTATAGGATTATTCTGGCTTTTTTCAAGGTGCACACAAATGCTGTCCTACTGACACACAGCTTCCATAGATGCGCATCCTGGCCTCGGTCCAGCACTACCCTGATCACAACAGTCAGACCAGAGGTAGGGGTTTGGGTTTGGTTTTTTTGGTTTTTTTTTCAACTGTTCCCAAACTCCACGTTTCTTCAGCTGTAGGTTCTGAGCTGGGCTCATCCCTCCAGCAGGTACGCTGTTTCCGAATTCTTCTGAGCAGTATCTTATTTCTGGAAGCTTAAGATTCAAAATGTGCCGCCCATTTCCCGCAGAGTAGTTTCCATTGAGTCATATCATGTTCATGGGAACAAAAAAACAAACCAGAACTGTGTTAGTTTATAATATTGTGTAAATGTTACATAACTTGGCTTCTGAGAGTTTTCTTTGCCGCCTTCTGGAGCACTGGAAAGTGGCCACAGCCAGCGGCAGGACACGGAGCTGGTTGTGTTGGCGCTCGGGATTATGTTAGAAATTTCTCTGGAGCCTACTCAGGGAGTCATGCTCACATGACCAGCGCTAAATCATCAAACTTGGGGTCAGGCAGAAGTTTTTCATCAGATGACAGAGGCAGAGATCTGTCACCTCCTCTTTGTCTTCAGCCGCAGCACAGAGCGCAGCTGGCTGCCGAGGGTCACCTGGGAATTGGCACCTAACAAATTCCCTTGCTGTTTGCAGGACCTGTTGCCATCTCAGTGCCTAAAGTGTTTCATTTGTACATTGTAATTTGCAGCTTTTGGCCTTTTGTGCAGATTGTTTTAAGCTTGTTACAAGTTTGGGGGAAAGTTTTGCAGCATCCTCTGTATATGAGTGGGGAAACAGGGGCAAAATCTCTGTGTATCCTACATTTCTATCATTTTTGCAATTGCAAGTAGACTTGATCTTATTTTGGTCCTCCATTCCTAAGTAGAGGTGTACTTTGCTGTAGGAAATGAATTGGTGAGATGCAGCAACATTGATCTTTGCTGGGCTGGGGGCCTAGTGCATGAAAAAAAAGGTATGCTCTGTTGGATTAGGGATGATGAATACAAGTCCTCAGACGTGATGGTTATTTCTGTCCCCTGATCTTCAAAACACTCCTCAGCATGGATTAGTTGTGCCGTTGCCCAAAGACCTTTGCCTGCAATACCATGCAAAGGACTTTTGAGCAGAGGTGGTGTTTGGACCAAGATGATGTGAGACTTCTTGGGGGGAGCATCTGCCCAGAGCAGGACTAGCACTAGCCAGGGTCACAAAGTGCCTCATTTCCACCGCTTTGAAATCCATGCCTGCAAAATGCTGCAGGCCAAACCACAGGTTGAAAATCAGATTTTCCTCTAAAAATCCTCAGCAACCCAAGCTGGCATTTTCTTTTTGATGCGTTTTATTTCTCACTCTTTGGGAGGTGACTTCAGCTTGGTAGCCTTTGGAATCATAGCAACTGCCTGACCTCAGATGCACACCCCAAAGGCTTTATTGCATAGACCTGTGTACTGAGCAGCACCGATGCTGAGAGGTCTGTTAAGAGATGAAATATATCCGATACAATTAGGAATGGATCAAGCACTTCTGAGCCTTCCAACAAGTTTGATCAAAACATAACACATCTTTCTTCTCAGCTGTTGTCTTCCACTCCTTTTCCTCCCCCTCAACCTGAAATAAGTCAGCCCATTCATCAGTTCACACTGGGAGCAGGGCTGTGCAGTTTCCATGCCAGACATATGGTCTCTTGCTAGATTTACCTGGAAATGACTTGTTTGGTATGAAAAGCTACGGTTAATATGATGATCATTATCAAGTAAAGTAAATAGATTGTAAAGAACCCAAAACCTGGGACCTCTGCCACTGGAGTAAAAATGATGCTCTAACCAGACGTGCTCTAGGAAAAGGGAAGGACAACAAGGGCATATTTCCTCTGATGTCTCTGAATGTGAGGGGTTGTGGTTTGATAGATAAGAGATAGGTCTAACTCTCTGAAAAGTATTCACAAATAACAGGATGGTATTTCTGGTTGCTGGGACTATGTCTTAGACCTGGCACTTCCATTCTGTTCTCTGCTATTAAGATTCACGTGCATTTACACCAGGGTAGAAATGACCTTTTGCTGTGTTCATCTGTATTGTAAGCGTGCAGCGCTCTCAGAGAAGAAAAATGGAGACACTTCAGGTGGCATTTTGTTTCCTACACAATGGCAGTTTAAGTGAGAAATCAAGAAGCTGGCTTAAGAAAAGACAGTGAAGAAAAATATTTATGTAAATGTGAAGTGTCTTGCAAGAAAAAAAATAATTAGGAATTAATGCAATTTTCTCAAAAATCCAAAATAATTTGTATTGAAAGGGTTATTAGGGTTGAGAAAATAAACATTTCCTGTTGTGGTTTCTGCAAAATATCTCCAGTGGCAGTTTTAGAGTCATCTATAATTTGTGTTCTCTAGGGAAATATTTCTGTGATTACATATAGGTCTGGAAGTTACACTAAGTATGTCTCTCCTGGATCAATGCGTCCTGGAAATCTTTATCTTCATTAGTTATAGCCTCCATCATTCCAGTGCTCTGAAGAGTACATTTAAAGTATCAAGTGTAGTCATTATAATGCAATAGGAAATAGTCTAATAAATTATCTGTCCTGTTATTGTTTCTGGGACAAATATTGGATGTAAGAAAGATTTATTAGATGGATATATTTGTGAATTTATCTTATAAATTAAATTTTTTGGAAACGGGGTCTGTTCTTCACACCAAGACCCCACAAGGATTTAATTAAAGGGCTATTAGTCAAACTAATTCCTGACATGACATAGGTTTGTATTACACAAACTTATTTGACTTTCCAAACATACTTGTGAGATTTGGCATTTTGCTGAGAGATACCTATTGATAAACACAATCGGGGGAAATTACTGAAAATAAAAGCTGGCTTCCACTGGACAAATAAATTACCTCGTATTACTGGTGCCTGAGAAAAAACCCTAACATATTGTAAAATAATCTACCACTATAAAATCACTTCTACTGAGATAGATGCAGAATATGGGAAATGACCCTTTATTTAGAGAACAGAAAGATAAGGCCCACACACGCTTCCCAACCAGGCCCAAATTTTCCACAGGTAACATGGGCATGAAAAAGAGGTCTGTGCTGTGACATAGTTAAAGTAAAATGGCAAGAGAAGTGCGGCACTGCCAGCAGCCAAGCAGAGCTGGGAGTCAGGACACCAGAGCTTGCCCTCCCATCTCCATCACAGATGTACATATGATACTGGGATCTAAGCCAGGGTCCAATTCAGACCTTGCTTAGGACCTTGTGGTTTCCAGGCCTGTAGAGAATCCAGGCTTGGTCTGTATCTTTCATCCCTCTCTTAAATGTGGGGTATGACGTTGCCACGGGACAATTGCAGGGATCATTGTGCCGTTTCATGCTCACCTGTCGAGTAGGTATAACAACAGCATTGCCAGCTGCTTCGTGCTGTGTGCTTTTCAGAACAGACACAAGGGAAAGGTGAAGGCATAATTCTGTCCCAGTAAGAGCAGCAGTAGATGCAGTTGGGGATGAGTGACTGGTCTGCAAATGAATGATCCCACTGAGGGAAGTCAGACCTGGCAGAAGTTAACAGGAACAGGCATAATCACAGCTCCCCTCCTTTCAATCGGGGGTTTGTGCAGTGTGAGTGGGTGTTGCTGAGCCTGGTTCAGTTTTCGGCACAGCTGATCTGCCTTGGGGTCTATTCCAGTGCTGGGTTCTTTGACTCCATTAGATGTTTTCACACAGAGGTTTTATAGTGACTGCTGATATATCTCAGCTAATTCAGCAGACACCTTGGTACAATTAGTAAGAAGATATTCCCCTATCACATCTAAAATGAAGCTTATTTTACAGCTTCTTGGCACAGAAAGTATTTTGCTAACCTCTCACTCAGAGCCATCGAGGTAGAATTCATCAGATTAACATTTTAGCTTTGCGGCTTCATCAGAAGGGCCTTTTGCTGTCTGCATCTCCTGAAAGGACAGCTATGCCCTTCTAACACCCGTGCATTAGCTCGCCAGCACTTCAACCAAATTTTAAAGGCAGCCTTGCTCTTACCGCGGTAATAAAGAAGGAGGGATTGCTGCATTGGTTCCCACCTACAATCCCAGAGTGTATCTGAGTCAGTCAGCTCCTGTGTGTTTCAATCATGCTGACACAGGCAGAAGCGGCAAAACTTCCCATCCCACTGCTGGCACTCAGACAGTGCCCATGGCAGACAAAGGTGCTGCATGTCCAAAGGGCTACGAAGATGATTAAGGGCCTGGAGCATCTCCCCTATGAGGAAAGGCTGAGTGAGCTGGGACTGTTCAGTCTTGAGAAGAGAAGAGAAGACTAAGGGGGGACCTAGTTAATGTTTATAATTATCTTAAGCAGGGGATGCAGGGGGAATCAGCCAGCCCCTTCTCAGTGGTCTGTGGAGACAGGACAAGGGGCAATGGCTGCAAGTTGGAGCACAGGAAGTTCTGCACCAACGTGTGGGAGAACTTTTTCACAGTGAGGGTGACAGAGCCCTGGGACAGGCTGCCCAGGGAGGTGGTGGAGTCTCCTTCTCTGGAGATACTCAAGACCCATCTGGACGCCGACCTGTGCAATATGAGCTGGGGAGCTGCTTTGGCAGGGGGGTTGGATCCGATGATCTCTCAAGGTCCCTTCCAACCCCTGTGATTCTGTGATTCTGTGTCACCCATAGTGTGGTTCAGGCTCATCCTGGTTGCTGTGGAGTAGAGTGGCTCAAAGTGGGCACACTGGGCTGTGTGGTTTTCAGTTGAAATTATTAATTAATTAAATAGCTTTCTGCAGCCTTTCTTGGTGTTCAGTAAAAATAGGGTTTGATTTTTTAAAAGTTGATCTGAAGATATTGGGGGAAAAAAAAACCCAATATTTTTATCCAAACTACTTCTTCCTTTACCAAAATCTGTATTTTTGAAAACTAAACATTAGAGTTTTGGGATATTTTTGGTGGACAAAGAAACCAAAGCCCTGCTTTTGTCCTGTAACCCTAAAGACCCCAGATCAAACATTTGTGGAATATTGTATTTTTTTTCCTTTTCTTTTCCATTCACATCAGTTGGAAAAGGGATGACCTTTAAAAACAAAACAAAAAAGATACACTGAGCTCCTGCTTGTGCTCCTACAAAGCCTGTTGGTGAACCTTCAGTATGGAAACCCTATGGGAAGTAGGGTGAAAACTGGGAAAAAGTACCATCCTTTAAAGAGCTACAGGGATGAATAAAATCATTGACCATGGTCTTAGCTGTCAAAATAATTCCAGGTAACTTCCCCCACCAGACAAAGATTAGCCTCATCTCCTTCCGTAGGGTCAAATGTATGGAGGTGACTCCATATACTTCTGAAATAAGTGTGGATCGGCATGTCATGAATAGCCTGTGTAGATGAGAAGTAGTAAAAGGAGAACTAATGGCACAGAAACTGGGAACTCAGTAGTTTTTTAAGACAGACAAGGGAAGCAGAAGATATTGGCTCTTGTCCTGGTAGCAGTGGTGAAAGTGGAGGCTGTTTTAAGCCCTGCAGTCCTCTGTGAGAAACTAAAGGAAATTTCTCAGCAGACTTTAATGGAAAATGTTCTCTGCTTTTTCAGTTTCAGTCTTGCCGAAAGTGGAAAATTATTCTAGAAATTAAACTTCAATGGAAAACAGGATTTTTGAAACTTTGAACTTTCTGTTTTCCAGGAAACCCTTCATTAATAGCCAACCAACATTATTAAGAGGGCAGATGAGTCATGAAAACCTCAAGACATTTTGAGCATGAAGTGGCAAAAAGCTAAAAAGAAACAAATTGTGTAAGAAAGAGATAGAACTTATTTTTTCATCTGCTCTCTAAACAGAAAAGATACAGAAGATTTGAGCCAACCTAGAAAATGAGATGACGTTGTCCTCCCAGCCTGCTGGGTGACACTTCTTTGCAGTCACCTGAACCAAACCAGTTCACAGCAGCCTGCCATTTGGCCTTAAATCTCATCCTAACGTGGTGCTTGCCCATAATCTCTCCCTGCACCTGGCCAGTTTAAGAGCAGGACTTCAGGAGGTTATATTGACTACAAAATGAAGGCAGAATTCATGCTATGTGATTGCAGTGCAACTTGACCTAGAGAGTACTGGGAAAAAAATTATACCTTAGTAAAACTAATAAAAGCAAAAGAGCTTATCCATTTCTTTATTTTCACCTGGCTTCAGTTCAGGGACTAGAATTCATTTGTGGTAAATGCATATAAATCTCAGATTTAACTACCATTCCTTCTCCTAATCTCCTTTCTGAAGGGTTAAAAAATCCTCAATGAAAGGTCTCAGAAGAGCACCAAATACCATTGCTATTGCAGTCCTAGGTGCTACTGTCATGTCCATCACTTGTTAGTTCTTCATCTCAAAACTTGGAGATATTCAGGTGCTGCTGCAAAATGAGAGAGGTCTTCACATCAGCAGTCCCACTGGCACAATATGCTAAGGGAAATACACTGGTTTCTGAAGGCACTCAGGCATCTGTAACATCTGTAATTTTTCATCTTTAATGGCCTTCATCCCTTCCAAGGTACTGATTTTGCTAATTAAAATATTACTTTGTCCTTTGCCACATAGTTGTGTTATAAATGTTGAAATTTTTTAATTAATATCTTTCTGGAAAGAAAATCTGCCAAATCTGCAAGTTGTGTAGTGACTTCCACTTTTCCTCCTCATTTTTACTGATGTGAATATTGCTGAAGATGCTGCCTTTTCCTGCCACAGCCCAGGGTCTTGAGGGCAGTACTGTTGAATGTCTCTGTCAAAGACTGATCTGGATATCCCAGAGAAAGATTGCTCCTTCCAAACTCCTTTAGAAATACCAATCAATGTTGCCATCTGGAGGACACACGGATTTACAGTAGACCCTGTATCCATTTTATGCTGCTGCTGTGATGCCCCATCATGAAAGCCCAGCTCACCGCAAACAGTTGTTACTCTGTTTTTCATGTCCCAGATTTTCTTTGGTTCCTTCTGCAACTGATTATATTTGTTAGCCTTTTTTTGTATGTTCCATGAAGCCTGTCATTATTGTATTACTTTTACATCTGAGAAATTGTTACTATTATCATTATTAAATAATAACAACCATATCTGATATCTTGATTTGATAGAAACACAGAAAACCCAACCCAAACCCTGTGTTTCCTTTACCAAAGACTGCTGGTGTCTTGGAAAAAGCATTTCCCCTCAAAACAAGGATGATGCAGCAGTGCAGACTTGGAGCAGGCAGAGCTCTGGCTCGCTGTCTTTAGGAAAGTCAGATAGATTTCTCATGAAACTGGTCATGGCTATAAAGCACTGAGCTTCAGTTTAACCCACACATTTGAAATTTCCCTAAGGATGGACTATCACCTCTTGTCAGATGTATAGATACTCGATGTCTAATATCATCTAGACTTCTTCTGTAACCTATATGGTGAGTGGGGTGTCTCCATGGGATGGTTCATCTGACCTAGCTTGACATGTGCTATAGGAAGGAATGAAGAGGCCAATCTTTCTCCACTGACTTTAGAGGAAAGGCATATCCAGAGGAGTTTTCAAATAGATGTTTAATTTTAGATAGCTGAAAGTAACTGAGGTGAACACCTATGACTGACGAAGTTGGCTTAAAACATGTAGATGTGTTGAGTCACTGACATCGCTAGTCTAAATCAAGGCAGGTCCTCCCTGTTTTGGGCTGAGATTGTGAAACCTTTGCCACATAAAGACCATATTAACCATCATAATTCTAGAACTTCTGTAATTGTTTTTGTAATGATTTTATAAACAGCCTCCACTATGAAAGAGGTAATCCTGGCATGCCTGTGTTTCATACCAGGTACTCCAAAGAAATTCACTACTGTGGTTCACCAGTAATTATAGTGACTTGTATCACAGAATGAGTTTGCAGCTGTCCCCCAACATGTACCTGATATTTCAATTTAAGTGGAAACCTACCACAGTAATTAAAAACAACTCATCTGGATTTTCTGCTTCTGAACAACTTTCTCTTCACTCAAGCTATTTCACCTATGACATGAAGTCCATTGCTCCAAGAGGAGCTTTCTGAATTAATTAACATGAGCACTGGATGTGGACCTCTTCCCCTTTCTTGTGTTTTGGTTGAGACTGAGTGGAGGAGATGTGGTTGGTGTAGCCATTCCAGCCCCTTGGGTCTGAATTAATTAACTATGGACAGCATTTTGAGTAAAGACCTTCTAAGAAAGACACTCAATCTGAAGCACCACAGTTTACTTGATCGTTATTAAGAACAGATAATAGTGCTGGAAATGGCCATCAGAGGTCATCTTTGTCTACTTCCTGCCCTGAGCATGGTCCAGCTCTGTCTAAGTCTCTTGGTCAGATGTTTGTTTAACCTGTTGTTAATAACCCTGACTTTCACCACCTCCCCAGACAACCTCTTCCAGGCTTTTACAGTCCTCCCTGTTCTTTTTCCATAATATTTTATCCAAATGCTTTTCCTGCAGTATCAGCCTATCACTCCTCACCTTGTCCTCCACTGACACCCAGTTAGGAATCACATAGTCAAGGAAACAGAACAGTGATTTTTCTCTATGGGTTGAGACAGAGACATCAAACACAGTTGTCAACATCCATTTGGGCAGCATAGATGACCCCATTTTGAACATCAGTCAGCCCAGAAACGTGATTTCTGGTTCTCAGTGGAAACAGCATCCCCAAGCTGTTGCATCCTGTGAGCTCCCTGGGATAATAGCTTCCAGCAATGTACACCACCATGCATACTTCAGTGTGCCAAAGCTCCCGTGACCTGAGGGTAATAACTCGAGTAGACAGTGGCAGAGGATGGATATTGCAAGGTTCAGTGGGAGTGGTCCTTGTAAAAAATTAATTGATTTTAGGACAGATTGCATCCCAGAAGGTCTTGGCAGTAGGATCCCAGGAGGAAACGGGCAACCATCTATTCCATAACCTCCACAGCTTTTGTCAGCTTGCAAGTTAGGTTCCCAGCTCTGTAGGGTGTTTGTAAATCATATGCAAGAGCCTGTATGAACATATACAGAGACATATGGAGAACTCGTGTTCCCTGGCCCAGGCTCTCTGATACTCCTTCTAATTTAAAGGAATGCCCCTGTTCCTAGCTGGCCTTTTAGTGATTCGCAGCATATTCCTTTAGCATTCTGCTTTTAAAATTGGAATGCAAGTGTAGTGGGACAGTTTTGTGAGCAGAATGATGTTAATTTCACAAAGCTGAAGAATTTATTTTAAAGACAACAACATTTCTTACCTGATGTCCTTTCCAGTGGTCTTTTCATAGAATCACAGACTGGTCCTTTAAATAATTTTATTCTCTCCTTGATATAGAGGGGCTGAGTACAGTTCTAATGAAGTGCTTTGGTTTCTATTTTTATCTGTTGGCAGCCTTAGTAAGACCAGTTTGAAATAGTGTGAAGTCGGAAGCTGTGGTAGGGGCAATGAGGTTGAGCCGTGTTGTGATACAGCGTCACCCACAAATCTCAAAACATGCTGTAAGAGGTTTTTCCTGTGGCTTGGCTCAGAGCACTGATGGAAACTGAGACACAGTGCAGTGATGTGATTTGGTCCAAAGGGACTCTTCAACACGTGGGAGACCCAAGAAGGTCCCAAAGCCCTCCTGTTCCCCTCTCTGTGCTGGTCTCCTGGCCTGTGATGCTCAGGCAGGGATTTAATGATAGTTGTACCATTTTGTGCCTTTATTTCTCCCACTAAATTGTGCAGATGAAATTTTCCAGTGGCCTTGAAGACCTTGTCTGCATCTCCAGGTAGATACCTGGACAGGCTGGCACACACTGCCATCCCATTAACAAAAAACCCTCTTAGTGGAACCACTTTCGGCTGCCTTAGAAATGGCAAAGTTTAAGGGAATAATTTTGGTATCCCCACTGTTTTCTTTTGTATCCCATCCCCCTAAACAGAGCAATATTTCATCCCAAATGAAATAGGCTGTCGCTTTCAGAACAGCACATTTGACTCCTCTGTGTGACTTTGCCATTTCTGTCTTGTTGAGTACTCTGTTTTGGGGGATGATGAATGATTGCAGAGCAAAGTAAAAAGAAATAGGCTGAAATCAAAATGTTTCAACTTGGTTGAAAAAACACATTCCAGTTGAGCCAAAGTGGGTTTTTCAAGGAAGTTTCCTAATGGGGAAATTGTAATTGTGAGCAGGGGGAATTGTAAGCTGCTCCAGGGATTTAGTAAAAATATTTATTTTTGTAAAGGATCTTGCAGGAACCTTTTGCATAGACGACCCCCAACAGAGATGCACTAACCCCTCTCCTCATCCCTGTGAGGATCAGAATGGTTCTTGAGACCTTTGGGATTGGGACTGGGTTTGGGAGCCTTTGGAGAGGAGTGCACAGTTCTCACTGTGCTCTACCAAAATATATTGTGTTTATCCCGCTTCAGTGTGAAAAGTGTGTCTTTAATTTCCAGTGAACAAAGATTTGGTTTCCAGTTCTGTCTTGTTTTCACCATATATTTTCCAAACACACTTTTTTTTCCCTTTTCATTAGTATTCACCTTTAACCTATTGATTTGCTATGAAAACAAGCTCTTTTATAAAGGAAAGGTAAAAGGAAATGAGGGAAAACATAAACACATTGCAAAAGTAAGGATTTCCCAGAATAAACCCACATAGAAGACAAATATATGATGTAGCTTCTTTTATTAGCACTGTAAAAAAAGAAGGCAGGAAAAAATGTGAAAATACATTAGGGATTTTAAAGCCAAGCAAATCAATTAGTCATTACTGACATAAATTTCCCTTTCTTGGGGACGTTCAACCTTCTCATATCCCGTGGATGAACTCTAAAGCACCTGTAGTAGATCTGTTTTCAGTAAAGAGATTTAAACTACTGTAGATGTTTTTCCAAGGAAAATACAATGTTGACAGAATAATGCGTGGAAGAAGAGGCTACTAAGGCAGCTGCTATAAATTGCCAGCGTTGTAATCCCTCTTGCAACACGCCCAACTTCACAGGATGTGCATTTGTTGATGCTCTACATATGGTTTTCAGTAAAAGTAATTTCCCCCTGCAACATGACGAAAACTAAGTATGCCCTGCAATTGAAAAGGAGGGTCCTCCCCTCACTTCCCTCCCCTCCCTGAGTGCTGGAACAATGATGCTTATTTTAAAAAGCAGCGTCATGTTTTCACAAGTATCTCCATGAACTGGACAGATGACTGGGGTGGCCCAACAGTTAGGACATGAGTGTTCCCAGCTGCCCTGGCAGGTTCCAGCCATGTGCTGGGGACTCAGGTGGTCCTCCCAGGATGTGCAGCTTTGCTTGTGCTGCCCATGGAGCTGGGTCTCTGGTACTGTCCCCCACCATGGGCCCACAGTGCTTTCTGTGGCCCACCATGTGTGGCAGAACAGAAAAGAAACCATCTGCATGAGATGGTGGGAACCACTTCCAACTGCCCTGGTGTAGTTTGGCTGTTCAGCTTTTCCATCTTTATATCCTTTTCCTCAAAGCAATTTCAGCATCTCCATCTTGGACAGTTTAGGGCACTTTTGAATCCATCTGCATAGTCAAATCTGAACCTGTGCTGTTACAGTGATTGTTTGGTTTGGGTTTTTTTAGCAAAAATGCTAAGAAGCATTCCCAGACCTTCCTCCTGTTGGATGCACCCCTGAACCCCTCTTTTTGTAGATGGATTAATTTTCTGCCATATCAGTTCCCTGTCTACTTCAGCATGCAACTGCAGAAACAGCTGCTGCCCATGGCTGGTACAGCCCAACTGCTACTGGGTGTGAAATCACTGCCCAGGGTCTTCTGAGACAGAGTGGGTTTTGAACCCCTAAGGGTGATCTACAAATGCTGACCCCAAGCACAAGGGTGCTTGGGATCCCTGAGCTCACACAGATATCCCCCAAACAGAACTGCAAAACAGGCAGAGGAAGGGATTTTGTGCCAAGGCCTATTTTTGAGTGTGAACTGTGTTGCTGTGACAGCAAGTGGGAGGGAGTGTGAGGAGGCAACCGTCATGCTCTCCCAACCATTGTCCTTTGCAGGAGCCCTGCTTGGGCTCCTTCTCAGTTATTCTTGCCTCACCTTTAAGGATTGTTTGTGCTATGGTTTATAATCCAGCAATTTTTCCATGTAAAATGCTCTAGTGATTGCAGCAATTATCAGCACCCAGGACTCTTCTGCAGCACCCATGAGCAGGTGCAGCCAAGCCAAACACCCTCATTTGCTCCTTTCTCCCAGCAGCATTAGAGTTGCCCCTGGCCCGACCACATCGGAAGTGCTGGGGATGCTCCTGTCCCATGTGTGCTGGTGTACCTTTGGGGGCTGCAGCTCTGAGCCTCCCTGAGACAGGGTGAGAACGGAAACCCTCACCTCCTGTGTGGGGTGAGTGCCCAAGCCGTGAAGCTGGTGTGAGACATCAGGGCCATGCAATTCATGGGAGCAGCTCAGAAGTAGGCCTCACGCTGGTGCTGCTGCATGGGGAAGCCAAATCCTGTCTGGGGCAATAAGTGTGCATTCAGGGTTCTGCAGCGAGCCTTGGACCCAGCTGCACACTGGTCTTGTGTGCTGCATGGAGAGATAAGCTATCACTGGCATCAGGTGTCAAGAGGGTTTCTTTGCTTGCCAGGGGAATATGCAATTGTTAGGCAGGCAACCATTTTTATTCTGCTTGTGGGTGGTGGTTGTGTTTTTATTATTCCCCCTAAATAAATGTGGAATATGTTCTGTTTTACAGAACATGTTTTACAAACACAAACCATGTAGTTAGCGAGAATCCCAGTTGTTTGTGGAACAACAATTTTGACGGATGTTTCTGGCTGTTTTCAATGAGATCCCAAGTCAGTGGCTCCAATCCGGCCTTCCCCAGCATGAAAGTCTCAAGAGGAAAAGGTCTCCCTTGCATTGTTCCTTTTTGGGGATGCTGCTGCCTCCAAAGGCGCCTTCTGGGGATCTGTGGGATGCCAGTGGGAAGGACAAAAAGCTGGCAGGACCTGGGCGCGGGAACTGGAGAATCAAATACTCTTTAGATTGACAAACAACGTGTGTCCAGGCTGTGTATGGCTGTAAGGCTCCCACCCGAAGCTGTTTGGCCCAAGGCTTGATATTTACCGCTTCGCACTTGCTGTATGGGTCTGTGACCTTTTTTTGAAACTCCTTCTTTATGAGTTTATTTTGGCTGGGCTCAGGCATTCATAAAATTCCTCGAGAATGGGAGGTTTGAAGCATGGCTTGTAAAAGGAGGCGAGGGGAGGTGGGAGAATGGATTGAGGAGAAGAGTTTTCCATTACCCTGTCATAGCCTCCCTAACGCGTGTCTTATGCCTCTGAGCTCCTCTCCAAAACTGTAAGCTTCTGAAAAGAAGAGAGAGAAAGGGAGGAGGGAGCGGGGGAAGCTTGCAGGGCCCTTCCTTCCCTGTTTGGGGGGGCAGGATCTGTCCCTAAGTAGATAGGTCTTTCTCCAGTTTCCCTTGTCAGTCATCCTTCTGCAGCTTTTGGTCTTCGCAGCAGGTCAGCAGAGTTGGTGAATAGCTCGGCAAGCACAAGGCATCTGAAACAAATTAGATCTCTTATAGCCACCCAGAGACTGATGATGGATGGAGGTCTGTATTTACAGCAAAACTAATTGGCAACATACACAGACATCCAAAAAAGTATATTATTTTGCCAGACTTTGGAGTCGCTAGGCCCTTTATTTTTTATTGTAGAACATTATACAGCTAGAGATAAAAAAGAACAGTGAAAGTTTTAAATCTAATAAAAGCGTTTGACTGCAGAGTAAAAATAACATACACAGAGAAGTTTGATTTGGAATCGAATTTTATTAATGGTCTTTTCTCTGCAAAATGTTTCCAATTAAAAAACAATTCTGAAGTGATGCATTAATAAACTGCTTCCCCCCTCCTTTGGAGGGGCTAAGACTTTTAAAGGCTGAGGTGGATAAAAAAAGCCATTGGATGTTATTAAAACATAATTTAATATAACCTAAATATAGTGCTTGCATACCACGGAGAGAAAGCCGGCTGTATAATTGAATTCGAAACAATGATAGTATGTTGACTTTTCAAAGAGAAATATTATCAGATTGTGAGCTGCTGTTCAAAAGACGGGTCGTCTTTAAACACCGAGGCATGTAAGAAGCAATAAAAAGCAGAATCATCCAGGTTTCCCTGGACAGCATGTGGCAGATTTAGCTTTCTCAAAGGCACGAATAGATGTGAAATTGGGAGCATGAGGTAGATGAACAGTCTGGATTCCAACAAGTCATTTGTTTGATTTTTAGATGAATGGCATCTTTGCTTAAAACAGAAAGAAAAAAAAAGGGGGGGAGTGAGAGAGGAGAATATGAAGACAGACAGATTAAAGGGTTGTTGTAGATCTGGTCTCCAAAAAGTGTTTGACAAAATTGTGTATTTCTATCTGTCATTCTGATATGGCAGAGCCAGGCTATGAGTGATGAAAGCTTATGTAAAGTGTTTTCCCTAGGCTGAGAGCTTTGTTCCCTGATATACATATTTGCATGATAAATAGGTGAGCTCTAGAGAAGGTCAAATGCATGATGAGAAAGGAGGGGGCTCTGATTCCCCCCACCACTTACACTTCCATCCCCTTCTTTATTTTTGTTTTGGAGCAGCGATGAGCAGAGACCGACCAGATGATCCCTATTATCATCTTTTCTTGCCTAAAACCCCAACTTTCCCTTTGCTCTCCTGAAAGACAAAGGAACGAGTTCCTTGCCCTACCCCAACACCAGCATCGCTGAAATCTCCATCGCGAGGAATCCTCCTCCCCAGTCCCAGACAAAGCCAGGGGAGGCAACAGGCACGGTGGGACTGAGGAGCACCCGCACCCTGCGGCACCTCTACCAGCACAGAGCCAGGGGAGAGGGGTCGTCCTCATCCCCCCGGGGCCTCGTCCCACCCCGTCGGGGTGAAGACCTCCCTATGCACAACCCTATCATTTGCATCCACTTGAACGGCCCCTTTCCCCAGCAGCACCGTGTGAAGGGATCTCAGTGCAAACAAGAATTAGACCCGTGATCTTCCTCCGAAGGATTATCCCTGATCGCCCATTATTACCATTATTACTGTGTTTGCTGGGGTGGGTTTTCTTATCCTAAGCTTTTTTCTTTTCTCTTTTTGGCTGCATCTGGGAAGCCGTCCTTTGTGTAAACAGCTATCGGAGTGAGCAGGGGTATGTGATCCATTAGCGCTGCTGAAAACACAATCATTGTGTTATTCCAAGCTGATGAAAATGTCCTCTGTAGTTTTCTCTCCCAATGTCCACATGCCAATCAGCATTTGTCAGTGATATAATTTTCTCGCATAAACACATCCGTTGTGCAACTTCCACCCCGGGTAAATAGATATAATTCCAAAGCCAAATAACACACTTGGAGGGGGAACAGGAGATTAGACAGACAAGGAGGTAAAGGGGGAGTGGAGGGGAGCGGAGCTGCAAGGAGAGATCAGCTTTAATTGCGAAGGGGGAAGACTGAAAATCCTCGGGAAGAAGCAACATGGCTGGTTTATTTCTTCATGCAGCAAGAAAGTCTGGGAAGACAAATATTTAGGGCTATTTTTTTTTAATGAACATTTGTGAACGAGGACCACCATGAATTGCTGAAAGAAGGATGGCTGTTGTTTATGGAATTGGGAAAACATTTTTTTTCCCCAATTTGAAACAGAATAGACAATGCGCCGTAAGAGGGGAGGTGCCATTCCCCCCTTTGCACCAGAAGGCCTGCTCAGACACACTACATTTTTTCCCCTCCTGGTTCAAAGCTTACTTAACCTCCGGGTAATTGTATCGTTGAATCCAATAGTGCAAAAGAATGTTTTCCATCCCATATGTTTCCAGTGCGCGTGTGTGTGTAAGGAAATTTGTAAAATAAACCCTTTATTTACATGAGTTCCTGGACTTGGCAGAACATGGCTGTGCCATGTGCATTCATACAGTACTGGTCCGTGGCTGTACGTAGTGTATATTTAAATACATACCTTGTCTATGCACGGTACAAAATGTATGTGTGTGCATTAGAAAATATTATATGATTGCAGAAAACGTGTCTTTAGAGGACTGTCTTATATGTGATCCCACAGGAAAATTGTCCAAGAAATAGGCTGGTGCTGAAGGTGGGAAAAATAGTCTGTAATTATGTGTTTGTGTGTGCATGCATATACTTTGTGAGTGTGCACATGCACCCTTCTATGTCTCTCTGGGTCACAGCCATTGCAAAACCAAACTCTGAAAGCATTCCTACAAGAGACAGGATCTGTCTGTCCTGAGACAGAACAAAACCTATTAACCGTTTCTTGAAACAATTCACATGGCTGAAAACACCCTGTGCCCTTCAGATTTGTGTGCACACTTCTTTCCAAATGCGTGAATTTTAAATTCTCCTCTGCCTTGGAAAAACAGCTGGAGTGATTTCAGAGGCAACCGGATCCCAGTGGGCCGGCAGCGTGGTCCCATGCCTCCCTCCTCGGGCAGGCAGATTGCAGGCAGCTGCCTGTATGCACAAACCACACAGGCCGGAGATGCTTTCCGCCTCTTTCCGTCTGCACGCCGTCCTCTCCTCCCACTGGGGAGATGCTGCGGGTGTCAGCCTGTGCAGCTGGGGTGTTTGCTGCGGGACAGCTGTGCTGCAGCACACAGGTTGAGCATCTCGGGGTCCTGGTGAGGTTTTGCAAAGCTCCCCCACTCACTGAGAGGCGGCAACATCCATAAACGCCTCTTTGGCCACTGTGTTCCCAACCACAATCGTTGCAGAGCAATATTGGCTGTTGTCCTTCCTGCCCAAGAGCAGCGGCTATCCCAAACCCGCTCGTGCCCCTCACTCCCCCAGTGCCCTGTGCAGGGGGCTGCCCAGCTGCTCCACGGGGGGAGCTTTTCTGTGATCCCATGGGAACCACTCTGGTTTCAAACACAAGCGCAGGATCACCTGATTTGCATTTTTCCCCATTTGAGGATCCCAGGCTTGGGGAGGGGAGAGCTGAAACCCTAAACCGCTTTGTGCTTATTTGTTTTATGATCCTGTTGGGTGCAGTGTTTACTCAAATCCGGCAAGCATCTGGATTAGATAATTTGTTGGAAATTAGTGGCGTTTGATGGTTATCGGCCCTCGCGTGATTAAAACCCGGCTGTCAGCGTCGCGTTTGGGTTTCAGGAGATCGGGACACCGGCTGCACGAATCCCCACGCTTAGAGCTGTGGAGAGGGCTCCCACTGCCCCGGTGGGGATCCATCCAAGAGCTCCCCACACTGATGTGGGGCTTTCCAGGAGACCCAGAGGTGCAAAACTGCTGAAGAAAATCCTCTCAGCCCCCAAGTGGGACAGATGAGGAGGGAGGGGGTGCAGCCTGCTGGAGGCTGCTTTTTCTGTCCTACAAATGGTTCAGCTGCTTCTCCCTGGTCTGTGCTTTGTTCCCTATGTTTACACCAAAAGGTGGGCACAGCAGGAATGAGGAAGAGCTTTGTTCACTTTCTACACTTCATGGATTATTTCTCATGTCTCAGGAATAATTTGGGCATCGTGTCCTGGCCCTGCACCCTCTTCCCTCCTCTGCACCCCCACATCCATGCGCCACAGAGCATTCATGCTCTTTCTTCCTTTTCCCCCCACCCTTTGGAGTTAGACCTCAGTCACTTTAAGCTAACTGTGGTTTTAAAGCTGGATTAAATGGTGTCAAGCCCAAACCCTGCAGGAGCAGTTTCACCATCGCTGTACCAATATGCACTTTCTTAATAGGGCTTCACTGAGCGGTTCAGCAAAACACCCGTGGCATAGCAGAAGTTTTGCTGGTGACAGGGGGAGGGAAGTATTTAAAGACAGTGTTTCATCCATTCGTGGCCTGTGGGGGTCAGCAAGTGAAATTCCCAATTGATTTTTGCAGAAGACAGTCAGGCATGTTTGTGCCCTGTGCTGGAAGAGAGCTGGGACTGGTCGCTGCCAGGGCAGCCAGATGGGCACCCTTGGTATGCGCTCTGCCTCGTGGGTCATTTGACAGCAGGAGAAGTCAAGTGAAAGCTTAGGAAACTGGGTAATTACCGAGTGACCCTTTCTCAGACATACCAGGTAGATAGATGATTGAAGAGCAAACTGTATGGATATTTTGCAGGATAGGGAGAGATGTGCTTTTATGAGTATATATTATGCATAATAAATGGGCTTTTAAAGTATGCTTCTTCATACGTAGACTCTCGGGGATTAGTATTGCCAGCTGTGTATGCACAGATAAATTCAATGTATAGCATGCAACGATGAAAAATTGACTTGGTATGTGCTATGTGCATTTAAAGAAGGGAGTTAGATCTTTTCTTAAGGCCTACAGAGAATGGCTTTGGAAGTATAAAGTTAATATTCTATCTTACTTCGAAAGCTTTGCAGTTTTTTAGTGCACTGTCACAGTTACAGTAAATGAGCAGAGATGAAATATAAAAGATTTGTTGTTTTTCTTTTTTTTTTTTTTTCCTTTAAAAAATAATGTAATAAGGTCTCTTGAGAAAGGACTCCAAAAAAGAAATTATCTCTGTGGTTAAGTTCTGAAAGCTTGTTTTTGGTATGTGAGTCCACAGCTGTGTTCACATCAGGCGTATGGGAAGCTCACACAACCCTCCAAACACCCTATTATGGTGTTAGCAACAGCATTTGCTTATGATTCCACCCTTTCCTACATGCCAGCTCTTCAATCTGGTGGTATATTTTGTCAATAGATAGAATCAGAAGGTGAGCAAAATCATGAAGAAATTTTTGATCAATAATAAGGAACATTTTGTCTCCCCTTCTGAAGGAAATCTTTGTGTTGTGATCAATTTTGAGTGCATGCAGCTTCAGCCTGGATGATGGTAGGATGTCTTGAAATCCCTGTGTGCTGCCCACATTCTGGGCAATCAAAATCAAAGCAAGGCTTTGAGATGACTGACAGCTATAAGATTTAGTCCGTAAACTCAGGCAAGTCAGATAGAGGTTGAGCTTTTGGGTGGTTTTGGAGGCAGGAGGGAAGATTCCCATCAGTCCTTTATGGAATGGAGTTTGGGGGACCCACTGGCCTCACTGCTTCCTTCCAACAGTGTCTGCTGTGCTGGTGCCTGCCAGCTCACCCTTGCACGAGGAGAGTGATGGGTTATTACTCAGTTATCTTTGTATCAGCACAGCAGCACTGCCAGGGATGTGCCAGTGCCATGGTGGGGAACCTACACTGTGAACCTAATGCATACCTGCAGGCTGCTCTCACCTGGGCTGCCAGTCTTGTCCAAGCAGGATCTGAGCATTGTTCTTAGAATCATAAAATCATTAAGGTTGGAAAAGACCTTTAAGATCATCTAGTCCAACCGTCCCCCTACTACCTGTATTACTCATTAAACCATGTCCCTAAGTACCTCATCCAATCTTTCCTTAAACACCCTGAGGGACAGTGACTCTGCCACCTCCCTGGGCAACCCATTCCAATGCCCAATCACTCTTTCTGAGAATATATTGATCCTAATTTCTAACATGAACCTCCCATGTACCAAGGCAAACCCAGAAAGAGTTGTGTTGCCATCTTGGCATGGGCATTATCTTTCATCCCCTTGTTTTCAAATTGCTGTTGTGCCTTTAAGAGCTATTTCTCTACTTTTTAGCAGCCAGTTGTGGGATTTCCATAACCCATGAGCCAAACTTGAACAGACATCACCTGTGTTTGTCTGTATATATCCTTCCTGGGATACCACTGGTTAGGTCCATCCCACATCCATATAGACTAGGTCATGGCCCTGCAGTACCTGTGTCCAGGGCATTTGGGATATGAGGCAGCCCTAGACCAGACTTTCTATGTGTGTGTTCTCTGCAAGCTTCTGGGCTAGGGAAATTATCAAATCATCACCCTCTAAACCTTTCCAATCACTACCCACCCACAGTTTGATTTCTGGGGCCTTCAGATCTCCAGGCAAGTTTGCTGCCTTGCACTAATGAATACCGCTCGCTGAGTGAAAACTCTATCTGCACATCTTTAAATTAAACCAAACCACACACATGCACACTCAAAAATCATTTCAGCCTACCCAGTGGGTTTTTGCCTTGATGCATGTGCATAGTTTCCCATTGATGTGGGAACTGTGCAGCAGCAGAAACTCCTTAAATGTGCATCAGGAGTAGTAATTTCTCCCTGTCGCCTGCAGCATGGATTCAGATGATATGATCATGAAAAAGGGAATGATTTCCTGCCCCATGGAATTGAATTTTATGAATGGAGCCATGTAACATGGCATAGTAGCTTAAAAAAACCCACCAGAAAAGACATGACAGGAGAAACCAACGTATACACCACCCTGCCATACGGGGGGAAGAAAAAAAGCTAACTATAAGCAGCCTGGCTTATACAGTTGGGCTTCCTTGTTTGCCCTTTCATTGTTCCTTGATGGTAAAACTCTTGCGTTAGGATTTTCAGAAGCACATAGCACAAAATGGTTTATGGTGTTTACTTAGCATATAGGACAATAGATGGAAAAGCGCCATAATTTGTGACGCTGGCTGCAAAATAAACCTATCATCATTCACACAGAGTGCTGTTCCTTTGGATAAACAGCCACGTTGCTGGTTGGCAGCAACAGACCATTGCCTCCTGGGTCCTCACCAGAGCGGCACATCTTCGGGCCCCGAGCCATTGGTGTCTGAACAGAGATGCCTTTTGACTCCAGTGGGGCAGTGCTGGCACAGCACAAGCTCTTTGTCCTTATTTAGATAAAATAAAGACCCCTGAAAGGCTTCCCAGCACAAAAACCCCTCATGTGGTGCTTCACAATAGCTGCCGACATGGGAAAGTTACAGGGAGGAGGCCCCCAACCAACAGCTTAGATGTAAACATCTTGCGGCTAGGGGCAGTTGACATGTAGAGCTAGGTCCACATTGCACCCCTGGTCACCAACCTTCCTAGGCCTCCTGCACACCCAGCTATCAGCATGCCCATGCTTAATTTTCCAGGATGAGAAATCTGCCTGTCCCCACTTTGATTTGTGAAGCCATCTTTAATGCATCAAAGTAGGATGGAGTGCAAAGTGATTGAACTGCACGGTGCTTTTTCCATGAGACTTTGGGTAAGACCTTCTCCAAAGAGCAGGGGTTGTAGTTAACATACCAAATTATGGGTGTGTCTGAGGAAATGTGTCCAGTGAATTTCACTCATGCTTGAACTGCCAAATTCTACAAGACAGAGTGGGAAGGGACTGTGAGAAGGTAATGATTTGTCTTTCTCATCAGACCTAACCCATTCCTGGCACATGCACATCAAACCTCTTCTTAAAACACTCTAGTGATGGAGGTACCATAAACTCCCTGAGCAACCTCTTCCAGTGCTTCCTTGTCTTCACCTTGAACAGCTTTCTCTGTAATGTCAAACATCATCCCCCCTTTAACTAGAGCTCAAGAGCATTTTCCCATAGGAAATCCAGAGGTCTGTACCCTCCCTCTTCTCATTCGTGGGTTTGTTGACTGTTAAAGTGTATCCTCTTTACGGTTTCTAGACTGAGCAAACCCACTATTTTTCAACCATTTCTGATATATTATGTTTTCTATATTTCTGACACACTTTTTGCAGCTGTTGCACTCCTCTGGATCCAAGCTGCTCCATGCCTTTTCTCAAGGACCTCCACCCAAGCCTGACTATCCCTGGATTTGATCAGCTCTGATCAAAATTAGTTATGGACTATTTTCATGGTTTTGACCTGAACTGAACTGGATCCAAAGCAAACAAATTTTCCCATTGGTCTGTTGGGATGTGGCAGTTTTAAAGCAGTAGCAGAAGATAAACACAGGGGAGACCTTCCAGCTAGTGAGCAGTGGGACAGGCTTAGATCATGTGTCTTGCATAAGATACCCAGGTTTATTAATTTTGGTGTGAAGCTGGGCTTTTCTCTTTGACGTGTCATGCTGACTTTTGATCAGCCAGGAGCAGTGGGAGGGAGGAGAGGGAGAGACTGTGCAAGTGTTGAACTTTGCCCGCAGCCTTACTGGAATAACAGCCCTCCTCGTTTGCTTTATCACGCATCATCCAGCTCATGAACAGCAATTTGCCAGACTCCAGATAGACTTTGATAAAACCCCATTCAGCATGTCCTGTCTGACACGAGTCTGCCAGTGTCCGCCCTGGAAGTGGTTTTTAGCTGGATACAGCATAAGTAGTGTAGCAGGTTATCAGCTAAACCCCTTGCACGCGCATGGTTGATAAGGACCAGACAGCCTGGATTTATCCAATCTCATGTCAAATCAGTCTAGATTTTTCTTTTGACAGGGCAGTAAGTTCTTGCTGGTAGGGAAGCTGCAGTTGGGGCCTTTTGTCTTGACTTTAGCATCAGCCTGTGTGATGTTCCCATAAACATAACTTTCAGTCAATACTAGTTGAGCTGTTGCACTGGGTGTGGAGAGAAGTGCTGCTTTATAAAAATGATTCTGAGAAAAAACAACATTGTTTGCCTTTTCCAGGCTATTTTATTATTATTATTCAAAGAGCCTGTCTTCTCAGGGTAGGAACTTTCTAGCTGCACTTCAGTAAAAAAAAAAAAAAAAAAAAAGGTATAATAACACCTCTAATAAAATAACCAGGAAAGTTTCCTCTAAGAGCATGTCATTATGTCAACTCTGTTCAGTGGGGAAGCATTGCATTCAGTAAATATATATTCGGGAGCTACTTTGTGATCATTGACATTTGACATTGTTCTTACATCTCTCCCTATTAGCATGTTTCTGTTTGGAGAGTACTTGACCTATTTCAGAAATATTCCTCATCTTTTCCCATTATTTACTGAGCAGCAATAACCCTGGAAAGAACTACTGCATTTTGCAGGCTGCAAAGTTTCATGGAAACAAAAGGCCCCTCTTGTGTCACTGAAGTAGCTCATCTGTGAAGGTAAATATATTCCTGGATTTAATTAGGAGTTGCAGTATTAATATTTATGCAGATAAAACTAGGTGGGGAGGGAGAAGAAAGAAGAGGGAGCGATGGCTTAGTCGTCATTGCTGAAATCAACTCACCAGTTCATTCTTTGTG
The DNA here is from genome assembly GCA_027925045.1 of Hypotaenidia okinawae. Classification (NCBI taxonomy): domain Eukaryota; kingdom Metazoa; phylum Chordata; class Aves; order Gruiformes; family Rallidae; genus Hypotaenidia; species Hypotaenidia okinawae. The sequence goes on from BSDF01000009.1 coordinate 24,943,051, forward strand.
AGGGACACCGCAGCCAAATCTCTGACGTCTTTTGCTTGGGAAAACTGCTTCACTCCTGGGGTGGGACCAAGTTGGGGGTCCAAAGACACAATTTGCACCAAAGCCTTGTTTTCCTTTGTATTTAAATGCTATTTTCCATGTGCAGAGAAATTTGAAGGCTAAATGACAGATCCTGTCGGGAGTATGGAGGAGGGAAATTCAGATGTTGGAGCATCAGGAGATAGCTGATCTATTCTGTCTCATGTTGGATACGATTTCTGTGTACTGCAATACCTCTCTGGATATTAGTGTTTTTGAGTCATGAAATATAAAGTCAAAATATTCTAGGATTTTGTGACTAATAATGGAAGACAACGATTCAGCCATAATGCTTTGTATTAAGATTTTGAAGCTGTAAGATTTTTAAGTACCTCCTCACTAGAGCTTTCAAACACCTTTCATCCCCGAAGTGCTGAGTTAGAACATATTATCCATTTCCAAATTATCACACCCAGAAAAAAGGTTTGAGTCTCCATCGACCCTTGAAATCCAGAGACAGTTCAGGTCTTTCTGTTCTTCTGTTTTCACACCCAGAAGTGATAACAGGAACCTCTGATCTTGGACCTGACCCAGTTTATTCTTGCTCTGGCCTTGCACCCTTCAGTACAAAACTTGGTTGGGAAAGATTTAGAAGTATATAAACCAAGGGGACTCATCATCCATCCTTCAGGAGTGGTGTCATTGTAAGCTTACATATGACCACAAAGAGTTCAAAGATGGCATCTCCCATATTCATATAATGGGTGATGGAGAGTCCTGCACATCAGAAGTTAGAGATCACTTGAGAACACAAAGCTGTGTCAAAGGCAATGGGGAAAAACATACTCTTTCTTGCTCAAAGAGCAGTTCACCTCTTTGTTCTCCCTTTTGTACGCTGGCTGCACCTGGCCCTCTTTCATTTTAATTATCAGGTACCCTGCTCTGGGGGAGCTCTGGGACAACCATGTGAGAAAGCATCACCTTCCCTTTGGGCACAGCTTCAGCTCTTTGTTCTGCTCTCATAGGGTAATTGGATGCTAGTAAATCGTCTCTCTGCTTCACCATATTTAAAATGTTTCTAGTGACTGGAAAAAAAGTTACACTTTTCTCTCTCTATCCCCTTCTATAGGTTTGCTGTGGGCTTGTCTTTCATTCTTTCTGTTAAGGCCAACGCCCTGTTACCTTTGTTCTGGAAATCAGTTTTTGCTCTTGTGCAGTTCAGTTACATTGTTGGGCAGAAAAGAAGGAAGATGCTTCAGCCCCAGCCCTTTACTTCTGCTCTATGTTCCTCTGGAGAAATCCAAGGTCCTGTATGGCAGACGTGGGATCCTGGAAAAAGCCATCAGCTCTGCACAAACCTAAAAGCAGTTCCATACCCCATGCCTGCCAAGGAACGTTGAGTGTCCTTTCCTCATGTGGCAGGGCACGGCACGTGCTGCACGGTCATATCCCCCCTCTCACCCACAAATTTAGGGGCTGCAACCTCCAAATTGCAATACAATAGACCATAATCTCATCCTGCCACTCTGCACAATCTGATGTCAATAGAGTTACCTGCCTTGGGCAGTGATTGTGGCTGAGAGGAACGAAGTCGTGTCCATCCTTATGAATAGACCAAGTCAGGATGATCCAGATCTCAGAGGGGGTAGCCTTGACTCCATGGGAATGGCAGAATCTGGCCATAAATAGTGCACACCGCAAAGACATGCAGGGGGAAAACACCCCACTTAGCAACAACAGCAACAGTTGCCACTGCAATTATTCCAGCAAATGACAATAATTTGTGCTGACCACACTGTGGTCTGCCTGTATCTTGCCAACTCGTTCCCACTCCAGCCATTAATATCAGTTTATTTTGCACACAAAGAAAATAGTTCTCATTTAAAGCTCCCTGCACACTTTGTGAGTCATTAACGAAGTCTCATGATATCTGTGACCTAAAAAGAGCACTGCAAGCTACTCTTTCTCTGACCAAGAACCATGATCTGCTGGTTGTCAGAGGAACTAATTTATCACTTCTTGTCCCTCATATTTGTGGCCCCGTTCTTTGGAATAATAAAAGCTTGGCTTGAGGAATGGGCATGAAATGTGGTTGTGTTTAAAATTTGTTTATTTTCATTGTTTTTCTTTAGCTTTGTTCTTGGAGCTTGTACAATAAAGGCAAATAATTTAAAGGACACAGAGGGCTGGAGTTTGGTTTTATACGGAGTGTGGGAGGCTGACAGAAAAGCTATAGCCAAGCGAAGGGATTCTGTTCAGCCAGGCCAAGGTGAACTGAAGTATTTAAAGACTCTGAAGGACTCAGAGTTGGAATAACTTCCATCTTCCCTCAGCTTGTAACTCACACCCTGCTCACACCCAGGCTGAACTCACACCCGGCTACTGCCGGAGAAGTTACACCTCTTAAGTCATCGGCTGCAAAACTGGCTCAAGCAGCCAAAAACGAGCTCAAGTTGGGCAAACTCACCTGCGGAGTCATGTGGCCAGAAAGAACAAGGAAGAGATGCTAAGCCGGTATGAATCACTGCTAATGACTCTCTTGAGCTAATTGACACATTCCTAAAATTCCTCTGGAGGTTCTTGGCAGTCTGAGCTCCGTCAGTTTCTTCAGCCATCAGCAAAGGGAAAGGCACACAGCAGTGTCAGAAAGTCTTCTTTTTTATTGTAAATACACAGACACCACTGCTGCATGTGAGGGCTCCAAGGCTTGCATGACAGGAGCCCCAACCCTAGGTCACATTTGTGAGATCTGGGGGTGTTCTTCCACTCCCCTCAGCTGCTCTTTCCCAACCCACTTGCTCCAGTACCACTGGGGCTGTTTCAATGAGCTTAACAGCTCACCCCTACCCACCAACTCTCCCAGGAAAGATCCCAGAGAAGCATCAGTCTTGGCTCACCACACAATTGACAACGCAGGGAGGAAGGCACAAGGTGTACTTCACTTGTAAAGCTGGTCCCCTAAAGCCTAGAGACTTCTCAGGTGGCTTCTGCTAAATCTATGGTGTAGTACCTTGACCACAGTCTGTTGCCAAGCTGCTTGTTAACATGGACTTTATCCTGTTGCTGGCATTCCGCTCATCTGGTCTCATCTGTAGGGTTCCTCAACAGAAAGATGACAGTCAGCAAGTGCAGGGAGTGTCTTTGCTTTTGGGTATGAGGTCTATGGCTGCTGCAGAGCCAGGACAGACCATTTCTTCTAGGGAATGAGTCATCTTTCTCCTGTGGTCCTTAGCCTGCAGTGTGAAGATGCCAGGAGCTACTTTGAAATGCTTTCAAAAGTCTATCCTCAGGAGGCTTGAAATTATTGTCCTGTCAATCTTTATGTTCAAACTATATCAGAAACTGCTTAATTAGTGTCAGGCAGTTAATTTGACTCCCTCTAGAGTCGGTGAACTCTTTGGTGTCACAATCTCCTGTGCAATGCTAAGGGCATCTGAAAATACCATCCCCAGCGGGTGACCAAGTGAGCGTGCAGACAATGGTGATAGCAGGGATGTACCTGTAAGCGTGTCTCCATCCTCTGTTTTTATGTGGTATCCAGGTAGTGACTGCATTTGCTAGTGGTGGGGGTGGCTGGGGTTCAGTCCCTACCATTGTGGATACGTGCCCGAAGGGATTGCTCTAACCACTGGCCATGGGCAGGTTGGAGGCACAGGCCAAGGAAAGGGAAAAAAATAAATAAAAAAAAATTAATTGTTTTTTAAACTCCTCTCTGTGCTTGTGTCAATGAGCTCCACAGTTTAACCATGTGCCTTGTTAAAAACTTTTATTGTGTCTTTTAAACCTGCTACATCATTGTTTCTTTGGCTAGTCCCTAATTCTTGTAAACTAGAAAAAGTTTGGTTTTCCCTCTCCAATTTCTGTGTGGTCTGTTGGAGGCTGCTAGTGTAAGCATGCAGGCAAAACCAATTGCTACTAACAGTTTTAAATTGGTATTACTCCCTCCCCTCCATCACAGATGCTCCACACAGACTTGTATGTAGATTGATCCTTTTCTGTCTTCACCAGCATATTCCTTTACAAGTTCATATAGGTTATTTTACTAAGATGAATAAATTAAGATAGAAGATGGTCTAAGTTTACAAGAGACCAGTGCATGGGTTTTAAACTGCTTATAACTCATACTATCAGCTGAAAAAATAGGTTACATCAGGTGCCCTTCTAAAGCAATGGACAAATTAAGGCTGTTACATCCACTTTGTTTTTTCTAACAACATATTTCTCTCAATGAAACAATTGCTATGACTACCCTTGAGTCGAATGAGTTCCGTATTGTCCTTTTTAAAAAGCGCTGAGCTCAGCACGAGGCGCTGCAAAGTTGCTTGGTTTGGTTTTGTCTCATTTCAGTTTAGACATATGGCTAATCATGCCTGAAAACCACGTAATCTTATCCAGGGCAAAATTCGTATCATTATGTAGGGAGAGTTCAAGTGTTTCCCCCTTATTTTAAAATAATGTTAAACTGGGATTACGCTGTATTATGTTCCTTTTGGACCTTAAATGTCCATGTGCATTTATATCAGCCGTCTGGCTGTCACATCTGGACTTGCTGCCTCAGTGGTTAACAGTGAAGAAAACCAGCATATTAGCTCCTGGAACAAATGGGGTCTTTTCTTTTTAAGGAGATAGCTGGGACATAACTTAGAATAACTGCTCCCTGTTCTTCTTAATGGAAAGCTAAGTGACATGACAGATGTCATGTCAGGTGATGGATAAATGAGTATTAATGATCTCCCAGGCTGCTGAAGTCGTAGGATATAAAAACACATCGTACTCTCTTAAGAAAATTCTCACTGTGTATTTCGGAGTAAAAACATAGTGTTTTGGAGCAGCATGTTAGCGTGATTTTTTTTATTGGATGTAAAAGTAGCCTGTATACCACAATTATAAACGTAGAGAGCCATCTGTGCCTGTTAATGTCCAGAATCTGTTGCACAGTTTTGCAACAGAAATAATATGCACAGAACTGCATGAAAATACAGTGTGGACGTCTGAGCACATGGATCTATTCTGTCAGACGTTCAGAACTGCATGTGATGCACACACACGTGTTTCATGTATTCAGCACTGTCACTGTGACCGCCAGCTCTGCAGGTACCTGTGGGCAAATTTGTGTTAATTATCCACGTGGAGGTCCCATGGCAGGGCTGAGAATTTTCCAACCTAATTCTTTTTTGAGAGAGTCGTGCTGTGTACATGGAAACCTGTTTATAGACGGTGCGGGTGTGCGCGGCAGGTTGTTGTGCTGTACTTTGCCCGCACGCACACCTACGTTGGCCAGGACTGGCACGGCAGGTACAGGAATATCTATATAATATACATATCAGTGCATTATGAGCAGCTCATTGAGTTTAGCGCCGTAGTCCTTCTGCTGCTTTTGTGCAGTTCATTATAGAAACATACTTGAGCTTGCTCAGTTCCTTATCCTAAAGGCCAACTTTTGATCTTCTCTTGGGAACCTGTCGCACTGCCTTGGTTTCTAGGTAGCGCAGCCAATGTGTTTACCAACTCTTTTTCTCCTTCTCGCCCTTTCTATTATGTGTCCCCTTTTTTCTGCCACACAAAAGCTCTGTGCGGTGCTTGTGTGTGGTCCCCAAGAGATGCGGGCCCGGCGAGGAGCCGGTTTTCGGCAAGGCACTGGGCTGGAGGATCTGTGAACCCGTGCAATTAGCGGTTTAGATCCGGGACCCCACGTGTGGGAGCGGGGCCCGCGGTTATGCCGGAGCGATGGGGACAGCCGCCCTCCGGGCGAGTGCACCGACCCCTGGCAGAAGGGTCACGCCGTACCGCAGACAGCCCCCAAGCTCAGGAAAAACCCAGAGATCAGAGCCACAATCTGTAGTGGGGTGTCCTCCCCACCCCCTGCCCTCCCTCTCTCCCCCCCCCCCCCCCACCCCGTGCACAACACATGGATTCAGAAAGGGATCATTTGGAAAGCATTTGCAAACATATGGGTCGTTTTTAAGTCAAGACTTCTTTAATTCAGTGTGTTTCCTAGTTTTTTTGGAGGGGTGAGTTTGATGGAGGTTTTGTTGGGGTTGGGGGGTGGTGGTGTTTGTTTTGTTTTGGTTGGGGGGGAGGATGCAAAAAGCCTGGCTGGGGAAAAAAAAAGAAAAAAGAGGAGGGCTGAGTGGTGAAATAAAGAGTGCAGCAAAGCTACCCCAAAGCAGCTTGTTCCCAACTCATGTCCCTTACACGGAGATTAAAAGAACAAACACTCCGCTCTTCTTAATGATGGCATTACCAAGTATAATTAATTAGAAGGGTAGCAAAAGGAATCAGATCCCTGATGCTAATCACTTTCCTAAAAGGATAATATGCTCTTACGTTGCTAGTCCAGATCTGACAGAAATATGTCTATTGCTGCTACCACTGCTAAGAATCAAGTGGTAAAATAAACTACCCAAGGGACGTACATACCTGGGTTTGTTTATGTGCATGTATGTAAACATACACGTGTGTACAATGATACACTTCACTATATATGTGTGATGTGCACAAAGTCACGTGCGTTATCGCTTTGTGTTTATATATTTATATTTAGAGGGGTCTTTTTAGACTTACATGTTGACAGACAGCCAGGCAGAAAGGCAAATATTTGGCACACCACTCCTCTGCAGTGCTACCGCCAAAGGAGGGGAGAGATAAACAAAAGCTCCCCCCACCTTTGCCACCCTTGGCCTGTGCAATTAGGTCTGGGGTAGGAGCAGGGCTGTGTTTTCCTTTTCTTGGATGGAGATGTGATGGACCATTAGGCTGGTTCGTAAAGAACTAATGATGGGATGGCATTGATCTGCAGAGGAATTTTAGCTGCAGAAGATGATCAATCAATATCTTCAGCCAAAGATTTGTCTCAGCAGGCTGGACATATTTTGCATAGCCTGCTCTGGTTACCGTGAAGGATTGCTAAATAAATGGTGAGTTAGCAGTTAGAGCACACGGGCTTTGGGAATTCAGTGGGAGACCCGTGTTGAGGAGTTATCATCCTTGCTTTAAGAAGCTGGAAGGGATGCATAGTGCAGCCCAAGTAAAATCCTGGCTCTCGAATGACTTGACACATACAGTGTAAGGGTCTGTGCTGGTTACTGCAAGTGCATCCACATCCTTCCCCAACCTCCTTGTGTGCATGAGCACATGATGGACCTGTGGATGTGAATCTGTACATGTGGATGTGAGCATATGTGTGCACACCCCTCCATGCACACTTACACTCACTGTGTGAGTGTGATACCCATGTGCATAGGCATGTTTCAGTCTCTGAACACATTTGTGCCCTGGCTGCACATATATGTGCATGTGGGGATGTGTGTGTGTGTATATATCCCTCTGCATTTTGCCATCAGGAGAAACCCCACAGATGCAGATCTCTGTGTGTGTGTGCAGGTGTGTGCCACGTGCATGAGCACAGATTTGACATGGTATTTTTAGCAGTTTCCCATCCTTCCAGGCAGCTTCCCAAAATACCACTTTTTCTCCCCATTCCTGCCATTCCCTCAGACTGTGAATTTTCTTCAGGACTTAAGGCCTTTGCCCAGTGCTCATCAGTGAGCAGAAAGCAGTAAGCGAAATTTAATGTATTATTTATGAGTGGTGGGAAAGTCTAAGGGGGTTTTAATCTCTGTGTCTCCACTTCCTTCCCAGCTGAAAACCATTTCACCTCCCTTCCCAGATATTCAGCTCCAGTCTGCTCCCCCACCCCACTCCCATCTGCGCCTTATTTGTACAAATGTTCTCGTGTCTTTAGAAATCATCTTCAAAAAAAAAAAAAAAAGAGAAAAAAAAAAGAGAAAAGAAAACCCCTCACCAAACCCATATTGTACTTAAACATTTGTGAAGATTTTGTTTCTCTCAATATGGAAGCGAGAGGGGGCTCTGGGAGGGGCTTTCATGGAGAAATGTCTCATTCAGTCTGCTGAGCCCCCTCCTTGAAGTTTCTTTTCAAGGCTGTTGGAAAGTTGGGCAAACTGAAAAGCAAAACAATAATTAGAGATAATTGCTTGTGTCCAAACACAGGCATCAAAGCCTCCGGGGTCTCATTTGTGATGGGCCTTGGTGTGTGATCCAAAAACAAAAAAAAAAAGTAAAAAAAAAAAAAAGGTGACCCTTATTTTATTTATTGAGTCGGGGAACAGAGAGAAAGTGCCAGATGGAAGGACCTCAGAGCAATCTCCAACGGCTCAGCCCTGCCTGCTTGGGCGAACAGGCACTGAGGCCAGGATAAAAGGGATAGAAAGCAGGGTCAGGAGAGGTTGCATAATTACTAGGGTGGAGGTAAATGGGGTGAGGAGGGAGACAAGGGTCTTTCTGGCCCCACCATAGGGATCTGTGCAGCCCCCAGCTCTGTGTAGCTGGTGACATCCCTGGTACCCAGGATAGGTATGAGAGATGCTGCAGGATGACACATCAGGGTTGGTATAGGAATCCCGATTTTCAGAGGGCTTTGGTTGCTCCCTTTTCCCTTCCTCCAAGCTGGATCCCTAGTATGGATCAAAGTGGGTTCAGACCCAAGAGGCCCTGCCCCAAATTTTTCCCTGATGCGATGTGCTGCTAGCATGAACACAGCAACTTCTGGGTTACCCAGAGCATGGTCAGCACTGAAGGGGACTGGGAAAAGAAACAAGGGGAGAAGTTGGTAAAAGGCAATGGTGGTGTAAAAAATAATCCATCAAAACCAGTGGAACAATCCTGTCCACCAGGCCATACTGGGAAGATGAATTGCTCTGGCTGCAAATGATGCAGGAAGGGGTCTGTGCAAAGATAGGGGTATCAGATTTAGGTGGAGCCCCTTTCAAGGGGGACACAGGAAGCTGAAGGACAGCAGCAGAGAGCAAATGAACTGGGGGCATGCCTGTAGGAGAGGGGTAACAGGGGACTCTCTGGTATCTTCTCTGGTTTTCAAAGGCACCGGTTCACACGTTAGGACGCGGCCAAGGTTTCTCCTCACCCCGCCTGTCCTTCGGTAATGGGCTTGTAATGACCTAAACGGTTTGCTGATTAGGGACAATAAATCTGCCTTTCCGTGAGGGGTGTCCCTCACCGGGGCGGCAGCCGGAGCAGGGGGCCGGGGGAACTCGCCCATTCCCCAGCAGGAAGGTGACGGTGTTTACTTGGGCTGCTGGGAATTCAGCTGCAGAGCTGGAGTCATTTATCTCAGCATCTGCCCCCCCATCTTTCCAGGGGGTTAATACTGAGGCTCAGACGTAGCAGGAGAGGCAACTACCGGGGTGGGTTTCCCCTGCTTTTTTTTGGGGAGGGGATGGGGAGGCAGGACGAGGGGAGTGCAAATGCACGGGCAGGTTTTGCCCGCCTCGCTCCTCCAGGGACAGGATAAAAGGAAAAAGGGAGGGAAAAATTAAAAGGAAAAAAAAAAAACCGAACCAAAACAGGCAAGAAAGTACGAGGAAAACCCCCCAGGCCCCGGCCCGCAGCGGGAGGCCCCGGCGCGACCGTTCCCCCCGGCCCAGCTTCGGCCCCGGCGCCGCACGGTCCCGCTGCACCCCCTGCGCCCCGCCGAGGGAAATGCAGCGGCTCCGCGGCCGGGGCACCACGGGGGAACCGTGCTGCTCTCGGATGTAAAAAATTAGAATATAGAACTGTTAAAAAAAAAAAAAAGGCAAATATCCCCCCCATCTCGCCGCGTTAGATTTAACCCTGCCGATTCCTGCGGGACTCGCTCAGGATGCGCAGCGCCCTGTCCATGGACTCGCTGGTTATGGAGGATTTGTTTGGGGGAGTTGTTTGGTTCCCCCCTCCGCCCCCGATGCAGGTGCGCGCGGGAAGGTGGCTCCAAGGGTGGCACCGCAGCGATGCCCCAAACGGGGTGGTCTCCCGGAGGAGTGGGGGGGGGCGGCCGTACCCTGCCGGCGGTGCGCTCAAGGCGCCAGCACCGCCAGGCACTTCTAATTAGCAAATAAAGATGTTGATCATTAGCGCGCAAGAAACCTCCAAGACAGGCGGGCTCTCCCCGGGATGCCTCGGATCCGGCTGCGGGGCCGAGGGCTGCGTCCCGCCCGGCGTCCCGAGCCACTTCCCTGCCGCCGGGTGCCCCGACCAGCGTCACCTGGCACACAGCTGCCGGTCTCTATCGCTTTCTTTTTTTTAACCTTCCCATGTAGTTAGGGCGAAATCCTCCTCATCCCGGAGCCCGCCCTCAGCACCCCCAACCCTTTCAACCGCGCAGCCACTCTCTTAACTGTCGTTCTCGTAATTTGCCACCTTTGCGTCCCCCTCGTTCTCTTTTGGCATTTCTCAGGCTTCCTCCATCTTTCTGTTCAGCAACACTCACCCCGCACACCTTGTTGATTTTCCTTTCCTCCCTCCGCCGACCCCTCCTCCCTCGCTCCGCGGGGGCGGCAGAGGCGCACAGCATCCGCGGGCTCAGCCCGGGAGGGGCTTTTTACACAATCGCATCGACTGCGCCAAATCATTTTACAAAAATATCGAAAAACGCTTGTCCGGATTTAAACCAAACCCAACGTTTTGGTGGGTTTTATTATTATTATTATTATTATTATTTTATTTTCCCCGATTGATTTCTTTTTGCTGCCAGCAACGAGCGGCTTTGGACCTGGCTGGCTCCGGCGGGAGACACCGTTTGGTTCCGTTTCGCTACGACTTTTATTTTATTCTGGGCTGGGTTTTTTGTTGTTGTTGTTGCACCTTTATTTTAATTTCCCTGCAGAGGTTTGCATGCAGACATCCGCGCTTCCTCCGCCCGAGAACAAGCGTGGGGAAGCACAGCTATTGAAGTCCCGCAACCATCATTGCCTACCCCGGGGCAACTGCGCCAGGGGCTGGAGGGGACCCGGCGGCTCCTGGGATACTCCTGCCCCGGGGGCAGCGCAGGCAGGGCCCGAGCTGCCCACCCCCCTCCGCGTCCCAGGACGGGGCTGCTCCGCCGGCGGGACCGGCTCGGCTGCCCCGTGGTTTGGAAATGACAGTTCTCCTGGTGAGCCGAGCCAGGCTCCGAAACAAAATCAGCCTGTTTATGTCCCCCGGGGTGGGTTTTCGTTGATAAATGGCTGCCCGGGGCTTCTGCCTCTTACTTCGCCCTCTCCGTTCCCCTGTAATCTACAAGTTTAGCGCGTACACACACACAATTATACCTGTGTATATATATATGACACAGATGACAAATTCGTAATTCATTAGGGGATACGTTTGTGAAGCAGGCGATGAAATATACCCTGTGTGTACGAGGCGCATTATATACACATTACTTGTAATTCGAAATTGCTGTATATACAGTTCTATCTATCCACTGTAGAATGTATTTCGAAGTAAATTTATGTATATCCTTAATTTAAGTATATACTTCAGCTAAATTTAGTGCATATGCGTAGATGAATTATGTTCTTGAATGAGAATTGGGAATATAAATTAGGGAAGTGGCAGGTTCGGCTCATACACACACTTACAGGTATCTTTGAACAAATCTGCAACGTAGGTAAGGACATCCCTCCGCGGTGCTCGCAGGAAGGCTATCAAACACCGGGCCGTGTATGTGTGTCCGTGTGTTTGTGTGTCCATACGCAGAGCAATGACCTCCAATTTTTACCCCTAAACGACCTCTGAGCTGTACGCAATTACCGCAACGACCGTTTAGCTCCAGACTCGCCCAGGATCCGCACGCAGGCGTGTCCGCGCACACACCCGCGGGCTGCACACACGGGTACGCACCGTGCGGAGATTGGGGGGGGGGGGGGGCTGGGGAGGAGGAGGGAGTTGGGGTGGTGGGAGAGAGAGGACGGTACCCCGCCCCCCTCCCACCGTGAGCCCGGGCCCCACGCTGACTGCCGACCTGTCCGCATGGAAACGCGCCTCTTCCTCCTCCTCTTCCTCCTCCTCCTTCCCGCCCGCCGGGGAGCGGAGCCGATCAGCCCTCGGGGGCCGCGGGTAGGGTGGGCTCCCCGGTGCTCTGGGCTCCCGTGCCCTCGCCCCGTGGTCCCCCCATCCCCGGTGCCTATCCCCCCCCCCCGCCCCGCTCCTCGGTGCATCTCCCTCCCCGAGGCGCTCGGGCCGCGGCGAGGCACAGCACAGCCGGCCCTTTCTTTACAGCGTCGCCGGCGGGGAGGTGCCGGTGTCAGCCCGGCGCCGTGCGGTCCGCCCCCCGTTAGTGCCCGCCGGACCCCGGACGGTGTGTACAGCCCCCGGTACCTACGCCCCGCAGGGGCACACGGGGCCGGAGGAAGGAGGAGGGGGAAGCGAGGGAAGCAGACCTTCAAGGCTAAATGCGGCCGGCGATACGCCAACGTTACTTTAGGAAAAGGGGTCGGCTCCAAACCCCGAGGTACCGGTTCGCCTGGTGCTTGCGACCGAAGCGCGAGGGCATGTGCGTGCCGTGGGCTTGCTGCCGGCGCCCCTTAGTCCCCAGAGCCCCTCGGGAAAGGCACAAAATCGTCCTGCTCCCTCCCTCCCCCCTCCCCGAAGACCTAAACGCGGAGTGTGCGCTTTACGCCGAGTTCAGGTGCTTCGGAGTCGCTCAGCGAGGCAGAAGGTTCCCGCTCAGCTGCCACCCGGGATGCTGCTGGCAGTTTCCTGGTCCAACGCACCAGTTTGATAGAGGGAAGGCAAACCGGTTTAACTTCTGCTGCTAAACGCGCTTTAAACCGACTAGGAGCAAGCAGGCTGCCTGCTGCAGGGGAGACGGGGTGGGGGGCGGGGAGGAACAAGGACGGCAAGGTCTGTCCTGCCTCAGACACCCCGCTTTCTGGTCTTGGGCACGCAGGTTCTGGTTTTACTAGCCCACCTTGTGTCTCTCCACTAGAGAGGCTCAAGGCACTGTTTGGGGCAGAGGAGAGCAGAAAACCACTTGTAGGTTTTGTTTTGACACACGGATGGGTGAAATTCAGAAAATCTGAATTTGACCTGTGTGTAGCCAACCGACCTAGCCAGAAGGATGAGAATTAGGGTTACAATCTCAAGAATGACCTGTGTTGCCTCCCCACCTTCTCCTTCTTCCCGACTCCATTTAGCAGGATCGTGCCCCACCGCCCCTTGCTCCCCCTCCCCAGCTCAGTACCTGCCAGCACTGCTGGGTTTCTGCTTTTAATGGGTATCGTATGGTGGTTGTCAATATGGTTTGGCATCCAGTCCTCGCTTCTGTACAGATTCACACAACATGTAATGTGATGTAAAATAAGTACCACACAACATGTAGTATGTTGGAAACACTACACAGCATAAAACACGTGCCATACTTGATATAATATTGAATCTGCCATAATGGGAGGGATATAGTAATGGGTATTGCAAGATGTGATGTCTTGTACGTGCCTGGTATGTAAAGCTCCTATTACGAGCTATTAGTTAGGTTGTTTGGTGATCTCAAGATCATTCATAGTCAATTAACCCTTGGGACTAAATTATCCCACACTACTGCTGCCTCAGGTCGATATCTACATAATCTTTCAGTCCTAATACATCAGGTGTCTCTGGGGCTGAGACACGGGAAGATGCTGTCTTGCCCCTAATTTATATCTGTACATTTTAGCCAGAAAATATAGCGACTCCTTCTTTGCAAAGCTGTATTGTGTCTGTGTGTAGTCACTGTCTATGTATATGGCTGGTATTTCTTTGTAAAACTGCAACGTTTCAAGGTTGGCACAGTCTTTTTGTTAGAAATGTGTATGATTTTACAATATACCAAAGCTGCCCAAGCTGAAAGCCTAGGGAAGAAAGTGGTTGTGGAGGTAACCTGCAACTGACCCTGAGAAAGGCTGGCTAGCTGGTTACCTTTTTGGACTAGGATGCCCATGCTAGGAGTGGGCAAAAAGCCTTGTTTTCCAGCTTCTTTACTGACCTAGCCCACAGAGAGGAGAAGGCTGTGGGAGCTGAGCCAGCAAAGAGAAGAGCTAGCGTGTCTTTTGGTGCGTTGCTAAAGCGACTGTGATCTGAAGCCAGGGATGCACATTACAATTGTCCTTAGGAGCCCAGTTCTCTCTGTCGTAGCTGCTCAGGGCTGTAGGAAGAAAAACTCCTTTAACTAAAATCCTGGGGTGCTGCTTCAGAGAGCTATTTTCTTCCTGTCTCTGCTAGCATTTCTTATGTGATTTTTGAAGATATAACTTAAGATTTCCAACAGGAATAATACTACGTTCACATGAGTCTGCATGTGCGTGTTCATAAGTCACAGACAAACACCCACACGGACGCCACAACCGCCAATAGGAAACACGTGTACGTCCACTGAAAATCAGTTTGCATTTTGGGGAGGGTATCTGTGTTTTAGAGCAATACAGAAAAACATAGTGGGGGTTGACAAAGGCACATCAACTGGCCACAGCTTTAAAAAAAAACAAAAAACATTTGGGAAGACAGTAAGGGAGATCTTTCTGAAAGGCTAATCTATGCAAATTGGCAGAAAAACCTATTAATGTTCGTGGAATATCAAGCTGTAAAAACACATATGGACTGGAGTTTATTCCCTGCATTGGTTACACAGTATAATCTTTCGATTTCAAACCCTCTCATTATTGGGTCACTAAAGAGCTCTGTTTACTGCTTGGCCGTGGCTTAGACTTTACATTATGATCTCTGATGTTGGAAGCTTATCATTCTCTTCTGATCGTTGGCAATATTGCATGCTTCAAAAAATGCATGAGCTATTTTTTTAATCTTTTTCTGCCTTCTCTAAGTTTAAAACCAGATTTCCAGCTTTTGTGGTTAGTTTGTACTGAAAGTGACTCATACTCCTCAGACTTGGCCTATTAATTTATTCGAATTGTTTTTGAAAGGAAAGAAAAAAAGTTTCTTTAAAGTACCATCAAGTGTATTTCTTTTCCCCTCCCTAGTGAAATAAGACACTTTCCCCCTCTTGTGATCTGTGTGCAAAATAATCAGAAACAAACTGGTGGGGAGAGAGGGGAGGAAACCAGAGAGTTGTTCCAACCTTTGACTTTGACTTGTCCATCTTACAAAGAGGGTTTGTCAGGGAATTTGTGCAGCACCTTGCCGGTCAGGTCATAAACTTTTTGGGTACTTTTCTGTCATGTAGTGATCCCCCAAGTGTCTGTGGTTCAGCTTACTCAATGCTTATGTGTCTGATGGGCTCAGGAACAAGTGATTTATGATAAAAACACTTGTTGGGTTACCACCTTCTGGTCACTTGAGGGCATAAAGAGCAAAACCAGGAAGCCTGATTTATCCTCCAAACTGTTGTCATCTGAGTGTTTGGAGATCTCTTTGCCAAGCACAGCCCATAGTCACTACTCTGCAGTGATTTCCATCTGGTTTCTAGCACCATGTGGCGGGGAAACTGCTGCTCTGCCCATGAGCTTGCTGGAGGAAGACATGCATGCTGATTCTGTATTAATTTCCTCTTATTTCCCCCCTTACTTGTTCTGAGAGGGAAAACACACAGGGCCATATAGCAACCAGAATCAAAGTACGTCACATGATTTCAGCCTGGGGTGCTGAAGCTCAACTGTTGTCTGGAGATGCTTAAGGTTTTGCTCTGCAAGGGTGAGGAATCTCTACAAAGGCATGAAGAGTTGATAGCAATCATTGATATTCCAGCATGATATAGTCCCATTTGAGGCTGAAATACTGCTGTAACCACGTAACCATCATGTATGGCAGCTGTGGTGCTTAGGGACATGATTTATTGGAGGACTTGGCAGTGTGAGGTTAGTGGTTGGACCTGATGAACTGAAGGGTCTTTTCTGACCTAAATGATTCTGTGAGTCTGTATTATATTGCAGGTTAGTGGCCCTTCTGGAGAGCTGACACCTGACATGGTTCAGTCTACTTTGGTTATGACTCACTGGTCATCAGATCAGATGGGACACACTGGATAGGGCTAGAGTCTATTTCGAGACCAGAAACATTCCCCATGGCTCTGCCCAACAACATTTGTCACTGCCAGGGGACAGAAAATGCCCCAAAACTGTCCCCAAGGATTGGGCCTTTTCCTAGGGGGTTGGCACTTCCCCTGTTTGGAGTTTGGCTCCAATCTAGGGAGCCATAGCAGCATTGCTGCTGGGATTTCCCTGGCATTGAAATGCCACTGGCCAACCTCTTAAACAGCTGCTAATCCCAGGGAAATGCCCTGCACCTCCACCCTGTCTGTTTAATCCCAGTCTCTGTGGGTTTATTTCCTAAATCACAGTTAGCCCAGCAGTATGACTGGATAAGGCAGCGGCTGCTCACAGGACTGTTAGCTGAGCAGAGCCACGGGGAAGCCAGTAATGTGTTAGTGAGGTCTGGGCTTCACTGCTCATTTCTCTGAGAAGCGGGTTTTATTTCTGCACCTGGAACATGGCTTCCATCAACCTCTTCTTACCTTTCCCTGTATCGCCAGTGACAAAAGCAGATCCAGCAAATGCATCCTGCTGACCCCAACAGCCCTTCTTCTGCTTCAGAGTAAGCACCCCCTTCTGCTTATGTGCTTTATGTACCTAGGTACTGCAAAGGGGGTGTGTGTGTGCATGCTGGACTGGGACATCCCTGGTTTCAAACCTTCCCAAGCTTCCAGCAGAGGCACAGCAAAGCATCCTGCTGACTGCAGTGAAAGTATGGGACCGGTTCCCAGGATCCCACACTGCCCTGTGGGTTATGGGAGGGATTTAAACCAATGAATTGAGAGAGCTGCCTGGAGCGAGATGGTTTCACTCCCACCCCATTCCAATTTTAGATTTTTATCTAAAATCCCATTTTCATCGTGGTTATATATGAGATAGAATCTATTTGACAAGCCAGGGTTCCGACTTCAAACTCTGCTGTCAAAGAGCCACGGATGGAAATAACCAAAATAACCTCATGTACCTCCAGCACAGCGTAGCATGCAAGCAGAGCCCAAACACCCCAGATCTGTTCTTCTGTCTTTGATTTTGATTGACTACGAAGAAACATTAAAAAATAATAATGAGAAGCTGATGACATCGCAGCCCAAAGAATGCACCACTGCTAGGGAACAGATGGTGCAAAGGCATTTTTGGAAACTTTTAAAGAAAAATAGGAACTTGGCACCTGGGCCTTTCTTAGGGTAAAAGCTTGAACTGGGAGCAACCACAGCCCTCAGTGGTTGGGATCCATTGAAAAACATCGGTTTTGCTGGAGAGGAATGCAGCTCCAGCAAGATACAGATTTCTTTCTCGGTGATCTGTATTATTTCTTCTTTCATGTTTGAGAGGGCTCATCTCTTTTCCTGTGCTATAATTGGAAGGAAATTAACATCTAAAAATGTTGTGATTCCAAGGATAACTGACCGGGCTTTAAAGTACATAAATAATGATGAAGAGAAGGGATCATTAATTTGTCCTTTAGTTCTGTATTTGACCAAGTTCAGTGGGTTCTGCTATAATTTTTTACTTAGCAGTCCCACAAGCATTTTCAAGTGGAATTTCAAGCAATCTGTAGTAAATTTAATCCTAGCAATAGTACAGTGGCTTTTCTCAAGCTTAATTCACTGGCTTCTTACAAATAGTCACAACCTCTTAGATGACTTCAGATTCAACAGCTGATCTTGTTACTGTTGTATCAAACCCAACAAGTTATGCTAGACAAAAAATCTTGTGAGGAAAAGCATCTGACCTTGGTCTGAAGACTTGCAGTGATAGAGTCTACCTTAGCCTTTGATCAATGATTCTGTGTTAAAAAAATCTATGCTTTATTGCTTATTCAAATTTGCCTGGCATTTACTTCCAAGCAATGAATCTCACTTGGCATTTCTCAGCTAGATTAAAGAACCGTTCCGTACCTGGTATTTTCTTTTTCCAGCTGTACTTGGACATCCTAGTGAAGTCACCTCTTAATCTTCTTTGTGATAGACTAATCAGATTGAGCTGCATAAGTCTCTCACTAAAAGGCATGGTGGTTTTCTTTTTTTTTTTTTTTACAGCCCTCAAATCATATGGATTTCCATATGGCTTGACATCAGTGGAGATTTATGCTAGCTTGGAATTTGGCTGTATATTTCAATTACTGTGAACATTTTGTGGCCTGGGGTGGAACGCGTCTAAGAGCATGACAAATTATTTGTAACATGCATATCTGTTGAACTTGGTTTAGCAATCAAATGGGGTAAAATTCAGCTGCATGCAGATGATCAGCAGAAAGCCCCTGTCCCATTAAACCGTTTTCATGGGTTTACGTTCATCTTAAGTGCAACTGAGGCCATGGGAGCAAAGATAAACATCAGCCATTGAGACAGATGCTTAACTTATGCACCTCATTTTTCATGGCCTCAGTGGAGTTGTGCTGATTTACACCAGCTGAAGACCTTGGCCCACAGTAAGCAGCACAAACTGATAAAAGAGTCCAATCCTCAACTGGCTGCTTATGTGCTTAGGTTTGAATGCAACCTCAGTGCTTGGTAACATCTCAATAGAGTCTGAGTCAATATGGTAACGGGACATAGTTATAATAGAGCAAAGCTGAAGAAAGTTCACAGAATCCTAATTGCTGTAGGGCTTTGGAGTGGGAATCTGGTCCATTGGTTTGGTTATTAGCTCCAGGCAGTACTTTTCCCCTTAAAACGGATACAGAGACACAGGTAAAATAAATCCAAGGGTTTTGGTGGAAGACATTTGGATCCTATCCAAAGCCATGGGAACCATCCAGCAAGGTCCTGAGCAGCCATGGGACTCGGTGGCGTGAGTTGACAGGCTTTGCAGTCCTAGTTTTCCACATGGGTACATTTTCACACCCACATTTAAGTACATACATGTGCATGTAGGCCTGTATAAATAGATACACACACCAATCATAACCCTTCGTGTTCACGTGTGCTGTAAATATGAACATCTAAATACAGGGGGGTGCACACTGGCATTTTCTGCAGGGAGCTGTGGATGCTATGGATAGAAATGTGTGTTAAGCTGATGTCTGGTTGTGTACACCAGCATGATCAAGAGAATGTGACTAGAAGCATGTGTGTTTGTGTGTGTGTGTGTGTGTGTGTGTAGCGGGTGTGGGGAAGGGCCACTGGGAAGTAAGTGATACAAAACGTCTGTACATTCCAGGGAAACATTGGGATCCCTGAGGTTAAGGGATATGCTCTAGTCATAAAAATAAACACGCTGGTGTAGCATGCCATTGAGATGTGGATAAACTCACTAAGGACGGGTAAAGTTTCAGCTTTCACCTCCTCCTGATGGTGAGCTAGCTGCTTCCCTCGCTGCCTCTTTTGACAGTTCAAAGTAAAATGACATTTTAAATAAGAGGTTAAAGAGCAGAGGAAAACAGAGGTTTTCTGCTTGAAACGGGGGAAATTTGATAAAGCAGTCTTCCAGAGATGCCAGCGATTTCAAAAGGCTCCATTTCCTTTTGATAAGGTTTTGAGAGAGTAATTCAGAGTCGGATCTGTCAGGCAGAGCTCTTAGCCGCTAAAATGTCAGATCAGAGGCTGAGCTATTTACCCAAGACTAACGGTTAGCTGTTGCAATGTATAGCCTATTGTGTGAAGCCCTTTACACCACCACATCTTTCCTGCCTTTAAAATCCCACTTAGATTTGCAAGAAGAATGGTCAGGGGGCTTTAATGGGGAAAGACCTGCAGAAAGGCTCATGCTCTTGAAAGCCTGACATGCGTTCTAATAAAAGATACTACCTCCCATTACAAACATCGCCTTGGTCATACCCCCAGACCATGATGGCTGCACCAACAGTCCCTCAAGAAGGTCATGAAGTGCAGAAGCATCCAGACCTGTAGAGAGTGGAAGTTCTGACCTGTCACTGGGTTCAACTGCCCACCATTTATCGAGTGTCCATTGATAAAAGTGGCTCATCAGTGTTAGAGAGATGCTATAATCCTGTTCAGATGTGAGTAATGTGTTTCATCAGCAGTTATAATCCCATTAATAGGAAGGTTATAGATTTGTAAATATGGTGTTAAATATGTAAAAAGTGTATTAAACCCATCTGCCTGGTGTCTATGAAACAAGACCATTCTATGCTTGCACCAGTTCATATGAATGTCTATCAGTTCAAATTCTGCCTCTAGGTCCACCACAAGAAAATTTGGCAGAATGGGTCTGGCTCACATGTCAATTCAGATCTAATTCTGGTTCAAGCCATTTTCATCTGTGCACTGACACCTACAGCTCCAGCCCCTTGTTGGCAGTGTGAGCAGAGCTTATGTTTCCAAATCAGCAGTGGGCAAACACTGATCACTACAAGAGCCAAACTCTTGATCAGGATCATCTAGGTCACTCCATCTGAAGATGATGGAAGACCAGATCCATCAATCCTTCTTCTGTCAGGTGCCTGGTAATGTGACCAAACATTTGAGTTAACTTCAGGTGAACAGACTTCAGGCATCCCCATCATTTGATGGGACTAGAAGAGCTCCCAAGCAGATCATTCTGTACTACCTGAGGTGTATCCCAGTTCTCAGCTCCTGCCTGGGTTTGTGTGGGACCCATGGGGAGACACCTCTCTGTTTTGGCTTTGTGCTCAGGAGGGAGTGCAGGACCCCTGGGAAAGGCAGCAGTGAGGAGAGGTTGCCAGAGCGGCCCATGGAGTGGTGGGTGCAGCCTTGGCTGTACTTGACCTTCCTTGGAAGACAGCATCACAGCCTATTGTGTTGCTCTAGTGGATAACATCTGGGCTGAGGGGAAGAATTTGGACAGCTTTCCTGTCAGGTAAAGAGTGGGGTTTGGCAGATGGAAAAAACATATCCTATTGGCTACTCTCTCCCAGGGTTCCTGCATTACACAAGCCTCTGACCCAAGTTCTTCTGGTATAAAAACAACTTTACTAGGCCACTGGGGACTCTAATGGTGGCTGAGAAACTTGAATGTATGTGAAAGTGGGGCGAGTACAAAGAGGACATCCAAAATGCTGTCAGGAAAGAGTCCATCAAACCCACCATGCTGAAAGCAACAAATCTATCCTTGTGTAGTGTGACTTGCCAAAAACATTTATAGGACTATGCTGATTCACACCAGCTGAAAATTTGGCTTGCTCCTCAGTTGTATGGACTGTGTGGAGTAAGAGATGTTCAGGCTATATAAACATGCATCCTATAGATGTATATGCATGCAAATAGTGTAAATAGGAGATAGAAAGGGGTACTTGACTAGGAAAAAAATGTATAGCATCTTTCTGTAACAGGCTGGAGCTTGACATGCTCAGGATCCCCATTAAAGGTGCGACGTACAGCAACCCCCTGCTTTTCATTCAGGTTTCTGCAATCACTGCTATCTTAACTCTAAGCCTCGTTAAATCAACCTTGGCTGAACTGTGGTACAATGTTACAGCGCAGATCCTCCAGTTCCCCACTGGGAAACTAACTTGGACTCAGGAGCCACCATTTAACCTTGGAGTCTCTGAATCAACAAGGCGGTTTCTGCAGAGACACCTGGCAGCACACGCATTTTATGCTTTACCATGGCTGGTAAATCCTGGGTGGTTAAGTAAACTTAACCTTCATTTATGAAACTTGCCAACCAAAGGGTAAAATGCGCCTTGTGCAAGTAATTACGTAAAGGTCTTAGAGAGTGGAGTTATCACTTAAAGACGCCGGGCATTGCTAATGAGTTGACTGAGAATTGATCTCTCTGTAATTTAGTTATTTATATGCAGTTCCTGTTTTCCATGCTCAGCTATAGGTCAAGCCCACTTTGAACTGCTCAGAGACCCCCAAGTTTGTCAAGCAAAGTCCCAAAGCCGTGGCACAATGATATTTTAGAAAAGTAAATATTGTCCTGAGGGGCTTTAAAAAGGAGGCGACACTGTTTGCTTTTTAGCTGGTTCTTTAAACTGGACAACTGCTTCCTGTTACTGTGGGGTCTCTCAGCAACGTGACTTTGCTTCTGTTAAATAGAAAAGAGCTGCAGGAAAAATGTCAGTACCACCTTCCAGGTATTTTCATGTCCCAGTGAGCGGGGTAGGAACAGCCTTGGGTTTCTGAATAGAAGTGCGTTTGCATCATTCTGCAGAAGGTGTAGTATGAGGTATGATGGATCCTGGGTTGGAGGAAGCAATGAAAAAGCTCAGGCTGCTAAATGTTACCCTCAGGGCTAATTTTATGCCAAATGGCCGTGAGCCATGTTCAAAGCCCTGTTCGCTGCCCTGCATATTCATGTCTGGGCATATATTCCATATATCACTGGCTGATGAGGTGTGGACTTGCTGGTGCTGCTGCTGAGAGGTTCATGTAGATGGGCTTTTAGTTGCATGAGGGCATCTCATGGGGAGGCGGGTAATGCTCCACCATGTACAAGTACGTTTCAGGTGCCTGAGCTGGCATCTGCACACCATGAACGCTGCAACTCATGCTGGAACTGGGTGCCTGAGAGAGCACACATGCCCTGCCCCTTTCTGCACACTTCAGCTGCGGGCTCATATGGTCCATGCAGAAAGAATGCATGTGAATTGGAGTCCACCTGGGCCCAGGTAGTCAGCACCACCCAGAAGACCAGCTGAGGAGGTTTTCAAGGCCAGTATAGCCAAGGACTGTGGTATGCTGCTTATGCCTGTAAGTGGTCGCTCGAGAGCTGAGCTACCAAGTGGTTGTGGCCAGACTAAAGCCAGCAGTGTTAATCCTGTTTCAGCCAGTTCTTCACCTGACAAGAGAGACTTCTGATAGAGGGCTTTCCTCCTCTCTTGAACTGGTGTTACTGAAAATACTGGCACTTGTGGGCAAGGAGCTGTTTGCAAATAGTCAAGGATGTGTAAGAAGCTCTGGCTACAATGGTGCAGAACTTACCGTGTAAACACTGATGATTTGCAAGAGTAGGATGTTCCCAGGAGCCAGCTGCTGCTGAGAATGGGGCTGAAATCACCCTCCTCTAACTCACTTTCACAGCTCACTAGTGTAGGTGAACACATTCCAAATAGTCTTGCTTGGTTCATTGTTTCATCCCACTTATTATTATTTTTAATAATTTGGATTTTTTCTTTCTTTCTTTTTTAGTTTGTTTTGGGTTTTGTTTTGTTTGAGAATGACACCTTTGGCTTGTAGCCAAGCACCCTATGTAGGGCATGGTCCTTTCTCATGCCTCCTTAGTTGTGGACGAGAGGCTGCAAATACCTAGGGGAGCCAAGTCTTTCAGCCTGGGAAGTCATGGGGTTTGCTCAACTTTAACATCCCCAACCTCTGTGGAGGGATTTAAATCAGGCTCTGCTGTGCTCCTGTCCCTGCTTTTGCAAGTCTGCATGTGTTGAACACCACTGGGACAGCAGAGAAAGGGTGCCATGAAGGTGGCACACAGCTTTCTACATGGGCAGGGCTCAGCCCATGGCAGCAGCAGGAGACTCACACTGAGACTCACAGGAGACTGAGACACTGAGACTCACAGGAGACACTCGCATGGAGCATCTGTAGGATAGTTGACATCTCCAAAGGGTGAATTTTGCCCCAGAAGCACTTCAGAGGCTCAGGTTGGACTAATCCCAGTCTGTATCACCCTGTGTTCTCCCTAGATAGATTTGAGGGACAAGTGTGGGTCATGCCAGCTTGATCCTGCTGGTGATAAGACAGAGACACTCCTGAACGTTGGAGGAAATCTGCAGATGATCACTGGGATGTGTCTTTCCCTACCCCTTCTTGGTAGCTAAAGTTCCATTTCAAATCAGGTGAAATTGCACCAACTCTTCAAGAAGAACCTTACCACCATTTGAACCTTAATAATCCACCCTCCCTCTCTTTGTGTCTTTATCAGGCTCCAAATGTCTCCCCTAAACCTTCCCTCAGTGATCACAATCCTTTCCTCCGTCCCCAGCAGCATCCCTGGTTGCTTCTGCAGGAGCTTTGTGGGGCGGGCTGTGTGCAGGGAGGAAGGCAGCCTTCGCCATCTAGTGAGCAGCACACACCATCACCGGCAGCTGCGGCTGAGGGAAGGGTCGATCCGTTTCTTTTTGCCGAAAACACCTTTTTCTCACCCCTGGAAGAAGGTACTAACATACCAAGCTGAAACTTGTATGGTACTCTCCTCCCTGCCGTCATTAACATCTTGCTGACAAGCTTTGGTAGACAGCAAATTACTCTTACCTAGGATGTAAGTGTTTCACCTCCTGGGAGGACCACTGCTGCTAAAGCATGTGTGTTCTCCCCCACTGTGCTTGGGATTGCAGTCAGAGCAGCCGTGGCACCAAGAGAAGGGGGAGACGGATTGGTGTGACATGGTCCTTTAGCTCTGTGTGAAGTACAGAGTCCTCAGGTGGCCTGTGGTTGCATTAAGAATAGAAACAGAACTCTGTGATATACAATACATGCACTCAGAAGAGATTTTTTTTTTAAATTCCTTTTTTCCTTCTTTTTTTCCTCCTTCCCCTGGGATGCCCATAAATGTGCAGGGTCCAAATTCCCTCTATCTCAATTTAAGAGACATCTGATAAATGGATGTTTCTTTGGAGGGTTTCTAAAGGTTACCTGACATCTGCCAAGAGACGCTAATGAGCAGGAAACAAGGCAGGAACTTTTGCTAGGTCCATTCCTGCCTTCCTGTTTGGTTGTCTACTGCCTGTTCCCTATTTTTAGCCCGGCTTCCAAAGGAAACGGAGCTGTGTGATTGCTTTGCCCACATTGGTCTATCAGTCCCTGCCTAATCACTCAAACAGGCAGGGTTCAGCCAGGTTTGTGTGTAGAATAGTCTCCTAGTAGACCCCTCTGTGTTTTGTGGAAATAAATAGCCAGGGGAGAGGGAAGGACTGCTCTGGCTGAGGGGAACATTGCTGAATGATCCCAGAGACTGAGATAATGGGGCTTCGTAATTTAAACTGTACAGCTACTTGTTGTTTTCATGGATGATTAGTATGTTAAATATATAAAGCATTTCATATAATGGTATACTATTGTCTTGCAACAACCTCTTAATGAACCCTGATGAGGAGGGAGACTTAGTGTCTCAGGTGCTGTACAAGCATGTAACACGCAGATGGTCCCAGCCTCTCCAGCTTGGTGTTTCTTTGGGCATTGTAGGCCACAGCCACTGAACTGATTTATGACATTGTCAGATTCAGGAGCTGGAAGCTATTTTGAAGGGCCTTTTTTTGGAAAAATAGGGAGGGACATTTTTCAGGTTTTATTAAATCTGAGGGACATCATGACTTGGAGCTTTGGTGGGGCAAGGGAAAAGCTCATTTCAGCTGAGGACAATGATATGACACTGATCCAAATGTCTGTCACTCAGTGTTGCTGAGATCCTTCAGAAAGAGCTGTTGCAAAGCAGAAGTCATGTGCTGGGCTTAGCCCTCCTCCTGCTGTAAAACAGCTCTTCAGTGAGTCACTGTGACCCTTTCCTGCAATTATCCTGTGTATTTCAGGGATCAGGGAAGAGGTCAAGGGCTATCTTGAAGGTTAGGAGATGCGCTCACAGCCAAGGGCTGTTCCTGAACAGTGTCAATATTTGGTCTTACATAGAAGATAGGAGCAGGAGATAAGAGGGCGCTGAGACACATCCGCTGGGAAGGTGAGGCCAGGAATCTGGAGAGGAGGATGAAGGTGGGGACAGTGGAACAGAGGATTGCCCATAGCCCCGTATCTCAATGGTGGCACTGCTTTGCAGGTCACCAGTGTTTCTCTTTGCCTGATCATATGTAGGTGGAGGAGTCTTAGAGGAAGGAATAAACAGCTTGGCCGAGGTCAAAGAAAACACCTGCATTAAAACCCAGAGACAGTGGACTTCAAACCCAAGTACAGTTTCCTCCCAGTGTTGTAAATGGGGAGCCCATGTACCCAGCTGAAACCCACAGCATGCTTTGGGGTGCAGCATGGCAGCTGGTTGCCCATGTACCCTGCAAAGCAGAGGTATGTGGTGGTTTGGGACCTTAAGAGATGCTGTATTCAGCAGACACTATGGGAGAAGGGCTCAGTTTCTGTAGTCTGAGCAGTCTCAGGACTGCTGCGTTGGGAGCCAGAGGAGAGCTCAGAGGGCATGGAGGATGGGATGTAATCTTGGCTGTTAATACTGGGTTAAAATCCTCATTATTATTAACTCAAAGGGAGAATCTTGGCTCTTCCTTTATCCCCAGCAGACTCAGCCTGATGCCTGTTAAATACCTATTATGTAACTACAGTATATATTGCCTGCTTAAATGCCTTCTTCCATCAGATTTACATGATTGGGCTATTCATTCTTCCCTTTCCCACCTGTTTCTTTGTGCTCCAGAGCACCAGTAAATAGCCTGTGAGTGAATGACTGCAGCCCACAGCAGAACAGCCCCACGTCTACAAGTGAGAAGTGGTTTCAAGGTGCTCAGTGGCTTGCAGTCATACCTGGGCTCGGGGACCCCAGCTCCTCCTGAAGCCAAAGTTCAACATACTGGAAAACTTTGCTAAGGTGTGTTGATGAAGGAATCCTGTCCCCACACTTTGGCTGTGACTCAGGAGGTACTGAAGTCCGATGGGCAACGGCAAGTGGGCTGGAAAGCTTCTTTTATAGTTCAAACGGATGTTCCCCCAGGCTCGTAAAAATGCAGAGTTGAAGTAGTAGCTGTATTTCTGAGGCTGGCCCCACACCTGCAACAACCTTGTAAATCGTGCTGGGATATACAGCTTTAAGGCTCCTTGTAAAAAGTAAGATCAACACAAGATTTACACAGTTTTATGGAATTGTTTTATAAGCTATTTTGACAATGAATCCTGCTATCAAAATCACCTCTGGTGTTAATCATGGAGGAAACGTTTTAGCAGGAGCCAACAAAGATTAGTGCAAACCCTTTCCTAGCTGTGGGACCGAGATGTGTTTCTCTCAAAACCTGGGGCATCACTCATGCAGCAGTGCATAAAGGCTCTAACAGTGGTGGGCCAGGTCTTCAAACCCTGGGGACAGGGACTGGGCAAGGAATATGGGAGGTGAAGGCAAAGCTCAGCCTCAGCTTCTTGTCCTCCCCTGCCCAGGGATGGGGAACTTCAGGATGAGAGCCCAGGTAGGCAAGGGAGCAGGAGGGGATAATTCATAGGAAGCCAAGATGAAACTACATGTTACTGGGGTAGGTGGGGATCCGTGTCAGTGCATCACCTTATATCAGGCGTGTTTCCCTTACATGTGTACACTGGCATGCCAACTCCTCTGAGTTTGTATCCTGCTCGCTGCAGGAGGTGATAGCTGCAGTCAGGCTCCAAGAGATGGTTGCTTACCTGAAGCTTGTACAACTCCAAACCAGCAAAGCCACAGGGAGCAGGGAGGTGCACAAGGGTCTTTTGGTATCCAGGCCCCTTTTCCTGCATCCATTGGTGGTGTTGGCACTCTTAAAATTATGCCCCAATCTGATGTTCAAGACTGTCCTGGCACCAGTGGAAGCTTTTCCATGTGGCATGGGACCGGTTGGGCTATTTCAAATACTCAGATCTCCTCACCTTCATGCTGGGCTCTGGTGTGCTGGGCCTCACTGTCACAGGTCTGGGCAGAAGAAAGTTGCTTTCCAGAGTCCTGCCACAGATTTTGAAATGGAAACAAAGGGGAGAGTCAGGGAATGGGGATGAGACGTATCAAACTGTTTCAGTGGCTGGGAGTGGGCAATGGGGCTGGCTCCCAGCACAGGGTATGACAGACCTGCTGGGTTTCACCTTTTCTGGGTGATTGCTGGGGTTGTGTCGGTGAAGGACAGCAAGGGGCTACCAGCTGAGAGGATAGAAGTAGGACTGGCAGTGGGAGGAAGCGGAGGTGATGCATGGCAGCATCTCAGACCTACATTGGCAAGAGTAGGTGCTTAGAGTCCCAGGCAAGGAATGCAGCCTGGACTGGCCACTAGCACCCTTGTATAGAGCAATATGCAACGAGGTTTTCATTCCACAGCTGTCCCAAGCCGCAGACTAATCAGAGCCTCACCACTCACTGACAATGAGTTAGAGCATCCTCCCAGCTGGTCCAGGCAGCCCCTCAGCTTCCTCCTTTTGAGAGACTCTTTTCCCAGTTCACTTGAAATCCCTGGTGTTGAGCCTGACATTAAAGCGAGAGCTGAGGCTCCCTGCTGTCAGCCTGCTCTCACTTCTCACCTTCCATGTCAGGTCTCAAAGAGAAGTCAGTGTCAGTTCCATGTTCCCAAGAGGATCCCAGTTTTCTCTGTAGCTTTACCTGTGAGCATAAAACTGGCCGCACAGGGTCAAACCCAGGTCTTCCCAGCACTGGATGCAGGGCTCCTGCAGCAGCTGTGGGTAGATGCCTTGAAAAAATCACCATTGAGGCAAGAACATTGTATTTCCCCAAAGGGCTTTTCCAGAATGAGTGTCTGCAGCCCAGGGGATTTCCAGACACTGTTGTGGTTTGTCTGCTCACCCTCAGTGGAGCTCTGTTTTCCTGATGTTTGTCCAGTCTTTCCTCTGACCTTCGTGGCCTTTCTGCATCCACAGAACCCTTTGGACTTCCTTGGATTCTCTGCTGGTCAGGAGGAACCACTTCCTCCTCTTCCTGCTTGAACGTGGCTCCCCAAAGAAATTCACTTGGTGGCTCCTGTGCTGGGAGATGGTGAGCAGCTGCCCCCTTTCTGTTTTCTCCCAGGGACTCGAGATTCTGTTGCTTCCTGCCATTCCCTGCCAAGCTGTTTCTTTCTTACACACTTGCAAGTCCCAGCTAAATGTGCAGGTACCTAATACGTCTGTATTTCCAATTTCTTCGTGCTCTGAAGGCATCCAGAGGGAATGGCTGGAGGCCCAGTTAGTGTTTTGCCGTCCTCTGCCTTTTGGTCCAATGTGACCAGCCGCAATGCTGAGGCAGTTCTTGGCCCTCAGCACACAAGAGATGTTTAACGAAGTCACTCCCTTTGCAGTACAGGATATGGCCGCGAGATGTCTCTTTGAGCCGTACCAGACCAGCTGGTAAACCGGGGCCCACGGTGGACCGCAAGCTGTGCAGAAGCTCCTGGGGTCAGCAGCTGGCACCATCCCTGGTAAACACCACCCACCTTCTCCTTCTCCCTCTCCCCCTCCCACTGTAGTTAACAGGATTGGAGAGCAAAGCTGTATGTGTAGGCAGAGGTGATACTTTTCATCCAACCTGTAGGTACAGGCAGGAGAGAAAGAAACCAACACCCAAACCCAAAGAGCTAAGCTTTCAAGCACACAGAGTCTTTGTCACTCCAAAAATAAGAACCAGCATCTTCAAATTAAATCTCAGCTGAGAACAATTGCTCTGAATCTAATTGGATTTCTGTTAGTTATTCAGGTTTGTGGAGACAAGAGTCTGTTTGATACCTGTGGAGAAAAGTCCAGGAGAGAAGTGATAAGATTGTTGGCCAAAGAGAAAGAGAAAGATGGGAGAAAAGAGAGATGGATGGTTGCTGGTGATATAAAAGAGTTTGGTTCACTGCTGCTGGTTTTAGGGAAATATATGTACTATAAAAACTAGTGAGCCCATAAATTCTAACGTGCAGCAGGTTTGGGAATGAAAGCTTATCATTTAATGGTGTCTTGTAGGTCTGTCATGAGGCTCTGGACCAAAAAGACAGAAACAGCATGATTATTTTGTGATTGTTTTTTCCAACTGGCAACCAGGTGTCAGATGGATGGCAGTGCCACGGAATAGTCAAGTAACAGTTTTCAGCAGATAATCTCTAGCATCATAAATAGGCAACAACTTCCCAGCACAAAATTTGACCCCAATCAAAAACTTGCCCACTGCTTTGGACACTATGAAATGACTGCTTTCCACATGAGAAAGTGCTCATGGCTGCGCCAGGAAAAAATACTCATCACCCAGTCCTTATTAGCTGGTTACCATCCCAAATCGGGACCAGAACCATTTCTGCAAATAAGAGGCAAAATGTTTGTTTGATCTGATGGCTGGAGCCTTTTGTTGGGAGCTCACAACGTGTGAAAAAAGAGAAGAAAAGCTCTGGCTGTAATGCAGTGGGGATGAATGCTCTCCTTGCCTGCCGATCAGAGCAGATTACAGTTCACCTGCTGTGAACTAATCTCTTGGGGAGTGGGTCAGTTGTTTGGATAGTGTTGCTAATGGAAGGCAAAACCTTTCTCCACGTTCCCTCCTTCAGCGCTTGGTCTCTTTAGGAGATGAGTCAGTCCTGGGTTATTCATCAACTTACTTAGGAGCTATCCACCCAAGTTCACAAGGACCTCTAAAGCACTTTACAATTACAGGAAATTATACCTAGGAGCTGATGTTAAAACACAGCTATCTCCTCACTTCTCTGACACGGGAGGCATAGCATCAAGATTTGTGTCCCACACTATTTCATTGTGCTGGAGAAAATACTTGGGAGGAATTTATTCTCTACCACAATGCTCCTCTTTGTGGACCAGAGCCCTGCCATTGCTGGGGGGATATTGTTCTCCTGGGCAGGAGGATCTCTCCATGCCTCATCACTCCTTCTGATCCTTCTCTGGTCAGGGTCTGGGGTCTCCTTGAGGGCCAGGTTGTCAGCTCCACCGTCTCCTCCAGTTTGGGTAAGTTCAGCAGTGAGATATGCTCTGTAGGTTTGTGGCTGTTGAGGAATTTTTCTCTGCTGATCACCCATCTGGCATGTGGGGAAGTTTCATTTGGTTGGCTTCCTGGTTTTGTGCCATTTGCAACGGGGGTTTTGGAACAAAGTCAACAAATGCACACATGAATGTCAGTGACTCACATTTTTGTCTTAGAGACAAAGTCTCTGTTTAGATGATGATATTTAACCACACTTTAACCCACGCAGTCCTAACCAAAAGGTATTTTAAAGTCTTCTGTATAGTCTGTGAAGCTGCTTAGAAAATGGTATGTGCTACCAAATTTCAGTCAGAGATGTTTGGAAAAAGAATATTTCTTCAACAGCAATTGCAAGATGGAGTTAAAATGACCAAAAATGTTGGAAAGCAAAATATTTAATACTGTTCCTTTTAGCCCTTTGTTGTTTTGCTGCTGGAGTGTGCAACACCAGCGTTACTAGCCAAGGGCTCTCAGGAGGAGGATGTACCAGTATCAGGCTCACCTACCTTCAGCAGACAAGCTTTGAATGTCCAAGGTGGCCATACGCAGCAGGGTCTGCCCACGTAAGCCTGTCAGGCAGAAGAAGGCTCAGAAATCACATCTCCAGATGCTCCTGCCATGTTCCCATGTACACTGACCTACAGAGGTGCACAGAGATGTTCAGTTGGGGACCTAATTTTTTTAGACAAGATACAGGTTCTAGAACAAGAAAGCTTTTCCTCTTCCTCAGCAAAACTGGCCCATCAGAAGGATTTTGATCATGATGTTACTGTCTTTTCTTTCCAAGTGACCAAAAAGGTATTTTCCATTCAAACCCCTTTTGTAGGAAAATTTATAACCACGAGTAATGATAAATCTTTTAAGGATGTATGAAAGGTGCATATTTTGCTTTCATGCAGCCATTGAGTGAGGTCTGTATTTTATTGTGAGTGAGGTCTGTATTTTATTGCCTTCTGTTTAATCCAGCTTTCTCCTTGGGACACCCAGCTGCAGTGGAACAGAGATATTTTGCCATCTGAGGCCATTGGCTTTATGATTAAGAGGAGGTGTTTCAGTGCTTGCAAGATGATCATCTATTTTATCTCCTGTAATTTCCCCATCCTTAACTTCACAACGTTTCCATACTTTCCATTTGATTTAGCAGCTTAAATTTGTCTGTAAATCTGTTCTCCTGGGAGTGTAAAACCCATCATCTTTAAATCATTCTTAGGTGGAGCGACAGTTGCAGTATTTTTTGTTAATATTATTCATTACTTGTGTGACAACATAAGCCATGGCTGGGTACTGAGCAACTGCACAGAGGTCTGAAGAGAAAGGAAAAAAGACAGAGTGAAGGAGTCATTGTCAACTTTCTGCACAGGAATCAGGGAAACAAAGGCACAGATGCCCCATGTCCTGCTGTGTCTATGGTACACCTGGAAATCTGGAATTAAAGCTGCATCTTCTCTACCAGGCCAGTGCCTTAATGTCAGCACGCTATTTTCCCCTCCAGTGTGGCTAAAGTTTTAATTTTTGCTTTTGTGAAATCCCTTTTTTAGCCTTCAAAATACTTGTTTTTCTTCAAGGCTGCCACAGGGACACGATGATGCTGAAACACCAGAACAAGCAGCAAGTGTTGCACGCTCACTCTCTCTGTCTGCACTGGGTTTTAGATTAAAAATAGTGGTGATTCCAGTCGTGTGAAGTTGTGTTTGTTGCTCAGGTTCCACTGTCCCTGAAGTCACACACTCAAGTGTCTGCAGCTGTGGGCTGCCATGCTTTGCTAGTACTTTTATGTTAATAAAGAGCTAACCATGATGAGATCCCCATCAGGACAAGACTAATCCTGACAGCCCTGAACCCAACAGGTGCCTTTGCATTGGCCTCAGCAGGACTTGGTATCAAACTGTTGGAGCAGGATGTTTAAATGAAGGGCTGCCGGACTAGCAGGCAATAATCATTGCTGGGGTATGGCCATAGAAACCCTCAAAACAACACTAGAAACTGGCCTTAGCAACAAGAAACCCCCTTTAATTTCTCTAGCTGTCTCTAGATGGCACTATGGCAGTAGAAGTTATACAAGGAGACATTTGAAGGGACGAGCCCGGAGGCTGTGGGATGCTGCCCCCCCCTCCCCCCTACGATGCTCCTGGGCTGGAGGGGAAAGAGATACTGTCTTTTTTTGGTTTTTTTGAGGGCTTAACAATGCATAAATCACAACAAGTAAACTCGGCTGTTTTCTGAAGGGTTGAACGTAGTTTTCTGATCTGAAGGAGATGCACTTCTTACAGCATCTCTCTGTGCTTCCTAGGTAGGAGGAGGAGAGAGGTGGATCCGTTTCACCTTCATCAGAATTTTCACCTTTACAGAATTTTCCATAAACTCTTCCCCACAGGGAATGATTAATTTTCATATACTTCCCACCCTGCCTCAGGTTTTCAGGTGTTATTTTTCTGCTGGTATCAGGTGCTTCTCTGTGACTTTGCTACTTAAACTGTCAAGAGCACAGAGATATCACCAAAGCCTGAATTCCCCACATTAAATATTGGCTTCATTAGAGTCCTGGTGGGAGAGAATATTCCTCTTCAAGACAAAAAGATTGGTGGCAATTTATGCTAATGAAGTATTTAAAAGCCTAAGAGAGACAATACTTAAAGGGCTAACAATAAGAGGATGACAGTGGAACAGAGAGTGTGCAAATAGCAGGGTAGTATTGCATTTTCAGTTTACATATTGTTTTATGTAATTGCAGCATTGTTATTCCATCTATCAGAAAATCACTTGTGCTCCTGCCAGAGCAATTCTAGTGCTCTGTGAGTTCAAGCTAGCCTTATTGTCTTGCTTTTCAAATGCAGTTTGATTTTTCAGTAGTTAGACTCTGGGGATATTTTCTCCCCAGGACAATGAATTGTTTTACTTCTTTCCTAATGATTAGAAAAAAAAACCAACCCACCAAAAAACCCCGTCAATCTTACCTCTCAGCTGGTAACTGTAGTGCTGGAGGAAGCAAGAAGTTGAAGCACAGCCCTGCCTTTGGGCAGGTCAGCAGACCTGTCTCTGTATATTTATTGCCTTGGACCCCCCTGCCCTGCAGAGGGAAGCGATGGCATTGTGGGTTTAACAGCTGCAAGGCTCGACACTGCAGCAGCAGAGCTGGGCTTAGTTTGTGTCCTGTGATGAGCTGAACTTTTCCCAAGGCATCTTTGGCAGCCTAGTTTTAGGAATCTCATTTAAGTATGGGCATCACTGTCCACAGGTAGGTGCTTCCAGATAGTGGGTGAAAGCACCTGAAGTCAGTGTTTTAAGGTACAAAGGGCTTATCATCCTTCCTAAGTTTAGATGATGACAAATGGTTTCACTTCAGTGGAAAGCCATGGACCCACTTCAGTGGGAGTTATGGACCTGGTTCTATGTGAGGAAGTGACCCTGGCCAGGGAAAGGATGTGTCCATAAATTTATTTCAGCTTAGCCACCAATCTGCCTGCAGAAGTCAACAACCAGCTCTGAAGCTGACATGAAACCCATGGCTAGTGGAGCAAAGAATCAGGAACGTTTCTCTACAGGGAACAGTAATGGGAGACATGAACTCAGCTAACTTTCAGGCCATTTCTTTCCACAAACTTCTGGATTTTAGATTTTAAAAGGCATTTTCTTTCCATAGTGAAACACAAGCAATATGCAGTTTTCCTTTCCAGATGTTTTACTTGAATTTCCTGAGGAGAATGTGGTTCTCACCCCTCCTTTTAGCAGTGTTACTCTTCTGACATTCAATTGCCCCTCTGAACAAGGATGCTTCTGCTGCAATGGGGACAGCTGAGGAAGATTAAGGCAGCAGCCCCAAACAATTGCAGAGCATGTGCATAGCACGTGTGGAAGTGGTTGATGCTGTGGGACATGTGTCCTTGTAAGCCCCCAATCTGTCCCACCACTGCCTTGCTCTGATCCCTCCCATATGTCAGTCCCTAGGAGTTGTGTTGACACACTACAGGTTGTATCTCTTTGTGCATATGAGTTAAGATTTGGGGTGTCTTCAAGTTCTGTTCTCATGGAGGCGTCTTAGAGCTCCCAAATCCTCTGTTTCCCCCCACTTTACATTCATATCCTACTGCTGCTGCTCCTCAGCCTTTGGAGGCCATCACACCAGGGGAGAGCT
This sequence comes from Hypotaenidia okinawae, assembly GCA_027925045.1. Lineage (NCBI taxonomy): Eukaryota > Metazoa > Chordata > Aves > Gruiformes > Rallidae > Hypotaenidia > Hypotaenidia okinawae. The sequence continues at coordinate 24,977,503 of BSDF01000009.1, forward strand.
CAGGCTCAGTTCGGGTCTCTGCTGCTCTTCACTCATGCTGTGACCTCAGTACATCAATGTTCTCCATGCCTAAAGCTGCATGTGTTTTTCTTGGCAGAATCAGTTTGCTAGGAGCCATCATCCAGGTCCTGGGCATCACAAAGGGCCTAATGCAAGGCAAGGTTATGGCTTTGCAACTCAAAAGGTTGTGGCTAGGCTTCACCTTCGGGTGCCGTCTCCATCAGTGCCACTGCACAGTGCAGTGGGAATCACTGGCCTTTAGCTAAACTCTGGGGAGCTGGGACACTGTCCCTTCCTTTCAGCGAAGTGTGAGGAGAGGTGAGCCATGTATCATGCAAAAATTAATTGCACCTTTCAACTGGTGGTCTTTGGAAACTGCCTGCACAGCGAGAGAGTGCAGCGGCCGTGGGCAGCCAGCTGCAACAGAGCTCTTGTTTTTCTTGTTATTATTATTGGTGTTGTAATAATAGTAATAATAATAATAGTAGTAGCAGTGATAGTATATAACTGCAGTGCTATAAGACAACCTGCTCTTTAGTTCTGCTGCTCAGCCCCTGTGTGGGACAGAAGCAGAATGCTACGACCATCAATACATTAGGAGACCTTTCCATTAAGTGATGAGTGAAACCAAAGGAGGAAATTATGCTTTGTACTAAAAATCCATTTAGCCATTAGATCACAGTATCAGAAGCATAAAGGAAGGGTTATTTTAGCTTTTAGCTGTCCAGAAAGTACCCGTTGGAAGACAACAGGAGGCTCCCTTTCACAGCATAAGAGCCCTTTCTTCCCTGGATGAAGGGAGCATTTCTGGCTGTGGCCTCCTGCTGCTTGTGTGTTTCATTCTTCTTACTCTGGACTGAAATGCTCCTGTCAAAAGGTGGAAAACAAATCTAATTGCACATGGCATAAACAAAGTCTTGCTGTATATCAGCTCGGTGCTTATCCAGAATAATGTTGGAGTGATTGTATTGTTGCTTTTGCTGTAACCTAAAGCAATTTCCTTGCAGCAGCCAAGTTCCATCCTGACACAAAGCACACTGTGTGTAGGGAAAATCCGTATCACACTGATCACTGATAGCCAAAAGAATAAATAGTGTGTCACAGGCCATGGTACAGAACACATCTGGGGCTGACCTGCCTCAGCCCCGGTGCTAGACCCGGGCACAGTCACAGCACAGGAGAAGGAGAGAGGCAGATGTTACAGGCTCCCCGCGGGGCAGCACTCTGTGGTGAGTCAGTCTTACTACCTGGGCTGGGGATCCATGTGCTTTGCTGTCCCCATCAGCTCCCAGCGCTCACTTTGTGCCTCAGAGGTCCGAATTGCCAGGCAGACCCTGAGACAGCACCTCTTCTGCTCCCGTGTCACAGCCCTGCCCAGCAGCAGCTCTTGAACTGCCTTTGAGCAACAAGTGCTTCAAAAGCAGCACTTAGGCTGCCCTCTGGAACCGAGTTTGAGGAACGCTGTGGTTTTGGGGTGGAGAATCATCAATTTTATATTATTTTTGCAAAGGACAATGTGTTTGGGAGAGCTCTTCTCACAGTCTTCGGCTTGGGACTTCGTATGAATTCCTCCACAAGCCACCCACCTACGCAAATCCCTCATGCCAGAAGACATTTGTGCAAGGATATTTAGTCTACAGAACAGAGCTGCACAGCGTAACCCTTCATCTAGACACAGGGTGGTTTAATTGAGGACTAATTACACTTCTTTTGGAGTTGCGGTACCCGACAGCAATTATGGACTCAGGGTAAAGCTCCCAAGTAAATTCTTTCAGTGATGTAGAAATATTTCCCAGTGTGTTTTTGAAATTGCACCATTCCTGAAGGCCGTGCTGGTTGTGTGTGGTTTTCTTCACTTGCTCATCTCCTAGCAGAGCACTGGATGCCTGCTCATGAGTCTGCCCTTAAAAATCTGAGAGCCGATCCGTGCCAGCACTAGGATTTCAACAGGGGCTGAGATAACTCACCTAGGAGTCTTCTCTCAAGCTCTCAGTCACTAACATGTCTCCTAACGTGAGGATGCTGCATGTTAAGTGTTCAGTACATACTGGCAGCACAGGTTCTTGGTTTAAACTGTAACCATTTATAGTCAGCGTATTGCACCATCTGTTCTGTTGCTCTCAGTGTCCTTTGGGTGAAAGGAGGGACCATTGATTGCTCTCTGAGGAGCTGGTCCACAGGGTGTGACCGAAACAGCAGATACCCATACCCCTAAGCTCATGTGCCTGAGGTACCTCCAGCCCCCTGAACTCAGCAGGAGGGACCTACCAGGACCACTGGTCCTCACCCCCACCACACTCTTCAAAGTTTGCTGGCCATCGTGCCAGGAGCTTGTCCCGTTTCACACGCACGAGTGCTCCTTTTCCACAGCAGCATCTCTAGGACTAATTGGTTAATGATGTTGCTGGAGTGTGTTTCCCTTCCCCCAAAGCAGCTAAACAACCATTGCTTTTCATTGCCACAGTCTGGAACCACCACCACATCCCTGCACAGACTGTGGTTTTGGCAGCTGAGAGACTTTTTGTTTGTTTTTAAACATAACACCTCCTTTTTTTTTCCCTCCTACCTCTCTTCCATTGCCATGTTCTAGCTGCCAACATCAATGAGTTAATTCAAGGGCAGCCATTTAATTCAGGGCACTGTTTGCAAGATGAAGCTTGCACCCATTATTCATGGAAAGAGAAGGATTCCCATGGAAGGAAAGAGAAAAACTTGGGGTCTGGCAGGCTGATGATGTAGCTCCAGACAGGAATCTGTTTGGTTTTTTGCTTGCTTTTAATAAAATCTCTTCTGTCTTCCTTGCATGTATCAGTAAAACAAAAATCAGATTTTGCAGAAAAAACATTTCCACTTTTTTTTTTGAGTGGGAATTTAAGGTGCTGTTCCAACGTTACAGAGCATCCATGTGACCTGCTACCTCACAACTGCCTGAACAATTTGGGCATCTTCTGGGTTTAGGAAGATTCCCAGGCCTCCAAGCCCAGCTGTGTGATTTTTGCACTCTTAGCCTGTCCCAGCTGGCATTGGGAAGTTTTCCCAGGGGCAGCATGTAGCATGGGCTGTGTCTGGTCATGCTTCTAACCCACATCAGCTTTGCAAAAGACCCAGCTTTTTAAAGGATTCTTTTGCTAGTGGGTTTGTTCACCTCAATAGAAAACTACTCCTCAGAGCTGGGCACCAGCTTTTATCTGTCCTTTGAGCCCACCAGCAAAGAACACAATTGCTCCCAAGGCAAACACATTCCAGCCTGGCTACCAGCAGATGGAATAGCAGGCTCTGTTGGCATGGATGAGGTTATTGCTTGAGAAAAAAAAATTGCAGGACTGGACCCCTAAGGAGTAGAAGACAGAGCTGACAAAGATGTTATGTGTACTCTGCAATTCCACTGTGTCCACTACCCGCTACACGGCCTCCTAAAATCTTGCCCTTGCTTTTTCTATGAAACAATCTGTATGCTTTCAGCTCAGAAATAGATTTCTTTTGAAGTTTCAAGGCAGTTAGGTCATAGCTGGAACAGCTGTTCAACAACCACCCGAGCAAAGAGGCAGTTTGCTGTGCTGCCGCTTCAGTGTGGAGCTGCCTTTGAGCCTCTGTGTGTCCCAGCACGGGGGAGCAGCGCGAGGAAGCACGACTGGCTGGAGCGGCCCTGGCTCTTGGGTGGGTTTAAGCTCCACAATGTGTCAGTGTCTGAAAGCTGGTGCAGGGTGGACGTTGCCTGCCCTGTGGTCAGCAGGGACAGTGTACACGGGCTCTCCCCCACTGCTTGAAGGCCTCTTCCAAGGTGGGGAGGACTGGCACGCTTGACCATTTCACGGGTTGCAGAACATCGGCTCAGCACAGGTGTGCAGCACTCAGACCTCTGACCCAATCCATTCAGGGAATTTAGGGTGAGCTTTCTGCTATTTGCCCACCACTGCTGGCCCAGGGCTCTTGCCTTGCTGGTGTTAGCCGTGGCATGGGTTGAGCAACCCCAATGAGGACAGCAGGACAGCATGGTCGTCCGTAGCCCTTCACACAGCTCCCCAGAAACCTCAGTCCCGATGCAGAGAGACCTAAGAGTAAAGCAAGACCCTTAGAGAGATCGTCACAGCTTGTAGATACCCCTCACATCTGACCACCCTCTGGTGCCACACCAGGCTTCGTTTCCTGATGAGAGGCTGGTACCTGGGCTGTCTGTGCATAAGTCAGGCAGTCTTTCTGGTACCTGAGCACATGTTAGCATCACCTTGTAGCTTCACCCAGTGTGACTAAGAGTGACTTTCCCATGGAAGAAATCATGGCTAAAAACCAGTACAGTTTCTTGAAATGAAGCTGGAGACGGTGCCTCATTCATCCTAATAAAGAGAACAGAGGGCTGCAGACATTTTCATCTTCAAACACTGGGTCTTGCTCATGAACCCTGTTTTTCAAAACAAACCACAGGCTGATGACCTCTGGGATGTGGTGTGCCTGCCACAAGATGTGAATAACAGCACAAATACATTCCTGTCAGCCTGCTTATGGCCATTTCTCATAATATCTTGGAACAGGACAGAAGACCACACCGAATATGAAGTTTCCATGATTAACCAATGGTTTCCAGTGCTGTGATTATGGTTTAACCAGAGATTATTACTCTGTGCAGCCCAGCACTTGGGCATCATCATCATCAAATTATCATGCTGCAGTGACATTTTGCTCCAGACAATGATTGCATTCAAGGCAACATTTGCTAAGAGAGAGAAATGAGTTGAGGTCTTCAGCAGTTTGAAGTATGGGAGAATTGCAAGAAGTTTCATTGAGATAGAGCACATCCATTAGCAATTATTCTTAATAAGAGGCCTTGTAAGCTCAGAAGGAAGGGTACTTAGAAGACACTAGTTACAGAGGTCTGTACAAAAGCTAAGTCCAATTCCTGGTCTCAAAACCAGGATAAAGGGGGTAATGATGCTGCTAGGAGAGAGGGGAGGTGCAAGTCAACAATAAAACTATATTAGCAACAGTATAAGCAACATTTTCATCTAGAGCAGCAATGTGGATTTTTCCACTCAGTGACATTTAAACATTTCTGCTGTTTATCAATGGCAGATGTATTATTATGTTGGCACTCAAAAATTAAAAACAAAATTGAAAATTGTGATTTATTTTTGCACAAAGCCAAACCAAGTTGTGTTCTTTTAAATTCTGAACTAACAGAATGAAAGTGCATTGTGACAAGAAGTCATCCCAAGGCAAATTCAAAAACTACACAGTTCTGTCTCATAGTGGACCATTTTGAGTATAACTGAGATAAATAAATTTACAAACAAACAAGCAAACAAACAAATAAAATCTTTAATAAAAATGCCAGCCAAAGTTAGAGGCATTCACCAAGGGTCTCAGCATCAGCCAGTCCTGGCAATCCTGATCAAAATATGTCATGCAGGAGATGATAGTGGAACCTAATTCTAGGAAGCAGTAAGTCTTGACAAGGTCAAACTCTGCACAGATCCTGCTGTGGAAGTGTTTTAGGTGGAGATTGCTGCTCATTTGGCACTTTGTCCAGTTCCTAGCTTGCCTGGCAAGTGCTGCCATAACACATCCCAGCCACAGCAGAGGTACTTTGCATGGTGGCAGCAAACAGTGGAGCTGCACAAACACTGAATATAAGTCAGCCATTGTGGAGTTTTGGGTTTGGTTTTTTAAATGATTTTGAAGTTGGTCACCCTTCATAGGAGACAAATTGAAATGCTTCTTGCAGACATTACACATATAACTGCATTTTCAGGGCAGAAGCTGTCTGGGACCAAGCATAACAGCATCTGTTAAAATAGGTGGCGAGAAGTCACATAAACTAGAAGTATTTCCCTAAGGGAAGAGTCAGTCTGGGCGGCGTAATTGAAGGAAGCAAGCTTGGGTGACAGCTTTCAGACAGCGTGTGGCACATGAACTGAATCCCACCCTGCATGCTTTTGGAGAGAGAAAATAAGAAGGCAGTGGACTATATGCATTAGATTTATGCTTTTAAAAGAATTTCATTTCAGATAGTTGGAGAAGCCCGTAATCCTGCAATGCCTGAGTGAATGTTGTGACAGGAACCAGTCCCTGGTTGAACCACTTGACTGGTGTTACGTAGAAAGGCCACTCCAGAGCTGAACTGTCAGGTCAACCTTGTCTGAGAAAAGACATTTCTTTTTTGTTCTAACCCTCTAGGTTATTCCTAAGTTTACTCTTCTGGGCAAATTTCACATATTCTTCTTTTATGGAAACAGCTTCTTTAAACACTACATGAAAATGATGCCCTTTGGTGCTTTTAATTCACTGTCTTTCCAGTAATGTGTGCCAAAAAAAGGAGGCAAGGGAGCCCTTATAAAGCTCTATTAATTGAAATAAATGAGCCATGCTTCTGAGAACAGTGTACCATAGAGGAAGGGCTGCCTTTTGAATCCTGCTCCCATAGCTATCCCTTGTGATTTAAGGCATGTCTTAAAATCCACTGTCCACCTCATTTTCCCACCTTATTAAGAAGGGGCTGAGGTTGTTGCCTTACCTGACACCTCTGGGTATTGTGAAGTTTAACTCAGTCCTTCAGAAGTGTTTGGAAGAGCTGGAGTTTTATTTTGAAAGCCATAGCAAGCGCTAGCCTTTCCCAGTGAGTGGCATTTATGAACAAACTTTCATTAGTCCTTTAGTTTTTTCCTTTTTTGAGTCTGGAAAAATGTGTTGAAAATCATTTTACTTGAGCCTCTGGGAGAAATCAAGCTTCTTGTAGAGTGGAAGCCCTGGGAGAGCATGGAGCAGCGAGGTCAGCTCCCCAAACTCACCAGACAGCAAAGGAAGGGCCCCACTGGCTCAATGCTGGACTCAACCCTTGACTTTTTCCCAACTCTTTAATTTGTACATTGAGGCTCAGAGAAAGGGGAAGGCGAGAAAGTGAGAGAAGTGTGTGTCTGCTCCCTTCCTCCTCCCCTCCCCAAAGACCATTTCCACCCATTCAACTTTTTTCCCAGATACAGTATCATTTGCTTCTGTGACTAATCTCTGGGCAGGAGAGAAAAATAATTTTGAAAGTTCAAGAGAAACAGAAGCCAGCAAATTTATGACTGTTTTTCTCCTCTCCACTGCCTCTGAATGACTAGAGTTTTATTATTCCTCTTGACTGCATGCTGAGCTAGGTACTTCCCTTTCAAGCGGAGCCTGTTGTTGGCAACATCTTACAGAGGCTCCAAACCTGGTTTGCACTTTTGTCTTCATGTCTGAGTCTTCCATTAACACCACACTTTAGCCTTCCTTTCCCTCCCCTCCCCCTCCCCCTTAGTGTTAATGCTTTTAGATAAAGATGGCCCAGGAACGTTGAGGTTTCAAGCTAAGTATTATGAGGAGAAACCAACCAGTCTCAGAATTTGACTGTGTCTCTCACTTTACCTGTCTTTTTACAGGCCAGCTCAGCCACAGGGAAAGACCCATGTCTAGGTGTATCACCATCAAACCTGCAGGATTGGGGAATCATAGAATATCCTGAGCTAGAAGGGACCCATAAGGATCATCAAGTCCCACTCCAGACAGGGCCAGCCAAGTCAGAGCATGGGACTGAGTGCATTGTCCAGGTGCTTCTTGAACTCAATCAAGCTGGGTGCTATGGCCACTTCCCTGGAAGCCTGTGCCAGTGCTCGCCCACCCTCTCAGTAAATCAACCCTTATCTCTAGTCCCAGGCTCCACATAGAGGGTTGCCTCCATCTGCCTTCCCTTGTGGACTCAGTAGTGGTAGATCAGACTCAACCTGCATTGGCACAAACAGTGTTGAGGAAGAATGTTTGGCTCTTCATGAACTGCTTGCATTTCTCTTGGAGGAAAAGGCAGCAGCAGGATGGAGTCATTGTGTGGGTTGGATCCTGCCCTAAGGACCATGCTTGGCCCATGCTCAGCCAGAGAACACAACCAGCATTGTCCATCCTACAGCCACATGGCCACCATTACTTTGTTTGCAGTGCACGTATTACCTAAAGTAACGTGTGAGAGATGATATCATAGACTCTGTGTCCACCTTTTGGCCTGGACTGTTGCTAAGAGAGAAACAATTCTTGGCAAATTCCTACAATTCCTACAAGGAGGTGCATCCTACAATTTGGATGAAGAAAGATGGGTAGGTGTGAATTTCTGTCTCTTCCCCTTTTGAGAGTGCAAAATAGAAGATAATAATGTTCCCATTAAAAGTGAGGCGAATGCTGCAGCTAATTTGAGTGGGTGGAATGGACTTCCCACAGGATGAAGCTGGGGACAAACCTACCCCTGCCAAGACAAACAGCTGCAGAGATCTCTGGAAAGGAAAAGGGTCCTACTCCACAGCTTCAAATAATTCATCCACATAGAGCTTTATGTATCCATCATGTTATAATTAAAACCAATGGCTTTCACATGAAGAAAGAAAAGGTGCATCATAAGCCATTCAAGAGGACTGGAGAACTGATATCATTAGGACAACAAACTGATATTTCTTAGGACAATAAAGATACGGGGCCTGTGCAAATCAAAACACAAAGCTCCCACTTTCCTTCCTGCATCTGTCTTTCATTTGCTTTGCCTCTATCTGCCCATTGTTGATATTTTCTCACATTATCTTGATCCTTTTGTTCAAACTGCATTTCATTCCAAGACGGCCGGGAGCTCCAGGTGTGAACGAGGGCTGCAGGCATGAGCTCACTGTCACAGTTGTTATTGTTATCATTCCTCTGAAAGTCACCCCCCGTGGAGGGTTGGCTCCATGCTGATTGTCAGACATGCAAAACAGAATAACACCTGATGGTTTGGGTGATGGCTGACACCCGAAGGTGCAACTTAACCTAACGAAGTGCCAGCATGCTGTGGAGCAAGGTGTTGGAGCTTGCAGGATCAGGGCCCGCTTCTCTAACGAACTTAATGGACTTAATGCAAAGCCCAGGATGGTCTGTAGAAGCTTTTTGGCTGGACTTTGGCTCAAACTCTCACCAAAGCTGCACACACAGCGTGGTTTACCAGGTGTTAAACCTAGGGAGAAGGCAGAGTGGTGTATTAGGGATATGGGCTGTTAGGTAGCTTAACTCAAACATTTTGGGTTTTGGGTCCTGGCTTCTTTTCTTTTTTATATCTGCAGTAGTTTGGTGGCAGTGCCAGGCCCCTGGCCTTGAGTTTTGTTCCACCATCCTGAAATCCTGGCACCTGAACCTCACTCAGTGGTGCTCTCAAGACGTTCTTGTGATGTCACAATGAGAATTGTTAGGTGCATGGCATGGCATGGGCTGGTGCAGGTGCAGCTCATGTGGCTCTGGGCTACCTTTTCATCCCAGCCTGTGGAGGTTTGCACTGCTGTTACTCTCTGCCCTTCCAAACCTCACTCGCTGCATGTACAGGGACATATTAAAATACTCTTTGTAGTGGGAGAAACCATAAGTTAAAAAAACTAATACAGAATTTGCAATGCTCAAAAAAACTTTTCAGGATTTTATATTTTAAAACCCCAGTGAAAATAAGTAATCATATTCCTGCCATCCCACTATTTAGCACTATTTTTTCCATTACTGGCTGCAGACTTGTGGGTGTCTCATTGATTTTTGTCTCTGGACATCCTACGTGATTTTTGGAGTTTCTCTGACTCCACCTGAACATCCAGGTGGTCCCTGATCTTTCTGATATATTTCTGAGTTGTCCCCTCTGGTCCAGCTGAGCCCCTGGAGATGCTCTGGAGCATGTCGTGTGGCTGCGTTAGGCGGGCACGTCTTCAGGATGAGTCTGGAGCTAGAGGGGCAGCATATTGGAACGTTAAGCTAAACTCCAGCTTTCCCCCCAGCTTGGTGTGACCCATTCAGTCAGTCCCTCCACAAATCAGGTGCAGGAGGAGCAGCTCTGCCCTGGTTCACTGGTGATTAAGTGGACAAGCAACGATGGGTTTTCCTTTCCACGTGCTGCCCCACAGACATTTGCCCGCAAGTCGTTCTGCAGCCTGGTTCTAAGCTGATGCTGGTTGTGTGATCACAGTGTGCTGGAGCTGCCCCTTTGCCTAGCGATTTCTGACACCACCAACGTGGAGGTGGAGGCCTCAAGTATAATGATTTCTAAGAGTTTCATGAGGATAGGTATCAGGCAACAGGTAATGGGAGCTCTATTAGTACCTCTGCGCCGGGAGAGGTGGTAAATTCAATCCTGAATAAATACTGGCAAACCTGCAGTGGGGTGAAGGGGAGAGAAGTGCTAAAAACACCCCAAAGCCTTCATTAGGTTTGTTGCTCACTCACAACTTGCTAACTTGCTTGAAAAAAAAAAAATTAAAAAATTTAAAAAGGCTTGCCAAAAGAGGCACACAGACAATTTATGGAAATTGACACAACCCCCACCCTGCAAAAGGTCTCCTGAGCATCTCCTTTCCCCCATTTAAATGCTCACCAGGAAGAGAGGACCAACAACACCCTGAATTTTAATCTAAGCCCAGACTGGTTTAAATAAAAACAAACTAATAAATAAATAAATAAACAAATATGGCAGCAGGCTGCAGTTGGGTATGCCTGCACTGCACCACTCTGCAGAGGCCACTGGTCCTTGGTGTGGACCAAAGATGCGTGCAGGACAGCAGTGCAATCCTCCAGCCAGAGACATCTGCTTGTGGCCCACAGGCACTTGGGGATCCCTGGCCTAATTCTACAGTCTGCAATAGGCTAAGTAAAGGTGTTCTCTACATTACAAGTACAGCCAGGTGTCTGTGCTCTCAGTGGAAAATACTAGAAGGTCACAAGGTGAAATAATTGGAAACTGAACCATGGAAAGCACACAGAGATGTCATTTAGCTAAATATTCCTTCCACCCTGTTCAGTGTGGGGAGCACTTGTGGATGGCACTCAGGTGGTTTGGGATCTGGAAAGCACTGATCCGAAAAGGATGGTAGGCTGCTGGGTGGCACTGTGGATACTAAGCTATTCTGCAAGAAACCCAATCTTCTGCCCTGAACTCGTCTCGTCTCAGCTTCCCCTCTCTCTGGTGCAAATCTATAGACACAGGAAAATGTCCTGTTAGAGTAAAAAAACTGCTATTACAGTCTAGGAGTACAGGGAGAGGGCAGGGGAAGGAGAAGCTTAAGCAAACAGCATGGTGTCTGGCTCTGCTGGCTAGAGGTTTATACCGTGATCAGATCCACAGCTGAACAGGACCCTTAAGACGTAAAGGACTTGGCTGATTGGGACTGTCCATGTCCAGGACCAGAAAGACTGGTCGAGGCTGGGAGTGTGGGTGTGAAGTGGCTGGACCACATGGACTCTCCAAACTGGCTGCAAGAGGAAAGACTGATGGTAAGCAGCTTTGGGTGGCTGGTTGGTATTTCAATAGATGGGTGCTTTCTAAACTATGTTTTCAGAGAGGTTCCCTTCCATGTTGCAACAGCAATTCCTTCCTGTGCCGTGGCTAGCTCACTTCATACCAGCTCCTGTGTTTGTACTTCCCACTGTATTTCCTATGATGGGTATTTCTAAACCAGCTTTGCTGGTGGGGTCCTCTTAAAATAGTGTGTTAAAGAGCAAATGATTTAGCACATAATTAAGAAGCAAAGAATGATGCTGCAATCAGCAAGAAGTCAGCAGTGTCAGCTACAAGGCAGGATTTGGATGCAAGAGAGAGGAATATGCCAAGAAAAATGAGTAGATCTCTGTGTGTCTGTATCTTGGTGTGGAGAGGTAGCTTCTGCTCTGTCCCCAGCAGAGACATAGTCCCAGGGTTATTTGTCCCTGCAACAGTAATTCAAAGGATACCAGCCACTTGCACTGGAGTAAGCGCTTCCCACCACTGCCAGGAGGGAATGCAGGTACTTCATCTGGGCTTTCCCACCCACTCCAGCTAGTTTGAGTACAAGGACTGGCTTCCCAGCCCCACATGAGAGCTGATGCTTGAGGACTAACAGCAGTGACAGTAACCGATGTCGCTGGTGTAGCTCCATGGCTTGCAATGTTGTTTTACAACTTGAGTATCCAAGCAAGTGGATTGAGTAGTGAGGCAAGGGTATTGTTAAAAGGAAATTGCTGGGTTCTGCTCTCACTCACTGACTTAGTCCAGTGGCACTGCAGGAAGTAACATCATCTTGCAGAGGCTGTTGTGGTGTTTTCTTGCTTGTTCTTGCTGCCTACGAAGCAGTTTGTGGCACAGTGTGGGCTACTGGTGTTAAGCCTTGCCAGGTCGGCAGCATCACTGTCCTTAGCCTTGTGGACCACCTTCTGGCTGTCCATGCACTTGTCCTTCTCCATCTCCCAGCTGTGCTCTCATGTGCCACTGTGTCGGGCCACTGTGTGGGATACACCATGCACTGCCCTGGCAGTGGGCAGATGAGCACATGTCAGAATGAACCCTCCAAACCCTCCCTCAATCTGAGTTGTATCCCTATACCAGTTTTCCCCCAGAATTCAGGGACATGTCCTTTAAGATCCCTGCTCCTGCATTCCCCCACCCTTCCACATCCCCAAAAGGCCTTTGGTAGATCATGGGGGTTTTTTTTTGTGCTTTCCCAGTGAGCCTTTGAAACAGTAGAGGCAAGCTCAGCTCCCAGGTCCTGTATGTGCCATTTGGAGCCTTTTCCTCTGCCCAGGCCCTGCTCCAAACATGCCATCAGGCTGACCAAGTGGCTTCTCACAGCATCAGAAGCCGAGGCTGCTCCAGACTTGTTACACACCAGAGGCAGCAACTTCTCACCAATGAAAAGGTACACAGGTTCTTCACATTTCCCCAGGAATGGACTGCACAAGCCCACATCACTTTATGAGGAACCATCCCCAGACTATGATTTCCTCCATCCCATGTCTCAGGCAAAAGAGAAGCAGAGTGTGTATGCCTTACAAACTGAATATTCCCTTTTTCAGTGAAGCCCTAGCTTTTAGTGCAGAGGAAAGAACCTAGACATACAAGATTCTTGTGCTATGGATTTATAATAACATTTTATTAATATATTATGCTACAAAAATATTTTGACAAAATAATATTAGAAAGCATCTTTTTATTACACTCTTCAAAACAGTTCATGAAAGCAGGAGGCGGAACAGGAAAAAATATTTGAAATACATTTGAATTGAAAACTGACAAACATGCAATTCAGGATGCAGAGTGAGCATGGATCTGCAGGATGACTAACCATTCCTTTGGCAGAAAAGTATTGACTATGTATTGGAAAGACCTTGCTGCTTTTAGCTAGATTAAGGTGCCTCTTGAAAAGCTAGTCACAGGAAAGGTTGCATTTGGGTTGGGAGAAAACATACATGTATTTGCATGTGCACACACACATGCAGACACCCTGTGATCTCAAAATCAGGCTACTATCTTTCTGCTTCAGGTAAGCTGAAAGCAGCTTAAATTGAAGCTGAACTCTAGCATGTGCCACAGAACATTGATCACAACAGAGATATGATAAGCCCTTACACTTTTTGGGTATAATACAGAAATATGGTACTAAGAACAGTTTGGAGTGATAATGTTTACACTGAGATAATAACATTGGCACTTTGGTTTCTCTAACATAAATATATGATAGGAAATTCCTCCCTAACAGTGCTGTATGGTAACGACTGGGTCATATCATCATTGAACTAAGCAATGCACTAAACATAAATTAAGTTCTCCCTCTTTCCATCTTTTTCCCTCTCTACAGCTGTATGATGAAGAACTTAGACAAATACACAACTCTGCACCTTGGGTGTTCCTAAGTTACAGTGGAGCTTGGAGGAATGGGAAGGGAAGTTCAACAAAGCAGATTATGACACCTGTAAAAAGCATAGTTTGCATAAATCATGTTCATCATTTATTGCCAGAAGAGGTATTGCATTATTCAACAGCCCAAGGGATAGCAGAGAGTCTGTATCAGTTATAAAATATAAAATACCTTCTGTCCCAGCTTACTAACTGGTTCTCCAAGTGGCAATGCATGTTAAGATAGCATCCATAGTTAAACATATGCAAGAAAAGCATTAAAACAATGGAAGAGTGGAAATTAGATCTCTTGCTGGTGGTATGGGGTATTTACTTCACCAGGGCAAGAACTTGGCAGATAATTAGCACTTGTTTATAATGTTACAGCTATATATATACTGTGAATTATATTGGTCTCAGTAGTAGCTGCGTTGAAAAGATGAATCATAGGAACATTCAGTTTTGGATTCATCCAAAATCCTGTCTTTGATTGCTAGCCATTAGGAGACCCTCTTGGCTTGTGTTTCTCAGAGGTAAATAGCATCAGTGGTGACACACAGTGGGCATCAATATATTTGTTAAATTCCTGCTCCTGGAATCTTAGGATGATGAGCTTTCCCTCAGCGAAACAAAATGGTTGGTTCCCAGTTCTCTGAGAACCCTACAGAGAAAACAGAAGTCCCATCCAGCTGGCAGGCAGTGTGACCTCAAGAGCACGTATCAGATCTGATGCACACTTTTTAAACACATGGTGGATACAATCACGATCCATTGCAATGGATGTGCATAGATCCGTGCCAACCAGTATTAGTGTATTTTAATTAATACTGGGCTGCTATAGCTGATTAATAAATAATCCATTTTATCAATCACAGTGCAGGTCTCATTGTCTAGTATTGCTATGCTTACATGCTGTGGAGCGAAAGAAGTTGCCCCAAGACATACCTTAGGGTAAGACAACAGGATAAAATTGATGTTTGGTTAGAAAAGTGTGCTGAAGACATTCACGTGGGGTTCCTGAGCTAGGATCTATGGGAACCCACTTGCTCTTATATTTTTTTCTAAGTCGTGTCTTTTTCCCTGACCAGAGGAAACTCAGATGACCGTGTGGGCTAGATGCTTTTAGATAGCAGAAGCAAAGTGTGTTGACCCCAAAGCCAGGAGACACCTGCACTGCAGTATGACAAACGTAGGGCACCGGTGCAAGGGCAATGTGGTGACCTCCTGTAACATTCACTCATTTCACAGGAATTGCAGACAAATGCCAGGATATGCAAGTACATGAAAACATATTTTGATATCCAAGCTATTTACATGCTGTGACAGCCAAACATACCATGATATCTGTGCTAACAAATAACGAGTATTACTGTCCAGTGGTGGAGTGACTCAGGAAAAAAACCTCATCAGTGACAAACAGAGTGACTATTCCGTGCAGGCTAATGACAGCTATGAAGTGTGGATATGTCCTAATATTCAAAAAAGCCCCAGAGGCTTATGGAGGAAGCCACAGCTTGGGAAGCTGTAGACCTGTAATTTTTAGTCTTGGTCCTATTGGTGTTTTTCCTTACAGTCTTGGACAAGTAGTCTCTGTTTTCTGCTCTTTTCTCTCTCTCTCTTATCTTTATGTGGTCTTGTCTATTTATACTGTAAGTTTTCCAACACCTGGAATTATTTCTGGGATGGTACCACAGAATAATTTCTGGATTCAATCAGATTACAACAAATAAAACTCAATGGGTTTTGGTTCACCGGCTGTTCACTTTTACTATGTAACTTATCATCACCCTTAAGATTTGCCTACCTTGTTTCCAGTTCCATTTTTGTAAATAAGACGTTATAATTCAGTTCTGATCTCTGCTTTGAGTACAGCAGGAGAGCCAATCACCTTTTCAAATGCATTAAGGTTGAATTTGAAGGTCTGTTGAGACACTGTATTCAAATGAAGGCATTTCTAGGGTAATAGCTCAAATAAAACTGAAATGAAAGTCCTCCAAATATGTTTCCAATATCCAGCCCTGTGAAATAAATATTATGCAAGGTGAATGGCTTCTGTCCAAAACTAACATCTCTAATCTTCTGCTAGCCAAAATACACAATATAAAAGTATGCACAGGGCGTGCTCGAAGCTCACATTTGGGGCAAAGCTCAAAGTTTTCCACTCAGCCTTATCAACTGGTGGGCTTGGAATAAATAGGGGCAGCTTATAGCCCTGTCTGCTGTACCCACTTAAATTAACTGACCACAAACAAACACACACAACCTTCTGTCAAAGCCAGAGCAAAGGCTGAAGGTCATGGTGTGCAGTAAGTCTAAAAGAATCTATCTGTTTTGTCCCTGGCCTTTGCAAGGTGATGGGTTGGGATGTATGATGGAAAAGCTCAGTATTTCATCATGGTTTCCAATAAAACCACGTGCCTTTTGTAGACTAATTACTTTCTAACATACTTTGCTAAATTAATGGGTACCAACAAGGAACAGTGAACCCTAAACCATCTCTCATCATGGAGAGTTGAAGGCACCATCTCCACTCCTGGAGCTGAGGCTGTAGGGCTGGTGAGAAAGTGACATGGCCATCTCCAGTCCGACTGCTATCAGTATTATCATCATCATCTTAGATTTTTTAAAAAAAGCAATGCTTTTTCATAAAGAAAGATTTGCATTGTATTTTTCAGTTTTTCAAGCCTTTTAAAAAACTTTTTCATCATATATACTATGGATTTTTGTTTTGTAGATGATGTAGAATGAAAAACACTATTTCAACTAAAAATAATTTTCTGGTTGAAACGCTTGTATCCAAAGTGATTTTTTTCATCTTGTTTTGTGGGGAGATAAAAATAATCATGACAGTGTTTAAGGTGGACATGTTTGGGTTTTTTGTCTCCATGGATGTTGGAGACAAAAAGTGGCTGCTTGGAGAGGAACACATTTTTTGGTGAGTGTAAGGTGTCTTAAATTTTCCATCTAAGACAACAGAGGTGCCATAGTCTACAAGTGGAGCAACGTTCTGTATGTCTTCATGACACAGGGGCTAATTTGGTTCTTGTGGTCTTGAACAGATTTTGAACAAGTCATAATTCAACACAAAGATATTGGCTCTAAGCATCATATCAGCAAGCTGAAGATGAATCTGTAGATGTTTTTTGCCCTCCAGGTTGTCCATCTGCATTAATACAACTAGTACAAAGAAGTCCTATAGATTAGCAGGATACTACAAATAAACTACCCTATAGACAGACCAAGTCCTGTTCTCATTTACATTGGGGAAGGTTGTAGGCTTATGTTTATGTAAGATGATGGAGAGAAGAATATAATTCCAGTGGGAATAATCCAGACTTTAAAAGAAACTTTTTATTAAGAAAAAGGTGTCTTAATTTGTGCTAGCTAATGAATTAATCCCAGGGCAAAGAGGAAAATTGTTACTTTCCAAAGCAGTTAAATAGTTGAGTTAAAGACAACAGGGGAGTTTAGAGGATTACCTTGACTAATGACTTCCAAAGCCATATAAAAATAACTGGGATTTTAGGTTGTAGCAGCTAACTTGAGTTAAGAATGTACCTATTTTTCTTATGGGCATAGGCCACAGAGAGCAGGATCTGCTTTACCCAGTGCAAGCTATGCTAATGAGATTGAAAAAAAAAAAAGTAAAATAAAGAAGTTCAGCAGATATGTACTTATTGGACAGTTTCTGTAAAAAGTAAGGGTTAAAGAGACAAAGAAGCCATTTGTTTGGTGTCAGTTCAGACATTTGCAGAGTTGTCAGTTAGAAAACAAATATAGAAAATATTAATTTATCTGTTTCACCATCGCTACTGATTAATAAGGATGTTATTAACATATACAACAAGAAAAAATAAGTTTACCAGTTGAATAAATACATTTTTTCTTTTTCTTTTTTTTTCCTTTATATGAACATGTATATTTTACAAAACCCCATAGCACTATGGGAAATAAAGATCCTTCTACAAAAAGAAGATGTAAGTCAGTGTTACAATAAAGCTTTAGAGTTTCAAAATGTATCTGGGCAAAGAGACAAAATCAGCTAGAAGGCACTACTGATTCACTGAGAAGGTCCAGTTTGCAATTGTTGCTGTCATAACCTCCAATTCATTCATAAATTATCTCTCTTCTCTGTTCCATGGGATTGCACGTAATACTAACGTGGTCAGGAAGGCTGCAGTAGATTCAGGAGAAAAGCAGCTACGGCCACGCAGAGAGAAGTTACTGATGGCCATGAAAGGCTGGCTGAAGCTGAGCTTGTGGGCTGTGGCTGGGATGGGCGATCTGAGCGCGGTCTCTGATCCAGCCGGTTTGAAATCCAAATGGGAGGTTTGACTGTGATGTAGCCATTGGTTATCCTGATATACGAAGGCAACGTGGTGGTGCTAAAAGAAAACATAAGAGAAGGGAATTAAACAGGAGAACCCATATCTCTACCCTGCATGCTGTCATCCTATGTGGTAGTAACAAGAGCAACAACAGTTACAGTTACTTGCATGCATTAGACGTGCAAGGAGATCCCCAGGGGCTGGTAGGTGTGATATTCTGGAAACATCTCTGGTTCTGGATGTACCTCAGCTTCTGGCTGCTGGTAGAATACAGCCAATGGAAGGATCACTCTTTGATACATCTAGTTTATTGCACTCATGTTTTTGAGCATGCAATGTTGGCCAGCATGAGAGGCTGTGATAAATACATCTTTGTGCTGACCCAGGATGACACCATTCTTATATTCTTAGGCACCACCTTGACATCAAAGGTCTCAAAGTTTGTCATGCCTCAGAGACATGTCTTACCATGAACTGGATGCTATGTCCAGGATGGGCCACAAAACATGTCTTGCCCCTGTTTCACAAGCTATAAAGAATTTCTCAGAATCCCCTTAACACATCTGACAGACCAAGCAACGTCATTTCTTCTCCTGTCTTTAAGACATTCTGGATCAAACCACAATGCCAAAACCAGACTCAGTGTGAAGTTTCCCTTTCTGTGGATTTGCCTCAGTTTGTGGAGTGATTGTTTATTGATTGTAGCTTTTGATTTGAATCACCAGGTTGGAATTCATCATGATTCCCATGACACTGAAGGTCAAAAGGCCCATTTATAATTGAAGTTTAAAGTTGTAATCTCCATTTCATAAAATGCTTCCATTGCATCCATTATTGGATGAGCCATAATCCACCAGTTGTCACAGAGCAGCACAACTGAGCATGCAGACTGTGCAAGGCAGATTCTGGACTTTTGAAAACAACTCATTCTGCTTTGGAGCAAGGAGAAAAAGACAAATTCCCCTGGAAACAAAACGTGACACTAATATCTGCAGCTTCTCTGTGTTACTTTTTAAATCTTCCATAAAGGGGATTTGGAGGCATTGAAAATGATAATGAAATAATTTTTTTATGAGGTAAGAAGCTACGCAGTCCTATAAATATTTAGCTACAGTATCTGAGATCCTGACCTTGGGAGAAAAAGGCTGAATCTTGCATAGTATCAGATGAAAGGGACAATACCTTGCTCTGGATTCATGCACAGAAATAGAATTTAGTAGCATTGAAAACTTTTGCCTTTTTCTGTCTAAGCAATGACAAAGTATCCTTTAGCTTAGATGCTTCAAATGTTTTGAGTCAATCACAAGCTGTGAGGAGATCAGAGTCCACCCAGAAGAGGACACTGGTTAACACACATACAGGTCAACACCAAATCCAATAGTCACTCACTGTACATTCCTCTTCACCCCAGGTTTTGGAATAATTGATTTAATTTCTTCCCTCATCCTTTATACTGTCACTGCATCTTCTGGGGAAGGATAGTTCTGTAGCTGGAAGTGCTCTTAATGTGCAATGAAGTAGAGTAAAA
Organism: Hypotaenidia okinawae; assembly: GCA_027925045.1. Classification (NCBI taxonomy): domain Eukaryota; kingdom Metazoa; phylum Chordata; class Aves; order Gruiformes; family Rallidae; genus Hypotaenidia; species Hypotaenidia okinawae. Next base: position 24,997,004 of record BSDF01000009.1, read on the forward strand.
AGAAAAGGCGGTCCAGAATTAAAGACATGGGATTTGCTCCATGGGAGCAGATAATCCATCTAACCAATACTAGGTCTTTGACAGCAATGCTCATTCCAGAGGAGCAAACTGCTGTAAACAGAAAATTCTGAAATCAAGCCTTGCTGGAGAAAGCTCTTATCTAAATTCCCATGATGAGTGGTTTGCTCTCTGAACTGATGATAGAAGACACACAGCTTTAGAGCTTCTGCTATATTGCATGAAAACTGCTGCAGTTACTTAATACAAAGAGTTGATCTGGGATAAGCTAATGCTGCTGTTTCAAATTTATCCAGTTTTTTTTTAATAGTTCATCTAGTACTTGGCAAGAATGATAGCAGATTAGGTACTGTCTATCCAAGCTCCTGTAATATACCTAACATCAAGTAGGAACTGCTTTCCCACAGTGAATACAAAGCACCATTAAAGCATACTTCTGACAAAACTAGGTACTGAGTAATTCAACAGAAATGCAGTCATGCTCCAGCTTCTGACCCTGAGCTCATTTGTACTGTTGAGTGATGCTGTGGTGCACAGGTCTGGCAGCACTGACAGTGGGACTCAGAATTTGGGATTTTCCCGCCTGTACCAGTTTCCCCTAAGGTAGGTATGGGTAGGTGCTTGTACTCACCCTTTCGTTACTGTTTGCCACATGGCAGAATGACACCATTTAAATCAAACTGCAAAGAAGCTCTGGGTTTCAAATTCAATTTAAAAAAACAGTGCCAAAATACCATTCAGACTTGCAGTTTGGGTGTATTCTGCTCCTGACGCATTCCATGGGTTTGATCCTCCAGTGAGATGAAAATCTCCCTTGTGCAAGCTGGCTTTCTGCACCTCAGGGATGCACTGTGTGAGATGTCCGATGGGGAACACAGGCTGGCCAGGGACCCCATAAAAGAAGCATGAGCCCATTCTTCAGCCAACTACCTCTAAGAGATTCCTAAAGCAGCCTTAAATCAGTATTTTACATTTCTTTATGATGTTTCCATTTTCTAGTCAACCAACAAAAATGTTATGTTGGGGTTTTTTTGGTGGGTTTTTTTTTTTGGGCAGATTTTTTTTTCTCCCATAAAAACAGGTCTTTTTTTGGAGAAACACCCCCCAACCCTACAGCTTACTTAAAAACACAGGGTTTCCTGTCAAAAGACCTGAGAATTTCTGATCACTCTTCTCAGTCAGTGAGGTAATTTTCTGGTTTCAAGACATTAGATTCCTATAAAGGTTTCCTTGTTAAAATAAATGCTGTTAGGTGGGGTTGTTTGTTTTGAAAAAACCCCTTAAGTGCTTTACAAGAGAAGAACAGTGTGTTTCCATTACCATGTACAGAGCATGCTAATAGCCAACGAATCACAGCTTATCCATACAAGATATTTCTGAAATGCAACTCTTACTTCTAGCCAGCTGCCAAGGTGGTTTAGAGATATTTAAAGAGAATGATCCCTTTTATCAAACACTACAAAACTCCTTGTAAAACCTCTGCTCCAAGTTTGTAACTAGGCTGTTTCTATGGAGAAACCTCTCCAGAAGGTGGTCCACCTCATTCAGGTCTCCAGGGGGTACTTACTGTTCAAATGGGTTAGAGAGAGGGCTCTAGATACCCAGGCTAAATTGCAACCTAATCTTTGAGGTGGCCCTGACATCAGGAGATGACTTCTCCAAACTCCCTCTGAGCCTGTTTGCCTGTGCACATAGGATCTCACTGACCCTCGGACCTTCCCTAAGGACGAAAGCAGCGGCAAAGCCCCCTGAACTCAACTGGAAACCTTCCACTGTCCTCAGGGAGGTTTTGATTATTCCTGAAATGAACACAGAGAATAATAAAAATGAATCACAGATCTGAGGGATAATCATCTAAATTATTATCACTCCTCCTCTTGCCAGCCCAGGACATTCTGTATTTCAGTCTTTTGTGTCTGATAGAAATATCTTTAATAAAACATTCCACATGATCTGTTGTGAACAGGCAACCACTGTCTCCACTGTTCATACCTCTATTTTTTGCTTCTGTGTATGGTATTGTTTTAAGAATTTGGAAGACTCCAGGTATCTTTTAGCCAAATGACCTGCGGTATCATATTCATGAGCTTGTACTTTTGATCAGATAGTAGGGCAGTTTTTCAAATCAGTGCATTAGTCATACATTGTCTTACCATCATTAGAACGTGTAAAACTTTCCCCAAAAATGGGGCCCCAGGCACAGGCTTTGTGAACAGACCCTACTGAGTTACATGATTCAAACCCTCTGTGCTGGGGGCGAGCTGATGCACCTTGATGGTTTGGGAGGATTTTTAATACTGGAGAATAAAACAAACACACATGCAGACCTTCCAGGGAATTTCTGTTCTGGTTTAGCTCGCAAGGACTTTGCAGGGAGCTCACAGAATTATTTTTAGCGTGACTTGGCTTCTCCATAGAAGCAGGGCTCATCTGACCACATGAAACACCACAGCAGAATGACAGAAGATAGCACCAGGAGGGACTTCCTGGTACATCTGTCCCAAAGACAGGAACAAGATCTAACCCCCTTCTGACACTATAATCCAGCCTCAAAAAACCCTACAATGATAGCAATTCCAGACATCAGCAGACATCTATTCCAGCATTTCACCATTCCTGACATCCAGAATGACTGCCTAATCTTGTACCAAATGTTCCTTGCTACAGCACAAGTTCATGACTTCTCCTGTCCCCATGGACAGATTTACTTCTTTCCTCTTCTCAGCAGCCTTTCACGTGTTTTGAAGACTTAACCATGTTTCATTCTCAGCCTTCTGTCTTTTAAACAACCAACTCCCTCTACCTGTCTCCACAGGTGCTCTCCCTCCATCCTTTCTTCTGTTCTGCCCTGGCTCTGCCTAGTCCATCTGTGTCTTCTCTGGAGTGAGAGGCCCAAGATGGGAAGGTTTAGCTGGGGTCCTGCCAGCCCCCTGCTCTAAGCAGCAGGTACCACCACTTCATTATTTGCAATGCAAAAGAAAGTGTGAGCCATTTCTGCTTTTTGGCCCCAAAGTCCAGGCTGCCTTTATGGTCCCAGTAACTGTTCTGAAGCTCATGGAAATCTGTCGGTGCCCTGAGGGGGTGAGGCCTGACTGAAGGATGGTGATGTTTCTATGCATTTTTAATCTGCTGGCGTGCCTCAGTCCCAACACGGTTTCTGTTGAGGGTGAAGGAAGTGACCCTTTTAAGCATAACTTACAAAGGGTTTGGGGATTTTTTTCTGGATCAAAGGAGCTATATAAACACATGACAACTATTTTTAATAAATGTAAACAAATGTGGACTCAGCCAGCCTTTCTTACAAGAGCATCTGATGAAAGAAGCTTATCAAGACAATGTGCCAACATAGATTGAACCCTGAAAAAAATGCATGTTTCAATTGCAAACCTAAAGAGCTAGTAAACTGAAAGAAAATTTTTGAGTAAATACAATAATGGGTGTTTTGCATTTGTGATTTGATGTTAACCTTATGATGGTTAGGGTTGGGGTTTTTTTACGTGATATTAAGCATATGTTTCCTGTTTCTTTTCAAACAAATTTTGCTCTATTTTTTTCCTTTTCATTTAATGAACAGATGTGAAAGGAGTTGATCACATTATTATTTTTTTTTTCTGGTGATCAGAAATAATGTTCTGCTAGTGAAGACAATTATTCTTGGAACTAACCAGACCTATTTATGTCACCAAAATTTATTAATCAAGATTTGAATAATACATCTGCTTTAAGTGCTGGGACAACTCCTTGAAGTATGTAAACAAGAAGGCTGGCAAGAAGTCTGACCACACATTTGCAAGAAAAGAATGGGTGCTCAACCAGAGGAAAAAAAAAAAATCATCTTTTAAAGGGAATGTGGAGTCCCCATCTCCTGAAATCTTCATATCAGTATTTGATGTGTTTCTGGAAGGGCCTCTTTAGCTCAGCATAGACTCTGTTTCCCCCATCTGTTTCATCATCTATCTCTTCATCACTGCTTTCCTTAAGGACACTGCTTTTGCAGCCTGAAGGATAAATCCTGCAGGATGCTGGATCTCCTGGTCCCAGACAAGCAGGATGCTAAGCACCACAAGCACACGAGTGATCCCAGCAAGGCTAGTATTCACATACCTACAACTCAGCACACCCTAAAGCCCTTTGTAGGATCAAGGCCAAGAAGCTCATGCTTTCTCAAGGTTCAGTTCATTAAAAAAAAAAAAATCCAACCTGGACCTGATTAAGGAATCCAGTTTTGGTCCAGAGGAGGCCACTACTTATTTGCAGTAGTGTAATAAACTGCCTTTGCATGTCTGAATGAATAAGCAATATTACACACTGGTTTGTGGCCAACAGAGAAGAGAGGGGATGAGCCAAAGAGCCTTATCTCTACTATTTTCCCTTTACTCAGGGTTATTGGAAGCCTCTATCTTTGGCCATATTTCCACACTGCAAACATCCACCTTCTCCATGAGCAGTACTGTCCTGGAGAGGCAGCTGCAGCCACGCTGTCGATAGAGGGGTCAGGCAGCAACACTGGGAGCATTTCAACAACCCATCACTGTTGATGTGAGCTCTCCTTCTGACAAGACTCAAATGGGAACCATCTTTCCACCTGAGAGGAATGTCAAACTCTGATCCAGCCTTATTTCAACGCTCTGGCTCCTTTAGAGACTGACAGTGAGCAATTCTCCTTGAAGGGGGCACCTGGGAGCTTCCAACCATCATGCAGAGGCAAAGGGCAGTGCATGTCTGCTGACAGAAGTCTACTCCCCCAGCCATGCTCCTTCTTAGGGCCATGTCTGCTATGGCCTGTCTACAGGAGAAAGAAGAGGATATTGAGGAAAAGAGGGAAAAGGAAGTGCAAGTTTCACCAGGCAATGGCTCTGGAAGGACAGAAAGCTGTGAACAAGCATGCCAGGACCCCAATCCACACTGTCACCACGTGCTGAATTGCAGGAAAGGCGCTGGTGGGGACACAACACAAAGATGGGATACTAAGAAGGATGAAGGGAAGCAATGTGAGACACCTTCACCTGCTGAAGGTGCCATCAAGGAGAATCACGAGGAGTCCTTCAGATGATTTGGTCTTTAATAGGATTTAAAGGGTGGGATTAATTGTAGCTATCTCAGATGCAGGCTTGTAGTTGGAGCTACTCAGCTGTGTTCCTTCTACAGTTTGTGAGGAACAACACGGCTCCAGAGGACAATCCATCCCCTCAAAAGCTTGTCACTAAGGTAGGCAAGATTGGGCTACTTCTGAACACCTCTATCTCTGGATTTCATGTCTCCTAAACCCCAGCCAAGCTCTAGCCCTAGTGAAAGTTTTGACTGGTAAGGACAGACTTCTAAACTGGGATGGGGCTGCAGGGTGGGGAAGAGGAAAACTGCTGATCCTGCAGTGTAAAAAGCACTGGCTAGCTGGGTCAAGTCTCCCCTCTGTAGTCCTGCAGATGCTCCCAACAACGGGCATGGCAGGGCTGCAGCCTGCTGTCCCCTCTTTGGGGTCTTGGCTCTGAGCCTTGGCATGAAGAAGGAGAGGGTAACTCACTTGGATCAGGGGTTCCAGGGAGGCCACAATGCTGTAAGCAGGAGGAGGCTTAACATTGGAATGCAGCTCAAATGCCTCTCATGCAGTTTTGACCCGCCTCTGGATGGGCTGTGGGCTGGAAGCCAGGAGATTTGGTTTTTATCCTCATGTCACCCACTGTGGAACCATCAAAACCTCGTTAAATCTCTTTACTGCTGTTACTCCCCTGACTCTGATCCGAGTCAAGACCTTGAAGCGTTAGTGTGACACCACCGGCATTAACCTAACATGAAGCATTCTGCAGGCTCTCACTGTGATTTGCAGGTCCTGACTGCCCAGGCCACCTGCAAAATACCTCTGTGATGACAATTTCAGCCCCAGAGTGACACTGACCTGCTGTGAGTCTGAACACTATGGGGGCACCTGAAAGCCACGGGTGGGTCATGTTGTTACGGCAAAGCGTATCATCTGCTGTGGGGCCTGAGGAGGGGACGGGGAGGGGGTGGGAAGCGGTGGGGGCAGTTGGGACTGCTGCATCAGAGAAAGAGAGGGAGGGGAGTTTGCTGTCACAGCAATGCAGCCTGAGGCTCCCCTGGAATGGGGACGCAGAGCTGCACACAAGGACGCTTCTAGCAGGGAGCAAAGCAGCAGGTGAGAAACAACTCTGGCACAGGCCGAGGGCCCCTTCCTGAAGTGAACCTTCAGCGTGTGGGAAAATATCCTGCGTCTCGCAGTCAGGTTTAGCTTTCCCTCATCCCCAGAGAAGACTCTGTATGGCCATTTTCAAATGTCTGCCCTGAAATCCTTCAGGAAAACCCTGCAAACACAAATCCTGCACCCACACATGTGGCGGCGGCAGAATCAGGCCTGCTGCTCCTTTCCAGACAACTGCAGAATGGTGTAAAAACACAGAACGTTGTAAAAACCAATAACCTTTGAAGCACACCCTCTGAGTAACTACCCCATTCCCATCTAATGACTTAAAGATGTTATATTCCTCTCTGATTTGGCAACAACAAAGATTTTGACCTTATTAAAACCAGCCTGTCAGGAAACTACATGTCTTCCTTTACAGAAAGGAAAAAAAAAAAAAAAGGAAAGAAAATGGGAAAAAAAAAAAGAGGGAGAAAAAAAGAAGAAACGTAATTCTTTAAAATCCCTGTGAACAATAATTCAAGATACTGTAGCTGAAGACCCATGATTTGTTGCAGAGTGTCTGGGTGGTCCCGAGGCAGGAGATGACAACATTAGCCCTTTCCTTTGCCCTTCTAAGAAATGCTTTGATGATTCTCTAATATCCTAAGAATATCCCCCTGTGATTCTGCACTGGGACGAGGCAAGCACAGAGCTGGGATAATGCATCCCAGTTTTACCCAGGGCCTGGCCCTTGCTAACAGGGGATAGCTCAGAGCCCTTTGTTTCACCAGTTCTGCAGAGACATCTGAGCCAGGATGTGTTCATGATAGTCTAAATAGTGATGTGGGCTCAAAAACATCCACAAACTCACCCCCACCCACTGCACACATCTGGCTGTGTACCTGATTTGTATGCACAATTAAAGCACTCATCATCATGGCTCAAATAACCAAGTCCTTGTTTCATTGGTTGTTGGACAGATAATGATTCCAAATTTTACAGCCAAAGCAAGCAAGAACATCAAGGGTGAATACACAGATGGGCTTAGTATTGTAAAAATCTCGTCAGTGATGCAATCTGTGAAGATTTTTGGGCAACCTGCTGATATACAACACATAAAGAGTTCATTTGATGGTGCTGCAATCAGACGGTTTTGAACCAAATCCCAAGCATGAGCAGAGTATCTATCTTGTGTCTGTATATTCTGCAAACTGCCCACTCTCACTAACACAGCCCCAGATGTAAAACAATTTGCATTTTTGGGGTGGTCAAAACCATAATCCGTATTTTTTATGTCTTGGGCTCAACCTTTCAATTAATTAGAACCAGAGTGACTCGGTCTGCCCTCTCCGATGTGCACTCAAGTGTTTGTTTGGCATTGTGTGGGCCCTACGCTCAAATATTTTTTGCAGATGCACAGAATTAACCGTGCATGTTTAGATGTGCTCAGGGAACACATACATTCATAGAGATGTATATATTTGACCCCATCACTTTCTTGTTAAACACTGTAAAAGATATCGACTTTCCCCTCCAGATTTTAAAATGATTTAGAATAGGCAGTAGTGGTGAAATACCTAAAACATCCCGACAAATGAAGTATTTTCTCCAAGACTGTTCTCTAAGACACACAATTATTTCAGCTAAGAAGATGCCTGTGCAATGTATTAAGGAGCAGAATGAACAACCAAAATATAAACTGGCTTAAATGGATGACCAATGTACTGCATTTTTCCATTTGATTTCAATTTTCTTTTTCCTTCTCCTTGCTCTTTTTCCATCTCTGGGTAACAGTTTTTCTCTCCGCTTATTCTGTATCACATTTTTCTCTCTAATTCACTGGGCTCGCTTTCCTGCTCACTGCTTGCATTTTTCCAGTCTTTCTTAGCAAGACTAATTAAGGTTGGGTAAGATCTTTGAACCTGTTATTTGGAGCAGTATTAAATACAAGCTTGTTCCACTGTACAAATGCACTGGCTGCTGCTTCTTTCCAACAGACTCGCTCTCAAAATAAAAAGGTTCCCCGGGCATAGCTACCAGGCAGAAATGCCAAGGACATTAAATTGCTGCATTGCCCACAAGGTTTGAGTTCCTCCCGCTGCTTGCAAAACAACTAGAGTCATACCAGCCACAGCATAGACTCCTTCTCCTTGCCAAGCCCTTCCAAACACACTGAAAGCCCAGAGATGCCACTGGTGGCTCATAAAAAGCCGCTTGTTGGCTTGCAGGGCTAGATAGGTTCCAAAAGCTTTCCTTGCTGAGTGACGTAACCCGGACCCTGAGGTGTCTCTGCAGAACTGAGCTTTTGTGAGCATGGTCTGCACTACATCTCTGCAAAGCAGTGCTAGGTGAGGCACCCTGACACCCAGCAGCTCCCAAACACTGGGTTTGGTTCCCTCGCCTCGCAGCGTAGCAGGCTCAGGGCCCAGGTATAATGCTTACTTTGTTCAGTTAAGTTATTCAGGAATTGTAAAGAGGAGATCTGAGTGAAATTGGAATTTGGCCTGGCATTTTCATAATTGCAGGAACCCGGCTTTTATAGCATTAAAGCCATATGAATATAAATAAATCTCCTTCATCCCGGTGAGTAACTGGACTTAGACCACAGCTGCCCTTTGGGGTCCTGCTGGGTTTTCAGCACAGCGCAGCCTGTGCTGCTGGGACTGTCAGGGAATCAGATTTCCTCCTGTCTTCTTAGAGAAACCTGCTACCACACTGTAACTGTGGTTAAACCCCTCTTATAAACCAACTGCCCACCACAACAGTCATGTCATCTTCCTCCCTGTCACACTTTTCTTCACTTAATTTCACAGGGCATGAAATTCACCAGTCAGAACCAGAAATAAATCCCATATCCCTTACCCTTTTCCTTTGGGATAGCATTCACAGTGTTGTGTGTTTGCATTTCCACTGAATTTTAAATACATCTTTTTCTTTACAGTAACTCAAGTGCCTTCACTGGAAGGTAAAGTTTTTTTCATTTTATGCATTTAATGTACCTCTGCTAAGCCTGAAGCTTCACTTTGAGGGACAGCAGATCTGCAGTCTTAGGTACTGTTCAATATGAAGATCACTCCAAGAAGTCCAAGTTAGGATTGCAGTGTTTGAGAAGAAGGTTTGCTCTGGCTTTTAGATGGTAACTGATCTCTTCAACATGTCTGCACATCCCTGTGGCTAAGGCAGACAGTCATTGACATGGCAGCATCCCTTCAGAGGTCCCATCTCCAACCCAAAGCCAGCTTTTGAGAGGACTTAGTTTTTCCCCCGATGGGTGCAGTGCAAGGAGCAGCCATGGCATGGAGGGGTCTCTACTGCTTCCATAGCCTGAGCAGTGGGGAAGCGCTTTGCTCTTGACCCCAACAGTTCCAAACCTCACATGAAGAGGGGTCCCACCTCCCTGCAGCCTGGCTGTAGTAGTCTGGGGAGCAATTCATTTTGCTCTGAAGAAGGTGGAAACAGCCACATTTTGTGGAAAACAACTGACTGGTGCTGTAAGTTGGGTGTCTGAATGTGGAGCTGGCCACAGCAGGTGCTTTACTTCCCGCTTCAGTGTTTAGGGAATCCAGCTCACCCCAGGGGCAGGAGCCCACTCAGCACTTCCCATGATGTGTGACCTGTAGCCAGCCCTGCAAGTTTAACACCAACCACACTCCTCGCCCACCCTGAACAGCAGGGTAAATATGCTACTGGATATTGAATTTTCTCTGCCTGTTAAACCAGACATCTCCATTTTCAGCTGAGTGAATGCAAAGAGTTTTGAAGAGCTGTGTTGAAGTGCATTTCAGCTTCAGAGGAATTTCCTTTACCTGAGGGTATTACTCAGTGCATTTTCCCTTCTTATCTGTTTGATGGGAGCCAGAAATATGGCTTTGGTAGGGTTTTTTTGTCTGTGATAGACAATATGCCATGAGTTGTCATAGTTAAAGGCTCCAAGGAGCCAATCCTAAGAACATCTGGCTAGTGAAAGCCCTGGATATGGAAAATATAAATGTCAAGGCTCATATTTATAAATTGGAAGGGCCATGACGACATCTGCTAACAAGCTTTCTTCCAGAGCCCATTTGCTGTACATGGTTATTCACAGGCAACAATAAACATGTGCACGGATCACATGCGCGGCCTGCCCTTCCTTTCAGCCGCCGAAGGAACACACGCTCCAGCAACACACAAACGCTCTGTTCTCACAACACAGAAATACAAGTGTTTGCAAACCTCACAGCAGAGCTCTCACATACCAGACCACAGTGGGATACACTGCTGGAACAGGCTAAAAATAGCTGGGGAAAGAGCCTTGCATTAACACCGAAGACAGTCAAACCCACTTAGCGTTAACTCTTTCAGTGAAGCAAGAGTCCTCCTTTTTTGCCTCACTCCACAGGAGACACTCTGCCCGGTCTAGAAACCTTGTTTTTATGAGTCAGGAGCTGGGGATGGGAATCTCAAGACTTAAATGGAGTATAACCTAGCTTAATAGTAGTGTTAAAACAAGTTGCAGGCAAAATAAACTTGCTTCTACACTTAACACGCACAGGCACCTTTTCTCCCGCTTCATGCCAACTGTAAGTGCCTTTCTGATGCTCAAGGAATAAAAAAAAAATCATTCCAATGCAAAAGCATGAAGGTTTTACTAAAATCTTATTATTGTAGGTGTCTAGACCACAGTTTGACCCTAACAGGCCCCAACACTCCTGGCATTGGCCACCATCAGAGACACTGACACCAAGGCTGGCAAGTTGTCAAGAGAAGGAAAAGCATCATCAGAAAGAGACTGGTGTTTAAGGAAAGGTTGGATGAGGTACCTGGGGACATGGTTTAGTAATATAGGTGGTAGGGAGATGGTTGGACTAGAGGATCTTGGAGGTCTTTTCCAACCTGAATGATTCTATCATTCTATGATGTCCACAAATTTAGCAAAGAATAAATGAGCCAGTGCTGAGTGTCTTATCCAGTCTGCAGTGTCATTGACCATACTTAGATCTGCTTAAAAATGGTAGGAAAAGCAAAGAAGATGAATTAACAGGGAGGAAATCTACCTCCTGCTTAAAAAATGACAATGGGTGCCTAGCTATACCTCCCACCTACTATAGTCCTGTCAGATGACAAAGAAATGCTCTTTACTAGTGAGACATGCCCCCCATCTCAAAGAGGTTCTGCTCAAGGCTGCAGGCTCCAAAAGCCCACACACTCACTGCCACGGACTGACTACAAAGTGAAGTGCTATGGACTCACTGCAAAGTGAGCTCAGAGAGGTGGAGGTGAGTGCAGAGGTCTGGGGATGAATATAGAGGTGCTGGAGGGGTCTGTTCCTATTCCTTGCTCCAGGGTCCATGCCAAGTGCATGCAGCCAGAGTTTAAAAGGACAGGCTCTCTTTTTCTTGGAGAAAGAAAATTTAAGCAGAGAACGGAGAACTCTGGAACTGAAAAGTTAACAGGTAGTCCAAAATGAAGGAGTCCTGGCACAGGCAGAACAAGAGGGGATGTACATCATGGAGGTAGAGATTATCATAGCTTCTTCTTGGAATTGAATCCTAAGGAGACATTTTGCTTGTGCTGCATCAGATAGATCTTACGTGGCTTAAAGCTCACAGTGGCAGAGCTACGTTCAGCCCAAGTCAGAAATTCATAAAACCAGGGCAGATATAAATATGTAATATACACTACCTTTACTCAACACATCCAAAATGAAAAGTAGAAAACAAGAAAGGAAGGGAAAGCTCTTAATAGGTTCCATAAAACATCTTGCATTGTATTTTCAATCTTAATCAGCACTGAGGAGGGAGGAGGAGAAAGTGCTCTTGGATATCCAGTGCTGAAAAACACGTCACTGTTCAAAAATCCTAGCTTTTGCATGCTCCAATTTTGTTACTTGCTTGCCTTCAAAAATATGGATTTAATATTCACGATGGATTTAAATTTCACAAAAATAAAATACCTAATGCATTACTAATAAATAATTCAGTTTCATGAAATAAACCTGAAATCTATATACAAATTATATCTCTATTTCCAAATACTTCTGTGTTATTTATCTCTAATGGTTTTATATTTGGGTATTTATAACTTTCATTAAAACAGGGTTTGCACTTTGCTTCATATTAATTGCTCATACCAGTGATGAGACACTTAAGCAATAGCAAAAGTAAATACACAAGGCTTTTTTTGCTTATTTATCTGTGCTTGCTTCATCACCCAGTGACAGCACACCAGAGAGAACAACAGAACAAAGCAAAACAGAACAGATCTTTCTGTGTGTGTCTAGCAGGTGGAAGTGTGGCTGCACATCCTTTCAGCCCCATCTGGAGGATAACAAATTCACTCTTTGACTTCACAAGGGGAAAGAAGTTATCACTCACAGCCAGCTGACAGGGAGGGTCTATTAGTGTGGAGATGCCAGAGTTTTGGAGACAAACGTCAGGACTTCCCATCCATTACTGCGATGCACCAGAGCTGTGTGCTGAGCCCAGGCTTCACAGATTTAATGAATGTGTTCTGTGCACTCTGACCAACCTGATAATCCACGAAGCCTCAATAAAAACCATCTAGGGAGGGAGGATATGTCATCACCGTATCATCTGTTACAGTCAAGAGATTTACCTCTTATTTATACTGCACTGAGTTATACCGTGCTGTTATTTTACTTGCGCTGGAGGCCTGGTGTACTTGGGGCTGTGCAAAGGGCAAGATAGAAGAGTTGTCAATGTCAATGCTTGTTTGAAGGAGGCATCAAGCCATCTGCTCTTCTTAAAGGGGAAGCAAGTGGAAGCAGTAAGAAACTAAGAATGGGAAAATGAGTATCTGAGGACTCCTTCACGGAAGTATTTTGTTTGAGAGAGGCATGAAACATAGGGAGATAGAAGGTCCAACTGCTTGCTTCACTGCCCAAAATGTCTTCTTCTTGCCACTGTACATCCACAGGAGTTCATAAAAAAATAGACAAACTAGAGCAGATATTAGGTCTGCTCGAGATATAAAGGTTCAACTTCCACCGAAGAACCAGAAGGGAACATTTGGACAGGAAGTTTTGAGATTCCCTCAGCGTGACAGAAGGGTCTTGTACCCAAGCTGTCAAACCTGGAGATTTTTCTGATTAGTGGCTATTTCTATGCCATGCCCTGGAGACTGGGGGCAGTCACTGATAGGGATTGTGATCGTGCAAGTTTCTTGAGAAGGAAATCCTGCCAGGAGAACAGTGAAGGAACTGGTAGACAGCAGTGCTGGAGGAAAGCCAAGGGGCCACACAACACAGTTAAGCCCCAAGCAGCAACAAGGTGTGACAAGGAAGGGAAGGTGGAACTCCAACATATGTATGCTCCTGCTGCTCCTGACTGCTGGACTGGTCCCTTTGGGAGACAGGTTCACTATAACAAGTTAGAAAGGTTGTGAAGCTGTGTCTTCATCCTTGGTTGGACACAGGGCAAATAAATGCAGTGGTGACAACTGTGTACCTGGTTGCACAGAGGTAGGCTAGGGGATGGAGTGATCTCCCCTCCCCATGAGCATCAGTAGGCATGCAGTCTCTGAGCAGTATCCTTACCAAGGAGGCGGATAGAGTAATTTAAACAAACAAGGCCCCAGTGATGGAAATTTCAAGCTCAAAGCTACCATATGGAGGGAAATCATCTGACCACAATTTACCTGTTAGACTTCAAAAGTGTCTAGGTCTCCTCTAAAGAAAAGCAGCCTTTTCTTTAATGAAGTTAAGTACTGTATTTCAGCACCGTGTGTTGTGAAAAGGAAGCAATTTGGATTCATTTACTGAAATTTACCTTTCAGATGCAGTTAAGTGAAATTAAAAGTTTGTCTGAGTTGACAGAGTTCTGTTTTCCATCACTGCATTGTCTTGAAAGAAAGGATAACAGGCTAAGTGCTTAAATTCCATCCAAACTGATAAGGTTCACTCTATACAGACACACTTAGTGCAGTTTATTACACATTGTCTCCCTTCATCCATCACTGGTATAACTTTTTTTTTTTCCTTCTTAAAATAACCATTGCTTCCAAAAGAAACTGATATTTGTGATGTTATTGCATTCATCTAGGGTTGAATAGTCAGCACTGGGCTATCAGAGAAATGCCAATTCAAATTACAAGGGGAATTCATTTCCTTTCCCACTAATGACAGGTTTTTTAGAGCTAAGCTTACATTTGGGATAAGAATTTCTTTTTCTCTCTTCTGATCACAATTCTTTTCCCTTAATTTCTTTGCTGTGCAAGTGAAACATTGGTATGTCCTCATTGTTTCTCCAAACACCATCTTAACCCATTTCTCTTCCTCAGCAGTGGGAGTGAACCTCTAAATTCGCCCATTGCATCCTCTCTAATTCATTTTTCCCACCACTGGATTTCTCTTTCACATTGCCCTGCTGCCATCACTCTTTCCAAACCCCACACCTCCCAAAAGATCCTCCCAGTTACTAAGTCCCCTCCCTCCCACATCCCAGGAGCTTTCCTCCCATCCTGCCCTAAGCCCCAGGACCTAAACCCCCCCAGAGCTGGGAGAGGTTCCCTGTTCTCTTGGGCAGGTTTAGTTTGTAGCCTTAAACTATCTGCCCACTAGAACAATGGTGTGATCCTGATCTGGCCTTCACTGACTCCTCTGAAACATCACAGGCATTTCTCTATTCTTGCAATTTACCAAGCAGTGCATCATGAAAAGCCAGCGAATGATCTGACATTAATTATGCATATTACAAGGGGAAGCTTAGCTAACACGGTGTCAACAGGAACAATAACACACTCTGTATGCCAAACTTCAGCCTCCCAGCCCAAGGGTTCTGCCTCCCCTCCCTGCTGCCCCAGCTGGCTTTTGGCTATGGGAGCTAGCTAGGGTTTAAGTTTTGTCTAAGTACGAATTCTTCCCAGAGACAGACTTCAGATCTGAATGTTTCTGCAAAATCAAGTAGTTAAAGAAAAAATCCTGCTACTTGAAATCTCTGTTTAATTTTGATTCTTGACAAACAATTTCAAACACAAACTGCAGCCAGGCAGGACTTTTTCGTTTTGTTTAGATTTGGGGGGATGTAGCCAGAAGGGAGAGGAAACCACACATTTCATCAGCATTTTTTATTTTTTAATAGCCTTCAGTGTAGCCGACTCCCCAGGAGATCAGCAAATCTTAGCTCTGTCAAAGAGGGAGAAGACAGAGCGTCAGCTTTTCTCATCCTCCACAGCAGTACTAACCATCCAACACACAAATCTAAACACGCTCCACTTAGGGGTGCCAACTCAAATGCCTCAGCTGTTAAGACAGAGCAAAAAGAAAAGGACAATCTCCAAGGTAAAACTGAAAGTAAATACCTATAATGATGTGTGACATTAAATGATGACTCATTTTTCACAAGGCCATTTCAGATTGTAGCTATAACCTCAGATCAGACCTGAACGACTATGTGAGCTGAAATCTTAGTGGAACCATTAATTATGGATTTCCTGGCTTTTATAGGTTGGAGTCAGACCTTTGATGTTCCTTTAAGATTGTTCTCCTGTGTTCATTTCCTTTGTTTCTGTGTTGGTAGCTTAAAAAAACACCCTGAGATTTCCATGGATGTGTATGAGATAGCCTAGAAATGCACAGTCCATAAAAGCCTAGCAATTCATGGCTCATAAAGTCCTCTAATCCATGGTCAATAAAGCTTTGGAAAAGAGCTGTATGAACCACAGTTGTTTCACAGTTCAATGAGGTTCATACAAGAATCAATAATCTGGTTTAAATTCGCCTGGATTTGTCCTCCACCTGTATATTTCTCTTTGACTTTTCAGGTTGAAAGGCGGCTCAAACAGCTGAATTCTAGAGACCTCGCATGGAAACGATGAGTTTTACGCAGCTTTCACTCCCCCAAAAGCCGTAACAATGACCTAAATCCCTCTACTTTGTCTCCAAGGTGAACAAGTCAAGTTTCGGGTGACAACTGATGAGCTAGGAAACTCAAACATGGGGCCATAGCTCAAGGTAATACACTATTCGCAGAGCCCTCAGTCTGCAGAACACTGGAAGCCCCAATTTAAGTATGTGGAAACACACAATGGATCTGTGGGACAGGCCAGAACGTGAACTTCTACTACACTAATTATCCTCCAAAATGAATGCTAACAGTCTCCCTGTTTGGGTGCTGGTGAACACTGAGGCAACACAAAAGTTCACATGCTTCTCTCCTTCACAGTTAAGACTCCCTTGCCCATATTATTAGCCATCCTTGGTGTTTCTTCCCAAGAACGATCGCTCTACAGAGTCTGGTGACAGGCACACATTTCTGCTCTTTTCCTGCCAATCGAAACGAACCGGTTAGAGAGAACTCCCTGTTTATTGCCTTGTGCAAGGTCCAGAATGCAATTAATGCTGATGAAACCCAACTGCCAAAAGCACAATATGCAGCAGCTGGTTTATGAAAGTTGAGACCCTGTCCAATTTATGGGGAAACTGAGCTGGTTGTGAGTCTCTGATTTAGCTGAACAGTTTGTATTTTTTGTTTTGTTTTGTTTCCAGGAAAACACCAGAAGTTACTCCAGAACTATAGAAGCACTAAAACCATCTGAAAGCAGTAAGGCAGACTTCCCTTCTTCCAGCCTTTCCTCATTTCTAGGGCTGTGATCTCCTACTAATATCTCCCTGGGATCTTTCAGCAAGGCAGGCGATGCACAGTGCCTGGTTTATCACCAGCGTGGTGGGAGCGGAAACTTACGTTTCCTTATCCCAATCTCCATCCTTATGAAATGGAAGTAGAGGGATAAAAGGGTTTGATTCAGATGAAATCTCACAGGAGCACAGAATGAATGATTTAACACTAACCTGGAGAACTACCCTTTTAAATACTTTCCCTGGGAACGTTTCTTACTGAAATAAAAACAGAGAGGCACAAGATTCTGCCAAAGCTATGCAAGCACCACTGCTTTAAGCCCCTAGCTGCACATTTCCACAGCCACATCAGGCCCAATATCCAAGATCCTTTCTGGATAGATAGGATAGGAGCAGCAGGAGGTTTGTGCCTAAGTTCCAGGCTCTCACCAGATCTATTTAAGCACTTCACTTGTATGACACCACGTATGACGGTGACCTTGTGAAATGCTGGGACACGATGAGACACTGTGACTTGGTGGTCCACAGGCAGAAGAAAGACAAAAAGTCCCTTGTCCTTGAGACAATCAACTGTGTCATACTAAATGCCTCAGTTCTATGCTTCTGCAGAGATGATCCAACCACCGAACACACTCTGAGAACAACACACGTGAATCCTTCTTACCAAGGCTGACATTAACCTCAGAAATAGCCTTACTACATTAAGATTAATGTGCACCACCTTAATAACAACTCTTACATCACTCACCCTGAGAATACAATACACTACAAAAAAAAAGCAAAGAAAAAAAGCAAAGAAAACCCAAACAAATTTTCCATTAGAATGAATTAATAAAAGTAAAAAAATTCCCAAAACACAAATAGGTGGAATTTTTCCCTTAGTAAAGGGAGAAACCTCTGAGAGACTCTGACTGACTTTACTCACAAGGAATTTAGGTGTTATGAAAATGTGGAATAAGAGTAATGCTCAAAGACAATCATTACGTGTACAGGCGAGTAGCCAGTTCCCAACAAATGTTTTCATTCCTTTTACTTGTTAGGAGATCTATAAACACTGTGGCTGTTTGTCTGCCCATGACTTGGCCTGGATAAAAGCACTAAGGGCTTTGGAGGTGGGACAATAAATCATCCACAAATCCCAAAAGCATACATTGAGGATCCCTATTTAAACATGAAGGCTCTTATTCAAACACTGAATGGGAATTTTTAACCTCGGACCAAGACTGGAGTGACCACTGAAATGTGGCCACCTCCATTCTCCTCACATAGAGGCCTTAGTTAAGTACTTCATTTGCCTCAGTTTGAGGTTTCCAACGCAGTCTGAGAAATTAAACTGTTTCAGTCTCAGAATACTGTTAAAAAGATTGAAAATCAGACATGTTAGAATCTTAAAAGCTCTGAGGAATATTCTGCATGATTGGAAAATGGGCAAGTCTTTGGGTTGAAACCTGACAGCAAAGATTGGAAAGTAGTTATTGGAAGAGAGAGGGCAAACACAGAATATTTTCCAGGGTAATCTTTTTCCTGTTTTTTAATCTGAGGAGTCTTTGTGTATTTGGAATATTCAATGCATTCACTTTTCACTTATGAGCCTTCCTCCTAGTTCTTCATTAGGCTCCAAAAACATCACCTCACTCCCTGTCTCTCTCATTTAGCCTTTCTCCAACCCTCCTTATGGTCTAATCAACAAGAGCTGGAATCTGTAAAGAGCACCTAGTTAAGAGACAGCTGGAAGAGGTCAAGGAGTTATGACTCACCTGTCTTCTATCCGGACCCAGAGGTCATTGAACTGTCTCTGACGATGGTGTTTGTGCTGCTTCTTGTGCCATTTCTTCTGCCTGCCAAACTCTTCCAGCTGGCTGATGCTATCTGGCAAGAGGAGGTGAGGAGACAGGCTGTCTTCTTCATCCATCTGCAGGGGCTTCAGGGAAGGAGATGACAGTGGGACCTGCTCGGAAAGCTGGACAGCAGGCAGGGCTGTTGCTGAGAATCCTTCCAAGTCTGGGCTTACCTTTGTTGTCCTGGAACTGCAAAACACAACATTTGATGAGTAAGATAGAGATGAGGCTAGTGAAAGCAGAGGACTACATTACTTGGTGGGTGCTCCTAGCTGCTAAGAAGGTGTACAAGGAGAAAGGCTTTTGCTCTGGGGCAGCAACTAGAGGTATCAGTAGCATTTCCTAGAAAGCTGGAAAAGGTGGGCAAGGCAGTTCATACACTATTGCTGTTTTCTGGCATTTTAATTACCTCTTCCAGCCTTTAACGCTTGTGGCAGAGGTCAACTTCACCTCCCTCTTTGGGCTGAAGGTTAAATGGCAAAACTGTGACTCTTTCTGAGGAAAACAGATCCTTAACAGAAGCTGATCTTAAATGAATGAGATGACACTTTCAACTTTCGACTTCCTCTGTGGAAATCAAGTAATTGTTTTGATTGCAACATTAATTGTGCTTGTTCATCTGAGTTAGGATTGGTGACAGGGAAGCCCAGACTGATGACAGGAGCATGGTGTAACTGCTAGGTTGCTGGGATGTGATGTGTGAGACCTGAACTCCATCAAGTTTTGCATAATGGATAAATGAAACAAAAAAAGGGGTGTGGGGGACAAATGACGTGTCCAAAGCTATCTTGAAACAATACTTCCACAGCTCTTGCATCTGACTGGAACTATGCAGAAAAAGGGCCTTTTATTGTTATCTCCTTATAGAGTTTCACTAATTTTAGAAAAAAAATTCAATACAAACTCTCTCTATTGATATGTGAACTAGCACTTGTGAGCTAAGATATCTGAAACAAATATACCAGTACTGACACAAAGCAATTCCTCCCCCTCCCTAACTTCAGTACAAGTTCCTGTTTGGTCTCAATTGCAAGGGAGGATCTTTTTCTGTCTCTGGGATGGCCCAATGAGTTGTAGCTACAGAAAATGGAAGAGAATTAATAGGCAATATGAAGCTATGGTCCGCAAAACTATTTCTATTACATGGATGCTATGACTTTTATGACAGAAACAATTAAAGCCACGTGAAAAGTTTTGCCTCCTGAGTGAAACCAGTAAGATGTTTTAATGAAAAAGTAATAAAAAGTCCTAAACTTCATTGGTGACAATGTACAAAATGTGCTGCAAGTGAAACCACATGTTCATTTATGGAACATTTTGTTCTCTTCCAAAAAAGTCACATCTACTACTAATGGCAGCTTTTCTTCTTTTTTAATTTTTTTGAAGTCCATTACAATAGCAGTCAAAATGGTCATCTCTATTTCCACTGCATCATGTTTCACCCAAAGGTCCTTCCAAGAGCTACTGATAATTAATTGTTGCTACTAGGAGACTCACTGGCAAAAACTACAGTAACTTTGTCACTTGTAGCCAACATTAATGAAGTTCTCCAGAGATCATTTGACAGATGCAGAAAAGAAAGACACTTGTTTAAATAATGCTAAAATTCTCCAAGGTTGCTCTCGTTAATAAAAGACACAAGAAACCCCCCTATCTTTCCTCTTTTTCCAAGCGTTCAGACTCTCAGTGAGTCCTTTTCAAATTCATTTATATGCTTTCTATGCTCTATTTTACACCACAGAGAGATAGGCTGGTTCTGGATTTTTTTATTTTTTCCCATTAGGGCTTTCTCCCATGATTTAAATTGATGAGTTTTCATCAGTGCAACAACTTTCTTTGAGAGATCTTGGTGTTCTCCAAAGCCTTCTGGACTTCTCAGGCTCATGGCTGAAGCAAAGCCATCTCCAGACTCATAAAAGGAAAGGTTTGCATTGGGTGGGTCCCTCAGGCCACAGCAGAGAGTTCTTAATTTTTATCCTACCATGATGGTGGATCAGTGAAGTATCAAGATGCAAATGCAGCCATTTAGCAGCTTGGAAGATAACACACTGTGATCTTGGACAGGATGAGTTAGGCAGGTAGGAAGGACCTGAACCAAGCATCACCAAACATCATGTAGGTAACTGCAGTGGCAGCAGGCAGCAACATGTGGCAAGAAAGCCCTGGCCTCATTTCCTGCACACCAAAGTGATGAGAATACAAACTGGTTGATACCACCCAAACCCAGCTCATTCTGGTACTGCTAGGGCTACCTCTGCTCTGCTTGTCACTGTGTGGTGTGAATTCACCCAGGTCTTCCTGCAACCAAGCTGTCCATCTGCACACTGGGGAGAAGAGCATCACCCTGGCCACAAGGCTGTGGCAGGCAGAAGCATATTAAGAAGGCAAGAACATGGAGTAGGTATGGGGCCCAAAGTTGACAAGCAGTGTGATTATCACAGCTGGAACTGAGCTGCTGCCCAGATTTCTGCTTCCATTGACTTTCTTCTTGTCACGTTCTGATCAGTCAGGGATTGCCCGAGATGCTGAAGGTAGAACCAGCCCCCACATCAGCCCACATCTGCCAGCTCAAGACTGGTGCCACCTTTCAGTTCCTTGAATGGTCTTAGAGACAACACAACACATACTTTCCACCTTTTAACACTTACTGTTTTGTTACATGTGTTTACCTTGCTCTGAGCTCCTAGTAAACTGGAACTAGTAGAGAGGTGTTTTTATGGGTTGAGATTTTAGAAACCACTTAAGACGACTGGCAGCTCACTTCTTATTAAAATTAATGAGTTTGGGCATCAAAATCCCAGTGGTGGCTTTGAAAGCTTCTAGCTTAATTGTTTCCACTACCATCACATGAGCCACAGATTGTAAACTTGATATTTCAGAACATTCTTTGGGAAAAGGATAAATAAACACTGAAGAAACATTAAAATGTTGTAACCTAAAGAGGGTTATAAACTAACCACTTGTACTTCAGAGTTGATGCAGGGGGAATAGCTCTACTGTGGCAATTGCACATTATACTCGGTCGATACTTCTTCCTTATTCCTGTACTAACTACCCTAAAACCTAGGAGGGGGTTGTTGAAGGCTGTATGTTGGTGCATGCTTGCCTCTGTCACAACAAATTTATTTTTTTTTAATTGATTGAATAAACTGTTTGCTTTCAAATCTGATCATCAGCCTACAGACATTTAACTGGAAGTAAAATGAAAACTTTGGTTCCCATAAAGTATGGATATTTAACCCAAATATATTTTAAGAAGATTTAAAGACTGTGGTTCAAAGTAAGGTAGACTATATAAATTTCTCATTGATTTAAGTAAAAAAGGTCATCAATACAAAGGGCTTGAATTATTAATATTCTGGATATCTTTACCCTTTGAAAAAAGGACAAAGCCTCACATCTGCAACAGGATACCTGGACAATAGATCTCCCCACTGCACACAGCTTTACAGTTAGATTCAGCTGATTGTTTCATGGACTATTTCATGCCTTTTCAGCTTCAATGCTCTCTGTTAGCACAGCTGCATTGTATGAAACCATGGGAATATACTACACTTTTTTCCCCACTCCTTCACTACTGCTGAGACAGCTTTTCAAGATACACAGTTATTTTTAAAGCCAGAGAAAACGCAGGGCTAGTTTTCAGTTTGTGAGGCATGGTGCCTGTTCTGAAGATAGAGTGATAAAGTACCACCCAAATATCTTGGTCCAAACACAGATCTCAGAAATCTTTCATGAATAACTTGATACAACTCCAGGCTTAGAGGTTCCACCCATTTTTAAATCTATCATCCGCACACAGGGTGGTCTTTGAGAAACTAAAAGTATTTCAGGCCCTTAGGTGGGTTTTTCTCATCTTTGACCTTAATTTCCTTCCCTGGGATACACAGTTCTGCAAAACAAGTTCTTTAAAATAACAAAGTCCAAATAAGAAAACTTGGGAGTCTCAGCAAATATCCTACGTGGCTTGGTCCTAAGGTACAGAAACCAGAGTGAAAACAGGAAAACATTTATTCTTGCTAGTTCTTGAAAACACTTAACACACAGACAAAGACCTCTGTGGTTTAGTTTGCCTTCTGGTGAAATCTGCCATCCTTTTTTTCATTCTTTTCAAGAATTAGAAGAACAAAACAAAACACACAAGCTGTTTAGGCTGAGCTGTATGCTCCATTAGGCTGTCTCAGCATTCTCTGCCTTCTGGTCTCTAGTGTCGCTCTGTGCTGGCACCAACAATAGAAAATTGACTCATCATCTGGATTTGCTAGGGTTAGCAAGTGGATCTGGTCAGAAAAATGACACTAACATCAGGATGTCCTGTAAAAGCTTCTTTTCACTATTCCCATGCTTAAAATTTCCCAAGTCCCGCTTTCAATCAAGCCACCTGGCAGTCTGGCCATGCCTTTTTCATTGCCTAGGAAAGCATCTTCCTATCCCTCGCATCAGGTATCCAATTTCTGCAGCTCAGAGGGCCACAACCACCTCTGGGCTTGATAACCTCCTCTGTAAGGCAAATCAGAGCATCTAGGTTTCATTCCTGCTCTGACTGGCCCTTGTGAATAGCCCACCTTTCCTCACCGGTGGAGGCCTCATGGTGTTATCACGCCATCTTGCACTGCATGTCATCCCCACCAACAGGGATTTTCCCAAACACCGATTCATTGGCCATTGTTTGAGAGGACCAACAGGCAAGGCAGACTCCACTAATGCCTCTGCCCACTGACTCTGCTGCAATAATGGTGATAACATGCAGGGTGAGACCCATCAAACCTCCCCTGGGCTTCAGCAGGCCAAGAATTTGCCCTCGCTTATGGGAGAGGACAGGCCTTTGCTGACCATCCACATCTTCCACACAACTAAATCATCAATCTGTTTTTTTCAGCAGTCTCGTGGTACCGTTTCTATTTCCTCAGATGTGTGCAGAGTCTTCTAAAACCCCAGTTTGCCAATGTGTTATTATCATCTTGTCTCTGTAGCGCGAGCAATGGGAAAAGTTTTGCTCAGAAGGCTTCCGCGCTTGCACGCGCTTCCAAGTACAGCAACATTGTTGAGGTTTTTCTTGCTTCAATTTTCAGCACTGTCAGACAAGGAAAGATTCAGTTTCATCAAGAGAGAAGCTGTGGTGATAGGAAGGAATGTGTGATGTGGCAGCTCTATCGTTATGCCACTGTTCGTGGGATGCACCCGGATGACAGCCAGACACTAAGTTAACAGCGTTTTATTATAGACCAATTCTCATAAATTCCAGTTTAGGGGTTTTTGTTGAGGCAGGAATTCGTCAGTTCCTTGCACGCATCCTTGCTCCCCTTGCCACAGGCCACAGAGACATCTGCTTCTTGCTTTTTTTCTTCCTTATGCATCTCTCAGAGCAGTCATGCACACCCACAGGATGGGCACCAGAATGTCCCATCCCACAAGAAGTTTTACATTTCTTTCTCTTCCATGCTAGGATGAAACTCAGATTTTCAAAGCTCTTGGGAAAGCAGCAAACAAAAGGAGAACAGAAAACCAGGCAGAAATCCTAACCCATCCCAGTATAGCTTATAGGGCCTCCAACTCGTAATGTGACATATGGATTTAGACCAGGCGACACCAGTGCATTCCACCAAGGAGTTCATCTCCTTTATGATTAAAGCATATATATAATTAAAAAAAAAACCAACACACTAATTACTGCAAAAGAGAGTAGCTCCAAAGAAGAGACTGGAGAATTAGGTTCTCTCCATACCTAACTTAGCTGAGCTGCTTTGGGTAAGTGCTATATATTACCAAGGATGAATTTGAGCTCAAGAGAATAGCAAAAGAGAATACCTGTGAAATCTCTGATTACTCACCCACCTGACTGACTTAATTATAATGAATTAATTTTATTTAGAATGCAGTTGGCCTTAGGTATCTGCACTACTCTGCAATTTCTTAACAGAATTTGGAAACAGTTATTTTTTTCATTTTTGCACAAGAGTCAACTACATCTCATAAGCAGTTAAATTAGGTTAAGTAGTTAAATTAGATTACAGTCCACCCCAAACTTGGATGGTATCACTGGACTCAGGATCCACGTCACACTATTTCGCCGGGAAGAATTGCTGTTGTTCAAAAACTGTGACCTTAGTGTGAAAGTGAATTTGGCCCTTGGTATATACACATAGACATGCAAAACCTCAACTCTGTCCATAAATGAAGTGAAAAGCTTGTGAGGTCAAGATGTTCCCATGGATGCCGAAGTTTTCCTTCTCAGTATGAGAAACTATAAAATGAATAAAACTGTTATCTATTCTGTTTCATTAAAAGTAGAGCTGATCTAGGGTACAGGAGAAGAGATACAAGCTTTCTACAACATGAGTGGTTGAATCTGCTGAAAAAAAGAGAGTAATGTGCCATTTCCACATTTTCATACGAGTTCTTTTATTTCAGAAAACTCAAAATGTTTAATTTCAGCACTTTCTGAACAAAGCTTTTAATTTTTTTGTCTTCTGTTTCAAAGACTTGAATGCTACAAAGTGGCCTTTTTTGTTTAAAAATTGATCTCAATTAAAAAGAAAAATAATAAATAAATATTACAAAACCCATCAAAACCCAACCCCTCCCTTCAAGTGTCCTTGAAATGTTCAACTTCATATTGCTCTGAACTTATTTACCCTTCTCAACTGTTTTTGGTTCAATTAATGAATAATCTTTTGTTTAGGCATTTTTAGTGTAAACTGTGCAAGCTGCACAGCAGCCTCAGAACATGGGCTGGGCCCACAGAGGAAGGATGGGTTGACCCTCCGGTCTTCCTTGGAGAGAAAGGGCTTCAAATTCAGATTACAACTCCTGTATGTAATACTGAAAGACTTCATGTTAACTGAAATGTTTCAGTGTCTTCTAATAAATTTTTGAGTGCTGACTTTGCAATGAATTTTGAGTATTTCTGCTTTTCTTCCCTGATTCTGGACAGAAACAAATACTGGAGCATCAGCATTGCCTCTGGATTAGAAAGCCTGACTTCTGTCCAAATTTGCCAAGAATATGCAGGCTTTCTGATAAATCTGAAGTGATGGCATTACACCACAGAAGAAGATATTAGGGTTGCATTTTTATTGAACTGAAATATTTTCAAGCTTTATTCCACACATTTTTTTCCTGTTACTGCTTGAAAACCATTAGTAACAAGAATAAATATATTGCTCTTTCCTTTTAATAACTTTTTAATATACACATACATATTGCTTTAATAAAGAACAATGGAGGACTTATTACTGGGCAATGTAATCTCTGCTTCCTCTTCATAAACTCTCTGATCTTTCTATGTTTCTTTGAGGTGATGTCATATTAATTATACACAGCACATTTTTCAGGTGCTGGAAATTAACTTCCATCATCTGACAGGTTCTGCAAAGCATAAAATTCTTAGCCAGTTTGGCCCAATCTGCAACGCCAAGTTTCTTCACATCTCAGTGTGACATTTCCAAAGCTTTGGGCTGGGCTTAGGTTTTGGGCCAGTTCTGATTCTACAAGGTATTTATGGGGGTTTGGGCAGTGCCTGAGAAACTGCACAATGGTGACCAAATATCACCATCTCATCTCAGCACATAGGATCACAGACTCTAGTGAGCTGAAAGCAAACCAAGGGCTGAACAAATCCTCATTTCTCCTCCAGTTGCCAAAACTAAAGTATAAGTACTCACCAAAACTCGTCTCTCTCCTTCTGCTGTAAGTCAGTGGAGGTCCTGATATCTATGGCTGTCTGCTCCTCTCTAGTCACAGTCAGTTTTTGGGACACTGAGCTGTACAGCTGTGTGTAAAGGCCAGTTTGCTAACTCAGTTGCAAAACTATTCCCATCTCATGCTATTCCAAAAATGGAAACTATTCCCAAACCATTCTTGACCTCAGTTTAGAAAAGAAAGCAAGGGTGGATTTGTTCCATCCCAGTAGTTGTCATCCTGACAGGTTTCAAGATTAAGAACCTGACTGACAACCCTCCCCCTGCCCAAACTGGCTGCTAGGTTTCAATTCCTCAGTGGAATTACAGCTTATACACAACTTGTTGTCTGTACCTTACTCATTTGCATTACAAACTGAATTCTGCTCCCAGGTTGTGGCCCCCTTGGGAACTGGTTTCCCTTCTCTGCTGGATCCTCCAGAGAGAAGAAACATCTGCAGCAGCTCACATTTTCCATCACATCTTAAAAGTAAACTCTCTACAGAGACATCAAGTGAGCAGGGTACCAAACGCCTAGCTCAAGGTATTAAAACATTTTCACAGACTTCAGACTTAAAACGTTGGGCTAATCATTCAAAGTATGCCTGGCACCATTTCTTTTACTCCCTCTGATGCTCTTGAAGCTGAGCCCTAGCAGAGATGAGATACTGGGTGGATCACAAATCAGTACAAGCATGGCAACTTAGTCTTCCTTAAGTATCTTGTTCAGTCCAGGCCCTTATAATTGCAAGACAACAGATAATGTAGGCACACAAGTAGCTGCTATCACTAGGAGGAGAGACACGGGCCACTTAAACTGAGCAGCAGGCAGAAGTGTGGAACCAAAGAGCCGTAAGGAGACCATGTCTGCAAGAGATCTCACATCTCTCTTACACTGAATCCACTTCTCCTCTCTGTAGCTGACACTGTAAAACATCTGATCTGCTTAGCTGGGGATGGCTGCTCAGCTAAAAAAGGAACACAGAGCCAGTCTGCCTTTCTCCAAAACAATGTTAGAGCCCACTGGCATTGTTTTTATCACAGGGCCTGAGTGTTTCCAAGAAAAGAACAAAACAGTTGTCAGAAATCCTATTCAGACAACACTTCAGCCTGTCTGTGGGCATTTTTACTGTGCAGTGATGGACAGAGACATTGAAATATGATGAAGGCAGGAGAGTTCTTCCTCTTCTTCCTCCAAACTAGACTTGTTTTAGAGCCCAATGCTATTCTATCAACTCTAATGTTAACAGACTTCACATCGGATCTCTCTACATACTGTCCTGATTTCACTTGGGTTCCCTCTCTGTATCAACTCATGCCGGTGAAGCTGATTGTATCAAATACTTATTTGTCTGAGAAATTCATCCTTCATTAAAATTCTTCATTAATGAAACGTGCACATTGCTGCTGAAATCTTTAGCAAGAAAAAAGGTTTTATATTCTCTTTTTTGCTTGGTAATTGAAACCTGTGAGATTAGACCTTGAACTACAGCTTGAATATCTAGAAGGCATCTGAGGCCACAAGGAAGACTGATTTTTAATGAATTCGAGCAAATCTCACTGACTAGTTACAAACAACAGGGACCAGGTCTTCTCCCCTTAAATCAGGAAAATGGGCACTGACTCCAGAAGATATTTCTCCTTCATTGCAGTGTCTAGTATTACTGGCAAATTTAATAATCCCAGAAATAAACTATGCGTGCATTAAAGAGCCCCATCTCAGCAAGCTGACAAGTTAAGGGTATGAGATGATGACAGATACAGCCAGACCATCATGAAGATACACCACCACAGCACTCGACCATATAGAAGTCAGAGTCTTTGCAGCCTCCCTGAACTCTGCTGTAGACCTCATTGCAAAGGAGCTTCAGGGGCTCATCTGCTCCAAGGAGTTACTGACACAGCTGGAAATGCATGATTCTGCCTCCGTATAACTGGTTAGCACTGGTCACCAGGAGACATGGAGGTCTTCTTAGGTCCTTTACTGTCAGCCTCTGCTGAGAAAAGGAGGAGGAGCAATGGGTCTTTGAAGCAATTCAGGTGCCAGACATCTTCCAGTGGAGGAAAGGAGAGAATGTCCATGCATTAGGCATGGCTACCAGGGGCTTTTTGCTGGCCCATGAGAAGAAGTAGGCCAACTGTCTTCCTTGTTTAGACAGGTATCAAGATCCTCAGGCAGGTGCCCTTTGTATAATCTCTGCAGATTTAATTTGTCAAGGAAAAATTATAAATTATACTAAAGATTGGCCGTGGTTGAAACCTTCGCTGAGGTGCTTTGTGAACATGAATGACAAACGGCTCTTGTCACAAGCTTGAGCAGACCCAACTTCTACATAAACTGTTTATAGACACACAGAGAGAAACATACACATACACAAACCCAGTGATTAAGCCCAGCTCTCCTCCCATGAAGACAGCCCCACATGCCAGTAAACCAAACACTAAGAAAATGAAAACCACTTGTTCTGCTGCTCCCCAGAGCACAGATAGTCAATGAGGAACCCTCCTCCCTCCGTTGTAGGTACATACATGTTTTCCTTGCCTGTGTGTGTTTGTGTGCCTGCAAATGCTTTATTGCAGTGCCACTTGTTTGAGGCAGCATCACAGCCTAGTATTTGTAGCACTGCCTGGCTACTGGAAAGCATACAGTATCACGAGTCTAACAGATGTCAGAGAATCATCAAAATTATGCCTGGCATCTGGCACAGGTTCTAGCAGTCGTGTTAGCTTCTTATCGCTATCCAAAGCTGGAACACTTTGAGAGAGACCAGACTAGGATACCTCCTGAGGCCGTGCTGCAATCCAGCTCAAATACAGAGAAGCCCCTTGCTAACAGAGGGCTTTTTATCTCAAAATCACTCTTCTCAGAATAATCTGGTAATTTAACGTTGTGGCTTTTTTAGTATACATTATTAAAATAAACTGACTTTAGTATCCATGGAGAGAGTGCCCTCCTACCGATGTCCTGCAACAAGGCTGTCTCTGCAACACAGCCCTGCACTGGAATACACACTTCATTTTCAAAGGGTCTGGAGGAGCAAGGGTTCAACCTCTATGCTTGCAACTTTCATTCAGCTTTTGCTGTGGTTTCTTAAGCCACACTGAATTATCATTCCTTCCTAACTCTCTTGTAAGGACTTAATCCTCTAATAAGGGAACACTCCTCTCTGTCTCAGACCACCTTCCACTGTAGGTGTTGGTGTCAGACACAGAAAGCTGTTGTGGTCTACCCTGGCAGCTCGGATCAATCCTGGATAGGTGATGTCTCCATACCACAAGTGTGGGATTTACAGGCGTGTGCCAGGCAACACTCAAGCTCAGGAACAGAAAGCCCAAACAAATCTTCTGCTTTCACTGGAAGCAGCTCCACACAGGAAACATTTGTACAAGAAAGTGCTGAGAGGAGCGGGTGAGCCTTGGGAAGGAGACTCAGATGACCTCTGCGTCATGCTCAGCGGTGGCTGAGATGTGGCTCAAGTTTACAGTGCTGCCAGTGCTTTCACAGCTCTCCCGGCCTGAGGACAGCCCACCACATCCCAAGAGGGGAGGGATCTCCCAGTGGTTTCGTGGTTAGTAGTTTAACTAACAGTAAACTAGCTGTGCTGTCACAGTTTCCCTCAGGGAGCTAAAAACCTCTTCTTGCTCCAGTTTTCCATCCACCCGTGGAGATAACTCCCTACCTCACATGGAGATAGCGAGAAGAAATACAGCAAAGATCCAGAGACGCTGTGGGGCCGGTGTGAGCACTGCAGACAGATAAGCGTGGGCCAGACTGCAAAACTGCCACCTCATGCTGTTGAAATGCTGCCCACATAAGACGTTTTAATTAAAACCACAGAGCAATTCATCTGACTCATCTCTCTGCAACGAGACCAAGCGCTTGGGGCTGCCCCACCGGGCCCGCTGAGACTGAGGCATTAATTCTGAACAGAAGCACAGGCTACTCCAGCAATGCTCTTTTCCTAAGCAAATGATGACACCATCCACACATGCCTGTCTGTCCTCCTGTCTCCAGTAAGAGCCAATCTGACAGCCAGCTTTAACTGAATGATCCCAAGTAGCAGAGAGATGAAAAAAGAGTGTATGTCCTTATTTATATGAAAATAGGCAGGAAGGAGTCAGGGTCTGTGAGTGAAGGCTCAGGTATGAGCTCAACCCTTCACTAGATATCAGAGTCTGATGAATAGAGAACGCATAGGACCCCTAGAACTCATCAGTTCTATCATTCACAGACTGACCAGGAGTTTCTTGGAAAGGCAGGAGAGGTAAAGAGGGAGGCAAGTGGGACAGTGCACCCACATGGTTGAAGACGAAGAAAATAAAATGAGTTTCCTGCTCCATCTCATTCAAACCCTTTCTCTTTACCTGTGCATTTTATTTACCACCTTCCACCGGTTTGAATGGGACCTGCTGACCATTCAGCAATTATTGCCATCAGTACAAATGCCTGAATACATGGAAATTGCCCTAAATTCATCACTGTGTTCATAAAACAACCAACCAACCCCCCATTAACTCTGCTTTCTTTCAAGTCAGTGTCCCTTCTCCTTGAGGGAGATGTTTCTAAAATTGCTTCAGGGGTTTAAAACGTCAATGCCTGTCAGTGAGAGTTGCACTTCCCAGTTTCATCTGCAACCTAAAGCCTCATCTACATCTACGTTTGATTCACATGCAAAATTCTCATTTAACATTAGGAAGAAGTCACATACTTCTAGGGAAAAAAGATGATTCCTTAGTCACAAATGCAGAGCAAGGTTTGCTTCGACAAAATGGTCAGCTCTGCATCTGCCAAGATGGGAAAAACAGAGGAAAACTCACCAACTGACCTGGACCAAACCACCACCAGTATTACCCTGGTACTAGATAGCCTTGATTCTTAGTGCTGCTCATTTCAGAAATCAGCTTTTTCTCTCCAAAGTTCATGCAGGGACTTCTGGATCTTCCTTGTGCTGGAATATGATGCCTCGACTCAGTTGATGTTAGGAATAATTCCCTAAAATGACTTAAAAATGTTGCAGATGCAGGCAGTGTTACAACCTCAACCCGCTACAGCAGCGGAGGTTGACTGCCTTCCTTGTGGAGACTTATTTCATCTACCAATATTTTCTTTCCCCTTCAGAAATCAGGAGGAGACAATACCACAGAAGTATTTGAGATCCATGTGAACCTTGTCTAGCCACTGCGGATTGGGATTTACATTCCAGGGGTATAATGAACCCGGAGACGCAAAGATGTGGGCACACAATGTTATTAAACCCTTGAAGATTATTATCCCAGTCTCACTCAATAACTTAGCTTTCTCTTAACAATGCTGGCATGTGTATGAACTGTAGCCTTTAGCAAAGCTCAATGCCAACAGTAACCAGCAAACTTTGCAGAGGCTGAGCAGCAGCCCAGGGTAGTCCTCTGTGTTAGAGCTCTGGACAGGCTGTATCATTTTTCTTCAATGGAGGGGGAAAGTGTTTATCTGGGAAGCGTTTCATATCAAGGACAATAGGGAACTGTTTAGCTTTCCACAAATAGGCTGGTATGCAACTTCCGAGCACTCTCCAAGGAAAACTTTGCAACACTGGCCACATCTTTCCAGCAGGGATTTCATGTAAAGTAGTTAATGCCCATATCCTTCATTCTGATTTATTCCTGCTTCATCCTTGTTTCAAAGTGCTGTGCTCACTTCAAACACTACACGGGGCTCGTCTTTCTGAACATGCACTTTGATCGCCGGGGACTCCAGATCCATATCGGCCGTTCAAACATAAACAGGGATGTGCTGTCTGGACAGAGGCATTTCTGTGACTGCCTTTATTTTTTGCAAGAGTAATTTGGAAATGCCAGGCTGGGGTCAGATGACAGGAGATTCAAATCTAGTGGCCAGATGGGGCACTGGATACCAACCTCATACCATGCTCATAGCCTGTCTATGGCTTTGTTGCTCAGTTGCTGCAGGTTAACAGAAAAATCTGATCATCCCTGACTTGACACATGTCCTGGGGTCAGCAGAGAAAGGCTTCAGTGTGCTCCCACCCACAAACAAGAGCATCAAATTAGGTCTCTCTTCTCTGCAAGCTGCCACCAGTAGAGTGTGGCACTGCAGAGCTGTGAGGTGGCATGATGTCCCATACAGCAGCAAAAGGGGAAATACCCCAAATCTAGTCCTCATGTCAACTCTGGTCCCTCGTGGGACCAACTGTTTGCTTGCTGAAGTCAACAGGAGTTATGACCATGCTGGGTGAAAATTTTGGCTAATTCTTGGTGCTGATGAAGATTTCTGTTCTGCAGTGGGGCTACAGGTGAGGCAAACAGATGGGCATAGCCAGGTCCACAGTGGGCACGATAGCATAAATCCTCCAGTCCTGACTAACTGGAGTCTCAGAGGTGTGTTACAGTGGCAAAGGATCCTGTTTGCACAGGGAGAACAACTGCTGTCCATGCGCACATGTGCCTGAACAAGAGACCAGGGTGGAGGCCCAAACAGATAATTCGGTTTCTGTCAAATGCCCCTGTGCCCCAGTCTTTCTCTCTTAATTTGCACGTTAATTCTGAAATTGGGTTACTGTAGCAGTGCATTTCTAGCCACCAAGATTGCAGGAAATTAACTTCAGAATGTTATTCCATCATATCAATTGACAGCGACTGTTTCTACATCCATATACAGCATCAAATCCATTTTTCCTCCCTCCTGTTTCTATTCACAGGTCCATTTTTCATTCTCCCTGGAATGCAGAGCATTTGGGAGTGTAGGTGGAAAGCCAAAGTCTTTCAACACGCACTAATAGAAATTTGTTTTATTAATTAGCTTTGTGGGCAGGGAAAAAAAAAGAAAAGAGGGAGCTGATCCTCTGCTCCGAAATCATGAATCACTGCACAAGAGAAGACATGTCCTCTGGGACATCAGAGGCTGCTTCAGACAGAGTGAGTGACTGAGTTGCTTTCTTGGGAAGTCCTGAGTCATCAAGCACAGCAGTTTAATCCCCAGGAAATGGGAAACATATTGGCATGACATTCACTTGCTTGGAGCTAGAACTCCAGAGAGGGGTGACCCTCCAAAGGTTCTGGAGATCAGTTTAGCTTTTGGAAGTATTTTAAAACCTTAAAGCTTCTCTGAAGAATATCTGATCTGGAGCTGGGTACAGTATTCCCAGCACATGGTTTAGTGGATGAATTAAACTCTTTAAATACTCTAGAGATTACATGTGAATTTATTTCAACTTCTCATAAAAAAAGATTCAATGATTATGACATAAAAATGTATTCTGGCTTCTAAGTTATTTACTAGGACAAATGCTTCATATATTCACCGTTCTTAATTCACTACTTCTGTTGTAAGAACTTACTCTTTTTGGCATTTCTACTCCTACTACTAGCATTTAACTAGGAGGAGCAGCTGATATATGCTCCTGAGCATTACCCTTCACCACAGGTCTCCTAAAGGGACACCCATCCAGTCATTTCAGAACCAGGGCTGAACTGTGGAAAGTGAGAAGCCACCTGGCCTGGCTGAGATACCACAAGCTGTTAGAACTGAGACTATTTTGTGCTGAAGTGGACAAGAAATGGCATGTTGCATATGTATCTTAGCGTGACCTTCTACTTGTGGGGGGCAATTTAGGAAGGTTTCAGTAAATTTCACAGCTTGACACAAGAAGATCCACCCACAAGCAGTCTTTTAGCCATGCCACCAGGCACTCAATGTTGCTTTGGAGGCCTCTAACCCCATTTAAACTGTGAAGAAGGTGTGCCTATGAACACGTGATTGCTTGTGAGAGATGGAACATGCATTCAGTGTATTCCTATGTATAAAACTCTATCCAAAACTATTTTAAGGCACTATTCTTGAAGGAATTTAACTGTAAGTGTCAATGAAAAAAAGTCATTGACTCCCCTTCTTCCTGTTCCTTTTTTTAGGAACATGTTAGAGAGCAAAATTACATTCACGCTGAATCAAGCAGCTCTATTGACTGGAACACAACCCACAGACTTCTTGCTGAAGGAAAAGAAGTCAGCTCTGGAAGTGGAAAAGCTATCTGTCCTAATGTGTGAGGTCTCTTTGCCTGACAACGCGATAGTGAAGGTAAGGGAAGTCGGTGCTGCAAAGACAGAGTGACAGCAAACAGACCACAAGCTTCCTTAGATAAACGACATCTTTCAAACCACACAATACCACTTGATACCTTGGTGCCCCTTGAGCTGTTACAAAGTACAGCTGCACTTCAGCAGAGATTGATATCGCTTGGGACAGAGGCCATCAATCCACAGGACAAGTGCAGGCTGAATACACAAACACAAACCTCACAATCTCACTGTTCCACTACAACACTGGAGAGGGGACAGTGCAATTTTTCCAAAGGTTTTAATGAGTCTAGTGACACTGTCCAACTTGAACACGAGGCCCAAGTCCTTCAAATATGAGAGAAATTTAACTCACAAATCTATTAGTCATCTAAAACTATCCAGGCACCTACCACAAGCAAGTTGGGCCAGTTAAGACACCCATGAGCAGTCCTCTGGAAAAGTCAGTCTTTTGACATTGCCTACAGTAAGCATCTGCACAAATATAGTCTTAGTGTCCTATCAATTCCCTCATGACTCCTTGCAATCAGAGAGAGGAGGGAATCAGCAACAACCTCACATTAAGGATGACCTCTAAAAGCTACTGGCAC
The DNA here is from genome assembly GCA_027925045.1 of Hypotaenidia okinawae. Taxonomy (NCBI): domain Eukaryota; kingdom Metazoa; phylum Chordata; class Aves; order Gruiformes; family Rallidae; genus Hypotaenidia; species Hypotaenidia okinawae. The sequence goes on from BSDF01000009.1 coordinate 25,031,908, forward strand.
CAATGAAAGCCTTGTTGTTACCTTCAGTGCAGTCTGGATAAACTTCATCTCCAGTAACTACAGATCAGAATTTTCATCTTATACTAACAACCTTAGGTGAAAAGATCTGCATTAGAGTTGGCTGGAAGCAGGAAAAGGATGAAAAATCAGCTTCTCCTGTGAAAATGAGAACTCAAAAATTTGGCTTGGAAATAAAGTAAGAACTAGATCTGAACTTTCGAAGTCTCCAAGGCTCTGTAAGTTGACTATTAGTTTATGGAGTATGAGATACAGATCTCCTAAACGTGATGGACTGCAGAGCAGCTAAAATCCTAGAAACCTTAGCACTGGCTTCAGGACAGCTCAGTGAGCAAGCTGCCCTTGAGCAAAACAAAGCAGGCCCAGGTTCCCTGGTGGCCCTCTGTCCAAGATCCCAAGGAACTGAATTGTACGGAATCTGAAACATTTTTTATTTCAAAAGAAATGAGAAATTTTGCCAAGAATAAAATCTGATTATAGAGAAAAGTGAATGTCCCACTGAGAGAACTAGTCAGGCACAAGATTCTTGAGAAGTTTTGTTCCATATTCTTTCATCAACACCACGAATTATTTTGCTAGTTCCCAGCTTTTTTTGGTAGCAGTCTTTCAGAAAGTGTTTGGTGTTTAAAAGTGACCTACAGAAGACGCAGATGCACTGCCCCTAATTATTGTGTTGCTCAGGAAGCAACAAGATAATTAAGTTTCTATGGCTGAGAACTTGCAAGTTGACTTTGCCTCTCTACTGCATCTCGGAGATTTTCATCAATTTCTTTCCCCCTGAGACTTACTCTGACTGGCTCAGACTTTGTGGCTGTAAGGTAATTATAGACACAAAGACAATTAAATTGCAAAGGAGAATATTTTCAAGGCACGTGGGAATCCTTTGAAAATGTAACGTGCATATTTTCATGACTCAATATTTTAGGCATTAAGTAGTCATATTCTCCAATGTGAGATGAAGCAATACATTTGCCAACGCATGTAGATGAACCCTGTGTAATCCCTAGGCACCTCTTACTGCAAATTACATTGTCATAGAAATCCACCTAAATAATGGGTTTGCTTTTCTTCTGAGGGAAGGAAGCTAGTGAAGGGAGTATAATCTTCAGGTTCAGGTAAGTGAAGGATCCAAAGGTTTACAACAGGATTGAGAAGAACTACAGCACCCTAACAGAGAGATCACTCCACTTACAGGTTAAAAAGGGTGCATTTTTCCCTGTCTCAGAAGAGATAAGATCCAGAATGGGCCAACATCTGCCCAGCTTTTACTTTTTTCTCAATTAACTCAGTTGTTACAATGAAATTGTCACAGCTCTCACATTCTTCCTCCTCCTCTCTTCTCTAAATAAAATTTTGCTCACTTTACCACAACTTTAACTTTCTCCCAAACGCATCCAGAATATCACCATTAACAGCTAAGCAGAATGGAGGAACCTTGCCAGGTCAGCACCAGAAAGCCCAAGTTGCTTGGGCATCCTAAGGAACATGGCAACAGCTGGGGGACTCCTGATGGCATCCATAAGCTCCTGGCATGCAATCCATTGAACTGTCACTTTTACCAGTTTGTGGCTGTGGGGAATGTCATGTCAAATGTTTTCCCATCTCTACGTGTCAGCTGATGGAGTGAAAAGGCTGCATTGCTTTGCAGATTGTGGGCACTTCCATACCTTGGGGAACACGAAAGCATTCATTCTGGAGCAAAGAAACTTTCACCACAAGACAATGCTGAGCAGGAGAGCCAGGGTCACACCGGTAGGATGCTACAGTAGGAAAAGGTAAAGGAGCAAGCTCTTTGCTTCAGAAAGAAGGAAAAGAATAAGCTACGACAACAAAGACATGTTGCTTCAACTGGGGCAGGGAGTTCAAACATAAGGAGGAAGGGTAATTAATTTCCACAGGAGGGCCCTGAGAGCTTACAATAAATTCTCAAATGGGCAGGAATAAAAGCTTGTCCTGAGTTCTCCCATTCTGAAAGAAGGTAGCATTGAGCGTAATATCAGAAAGAGCAGTCTGATGGAAATGAGCACCGCAGCGTGTTTGTCTGGCTGGGGAAACGGTGTGCAGTACGCCAGGGCTTGGCGTGTGGCAGAAGGTCAGAGCTGATTCTGAGAACCCAGTAACAATAGAGTCATCATGGACACAGGTGCTTCCGGCATTGATCTTGCAATTTGGCTGTTTCCAATTAAATGTGAAGCAGCTGTGGCCTTTTATCTGCTCAAGTCACTGGAATCCATCTGAGGGGAAACTTCCTCCCATCTCCTCCTCTCTCCCCACCCCAAGCACGCAGCCCTTCTTTCTGAAGACGGACAGGGACAGCCAATTGGCAGAAACCCCACCAACAAAAAGTGGTCTTTCTTATCTCAGGGCAAAGCAATGAGGTACTGATTCAGTCATTCATTTTCCAGGGCCTTCACTTGGGGACAAGGAGGGCAGCCAGTAAAATAAGAAGCAAATACAAATGCTATTGAAGACTGTCAGGCAAACAGATCCAGGACACTTTCCCTCAGGCAACAAAATAAACAAATGAAGCCAATGTGAGGATAAATTTGCCAGTGTCTATGGCATCGTTCTGCTTGCTGAGTACAACAGAGATTCTTTTACAGAACGGGATTGAGCTTTAAAGAAGGTATTTTCAATAGACAGTGAGTGGGATTCTGGAAGAGCTCTGAGCCACCTGGCAGTTCAGTAGGAGCTCAGGGATTTCAAAAATCCAGTCAGTGAGAGCTCCCAAATAGCTCCACACCAGCTAAATGCACAGTACATGAACTTTTATTTGCCAGTTCATTGATTCTGGAGCCATCAAACCCCTCCATCTCTTGGCTATCTCTTCTAGCCTGCCATGGTCTCATTTACTTTTCTCTAGTACCTTAAAAAAAAAAAAAAAGGGAGATCTTGGCTCAAATTTGTGCTTGTCACTAGACAATGGAAATGAGAGACCTTAGGTATTCATTTTGGTCAGCTTAAGAAGCAGCCATTTCACAGCCCATGTTTAGCATTTCAGATGGAGAAAGGCCACAATCTTCTGGCTTTGCCCAGCCTGTATGTAACAAACCAGTTTTGGTCTTTGTCCTGTTACACTCTTCCCAAAACTCTTCTGATGCACAGGAACAGTACTAGTTATTTTCTAAAAAGATAATCTCTCATCCTTTCTGAAATGGAAATGGATGGCAGTGCTGACACATCAGTACCAGAATACCCCACCTATTGATGATACCACCGCTCCATTATTAGTGAACAAAAAAGTTCAGGCTATTGATGATTTCAATCATAATTAGAACACTATTTGAGGAACAGAGGTATTAAAGGTGATTTGCTTTTTTGTTAAGGCAGCATTGGTAGTAGGCGAGATGCAGCATGAATGTTTTGCTGGAATTACTTTCATTGTTTGAAATAACGGGGCTACTGACTTAACCTGAGAAAGACTGTCCTGCAACCTACTGTCAAGAAATCACTGATATTCAGCTGAAAAGCACCCTGGGTTTAATGTGATCTGTCTCCAAACATTCCTGTGTGCCAGCTCAAATTGGTCCTTTTGGGCACAACCCATCCACAACAATCCTTTTTTGAATTCCCTAGGCCAAAACATAAGCATGCAGCTGCTCAGATTTTTTCCAACCCTTGCATTTTTTCCATGTGCTGTCCACCCCCACCAATCTCTACATTAGAGTCCAGCTGATCTTCCCTGAACGCTATCCAACTTTTCAATTTTCAGTGCCAAAATTCAATGCAGTGGGCCTGACTCCCTTATACAACTTATTTGGAAGAAAAGCATAAATGCCTCTTTTGGGCTTCAGCAGAGGACAGAAATACCTCTTATTTCATGTATGGCTCCACAAGCATCAAGATGAAAACACCTGCGTCTCTAGGAGCCACAAAACAATTTCTGCACCTCAGAATTTATTGACTTTCTACTTGTTTATCCTTTCTATAAATGTGGTTAGTATAGGCACTACCCCAAAATGGTGGCTCTTCTGGGCCTTTCTGATTGTTTTTGAATGTTTTTATTTCACCTTTTAAAAAGGAAAGAGGAGACAAAAAAAGAAGGGTAGACAAGAAGGCAAGGCTCCTTAAGACTCAATTACAGCAACAAAACCCCAACGTCACAACAATTAACTGTCTCTGCCTTCTGAATACACAGTCAACTTTTTCATAGAGGTGTGACTAGTCTCTCACAGCTTGCCCAGAAATCGTAAAATACAAGCTATTCTAAAAAAAGAGAGAGACAAAAATGGTTTGCAGCAGCCACCTTGTTTCTAAGAGGGAGCCCGAAGCAGTTCTGATGGCTACGGCCCCAACTGTAGGACAATGAAAATACGGTCCCTCATGTGCAGGGCTGGGAGCCTCTTTTCTCCTAAAGGCAGCAAGCTGTGTCCTGCAAGTATATTTAAATTCCCTTAATTTAAACTTTCCATATCTGCACCTTGAGCAATGCAGTTTAGTGGTAACTCTGGTTTCCTTTACTGTGCCATTTATCTACCTTTCTGTATTTTCATCAAAGACTGGCCGATCTGCCTGGATCATCAGACCACAGGAAAACATACAGAGCATCCAACCTTTATAGAGTGCAACTGTATGCTCTGTCTCAACTCCATCCAGTACTCAGGCACAACAGCATGTGCTGTTCAACGTTCAGAACAGACCCACAGGAATCAGAATACTACTCCAGACAAAGGGACCAACCTACCCAATGCTCTGGTCTGGAGCTGGGAACAGAAGCTACCAAGTGTAGGAGAATTCTACTGAGGACATATGCATCGCTCTAGGCAGCAGTCCATGTCCACTTGCTTTCAAGTATGTTTCCCTCAGGGACTGACAATTTTAGGGAAGACGTCACAAGTGAGAGACACTGCTGCCAAGGTAGGGGAATGCATACACAGGGGTGCCCCATACTGCAAATAAGTCAACATTAAGCGCTGGCTTTGTTTCAAGTTTCCTGCCCCATCGCATTATTTCAAGTCTGTGATGACATGTATAGACATATCCCAAGTCCATAAAGAGTGGAGACCATTCTTGGATATCTCTCACACTACTGTACCTTTCTTTCTTCTCAAGGGCTTGCAAACAGCCAATAAATCAACTGTTTCACAATTTCCAATTGAAATGCTTTTCTTGGGAAGATGATACTTCCAACTAAATGAAAATTGCCGAGGAAAGTGCCTGCTTCCCTGAGAGGAAAGTTTCTTTGTCCGAAACCTAGGAACAATGTACCTCAGCTGTTTTCCTAGAGTTTGCTTCGTTTTTCTGATCTGCTGTATTTTTAGACACAGGCATTTTTGTTGATTTTAGCCAAAAGTTCCAGCTCCAGTCAGTTACAGTGTTTAATGCTCTTCCCCGTGCCATGTTGATTTTTCTCCCTCTGCCAAAGTGCTTCTTAAATCTCCTCTGAATATATGCTCCTCCACATGTCTGTTAGCTTTTTCTTCCTCTTTCCCCCATTGTTATTTAAGACCGTGCTTTTATTGCTCAACATATTCCAAGATGCATTTAGGATAAATGCTCTGTCAAAGACACTTATGTACAGTGGAGCTGTATTATATTCTATATGAATCATTGTGGATGTTTCACAAACAAGGTTAGATCAGCCAGATTTTCCAACTGTATTAAACATAGCTTTTTGGGACATGGTCTACTACCCCTGCAATTAATCCTCTGTATTGAAACACCTCATATTTGGACTATGTCATGTCTGCCCACCAGGGACAGGAGCATGCTGCTCACACTTTCTCCTAATGAGGATAACAATCCTGTGACAGAGTGGTCTCAGCCAGTTTTTATCTGCAGAATGCAGGGGAAAGGCTAGCTTTGCAAAGCTGGATGGTTTCTCACCATGCCTGCTGGTTTTATTGTCTGTGATATCTTCAGACAGAGACCTTGTCTAAATGGCTGGGAAAGTGAAAAGTTTAGGGGAAGAAGGAAGTCGCTTTTACCAACTGAAGACATTTTTGTGCCATGGTTTATTTTATACCAATGAAACTTGCCAAGAGCCTGGTATTTGATCCCCCTTGCTGTTTATTTCATCAGGCAGATAGAGATGCTCAGGGAACACTGAACTGCTTTTTACCTACTCATCACACTTTCCAAAGTGCATCTGCTACGTTGAATCTGGTCCTTCAAGCAAAACTGAAATTCTACCTGAAAAGCAGCAGCCTGACAGAAAGGCCTGAAAAACTGAGTCAGTGGCAGTCTCCTGCCCTGCAATGGAGAAGTGACTAAAACCCCACGGAGAGAAAAAAACCAAAACAGCTACATGGGGGAAATAAACTGAATGAGATGTTTCTTGAAAACAGAAGGAAACTGTGGCACTTCTGATCTGGTATAGTGAAGCAGCTGTGATATGAATAATGTCCCCAAGTGAAAAAACCCCAGCCACTGAGGCTCCATATGTTTCCAAACTCACACAATGGATGCTTTACAATGCACTTTTTGTCTGGAACTTGAGTGGGAAAAGGAGGTTCCTCACCCCCTCAACCCACCTCCTACACTAATGCAATAATCTTGCTTAGTCACAGAAAAAGGGAGAGAAAAAAGAAAAGGAGAGAAAGTGATTAATAATCTGTGGGCAGCTGCTTACTTTCCAATTGGTTGTCCAGGAGGGGTGTGCTCCACTTCAAATCCTGCTTGTCTCAGTACATCAATCACAGTGTTGTTACCCAGGAAGTGACCTAAAATACAGGTAGAAAATAGTACTGTCAATCAAACTGCTCCTCTCGCTCATTTGAGTTTCTTCTGTTGGAACAACGGGTTTGGGAGGCAAGGTTTCCAGAAGCTAGACCAGCTCCAAAAGCAAGGCATGTTTTGCAGTTTGCTGGAATTCAGGCTCTAACTATTCACCGGGTAGCCCACTTCAGCCTTTGGCGATGACCAGGGAAAAGAGAACATGCAGCCCAATGCAGTCCTCCTGCCACTTTATTTACCCCTCCCTCCCCTCACATGGCCAAGGGACAGCATGAATAAAAGAAAACCTAGATGAAGTGTCTCCTACTGCGACCATTTTTTGTATGTAAATGGACTAAAACTTCTAACGTGGATATTGGAATGACCCTGCAGTGGCAAAGAGAATATTACTGCAGCTTTGACTGATGAATTGGAATGACTCTCACCCTTAGATATCCACCCGGCCCATCATCATTCATGGACATCTGCTTATGAAGAAGCTCTGAAGCTGCTGCGCTGTATGTATGGCCAGTGTTTATTTACCTATGACAGTAGTGGTTCAGGAATTGCTTCATCAATTGCTCAGACACCTGCACAGCAGGGTTGGGAGGAGTTGGGATGGCAACCTTATCTCTCCAAAACCACAAGATTTAGTCCCATAAGCCAGGGCACTCCATAGAAGTGTAAAGGTCACATTCCTATTCAGAGAGGTAACAAAGAGCCCAGTAAGTACTGCAGCATGCATGGGCCTTGAAAGAGTTTACTTAAGGGAGTCCTATACACTTGAGGTCTGAAGCAAATCCCACTGGAGTCAATGGGAGCCCTCAAGGGTCTTTGGGTACAGACTCAGTAAAACAGTGTAATCCCTCCAAAGCTTTAAACATATTGTCAGAGTCCCCCATTGTTTTCAGGATGGGGTAGATGTATAAAGGATGGATGCAAGGACTCCACTAACAGGTTTATTAAAGTTCGCGTAGCCCAGCAGCCTGTCCTCAAACATGGCCTGTGGTGAACGTTAAAGGTACAGAAATATATAAATGAACACCACTGGAAAAGGACAGAAGGATCTCCCCCCATTATGCCCATTAGCTTCCAGCTCTGTGTGGCCGGGTGACCCCATTTACACCCAGGTCATCGCGCCTCGCTGCCGGCTCTGAATAGGCTGATGCACCACAAACGTGCTCAAGCCTCTACCTCCCTGTACTTCCTGCCCCTTGCAGCAGGGAGTTCCACCCTGTGTAAAAACGCACTCCTCCAGTTTGCTGCTGCCTCTTGGAGAGTGTGTGCTTGCTTAAGTGTTGGCAGGAGATGTCTGTAACCACCTGGTGCCACAGCAGAGCTGAATGCTTCTGGGTAGAACCAGGCAGGCAGGACATGCCCGAGGCACTCTCCATGCAGGCCACTGTGTAAGGAGTTGTTGCAGCCATCAGTCACCCTGAGGACACTGTACAAAGTCGCTCTGAACAGGAGAGTAATTCAGCCCCTGCTATTCGCTGGGCCTGCATCCCTCCGCTTACGCTGCCAACAAGGGCGCTAATTCGCATCAGTTGTAGGAATGATGTAGTCGTATGGCTTTTAGTGCAACTTGCAAGCGCTAGTAAGAGCTTCTAGCCAAAAGACATTTCTTTAAACGATTAAGCGTCCGTTTGCAGAGCCCTAGCGTGTTCCAGGATTCCTCTGCTTCCTTTAAAGAAAATTCAAAATTTGATTTTCCCCTGACTAACTTATAACAAAAGCCAAAGGAGCAGAGAGCAGTCCCAAAAATGTGTTACACACCCTCAGAGATTCAAGAAATGAGACATTTGTGAGTGATTAACTGGATTTGATCATATCCTGGGTTTTTATGCAGTGGCCAAGGCAAACAAAGGTCCCTATTTTGTCACTGGCAGAATGACATCGAGGAGCTAAAGGCAAAGGTGTCAAAGACAGAGATGTTTGTGAGTCTGTGGTACAACAGCCTACATTTCCTGAACCAGAGTCTTAAATGCCAAGAGACTTCTTAATGTAAACAATTGTCCTGAATCCAGCAAATCTTTTACATCACAGCAGTAGAAAATAACCCAATTATAATCACTTTAAACCCAAGAAAAAAGTAACTATGCAACAATTCTGACTCCTAATCCACAAAACGTTAGGACTGCCAACTCCTCAGCAAAGCCCACCAGTCTCCACAAGTGATGGATCAAGCCCAAAAAGTGACCAAAATACCTCCTGGACTTCCCATTCCTGCCCTCTGAGTGGAGACTGTAATGAACGCTGATGGCTTGTTGGACTGGTGATCAGCTGTGCAGGATGGCAGAAGACCTGCCATGAAGCCAGTCACAAGTGGTATTCCCCAGGGCTCAGTCCCGGGTCCACTTCTGTTCAATATCTTTATGAATAACCTGGATGAAGGGATGGGATGTTCCCTCAGTAAGTTTGCAGATGACATTAAGCTGGGAGGAAGTGTTGATCTGCCTGAGGGTAGGGAGGCTCTTCAGAGGGATCTGAACAGGCTGGATCCATGGGCTGAGACCAACGGGATGAGGTTCAACAAGGCCAACTGTAGAGTCCTGTAGTTGGGCTGCCCAGGGAGGTGATTGAGTCAGCACCCCTGGATGCATTTAAAAGACGGGTAGATGAGGTGCTCAGGGATATGGTTTAGCAGAGGATGGGTATGGTTGGACTTGATGATCTCAAAGGTCTTTGCCAACCCAGGGATTCTGTGAACGTAAGCACGGTGAGATGTGTGTTTCCACAGGGTAAATCATCCTAAGCTGTTCAGTCCTTTGCCATACCCTTTTCCTTTGAGAACTGTCTTCCACCTATCTGGCAGTTTGTGTTGGATTTGGTCTGGAATTACAGGGAAGAGGTGGTTCCTGCCAAGCTAAAATTCTACCCATGTGGGGAATGAATGTTCCCAGGGCCACTTCTGAGACCAGAGACTGAATTTACGTGTCACAAATCTCCTTACCCTCTGCTCTGAGGCTGATTTCTTTAATCTCACCTTTCCTAACATGAAGCAACACCAGCTTCCATTAAAAAAACCCCCACACCACCCAACTCCAAATCCCTGAATAGATGAAAATTTTAATGAAATAAAAACTTGAATGTGAACACAGTTGTTTCATTTGAGGTCTGTGATTCAACACATGCCAAAACATTTTCATTGCCACAGTTCAACCAAGAGAAAACAAAACAAAAATACCCAAACCCAAACAACTTCAAGCTGACTCCCAAATAATGTTCCTGAAGTTTTAACAACTGTGAGGAGATGGCATGAGTGGGTCTTTGCAAAGCTTTACTTCTTGACTCTGTTGAAAACTTTCCTGTTTGCGTTATCCTGTGTACATCCAGGTAAATCATCCACCTCACCATCCTCTTCCCATGTTAACCCATCCTCTCCACCTGATTGCAAAAATTTTATGCTGACCAGCTCTGACTTCTACTTAATTCCACTGCTCAGTCAGGAGTCACACGGTGCAATTGGTTTTGTATCCACCTGTTTATTTTATGTCACAGTAATGCTGTTGTGGCCAAGTCATCATCTCATTATGCATAGTACAAGTCATGCTCTACCTCAGTGATGGGAAAAAGTATGCATGCTCCAAGCTTCCCATCCAGCACAGACATTTTCCCAACAGCAAGCCATAGTATTCCTTGGCAAGCAGCTGCACAGGATCAGAAATACATGGAAGAGGAAAGTCTGAGGAAAAACGTGGCACTTGGGAGGTCCAGTGCAGATGGGTGAAGTGAAACATGAAAACCCTTCATGTCATTGCTGTATTTCCAGGGTTAAAGAACTCCTGGAAGAAATGTCTTGGCTTGCCTCCCGTTGCTAAGTCCATCATAATTATCCTTCTCAGTTTTAAAGTCCAGGAAAATTTTCTATATGAGAAATTTCTTATGTAACAAATGATTCCCCTTGGTCAGTCACAACTTGAGATAAGCACTCACTTGTTAGATATTGACAACAAAGTAATACTTTTGACAGCCTATGGCATGAAATGAAAAACAATTAAATGTATTATGGCATGTAATAAAATGAAAAACAATTAAAATGTAATTAAGACAATTCAGAGATAATTAAGCTCAGCATGGATTAGATCTGTGACAAACATTGAATCCATGCCTCTGGTTGGCCATTTATGTAAAGAGAATATGGAATTATTGCCAGATTCTTTAATAATATCAGTGGATTTAAATTTTATTTATAGCTACTAATATATACGTGGACTTATTTTAATATAAATATAGTAAAAATATGAATATTAATATGAATGCTTCTGCTAAAAACCTTTAAAAATTTATCTTCCTGGACTGGAAATTTTAATTTCTAAAAATTAATTAGAAAAAATAAATCAAGAAAGTATAGCTATTGAAATGTTAGTGTATCTAGAGACATATCAGGCAGATTATCGAGCATGGAATGATCTTGGTTCCTCACCACTATTCCCTCTTCAGCCTGAACCTTAATAAACTATTCCTGCAGTAATAAGCAAATCTACCTTGACAGCTGATGAAAACTGGATCCAAGAAATCAGAATACCAACTGTCTTGGGAAATCCATACAAGTATGGGAAGAGCAGAGAAGGCAGACGTAACAGATTTTCTGGATCAGGACTTGAAACTCCATACTTGGGCAGTACAGCCTCTCCTAACAATTTAGGTTTAAAAAAAAAAAATCATCAGGAAAAGTGTGGATGCAGTTCTTGCACCCTCTGAGGATGAGGGGATACTTCTGGGATTTGCTTGTTGAGAAGACTCAGTGCTAAGCACAGAGCCATTTTACTCATTTTAAGGAGAAACTTTTTCACTGTGAGGGTGACGGAGCACTGGGACAGGCTGCCCAGAGAGGTTGTGGAGTCTCCTTCTTTGGAGACATTCAAACCCCACCTGGACACGTTCCTGTGTGATTTAGTCTGTGTGATCCTGCTCTGGCAGAGGGATTGGACTAGATGGTCTTTCGAGGTTCCTTCCAACTCCTAACGTTCTGGGATTCTGTGATTCACAGTCTGAATGCAAATGCAGTGGAGCAGCTCATATGGGTCACCGCATGCTAGGGAGTGGGGGATTTCTTCACTAAATTTTATGAGGCCAAGATTATTCTCCTTCCACTCATGCCTTGTGTTTTTGAGAGAAAGTAACAAGTTACACAGCGCGGTTCCTAACATCAATCAAACATCTTCCACCCCTGCTGTATTTTGAGTTTCTTTTCTAAAACAAATTGAGAACTCTGCTTTGCACTACACAAAGCAGATGCATGTAATGCCTTTTCCTTATCTCCCCAAGGTTTCGTTTGTCACAGGAAAAAGGCACAAAGTAAACCATTTTCGTTTGAAAAAATCCATGGTCTCCTCCAAGCCTGCACACGCGCCGCTCGCACACCCTGCAGAGAAAAAGGCGTTTTCTTCCTTTCTTAGCAGAGCATCCCGAGGCAGAGAGAAGCACACTTCTCAGCCAACTCTAACAGTCACAGTCACGTATTTTCTGATTGACCACAGAAACTAAAGCTCTCCTGTACCATTTCAGGCATTTCAGTGACCCCATCAACAGCATACCGAAGGATAAGGTTGCATCTCTCAAAAGTTAAATGAACTTGGGTGTTCCTATACAGAAAAATAGAACTTTGTTTTGATGACAGGAGGAGAAAAAAACGTGTTTAAGCGAGTTTTAGGTACTTTACCTAGGTCTAGAGATCTACTACAAATTACTTTGTCTCTTCCTTTTGCAATTCTTTGTTCCACAGCTTAGAAGGATAAAGGGGTACAAAGGAGCAGGAGATAATTCCCTCACAAAGGACCTCCATACCCAGAGCCTTTGAAGTTGTGCTAAAAAAGCCCTGCTAGCCCATTAGCTGACACACAGCAGAAACCTGAACTGTTTCCATGCACACTACAAGCAGAGCTATTTTCTGCACAATTAGTCATAAAAAGGGCCAATGTAAACTGTGTCAGGAGGTCTCAATTCTTTACATTCTCCACACAGTGAATCAGACATTATGTATAACGTTTTGTTGCCATTTAGACCTCGGGCAGCTTTGCAATCAGGAGGCAGCAGTCCCTATTCCTCCTCCTCCTCTCTCAAGGCTCACTTCCAAGCCTCTTGGCACCACCAGTGTTTAGGGCCATTTGGCATCACAAGGTTCAGCCTAGGCAAAAATGTAAATACCAAAAGCTGCTCGTTCGCAGCTGGGGCAAATACTCACTGGTTCCTTTCCTCACCGCTTGTGTTTCACTTTGGGAATGACTGAACTGAGTATTTTGGAAGCTGAGTGATGGCCACACCAAGACACAGCTGCAGTAAGGAGCTACAGCAATCAGGGCAGGCAATGGACTTTATCTGGATTTGCTAGTTTCTGCATGATAGACTTTGGCACTAACCCAACAGTCTCCGGGTAATGTGAATTCCCTGGGAGGAACCACATGACATCCCACATGACAATTTCCTGCTATGACAGATCACAGAATCACAAGGTTGGAAAAGACCTTTAAGATCATCAAGTCCAACCGTTCCTGTCCCATGCTAAACCATATCCCTAAGTACCTCATCTACCCTTTCTTTAAACATATCCAGGGATGGTGACTCAACGCCCTCCCTGGGCAGCCTGTTCCAGGCCCTGACAACTTTCAGTGAAGAACTTTTTCCTAACGTCTAACCTGACCCTGCCCTGGAGCAGCTTGAGGCCATTTCCCCTTGTCCCATCTCCTGTCACCTGGCTGAAAAGACCATCGCCCACCTCTCTACAACCTCCTTTCAGGCAACTGTAGGTGGTGATAAGGTCTCCCCCCTCAGCCTCCTCTTCTTGAAGTTAAGCATCCCCAGCTCCCTCAGCTGCTCCTCATATGATTTGCCCTCCAGCCCCTTCACCAGCCTGGTTGCCCTTCTCTGGACACAATGTCCCAGACCCATCACAGGGAACCAGTTTTGTGGATCAGCCCTCCAAATTTCTCATTCCTTTGCACCCTCCAGCATCCTAGCTGCCTCAAACCCTGCACCCAGACATTCTTTGCTATTGAATATCATCGTCTCAAAACCCAAGACTCTTTTTTCCTCAAGATAACTCAGATTCAGGCTGCTATTGCTGCCAGAGAATTGCTCCTCTCTCTTCCTAAACCTCTTGCTTTTATGCTCAGTCTAGTAACAGGAATTGCCCTGAATTCTTATCTTGAATGCACCCTAACAACAACTTTTGCAAGTTGGAGGCAGATATATCTAAAAGCTTCCTCCAGCCTGAGTACCCTTCTAATGTGGTCTCTTGTCTAAGCACAAAGAGTGGCCCCAGGTAACGGAATAGGTGGGTGATACGCAGCCTCTAGTGATGAGCAGGATGCCAGGGCTGCCTGAAAATTTTGATTTTAGATTTTACTGACAGCACAAACAAAATTAATACTTGTGAGGATCCAGCAGAGACATTTTCTGGGCATGGCTGGAAGGATCCCAATGATCCCCTACCCCCCTAGTTAGTATGAAACAGTGTGAGCCATACTCCATGCCACAGTGTGAGGCATGCATGCATCTCCAGTGCATCCCTACTCACATCTCAGAACACACCAGATATGGCAAAAGCTTGCAAGAGGCTGGTATTCAGGTTCAAATCAAGAGCTTTGGGTGGGCTTGCCAAAAAGAAAGTGACTTTCAAAGATCCAACACATAACAGAGTGCCCTGGGGAAGCTCCTAGGCAGTAACAGCACCCCAAAATTATGGACAATAGATACTATGAGAGACAATCTCACAGGTGAGTGAACTGGCACCCCACAGAAACTCAGCAGCCTCAGAGACCACCCCCAGATGGTCTGTTGATGCTACTCCAAGGGTCTTTGTCATAGTATCCGGTGTTCAAAGCCAGAAACTCTACACTTCACCTTTCAGAAAAGCCTGTCACCCCAGATTACTGCCTTCTGCTCCACTGCACGACGTGGTTTTGCACTTGGAAATTTCAGCATTATGCCAGAAGCTAGGGAGGAGAGCTGGGATGCAGGGAATGAACTTTCTTCCTCCCCTGTTTGGCAGGAGTATCTGAGCCCAAAGCATGCCTTAAAAAATACTTTGTACAGGCCACGTGCAACGGTCTTGTAAAGCAGGCTTTCATCATAGCCTCCTTATGTCATGCTGCCCCTTCTCCAAGGCAGATGGAGAAATCATTTTCCCTCTCTTGTTTGATGTTATTCTCTGCAGTTGTGAGGAACTGACTCACAGCCTCTTTTGGACAGTCATGGGAAGCAAAGCAATAAAACATAAAAGGCCAAAACGTGCAGCACTTCGAATGTCCAGCAATCCTCCCCCCAACCCCCCCAGCTCTCCTTCATTCTTCACTTATACATAATCACCTCTCTCCCCTCTCATCCCTGAGCACTCAGAGAATATGCCTGGAGCAAGACAGCAATGTAGCTGGGGGGCAGGGGGAGCAGGGAGAGAGACAGGAGTGACGAGGGGCCAAAAGTTGAGTGGGCCATTCACGACTGATGCCAGGGAAACGGAACAGATTCATGTTTCCCCAGGGTGTCTTTGAGATCTGCACTGCAGTGCCATACTCAGAGCATCTCAGTCTGAAGGACAGACAGACTGCCAGAGCCTTCTCTCATCTTACTGTTCCTCAATACAATAAACTCTCCCTGTGTCTCTCCTCTTCCACTCTTCTCTGTCTAGTCCCCCTGAGCATCCCTCCTGGTGAGGGCATGGAGCTATGCGGAGGCACCCAAATGTCACATGCTGGAAATCCTTCACTGGAAGTGGCCTGGAGTACAATGCATAGAGACCTCAGGAGGCTCAGATGGGACTGAGCTTATTGGTCTGGGACAGGTGCCATGCTGGCACAGCACCTTGCCTCCAGACCCAAGTGCTATCTTGTAGGCTCAGCCACTCAGCACTCTGCTGAAGCCTCTGCACACCTTCCTTGGCAGACTGGCACCAAGTACACCATGAGGAAAACAGTAAAAATATATCTTTTTTCCTCCTTAAAACCTACATTTTCTTGAAGTCTAAACCAGCTGTTTCACTTAGGTTAAGAAAAAAAACAACTGAAGTGAGGTCACCTCCCAAGCATCTCCTCTGGCCTCTGTGTCAGACCACAGCAACAACCAAGCTGTGTCAAACTAACACAACAACAGGGTTCATAGCTGCTTCAGATATTTCAAAATGAAGTGACCGGTCTAAGTTGACCAGCCTCATTGAAGAGGATGGGCAATTACATGGAGCAATCCATTCCAACATCTCAAATACTGGGTTTGGGAAGATCATAAGCCCCCTGTGCAATTCCCTCTCCATTGACCACATGAGTTTAAATAGCTCCTCAGCATCTATCAGACATGGCATGATGGCCCACCAAGCTACCTTACCACTCCCCAGCAGCTCCTGAACTCTGCAGTGAGCCCATCCTTCCTCCCTACTCTTCCCTCTTCTGCCCTGTCCCCCACCTTTCTTGCTGTGCTAGAGCTTGCAAGGGAGGGGATGCTGCATTGATCTGTGCTGGACAACATGCCTGAGATGGTTACGGGGCCTTTTGAGTTATTCTAGCTTTCCTTATGTGGCATTAGAGGAATTTTCCACAGAAGGAAAGTCCAGCAGAAGATGACCCTTTCCATATATATTCATGAAGAAGTAACTCACTGGGTATCAGGCTTAAAGGGAAGAGGGGGTGGACGAGCAGTTCACGATGTCCTAGAATGCTGAGACATCTCTGAGACTGGCCCAACCAGCTAGGGCCACAGGATCACGTAAGTGTGGATGGTTTGGTATGAAACACTCTATCCTTATGTACAATAGTTTGCCAAGCATCAGCACCTCAAGCAGTGAGGAAAACAGTAAGGAAATGCAGTGTCATTTTTTGCCCAAGGTGCCTCATTACTGTGCTTGCAGCCTTGCTGAAGTAGACAACACACTCCCACCTGAACCAAAGTTATCAGATCATTTCACATAAGCCACCAGCTGGCCTCCCAAACAGCTGCCATGCTGAAGTCCTGACAGCTGGCACTAGGCAGGTAGCCTCCAAGTGAAGTGTTTCATATCCCATCGCAAATCCCTTGAGCCATCCCAAGCTAGTCTGGAATGCACATGGACACGCTTGCCAAAGCTAGGCCAGGGTTAGGAGAGGGGGAGAAAAGCTGCTTCTACAACTTCCTGCTCAATGCTTGTACTTTGCAAAGAAGGTAACTGATGATGTTACCAAAACACCTACAATGACTTGATGGAGTCTGAGCTCAGGGCAGCTTCAAGTCTTGGAAAGCTCCCTGGTCAACAAAACTGCTCTTCAGAGGCAAAGTATCTCACTGAACTTGTGGCTGCACTTCTGAGGCATGGCCCAGCCAAGACCAGTTCTTGTGGGACCTCAGCCTTTCTTTGGACACAGTCAGCACTATGAAATACAGCATCTTTACCTGCCTTAGGCAAAGGCTTCTGGCAGGCAATAAGGACATAATTAGCAGCTTTCTGTAGGAAATAAATAGCATTGAGAACACTGGTGTATCATCACAGGCTCTGGGAATCAGAAGCAAAGTGACTTCCAGGGTAGCACTACTGAGTTTGTGTAACCCCTCTTAGGCCTCATGCACAGATTTGGCTTCCTCACAGCCAGTGGCTGCAGTGTAACCATGCGTGGCAGGAAGCAGCATTTCCCTGTGTTCAGTTGGAACCTGCCCACTGACCATCTCACTACTATCCCCTCCATTCCTCCAGTTTGCAGGAGCATGGCCATAAACCAGATCAAGAAAACACACCACGATCTCGCTCTTACGTGATATTAAACCTCCCCAAGGGAAGTTGGGGGCAACGCCTGTCATACCTGTGAAATCGTGGCAAAAGACTACAAGACAGGCTGCCATCATCTGCGGTTTGAAAATGAGCTGGAAAACCACAAATCAAAGCTCCCCATTGACAGGACACAGATCCTCGGTTGTTCTTTCTGACTGTGACCTCGCAGTCAACTGTTTTACAACCTACACTCGTTTCTTCCCCCTTCCCAGGAGCCCCTTTCTGGTCGTTTATTTGGATTGTGGATGTCTCCAGTGATAATTGTGACGATGCCATAGTACGAACCACAGTGATTCCTCACAGCAAACTGAAGTTTATGAGCATGGGAGAGACTGTGCTGGAGCAGAGAGTACTGATGCTTTCTAACCTGCTTCTCAAACAGCATCCTGCTGGCACAGGAAGATGGAAGCCGCTTTACTAGACCGTTTAAAAAAAGGCAGCGCTTCAAGAAAACCAAACCCAAACCTCCTTAGTCAGTATCTCTTTAAATAGAAAAGCTTCACGTTGCTATAGACCGTCGATGTTGGTGCTTTTCCCAGAAAAATCCAGCTGGCCACTGGATGTCACTGTTGTTGCAGAAAAACTCAGCAGAAAGTTCACAAATCAGGCTGTGAATAAGGTGAGGTGAAGTCACCCAAATCTGGGAATGACCTTTTTTTTCTTTTCAGTTAACCAACACAGAGCTGGTGGCACTTAGAGGCTGCCCCACCAGTGCAGCAACTGGAGGCAAGGCACACTCAATGGCACTGAGGTCTCCATCACCATCTGAGGGCAAGTCCTCTGCGGATCTCATGGAACTCGACTCCCTTGTGTCCCCCTCTTCTTGCTGGCTGCCCTCTGGCTTTGCTAAGATGTGTCCCCACTCAGCCCTTGGGTCTGCACAACACATCCAATGTGATCTCCAGTTTGAACTTAATGCTTTCTCTTCTGTCATAGAGCAGAACACCCTGCAACAAGGATGCTTCCAAGCATGTCCTTGACCATGGATTAAAATCAATTACACATAGTTCTGCTCTGTGGGTTTAGCTGGCACTGCTGAAGGGCAGTGAAGTCTAGTTGTACAACTTTCAAAGCTCAGCCAACATCTCTGCTGAAAACAGCTTTGGGTTGTACAGAGTATTTGCTGCCCCTGAATTACACCAGGCATCTACAAATCCAGTCAACTACACAGAGGAAACCTGCCCTAAAAGATTTTCCTGAGCCTTTCAATTCAGCTAACGATGCCTTTGCACCACCATTGAGAGCCCTGCGACTGCAGGAAAGGGACTTTTTTCATGGAGCAGGTTGAGGCTGTAGGCTGAGGCCCTTCCCTCTGCAAAAGTAGTAGAAACAAGTGTCAGGAGCCCACAAATCCCTTTCAGACTGGGGTCACCAGGTGCAGATGGTGTTGCTGTGACATTTCAGGAGGTATAAACTAGGATTTGCTTCCCACCTTCCACTCCAAGCTCAAGGTTTGCTGCTTGATTTGTGCCTGCTCCAACACTGGGAAGCAAACCCACAAAACAAGGCAAATCAAAGCAATGAACTGTTGGCCCCGAGGAGAGGAGGAAGGCAGGAGCACACCGCAGACACTTGTTAAGCTATGTAATATGTGTTGCTAGACCCTCAGATACATGTGGTGTGGGAAAAGACCTACACTGCTTATATCTGGAGATCTCTCCTTTGATGTACAAAGCATGCCCAAGTCTGCACAATAATAGAAAACTGGAGCAAAAAGTACCAATTCTGGTCCCTCTAAATGTCATAAATCAGGATGAACTCCACCTGGGCATGATGGGTCAAGATCAGCTTTGACCCTAAAGAAATTGTTATAAATTAGAAAAAGGATCTGCATGGGATGCTTTCACCATAGTATTTTTAAAGCATTGCAAAGTTTCTTAGCTGTGTCTTTTCTTTACAAAGCTTTTTTTCTTTAAAAGCAAAGCAGAAGGAAGGAAGAATGGACAGTCCTTTAACTAAAGGTCCTGTGGTTGATGGAGCGAGGGATTCTAGCCAGTAATGGCAAAGACTCTACTAGGAGGGTCAGTAAGTCTCATCTGCCAGAGAGACCATCTGTCTAGTGGGGAAAAAGCAGCAGCAGTCCTGTGGTTTTCAGAGATTCTCAGCTGTAAATGCAGGGCATGAATACACACAGTGGTCACACCCAAAGGACGTGCTTCGTATTGCACACACTTCCACTCCTTATCTACTTTGTGCATGCAAACAGTTGTACTGAGCCTCCGTATCCCCACACGCCAAGGATACTCTGCTCACAGATGTGACATTTAATTGACCAAAAGCCATGGAAAGCTGTGTTCCTGAAGTACAAATCTGTACATGCTATGCCTGGGGAGTATTTCTTTTTATTACAAATTTATTCCTAATTAGACCATCAAATGTGTATCTACATTCCACTCTACTATTTATCTTTGTGAATTCCACCCACACAGATCTATTCGCTGCCACATGGCCAAACATCCTGACTAATTTCAATTTAGGTTTTTTCTGTGTAAAAGTATAAACACACAGATTTTCTATATACATCCACATTTCGAGCAAGCAGAACTATTTGATCTGAACCACCACTGCATTACTCTGGTTTTACACTGGTATAAACACTAGAGGTTTTCACCGTTATCTCCTGCTGCCCAGCTGTGAACATCGGGGAGAAGGAGCAACAAGGAAGATAAGCACAATTTATCTGAGTATCTTTTCCATAACATCAGCCCAGTGAGCAGACTTCTACAAAGAAACCAAAAAAAAAGAGGGAAATTGGGTGATCCTGTGAAGTTTTTCATGACACTGCTGTCCACTCCGACACGCGGTCACGTCCAAAAGTTGGGTAAGTTATTATGGAAGCTTAGAAACCTCAAAATACACACAAACAGATTTTGCAAGACTTTGTGGTTACAGGGGTTCAGGCGTGCTTAAGGAATACGTTAAAGTCCAAGCAAACAATCCAGGCCTTCGCCCCCTTCCTGCTAACACATGAACGTGCGCACACATCACCCGGCCGGCGTTGCAATTTGTAGCTCTGTTATTCATAGCCTTCATTAAAGAATAGCAGCCCCTGTTTGAGTATCAGGAGGCAAAATTGTTCACACATGTGGACCAAACAGACACACCAAGGCTGCACCCTTATGGTTTCTGAGTGACAAGCTTAATAAGATTACGCTTGATCTTTCTCTTAATAAAGCTGGATGACATTCAAGCCAAGCCTGGGTTTTGTTTTAATGGCACATTAAGGGAACCCAGAGTTTGGCACAGCTGGAGGCCTGAACCATCGAACAGAACTTGGCGCTGCCAGCACTCCCTCGTGATCTCAGACCTCACATAATGAATATTTACATCTCTATATACACACACGCACATATATTAAATACCTATCATTAGCCGGTCAAGGTCAACGCTCTGGCTAGCAGAGTTGGATGTAATACTGGGAATGATGATGGTTCTTTTTTCCTTGTGTTACAAATCACACAAATTAAGCAACCCACAGCTTACAGAGCCTGCAACATGACGGACTGCTTTTAAACCACACATACCAAAAAGGAGGAGAACAACTCCAAGGAGTAACAAAAGTCAAAGGGAAGTGTCATCACCTTACTGCTCAAACCTGAGCACAGCAGAACATGGAGACTCCTGCTTAACTTTAATAACACCAGCAGCCTCAGCCAGCTCCAGGGGAAGCAGTCATTTGCTTGAGATAAGTCAGGGCTCGTGGGTTTCGAAGCATTATGGGTTAGAAGCTAAGTGGTGCTAGCTGAGTCACTCTGATTTAAACCATCACTGCAACTGGCCCAAAGATTACAAAAGACAGAGGACAAAGAAATCACTTAGAGGAACTTGGAGAAGATATAATACCCAGTTCTTATTTTGAAAAAAGGAAGAAAAATGACCTCTCTCCAATGAAGACTTTTGGGAAAGGAAAGCTTCCTTAAGGACAAGCTGAGCAGCCCCATCTTCCCCTTCCCTCATCCATGGGGCTGTTACACTAAGGGTAATACTATGCCTCTGTGCGTGCTCAGGCTGTGTGTCGGTGCATACATTCCAGCCTCTCAGATAAGTCAGTGGGTCTCAGGCTTCAACAGAGATCATGAAGAAGCTGGGAACTGCATGAACATGGGGTGGGGATGGTTTAGAGCGTGTCATTTATCTGCCAAAAATTCATATGCTAAGGAATACTGGTGAGGAAGAGCACTGAAATAGTTTCCAAAACAACAAGAAAAAATCAGTTTTATTTCAAAGCATTCAGAAAGAATTTACTGAAATGTAATCTATGTACATTTCATTGTAAAAAGAACACAAACATGGACATTAAATTAAACAATTAAACACTTTGCACAGCCTGAATTTTCTTCCAAGCTTTTGTTTTGGTGAGAAAATGAAAACATTTTTGTTCGGCGCTGACCCGATATAACTTCTCCTTCAATCATCTGGTTCAGCCGACAAAACAAGACATAAATAACTGCTCTAGGCTGAGCCCAGGTCTCTGTAAATGTGGATGAATTCCCAGGCCTTAGCCCCTCTGCTCCTTGAGATCTATGGGCAGTACCGTAAAGCCTGAGCACCCTGGCAAGAACTTCCCCACCTGTGGAGGATGTGCCCATGGACAAGTGGTTCACACTAAGGTCAACTCAGTGTCTGGCCATGGAGAATTGGGCCAGGATAGGTACTTAGCAGAGCCAAAAATCTTCTGAGTCCTCCCTGTAATCCGATGAGGCCGCACCTTGAATACTGGCTCTCACTACAGGAACGACACTGAGGCCCTGGAGAGTGTCCAGAGAAGGGCAATGAAGCTGATGAAGGGTCTGGAACACAAGTCTTACAAGGAGCGTCAGAGAGAACTGGGACTGTTTAGCCTGGAGAAGGCTCAGGGGAGACCTTATTGCTGTCTACAACTACCTGAAAAGAAGTTGTGGTGAGCTGGGGGCCAGCCTCTTCTCACAGATAAATAGCAACAGGACAAGAGGGAACAGCTGCAAGTTGTGCCAGGGGAGGTTCAGGTTAGAAATTAGGAGAAATTTCTTCTCAGAAAGAATGGTTGGGCATTGGAACAGGTTGCCCAGGGAGGTGGTGGAGTCACTGTCCCTCAGGGTGTTTAAGGAAAGGCTGGATGAGGTACTTAGGGACATGGTTTAGTGAGCAACATAGGTGGTAGGGGGCGGTTGGACTAGAGGATCTTGGAGGTCTTTTCCAACCTTAATGATTCTCTGATTCATCTGTTAAAGTCAGTATCAAGACTCCCACTGAATTCAAGGGAGCCGATCAGAGCTTTATGCTACAGAAAACTGCATGAAGAAACTGTGCTTCCATCTATCTTCAACTGAAAGCACACAAATTCACTTCTGGGGCTACATACCTGTCCAACTTAGCTCTTCATTCTTGGTTACAACACTTAAAAGTTTCCCCTTGTGTCTAATCTGATCGGAAACTGGTTAAAACAACAGAAAAATGCCTAGAAGGCATCACAAACTGTGGTCCTGATTTCCAGCTGGTTTGAAGACAACCAAGCTCTAGAGTACCAAGCACTTGAATTTAGCAATGAGCAGAACATGAATGTGAGGCAAGATGCTCTTGTCTAAACAGAGGCCTATGTTATGAAGTAAAAGCTCTAAGAGAATACACACTCTTGCACAAATTCAGCCAATAATTATCTGCCTCAATAATTACCTGCTCCCTTCACTGGATGAAACTGTGATCATCCTTGACCAAAGTAAGAAATTCACTGTCAGCCCTATTAGCATTTTTGTGTCCAAATTCTGCAGTATTTTTCATCCCACTGAACTCCACCTATAAAGCTCTCATACTATATTTTGGCTGCCTATTCTGGGCTATTATATAGGCCCTTTGGCACTGGCCTCTCCTAGATTTCTCCCAACCTCCAAACTTTTTCTCACAGCCAAGTTTCTGCAGGAAACAAAACACTTTTCATTGAGGTCAATTAGCTCAAGAACGTCAAAAGAAAAAAAAAATCAAAAGGCTTTGGGTCAGTGACAAGAGCAATACAGAGGCCAAGAAAATGAAAGGAACTTGTTCTGAAAATGTTTTTTACTATGTCAGAGCCAATTCCCAATAGAGTGAAACAAGAAAAACATTCCTAGAGAGATTCGAGATCTGTCGTGAATTCCTGAGGCACATTAAGAAGTCTCACTTTCCCCTCTGTCTCTCATTCCTTTCTGAGGTACATCATGGGGCTCCAGAAAGAGGGTGGTAAGTCCAGGGACCTGTACAGTAGTCCCAAGCATCCAAAGTCACAGTAAACCAAGGGTTGGGGAATCCTACAGTCCAAAGTTTCTCTTATTTGAGGGAAGTGGTGGGGGGCGGTGGTGGGGAAGAGAGAAAAAAGTTGGAATCAAACTCTATTTAAAAATATTTTTTTTTGTTACTGAGATATTGGGACTGCTTCTTTCAAGAAACATTCTGTTTCCTTGCAAAGTAACTGGTCTGTGCCGCTGCTGCCCCATCTTTAAAGGGAGCATAATCCCCTTTCCTCCCAGGATGATGTATTTGTCCCATTACATTACTGTGTATTGATAAAATTACTGATGACTGAACTTTGGAATGAACCTCAGGATAGCATAACTGCTGCCTTTCCCATCATCACCACAATGCTCATCATCGACTCCAAATCCAGGACAAGAAGCCCCATGAGAGCAGCAGACACCTTTTTCTCCCATGCTTGTAGACATCAGACCCTCAGACATGTCAGTCTTAGAACCAAAGCTCACTTTTCAAGTTGTTTGAAGTACTAATTCAAAGGATGACTAAACATCAGTCCTAGAGGGCCCAAAGCTGCTATCAGGAAAAAAACCATCACTGTTCTCCAGCTGAGCTTTATTTAATGATGGACTTTGCACTCCCTAATCTCTCTGGAAAATAAATGCCACATGGCATCACAATATACTGAGGAAGGGATAGTCAGGTTCCCAGCAAATAATTCATAATGACGTCTTTTGAGTTAGCTTTTATGATGCTCTTTGTAGGACAATGCTGTGGGTTGATCTTGAATGTTTCACCATGAAAACAAAATATTCCTCCTGACATCCAGCTCTGTGTTCACAGGTTCATTTTTTCTGATGATTAATTCTGAGTTCATGCAGAGTGTGTTCAAGATTACACGGATTCATATTCAGTTGACCATATCTGAGAGGATTATTTTAGTGTGCCCCAGTTTATGGCCCATGAAACATGATCCCTCTTGTCTCTCTGTTTCTCTCACTGTGCTGGCAGTGTTATTCTAATAACCAGTACTGGGAACTCATAATATCAGTGTAACAGTGGAGAACAGTTATTTCTCCTCTACAAAAAGCAGCTTTCACCCAGTGCCTTACACTTGCTCTGCTCTCAGTGCCTACAGTCAAACTGAGCCCATCAAAAAGTTTTGAAGGCAATGCCCTTTAGATTAAATCACCATTTCAGGTTTGCTACAGCCTTGGTAATTTTCAGCGCATATAAGCAGATATTACTGCTGTTACATCCTGATGCCAACTGAAGCCACTGCCTGTGTCTCTCTGAAGAGCTGTAACCACTGTTACCTACACTGGAAGACGTTTCCATCTCTCCCTAAGAGCCTGGTACTTTCAGGCAGATGTGCTGCTCAATCATTTTGGCAACATCTGACCATCGTTCCTATCCTGGTATCATTACCTTGAGCCAACTGCCAGCCAGCCTGAACGGTGCTTGACGTGCGAAATGCAGAGCAGCTTTCAACTGACAACACCCTGCAAACCACACACAGCAATACAGTTCCACGAGCAGCCCCCAAAGATCTCAAATCAATTCAAGGACAGAAATTAGGGTTCAATGCCCTTATTTCAAACCCTTACTTAATGAGCACAAGCTAATTAGAAAGCTGTCCCACTGAAAAAAAGCAGAGTTGCTTGCAGGAATCTGCTTAACGTGCAGCCACACAACTGAAAAAGGAAAATATTACATGGTGGTTGTTTTTCAAAGCCACAGTCCAGCCATACCTCCTGGTGCTGTACAGGAGTACCCAAAAAACAGAGCGCTCCTATTCCAGAAACTCCCAGCGCTGGTCAGTGACACGGTTACTTTGGAACCAACAAATAACCGTTTTCCTACATCTGCAGGCAACCTGCACAATACGCATGTTTTAAGTATCCTACACCCACCCAAGTCAACAGATGAACCAGGGCATCTACTGCATACAACCTTGCCTGAGCCAACAGGGACCCTAACTTGCTCCTGAGAAAGGGAAGGATTTGAACTTCAACCTCAGAAGTAAAATCCCCATAGCGATGAACCACATTAAGCGACTGTTTTCCAGTATCATTACTGCTGCACCCAGAGTTCCCTGGAGTTGGATTTTCTTTTGGTATTATCACCGAACCCTTTCACCCCGTCACCGCGACCGCACACAGAAAGCAGAGGTTACGTACACCGCTTTATTTCAACAGAGAGGGCCTTTCACAGCCCCTCAGCAATTTTCTACGCAGCGTCAGATGCACTAGACTGGGTAGAATGTTATTTTTCTTTGACTGATGCTGTCAACACGTTATCTGAAGCCTACCTCTGAGTGCAAGAGCTCGGTGAGAGTGTTTGCATTGCACTTGTGCGTTACGCTACACCCATGCTTGGGCACCCTCTGCCCCATCACTCACCGATCCCATTTTCTGATCGCTTGACTGCCAGTTGGATGCCACCCAACTCCGGCCCTCTGAGCACAGCACAGTCAAAGAAGGAAAGATAGCTCTTTCAGCTTGGTTTTCAGCTGAGACTCAGTGGCTTGGGCGTTTATTGCTTCTTTCTTGAAAATAGACCTTCCCTGTAAATACTATGCTTACAGGAAAGATCAGATCCCACAATTTTTTCACTCTTTACAGGGAATAGCAATATGCTCTCACCAACATTTTGCAAACAAAGACAGGAGCAAGGCTATCTTTCAGTAAGTAATAAATGCAACACACTTTACCAACAGATTGCAAGCACAGTATTATTATACAGTAGCAAACTAAGTTTCCTTCCCATTATAGTCTCTAAACTTTACTATTATAGTTGAAATATTCAGGGAATCCTTGCCCTGATCACAGAAAAGACAGCCTACCTTAACCCTGACTAGCTGGCAGTGGATGTTGGTGAGCAGCAAGGAATACTCTGTGCATCTGGAATTGCATGGGTCACACATCTCATCCAATTTTCCAGGAAATAATTTGGCCAAGACATCAGAGCAAAAGGAGTCTTACAAAGCGTGCTACTGAACCATTAGTCACAGCAACCCCTGCCCAAGGCTCCTGAGTCACACTATGAAAGTAGAGGACCTCGCCATCCCCTGAAGGCATGTGGAGGAACAGCCAGTGCTGATGCAGGAGGTTGAGAATTTCTCCTAAGCTGCCAGCAGCTCCCCCAGCACCTGGTTTTCTCTGCTGTGGCTTTCTTCCATCCCTGGCGCACGCCAACCCACAGCAGTTAATGAACAGCGTTAAAGACCACTTGCAGACCGTGGCACTGGAGCAGTAGTGGTTAGATGTGAGGATGGGATTGTCATTACAAGGATGGGTTTCCTTTCCAATGCTGAGCTCCTTTTCCTTAATGCTGCTCTGGTGTATTCAGCGAACTCAGGAACACTCTCAACATTACCAGTTCCACATCCACGCAAACGCAGATTATTATACACAAAGATACCCAAGTATGTATGTATTTTCCTGTAGAGGAAATATGATATTTATGCTTTATAAGAGAAGGGGAATAGAAAACCAAGAATTCTGGACTATTGCCAAGCCACACAGCTTTGAAATCAGTGGTGCATTGGGGAAAAAACCAAAACATAACACAACAAACCCACAACAACAACAACAGAAAACCCCTATGCTTCCTCCCAAGAAGAGTGTCTGAGTTTTCCAATCTGTTTATGACTGATGTCTACCCACAAGAGACTAAAATCTGGGCTGGGTGACACAGGACTGGCACACAACATCAAAAGCCTCTCCTTCCTGAACCAGGGAACAACGCTGCACAGAGGCAGACCTAGTGTTGCAGAAATTTCCCCCGAACTGTGCTATCTGCTTTTAATTTCCAATGAATCAGCAAACACATCTGTGAGCTACTACACTTCCAGACCAGCCCTCTTTGTTTTTTTATTCTCAGAACTCATCTCTCTTTTCTTCAACACCTGCTCACTGCTTGCACTGAAACACGGTTCAGAAATACTAAAGTGCATTCAAATGTCTTTCTCTGGAAGAGACTCTCCTTAGCTCTAGCTTTAATTAAATTGCATTATATGTGATGTAGAAATGGGTGAATTAAAAAATATAATAATAAAGGCAACTATGACTCTCTAACAGAAGTAGTTAGGATTCATAGTAATCTCCAAAGCAGGAAGCTGAGAAGTGTGATAAATACAGTTCTGCACAGAAAAATAATACATGGATTATAGAAATGCAATCTCCACATATAACTGGCCCAACCTTAACTAAGGACTATCTAACCCTAAGGGTCTCTACTAGCATTAGGGTCATTGCTCTGGAAAGCTCAGGTACTGCCTAGAGCAATGGAAGTATTCCTCAGTATCAGCTAGATCTTTTTGCACCTTAAGCGATTCCTTGGCTCAGAGGTGATGTGAATCCTCCTCAGGTCAAAGATCCAGCCAGGGACTGGAAAGGGACTGAATGTGCCACTGAATGTGAATGGACCGCACTTTCTGCTTCCTGAGTTCAGGCACAAACCCAGAGGCCAGATTTGAAGCAAGCCTAGTCTGCACCCCAGGAGCCTGCTCCATAGGTCCCGCCACTGTTTTCAGTGTCACGGTGGAGCTGGTTTTCCTCTGTGGCAATGAAGAGCTGACACCATGGGTATGAAGCAGGCACCAAACTCCTAACAGTTTGTTCTTTCATCCGTGCTTGAGTGGTGATCCTACATCAAACATTTCTTCAGTCAGGATGTGGGGCTGGGTCTGCATGAAGAAATGAATGGCTGTTTCACCCAACAGTCATTGCTGGGATGACTGACAAAGACCTTGCAGCCTTCAGGTTAGAGCTATGACCTGCTGGTGGGAAAACCTCCCTTGGAGGACAGCATTACTCCTTAGGTCCCTGCTGCTCTACTTAATGCCATCTCTAGAGACTAGTGTGGCATTAATGAGATTTTGCAGCAGAGGAGCTAATTGTGCCATCCTTACCAGTGGGAATCCAGAGCTAACAGAGAAGCTAAAAACGCATCCCAAGACCAACAGGCAGCCAGTATCAGAGCAGGAATATGAATATAGATCTCCTGAGACTGATGGTCATCTCTCAAGCCCTCAGAGCATGCTTTGTATACTCAGCTGAAGCACGGCCTGATAACATTATGTATAAGCATACTTATGCTGGGACCTTTCATCTGTGAGACTTCACAGCTCTCACTGTCCTGTGTTTAACCTTATGCTAAGCAGATAATTTATGGCCATACCAATTCCAAAAAAGAAAAGTAAAAGCTGTAGTACTATATTTGAAGCGAAGTCTGGCAAGATACCTTTCTCTCTTCTCCACAAGTACTTTGAGGCAAAGCCTGAAACGGTTTCCCAGGATGTAGTATACCTGGCATGAGGCCTTGCCAGGCAAAATCTTGTCTCGTTTAATTAGCTCTCACAAATTTTCACCATCCTGCTTTCTCATGGAGGTCTGAACCACAGCTCCTGCTGTCCAGACGCCATGGGAAGTGAGACACCGTGTCCAAGGCCACTGCTGGTGGCCCGGTTGTGAAAGCGTCTGATGGAAACTCATCTCATTAAACTCTCAAAAGATGGATTCTCTGGCATTGGAGCAGCTCTGAGCTCTCAGCTGGAGTTTCTTCTGGCCTCTGACTCTCTCTTTGTAATATTTTAGGTTTTGCCTGCTGGAAAATGACTTGTAAGAATGCTCCTGAGCGCCAGTGTTTGGAACCAGATCCGCTTCCAGCATTCCCAAATCCTGGGATTCTCAGAGCTGATGTGCTGACTCAGATCACTTGAGAGAAGCAAGCTAGTGAAAAGTTCAATCTGGTGGTAATGAGATCTGGTAGAATTAAACCTCTCTGTATGATTTATCTGGCACTTTGTGATCAGTGTAGAGTGTTAATGTCATCCATTTGCTCACAAACCTCTGCTTAGAAAAGAGCAAGGCTAGTCAAAGCAAATGCCACCCAACCTTCCAACATCAGCTTCTCCTCTCTGTGATGAGTCCTTCCAGATCTCTGTAGAGGTGCCTCACAGTTCAACCTGATCCTCTGAATTAGCATCTTTACTCCTACCAATTATTAATGGGTTCAGCCATATGACACTTCCCAGCTCCCTCCTAGAGACATTGGGATTTCTATAGAGCAGGACAACAAAATTCACCCAAAAAGTGTTGAGATAAAAGCTACAAAATCATGGAAATCACAAAATATGAACAATGTATAAAAAAACACCCCAAACTCAAATTTCATACAGCTTTGAAGAGTCAATACAGTATATGATGGGATTTGGTATGTCCAAATTATTGCAAATTACCAGGGCTTCCCTTCCCCCACCCCCTGTTGCCTTCTCTACACCACAGAGTTTTTACCAATAAATCCTGGAAAACATATTCTTGTCTCCTGAGCCCTGTGGTCTCCATTACAGAGCTTTTTCAGGGCCCAATTTGTCATGTTTAAAACCCAGAGAGAATATGCTACGGAGCAAGAAAGCTTATGGATGTGGTAATTGGGAAAACCCCTCTGGCACACAACAAAACATCAGAGGCCATAAGGGAGCACCAGGGATTGCCACAAGCGCACAAGGAGCTGGATGTGCCTGTGGATCAGGGAGTTCAGACTTTGCCTCATTTCCTGCAACTCAATTGGAACTAGAGCTCTTCAAAGGACATCTTCTGTCTCTGCAGTTTTCATGGGAAGGCAAAGTTAATGCTGAATGACAATCCCTCTTAACTGCTCAACAGGCTTGTCTCCTTCATTAAAAGATTTGGGGGTTCTGAGGTGAACGATCTTATTTTTTCAATTTAATATGCCAGCTGTTGACACACAAGCGTTCCCTGACCCCTCTTGATCAAGGTGGTACCATTCCTTTCTCCTGCCTGTATTGTTACATATCTTGCTTGGGTTTTATTGTGTTTTCTCATTTAAAAAGTAAAAAAATCTGTCCCCTGCACTTCATAGGAAAAGAACGACTACTAAAAAACCCATTAACATGGTTTGGCCAGAGTCCAAAATTTCAGCTACCAAGAATGTTAAATCTTCCATCTGTTTGCTGGTTAGATAATGTTACCTTTGAGCTTTCCTTTGGCTGCTAAAGACACTTTATCTGCCTTAAATGTTGCAGAAAATTACACTTTAGGTCAAAGCCTGTGTGCCAATTAAACAAGGGGGAGGGGGAAGGGGGGAAAAGTTCTTTCCACCTTTAGTTCCTCCTAGCTCTTGGTACACTCAGACACAGAGAAGTCCTGAGCTGAGTGTAATCGTATTAATGACCTAGATAATTGATGATGAATGATGGATATGTTGAGCTAGACTCTAATCCACTCTTAAATATTTGCTTGACTTTTTAAAAATCAAGGGAATACCCTGAAGGGAAGGAAATTCTTTCACACAGGAGAAGCTAAGCAGCTACGGTGTGCTTGAGCACACATTTGGCTGAGACATTACTTTGTGCCTCAGCTGGGGATGCAGACTGGGCAGCAAGGTCCTACTCATTCTTTAGTGCCAAGACCTGGCTTTAACATCCATCAGACACCTCCAGGGAGAGTTGACTCCACTGCTTTCACTGCCATGATCCCATAGAGGACAGGCCAGGAGATGACCTTGTACAGTCCCTCCTTCTCCACCATTTATCTGCTCACTTCTCATTAAAGTTGATGGGACACACAGTTGGCCACCTTCTCCCCAAGTAACATGTCAGATGTGAGGCTTGCACAATTGACATATGTGGGAGTTTTCCTCATGGATCCAACCACAACCTTTTTACACCTGGGATTTCACCAGAGAGACCGGTTTGCTCTCAAGTCACATCATAACTTTCCATCTGTCCACAAACCCGCTCTGTTCCCCAGCCTGACGCAGCAGGTGCCTTCCAGATGAGGGCTGGAGATGAAAAACTGCAGTGGCTGAAGCTGTCTCCTGCAGTCCCCAAGGAGGAGCAGCCCCTACTGAGAAAAGCTAACAAGGAACCACTAAGCATAACTGCATGGGACCCTGACAGCTACTTATCAGGAAGGATTAAAACAAGGCCCACAGAAATTCTGGTGTTGCATTTAGCAGAGCAAACTCACATCTGCCTCTACTTAGTCCTGTTATATGCTCTCCAGGGATGGATGGTTGGACAGGATTGGTCAGAAGCAGCAACAAACAACTGGCCAGAACTCAAAAACCTGACAGAGGATTGGTTGAGATCACAGGCAACTCGTTTTTAAGGCAGCACACGGGTCCTTGCATCACACCATCCGGAGGACAGCAGCATGAGGCTGGTCTTGCCAGCTGACCTCGGCTGGGAGGGGAATGAGCATCCTCCTGGGCAGTGAGAGATGTGGGGATGGGGCTCTGACACTGAATCAGGAGGTACAGACCAGCCTGCGCTCTGCAGCTGGGAGGAAGGTTTCCTTCCAGCCCTGTTACAATACAGTTTCCTACCATCCAGCCAAGTTTCCTTAGCAGCAACTGAGGGACTTAATTTTTAGGGCTAGAAAGAGATTTCTAGGCACAGAGCCCCATCTGCAGCAAAGTCAAACTGAGCTTGACAGCCACTGTGGGAGGTCAAGAGAAATATAACTATGAAATAGACGGAGTTGTCACTTCATTAAGGAACAGAGAAAGCGCCGATGTAAGCATGAAAGGCACAGAGGTGGGAGAACCAGAGAGATACTAAAAAGGTCATCCTTCAGATCAGTCACAAGTCCAAATCTGGCTGTGTAGAGAGCAACCAGAATTCCTTAGCTATTGCAGTAGCTTGTGACTGCCTTAGGGAAAAGTGCCCAAATAATTCCTACTGGAGAAACATCCAGAGAACAGTTGTGAAAGGAAGAGAGCTGCCCAGTCTGTGTGATTCCAGGGCAAAGGTAGGGTCTCGATGACTGCTGGCCCACTCGAGCATATCAGATGCATGAAAAGAAGAGCAAAGAGAACATGTACCTGGATTGTGCACATCCCTTCCTCAATAATGGAACAACATTATGAAAATGACCACGATTGGTCCTGCTCATTCCCACAGAGAAACCAAGCCTGGTTGCTACCACTGACCTAGGAAGTGTGAATGAACTGCTTGTTTGGAGAGAGATGAAAGGAAGCGTGCAAATGAAGCTTGTCTCCATCACCACGACAGATTTACTTCTTCAAGTGGCCTCAAGTAGCCTTGGAAAGGAAGTCTGGAATGTTGTAACATTCATAAATATTTGACTGTTCTGTCTTACCTTGAAAACAGGCAGAAACCCTATCCTAAAGAAAGCACTCCCAGATTGAACAGTCATTTTGTTAAGCAGGCCATGACCTGGGGAACTAGGTATTGGTGACGTTTGATCTGTATCTATATCTCTGCACATGTACAAACACACACACCATAAAATGCAGTAGTTGTCCCAAGGAAAGCCTGGGAAACATTTCAAAACAAAACTAAACTGAAGCTTGGTTACTTAGATTTACAAATGAAGTTTTGTAAGGTACAGAAGCAAATCAGATATATTTAACACATTAGAGGAGACAAAACATTATTTCTCCTTTTTTAAAGTTACCCCCAGAAAGCTATAATATTGTATTATTTTCATTAGAACACGATGGCCAGTGCATTAGATGTCTGTCTGACCTAATACCAATCCCCCAGTTGTGGCAAACCTTGAGAAGAAACAAACAAGAAGTGTTTATGGAGAGGAATGGCAAACAGGCATTTTTAAGTTGCACGCAGGTAATGCGATCTCCAATTTAAAATGTGCACCACTGTGCAGATCCAGCACAAAACCCTTCTGCTTCTGCTGAGATGGAGCAATTCTGGTCATGCTGGCAACTACAGGAAAATGAATAAAGTAAGAAAAAAACCAAGATTTCTTCTTGGATCTTAAGGCTCTGAACACACATAGCCAACATGAAGTTCCCTGCTTTGGGAACTGCATTTAAAACTGTCACGGTGTAGTCACTCAGCTAATGAAAGATGCTTATTCTTTAACTGAAAAAAAAAAAAGTCAGTTGGATTCGTATAATGCAATACAGGCTGGGCAGAGAATGGATTGAGAGCAACCCTGAGGAGAAGGACTTGGGGGTATTGGCTGATGAGAAGCACAATTTGAGCCAGCAGTGTGTTCTTCCAGCCCAGAAAGTCAACCGGGCTGCATCAAAACCAGCATGACCATCAGGTCAAGGGAGGTGATTCTCCCCTTCTGCTCTGCTCTCATGAGACTTAACCTGGAGTACTGCTTCCAGCAATGGGGTGACCAACATAAGGGCATCAAGCTGCAGGACCAAATCCAGAGGAGGCCACAAAGATGATCAGTGAGCTGGAGCACCTCTTGCATGAAGACAGGCTGAGAGAGTTGGGATTGTTTAGCCTGGAGAAGTGAAGGCTCTGGGGAGACCTTAGAGCAGCCTTGAGGTGCCTTAAGGAGCTACAGGAAAGCTGGAGAGGGGCTGTTTGCAAGGGCATGTAGTGGTAGGACAAGGGGCAATGGCTTTAAGCTGAAGGAGAGTAGATTCAGGTTTGACATTAAATAGGAAGAAATCCTTCCCTGTGAGGGCGGTGAGGCCCTGGCACAGGCTGCCCAGAGAGGCTGTGATGCCCCTGGATCCCTGGCAGGGTTCAAGGCCAGGTTGGACGGAGCTTTGGGCACCCTGGGCTAGTGGAGGGTGTCCCTGCCCCTATCAGGGACTGGAACTAGGTGGGCTTTGGAGTCCTTTCCAATTCAAACTGTTCTATGATTAATTGGATCCACGGAGATTTTTCCCTTCCAGCTGGTTTTGAATGCTGTGGTACTCCCTCCTCTGGGTAGGATTAGCTTGCTATAATCTAAACAGCCCTTCCAGTCCCACCATTTTAATGTCCCCAAAGGTGGTAAACAGTATTAAGGCCTCATTCGTGTAGCCTCTAGGTCAAGGAATATGTATGATTAGATTTGTATCTTAAACGCTTTTCCTTGTGGCCACAGAACGAGCAACTATTAGTTCAGTGAAATGAATTGCAACATCTGACACACCCTGGCATTCAAAACTCTATTAGGGCAGTATCCATCCACATCTTACTCTGCGTGGTTTGGTACCAAGTGAGGTGCAGCCATGAATTAATGTAACCTTCATTTCAAGCACAAGAATTATAAAGAGGAATGAAAATAAAAATTGCCATATCCAAATTGCTTCTTTTATGGGGAAATATACTCTGTGCTGAGTATCTAGATAGATTTGCAGAGATAGTGATTCTTTTTCCAGTTCACAAACTATTTCACTAAACCAATTAATAAACAAAAACCCACCAAAACTCTTCTCTGTGTGTGTCAAGGACAAAGGCTGTTAGAA
This sequence comes from Hypotaenidia okinawae, assembly GCA_027925045.1. Taxonomy (NCBI): domain Eukaryota; kingdom Metazoa; phylum Chordata; class Aves; order Gruiformes; family Rallidae; genus Hypotaenidia; species Hypotaenidia okinawae. The sequence goes on from BSDF01000009.1 coordinate 25,066,724, forward strand.
ATAATTAGTGAAATTATTTTGGATCAGACATTGTTTATGTGAAATATTTTGCTCTTGGGTTTCTATATCCTTCTTTAATATATTTTCACAAATTTTCTTTTGAGAAATAATAAAAGTCAAGGTGCCTCACTTGGAAAATCTGAACATTTGTTATGATGTATTTAGAGATACAGAAAACACTGAAGAAGGGATATACTTCCACTGTTTCTTTGCCACTCTTGACCCAAGTTATTATGTAGCTTTCATTGCACCAAAAGAAGATTTTTAGGCAAGAGGTCTACTTTTAGTGTAACTATGTTGTATGGAATTGAATCTGGTTACTTTTAGGAATTCTCTATAGAATAAGAGGAAAACCTTATCTAAAGTACCAGCACCAGGAAAAAAAATAATGAGCACCTGAAATCTGCAACTGATGGGAATTCATTTAAGACACTGTGGAATAAAGAAATGCAACACATCAAAAAATTGGACAAGCACACTGTTACATTGAGAACTTCAAATACATTCCTTGAAAATGTTAGGATTGCAGTTTGCTGTTCTGTAGAAAGGCTGTGATAGTGCTTTCCATTTGAGAGGACAGCAGCAAAGCTTTTAGGATACTTTTGAAAAGGAGCAAAGTTGCAAAGGAGTAATAAGAAGGAAGTAAGAACTCCTTTTTGGGGAGGATTTTTCTTTTGGTGACATAATTGTCAAGGTCAAAACATGAACACTGGAAAGTGCATATAAACAATCCATATATGGTACACATGCACGGATTATATACATGTATGTGCACACACACATCTTTTCAAAAAGGTCAAGCAATGAAAAGACTGTGCCTCTGAATTTCAGAAGCAATTTTTCAGATACTTTCCTCACTCAAATTTCACTAATGAAAAAGAAACCAACTCCTCTTTTCTGTTAGCTTTGAGATAAATAGCCATTTCAGGCAGGCAGAGGGAACTGAAGAAGTGGGAAAGTTTCAGATGAAGATTAGAGAATTCTGTACAGTTTTTTGCACATGAGCAGAGAAACCTTTCAAAAATGGGCTGTACTTCAAGTGGAAGAGGCCCTCCAGATTGGCAAATCCCTTTTTTTTTTTTTTTTAACCAAAGACATTCACTCATATAATATTTTTCATAATTAAGCTGACATCCACCTGGTTTTGCTTACAGCCTCTCCCAAAGGCATCCTCTTTTACCCCTGAGCCAACTAATGCTGGAAGAGCACTGTCTGTCTTCATTCCTGGCCAAACTACCTCCTTCATTTTTTCTTTTAATACTGGCTTTCAGCTAAAACTATTCTCTTTTCTTCAGAATCTTGCCTTTTGTAGTAAACATATTCCTTTGCTTGTCCTCTCTGCTTAAGAACTTTAAAATTAGTTTTATAGGTCTTCAGTTTGGTATATGTCAGAAGATGCTCATGGATCTAGTGCCTGAACCCATCACAAACAGGGGACTGTGTGCTCCCACTCATGGCATGCAGCAGGGTTGCAGAGATGGAGTACATCTTTTCCAGGAAGCTGCAAAGGTTTTTTTGCAAAGGGGTGACATGATGAAGATGCTTTCCCACCAAGAAAAAAAAACCAACACATCAGTGCCCATTTGGCAAGTAGTCAATCGAGGAAAAATGGCAAGAGGTCTAAATAATGAGTATGGTTGTAGGTTAGGGTGTATCTGATGATGAAAAATGTCAAAAGAAATTAGAAAAAGTCAGTGCCTGACGTTGCAATCAATGTTGGTCACATTGTTCATTTCTTACAACAGCCTGTTCTCTAGAGAAACCTAAAAAATAGTTTACTTTCATACATATTTCAGATGAAGACTGAAGTTTGCTCTTCTGCAAAACTTTCTAATCCCAGCCTCATTTATGAGCAACTCCGCTCAGAGATGCTGAGGTGGAGTAACCTGTCCTCCTTCCATTGCTCTAGCTGGAGCTCCAGCCCATAGTGGAGGTGATGGACGATATCTGGACTGTTATTTCTTATTAGCTACAGGGGAATACAAGATTTATGAATAACACTATTGATGGGACGTACAGTAAATTTCACATGGGATTAACGAAAGTTGGTCCATTAACTAGATTTAGGGAGAGGGAAAGCCACAATGATTAATCAATGGAAAACAAAAAGGAAATCATATATAGCCCAGGAAACACGTACGTATCCTGAGGGCATATGTTCTCTCACTTAAGTAACTTTGCTAAACACTCAAAATTTAATTGAACAAGTGAAAGATTCTGCAATAAATTAGACACAGGCACAGAAATGAAGATTAAATCTGGATCTGAAAAAAGGAAATGCATTTGTTTCAGTTTTCTTGTGCTGTTAAAGTAGTTGATATTGCAAATCCTCTCTCCCTCCCCCACCCCCACCAATGCCATCTACAGTATTAGAATCCAACAAACTGTGGTCAAGACACAGGGGAAAAAAAGAAACAAACTCAAAGTTTAAGTCAGATTTTGTATCTGTCTGAATGGTTGAACAAACTGTTTTGGAATAAATCCTCCAGGAAGAACAGGGATAAAGGGTAGAATATTTACTGAGAAGATCCTTAGGAAAGAAACAAGAGCATCTCTTGTTCTTGGTGGTAAATATGACCAAAATTGTAAGATAGAAGTAAATAATTTCCTTTCTGATATCATTCAGCCTTAGGCAGTAAAACTGCATCAATGTACAGTAGTAAGCCAAAGGAGGTTAAGTTTCTGCTTTTAGAGCTATGTCATATTCACAGAAAACTCAGTTTGAAAACTGAGCATACTGAAAGATTTCAAAAAGCAGATGTAAAAATGGGGAATCATCTGTGATGGGAGCTTTCTCTAGGAAAAAAAAAAATTATAGGGATTGGTAATGAGCCCAACACTAGTCAACATTTTCATCCACGATTTGGAAGTTCTCAAAACACTGCCAATAAAATCCACACTGACAGTCTGTCTCATGCGTGTGGTGAATTATGAAGACAGAGCCATCTGAACAGATTTGCCTCTTGAAACAACGCAGAGCTGGACACAATCAATGCACAGGGAGACTTCTGCAGACGGGGGATACCGGCTAGAGCTCTTGGATGATGAACCTGGATACACATCAATGACCACAGACCCCAGTTCTGAGCTCGCTGCTCTCTGGGCTGGATGTATGAGATGCTTGGTTTGGTATCTGAACATCGTGAGATGAAACCGTGACCACCATGCACAACCCCACTGACCAGCCTTCAAAAGAAGGCTGGTCAGGAGCAGCATAACTCAAGGAAACTAGTTTTGGCAGGTTGCTCCAGTATGGATTTTCAGATGTCTAACAGTGGCTGAGCATACACACTCCAGATTTTCCCCTTATTAGAGCACTAATAGGATTTCCCTCTTCTTCCTGGCTGCAGATCTTCAGGTAACATGTGCAGCCTGAAGATTTTTAAGACTCTTCCTGCCTCTGTGAAATCAGTCAAGGGTTAACAGGGAGAGGGAGGGAGGGGAGTGGGTGGACATATAAATCCACCTTCAGTATACCCACATAAGCCTTGTTTTCTTAAGAAACCACAAATACAAAGAAGACCAACAGAATAATTCAAGGACCAGGAAACAGGCCTCACAGTAGGAGATTTAAGTAGTTTGGTCAATTTAGCATGAGACAGAGATGTACTGACTGCAGTTATACATATCTTTGCTATGAAAACTTGTGAATGTAAAAAGATTCATCAGTTTAGCAGAGAAAGGCACAAACCAGTCAGCCAGAAGTTACATGAGACACCTTCAAAAGAGAAAGAAGGTACTTTAATTATTTTGCCAAATGCAAGTAAAAATACTGAAAGAGCTTATAAACGTGGAGAATGATTCCTCCATGAGTTGGTGATCTTAAAGGCTTTTTGCAATCAAAACGATTCTATGTCCTCAAAGCGACTCCAGATGCCATGAAGATACATTTTAATTACGGGTTAAGCACAGGTCAATAGCAGGTGACAGTGCCCCACCTGGTTCTGGTGGATTGTGTGGCATCTGTTAGGCTTCGGGCCACACGGACTGACACAGAATGCGACTCTGCAAGGACACGCTTCAACTCTTACAGGTTTCCTTCTTGAGGGATGGGACAGAGGTGCTACAACGTATGTTCACAAAGAGAAACACAACAAGCTCCACAATTGCTCTCTCAACAGGGTAGTTCTGCAAGATGGAGGTTTTTTTGGGCCTGAAGGCATTCAGCACACTCTAAGGGTTGTTCTTTGACCCTTCGCTAAGTCTTCCTATCCGCCCCGCTTCATCCTCAAGTCAACCCAACCAGTGAAGCAATAGCCTGGGGATGGAAGACAGACAGGAAACAGCCCCACTCCCATACACAAAGCTCTGTTAATACTCAGTACTGCTTCTGTCAATACCATTACCTCTTTTTCTATTGTTTCAGTGGGAGGAAGATCAGGCCTACATCGTTTTCCCAGGGTAACACTGCAGAAACACTGCTCTGCTAAGGAATGGCTTTGATTTGTCACAGAAAAGGCCTCACGAACTGACAGGTTTTGTCTGATTTTCTCTGCACAGTGGGGGAAGGAATATATTTTCTCCTCCAAAAGCATTCAGCAAATTTGTACTGCAGTCAGCTAATTTTATTACTTCTCATAAATGTCTGTTCCTGTAATGCTCTCAAGGTATTTTCATAATTCTACCTAGGGAATTACAAATCAGCTTTCTCTTTGATAAAGTAACCTGCAGTATTTTATTTTATTTTTTTATGTTATGAACAGCTGAAAACGTATGACATCCCATAAAATGTCTGGGTTAGGCCTTTGAATATTGCTCCTTTTAAGAAGTCTTTTAGCATTGAAGCAGAGAAATACAATCCTAGGATTGGAGTCTATTAAGCAAAAAAAGAGGGAAGGAAATCCTTAAAGCCAATGTCTAGAGTATCTTTAAAGTTGGTTTTCTGTATTCCAAAGGGATCTAACTTCCACTTAATTAAATTTTTGTTTAAGAAAAAGGAACCTGGATTATTTTATTTATTTATACATTTTTGCAGAAGTTTATGAAGAAGTGTATTAGGGAGGGGAGAGAGGAGAAGAGAGAGGTGCTCCCCAAAGACAATGCATATTTAAGTAATGAAGTATTTTACTAGAGAGCCTAAAAATTGGCTTCATGGCCTCAGAGACAAAGCTACAGCTTCTCTCACGTAGCAACAACTGCATGCAGAGGAAGGAGTCCTTGACACTTAAACAAGCCAGGCCGCATTTTCATTTAGTCGCCTCTCCAAATCACAGCCTGGGGAGCATCACTGAGGTACTCAGCCAGTTTTCTGTCATGCAATCGTTATGAGAATTTTACAAAGCTAATTTTGGAAAGAGGTTTTTTTTTTGATCAATTTATACCAAATCCCAAGTTAAGGGAATAACACATCTGTTTGTAAACAGGAGAGGCTACAGTACAGAGATAGCCAGGGATTCTACTACGTTTAGGGATGTAAAATCCTCTGAGTGTCATTTACATTTTAAAATCAACAAGCAAGGCATTTTCCCCAGCAGTCAATCTAGCCCAGGATCTACACAGTATCTGTGTGCTTAGAGGAAGAGCAGAAAGAACACGTATGTCACAGATGAACATTTCTCAGCATATCCTTCCACTCTCTCATCTTCAGGGAATTGCTGAACCAGAGGTTACACCGCAATCATAACTTTAATGAGCCACTGGTGAACTTGTCTTCTATGAATGTGTCAAAACTTCCTGCAAATCCACTAAAAAGAGAGCAATAGTTAAAGGCTCACCAGCACCCTCCTTCCTTAAAGATTATTCCTTTGTTTAGGACTCCAAAAGTTTTGCAGATCAGATATAGTAATTGCTTCCTCTTTTTGTCACCTCTTCTGACCATTTGTCAGTGGTCAGAAGTAATTAACTGGTTTTTAACTACTCAATCCCACCTCTCCAGCAAAGTCCAAGGATGCTTCATCACCCGTGACCCCTTGCCCATCCCAAACAAATGCACTACAGACACAGTTTATCAAATATAAATACCTCAACATAGCATTTCTGGTGCAGGACCTATGTTACTTAGAGACCTACAACTCCATAAGCATAATTAGTTTTAAAAATGCCATAGATCCACCCAAACCTCCTTCATTTAGCATCACTGAAATATACCAGCCTGAACAGCAAACAGAATGACATGTCTGGCATTGCACGTGGCTGTCACGGGTCTGCACCCTTGAAGCCAGAGAAAACAGCAGTGGCCTTCAGTTTACGTCCAAAGTCAGTCCTCAAGGTTTACTGGAAGATACTGCAACCACTCAGAATCTCATCTCAGCAAACACTGCTGACTGACTAAACAAGTTAAATCACTTCAAGCCTGCATAAAATACCTGCAGCTCCCACCTGACCCGTGGAACTAATGATGTAGAAAAAGGCTTTGTAAATCACATGAATCTGCTGGGTCAGCGCATCCTGTGCTTCCACCAACACGCACCATGCCAAGCACAACACCTCTCTTTCAGCAGAGCCAATGGGATTCCCCTCACACATTCAGTTAGGTAGAGCAGGCATCACTGTTCTGAATCAAATCCTCATCGATAACATGGAAAATCAAGCAGCAAAGAGGTAGGCAGATACCGAGGTGTGGGTTTCGTTTATCCCTTTTTTATCCTGAACTCCAAGCAATGCTTTGAGAATTATTGCCCATTATGATGCTTTTACCAGACATATGAATACTGATGGTCCTTTCTGCACACACCTATGCTCTGGGAAGTTAATGGCACCAGATGGTACCCGTGGTCTCTGCTCACGCTTTGCAAATTCCAACGCCTGGAGGTGCCACTCGAGTGATATGTGCAGGAGATGAGGGAGGCTGTGAGTTGGTGCTTCCAGGCCGCAGTGAGGGAGGGTACCACCACCGAATACAGGTCTTGGACAGCCATCCTCCCCCCAGTGAAGGAAAGAGCCTCCTCTGAAGGCTGTTCAGAACATCTAAGGTCACCCTCGGAAATGAACGTTTTCCTCCTCTAACACGGCAGCCTGTGCCTCCTCCTTTGTCTTTGGACTAAAAGGGCAAATTAAGGACACACGCACACTGCAATCTGAGAAATGGATGCTTTCAACACCCCTGTTTGGAGACTTCCTATTGAGGATGCAGACACACGCCTGCGTGTGCCAGGCAGGTTAACAGAACAGTTAACGTGACGTCAGGTACTCAGCACCAAGACACATGGTCGGGGAAGCCTTGGTGCAGATGAGAAGCTTGTGGAGCTGAGAAGCCAACATGCTCTTGAGCTTGTTTTTTAAGAGCGATGTAGACATATCCTATAAATCTATGTTAACCCTATAAGCCTGGGGCGTCAGAGTCCCAGACTCAGTTCAGGACTAAGAAGGGCTTTGCAGCATTAGCTCATTCTAAACAATCAAACCTGTTTCTTGAAACATTTGCCTAGATTTATGAGGCTCTGGTGGGTGGGAACCTGAAATAGATACCGTGCTCTTCTCTTCAGTGTAAGAATGATTTATGCTGCCAGGCAGCTCTTCGGCACAGAGCCAGAACAGATCTGTCAGATGTGACTAACAAATGTTGTAAAACTCAGTAAACCAACTGCAACGTGAGCATCGGTTCTCCGAGCACGTGGGCCCCAACGGAGAACAACAGGTGCATAAGATAATTACAAGCAAGAAATAAAACAAGAGGTATGTACAGAGACAAACCTCACAAGGTTGCCTTCATGCCCATAAATCACCCTGACAATTACAATACCAGCCATGAAAAAGAAAAAAAAAAGAAAAAGAAAAAGAACAACAAAAAAAGAGGGGAGATATGTGGATATGTGCATGGAAAAAATGTCACAGCACATTGAACAACAGAGCAACAGAATTGGAAGCAGCCGTGTTAATCCCTTGTGGACTATCTCACCATAATGATTATTTATTCCTTACAAATGGGAATTCTAATCTGCTGATTTTGTGGTTGCATTTTTGTGGCTTAACATTCCACATGTCACAAGAAACATCGACCTCCCCACCCTGCCGAAATCCTCCCCTGGTTAAATTGATCACATGTGTGGCACACAAATCGAATGGCCACATGCAAACATCTTGCCTCTGATGGGCAGAATACTGCTTATTCTTAAAATAAAAAGGAGTCCAATAATCATATCTTCACTTCTGCAAGGTGACTTGCTTCATAAAATGCCACTGGAATAATTTTGTCCACCGCAAAAAATCCAAAACCCAAACTAACAACCCCCACAAAAAAACCAAATAGAAAAAAAAAACCAAACAACCCACCAAAGAAAGGACGAGTAATACCATCCTGGATCCCATCAGCTGTTTACTAAACATTTCTGTATCTAACTAACTAAAAATCCCATGACCAGCTCCCCCCACACACAGAAGAGATTTGGATGTGATTTCAGGTGGGGTGGTGCTCCACTGCCCATCAGTTTGCAGCTAGGAATAGCGACCCACGAGCTCAATCTGCTTTAATGAATCTAGAATTTTCTTGCCTACAGTGTGCTTATTAGACTCCAAAATGACTAGAATCAGAAGGTCAGCACCATTCAAAACCTTTCCAGCAACTCATGGTACCAAACCACAAACCCCATTAACTTCACCAAGTCCTACAATGCCACAGATTACTCCATGACCATTTCTCTACCAAGAGTAGGTAGGCTGTCTCTGCATGGGCTGAAAGATGCTCAGTGGCCTGAGCATACAAATCATCCTTCTGTGGAGCTTGGCAGGGGAAGGTTTCCGTATGATTTGCCCTTGAAGATGCTGAGCAAAGCTCAACTTAGATATCCTGCTGCTGGAGATGTTAGTTGACCTTCTGAGATGAATAGCACAGTGCCTGGCTCTACTTTCTCATACCTGCCGAAGTGTAAAAGGAGAATCTCTCTATTGCTCTCAGGTTTGGCAATCCCACATAATAAAAACCCATTTAATAAAAAGCAGTCCCTCAGAATCACAGAATATCCACAAACCAACTTCCCCGGACATGCTGCTCATGATTGTGGTCTTTACTACACAGTCTGGTGGCTTTTCCTAAGCTTTCAGTCTCATCGGTTGCCCAAAGCTCTGAAGCCACAGAGCCTGCACTTCCTGGCAGGGTTCTCTCCTCACAGGCTGCATGCATTTCTGTGCAGGAACCAGCTGAGCATTGTGCACATGGTCATCCCTGCAAGGTATCAGCCTGCTCACTCCCTGCCCTGCTTTGTAGTGCCCCAAGTACAATGGGGGCATGGGGCTGGGGAGGTCTATGCTGTGTCCAATGAAGTATGGACAGAGCACTCAGTTCTGCTCTCCAGTGATACTGCAGCTGGCATTGCATGAGGCTACCTCCTTGGAGAATCAGAAAGCCAGTGCAGATGCTCACCACCACACGACCAGAGGTCCCCAAAGACATGGGCTCATTATCCCATTTTGTAACCATGCATCAAGCGCACAACCCAGCATCCAGACACCTGCCTCCCTGGAACAGCACATGACATCTTGTGTACCTGCATTCCCATAAACAAAAAGATCTGCACAACTGTGATGGAGAGGACTGAGAAAGAAGGACACCAGATGCATCCTCTCCCCAAGTCAGCTAGGACAAGCGAATGAGATCACTATTCCATGACGTCTTACAACTGGAGGCCCCATCAGCATCTGATATTAAAGAACATGCAATGATAAGAAGGGTGTGCCAAACAGCTAAATTGTAGCCTTCCTCTAACATACCAAATCACAAGGCTAAATTAGAAGGCAAACAGTGGATTAAGTAATATAACAATCGTCATATGTATTAAATTTGATCTTTTACTGCAGCAGGATGTTAGTAATGAAAACAATCCTTCAGCTACTCGACCTTGCACACCCACAAAAGAAAGTGTGTTTGTCAGATCTCTCTTTGTCCTACCACTGCGGGATGGTTTGTAGCAGGAGGCCATATGAAAGTGAGAGTGAAGATAAAGACAAGTACAAAGTAAGTTAAAACCCTACCAAATTAGCTGTCTGCATTCAGTCATCTCCACCAGAGCCTTTCCAAGGCAGCTGGTACTCAGCTGCTGGAGGAGGTGGAGAAACATGGTGAACCAGAATCACGGTAATTTATTGATTAAAAGGCACACTTCATTAGAACATTCTGCTGTTAAATTCCACATTGTTTTCCTCTTACAGACCTAAAGATCTATTAATTTCATGTCATAATCATAGAATCATAGAATTGTAGAGGTTGGAAGGGACCTCTAGAGATCATCGGGTCCAACCCCCTGCCAAAGCAGCTCCCTAGGACATTTCACTCAGATAGGCATCCAGACAGGTCTGGAATATCTCCAGAGAAGGAGATTCCACCACCTCCCTGGGCAGCCTGTCCCAGGGCTCTGTCACCCTCACTGGGAAAAAGTTCTTCTGCGTGTTGGTGTGGAACTTCCCATGCTCCAACTTGCAGCCATTGCCCCTTGTCCTGTCTCCACAGACCACTGAGAAGGGGCTGGCTGATTCCCCCTGCATCTCATGCTTAAGATGTTTATAAACATTAATAAGGTCCCCTCTTAGTCTTCTCTTCTCAAGACTGAACAGCCCCAGCTCACTCAGCCTTTCCTCATAGGGGAGATGCTCCAGACCCTTAATCATCTTCGTAGCCCTTCTCTGGACTCTCTCCAGGAGATCCCTGTCCTTTTTATACCAGGGAGCCCAGAACTGGACACAATACTGCAGGTGGGGCCTGACCAGGGCAGAGTAGAGGGGGAGGATCACCTCCTTTGACCTGCTGTCCACACTCCTCCGGATGCACCCCAGGATCCCACTGGCTCTCTTAGCCACCAAGGCACACTGCTGGCTCATGGCCAACCTGTCATCCACCAGGACCCCCAGGTCCTTCTCCACTGAGCTCCTCTCCAGCAGCTCATCCCCCAGCCTGTACTGAAATGAACGGTTGTTCCTTCCCAGGTGCAAGACTTTACACTTGCTTTTGTTAAACCTCATCTGGTTTCTCCCTGCCCAGCTCTCCAGCCTGTCCAGGTCTGGCTGGATGGCAGCGCAGTGTTCCTGCGTGTCAGCCACTCCTCCCAGCTTTGTGTCATCGGCACTTGCTGAGGGTGGATGCTATTCCCTCATCAAGGTGGTCAATGAAGATATTAAACAGGACTGGACCCAACACCGAGCCCTGGGGAACACCGCTAGTCACAGGCCTCCAGTCAGATTCCACTCCACGAATCACGACCCTCTGGGCTCGGTCCGACAGCCAATTCTCAACCCACCTCACTGTCCACTCATCAATCCCATGCTTTCTCAGCTTTGCTATCAGGATGTCACGGGAGACAGTATCAAAGGCCTTGCTGAAGTCAAGGCAGATGACATCCACTGTTCTCCCTCCATCTACCCAGCCTGTCATGAGATCGTAGAAGGCTATGAGATTGGTTGAGCACGATTTCCCCTTGGTGAATCCATGCTGACTACTCCTCATGACCTTCACTGAATCTGCCTAATTAAATAACTTTTCGAATCAATGTATTATTTCTCCTGGGAAATGCCCTCTCAGCTCCAAGACAATGTTGCAGAAGATGTCAAGCTTTGACAAAATTACTGAAAAGGGAAAAATCAGTTTCAATCATTTGGACATTGCCATGTCATTGTTAGAATTTTCGTTTCTTTCTAATAGCATTCATAACTTTTTGAGCAGCATTAACTTCTGACTGTCATGTTACGCTGAAACACCAATGACAATGTTAAAATGATTCCATGGATCATACCTTTGCACGATGGCTGATCTGCTACCTCCAATACTCAGCAGTGTTTGGTCATTCTCAAGAGGGAAACACGGGAGTGTTTCTACTGAGGTTCATTTTGGGGTGGGCTGGAATTTCTGTTTCAAAACCATTTAAACGTTGCTTTTCTGATTCAACTTAGAGTACAAACACATTTCTTTTCCCTGAAAGAGAAATCCTGCTTTTCAGCACCCCGTGTGTGTGGTGATCATAAAGGCATTCATTTCCCCTGATTTCCAACCACTGTCTTGGAAGGAGCTTAGAAAAACACGAGGAGAGCTCTCCTCTGGTGGCACAGGCATAGTGACCCCTCCAGAATACACACCAAAGCTAACAGACACCTCCAGTTTTGAATCCTTTAATAAAGCTGCTTAAAAAGGTACAGCACATCTCCTGCACTGGGAACATATATGAAATAAGGACTTACAGCCTTATTACTCTGCTACACCTCAGTAATCCCTTGAACCTCAACCCATGACTTTGGCTTACCTGAAACCAAGGCAGAAAGGAAATATTTCAACCCTTCTGACAAGAGGAGCAGCCTAGGGGTTTGTCCAAAGCCTGTGGCCAGCACAGGGACCCTTCCCCACATCTCCATGAACCAGCTTTCTATGGAGGAGCATCCCTTTAGAGAGTGTTCCTGCTTTTGGCCACAGGGACCCCTGCACCAGACACGCAGGAACTGTGGTGCCTTAATTCCGGTTATTCACACTGAATTTTTGTACCAAGTTAAATGCTTCTTAGATGTTTCAAAGTGAGGTTCCTAAGGCTTCCCAGTCAATGAAGAAAGGACTTGAACCATGGGAAGCCCTGCTAGGCAGGTCCAGATACAGGCAGTGAAGAACAAACACAAAGAAGTCAGCTCTGCTGGTTGATGAAGCGGCTTCCCTTGATGTCCTGCTGATGGTCATCCAGGTGATGAAGCCTCTTTAGCTTTGAAGCTGAGGAAAGCACAGTGGCTATATCCCAGCTGGGGACAGTATAGAGTATATGAAGATGGGCAACATTTACTTACTCTTAATTCAAGATGAAGATGGAACTATTCAAGCTGGAAAATCACGTAAGAGAACGCTTCACAACTTCTTAATTTGCCATGGTACGTTCTTCTACCATTTCACGTGGCAGAGATGTCTTATAAATGCAAAGAGAGGGTCTGTGAGGGAATCTGAAAACTGCTGCCCTGATAGTCAGCAGATGAGTAACCTCCAGGGATGCTCCAAGAGACCCTTTTTACAGTAACGCCGTCTTCATACTGTAAATGCATCAATCTCAGTGAAATGCTTTGACATGTCACCTGCTTTATTCTCTTTATATTGCTTCTCTTTCAATAATTCATATCACTGCCAGGAAAGAAATGTCTCCTGAACAACCTACCCACTCTGAATACACACTGCTCGATTATAGAGGAGAAAAATACCTGTAGACCACATAGCAAAAGTTAGGACCAGTCTACAAATGGCCCCTTTGAGAGGTAAAATGGTGATAAAATTTATTATCAGCCATACTGTCACAAGAAAAAAAGTCAGTGAGAGGCCTGTGCTTCAAAATGGGAACTGTGGGAGGGGGAGAGGGCGCAGAATCAGCATGGAGCAAATTACAGGGCTGAGTTACAAATGAAGACTAGATACTTGCAGAGGGTAATTTAATACAGCTACAGTCAGCTAGCTGCCAGCAACTCAAAGCTCAATAAACAAGTCTATCTGGATTATTATTAACTTATTTACTTCTTTTTTCTAGCCCAGATGTTTTTGTTCACCCATTCAGCCTCCAGCAATCAGAAAAGAAAACCCTTTGGAAAAAGAACACCCAACAACTAGGCAAAATCCCTTCCAAAATTATAAAAAGAAGCCCAGGGAGTTCATTGGGTTCATGGGAAAAAGGTGAAACAAACGTAAAGCCACTGTGGAGGTCTGCAGAAAGCAAACTGGGCATAGCCCCACAAAACTAGGTGCAGGCTCCCGCTGCAGGACCCCTCTCAGAGTAAGGGGGAACACGGTGTGGAAAGATGCTGCAGAAAGAAAAATCAATCTACAGCAAACAAACAGCAAGGCTATGAGGGGGAAAAACCCACAGTCAGCCACCTTTAATCTGTAGCTGGCCTGAAAATGATTTTCCAAGGTATTCTTTAAACAAATGTTATTCATTTTTAGTTCCAGGCATAGGTGTTAGGCCATTTCTCAGGAAAAGATTTTTCAAGATATTCCCTTTCCCCCCATGAAAGCTTCCCCAGGAATCTGTTTTAATGACTTACTGGAGTTTTCATTTTCCTTTTTCAGTAAGGGGAGTGGGGAAAAAAATAAATTTAAAACATTTGGGGAATAGTTTTTTGTTACTCATTTAGAAAAAAACATCATAATACATTTTTTGGCCAAAAATAAAGAAGAAGGCATCAGCTTTCTCTTTTCCTTTCCTGACTTGTTACAGGTTCGAAACATCAACGGACAGAGAGGAAAGCTGCTGCGTCCAGAGAAAGCTAGAGCTTTATACCAATGGGACACAGGGTCCACATAAACAGAAAGAGGTATCCCAGAGCACAATGAAATATCTGCTCAGTGTCTCTCTTTCCCATAACGAGTTGCCTGGCAGGTAACTGAGTTCTTTAAGCAAATAGTGCACAAGCACCTGTTGGTAAAAAGAAAAAAAAATATGAAAAAAAAATAAAAATCAGAGCACAGATGTTCATGAGGCCTAAGAAAATGGCTTAAAAAAATTAAAAAACTTTCCAGGCACTTATGTATTGTATATTAGATTATGAGAAGTTGAAGCTTCTCATGACATCCAACTCTGAAGGCCATCAAAGTAGACTAATTTGATTTGGACCAATGACTGTTGCTACAAAGGCAGTGTTACAAGGCTAGATTTTGATGCTTAAGTGGTGCAATGTAAAATAAAACTGCTGCTGAGGATGCAGGCTGCTGCCCGACCCCGCAATCAGTGCGGTGATGGGTGCCTGGAGGTGCTAAGCTTTACCAAACCCAGATCATGCTGCTGCACACCACTACAGAGCTTTGCGCTCCCTCTGTGAGGAGCTGCCCAATGCTTCCCAAGAAGCCTCCATGACCCCAGGATGTCTCTACACAGCAGACTTCGTAACCAGTCCCTCCATCACACCACAGCCTGCTGAAAAGGGAGCTCACCAACTCTGCTGCCAGAGATAACTGTACTCAAACGCAGATTATATTCTTAAGACATCTGTTCCTGGCAGGATTTGCTCCTGGGTTTTCACACAGCAGGGCAGGCTTGGATAAGCTTGAGGCACTTGTGATTAAGTATACAATGCAGATTAAAAAAACCAAAAAAGGTATCTGATAAATGCTCTATGTTGTTATGATGAAGCCAGGACTTCCCCTCTGGCACATGCAGCAGGGCAGGGCTGAGACAGGCAGTGGTACCCCTGTGTCCTCGCAGGAGCCCTGCTCCCCAGTCTGTGGGGTGAGGAAACACCTTCCCACATCAGTCAGCATCAGGTTGGAGATCCACAAACAGAAGATGGCACAGCAGGTCCAAAATGATGTCTAGAAAGTTTACAGCCTCCCTGATTTTCACCAAACTCCCATTTGTGATGCTAAGGAAGGAATGGAAGCTTAAAAACAAGCAAGAACTCTATTAACACATGCAAATGTCGGTAAACTAATGAGATTCCAAAACTACCTTGCTCCCAGAAAGAAATTACCCAAATCAGGTCAATCTGAATAATAATGAGATGACATTTTCTCCTCGTGGGAGGCCACAGCTGAAGCACATCAAGCTGCTTACAGCCCTCTCCTCTGAATGACCACATCAACCTCATAAACTTCTGTTACATCAATATTGTTCCTGTCATAGCACTTAGCATAATTAATGCAGATGCAATCAGGATGGAGAGCAAAACACTCTCTGCAAGTGCCCCCCAGTGCTGCAGTCACGCTGGCATTTTAAAAGTGGATTTAATCAAATGTTAATCAGGAGAGAGAAAGTTCAGGCAGGTGCAGCCACAAATAATCCAACGAGATTAAGGACTTCTCGGCGGCTGATTATCCCGCAGCACAGGAAATGCACATCATGAGGAGGATGACAATATGTTCCCATCTTCTTCTTCAACAAGAGGCATTGTAATTGCCTGAATATTTATTTTTCCAACTGGAAGCATCTGAAGCATTTTGCAACATGTGACCTACCACCTCTCTTCTCTCGGTTTGTGCAAAACAACCTGAAGTTAGAGTGACCCAGTCAAAATCAATTCATATGAGCATTTTTCCCTGCAATAACCTATCTGTATTATCATTTAATGAAATTCTATTATTAAATGTATGTTATTTCCCCCTTCAGTAACTTGCTGTCAATAATGTTAAGGTATAGACACATCAGGAGTTTCCACACAAGACCAGTGTTCTGGGGAACACCTTGGATACAGCCATACTTTTGATAACACCAAGGGAGGAGTTTTTAGCAAGTCTGAGCTCCTACAGAGACCCCAGCAAGCAGAGCAGTACGTACAGAGCCTGACACATGGGTTTCTGGCTATCCCTGGGTCCCTGCCCAACGTCCATCTGCTGCACAAACCTGGGCATGGGGACCTTTTAGCTCTTGGACATTATTAGGGCTGGTGTATGTCACCAGCTTTACAGCCGTTACTTCAGCTTGTTATCAGTCCAAGAGGGAAATACCATCGGAATAACTCTGGGTTGAGCTGAGGCTGATTAAGAAAGGCTCGTTTAGCAACAGTGCCGAGGGAGGGAGCGGGGTCGGTAGGGGTGCACAGACAAGTGTTTCCATTCAGATGCCAAAACACATGTGAACAGATGATTTATTTACATTAGCCATTTTTTGGAAGAAGAAATGGTAAGGGGGAGAGACTGGTTCCACTGGGGATTCTCATGCACTGCCTCTGCAGATGGGATCTCTTGGACCCAATATTATATCCCCTTGGTGCCACACCACTTCCTGAGGATGGGGGGCAAGCATCTCAAACAAAACATCACAGCCCCACAGAGCCCTTACTTCTGCCAGGCCACTTTGCTGTCAGTTTATTCATTCCCATCCATCTCATTTTACTCAAGTCCCACCACTAGCCTCTTTGAGGCCTGGTAGATGGTATGTGGACTGCCACCATTACCTTCAGCTTAGGTGGAGCTGGCTTGCAGTCTCTGCATGGCACAGCCTCCAAACCAGAGAAACCAGGCTTCATCCCAAAGGGGTTTTAAATGTTCCCAGGCCAAAAGCAAGGGGAACAGAGATGAAAGTGAGCACAGCAATTGGAGGGTGCAGCACATGTAATGAATAGGAAGTCACAGTCTTGCAGAAGTATTGGAGATGCTACTGGCCACAAAACTTACACCTCAGTGAGGCCCTGCAAATGTCCCCAAACCTCACTCCTGGACCTCAGCCACTTCCCTCCCCACAGGGCACAGAGACACCATAGAATGCAGTTATGACCTGGAATACTTAACTACATCCCTCAAGAATTGCCTCTGAAAACAGGAGCTGGTTCTGGGTTTAAGTTTCAAGCTTCTCTCAGCTTGGGGGTGCTCAGGTTTGCAGTTCTGAGTTTAGGATTGTCTGGGTTGAAGAAAGCAAAGTCAAGTCACAGATCACCCTACCAGAGCTCATGCAAGTGGGACACAGATGACACTTTCAAAGAGGAGAACCATAAAGTGCATTTTCAAATACAATCTAGACAGAAATGCAGTAGCTACATTTATTGGAAAAGCTCCTTAAGCAAACTCAGAGGACATTGCTCTGTGGGCCCAAGATGGGACCAGTCTGGAAGAACAAGTTGCATTTCAAAGATGGTGGGAATTCATGCAATGTTGCCTCTCCAAAGCATGAGCTTATCTTGGATGTATCACAGGAGGGAGCAGCTGACTAAACAGTGCCATGTGGCCGATAATGAAGTGCCAAGAAACCAGACTGAAGTCTGGATGCCAAAAGCATCTCACAGGCCCAAAGGGAAGAAAATAGCATTTGATGTGCCCTTGTGAAGTAATTCTTTTTGTATGTGATGTTGTAAAACTGAAGTTCAAGATAAAAGATTGTTCTACAAACTAGAACGGCTCATGTTGGTATCCTAGAAAAGGAATGTAAAACCTCCAACTGTACTTCCTTCACAAAGTATAATTTTGCCAGACTAAACCTATTAATAATTTTAATTTTAAGGAAATGACACTTTCCAAGAGAAAATGATTACCTGGAAATGTATGCACCAGGTCTTGTTTTCAAGCTTGCAAAAAATAAAACTCTTCAGCAGAAAAAAAATAATAAAAAAATCCCCAAGTTCCCCATCAGACTTTAAATTTAGTATCTGAAACAAATTTGGGACTTAGTACTCCCTGTTTGATCTCACAAACTGCTGAACTCAGCCCCATAAAACCCAGGATGTCTAATCTTGGGAGAGCTCCTTGTAAATCCTTAGACCTACTGGGGCCTGGGCAGGTGAGGTAAATAACGAGGCTGGTTTTTTACATACTTTTTCTCCATGTTTCCCAAACTCAAAATACCTTAGGGCTTGCAGTTGTCTTGGTTGGCTCAGACACACACTAAAGTTGCATAAACAGCTGACTGGAGCCACAGGGAACCATAACAAACTGAACTGGGAACCAGTGCTGTTAGAATGGGATAGAATGGCCTGCATTGGAAGGGAACTCGAAGTCCACCTAGTTCCACACCCCTGCCACAGGCAGGGACACCCTGCACTAGCCCAGGGTGCCCAAAGCCCCATCCAGCCTGGCCTTGAACCCTGTCAGGAATCCAGGGCCCTCACAGCTTCTCTGGGCAGCCTGTGCCAGGGAAGAATTTCTTCCTTACATTCAGTCTAATTCTACCCTCATTTAAAGCCATTACCCCCTGTCCTATCATCCCTGCCCTTATAAACAGCCCCTCTCCAGCTTTCCTGTAGCTCTTTTAGGTACTGGAAGGCCACTATAAGGTCTCCCTGGAGCCTTCTCTTCTCCAGGCTGAACAAGCCCAACTCTCTCAGCCTGTCTTCACATGAGACATGCTCCAGACTGTGGTGAACCCTGTGCATGTTTCCACTACCCAATGACCTGGGGCCAATACTGTTCCACTCCATGCCAAGCTGCCCACTACCACCAGTACATGTTCACAGTTGGCCAAGAACCTGGTCCCTGGCAGTAACGTTTATTCTAAGTATAAAATCTTCACCAGGGTGACCAGGCTGA
The DNA here is from genome assembly GCA_027925045.1 of Hypotaenidia okinawae. Taxonomy (NCBI): domain Eukaryota; kingdom Metazoa; phylum Chordata; class Aves; order Gruiformes; family Rallidae; genus Hypotaenidia; species Hypotaenidia okinawae. Next base: position 25,085,553 of record BSDF01000009.1, read on the forward strand.
GAAGGTTCTATGCTTCCAGCACCTCCCAGCACACTCAGCCCCTCATAAAATCATGATGAGTGAGTGACAGCTACAGTTCTCCCTCATCACTCTATTTAGAAGCACTATTTAGGTGTGGGCCAAAGCCATACCTGATGTCCACCTTTATCCAGCAAAGCTTGCGAGCACATGCTATACTTTAAGAAATGCTTATGTCAAAATGAAGCCAAGTTGAAGGCAAGTATAAGCCTAAAGTGCAGCAGGTGTTGAGGAAAGTCAGCAAAGGAGAAAGGACATCTGTCCTGGGAGCGGAACATGTTTCTCATTTTATAGTCCTTCCTGACCTCCAGACTAGCAGATCTTGCCTCTGATTCTAGCTACTCTTATGCTACAGTTTATAAATGAATAATTGCTATTAAAATAGAACTGCTGGTTTTTGATTTTTTTTTAATTTAAAAAAAAAAAACAAGCCACCTTTTTTGGCCACAGCTGCATCTATTACCCCAGCTTACAAATGCTGTGTTAACAAGATCACCTGGTGCAGCTCTGTTTTTTATCATGGCAAATGTGTTACAGATCTATAATCAGAACCATGCCTTTCAATAGGGCTTGTGGGACTGTTTATGCTAAAAATATTCTTATTCTTTTAAATTTAGCAGCCTCACAATACCCCCTGAGATTGTCGATGTTGGATACTTGACCACATTCATGGCACTGTGGTTGCTGGAAAGTTGAACCAAAGTTTGAATTCATGCCTCAAGCTCCTTCATATGCTCAAGAGGTCTTGAAGAGCACCCAGACTCTTCTTGTCTTTGTGGGTTCAGCAGTGACATGTGAAGGGTCCATCAGGATTAGGCTGAGCCCAGCAGAAAATAAATATTTTCTACCATAACATGCTAAGAACAGAGGTAGTAGATCACACTAAAGGACCATACAGGTCATGAGCACACCCCTAGCATTGGCCAACACAGATGTCTGGTGAGGAGTGCTAACACCAGGGCAGCTCTGCAGATCCTTTCCCCTGGTACCCTCCTAGACTCCAGACCTTTGCAGCTCGGGGGCTTCCTAAGCCAGGTGAGGTCTTTGGATTCAGTAATTCTCAGTAGAGTTGTTTCCAATCCAACATCAGCCAAAGCTGAGTTGGACCTAACAGTCTTTTTGTGAAAAACTGTATGTTTCAATAATACCAGCCTCATAGCGCAGCATCTGGGAAGTGCAGGTGTATCTTAACAGCATACTTTATATATATACATAAAAACATATAGATATCTTAACAATATCTGAGAAATACACATTTTGCTCAGGGGGGTCAGGCATCATCTGTGTGCAGTGAGAACGGTGTGCAAACGGTTAAGGCCATAACTGGACTTCAGAACACCCACGATCAGTTCCTAAATCTGCCAGACTTTCTGTTTTGCTTTGGGTATATTAGTTCAGTCTCTTATCTGTCAACTAGGAAGAATAATGCTGGTTTGCTCCCCTGGTAAGGTCCTTGGGACGCACCAATTCCCAGCCCAGATTTCGCCTAACTTTAGGTATTTAACCACAGTACTTCAGGCTCCACTATAGTCAGCGCAGAGACACAGACGCTTTGAGAGTGAGATCAGTCTCTTAAGAGAGCTGCAGCTTTCTCAGGAGAGGTATACTTCCTACTTCTGAGATATACATGAGAAATCCTGTAACATCTGAATTAGTAATACAATTACCTCGCTCGAGTACCTGGAGTCAGCTACAATGACTGTCCAGGTCTTAGCATTGAGAATGATGAGCTAATATAAAGAATACTTCTAATAAAAGCACTGAACAACTATGTCCCCATCTGCTGAGCTACAGGCAAGGGTAACTATAACTCAGATATGCATTCATGGCAATGCTTGAGGATAGCAGATGTGAAACACAAAGGCCAAATGCATCTGGATGCAAAGCATTCGCCTTTCTAGCAACACACTGACTTTCCCATCGAGATTCTCATCCAACTCTCACTCTGCCCACAGCTTCCACACCAGTTATATTTATATCATGCTAACTTGACTTTTGTAAGATTTCACGGGTTTAACAGTACATATCAGCAAGCGCTTTGGGTGCAGTTTAGATTCATTCTGGCTACACATATGATCTGGGTGGTTTTTTTTGGGGAGTGGGAGTGTGAAAGCATAAAAGAGACAGGAGTAAGGAAGGCAAGAAAGGGAGAGAGAGGAGAACGATGGTATCTAAAATTAGTTATTTAACACATTCTGTATGTAACTGACTAGAAGTTTGATAGGGCTGCCAAACCAGACTTTGTCCTGAACCCTGAGTAAATGAATAAGGACATAAAGAACTAAAGGAAGCCCCAGGGCAGTTTGGTGCGTGGTAGTTCCATCATGCAATAATGTATCGTAAGAGGTCCTAAGACAGTTTGAGTGATGCTGTTCCTCCAGCACTGACAGAATAATTTGGAATCGAGCTAACTGCCTTTGATCTGAGTTCAGATTGTACACAGGACTTTCAGTCTGGAATGTCTGGGACAACTATGAGTGTAGAAGACACTCAGGTAAGAAGGTATTCTTAGAATCACAGAATATTTAGTTGGAAGAGACCTTTAAGATCACCAAGTCTGACCATTCCTAACCCTGCCTAGTCCAGCTCTAGACCATGTCCTCAAGCACAACATCTGCACACCTTTTAAATACCTCCATGGATGGGAACTTCACCACTTCCCTGGACAGCCTGTTCCAATACTTGATTGCCCTTTCAGTAAAGAAGTTCTTTCTGATATCTAACCTAGATCTCCTGGGGTGCAATTTGAAACCATTTTCTCTCATCCTGTCTCTTGTTACTTGAGAGAAGAGAGAGACCCTCACCTCTCTACACCCTCCTTGCAGGCAGTTGTAGAGAGCGATATGGTCTCCCCTCAACCTCCTTTTAAGACTAAAAAGCCCCAGTTCCCTCAGCTGCTCCTCATATGACTTGTGCTCCAAACCCTTCACTAGCTTCGTTGCCCTTCTATTCTTGAAGAGATTAAGCCCACCCAGCATTAACCATTTCAACAATAGTTTAAATTTACAATAGTCCATTGGCTTCCTGTGTTGTGAAAGAAGTAGTGAAATGCAAGCAGAGAAATTAAGTTTTGGCTTCTTAAACAACTGTGCTAGGTTGGGTGAAGTAACTTTGGAGGTGCCCATTTCTGCTGGCTATTGGTGAAACACTGCATTTTAGGTAGTAACTCATTTGAGATAAATCCACTGCAGAAACAGTTTGCTCAGCCATGGACATGAAATCCTGACAGAAACAGGAGATCACATCTCACTTGCAGTGGACAGGGTGGGAAGAGCAATTCCCCATCACAGTGTTTCTATGTTCACATCTGCTGTACTGATATGAAACCCTGCAGCACCTCTGCTGCTCTAGTTTAAATCTGTAAGTACTACAGCATTGCCTCCAGAGCGGACCAGAGAGCCGCTTCTGCATTAGCTCAGCTACTTGGTCACAGCAAAGCGAGTCATCCATCTACCCACTCACTGGAAATAATCTGTTCAGAAGACACAGACAAGTTATCAGTTCGAGATTGGTCCCATACTCTCAGGTCTCCCACACCAGGGTGGAGCTAACATAGCTACTGCCAAAAACGTCACGTCTACAGAACAGAGAGGCACGTCTCTGCTCTAATGTCCTGGACGTGATTCTGTCTCAGACCTTGTCCCTGAATTACACGGGTAAGCAGCATAATGAGCAGAGCATAGGCCTGATCTGCTCATGAGTGGTACGAGGTGTACGGACTGGTAACAGTTTCACACAAGCTGGCTATTTCTGTGAGCTCCCAAAACGGAGCAGTACTGGAGACACGCGGGATGTTGCGGTACCCCAGTCACCGTGCCAGGCTGGAAGATGTGCAGTTTGACTTGGAGGCAGAAGGAGAATCTAATCCAGCTGGTATTTACTCACATCAGTTCCCACACGCAACAAGGAAACAGCCACGGACTGGCAGCACTTTGAGCCTTTACACGTTCACTGAATCCACAAAGAAATGGAGCTCTAGGCTGGAATGCTTTGACTTTTCCTCATATATGTAAGATACTTTATACACCTGCTACATGCCTAGAAGCACTGAAATAAAGAGTAGCCAGGTCTTAATCTCAAAGAGGAGAAAATCAGGAATGACTCCATTTAATACATTTGAACAACTGTAGGATGCAGCTGGTAAAAGACATCAGAAACAAGCTGTCTGCCTCTTTCACTGAGAGATAAACATTCATTGCCCCAGCCAGCCTCGATCCATGCTGCTCTGGCAAGAGCCCAACTGCTTTCTGCAAAGACCAAGGCGAAGGCACAGCTTAACTTTATGTTCTCTGCCCTGCTGCCCATCTGTAGCATAGCTTGTTTATCTCCCAGTATATGTTTTGCTACAGCTGTAAACCTGACCTCAGCAAGAAGCATCTGAGCAGTGCTTGGATGGAGAATCGTAGGCAGGCATGGCAAACAGCAGCCCCCTGGCTCGCATCCCATCCCTATTCCATTCAAGCAGCTCTGCTCTTTGGTGGCCACTTAGAGTTGTATTTTATTTACTTAGTGCTGCTAAACCTCATCTTTATTTGTTCATGTAAATTGCCTGAGTGGCCCTGGACTTGGAAGGGAAACATATTTTCTTCCCTAACAAAGAAACAGATGATCTCACTGGCAAACGAGACACATACAGCATTGTGTTTACTTTAGAGTAAGTTCACTTACAAATCAAGCCACTTGACTTCTCAAGCTTTCCCTCCTCCTTTTCTATTACAGGGAGATCTCCATCAATGAGAAGAGGATGTTCCTTCTTCCCCTTGTGCCATTCCCATTCCTCTGCCCCTGGGGTTGCTGCCCCTGTTGCCAGGGCAGTGTTTTTAAGTGCTGTGCTAACGGGTCACACACTGAAGAGGTCTGATCCAGCCATAATGCACGCCGAAATCAATAGGATTCGGTTCCTCCTAATGAAGGCACGAACTTACAAGACAGCCTGTCCCTTTGTGCTCAATGAAGATATAAAAGGTTTCTAAAGCCAGGCTTGCACTGAAATTCAGCCAGGTTTTCTAACCTCCTGTCTAAGGGCTCAGCTCTTTTGAAAACCCAGCCCTCTGGTTACCAAGCGCTTAAGACAGTTTGGCTCTTCAATCAAACAGAATTTAAGATTGTGGGTACTTGGACATCTAGCCCTTGGGTATCTGTGTGTACTGAATCCTAAGAAAAGCAGCGCCATCCCATTAAATTGGCCATGATGGGTAAAGGGCAATAAGCTGCCATGTGATAATGCTTCTGGAAAAGATCTTCTTAGGGTGGCTTCATCCATCACTGTCCTACCCTTGCAGCAATTACTCCAAAACCAAATCACACACTCAATTCCTTGTGTTAACTCAGGAATCAGGTATGACATGAACTTCTATTTCCCATGTTCCAAATGAACCTACCAACCTCCAGGCAAACAGCTATTTGCAAAGGAAAAACTGAAAAGTCTCACCGCATAAAACACTGATCTTACCATGTACCCTGCCCCCAAGAACTTTTCTCTTATATTCCTACAAAAAGCCACCAAGGATTGGCACTCCGGAGGGAAGGACCATTTTGTCACAAGGTTTCCATCCAGCCCTTCCTGGGAGACTTGGCCCATTTCTGAATGACAGACAAGTGGCCACCCACAACTTCCCACCCCGTAAAAAGCTCATCCAGCCATTTAACTTCACAGCTTCTCCCAGCAGCTCTGTTCAGACAATCTTTGCAGTCCACATTAAGTTTACAGAAGGTAAATTTCCAAGTCCTTTTTCCTAAATCTTCTCTGTTGCATCCAGTACTCCTTTGACTAACAAACGACTGCGATAAATCAACCGAATGACAGAGTGGAAGGAATGAAAGACTCATCACCACTTTCTGCATTAAACAGCTGATTTTTCCAAAATCCATGAGCACAGTCACTTAGGGAATTGTTTCAAAAATTATTCTGTGCATACATAAGACATGACCACAAACGCTCCTCTCCTAATTCATGACCTGTCGCTATGACACTCTGCATAACCTCTGTTCTTAGCTGTTATTAATTACGAGGACAGTTTTCAGCCTGGGGACTGCTGCCACGAGTGTTACTGCAGCTATGAGCTAACACATTTGTAGACTCGTAGTTAAATGAATTGCACATGCTACCTGGTAGTGCCATTACAGCCCAAGACTTTTTACAGGGTTTTTGTTTTTCCTTTTCCTTCTTTTCAAGAACAGACTTCCTGGCAATTGCAGACCTGTTGATAAATCCATGTGAAATCCGTTCCTGTGGCGGGGTGCAGAAAGGCAGCCATTTATAAAGGTTTGCACAGTTGCATACATGTTGTTATCTCTATCTACGTGCCATTTCACATGTTTATCTGGGCTATCGCAGGTATAACGGCATCTGTGATCCCACAGGAATCCCACATTTATTTGCCAGGCAGCACCAGAAGCCTATTAGCAGAGGGGACAGGACCAACAGCTCCCCAAAGCACACAGCACAAACCAGCTCCCTGGAAGGTACTGAAAATACTTCTGCACATCTAAACAAACCCTAAAGGCAAAATCTCCCCTTGCAGTTGCTGTTCTGCAATGTTGGGGAACAACTCCTCTGCTCTCCAAATATCCTTCTGGCTGGCAATGTTATGGACCCTGCAATTCATCCCTTTGCTGCACCACAGTAGTCAGCAGAAGATGAAAAGAGCGAAACTCCCTGCTCTTCTGCAGATGAGTTATTGCACTGCCTCGGAGGCAGAGCTTGTAACGTTCCTTTTATACGTCCACCTCAGCTTAAGCCTGTTCCTGGGGTTATCTGCACGTTGGGTGGAGGAGCAGTGTGAAAACAGCCGAGAGGTGGTTGTGTGCGTGGGGGTGAAGGATGCCCTTCCACAGCATCGTGGCCAACTGTACTGTAAGCATGCATGAGGGCTGGTCAAAACTAATTAAAGCCAACAGCCAAGTCTTAACCGCACCGTTCACCTACAAAATCAAGAGAGCGACCAACTGGGAAAACATTCTGCTGCACTATTTTGGTTACATGCTCCACAAATCCTGACTGATCTTCCACTCAGGGGAAAAGGGAAAAAAAAAATAGAAAGGAGTAAGAAATTCTTACAACATCTGAACTGAATATATAGCTATTGGCAGCTTTTGGTTTTGTGTTTCACCCTGAGCTTTCACTGGCAGGAGACAGCGAATTCACGAGCTTTTTTCCAAGGAACCCAAGAGAGGAGGGAGTCTGCTTGACAGAGTTATATCTCTGGCGAGGAGCAGCGCTGATAATCACTTTCACTGGAGATGCTGTAAAGTGGCTCATAATTCATTCCTTTTGTACAATAAATGCAGGACAATTAAATCCAGCTCTCTTCAATACTATGCACAGAACTCCAGGACAATCCATCATTGCCTGCTTGTGCACAACAGTGCAGAATTAACCCAAAAAAAAAGAAAAAAAGCAGCACAAATGTGCTTGGGTACACTCACTGTCTCATCACATTTTCCCACAGTTACAGTGATCCAAGGCTGTAGCCAGACTGCACTTCAAAACCCCTTCCCTTTTAAGACCCAAGTTTTATTTTCCTGTATTCATTTCCCTTTCTCACCCAGCAGGAAGAGATTTTTCAACACAATTGTGGTTGTATTTTGTAAATACTAGACTGGTGCCCATGCCATATTGGACGAGTACCCAACCTCCTCTCTGCTGGCCCCGTGGTGAGACTCGGTCAACTATCTCCTTCATTTCAGACAAATTTTGGCAAAGCCTCCATATTCCATTCTCTGGATCCAATGGAAGCAGATGAAGAGCTGAGAGCCTGCAAAATCCTGGACACTTAAGTTTAGAAGAGAACAGCATTAAAATACAAATAAGTAGCAAGTTTGAGTTTGTATCACAGCCTTTCCCTGAATGGGAACATTAACAGAAACTTGCTCCTCTTGCCAAAGCCACCTTGCTCCAAAGAGCAACATAACCACATGAACTTCCACCTTCCATTAAATTCAAGGGAAAGTAGCCAAGGGGTTCAAGTGGTCCTAGAGGTGCCTAGTTTGGCCAGTCCATCCGATGGGAAACCACAAGTGGTTTCTTCCCTTACCACACACTACCACCAAATTTCAGAGTTTTCACCTCCCTCTTGTCTCACTTTCCGGCTTGTCATCGCTGACCTCCCATGAAGCTGCCCAGAGCACTTGGGTACCCCCACACTCTGAATATTAACACCCAGCATCTTAAACAGTTCTTGGAGAAACTAAAAGACTTGACCAAATTCAGTCTAAGGCAGTATTCTTTGTCCAGGATAAGAGCCTGTCAGAGCCTTAGATAACACTGCCAAAGGCAATGGTTTTCAAAAAGATCTCAAACCTGACCTTTAAGAGACACATTTTTGCCAGATCCAAAGAGAAGGATAGAAATTAAATCGGGCCACGTGAGGCTTTGTGCCACACGACTGAAGCCAGGCTGACAGGGCTCCATAATTGGGGAAGAAAAAGCAGTAATGGGAAGCTTGCAATATTCCTGCTCACAAGCATTTAAAAAGAAAAAAAAAAAAAAGGTTTATATGAAGATATTTCAGACTGTGACTTGTTTGCAAGCTGTCAGCTTTGTGCTATTCATCATTCTTGGGATGCAATTAGTCACCAGCAGCATTATTTGGTTTCTTGATACACTGACTAAGATTAAAAACAAAGCCAAAAAGAATAACAAACGGGACAGCCACTAACGAGCAATAAAAGCACATTCCACCAGCCAATACCCTTGCATTCATTAGAACACTGATACAATAACAATAGCCTTCCTCCAAATTGACATAATCACACTCTTTTTATGGCCAGGAAGCAGCAAAAGTGTTTTTCAAGGTTATTTCTGACGCAAAAGCAATTCTTCCAAATGTGTTTCCATCCCTAACCTATAAAAGGGGCCTGCAGATCATGGGAGAAAGCTAGATTTGTTTAACTGAATATTCTACAAGAAGGAATGACTAATGACATGATTAAAACCATTTGGTGTCCTCAAGTTGTGGGCTATTCACACTGCATAAATATGACAACTTCATCTTAACCTTGTTTCCAGAGAACACGAGGCTTCCAGGATCCCGCTGTCCCTTTACACACGTGCTTTTGTTTTCATATCTCCCCCGAAATATTCTGAACCCATGGGCAAATTTCAAATCCATCAGAAGAGAGGAGCTGTCTCCAAGACAGTCCTTTCTTACATATTTTATGAAAACAGATGGCTGGAGAGGGACTCGCTGACCTCTCCTGTGGAAAGCAAAGTTGCAGGGTGAGTCTTGTTAGGGACATCAGAGACCCATAAAGGTGATACGAATGCCCTTATTAACAGAAATGCCTCAGCCAGAGTTCAAACCTTACTAGACTGCTTGGAATTCAAGCAAGTGGTCTAAAACCATTGGAAACCAAGCTCCATCAGTGTCACTGCTCATGGAAAGTGAAAGTGTTTGAGGATCAGAACTTAAAGCCCAAGCAGCACCAAGCAAACAGACCTTTAGTTTAGGTAGTTAATTACCCCAGCCTGGGGTCTTGCTTACTCTGGGCATCTGCTGCATCCGATGCAACTAAACCCTACCTGGGGGGTCCTTCTTGGGACTTCTCCACGTCACGTGTGTCACCATCCTAACATGGTGCAGCCCCGGCTGAACGACATCACAGTTCAGCGTTCTCACGGGCAGTACACCAGCAGTTATTCCATGTAATTTATTAAGGCCATGTTGAAAACTAACCTTAAAAAAAAAAATTAATACATTCAAGGACAAACTATGGGCTTTTCTGGCAGGGGGAAAAGCGGATTCCTCCAGCCATCATCATCAGCCTTCAGCAAAAGCCAACATACACTAGTAAAAGCTGCTCTTTCCTTATTCAACTTCTTAGTGCTTTATGTTCCAGCACATTCTCTCCTGTGCCCACAGACAATACTAACTGAGTTTTAAAAAATAAAATTATTACTTGTGGCCTACACCTTGAAGCTCAGAGTTAAACACTTTCTATTAGGGTCCACAGAAGACCAGGATGAAGCTCCAGGATGTCAGATTGATCAATCTAATAGCATCAAAGCTGTTAAGACCTGAAGATACCATCTCGTAAGTTTGCTGGGTTTTTTTTTTTTAAACTGATCGAAACAGTCTTTTAAATATTTCTAACCATCTAAAATATTTCTTTTTCTCCTTTTACAAAAAAGCAAGTGAAGGTAGGAGTAAGGACATTAGTCCTGGATTCTACTAAACTATCAAGGGGAATTTTACCAAACATCAGTCTCCTCAAGCTGCGTGTATTTATTTAAAACATTTTGGTTAACAGCAGACTGAGGGGGCAACTTTCAGGCTAGAAGTTTTGCAAATATTTTAAGTAGAGTTTTAATTGACCCAGTTTGACATGAAAAGCACTTCTTAGACTCTTGATATTGTTAGCCATTTAAGATAAGTGGCAATAAATACAGATTAATTGTAACACATGAAATGAAACCTTCAAGCTGCGGTGGGCCAGTGAAAAGGCCCTTTGTGTGCTGGGGAGGTGGAAGATCGTGTGTTAGGGTTAGGCTAACAGAATACCCCGTCAAGCTCAGCGAGGTTTTTGGTAGCTCACGCTGTGACCAACTGCAAAGACAACAAACTTTGGGCAAAGGCAAGAGGGTTGATTGGCAGGTATTAAGGAAAACAAAGACGCTAGGAGGAAGGGCACCCCTTTGACAGGAACGCAGCGCAGAACAGAAGTTAAAGGCAACCCAACACTGGAGCTTTTATTGTGTGGGAGACGACTGAACTGGGAATGTAAATTCAGGAAGACTATTTCCAAGATGCTGGTGTTTCAGGGAGATGCCAAATAAATACTACAGGCTCAGCGAGTGGCACCACAGAGGAGACTGGTGAGTTCCTCAATAATACTAAAAACCCTCAAACAACAAAATACCCCCCCACGCCACCACAGCAAAAATCCCACCCACACACCTTCCCATTTTTCCTTAAGCCTTGCATGCAAAAAGACAGGTTCTATCAGAAAGCAGTTTTCAAAGGGTCTCTAGGCCCAAAGCACTCCTCACTGAGAGCACGTACACATTGGGCCTGGTTGCTGCTTTAAGAGAACAGTAAAAATCAGACACATGGTATGTCAAAACTTTTCTTCATTGTTTCTGTTGGCCTTTTTCATTGACTGCTTGCTCCTTCCCTTGCAATAGCCACCCTCAATGAACCAAAACAAGAGCCTGCTCTCCTGTCAGTGCCTCTTTCCTTCACGCAGCTCCAGGCAGGCAAACCAGGTTTATGAATGACTGCCCTTGCTCTGAAGTGGCTTTCCCTCCCTACAGCCAAGAGGTGAGGAAAGATGGAAACGTTTTGCACTTCCACATGCCTGAATCCATCTCGCCTGTGCAGTCATAAAGATGGGCAGATCGCTCTGAGCACTGGGGCTCATGGGGGGAACTGAAGAGCAAACAAAATGGTTGGCCGACCTTGGGCTTCAACAGTATCCAAGAGCTGGGCGCTGCTACAGGAGGGTTACAGCTCTCCTCCCTCAACAAGGAGATCTGGCACTGGACAAGTTTTCCAGAGCTGGTGGCAGACAATTTTTTCTTCCCTAATGTTCGTGGCAAGGTGCTCTCCAAGGCATGATGGAAAGCACTCCTCCATCAGTTTCCTGCTTGCATTTTTTCCCACAGGACTAACAAGGCTCTTCCATTGGCAGCAATGCAAAACATTGCTCAGGGAACTCGGTCCACCAAGCAGTTTGTTCAAGGTCAGATAGAGGTAAGGACAAAACACCCTGAATTCTTGACTCCTGCTCTCAGGGTTCAATTAATCCCACCCATCTGAAAGTCAGGCATCTGTTGGAGGTCAGTTTGCTAGGTTTCCTCTATAGTCAGTGGAAAGATGTCTCTAGAGGGCAATTCTTTCCATCTTAAAGTATGCATCTGAGATAAGTGGGAGGATTTACTCTCTGGGGGTTTGAAAGGAACCTTATGATCTTACACAAGAAGATGCACTGAACTTTCAGACACCTACAGTTCAAGAGGGAGAATCCCTCCCCAACAGTTATCACTATTACCACAATACTAGAGAGAGAATTTTCAATCTCAAGGAAAAAAAAAAAAGTTAAGAACTAACTCTAGCTTGGCTTTTCTGATCCTCATCTGTATTTTGCTCTGGAAAGGTTTCAAGTCCTGTCCTCATCACAGTGTTTTCTAAGCATCGTCTCCAACTGCTAAGTGACAAGCATCCCCCTTGTCTGATAAGCTAACGTTGCAAACCTGATTTCCTCAGGTCATGCTTTATTCTTTAGTTTTTTGATATTGTTCCCAACTGCCAGTGAGCGCTCTCTGCTCTCAAGGGAATGACCTTCACTCCAGGGAAAGTGTTCCTGAACTCTGCACATAGGAATGCTGCCCCAGGCTGCCTCCTGGACTCTGAAAAGTTTCTGAAGCTGTTTTCACCCCTTGGCTACTTAAGAATGTTTTTGGGCATGGTTGATGGCACACTTGGCCAATTAGCAGTAGTGAGCTTGCACAGTTTGAGTGCCCACAACTCATTAGGTTTATGGAAGGTCCTGGAGCCATGCCTCAGTCACATTTACAAATGTGCTCCCTGATACAGCTCTGGCCATGAGAGCCAACACCTCATTAGAGGGCAGCCCACGTGGCTCCTGATATACTCTTCATAATACCTATTAGCCCTAAACATCATTGTTCTGTTCAAGCCATGCCATGACCAATATATGGAATACACACCACATCCTCCTGCATGCAGAGGAACCAATAAAGCGCAGCTGCCTATGGAGATGTGTCTCACCTCTTTCTCCCACAGAGATTTCCTGAGATCTAACAAAAGCTGAGCTCATGCTGTGCTCTTCTGGTTGATGAGCACTACGGATTTCTTTTTCCTTCTATGCAATCACTGTTTTCATAAAGCATGCAAGAGCTTATTATCTTGGACACTCTAGCCACCTGTCAGGTTTGGTTATGATCAGCCAACAGATGAAAAATTTACAAGGGGGAAAAAGAAAAGACATTCACACACACCTATATATACACACATGCATACTCACAAACACCCTGATTGCTTAAGCCTCATTTCCTTAGGAAACCAGATTAAAAATAGCATTGATGTCAATAATGAAGGCTTTATTTCTTTGGCAGATTTCTGTTCCTTTTAAACCAATCCTCCCAGTGAGAGGCACTGCAAAAATCTCAACTGGAACCAGACCAGATCGCTAAGTGATAAGAACCTCACAGCAGTTTCACTGTACCTCAAACACCTCAAGGAAAAATACAAAGTGAATGTGGATTCTGTATAAATACTGAAAACTGGTGCTGAATTTCATACTGAGTTAACCCAGCGGTGGCATCTGATTTTTCTCTCCAATTACCTTCAGTGTATAAATACAATTTTTAAAAGTTTGCAAACCTCAGTATTTAAGGTATTTCCCATAATAAAGTCAGAAAAAATACTGAAAATATTCAAGCTATTTATTTTAGATAAAAGTCATACGGGTTTCAGTCCTGCAACATTATTCCAGGAAAATAATGGATAATTCACTTTTCTACCCGGGAGAGATCCAAAGCTGGACTCCACCAAAACATTGTGTTGTATAAAAAATGCTTGGAAGTTCTCTGGCAGAATAATTTTCAGTTGATGAATAACAGCTTATCTAAATCAAAGCATTTAGTAGGTCTCACTGAACATCTCTTTAAAAACAGAAGCTACATTACATATTCATCTTCCAGACAGGCAATGGGAAAGAGGAGGCAGATGATAGGAATAAAACCTCTTAAGTTCTGAAATCCTATTTTGTCACGTTTCAGTTCAGAACTCTTTAGCACAACAGCCTACCAAGACCCAGACCTCTGAGGCTACCTCTGGGAGCTTCTACCACAAGCAGCACTAGTGCCAGCACACCAGTATTCTCCATTTTTGCTAAGAATCCCCATATTTACAAATTTTGTTACTTATCTTTTGGAAAAACAATTTGAAACAGCAACATTTTCCATGGATAGGAGTTGCTTCTCACTCCCCATCCATCAAGTCCAGACTCAGAGTTTCATTCAGTCTACTGCACAGAGCAGGAAGGGAACAGAGACTCGAGCACGAACCTAAACTTTTTCCAGTTTCAGATGGCAGAGTAGCTATTGGACTTGGGCTTGAGCCCAGTTTTAGTTGCCACCAGAGCAATTTTGTCCAACAGACATCTGCTGCTTTCTACAAGCCTCTAAAATGGCTCAACAGTGGCAGAGTTTGTGTTTCGAATGTCTACAAGAGGTGAATAACTGAAGTTTATGACATCTCTTCTTGCTGGCTAGAGCTCTAATTATTTCCCTTCTGCCTCTCTAAGTAATTCTATCTTAAATTTACATTTTTGATATTTAAATATTTTTTTGGGCACAGGTATATTGTGCACACACTTGCTTTTCCTTGACCAATTTCTTCTGATTTACCAGAGAAAACAACAATGGGGAGTGGGATTTAATAGGTTTATGAAGAGGGTATTGATGTTTACCACCAACGTGGAAGTAGCAGCCCAGATTAAAGAACTGGAATGACAAATAAATGTTGTCTCATCCAGGTGCACAGACCAGTCACCCTGATGTCAGTTGCAGAGCCACCGTTAATTCAGTGAGAATAGGATCCGATGCCAAATCCATAAATCCCTTCTCAGCAAGTTTGCTCTGATGGTATTCCTGGCATAATCACGACCAAGAAAACCTGGAACTCTCACAAGAATGCCCAGTTTAATGAGATTTCCAGTCCCAGTTTCCACACCAGTAAAAATCCTGAAGAAATCCACATAATTTACAGCCAGGCTTTTTAAGGCTTTCAACTTCACATCTACTTTTGCAAAACAACTAGCTCCAGCCATGCCCTGTCTTTCCAATCCACAGAGAAGATCCCCGGTTCTTCTCCATACACTGTCCTCCTGCAACTTGGCCCTAAAACTGGTCAGAAATTGCTTGGAGTCCTACGGATACAACATGAGCAGTACAAACTGATTCCTCCCTCTACCAAATTCCCTTCCCTGCTCTAATAGCTCACGACTCTGCCAGGGAAGCTGCTTCAGATACAGCTATTGTGGTCCAGAATCATAGAATCATAGAATTGTAGGGGTTGGAAGGGACCTCGAGAGATCATCGGGTCCAACCCCCTGCCAAAGCAGCTCCCTAGGACATTTCACTCAGATAGGCATCCAGACAGGTCTGGAATATCTCCAGAGAAGGAGACTCCACCACCTCCCTGGGCAGCCTGTCCCAGGGCTCTGTCACCCTCACTGGGAAAAAGTTCTTCCACACGTTGGTGCAGAACTTCCTGTGCTCCAACTTGCAGCCATTGCCCCTTGTCCTGTCTCCACAGACCACTGAAAAGGGGCTGGCTGATTCCCCCTGCATCTCATGCTTAAGATAATTATAAACATTAATTAGGTCCCCCCTTAGTCTTCTCTTCTCAAGGCTGAACAGTCCCAATTTTCTCAGCCTTTCCTCATAGGGGAGATGCTCCAGGCCCTTAATCATCTTCGTAGCCCTTCTTTGGACTCTCTCCAGGAGATCCCTGTCCTTTTTATCCCAGGGAGCCCAGAACTGGACACAACACTCCAGGTGGGGCCTGACCAGGGCAGAGTAGAGGGGGAGGATCACCTCCTTTGACCTGCTGGCCACACTCCTCTGGATGCACCCCAGGATTCCATTGGCTCTCTTAGCCACTGAGGCACACTGCTGGCTCATGGCCAAGCTGTCATCCACCAGGACCCCCAATGCCTTGGGACATCCTTGCTCCTCCACTGGACTTAAGCACCCAGGCAAGAGGGGCAGCAGAAAGGAACACTGAACCCCTGTCAACCATGTCAACCTGCATTAACATGAAACACCACTGAAGGATCTGTGTCAGCATATGCGGCTAAGCAAACAGAGTGTCCAGACTTCCTTCTCCTCTGGGACCACAACAGATGGCAGGGTGACTGGAAGTATGCTTGGGTGTGGAGACATTGTAATCACTGTGGGTAGCACCCAAAGGTATCCCTGCTCAGACAAGATCCTTGGACTCTTTGCAATTTGTATCCCGTTTGCCTTTTCACACAAGCATCCCACAGAAACCTCAGTGTTAGAGGAACATTGCCAGTCATGGGGTTCTCCATGTTGTCCTTTTAAAGTCTTCCCAACAGCACTATTAAAGCTGGTTGGGAATTTTCTGATGAGACAGTTTTTGGATAGAAAGTGATGAATTGCCTGGCATCCATATATTGATTTCAACACCCTCGTTATGAAATCTGCAGTTACTTGGGACCTCTGCCACATCTCCTGAGAGCTTGCAGGGTGGCCTGTGGATCCACAGCAAGCTCTCCCCTGCGTGGGGAGGGGGTGTGGAAGAGTATTTCAGCCCATGTTTAAGCCCATTCCTATTCAGCAGAGTGCTTAAGCCCGGGTGTAAATCTCTCACAATTCTTTGCAGTTCTGAAAAGAGAAGTTTTCCTGAATTATGTCTACATTTTTACAATCTCAAATGTTGAAGAGAAATACAGCAATGGCATAGCCAAAAAATCCCTATATTATAGGACAGGAGGGGCCAATAGAGTTTTCTTTTCTTTGAGAGCAGGCAGGCAGAATTAGACTTCTACAGTAGAACTTGGCACGGGCATAATAATAAATACGATATGAAAATGTCAGGGACCCAGGGGAGCTGACATTAATGTATGCATTTCTTTAAACCAAAACCCTACTGCGTACAGGCAACTTTCCCCATTCATCACAGGAAGAATTACACTAGAGATGGTAAACGTAGACATTGTGGTTTGCAAGGCCCATTTTATTCGCTTTTAACATGTACTTGAATACTCGCAGCTCAGATTCGGGGCTGTACCCTGAGGGGGTGGAGCAACCATGAAAACAATGGCAATGAGTGGCTGGGCAGGACTCCCTGCTGAACACCACTGAGTTCCCCACCAGACCAGAGGGAGTCCAGGACTTGTCCAGCTTCCCTCTACAGTTTAGGTGGTGACACACCAGGAGAAAAAGCCATGTGCAAGGCCAGTGACACGAATCTGCTCTTTTACTTGCTACATCACTTGCCTTCCCTGGTTGGTACAGGTGAGGGCAGGCTCAAGATATCCCCCAATTGCATACAGCATACTGTGTTTCTACAATTAAAATCTTGTTATACAACAGGAGCTTTTCTTAAATCACAGCTAGAGGAGTCGGCCTTCAGAATGGTCCTCCCCTTAGGCAGGCTCATTTTGGGCCCTGTAACTCAGGAGCTCTCTCTTTGCCGATCTGAGCTTCAGGTGAAAAGCAAGGATTCTGAGGCTTCCAAACCTCCATATGATACAAGATCGATGTACAATAAATGTGTTCCCTGATTTTATTTTATTTTAAAGGGCTACAAGCTGGATTTGCACTTGGAACAAGCTTTTCCCCAGTGGAGCATCTCCTGATTTACAACAGAGTGTCTGAAAAGAGAATCAGGCATTGCCTGTTTAATGCAGACTTTTAAATGAATCAATTACGCAGCCTTGGTCAAAATTAGCAGTCAAGTGTATTTTTAAAAGCAAAGTGATACTTTCCCTTGAAAACGAATAGTAAAACAAGCCTACACACAAAAACAGGCCAACCTCACTATAAGCATCTGGATGCCCAAATAAACACGAGCAGAGGGAATTCTAGCATCTGCAAACTGTTAATTCACCCTTTTCTTCTCTTTTGTAGGCTCGCCAAGTTCAATCTCCCGGTCGCCAACTTCTTGCTCCACTGAGACAACCCGTTGATGAACTGTGCTGGTGATGTCAGTAGCACCACTAATCAGTGTTGGACCAGGACGCCTGACCTGGGGGATAAAGACTCTTTATATTCTTATATTCCAGCCTGCAAGCATTTTCTTTTTTCTGCCTCCCCCTCTTATTCTTTTATGTTCTACAGAGGATTCAAGACAAATAATGGAAATGGGAAAGAGCCACACAGTTCTGGAAGATGGAGAACAAGACTTCCAACACCAGTCAGTGACACCCACTGTTGTTCTGCTGGGAACCTCGTGCCCCATTTGCTGGAAACATCTCATCAGCTGGGAGTGCAAAACAGGTATTTGCATATTCAACACCTGTAAATCCAGAGTCCTCAGTGTGCAGTTGGAAGGCAGCCTCAAGGCATTTCCCTTTTCAAAAGAACACTTTCAAGTAACATATGTGAACCTGAGTGCCAGATCTGGTGGCAGGTGGTAATGGCTTTCACAAAGGCTCTCTGGATTTTAATTACTTGCGTTTAAGCTGTGCATAGTATCCATCACTTTCTTTTCCTTCCCCAAACTATTGAGGAGAAATATGGTTTCCAGTAAGAAAGTTATCACACCTCCACCTCCCCCCATCTTTCCTCTCACTCAAATTCAAAAGCAGTCATCTTCCATCCCATGGACAGAGTGTGTTCAAGACAGCTACATCTAAGTACTTTAGGTTTTTGTGCACTTCAGTTTTTGGAGAAAAATAAGCACATCCCAGCAGTGACCAAGACCACAAAATACCTGAGTCACCTTGGAGATTCCTGGCACTCCCTACTGCCCCAGAAGGTAAAGGTTGAGCCTGTTCCTCTCTTTGGTGTCTCCAGTATCTAAACTAACAGGTGCTGAAATTCTCCTTGGAAATCCTTCATAGAGAGAGCAAAAGGGATGAGCTGGAGCTGGAGACTATAAAAAGGAGATTTTATATTCTTGCTGCACTGTCATACCAACCCCATCCTACAGAAAAGTTGCACAATTCTCTCCTTTCCCTAGGGAAAACAGCCACAAGGCTTACAGGCTCCTCCAACACCCCCTCCCCTCCAAGTGCCATAATGAAGAGCAAGATAACAATTGCAAAAGACTTTGGAAACAGCATGTAACATTATCGTTAACAGTCTAATTTACAATGATCAGAACCATTTCTGATGATGCTGCCAGCCTGATGCTGGCTAAGAAAACTGCAGGATGGAGAGGAAATCCACCTGTTTTGAGCCCTGTAACAACAAAAACCTACTGATGCCATTCCTGCTCTAGGATGAATTCCTCTTTCATGGCAGCATGCAGACATCTACAACAGAGCCTGGGACTTCTTGCTTGCAGAGCATCTCAGAAATTTCAACCTAATCCACCCACAACTAAGTGCCTAGGGTCACCTCTGACCTCCCAGAGGTGACCCTACTGGGGTCCCCTGGGAAAACGCATCCTTTCCTCTACCACAGGACTGTGGTACAGTTTGATTCCCCTTCTGCCCTAAGAGTTGCTATTCTACTTGCATTTCAGCTTACTCTCAGCACCAGAAGAATATTCTCTGTGAGATATATTTATTTTTTTTAATAACCAAACACACTGCCTTAAAGCCTACTGATTTGGCTGCTAATAAACATTGTGAACTGGAGCAGCATCCGAATTTCTGAAGCAGTAAATCCAGCTCTCAGTTACAAAACTGACAGCTCTCATAAGAGGGAGAAAGAAAGAAATGCAAGTAAGTAAAACATCCTAAGGAAATTATCGTTCAAATTAACTGCAGACATAAATTTATCCATCTGTTATCATAAGTGTTACTTAAAAATTATTTGCCCATAAAAATGAAATAAACCAGAGTGATTTTTTCTTAAACATTGACTTCATGTGTATAGTCTTAGTTGCCAAAATATTAACTCTTTTTAACGGCCCATGTGCTCTTGGCTGTATCTCTCTCTTGACTGTAAATGGACCTTCATAAATTGCCTGCACATATATAAGGTCTAAGGAGCTTCACAGTTATTACAGATCAACATTTCCCAGCAAGCCAGGATGCACTGTCAAAACACAAAAGCCCAAGCAAACTCCCAAATTTTAATTGGAAGTACTCTATTTAGCCACTTTCTTTCAGTCAGAGGGAAAAGATTAATGTGCCTGTTACCTGAAAAATATCGTTTAACTGTGCAAACAATAAATGCTGTTTCATTACTGGGGTGCAGTTACTGTGAATATCAGCATGGTGAGGTTTGCACATTAAGTCTGAATACGGTAAACCCTGGCAGGAGAAGAATGAAGTGTACAGAGCTGGGTATAGAGCTCAGTCCCATTTAATCCAAAGACTGTATTTTTCTTGGAGAGGAGAAAGAAATTAAAGTAGAAAGACTAAATGGTTATTTTCACTTCTACGTGTTTTAAAAAGTAATAAATTAGAAGCCTGAACTGGCCCAATGCATTTAAATTGTGAGCAATGCTTATAAGGAGCAATAGAAGGCAGGGAAAGGAGAGGTCTATTGAAAAAGCATACTTTTATTTTTTTAAAACAGCAGAAAACTGAAGAGCTCCATTTAGAATAGTTTACATTTTCTTTGTTTTAATACTTTTGACTGGAACAACAAGAAAAAATCCTTCAACAGCATAAAGATGCTTTGGGGATCCAGAAATCATCTGATCTCAGTCTGTGTGGTGAATCAGATGCCTGCCCACTTAACCCACCCTCTGTCCCCAGGTCTTACAGTCTCACACTCGGTTACAGACCGGGCTGAACCGCCTCTCCTACAATGCAGGGAGAGGTCTGTGTGGTTCAGCTCCAAATGACACACAGCACAACTGCTGCACTGGGAATCTGTGCGGGCAGAGGAGAAGGACAACACCCAAACACCTGCGGGTTTGACTGACAACTTGCAAGTAGTACCCTTGCTTTTTCAGATGCAGACAGAAGAGTTTCCCCAAATATCCAGGTTTCTACTAAAAAACCGATCAGCTGGAAGATTTTCATCAGTTTCATTTAAAAGCAAGGGTGAATAGGGTAGAACAAAGTATCCAATACACACAAAGTATCCAATAACCACAGCACAAACCCAGAGAGCACAGGCAAATAAATTAATTACCTGTTCTATTCCAAGCAGCCCAACCACCGCAGCTTCCCTGGGAGATGGGCGTTCTCCAGCAAGGCCCTGCTGTACCTGAGTGTCTCTGCACCAATCCCCACACAATTTATTCCCTGCATTTGCCCTTGTGATTGATCCTTTTCCATCCAAAATTACTGGGGATGTTTCCAGTGGTGACCTGACTTGCCAGAGCTGGTGTGACCAGGATGCATGTCTTGCCTCACATGGAGGTTATATGTGTCTCTGGTGAGAGGAGTCACCGTGTCTCTGACCAGACCATCTGCACTCCCCTCCAGCCACATACTCATCCAGCCAGGTGGGATTCAGCTTGCTCTGCATCCTTAAGCTGTGTTTTTTCTGATCCTAAAGGAAGTCTGTGGGTTTTTTTATTATGGGGACACTCCACCAGAACGGATTCCTTCCAGTCCTAACCCATGACACTTACTGACCACCCTTTCTGCTCATGGAGCCTGGCATCCTCCAGCTCCAACCACAACCTCAGTAGTGCTAGCTCCTGCACCACAAGGCAGCCAGAGCATCATCACCTTGCTTTACAGCTGAAGCCAACAATGGCTTTCATCCTGTAAAACAGGGCTTTTGGTCACTGTGACCCCTCTGTCTGGTTTTGGGGTACGGTTTCCTTGATTTTTTGGGGGTTTTGTTCCAAACAACAGTACATATTCTTGGAGGAGCCTATAAAATGTCTTGCTGTCACAGTCACTGAGAAGCATATGCTGAACCAAACCAGACTGCAGCTTGCAAAGACATCTGCAACATATCCCATGGCATAGTCAAGCCCATTATACTAATTCAGTGTTAGGCAATACTGAACTACCCAACCATGGCACTGGGATCTTAAATCAAGCTGAGGATGGTGCCCCAACAGGGCTTCAATTGCTGTGGGCAAAAGCCAGTTAAACCTAACTACTGCAGTTTCTGTAAGGTGTGTCTTCTCATGGTGAGGCCACTGGAGGAACCAGGCAAGGCTTTGCCTCAGGAAGGCTGTTTTCAGGATGGAAGCCCCTTCGCTCCAGTTATAACTGAGTTATGGGCCCAATGAATCATCATCAGGGCCTGCTACTCCCCTCATACAGCAGCCCAGGTCTGTAACCTCATGTTTGGTGAAGCTTTTGCAGGGTGTTTTGCCCATAACAGGCTTATTTTCTTATTTAGCAAAAAACCTTATTTTCCTAATGTTATTTGCCAGCACATCTTTATTCCATTCTTCCCTTCCCAGAAGCTATGACAGAGATTATGAAATTTGGAAACCATTTCCTAATCTATACATATAATTGAGTTGTTATTCATTCATTAGTTCAAATATCCTCAAAGTAAATGGCGTAATATAGAGGTCATGCTTAGCAAAAGAACAATACTTGTTGGAGTATACTATGCAGAATATTTTTTTCCAAATTACTTCCCCTCCATCATGCAAGTCTTAAATATTCTGGGTCTTAAATTAAACAAAATGATCTTTGAACTGTTCTTAGAGCGAATGCACTCCTGCAGACTCTATCATGCCCATCCTAATTTAAAAGGTGCATTCCTAAGATTTTACACTTCAGAATTCATGGGAATATGCAAAAGCCTCAGCTTTCATCAAAAACACCCTCAGTTTCTGAAAAAGCAAACCCAAACCCTCAAGGTTTTAGAAAACAATTTGAATTCCTGACCCAAGCACATACCAAGGGAGTCCCTTAAAATTCGAGAAAGAGATATAAGAATGCAAAACACAAAAATGTATCAACAAAGCCATTCTTATAATTCAGTGTGTGAAAAAACCCACCCCACAAACCGGCAAAAACCTTTAGGAGAAAAGCTGCATTTGAAGCATAAGAGAAACAGAACTTGCTTGTGCTTCAGCCACATGAAAGTTCTGGCATTGAAAAATTAATAATTTTCTCAGTATTTACTGCACAAAGAAAAAAAACACCCTGGAGAAGAGAGGAGGAATTAATTATACTTAAAGTGGGGAATGCCTGCAGGGATGGCACTTCAGTGAAAAGGGCTAAAGGGATGCTACAACAAAGCACCCAAACCAGAATGCTTGCCTCAATGTCTCCTGCACCCCAGTTTTCAATAAATCCTGCTTCACGCATCTGTTCTGTCTTGTGACAGTTGGTGCTGGGAACAAGACAGAACCCAGCGACAAAGAATGGGCTCTCAATGTCACCAAAAAACAGAAAGTAAAGAGCAAATCCCATTTTATCCTTCATGACCCAACTTTCCCAATTGATGCTGCCCCAGAGTTTCAGGAAGATGCTCTCAGGGATGGAGAATGGAAGTCCAAACCTCCAACAATTTAGATAGAACTTTCTATAGGAAGCAACATGCAATTAGCATGCATTTGCTTATTTTCATTTCTGTTATTAGCACATACAACAGCTACAGTGGCTCTGACCCAGGACCCATCTAGTCCAAGATCCTCTCTCAAGCCGTGGTCTCTAGCAGATACCCAGGAAAAGCATGCACAGAGCAGGGCAGGAGGACAGTTATGCCCAGTTTATCCTCCCAGTTCCAGCATATAGTGGTTAAGGGAATTCCAAAACTGGAGACTACACCAAAATCATCACGTTCAATAATCTCTGGTAAACCCCACTACGGGTTAGACAAGCTGTTCTTTGTGATTCCCTGTCCAATTAAGAACCTCCATGATCTATTTTCCTACTGTAAAAACAGTTCAGCAAAACTCCTTGGACAGAAACATCAGGCAAACTTGAGATTAAATAAGCTTGGGAAAACGCAGTCTGGATAAACTCAAAAAATAAATACATCAAAATACATGTATCTCTGTTAAACCCCACAGTCCTTAATCAAAATTCCCACTGAAGTGAGTAGCAAAAGGCGAGTTGTTGCCAAAGTTCATAGAGAGAACCATGGGATGAGAAGCAAAGTTCTGTCAAAAATGAGAAATTGTCAAGTGGAGGGAGCGGGAGGAGCAGATCGTTTCTCAGCAGAACAATCTCAGGCTGCCTTGAAGTCGAGGGAGCTTGAAGAGCCGCTTAAGCCAGTGCTCAAGATTCTGCTGAACCAGGGCCCGAGCACTTATAATTTATACTCTTATCACACAGAAATGTGAATTCCATTGGAAAAGGAAAAAAAAGTAAAGAAAGAGAAAGGACAGTAGCACGTACTGTCACAGGCTCACAGAGGTACAATAGACATCTTTGTTCTGCAGACTTCATGGAGAGAACTTAAACAGGCAGAAGGACGCATTGGATTTTTACTTAGCGATGTAAAAAGCTGGCATTCAGCTACACACATAACTGATGCTCTTGTGCAAGGTCCAAAACCAGTCTACACAGACACACCACCAAAGCAGCAGCCCCAGGCCAGTGCCCAAACCACAACAAGGTTTGCAACCCCACAGTCACTGCATGCAAATTCAAGGGCACTTCGACCATCTCCTGCACTGCAGCCACAGACACAACCATGGTGTGCACATAGCCTGAGAAGCCCGCAGGCTGGGCTAGGAACAAATACATTGTTGTGAAAAGCATTAACAGCTTTACCTTTCTGCAGTCAGATAGCAAACAAGGAGTACCGTTTGTCCACAACCCCACTGGACCCAGACCCATCTCCTACACCAACTCACTGCATCCCAGAAGCAAGCTTAGGCAGATGAAAGCCTTTCGACTTCAAAAGTAAGTCCCCACAGAAATCTTACTGCGGTACCAGAAGCAAAACCCTGAAGCACTCAAACTGCTTTACTTCCAATCACAATAACTGAGTGAAGCAGAAAAATCCACACTGTACCTGCTCCAAAGGCAAAGAAGAAGCTCTTATCTGTGTTCTCCCTTAAAAGCGCCATCACCCTCTTCCCCATCCTCTCGTTCCTCTTGTAGATGAGCTCCTGTCTGAAGTAACTGTCGATCTCCTGTGCCGTCACCTGCTCGTGGGGCGGGAGTGTGGTGTTGATGAAGTTAGGGACCTGAAACAGAAAGAGAGAGGCTGTAGCACAGGTGGCAGTGGTTAAGCAATCCCCCAAATACTGCCTGGTTACATCTAGCCTTATTTAAACCACCTGAGCATTGCTTGCATGCAAAAAAAAAAAGCAACACCTCACCCCAAACAAAACAAGTACCTGACCACCACCCTGGAGGGTGAGGGGCTGTTGTGAGCCCTACAAAGCAAAACCAAATCATCAGCCAACCCACTTTTTTTTTTTCTTTCCATCCCCAACTAAACCCAGCATTTTACTAAATGAAGCAAGTTAATTTTGATTTTTCAGCATGATGTGGGTTTAGGTGTTACGTTTGGGTGAGTTACTAAACTCCTTATTCTCTGCTTGTTCAGCACGGTTCCTTGGTTATTTAATGCAAGTCCTGTAATGTGCTCTCAGCTGAGGTCACTGAGATTGAGTAAGGACTGCAAGAGCTGGCTTGTACACACTCCTTTTTAATAACTTGAACAGCTAAAAGAGTGGGAACTGTTACCAAATCCAGCCATGGGAAGATATAAACAAGGTAACCCCCCTTATCTTTCTTGTGGCTTCTGAATGTTTTTAGATCTCACTAGAGAAGATCAGGCATTGGCAACACAGAAATCCCTGAAATGTTCCTGATATTTCTGGGGGAAGGAAGGGAATTCCACAAGACCTGCTCCTTCAGTCCCTGTTTATGTAAGAAGAGATGTTCATAGGTACAGAAGGAAGGTGGAAACCGTGAGGACTGTTCTGGTTAGGGCAGCAGAACCAGCAATGAACTTTAAGGACAGACAAGGCAGAAGTCT
This sequence comes from Hypotaenidia okinawae, assembly GCA_027925045.1. Lineage (NCBI taxonomy): Eukaryota > Metazoa > Chordata > Aves > Gruiformes > Rallidae > Hypotaenidia > Hypotaenidia okinawae. Next base: position 25,111,057 of record BSDF01000009.1, read on the forward strand.
CTGATTATTTAAAGACAGACAACTTCTTTTGACATGGTGAGTGTCCAAGGTCTACTGTGAGAGTTTGGGAGCCCAGGGGACCTGCTGTGGGAAGCGCTGATGACGGGCAGTGTTTGATGCCTGTTCACAGGACCTTAACAGGACCCAGGCACCTTCCCACAGGTTTCTGTGCCTCACCACTGGAAAGCAACTTAGGCTGCAAAACCCAGATTCAGATTCCCAACTCCCCAGGCACACGTAAAGCTGCCAGGATTTCCAGTGTTAATCTGAGTTGGTGGTAAGGATATTGCATGAACAGCCCATAAGGGGAACATCCCTCACTCTTTGTGCTGAAATACCTATGCAAGGACTTTGGTTAATTCTTTTTCTGGTTTTCTACTATACAAAATTCCTGTACTCTTTTTATAATAGTTTAGTCTCTGTTTTTCACCCACCTCTTACCCTCCCACTTGGCCACATCATGTTATGACAACAATTTTTGTCTCTTCCCACCCTCTTCACTCATATTGCCTCTCCAGAACCTTTCAGCAAGTCTTAGAGAAAGAACTAATTTCCATCTTCCCAGTGGCTCTCCTTAAAAGTGTTTTCATCACAGCCTCAGCCACAGCCCTCCTAATGTGTGGGGGGGCAGGGTAGCAGAGGTTTCTCGCCCTGGAGAAGGACAAGTTTAGGCTTCGCTCTGGATTCCCACCAAGGGCTGTATCAGCTGGGTGAGACAGAAATGGGCACCACATCTCCCGAGTGAGCTGTGACTGGAGTTAAAACTGCTGCTGACAGCGACCTGCCCTAGCCCCTTGCTCTGCGTGGACCATGTAGTCCTTTGATATACCAAACATTGTGACTTCCCATCCTGCTTTGCCAAATCATGGTACTTCTCACAGCACGTCTCTCCTCAAGGTTCAGCTGCATTACCCTGAATGATTCCTTCCTCCCAGCTTTCCAGCATGGCTTGGCTTCCTCAGCCTATCTTGTGAACTCCTCAGAGCATGCAAGTACTTCACACCTTGTTCTCAGTTTAGGCCTTTGCCAGCACTCAACAAGTAGTAAGTCCCATTAAGCCGTCCATTAAGATGCCAGTTTCCTGTTAATACAGAAGGAAGCTGCCTCCATGTCTGGCAAGAACATGCCTTTGTCTCCAAGGGACAGGGGAGCAGCCTGCTGCATCGGAGGGGTAAAAAGCTGCTGGCTCAAGCAGCAAAGAGGTAGTGGCTTTGATCCCCAGTGAAAAGCAGGGAGAGATTTTTATTGTAGGAATAAAGTCTGAGGAAGGAGAAGCCATTTTACACTTGCAGTGTCCTCTGCAACACAAAGCTCTTGGTCCCTGCAAGATGCCACAAGCCGCCTTATCTCCCCTGTACTGAGGCTCTGTGTTTAATGGGTGGATGTAGCTGAGCCAGGAGTCAGGTGAGCCTTCAGAGACTGAAATGGAAGGTGGAAACTTCTGGGAACATGTGAAGGCTCAACACCCACATAAGAGAAGTCCCTCCTTCTCTGCTTTTGGCTGAAGGGAAGGCTGGGAGCTGATGGGCCTTGGTCTCAAAGCATCTGTGATGCTTTGGGGAAAGCAAGGTACAGCATTGTCTGTGAGGACAATCCAGCAGTGCTGTGGGATTAAATGGCTTTGTTCATCCCACTCCAAGCAGGGGAAAGCTCTGATGCCTTCCAAAAGTTGTGTTCAGACCTTGAGCAAGAGGATCTTTGCCAAAAAGACATGCACTGTTCTTCAGCTTGTGCATCCTTCACTTGCAACCCTACATCCACAATCAACCCAGTTTGTTCCCTCTCCTTATCTAATCTAAAATAGAGTCCACAAAATGGTGCAATTTACTTGCCTCCCCCTCTCCCCTCCCCTCCCACTCCAGCTCTTTCTCTTCGGTGGGAAAGAGTTTGCCACTGGCAGAGAGATAAATTTAAAACCAAGGACTGGGTTTTGTCAGCATTTCTCATGCTTGTCCAAGGAATGAGGCAAAGGAAAGCATCACCTCTAGAGGCACATCATCGGCTTCGGGTCCTGCCGCACACCTCGTGCACTCCTGTACTTCTAATAACTGCTCCATCACTGGCAAAAATAAAACATGCACCTGCATTTCTGTGAGGCTGTGGCAGAGGACAGAAGATAAATGATTGAAGTAAGTATGCCCCTACACAGCAGTGCAGCCACACTGAGCTAAGACACTGGCCCCACTAATCGCCTCCGCTCCTCCCTGTATCGCAGCTCCTTTCCACAGTTGGTGACATATACCATGCCTGGCTTCAAGGAGGCAGCTGCTCCTGTTGATTTAAGAAACCCTTTGGATGCCTAACCACCTGACAGGGATCAGGAAGTCAAGAAACAGTCACATGCCATTAGGAAGCTGTTAAGTGCAGCCGGGATCGAAGGGGTTTTCCGTGACGAAAAGAAAAGCTGATGGGCTGAAGAATGCACCAGAGGGATGCAGCTTCCCACTTCTACTTCATCAATTGTTTTTGTTTCCATTCAGTGTAAAAATTAATTTTAACATTTTAATTATAGGGTTTTTGTATTTTGAACTGCAAGTGAATGGATGAGACATTTGCTGTGCCAATGGGTGAGGGACTGACCTCCAGGTAATAGCTGAATACTGCTACCAATGTTTAAATACATAATGGAGTGGATGATATGACTGTTGAAAAATCCAACCTTTCCATTTTGCTGTCCATCTAGGAGAACAGCAGTTGGATCAACACAGAAACACAGTGCTACCCATCACCTGGGGCTCACTTGCTTTGTGGTGGACAGAGAGAAATAGGTTCTTCCTGTCCGGTCTCTGCAAGCCAGGCAGTTGTCTGGGAACGCAACCATCTCATACACATACACAGATAAATCCACACACTGCACAGTTCCCATTCATTCAGAGGTGTTCAAAAGAAAGATTGTTCTGTTTGACTGAATCAGCAAGAACTTTTTGTGTGTTTTTCAATTCTTACTTACTTTGGGTTATGGCTCTCCTATGGACAGTATAGATGGACCCCAAGCTCAGTCATTAGGTACACCTACTTAGTTAAGGTTTTGAGGTTAAGGGAAGAGAATGAGAACAAAAAGTAAGTCCCAGTCTTGCAGAAATAACTTCTCTTCCACACTGCCTGTGTAATTTTACTTGAGTCAGTATCCCTGATGGAATATATGTGTGGGTAAAGCTCTGCACACACGTCCGAGCTCACAGTGCTGCGGGATGAGGGCCATAATTCTTCACCTTTGAAGTCAGTGGGAGCATTAGGAAGAAGAAAGAGGAAGGATTGTGGAGTGGTTATGACACTACCCTAAAAAAATGGTTCTGTTCCCACGGGCAATACAAATCTCTCGCATGATCACAAGCTTGTCATTTGGGTTTAGACCTTCAAAGGAAACTCAGCACTTAACCTCCACTAAGTATCTTTGAAGCATTTGGCTTTATTCCTCCTGTCTCTCAAAAGTCCATCTGTAAAATGGGGACAGCAAGACTTTCCAACTTGAGAACAGATGTTACACACAAAGCACTGGCTGAATCTAGCTGTTGAAGGACCCAAAGGAAGACCCAAAGTCCAAGACGATGCTTAGCGGTAGCCTCTCTTCCCACAAATACTCTGTGGAAGAAGGTTGGGATTCTGCTGCAATCATTAGCACAAGAGCAAACAAGATACTTTAGCTTAGAAAAATGCATCGCTCATATCTCAAGATCTGCGCTATGCTGTCAGCTTTGTCTGTAGAGACAGAGAGAAGGAACTGGGGAAAAAAAAAAGAGAAAAGCAAAATATATTGGTGCAGAGTCTTTTATCACATTTGGGGCTTACTGCCAAAGTTCAGCTGCAAATTTATAAACACTGGACTACATTTAAGTACATTTTCTTATTTACTTTTTTTTTTAGTATTTGGACAAATTTTCTGGCTGGAGGCACGGTGCCAAAGCTGTGAATATCTATCTGCAAATAATTTTTTTGGGACACCATCAACTTTGGTTAAGTTTGTTTTTTTTTTTCTCCCCAATTTAGATCTATTTGCTACAGTGGAACTGCTCTAGATTCAGTCCAGTATCAAATCACAATCAGATGTGGAGGAACAGCGTTATCATTCCTACTCCTATACACTACATTTCCCAATCACCTGATAACCTTTTTTAGTCTCGTTCTGTTCCAGTGATGCTGGCTTATTTCTGGAATGTGCATCCAAATTGTAAGATTATGTCAATAAAAACCCAGTACACAACCAACATTAGAATAAAGGGCTGTGTGGCCTTTCTTGCCTGCATACAGACAGAGGTGGTCTTCATCTGTAAACCTATCTGCAGATGTAGAGGAGGAAGCTGAGATAAGGAAATGGGAAGTCAGCCCCCGCTGTGGAAAATACAGTGATACCAAACAGCTTTCCTCCCGTTACGTTCCCATGTCCTGGTCAACCCCGTTGGCTTCTGAGACTCCTCTCTCCCCCTGTCACCTAATCAGCAAGTAGCTAATGGCTTTCCAACCCAACCCTCTGTGAAACATTCAAACTCCAGACTGCCACAAGTACAGCATCATCACTAATCCTTGCAGGGGAGTCTCTTACTAACACCTTACATCTTCATCGCTGCCCAGAGCGTTCATAGGCTAAGCAGAGAAAAACAGAGGAGGGACATCCAGGACCACAAGGGATGTCTATGGCAAGACAGAGAGTTGACCATCAGCTTCACACAAGTTCCAGTCCAGCACCTAAATATAAACCCCATCCATCTTTCCCAGACAGGAAAGCTCAGCCTCCGTGATAGTAATCCTTATCTCCAGTTGTTAGCAAGGAATTATTCCCAGATCACACTGACTGCATTGGGTTGGTTTTTTTTTAAAAAAAACACAAGATAAAGTTTGGATTCTCTTTATTAGTCTTCTAGTTTATGAGTTTTACATGGGTAGAGGCCAGAAGACAAGCGAGGGATCCTGCTTCAAAAGATTTTTTCCCTGCACCACTCAGGTCAGCAACTTTTATGCGGTCAAGAGCACTACACGAGAGAAGGATCTCACGAGCTGACAGTGTGGCTTAAGCAGGGAGCCAGAGCAGCACCCCAGAACCTGCTGGCTCCTCCAAAAACTGAACGGACCTAAATTCACACCAGCCCGTCTTGGGTCAGAGGCTGACATCTGAGCTCGAGTTATCATTTGTTTATGAAGGGAGGATACCTTCCTGTTAACCAGCCTTGACAGGGCATTGTGGTTTTTACTGCAGTGTTGCAAAATATACTGCTCTGGACTTGGAAGACACCTGTTTCCCTCTGATTTATGGACCCTTCTGGCATCTGGGAGAGAAATATCCACTTCCTACAGCCTCTGATATGAAGGATTCAAAGAGAGCAAAGTGAATGGGCTGTGAGAGCAAGCATCTCCATGAGGAGGACGTGGCTGCTGCTGAGATGAGTGCTGCTGCTAACTCAAGAGAGGTGTTTGAAACTGGGTTTAAATTGGCTGGTTCTGCTCTGTGAGCCACTGGAGCATCACACTTGTCAACAGAAAAAAATTACAAATAGGAAAAGATGAGAGGGAAAATGGGGTAAAAACTAGTGAAGTCTCTAGAGATAGCACATGATACTTTCAGAAAACAGCTCTGCAGGTGGCAGAAAAGCTGCAGAAGTCATTGCTGGGCTGAGCATAAACTTGCCTGCAGGCAAGGCAACCTGCAGACCTTGGAGCACCCGGACACCTATGTCCTTGCAGCTTCAGCCCCCATCGCACCTGCCTGGTGGAGACCTTTCCTGGGAGCTCCAAACCCATCCTGCTGGTCTCTCAGATGGCCACCAGGCAAATGACAGTGGTGTGCCCTGCATGGTTTTACCTTCTCCTCCCACACATTTGGGTTGAAGGAAAGCATGTATTAACAAAAAAAAAAGAGGGGGGGGGGAAGAAAAAAATGCAGAAGAGCCACAGGGATGGGCCATGTATCTCACAGACAGCTTGGGGGGTGATACTTTTATCCCTGATTTTAAAAAGAAGATTTTCAACAAATCCCTGGGAAGTCATGACCTCCATGTATGCTTTCTATTTGTTTTTTCCACACCAGTTAAATAGTTGCTTTCCAAGCACTTAGGGGGAAAAAAAACCCCCAAAGAAAGTAGAAGCAACACCAGCTCCTCCCCCAAGGCCTCTCTCCCCACCCCAACCCCATCCCTGCTCCCCTTGGCAGTGATGCCAAAATATGCAGCCGGCCTCTCTATCTGAATGAATGTTTTGATTAAAGAAGTCTTAACAAAACACAGTCAGAACAATGATCCCGTCCCCCTTTCTGCAAGCTTCACCCAACTATGCAGTGTATATTTAGGACCAGATTACAGGGACCTGTTCATTAATTGAGTAAGGATGACAAGGCTGTTGTGTATGCAAATAGAGGTTTGGGTTTCAGGTGGAGGGGCAAATCTTTACTACCTAATGATACTCCTGCCCCATTTAAAACCCCTTTAACATTTGGATTATTTTTTTTTTTTGAGACCAAAGCCTTCACAAGCTTGCAAACATATGGAAAAGTTCAAGTTTTTCTATTTCCCTTCCAAATGCTTTGTTTCCTTTGACAAAGAATATTATATTTTTTTCTGTTCTGACACTAAAACCATCACCTATTATATTGCCATGACACCCAAGCAAAGATATGGATCAAAGGGCAAAGCAGGGCAATAAAGTGAAAAAACTGGGGCCAGAAGGTTTGCTTTTTGGGGTTGGTTTATTAAAGCACTGTGGTTCTTTTTTCCAAAGGTATTTTTCATTTTGTCTTCTGTTACACAGTGGGAGAACAGCTGGTCAGTAGTGGGTACAAACCCAGGTTTGGTTGTTCAGGGGTCTCCAGTGAGTGAGTCTCTTCCCATCCCAGTTCAGTGAGATGTCAGGAAAAGCCTGAACGCTTGTGTGAAGTTTGCAAAATGATTTTATCCCAAGGCAAATGTGATCCAAAAGATATGGTTTGGAAAATATCACACAGCTGAGCAAGGAGCAAAAAGCTGGTTAATAATACAGCAGGAGCTGTGCCAGATACGAGACCTCCAGAGCTGAGTGCGCAGAGAGAGACAGCTCTGCCTTCCTGTTCCATCCTAACAAAACTCCAGGTTACTCCCAACCCAACCTGCCTAAGCTTTTTAGGCATCTGGAATGAGCTGGGTGATTATTTTTAAACTGCTTTTAATTTTTAAGATACGGTTGTTTGAGAGGTCTAGTGTAAGATGTAAAGATAGAGACGCCTCCAAGAAAGCATTTTAAAATGGAATGGGGACCAGTCAGGAGAAAAATAAGGACTAATTCAGATGAAGTCAGTGAAGTAGAGACAAATTTTAAGGCCAGATTGGATGAGGCTTTGGGCAACCTGATCTAGTGGAGGGTGTCCCTGTCCAAGGCAGGGGGTTGGAACTAGGTGATCTCTGAGGTCCCTTCCAACCCAAACCATTCTATGATTCTATGAATTAAGTTATCCTTCAAAAGGGTTTTGTTGCATCAAAGCTGGTGGAACTAAGCCCTGACTTTGTGTTTATCAGCAATCAACTCTCTAGAGGACAGAAGAGAAGCTCCAAGTCTGAAGTTACCATCAGAAAGCACAACCAGTTCACACTGGGGAACCCAATCTGCACTGCTCACTATTTGGTGATGCACAGTAATAGTGCCAGACCAAGAAACATCGTATCAGGGAGTGCCCCAGAACATGGTCATTTCCCATAATGTCTGGTACTAACCCTGCCAAGTCAGCAAAGACAACCCAACTGCTTGCTGTCCCTCTTTTTTTCCCTTCCCTTTCCTAATGAGGTGACAAATACATCTTCTGGATAAAACACAGGAGAAAAAGCACTTTGTACATTCAACCCAGAAGACATTATTTAACAAACCCTAACAAGTCTTTCTCATTTCTCTTGAACGAGTCTTTCCAAGAAACACTTCATAAACCAGCTCTTTAAAAAGAAGGGATAGTAAATGCTTTACAGCAAACATACAACGACACACAGAAAGCAGCATGCTACTACCTTGAACTCCAAATGTTTTTCCAAATCACTTTTTCATAGCTTATTCCCTTACTAATAAATACAGGTAGTCAACAATCTTTAAATGTTTTTCATGTGAATCAGCCCTTTTCTGTAGGTGAATATGTTCCTTTTCTAATAACACAGCAGTCTTTGCAAGAAAAATCTTTGCTTTTAAATGTCTTGTTCCAATTTCTCTGTTTCTCTCCCTCTCCCATTGCTTTCTCCATGGAAACTAAAAAGAGAAAGAAATGAACTTCCAAGGTAAGGCAGCTCTAAATGCAAACACATAATGAAAATTTTCAAGAAGGAACCTATTTTCTAAACCTGTAGCACTGAAATTATCTGGGCATGTTCCAGATTATTAATAAAAAAATAATCTCTGCACTGCTTTCCCCAGTACTGTCATCAACAAGTAGACTTGACTCTCACAATCTGAATCTGTAACCAATTTTCTGAAACACATAAGCCAAAACATAGTATTGCTCCAATCTGGGATCCTGTTCTGACATAATATGAAAATTAGACTCTGAAAATTTTGGCTGCGCTTCTGTTTTTTTTTTTTCTTTTTTACTTCCAAAAGCTCACAAGATACCAGGACCAAGAGCTGTAACTCAGGTGTCAGTGGAAAGAAAGTACAATCCCACAGCGGCAGATCAGGAGCTGAAGTATGTGCAGGCAACTTCTCTCCAGCAGCATCCCTGGTATAAAAAAGACAGGGATCTACTGGAAAGAGTCCAGAGGAGGCTACAGGGATGATTAAGGGCCTGGAGCATCTCCCCTATGAGGAAAGACTGAGTAAGTTGGGACTGTTCAGCCTTGAGAAGAGAAGACTAAGGGGGGACCTTATTAATGTTTATAATTATCTTAAGCAGGGGATGCAGGGGTAATCAGCCAGCCCCTTTTCAGTGTCTGTGGGGACAGGACAAGGGGCAATGGCTGCAAGTTGGAGCACAGGAAGTTCTGCACCAACATGTGGAAGAACTTTTTCACAGTGAGGGTGACAGAGCCCTGGGACAGGCTGCCCAGGGAGGTGGTGGAGTCTCCTTCTCTGGAGATATTCAAGACCCATCTGGACGCCGACCTGTGCAATATGAGCTGGGGAGCTGCTTTGGCAGGGGGGTTGGACCCGATGATCTCTGGAGGTCCCTTCCAACCCCTGTGATTCTGTGATCCTGTGCTACAGCCCAAAGAAGAGAAGGTGGGAGACATCCTCTGCTCGCTATCGGGGTGCAAGTGGCGATGAGCACACGTATCGCCGAACACCAGGACAGTGTTGGGACTGGATCAATGTCATTTTAACAAACACTCCTGGAAGCGTTCCTGACCCTTCGCCTGGACCCAGAACGTGAAACTCATGAGACCGGCTCCCTTGGCGCCTGGGACAACCTTGCACTTGCTTCACTGGAAAGCCTGTAATCATTTTCCCTGGAAGAACAGGAGGCTGTGCCAGTTTGCCTGCACTTTGTTATAGCTGGAAACGATAAGATGCTTCCAAAGTGTTGCATTACAATAGCTGTGCCTTCGCTTCATGGATTTATCTTCCTTTGCCCTAGATAAAACTCCATTCCTTGGACAAATTAGGTCTGCTTGTCATTCAACACTCTACGCAGTCGTCTCAGCTGTGTGTTTCTGCAGCGTCTGAAGCTGGGACATTCCACAGATAGTTTTCAGTGATTTGAGAAGTGAGCCAGAAACCGAGTTATATTTTATCCAGAAGGGGAATGGGGCAAGTTAATGATGCAATTAGAATTATCAGGACCCTTAAATGTCAGACAACGGGTTTAAATGTAGGCTGATAACATTTTTAAAGGAGTACATAACAGAACCTGGCGATTCACAAACACCAAGTGCATTGTGATGTGATGCACTGAAACTCTTTGTCTTTAGTATAGGGAGGCTGACTACTGACACAGTGTTAGCATACACGTCTTTAATATCATGTTATCAGGACCATCATATGCTTTTTGGAAGGTCACACCCACTGCCCAAACACTGTGTTTCAGCAGGAATCCATGGGAGTTTAAACTGCAGAGGCTGCTAAGGATATGGGTGACATTGTTTTGTAAGTTACACAAAAAGCTTGGTTGTTTCTACTGGACACAGCTTGAAGAAGGTGGTACAGCAAGTCCTGAGCACTTGAGCAGGGTTGAGACATGTCTGCAGCAAAGCAACTTCATCACGTAGCTTGCTTTTCTGTGTAGGACAAAGCCAAGACTTCGCCTCTCCTGGCAACAAGAAGGCTGCTACACTCAGGTGCCCATAAAGCTGATAAACTGTATTATTCACTGGCCTAACTTGATCTCTTCACTCTGATATCCAGATGATGGCTGGGCCCACTGGGACTCATACAGAGTTGCTGAAGACATGGATATATGATCTATTACTTCAGTGGGCTTTCAATAGAGTCTAAAACACATGCAAAACATAAAGGTTCTCTCGAAGAAAGATGCTTTGGAAGTGATGGGTATGACTCCTGAGTTTTGCTGTTAAACCTTTAATGGACAAATAACAACTATGCAACCAGCGGGACCCGGCCTGAAGAAAACTGTCCATCAAGCAGGCAGTGAAATCTCCTGGTCAGAAGCCTCTCTGCAGGTTGGAAGAATAGCTGAGGACAGAAGACAAGAAACAATAGCTGGAGACCACAGAATAGTTTTTAGGAAGGGTTGAAGGAGAAAAATCTCAGCCTTGGCATTTCAATTTCCCCCTAGTAAAGTGTATACAAGGAATACAAGAAAACCCAGAACCAGCTAATTCCAATCTGCTTTCCAGAATTGTCCTTAAAAAAAAAATCAAACATCTCAAATCAACCACAAGAAGTAACTGGTGCAAGATATCCCTGAACCTGTAACTCTATAGATGTGTCATTTTAAAATGTTTAAGATCTTTACATCAGATTTAGAGAACAAAATACAAGACAAATTGTTCTTCACCCTGCTTTTTCCTCACCAAGGCTTCAGCTCATTGAGCCATTTCTTAACTGGCACTGGTAAGAACACATATTCTCTGGAGGTAGATAACATTCTGATTTTGCACTAACAGATTTTCTGCATTTTAATGCATCTGGACATACTGACTTCAATTCCTCTGTAAGAGCAACAGACAGAATATCAAAGTTAAAAGTGCTGATCTAATCTGATACCTCTTCACTTGTATGGAAGTTGGGTTTTTTTCAAAAGGAGAGAAAGAAACTATGACTTTTTATAGAGGAAAAAGTCTGAAGAAAAAGCAGAAAATACGCCCTTACTATCTTTATCTTAGAATAACTTCATCTTCAGTATCATTTTGACTCTCTGCCCAGAAACTCCAACGTAAGCCTCTTGACTACAGAAGTCACAAGAGAATCAAGTGTGTGTGGAAGTCTGTGGAAGCAGAGGAGATGTTTCCTACTCCACTTTTGGGCCACAGTCTTACTGAATAAACTCAGCCTCTTAAAATTTCATAGTTTAAATAAGGATTTATACGTTTGGAAAAAATGGGGCTTGGAAACAAAATTTAAGAAGGAGAGAGAAAGGAATGAAGAATGTAATATAACCACAGGAAAGCAGAGGTGTTTCCCCCTTTCACTGTTCTTAATTAAAAGAAAAAAATCCCAAACCCAGCCTTCACCATTCATATAAGTGTTAGGTCTTACAACTCCATTCCTGATCTCCTTACCATGTGGTATTTCAAAAAGCTGTGTTATGAGTACCAGCTCCAAGGACTTGCCAGACCTCTGAAGAGCTGGGTCAGCAGTTGGATATCATGAAAGAATGGGCACACCTTCTAAAAACACCATGACAAGCTTGTCTCCCAGGATTGGCACAGGCACCTGCCCGTGTTTAAGTGATGATCCATCTCTCTTGGGATATTTATAGTTTTTCTGCACCTGTAGGCCAATAGTTGTCACCCGATGAGACCTGCAGTACACTCTCAGCCCATGCTAAATCCCTGTGCCTACATTTAATGTCTCAAGAGAAAGATCTCACAGGGGCTGCTTCACGTGTAATATTTCAACCAGGCTACTCTAATTCGGTGACCGAATGGCAAAGACTCTGTATGGCAGAGAGAGTCTATCATCCTTGCAAAAACCACACAAAATAAACTTTGGAATTACCACAACTGACAAAAGTTGACCTGAATAACGAGTTTATTTAGGTTTTAATTTTCTGTTTTGTTCTGCTTGCAATTAAAAATAAATGGTATAAAGCTGGTTTATAAAAACACTACCAAACAAAAAACCTCTTTACCCAAATTAAAAACAACAACCCAGGAGAGGAAAATACTCCACAACATTTAATGTTCTGCAGGGACTAGTTTACATATAGGGATTTTAATTGTCCATGGCCTGTAAGTGTTATAATCTCTATCAACCGCGTGCACTCTGGGACCATGACTAACACCACTGCTGGAACTCTGATTGGTTGTTGGCTTCTTTAAGATCTTTTTTAAACTCACATTCGATTGAGCAATTTGCAGGGATAAAGAAGTTTTCACAGAAATGCGTTTCTCTCAAGTTTAACCCACAGGTCTGTTACAGGACATTGTGTCAACAGCTCTCAGCTGTCTGAGTCAATGCAACTGCTGTCTCGGGGACAAGGGATTTACTGCAGGAGAAATTAAACAGAGATTAAGAGATGACACAGGACTTCCAGATGCCAGAACTGTTTGTGGTTTTACCTACTACTTGTCCCTTCTTTGTATTCATGGTCAATACACCACCACACCTTGCAAAAGATGTTTCTCCAATATAGTTATGTGTTTATTGCGTGTGCTGTGACTCGACATTGCAGGAATAGTTGCAACCATTGACTTCTCCAGGTTACTCTAAAGTCAGAGGAGACATGACAATTTGTCCAGAAATTAAGGACCTCTAATTGTCCAAGGTGACATCTTTCTGCTCCTGTCAAGGGCAAGTTCTATAAGTGACATGAAAGAGCAGCTTGGTGTCTTACCGTTAGGTCTACCTGGAACTTCTGTGAGTGGCACAGAAGACCTCTGGGAGAGTACCCATGTTGTGGAGTGTGGCTGTGACCTTCCTGCCTCACAGCCAACTTGGGGCCACCCTCACTTTCCCAGCTGTTCCTCTGAGAAACATCTGCAACTCAAGATAGCGAGGGCAAGACAAGATGTCTCAGAGGCATCTGCCTCAATCAACAGACTAAACTTAGCCCATCTCAGTTCTCTCTTGAAGTCACATAGTTACCCTCGATTTGCATTTGCTAATAGCAAACCACCAGCATGATGTAAGACTTCCACTGGCAAAACATATATAATACCATGGCTGCCAAAGCTTATACAGGTCCCTTCTGAGTAAGTCACTGCATCTGAGAGAGGAACCTATGTATTGAATGAGACTCTCAAAGTTTGTCATGAAGTCTCAGACTGGTCTGGAAAGCAGCCTTTTGCTCCATTGAGGGTTTTTAATAGCACTGGATAACTAAGATAAACAGAGACTGAAGGGCTGCCTGAGACACATACAAAATTATTGAATTATGACATGTTTGAGAAGTTATTTACTTTATGGAGTATTTACATAAGGTTCACTTCCTCTTCATATATAAGCTCAAATATTACAAAGATTCCCCCCACTACATTCAACAGCCCCACAAACATCCTTAATTAACTTTTTTTTCAGTCACATTCCTAGGAAAGTTTTCCAGGCAGTGCCTTCCCCAGAGCCCAAGCAATACCAAGGAAACCCCACTCTACCACTGGGCCAGGGAGTGTGGAAGGAAAACACAGGGCAGCAAAAGGAAGAGGGGAATGAGGAGATGGATTATAAAGCGATGAGCTTGAGACCACAACTTTACTTATTGCTGTACTGAGCAGCTTTACGCCAGGCTCTTAATCCTTCACTTCAGTTCTAACAAATACAGATCATTATATCTAGACTAGAAATTTTAGATCTGGTTTTGGAAGAAGACATTTCCTGGCCCTGTAAATGACATCACTGTTAACTGATTTTTCTCAGTTAGCTGGCTTTTGCTTACCTGAGAAGTGTCATGGTTGAATATGACAGCATTCAGATCTCCACAGTTATAATGCTTGATGAGATCTTCAGTGGTGTACGGGGCCTGCAAGCTCCCTGCTCGGAGGCTTTCATGTTGGAGCAGAGTTTGGTTTAGAGCAAACAGCACCTGTAGAAACACAGACAGGAAAAACAGGGAGGAGTTTAAAAAAATAGGTATCAAAGCGACAAAGCCTAAAAGGCCAAACATCAAAAGAACTCTCTTGCACCTGAAGTCTGTTGATCCATCCTGGCCCACAGTAACAAGGGCTGGTCTTCAGGCATTCCCAGCTGGAAAGAGGGTCAGATGCAAAGAGCTCGACTAGAAGACGACCTTATTATATCAGACCTTTGATACTCCTCATCAAGTATAACTTCACAAAACATACATATGTTGCCCAGAGATCATGGCTGGAGGACATGGCTATCATTGCTGAGTAGTTGGCTACATGAGACATTGAAATGAAAAAGACCCTAAATTAGAAACTTACTATCTCTGACTGTTTCCTGTGCACTAGCTTAAATCCTAAGCTCAAACTCAAAGCTTTTGATTAAACATCAAAATCTTCCAAATTTCTGAAGTTATATTTGTAGTATTGGGACTTTCTGCATGCTTCTAAGGAGCAGAAACTTTAGGGAATTCATTATTAGTTTCCCTCCTTTAGTCTTTCCCCCTTCACCCACCCCTTTGCGGAGTGAACAGAGATACTGAATACGCCAGTATCAGTGATACTTATACACCACCCTAGCAGATTAGTTGAGTGTCCCCATCCTGAACCTGAAAAGACTGAGAAACCTGAAGCACTCTGCACTGTAACTTAGATAACCAAAAATATAAACATCCTGAAAAATGGTGGGGTTTTTTTTTCCCACTTGCATTACCAAAAAGGCTACTAAATTTCAGAAGAATTACCACAAATCTTTTTATATCTGTGACAGGCTATGGGAGCAATTTATACCAGTTACTGAACCACCACGTCTCAGCTTTTCATGTTCGGCTTTCCAAGATCCTTCCAAAGAAACTTGATAAAAAAGTAGGTGAATAAATTATCACCTACTTGATAAAAGTGGGTGACAGCTTGTCACAAATTATATAAATAATCAAGCGCACTTGTCCTAAAATAAAGTGATATATAGTGACTGCAAATTCAGAGTCCTGAAAAATTATATCGACGTGTGGTTTTTCATGAAAAGACTCCTGCATCCCTCACTCTCATGTTTCACCACATAATAACCAAAGAATAAGCATCAGCTCCAAAGCTGGGCAAAGGGAGCCCATGCTGAGCTCCAGCTGGCCCTGCTAGGCTGCAGCCCGAGACATGTATTCTTACCTTTGTAACCTTTAAGCAACTGAACCCGTGTTATGGAGTGAACCCCAGAGAAGTTCAAAATTAACAACACACATCCATATCTGCAGGATGGAAGTTCCTATTGGTTTAAAGTTATGATTCCCATTGAAGTGTCTCTGAAGGAAAGAGTCAATTGGATTTCTTCCTGCAAAGCCTCAGGTACAGAACAAGTATGATCTGAGATTATTGTTATTTTTTAAAAATCCTAACAACAGTGTCTCCATGGCATTAACAGCCTCATAACACAAGGCTGTTACACAGTAACTAACATATGCAAATTGGCTGAAGGGGGAAAAAAAATTGTTATTTTTAAATTTACTTTTAAAATTATAATCTTTCAACTGAACCTGTTATACCTCAATTCAGCAATCAGTTCCCCATTAAGATCTGAGCCTAAAAGATTTCCTCACCCAGATTTAAGGGTTTCTTCAAGCTTTTCTACAAAGAGATCAACCCTTCCCAGGACCACAGCCTGAAGTTAAGCATCTTCCTAACTTAGTTCATCTCTAATTTAAAAAATCTGTAAAAAATACAGTTTGAAAAATTTCTAAGCTTTGAAAGGATCTGAGCTTTTTTCTTTTTCCCCTAAAGGGCTACAGCTCAAAGAGGAAATGGTTCATCCCAGGATTTCCTGGGGATTCTAAACATTTTGGCTAATAAAAATAAAAGCTTAGAAAAACGTTGACAGGAAAACTGAGAGCAGAGGTTTGCCCAAAATGTTGCTTAGTAAAATCCGGCTCATTTTTGATTTTTTTAAACAATGGATGTTGCTGGACCTTTATATACAAAAATATGTATACACACAGGCACACACATATACAAACCACCAAGAAACCCTGTGGATAAGACAGAGTGTTTTATGATAAAATATTAAGAAAGTGATAAACAAATCCTTACTTTATTCCCAATGCATCTCTTTTCTTTTTTCTTTTTTTTTTCCTTATTTTGTTATTCTGGCTTCCTGAGGAAGCCAGCCCTGTGCATTAATACTCCGGGTCTGTCTGTCTGTCTGTCTGTCTGTCTGTCCTCTGCTCATAAATTTGGAACCTATTAGCTGGTTTCAGCCACATTTGCAGAGGGTTAGAGGTCTTAAAGAAAACTGCCTCTGTGTTTCTTGAAGAGAAGCGCTGGGCTGCACAAAAGCCCACAGGACGAGTTTGCTTCTGATAGGACACCAAAGACTACACATTAGAGAGAGTTATTTGCAGTTTACTACAGGAGGTGGATCCCCATGCACTGGACCCCAGATTTCATGAGTGTCCCTGCTCATATCTGGGACCTAGAGGTGATGGTGGCCACCAGCTGATCTCCAGCACGCAGCCACCGCTGCGTAGGAGCTCATCGCTGGGCTCAAACCGCTGCCCAAAAAGCAACTCAGGAAACTTTATTTTGGGAGGGAAGTTAAAATTAGAAACTGAAACACGTGACTACACTAAAGGAAAACTGTTACCACTTAAAAAGATTTCTAGAGAAGCCTTGCTTAATCAAGCCATAACCACCATGGTTTTTGGTCGGGCGGCTGAAAACAAACTTAAAGAGGAGCAAGGTCTCGTTGCAGCCGCCTGCTTGTTGGCTGGATTTGTAGACCATTTCCTTCAGAGTCACGTTAAAGCCATCTTAAAACCTGCATTTATTTTTCCTTACTGTTCAGATAATGCCACAAAAACAATGCTGTTTCCTTTCCTTCTCTCTATCTTAATATCTGCGACCCCACGACCTCCAGCCTAAACCCCTATCTGAGTTAAATCTCCCGGAGGTGCCTGAGATTACTGAACAACTGATGACTTCAAAATAAACACACTTAAAGCGACTGCCTATACACAGTCCCACCTAATAAATATAGCAGACAGTATTTGTTCTGGGGAGCGATGGGAAGTCACGACTTCAGCCTTGGGAAAATGCCTTTTCATTCACACTGGTGTGCTCTGAAAGCCATTTTTGCTCAGCTGCCTCTGGCCCCACTTGGGACATCAACCATAGACAACAGAAAAGGGGTTTCACCCTGCCAGAAGGAAGCCTTTTTATGGGAGCTGATCATCACTGAACATCAGCTCAAGGATGTAGTTAGCTGTAACCTTTAACACTTTTTGCAGAGGTAAGTTGACCTCTGCTGATTCTCCTGAACGCTCACAGGCTTTTTCAGAAATGAGTTTCTGATGGCAGCTTGGCTCTGCCCATCTCTTTGTCTAGCAGGCAATACCATGGATTTCTAACCAAGCAGAAAGGTTGCCAGGCCCACCTTCCTCAATTTGGTGCCATCATGGAAGAACAGCTTTGTGGGGTATCATAGAGGCCATCGAAAAATAAGACAAGGAAACCTTTTTACCAGGTAAAATACTTCAGAGGTTCCAAACCTTCTTATGACATGTATTGCTAATAAAATAGACAGCAAATTCAGCTTTAGAACAGAAGAAAGAGATTTTGTGTTAAGCTGAAGACACACAGACCTGTGTTCTTCTGGTGTATTTCCCATACAGGAGACTTCAGAACAAAAGGCAACCCTGAGGAAACTCTGTGGCCAAACTTTGGTGCTCAGACAAATTTCACTCCTAAGTGATGGGCAAGAAATGGCTTTCCACTCCTAAACTTAACAAGACCAAGGTATAACCATTGCATCCACAGGACTCCAGTAGCTGGCCTTACAGGATGATCCCTGCATAGAACCATGGTTAATAATGATACCACAAACAGAAGTACTTAAAAGCTCATACTGTGATGTCAGCTATTGAGCAGGCAACTATTGTTTTCCATTGGACACATGCCACCAGCATGCACACACTAAATAAGCACTACTGGGAGCATCTGAGTGACTATATCCTGTCAGTACTGAAGTTGCAATTCTGGAAAAGAAATGCCATCTCTCTGGCTTGGTTCAAAACAGACTACAACATAAATACTGAGGTATACAGTTCTTCTGGGGGGGGTGTCTTCTTTTGTTGTTATCCTTCTCTGTGCTCAAACAAATATTGTATATTTGTTTCAGGTCAAAAGAGTGGCTGGGGGAAAAAAAAGCCCCAGAGAAAACCCCCTGATTTTCCAGATTAATGAAAAGCAATAAAAGTGTTTGCCCAAATCCGTTCAGTTCCACCGGTTTCCAGAAGATGGGTTTCCCCTTCCCCTGAATCTCTTGCACTGTTGCTAGGAATTACTGAGCTGTGAAACTCACCTAATGAGGTCAGCATCAGGAAATAGCTCAGAAAAAACAGGTCCCAGAGGATCTACTAACGGACTCCCCCAGTGTCCAAACGAAACCCTGGATGCATCGGCACATTGTACGGCCGGGGCCGCAGGAGGAATGAGCCCGACTTTGTTGTTGTTGTTCCTATAAAGGGACAGCTAAGGAAAGTGAAACTATTAACTCATCCACTGGAATTTCTGCTCACAAAACCGTGCCCCCTGTTAAAGCTCCTCATAAAAGCCTTTCGGCTAGTTGGTTCCATATGTTCCCCAAACCCGCAGTTATTGCTTCTGAAAGGCAGGAGCAGTTAACAGTCTGCGGCTTCGCACTGACCAGGGAGACCTAAGGACCTCGCTTCTTCCCCCTCCCTTTCAAACTGCCAATTAACCAGTTTAATAAAACAGTTTGAACCTGACTGAGGCGCTCTGAGAACCCCCTAACCATCACCTATCCTACCGGCTGAGCCACGGCAGTGACCTGTGGGCCATGGTGCAGAGCAGTAATGCTACTGATGGGCAGCCCCAGTCTAAGGGTGGGTTTCTCGGTGCTGCAGGGAGATCAGGGCTCCAGCCTTCAGCCCAACACTCCCAAAGCTCCTGAAGTTGACTTCCAACAGCTTGATTTCAGCCCCAGATTTTTCTCTTTATGCAGAGCTCCTATGAGGAATGTCCCAGGTTTGGCTGCAAGCCCAGCTCCTGCCTGTCCCTTGGTCCCCTCTCCCCTCTGTGGCACCACCCTACCAAGCCTGGCTTGAACAGTTATTCCTGTCCCATAACCTCAGCGCTTACAAATCCATGCTTTCACAAACCCAAATGCTGCCTCAACATCATGGAAATTCCCCCATGTACCTTAAAGAGTTTTGTGAGCACTAGAACTTAGTGAGAAGGTTTGCAGAGAAGAGCAGCCCTCCAGAAGCCCTGCGGGAGCTGTGACACATTGGTGCGAAAGTGTCAATGAAACACAAGTAGTTGTCCCACGTGAGTCCAACACACACCAAAAGCGTCCAGCAACAGATACTTTGGGAGAAAACACTAGAAATGAGGTGAGCAGAGGATGAGCTTTTTTCAGACAGCACTTCCCATCTTTTGGAAATCTGCTAGTTGAGGAGCTCGTGGCTGAAAATACCTCTTCTCCTATTGCTTTCACCCACACCCCCTGCTCCCCATGCAAAACTATCACCATGCTTGGTTGCACCAGTGTATTCAGAAGTAGCCAGGTGCCTGAGGTACAAAGAGCAGTCACAACCTGCTACTCTGCTCAGCAGTTGCATGCCCTGAATTGATGCCTGGCAGGATGCCCCAAGGGCAGTGCCCACCATCGATCGCTTTCTTCCACCTTAAATGGGCACATTGTCCTCGTTTTCAGGATCATCATCTTCACAGGGGGGTACATGAAATCCTTCCCAAGAACCTGAAACCACATTTGTGCTCTTGACTCACAAATAAAATTGTTACTGGGCCCATCTGGGGTTTCAACTTTACTTTTTTGTCTCCACCGTAACAGGAGGAATGTGGGAACGTGCCCTGAGCAGAACCTACCAGTTGGCCCTGGCGACGAGTGAGCTGCAATGAAAGGGGCATTGCTGCAATGCCGAGGTGGGGAGGGGGGAATGGGGGATGGAAGGATGGGGGTGGTTGGGGAACTCCTGGTTTTAGGCACCAAGCATGAGAAATTCTTTTTTAAAGCCTGATTTCGGGATATGCTAAGCATCCACCCATTGAAAAATGCAACCTGTCCTGGGTGTATTTAATTTGGGGTTTTATTCATATTACTGCTTAATTTTGAACTGTTTCTTTTTAATTACCAGCTGAAGCTACACAGTAAAATGGACTAGCCCCACAGGCATGTTTTTCTTTCTATTATATTACAGTGAGGCAGCAGATTAACTCCTTCAGCCATCCCAGCTTAACACCTCCCGATGCCAGCACGGCCGCTTTCCAGACTGCAGCAAGGCTGAAAGGGCCATGGAGATGTATGTCCTGAACTTCCAACTCCCAGCCCCAGGTATCAGCAGAAACAGGTACCAATTGCCACATACACCAGCATGATGGCACATAAATCACAGCCCACAGGGAAGGGGAGCATTTTCCAGTGAGCCAAATGGAGCTACAACCTCTGGCCAAGGACAAATGGTTTGAGGCAACGGCTGTCTCAGTTTTCCAGTCTCTATGTGAGCACAACCGAGTCAGCAGCTGTAGAAAAGGGAACATTTCCTAAGCCTGGAGGTGACTCGTGTCCTCCTGAGGTCAGCAGGAAAACAAATTGCAATTAAAAAGCAGTAATTAAGATTTGGAACAGCACGAGAAAAAGAAACCTTCAAGAAGCAGGGAGCTGAACTCAGCAGGGATAAGCACTTGGTTTTTTGTGGGTTTTTTTGGTTTGCTGTGTTTTTTATTTTTTTCTTAGCATTATCTAAGGTTTGAACTAATTTTACTATGCAAAAGGGTCTTACCACTGGGGGAAACGATGAACAAGCATGGGGTAACTCCTGCCCATCAATAAACATGGGACTTAATCTGCAGCTTGCTCACTTCAGGTCTTCCTCACTTAGAAAAAACCCTGTCACTAACCAGGACAGCTGATGGCATCCCACCCATGCCAGCTGCTGTGGGGCACAGCAATCCCTGGGTGGCCTCACCAGGGAGGCCAGTCTTTCCTCCTAGAAATTCACAGCTCAGCATCAGCCTAAGGGTTGCAATGCAGCCCTTGCCAAGCATGTAATTTGGGGAGCACCAGCAGCAGCTCCAGCCCTGCGTGCATTGTGGCAGCAGCTCTGGCAGAGGGAGCCTGAACAAGGGGTGTGCAGTGTACACATCAAGCCAACAGCTGGATCAAAAGATCCACTTCCTTAAAAGCATCAGAGGAAAGAGCCCAGCATGAACAGCATCATTTTTTGTGATTAAAGATGCTGCATTGGCTCACACATCCCTCAGTCCAGAAGGAAGGGTTCACCCAATCCTCGTGCTGCCAGAATGAGGGTTTTTAGGTGCAGAAGCAGTGCATGAGTGAGCAGCCCATGCCCCAGGCCACCTCTTCTTCCAGCAAAAACCCAGTGCAAAGGGAGCCTGTCTGCAGAACAATTAGGCAGGAACATTACAGTCCTGGGTAACAACAGATGGCCTCAAAAATCCTGCAGACAACTGTTCAGAGGCGTATTTTATCAAAGCCTGGGAAAGGGCACCCACGGTGATCAATCATAATTCACTGGGAAGACAAGCAGGTGCTTTGCAGGAAGGCAAGGCTGGAGCCACACCACCGTGCTCCTCACAGGCAGCCTGCTGGGGTTCCTCTGCGGGGCAGCAGCTTGCCACCAAAAGCAGACCCTTTCAAATGCTCTCACTGAGCCATACACTGTGGCTGCTACACGGGGGTTTAACCTAGAGCTGCAACACTTGCTGCAAGCACCCGCTCCTCTCATCCTCAGGTCCAATGTCCAAGGGGACAGGTGGGAAGAGCTACAGGCACAGCCCAGAGTTGAAAAGGAAATAAATGCAGCAGCTCCTGCTTCAGCTGCCTTTCTGGGGGAGATGCAGGGAGAGGTAGATGTAGAAGCCAGAGATGCCCAAGACAAGAAAATAGAACTGTGAAGCTCAGGACACATGGGCAAGACTGCCTGGGGGGAGAGATCCATACACTGCTGCCCATATGGCCCGGGCAGTGCTGTGTGCTCCCTGTACAGCGCTGCAGCCCTGCTGCCATTTACAGGAATTCTACCCAGAAGGAGAAAATAGCTTAGAAATGATTCAATTTTAAGTTTACCAGGGAGAGAAGGTGACCTTCCCATCAAATCACAGCAGCTCAAGTTTCTAATATCATCTACTTGTAGCCAAGCACTTTCCCTCAAACTAAGCAGAGACGAAGAGTAATTACTTACTATTCACCAAGTTATTTACACCAATTATTCAACAAATAAATTCAACTAACAAATAGCTTCAAGGAAACTGCAATCTATTCACAGTCAGGTTGCCAAGATAGAAGTTTATAAAATTAATTATTTGTAACAAGCTACCCTGCTAGCTTTCAAGGTCAGAATGATAGATTCAGACACTATTTTCTGACATATATTAGGTTCCCTCAGTGTAATTCTGTTGTTTATTAATTGGGGGAGGTTGTCTTTAGAGAGATGGCTGTAACTGTATTTTTATTATCACTGGGACTGAAAGATCAGATAGCTTGAAACTTTTTTAAGCCTAGGCTGAGTAGTCTCCATTGCAGCCAGAGAATGACTATGAAACCAGCTACCAGAGAAGAAATACTGCTGAAGAATGAAGAATTTTCACAGAGTATTTTTTTTTGTTCTCCTGACTACAGCCAAGAATCAGGTGGTGTTGCAAAATATTTACACAAATAAGCAAATTCTGAAGAAAGCACTTCATTCAAGTAACATTTTGGTTACATTTTAGTTTGCCTGTTTTCATCCCGTTTTGCTTCAGGCAGAAACGACAGAGCAAAATTTGGGTACTTTTCTAACTAGGAAGAAAAGACCTAGGAGAATATTCTTTGCACAGCTTCAACTATTCCTGAAGTCAGGCCATTTCCCCATGTAGATAAAAACCTAAACAAATACCACAATTAACGTTGTTTTCAGGCACCAGTCTGATTCACATGCACAAACAACAGAGAAAAAAAACTGAAAAAGAGCTAAGCCTCAGGTTCACCTTCTGCCCCCTCTTCCCATGTCTCAGATAAAGTTCCAGAAGAGGAAATGCATTCCCCAAAGTAGAGTTTAAAAATAAAATAAAATCCTTTATCCCTTTTTTTTTCCTCCCCTGATTAACACTGATGCTCTGCAAGCACACCCACATGTAAGCAAGCACACACTGCCATCCCCTGAAACACTCTGCAAACATTCAGCAGGTTGTACCCTCTGCAGCTGTGCTTCATCAGGAAGATTCCCCAAAATCTGGCTGACATTGAACATCAGGACGAAGCTCAGGAATGTCCTGGAGACCCCAAGGTGAAAACAAAGAAGCTCCCCAAAGCAAACCCCTCTGCTGTTGCTCCAGAAGAATACAGAAGAATAGCAGCAGCCTTTTGCACAGTCCCAACACTGGTGCTGGAGCTCAGGCTCCAGCCTTCTCTTCCACCTCGGGGCTGTGGGGAAGCCATCCAACAAGGAATCCCAAAGCAGTGGTGTGCATACAAAGCAGAACACAGGGGATCACTTCCAGCTTTGATTTAAGTTCTTAAGCCTAACTCCTGAGAGCAGGAGGACTTTCAGAGCCAGTCAGCTGGTGTAATTTAGCATCCTTCTGATGATTTACACCCATTGAAATCCTGCCTGCACACCCCAGAGGAGAAGGGGATGATGCAGGGGGTAGGAAATGACATCCTCCCTGAAACCTGTGGGGGATCGGCCCATGTTGAAGGTAACATCTGTTCTGCATTTCTTCTCTGTTCATGATCTCTATACCTTTCCTAAAGTAGGTAAGAGGGGGAGTAGGCTCAGGTGGTTTTATAGACCAAGTTCTTTGCAGATGTAAGCTGGTTGGCTTCCCTTTCCCAAACCATGCTTTGCTAATTTACTTGACAGTGAATTTAGTCCCATGTTTATATTTTGCAGAGGAGCAGTTATATTTCCCATTTCATTGTTCCTCAAATCTTGAGATATAATTATCAAATTCTAAAAATCATAGCTTAGATTTTGATTTTGAAGAGCAAATGCTCAGGACCACTTAGAAATGAGCTGCAGGACTGGAATTATTCATTCAATGACTCCAAACCATGAATACATCTGAGAAAACTGTCAGACAGTTAATACAGAGAAGGAAAAATTGAATAGATTGCAAAAGAAGCTGCCCAGGAACCATTCTTCACTAAGCTCTGTAACTAGAAGTTACTGGATTCAAAGCATTAGGAGGATATGAACATTACTAAGACAAAGACTTCATGGAGTCTTGTTTAAGCTGCAAATTCTGACTCTCCTTCTGATGGGGTGACCTCTCCCTCTTTGCTTTTAAGATGCTAAATTACATTTTAGTTTGCCTGTTTTCATCACATTTTGCTTTGGGCAGAAACGGCTGAGAGAAAAAGCTCCGCTCTCTCTATGCTGATAGAAACTGAAAAGGGATTAACCAAAAAGCAATAAACTATTCCTTCTCAACTGCTAGCCCTAAATTTTCTTATTAGTGTCTACCCACACTAATTTGAAACTTAGCAATGCTGGTTTTCTCCAAAGCTGTCAGCTGAAATAAGCTGGTTCTGTCCCTTGCAGGCTGCCTTTGCCAAAGAGCCTTCTGCTTTCAAAACGTGGCCCCTCCATCAAATATATCAAGATTGCTGCCTTTTTCAGAATTTCCCATAGGTAGATGGTGACATTAAAGAGGGAGTGAGACTAGCATGGTCTTTTTCAAGTTGTTATCATGGGAAAGCTTTGTGCACCAGAATGTCAAAGCCAAGTCAAGCCCCGTGTGGAGCGCTGAAGGTAGATGGATGAGTGTGAGAGTCAGGTACTTGCAAAGATTGAAGACTTACACCATCACAGAGTCTGGAGAGCAGGGGAAGGACTGCTGATGCAAGAAGATAGTTTTGTGGAAGATCTACAAAATCCCTATTAATTACAATGGTATTTGCTCAAGAAAAGAGATTTGAATTGTCTTCTCTTTGGACTTGTAACTGCATTGGGAAGGGCAGAGCAGAAGTCCCTGTGTGTGAAGTCTCCAATCCATCCCCAGCCATCTTAAGGCACTTTTGCCAGTTTCCTCTTTAATCAGTTGAGACGATCTGGTGCCTAAAAGTTTCCAGATAATATCATAAACCACCTATCTCAGACTAACTGGAGCCCCCTTGCCCCACCTGAACTGCATGACCAGGAGACCATTTCACAGCTGGCACTGGCATTTCTCAGGACTGGTCCTGCTGCCCACCATGCAGTCTTGGACACAGTTTGACCCCTTGTATTCACAACTAAATACTACCAGATGGATGCATCAGTTCAAAGGCTGGTGGAAACAATTAAGATTACAGGAAGCAACATTTATCCTTCCACCTATAGCAGTGAATTAATCACAGCTGATAGGGATCTAAGCAGACCAATGAAGTCTTGCCTTCATGTCCCACTCAAGCCCCTGACCTATATCACTACCTGTCAAAAGATTCAGCCCAGTAGCTGCTGAATGCTTCTCTCCCACCCTCTCTGGGTGGACAAATATAAGCCAGGACATTCCTGCTCTGCTTAGGATGCCATGAAACCTAACCTCATGTTGACACAAGCATTAGGCCTCAGGACTGTATCACAGGTCACTGACAGAAAGATATGAGATAGAGCTTCCAAATTTGACTGGCCACACACAGGCAGGCACTGGAGTAGGAGTATTGCTGGTTCCCAGAGCTTGTGCAGGAGACTCAGTACCCAATGGACACCCACAGGTATAACACTGAACCCTCATCAAACCCTTTTTCAGTTGTCTTCTGGTAGGTTCAGTGCCTGATGACACTTGGTATATTTATGGGATTTATATTAGGTATTTTCTTACTAGGCTTCAAAGGTTGGATTTCATTCTAGGCACAAGAAAAATCCAGGGATTGCTGGACAGCTATATACCTATAGCTGCTATTGAAAACACGATGAAAACACAATGAAGGGAGTGCCAGAACCCATCCATACTGATAGGACTGTGAGTTTGAACGCCAGTAAATTGATGAACTTGTGAATTTGAGTAAGTTAAAACTTCAGAGCTCATCTGCCTATCACAAGTTCTATGTCAAGGACCCAAAAGGGAGTCTCAGTAACTGCAAGCTCAGTGCTTTCTTTGGAAGAACATCTCCTGAAGTCTGGTCGCTCCCTCTTCCAGAGACACATTGATGCCCACATTTCATGTCAACCATGAAATGGGAACGGATCTGTTACCATATGCTAAGCTGTTCTCTATCTGTGGGAGGCAAAGCAAAGACAAACAAGAAGGCTTGAGTCAACAGAAGGGTTAATTTAAGAATTGAGCTCACTTAAAATAAAAGTTGTCACCAGTGAGAAAGAACAAGTAGCCATTGAAGAGAAAACTGTTGAGATTTATGGGCCCCATTCTAGAGACATAAAAGGGGAGTCAATCACCATTTGAAGTTTATTTTTTTAATAAGAGCTCCTCAAACATTCCCTCCACTTTTCATTGCCAGAAACTTAAGCTCGTGGCTGTTAAAAAGTTAAAAATTAGGGGTTTCCTAAGTGGGAGCAGAATGCATAGTTGCTCTGTATGACCCCGGCTACTCTAACAGCTACTGCTAATTCCCAGTGGAAGCATCAATGGCTTGTGAAATAGACTCCTTTCTTTTCTTGTACAAATTATTCCTTTATATTTTTGAACTTCTGAACCTCTGGGCTTAATAACAACTCCACAAGAAAGAAGGAAAATGATTGAGTGTTTATAACAACACGCATCTTTTTTGATTATCATTCCAGGCTGTGGCACTTCCAGTTCAGCAGAGCCTTTGTCACAGCCGCCCTGCAAAACCATTCAGAAACAGGGGGAGGAGACAGAAGGGAGGGACATCTCCTCCTACATAGGAACTGTAGGCATTGGACATTTTGAAAAATTCCCAAATGTTTAGTTCTACTGTCTTCTTCCCACTCCCTAAACTATAACCTACAGGCTTCCTACCGGTCTGAGTTATCAGGAGAAACGAAACACTGCCCACCCTCGTGTACTCCAGCCTTGCAGCCTGCAGATGAGCTGTAACACATCAGAATGTGGGCCATAAAAAATTGCAAAACTAAGCAAGACAAAAACTTTAAAAACCCACCCACACATGCAAGCACAGAGAAAAAAAAAATCAAGGGAAAATAATAGGAATAAACAATCTTTAGCCTTTTTTTTCCCCAGTTGTAAATGGAAACCAATGTGACAATGCTGCAACAGATTAAAATAGGCTATTTATTCTCTCTAAAAGATCTACAGTTGTTGGATTCCCCACTACCTTCTAAATGGCTCATATGGCTTGCAATTAAAAAAGACTTACACCAGGAAATGTGTTTCACTCAATAGAGAATGGCAAGGCCAGGCTCAGGATGCACTCACCTTCCTCCAACAGTCGATTTAACAAGCACTAAATCACTGCTTATTACATTCTAGATCCTTTGGTGCCCAGTCCCATCTCTTTGTTGATTCCCATCACGCTGTCATTAACAATGATAGGTTAGTAATAGCAAGCTTGGCAATTCATATTCAGAACTAGATCCTCAGCCAGAGCACCATCCTGTACCCTCTCAGATCAGAGGTGCAGCACAATCCTCCTCTTTTAAAGGAAGATTAGGACAAAACTTAAAGCCAGAGGAGCTTTGTAAGGACCTGCTCCATAACACCCAGCAGTGCTCAGCATTTCCTTCGAGGCTCAAGTAAGAACTGCCACCACTTACACTTCAGCAGAGCCTACCGCTCAGAGACACGTCTCCTCTTGACTGTCAGCAAGGAGAAAGCAAGCTTGATTGCTGGAGCAGCTTCATGTCAATAAAACTTATCTCAGACCAACACTGGCATGGCTGAAACTGAGCCATGCTAAATCATCCTTGAGGTTTTTTAACATTTGCCTTTCCATCAGTTACTTACAGAGGATACATTTTCGGGTTCTCACTTGTCTAATTTAGCAGTAACTCTTTCAAGCTGATGGATTTGCACCACGTTACACCACTGCACTGATTACACCCTGTAAGAAGTGAGGGACTCCTGCCTTCTTTTCACATCCATTACAAATATCTTCTGAAGGGACAAATGGAGAAGGAGCACTTTTACAGTTCCTTAGGGGTGACGGGGAAATTTCCTTCAGATAGTTGTGCTTAGCCAGACATCTTTCCTTTGTCCTTAATCAGCATTTTAAAGTGCAGCTTCAGAAATCCCAGGGGCCAGGCTAAACCCCTGCTAAATCTGCCTCATTAAATAAGGTCCACTGCAGCTGGAACGTGTAGATGCTGGAGGATTCGCGTGGCAGCCGCTGCCTGCCGCTACCCCAACCACTGGCATTTAAATTGAAACCCATTCATCACATGCTTATGGTCAGATCTAACCCTAAATGAGTCACTCCAACTTTATTCTAAAATATGTATTACTTCTGAGTTATGACATTAAGTGGGGAAAAAACAATTTTCAAACCCTATACACAAAACAAGAAACATTACACCTGTGTCCCAGCAAAAGACCGAGCAGGAGGGTCCTGGGCTACAGGTACAGGATGTGTAAAGGATTGCTCTTACTTCTATCAGCAGACATTTATCTTGCAGGTTAAATTTATTAGTAAAAGCTCTCCAAAATGTGGTGAAAACCACGAGTTTTAGAGATGAAAAAATTAAAAAAAAAAAAAGATGCAACACTCCAGTGTTTATTTTAGATTTGTCTATCCTAAAGAGAGTGGATGTTTTCCACCATATTTCTTCACCCCTGAAAATAAAGCACATAAGGCATTGGAAGCCTGAAGGGACACAAATGCCTTTGTCCCTGTGCTGTTTTTGCAGCCTTCTTGTTCCAGGCTACTGAATTTATTGCCTGTTCTTACAACAGGAGATGGACAGGACACAGGTCTCCAACACAAGTCCTGTGAGAAGAGGTGACAAGGCAGCCATGACACCTAGGCAATGCTGAGCTCAAAACTCAGCCCTCAGGGGGCCCTTGCAGGACTTCATCCTACAGACAGGAATGCTGGAGGGTTGATGGTTCCCCTCATGCTGCTCTGCATGAGCAGTGCATTTAGGCTTCACTGCTGGGCTGAACACTGAGCATGGTCAGGCAGGGTGCTCGCAGCCAGCACGTTTGGTGTGAAATCTCCACGTGTAACGACGCAACCAGATCCTGACGTGCAACAGAGCTCCACACTGCCCAGGTGGCCCAGAGCTGCAATAGTCCCAGAGGACTCAGGGTGGTGAAGGCTGTGGAAATCCCAGCAGGCTGCAGGACACTGAATGCCAGAGCTTTACAGACTCAGCTAATGAAAACTAATTACCTCAGCTGAACCACCCATACAATTTTTTCTGCTGTTCCAGCCCTAATTCATCCAAGAACTCTGTCTCGGTATTGACCTGCAATGGAGGTAGAAAGAAAGTCTGTGTCCATGGTAAAGGCACTAACTTGTGTTGAGATGTGGGTTAGCTTTCCTGGTGTGGGTTTGGACAAATCCCCTCTGGTAAGAGGACAGTGAGACACAATGGGTTTTCTTCTTGTGAAGGGTTGACAGGAACGCGGAGATGAGTCACTGGCACAGCCCCATGAACCAGTCCCCAAAGGACTGTGATGCATGGAGGTGGGAAGGACCAGTCAGGGAGAGGGGCTGTCTTCAGTTAGCACGGTATTTTCTGCCACAGCATTGCTGCTTTCCAGGCCAAAGCCCCAGAGACTGCACAGTAATTGGTCATCAAATGGTGGACATCTCATTCCTTCGGAGTACTCAAAGGGGCATCTTTCAGACCAATCTCTCCACTTTCAAGCTGAGTGAGAAAACTTCCTTTAGTGAGTACTTGAATAACTTTTCCTCCTTATGTCCCAATAAAACAATAAAAAAGTCACAGCCCTCGTTTCTCAGCCAGTAACAGTAAGGAAAGGACATTAAGCAGAAAAAATCCTAACATAGAAAAACACAACAAAAGGGGTTTATTTCTCATGACATAAATTGTTCTTTTAAATTGAGTGGGCAAAACTCCAAAGAAATGGGCCAGAGGAATAGGAAACTTTTGCAATTTGGTCCAATTTCTATTAAAGTATATGGCAAATCTAAGATTGATTTCTATGGATCTTGGATCAGGCCCACACAGAGTGAATTCTGCACTTTCCAGGTTAGAACAGAAGCTCTACAAAACCACCTTCCCATAGTTCATACCAAGTTTTGGTTTCAGATACGTGATTGAGAAGGTTTTAAACAATGTTGAAATCCCCATCCTGAAGACCAAAGGGGAAAATCAAAAGGGGCTCAAACAATTCCAAGAGCAAAAGCCAGCAAACTTGCTGAATCAGCCATCTCCACGCCTCTCCTGTGCACTGCAGCCCAGATTTGTGTGTGAGTTGCATCCATAAAACCAAACCAACTATTTGCCACAGCCCTGCTGAAGTCTAAGGGTCATGCTTGCAACAGATATAGATCCTTCATTTATTTTACATATTGTCTTCTCTCCAGGGTTTGTTCCCCATAGACCTTGTCTTTCTCACTCTTTTCCAGCTCTCTTTGGACAACTCAACAAACCTCATTTTTGTGACTCTTCCATGGCTGACTCAAGGCCACCTCCTGCCTCCTGAGGCCTCATTCACAGAGCACTCTCATTCTTTCAGACCTCACATCTGTTCAAATTTTTATTCCTCTTCTACTGTGCTGGCTTTGTGGGCTATGACTGACTGTGTCAAGAGATTGACCCACACACTGTCTGCCTAACATTGATTTCTGTCTCTGTGGGTGGGATTTTTGAGGAGCACTCACAGCTGGCCTCACAGGGAGCTGAAGTCATTGAGTTTGGTTGAGAAGAAGCTGTTGGATAAGACCACCATAGAGATATTTGGGACACTCTACTCATCCTGTTTCTCAACTCTAAGACGTGCTTGTATAAAAGACAGTATAAAAACCCCCAAACAACCCACATAAAACTCACAACCAGTTGGCATTATCACTACCACCACTCCTGAACAGCTTAAGGATAAAACTTTGAGGGCAACTTCGAAAAAAACTGTTAACAGCTTTGTACTGTTATTTTTCTGCTTTCAAACTCTACCCCATGAAAGGCTCCATCCCAAGGTTTTCAAACATCATGAGACTTCTTTTAACTCCTTACTTTCAATTTGTATCATTGCCTTAACCCTGGCTTTTATTATAGAATCACAGAGTGGTTTGGGTTGTAAGGGACCCTAAAGCCCACCTAGTTCCATGACATCTTTTCTCTCCAGTGTTTTCTCACTTGCTGAGGGTGCACTCAATCCCACTGTCCATGCCACCAGAAAAGATGTTAAGCAACTCTGGTCCCAACACCAATCCCTGAATTGCTCATCACTGGTCTCCACTTAGACATTGAGCCATTGACCACAACCCTTTGAGTGCAACCATCCAACTAACTCCTTATCTGCTGAGTGACCCATCCATCAAATCTGTCTCTCCTATTTAGAGACAAGGATGTAATGCGGGGCAGTGTGAAATGCTCTGCACAAGCCCACGGTGTCTGGCTATGAACAGCAAAGTATTACACGGTACATCGCTGGCTGCTTGTGAAACTCTCCCTCCCTCCCTCCCTCCCTCCCCTCCACCTCCCGTTCCTTCCCAGTGCTATTTCTACTTGACCTTATCACAGCAAGGCAGGGCTGACCGAGCGCGCTCCGTCACACAGCACGGGGAGACCAGCTCCAGCCTGCCCTACATGCTGGGGTTTTCCTGACTTCCTGACACTTTTGATCTGATGGATCCTGTAGTGGTCTTGTAAACGGGAATTAGTCATGCCTGGAGGGTCAAGGTTGTCAGACCTCATGCTGAAGCACACATGTATTCCCGAAAGGAAAACTAACAAAAGCAAATCCTGTGTCAGGCTAGGAGAGGAAGAAGGTATCAACACACTGACAGCAAACAGCTTCCATGACTTTCCAGCCCAGCAAGGACCAGACAGCAGGGCAGGGGGAGAGAAAGGGAGAAAAGGGGAAAGGCAGGAAAAGAAAAAGGAGAGGAAAGAAAAAAAGGAAAAGGAAAAGGGTGTATTACTGCTACTAATCTAATACTACGGTGTATTGAATAATGTCAGGGAAAGAAATCTGATTTGGCTGTGGCAACTGCATACCAGCCATTCACTCAGGACCCTTTGCTAACGAGGGAGGATTTACAAGCATTGCAGGTCTCCTGAGCTCAGACAGTCCGGATAACAGGGCACTATGGCCTGGCCATGATACTGTGTTAGCAGAACATACACTGAGAGATAAATAGGAGGAAAGATGAAAATGCAGCTAAGGAAGTAACAATGGACTTCGGTGGCACAAGTCACCCATGTCAGCTAACAACAATCAAAGGACTCAATGCTGACAAGTTTCTGTAGCTCACAGGCCAACTCCTAGTCATGGCACAGCTCTTACTCAGAGAGTAGATTCTGCCCCCGTGAGCTGCACCACTTCACACCAGCTACAGTGAAACTGTGTGAGAAGGATTTCTTGTAACGTGTGAGAGGGAGGAGGGGCTGGGGGAAGCTGTTAAAAAATCAAAGTCTCAACTGGCTAAATTGGCAAGTAGTGTGGCCAACAGGAATGGATCAGGAGAGAGGTGGGGCCTGATACAAACATTATATACATTTCAAGAGGTTTATTTTGGCTTAGCATGAGGCTGGTCCCATGGACTGAATGCCTGTTGAATCCACAATAAGCACCAAGGTGCAAGAGGAGTAAGGCTGAGGGATATATTTCAAAAGCAAGCTCCTAATCCAAACTAAATGCTGATGTGGACAACCCCAAATTTATTTTCATGTGGAGACTAGCTTAAGTCCCCCTATGGTTTATAAACATTTTGGGGAAGGATGGGGTAGGAAGGAGTCTCATGCACTAAGAATGCAAACCACAGTCGAAGTTACTGCAATGTAGCACGTCAGCGTGTCAGGTAAAGTGTAAATAGCTGTCCACATGCCAACCCTCAGCCTGCCACAACTGCACAGGAAGGTAATTTGGCTTAATCATCATTTAGGAACACTCATGCAGCCTGTTAGGGTAGCTGTGCAGGCAGGCAGCAACTAACTTGGAACTTACTGAGCTCCCAAAGGTCTCATATACCTGAACTCCTAGATGTTACTTTTGGGTGGGTTGCCAGTGCTGGAGGGAAAGATTAATATGAAAGATCCTGACCCTGCAATAAACACTCAACAATACTTCTTCCTATTAGGACCTATTTAAAACTACATGGCTTTATCTGCTGAGCTACCATATTGGGTGGGTTCCCTCTGAGTGAGAAGATCAAGTTCAACCATGAGAGAAGATACGAGAAGGTTTTCCAGACAGATGTCAGTCATTCACTTGTGGACAACAAACCATAGGAACTACTAAAACTGGAGACCTGTTCCACCCAGAGACCTCCTCCAGGCATTGCAGCCCTCCCCATACAAATGGTGCCGCAGAATCACAGGGCTGAGGTACAGCCCTGGGGAAATGGTAACAGGACACGAGCTCTTATCTAGTAAAAATACAGAACAAAACCACACTGCAGAAGCTCAGGCTGTCAGGCACTGTTTGTCTATAGCTTACATGACCTTCACTATCAGGGTTTCTGCTCAGGATGACAGCTAGCATGGCTGGGAAGACCTTGAGGAGCTTTGCTGGCTGGTGCCCAGGGACTGTTATGGACTGTATGCACAACCCCATTTCAGTGTGCAAATTTCAGCTGTCCCATCCACACTTCTAATGACAATATCAGGATGAAAAAGATGATTTGGGGTCCTTTCTTGGAGAAGAGAAACATGCTTTAACCTGTTTACCCAGAACCACGTGTGTGGCAGAGAGTGACTCTTTCAGGAGAAATCTTGCAAATCTTTCCCCTCACAGTATATTGAATCACAGGCTTGCTGTATCTGGTTATTAGTTTACTGTGGGTTTTCCTTGTGCAGGAGGAACTATCAGCTTCATCCTGTGAGAGAGTCCCACTTCTCTGCAAGAGGAGGTGCACATTATCTGTATAATGGGAAGATGGGGCCAGACCTGGATGGAAAGGGTTTTCAAAGAGGAAGCAATACTGTGATACTTCAGTGATAACTGCAGGGCACTCAGCTGTCTGAGGTTGCTTTAAACACCTTCCCAGTCATCAACCACCCAAAGAGCTGTCAAAAAAAAGGCACTGTGTCCTGAGAGAAATCACAGTCCTCTCACACTTGCTTTTGTGTTGATATGAACCCAAAAAGTTGAAAGAGCAAAATTTTCCACTCCAAGGTGTGGCAAAAGGGGCAAATTCACAACAGTCTCCTGGCGACTCTCAGACAGATCTGCCCTGGAGAAGCAGCATCTCTGTGGTTCCTGGAGTATTACTTTTACCCTGGAAAAACTCCAGCCTAATCTAAGATCAGCCCCAACAATCAGACCACAACACAATGAAAGAAGGAGACTGAGGTACACAGGGGACACTGGCAATCAGAATAATAACCAGCTGTTACTGCTATGCCAGAAAGCACCGACCTGCCCCGCTGAGATGCCAGACGCCCCTTCCCTCTGCTCACAACCAGACCTCAGACTGAAAGGCCTCCTTGAGCCAAGCAATAATCCCAAGCAGAGAAATCCTAAATGCAAGAGGGCCCACCTGTGCCTATAAACCATATTGAGCCAAAGTCGCTCGTGTTTATCAGTGGTGATAGTCAGAAGTACAAGCGAGGCTCCTGAATGGCACAAGTGTTCCTGCTTCGGTCACAAAGACATCATTTCCCTGAATTTTATTTTATTTATAGGTATGCTTTTATTTTAATAGCCTGTTTTTAAGACTGTAGGGTAAGATGGCCTTGCTTCCCCAGGGGTCTCACTAAAAGCCAAACTGCACCCGACTCACCAGTGTAACTTAAAAAGTTTAGCAGTGGTTAGGGACAAGCCACCTCATTCTTTCCAGCCCTGGAATCTTAGTGCATATGAATTTTGGATACTGCTGCAAAAGTGGCACATTACAAATTAGCAACAGTTTAGTTTATTAGTCCCCAAGTGGATTTATTTATGGCACAGAAAATATTGCTATAGGTTCCCTGAGACCGGGAATGTGACGTCACTGAAATTAAAAGGGATTTCATGTGGAAAGCCGTGCCAAAATGGACTTATTCCTATTGTGCTTTCAACATGTGGTATTGTTTTACCATATACTTCTTCAGCTTGATGCCTTCACACCTTACAAAGATCTCCTGTTGCAGCAGCTGATGGTGGATTCTGATGAGGTTACTTCCATGAGCACGGAGGGAGCAAAACATAATGAGAACCTGGACTCTTCAGCCCTGCTTCTGCTTCTCCAGGGAACAGGCCAATACACGCTTACGACTCCACAGTGGAACCACTTTCGCTTCACCCTATTAGTTCTTGCTAAGTCATGTGGGCACACGTAGGAATTGTCCCCCACCTCATTTCTCACTTGTGACCTCCATACTTACAGACACATCAGCACCATCCGCTATTCACAGCAAGGATTCAGGACTTGAGTTGCCCTCGACCTCTCAGAGACAACGGGATCACATAGGTTTGTTAGTGGTGAGGGAGATGGAGAGAGGTTTCCATGCAGGGATTAAGCGTGGGCAGTGAGCTACACTGCAGTAATTCGTTCCCTCTTGTTAGAGCAACGAATAAAATTCCCTTTGACAGCTGGGGGAATGGGGGCACAACTCTGCATATCTGGCCCTACTCAGAGTATCAAGGAAACTGTGTTGTCTCAAATGAAGCAGTATGTTCAGGGGCTGCCTCAACAAAGTTTAGCTCCCCGTGATTTTCTAAATGAGGGAGCAGCTGGATTCTGACACCATTTTCCACAACATTGAAATGAGCACCTGGAACATCCCAGTGTTAGAAGAGGGTCCTTTGCCATCACGACACACATGCCCAGTAACGGAACCAGCTCTGGAAAGATCAGATTAACCTCCAAGCAGAGTTCCTCAGCACTGAGGAAATGGGGAACAGGGAGGCATGGAGCATCACCCCCTTTGTCCCCACCTCACCACACAGCACCCCGTTACAAATGCAGCCCTTTTCTGTCAATTAGATCAGCCCTGTACTTGCCCTGAAAGAAATAAGGCAATATATGAACTTTCAGTGGCTGGTGCAATTTGATGAGCTATATATATATATATATATATAAAAAATATGAGATCTCTATATAAAATTCGATGATATACCTTCTTTTCAAAGGATTGGCACAGAGCAACCGTGAACTCAGAAACATTGTTCCTGGGATAGAAAGTAACTGCTGCTGGATTCAGATGTAACACCCTTTATTTTAACGTCTTCCCTCTGTGCTGCTACCATAAGAGGTTATACTCACTAGCAAGATGCTACTGTTCATCCCAGCTGCGGCTTGGCCCTTCAGCAATGCAGGTGTCACTTCCCCACCCAACAGAAGGAAAAACTGCCATAGTGCAGAGCTAAGTGAGTCTTCCAAGGCCACACACTGAGCAAACGGCAGTGCCAGGACTAGAAATCAGGAATCCCAAGAGCCCGACCACAAACACAATCTGCCGAGACCACAGCCGCCTGACACAGCCAATGCCCACTCTTACGGACTGTAATAAAAGAAGTAAAAAAGCAGAGTTTGGTTTTAGTGCTGGCTGGCCTCACTGGACCAGCTCCCAGCTCCTGGGGAGGGAGCAGAGAGGACATCAGCGCTTGCAGGGGATGGGGGAAGGTGCCATCCCTGGGTTTGCCCCATCGCTGCCTGTGCAGACCGAGCGCGTGCATGGACCCAGTGGCAGGAGAAATACAGAGATGGGTTATGATGGGAGGTGATCAAAATTTGGGTCTGTTTGTAAGCCTTTGTTGCTTTGAAGATGTTTTGGGGCTGCCTGACTGTGTCCCTGTCCCTGGCTCTCTATCAGGGAGGGAGAAGATCCCAAGCAGGTTGGGAAGGGGATGGCTGTAGTCCGTCCTTCACTCACTCCTCTCAGTGAGGGTAAAGCTGATGCCAATCTGACTTTTTCCCAAGGAAACAAAACCTCCTCAGAGCTTCCTCTCCCACTCCTGAACTGCAGAGGAGTTAAAAGAAAAATGACTTTAACAGCAGAAAGTGTCTTATTGTGTGTGTGCCCAGGCTGGGGCTGCATAGCAAGCCTTGTCTCATCTCCATGGGCTGATCTCAGGGACACAATCTTGAACTCTAGCACAAGATGTTACTCATAAGATTTTCAGGCCAAGTGGTGGCGAAGTTCACAGAACTTGTTACCTTCTGCCTGGGACAGCAGATGACAAGACTTGACTGAAATGTTTGGTTTCATCTCCTCCCACATGAGTCAACCAGACACACCAAATTCAACAGAGCTGCCTCAGTACAGGTCCTCACCATCACCCCCTTTGGTTTTGAAACAACTTTTGCCATTATTTAGGACATCTGTTTCTAGCACCCAAGACAAAGACACCAATTACCCAACAGCTAATTCTAAGTACCACCTGGCAGGTAGAAAACAAAACCAGCTACAAGTGCCATTACCACCAGGAGAAACAAATAATATCAAAACTAAGCAACAAAACCAAGAGCACTGCACTGGAAGAGAAATCAAACCTCCCTCTAACAAAACAGTTTCTGCAGCATTCCTCCCTTCCTGTGTTTGTGTTTCTCTTTTTCCTCTGGGCACAGAATTTAGCATACTCAGAATTGTAGAGTTTTTATGGAGCAAACAGTTGGGTTTGCTAGAAGAATTTGGCTTGAGAGGTGTAATTCTTTCTGATGGCTACCTGGCTACCTTAATCAGTTTGACTGCTGCAATTTATTAATCCCTTTCTTCCCAGAACACATGAAGGTCAAAAGCAGCAAACCTAGTTCCTCTGAAAGTTTGTGCCTGAATACACAGCTCTCTCTGTTGAGAGAAACACGAAAACAAAGCTCTGACACCTTCAGATGTTCAGGTCAGGAACATCAACTCCTGACCTTTTCTAAATTATTTCGAACGATCACTCTCTGTCTCTCCCTCACTCCAGATCCTGGCTTCTTCATTGCTTCAGGAATTGGAAGCTGGCCTCTTTTCCTTCTAGCTTTTCATCATTGGAGAAGAACTTTCTCACCAGAAAACCCGCGGTGTCCTGTTTTGTCTCACTGACGTGGGTAGATCCACATGCCCTGGAAAAATCAGGAATTTCTCTCCAGCAGATAAACGACACGTTGTGGGAAGTTTGCCTTCAGCTGACTTGATTTTAGCCCCTTTTTCTACTCACACAACCCTTTCCATTCTGGGTTGATGATGAACGGGCCTCACAAAACTCCGTGCTGTCTGATCTCCCCTCGCTGCAGAGCCAGGCTGTACCCCTGCCTGTAGCTCCGCTCTTCACCTCCTCTGTGGCACCAAGCATTGCAAAATGGATGGGGAACGGCAGGCCACTGCTTCAAACACATAGGGGTCCTGGGTTTCTTTCATAACCAGACATGGAACAAATGGATTTGAACTATAATTCCCACTCCAAGTACATTGGTTTTTTCCCAACTTTTACAATCTGTTCACCTGGAGGGTTTTTTCTTCAGCGATGTCAGCATCATTTCATTGTTTGTTATCCCTCCACAGTGCAAGGAAGCAGCATTTCTGTTCAGCTGGAGACCAAGCACGAAGCCTGTCTTCAGTCCAAGTTGACAACAAAAAAAGGCCAGTTTTCAAAATTTCCCCTGGAGCAAAACTTGGGGAATAAAAAGAAATACAACATCGAACAATGCATTTTGAACCTGCTGAAGCATTTCATTTCAGTAACAGCAAAATTGTTTCCTTTTCCTTTGATAGACTAACAACATCTAATTCTAATTCTGGAGTATAATGGATGAAGGTATTTTATGTCAAAATGAAAAAATCAATCAAGCCAGTAAAGCCAAGCTATATCAAAGCGCTAGTGAAATGAAATATGAAGTCATTCACTTGCCATCAAAATCAACATAGGCCAGTGAATCCCAATGTCAATGAATGGGCCTTATTCTTAAGAAAAACGGTTCAGTCAGAATTTAATTGATCAGTTCTCAGCACTGCTCAGATTCCATTGGTGTTGACCTAGTTGTGTCTTAACAGAATAATGCTAGCATTAATCTTCTTTAACATTGCAAAACTACATGGAGGGTTTATAAGCGGGGTGAGTTTTGCTGGAAGAGGCAATATCTTTTCCTCACAGCAGCTGCAGTGCTTTGAAAAAATAAGCAAAGCGTTTGGGCACTCAAACTCTTCCCTGGCAACCATTCCTCCTTCCTCCAAGACTTGCAGATTTAAGGTCAGTGGTGATTATTAGATTATTTGATCTGACTTTCCCTCAGATGATTAAACCTCAAATAATCTAAACATAAAATATCACAAGCTTTTACACTGATTGCATAGTTTCTGTTTGGTCTTGAGGCCAAACCACCACAGAAGACATGGAGATGTCTCTTCCAGGAGTGTGTGTGGTTGAATATGAAAATCACACCCACTCTAAAACCCATCAGGAGAGCCCAGCCCTGCCTTCAGTGACTTCTCTCAGAGCAGGCAATCCCATCAGCTGCCAGAAACAGTGCACTAGGTTTCAGAAGAGTTTCACCAGCATCTGTTTCCTGCTGCTGGTTCTAGTCGCATCATTCTTGGGTAGAGAAGTGTCACTTGGTTTTCACATGAACTTGTACCTGGTCATCAAATCAAGGTACCTCCTCACCTCTAACTCTGCACACTAAACAGATGGAGCTCTTCGCATCTCCCAGGGTAAAAAAATTTCCCAAGTTTCAGCTATTTTTGCTGTCTTCAAATGTTCCTCCCTTTTTCAATAGGGATAAAGGATGCTAGAAAATCCTTCAAATGCAATTCACATCTCTGTGGAAGCCTGTCACCTTGTGCTACACTACACCTCAGCATAAATGGCAGTTTCATCTCTTTGACAACCCTCCAGGACCCTCTGTCCTTACTGCATAGAGATTATGAATTAATTATTCCCCTCAACTGGAAGACACAACTAGTTATACATTAAGTAGCACATGAGATTTCTGGTCCAAGCCTTGCTGTTCCAGCCAAGGTGGTGACTGAGGTTCATCACACTGCAGTCAGTCAACAACATTGCTCATTATCTACAACATTAGGCTTCACTTCACCTCCTTAGCCAGACACGAGTTTCACTAGAGAGCAAACCCAGGATGTTAGCTAAGTAGTTGTATCAAGTCGAACAGGTCTACCTGGATGATGGAGGAATGACAGAATCAATCATCAAACAGGCCAAATCCCCACTGGTGGCATAAAAATGTCAGGACTATATCATACTGTAAATGTCACTCGCTTCTGCCAATGTATTTTTATTTGCATTGTTTCTAGTATAAAATTTCTTATCTAAAAATGTCAACCAGAAATGCCAGTCAGTTTCTGACCATGATGACAAAGAGAAGGTAGGTGGGAAGCTAAACACTAGAGTTTCCCAGAGAATCAGAGGGGATTTTTCTAATGGAAAATATTGCACTTCTGTTGAGAAATCTCTAATCCTTTGGCCACCCACTGAAGTCTCTTGGAATACATAACATTAGGTTTGGCCAATCGGCTTTCAATATGGATCCAACTTCTCATAGAAAACAGGCACTTTTGGGTAAAAACCCCAACAAGTTATACCATCAAGGAGTCAGCTGTCCACCATAAAAGTTTCAATAGCATTTTTAAAATGAGCTGTATTGAATATATCACTAGTATTGACACTACAGTCAATGAACTCACTCCACCATAAAGCATTTAGCTCAGAGAGCACCAGGGATCTTACTGGATCTATAATTCACCCTGGCATTCTGCTGATGAGGATTTTCCAGGGAAGGTTGTAACCTACACTGCTCTGCTCCAGTGCCCCTGATTTATATATGAATGTGTGTGTTTATATATATAAATATACTATAAATATATACATTCTGAAGTGTTTGATTTCCCTTTATTTTTCATAAAGAAGTGTCCCAGAAACTGTTTAATGTGGTTATAAATTTTCATTGAGGATTTCCTTGCTTTTATAAGCAACTATACATGAGATTAGCACTTTAGAGAATAAAAGGAAGCTTTATGAAGAGCTGGATCATCCCCAGTCACTGCAAAGTCCAAACTATTAAGTTTCCAGTATTTCCTACCTTTGGGTAATTAAAGATAAAAACTTAGATTTACATAACTTCTTAAAATTAATTTTATTCTTATTCAATTTTGCCTTATTTTTGTAAAAATAAACATGTTTCTGATGATTTTTTAACTGCAAAGCCTGATTTTCCACCTATATTGACTACAAATGAGTGCAGCATTAGCCACCTACCAGCTATTTGTGCTGCTAGATAGTTTTCACACAACCAGAAGTAGATGTTACATTGAGTCGCACCACGATGCACATGCCATATGATGTCTGCATGTGTGTGGTATGGCCACAACCCAAAAAAGAGTTTACATAAATTGAATATTGCTTTTTGTACTTATGGAAATGCAAATGTAGAAAGCAAATTCTTTAAGACATAATTTCTTTCAGGGGTATACTCTAAAAATGGGTAGAAAGAAGA
This sequence comes from Hypotaenidia okinawae, assembly GCA_027925045.1. NCBI lineage: Eukaryota > Metazoa > Chordata > Aves > Gruiformes > Rallidae > Hypotaenidia > Hypotaenidia okinawae. Next base: position 25,152,607 of record BSDF01000009.1, read on the forward strand.
AAACAAACTTTAAACTGCATTTACAAAGTGGTTGATCTCTTAAGATCTTTGGGTTTGCCCTTTTTCATTAGGGCTGAGTGTAGCTGACAGTAACATAGTCTAAAGATCAGGAAGGCAGAAGCAGAGGCAGAACAAGCCCTTCAGGGTCTCAGAAACCCCATAAAACTCACTGTCCTAAGTTTTGACATCATGTAAGAATCTATTCTGGAAATAAGCTCTTGCAAGTGTATGAATGTATCTCAGCCCTTGTGAAGAAAACAACTGCTCCTAGATTTTACCCAAGCACGGATGAGAAAGCCAACAGACAGGGATTATACTGAAAAACCCTCTCTGCTTCTCAAAAACCCCACTGATGTCTTTGAAATCTCACCATTTCTTTGGAAAGAGGCAGCTCAGACTCTGTAGCACCTCCTGAAGTACCCTAGCTCCTAGGAAAAGCATGCTTCACTTTCTAAAAACCTTATTTCAGGCTCTGAATCTGGCAAAATAAGGATACCTACGCTTCCTAGGGTGAGGTGGAGGCACTGCACCCTTGCTGCCTTGTTGCTGTGCAGTCAGAAGCATCCAGCCCACAGGGTCACTCCCCACCTTGAGGTTCCTCTCCCTCCGCACTGTGTGGAGCTGACCCCACGTGAAACCTGAACAGAGCTGAACTTCCCTCTGAGGAAAGGTAACTCTGGCAAGGTGAGAGCTTAAATTCCCCCTCCTAGTAAAGCCATGCTGTCCACACCTGCCGATTAGGCTGGAGGCACATTGCAATGCCATATTCCCTTGGCTTGCACGGCTGCCAGGCTTTGACAGAACCTTGCTCCAAAACCAACTCTTCATCAAAGATGTCTTACATTCAGCTGAAATCAAAGAGCCTGAACAGATGTCTCTAAATATGTTTCCTCCTTGTAATGATGGCAAATAAAAGCAGTGTCCTCTAACACGTTCTGTACAGCATCTGTAAGGCTAGTGCCGCACAGGGAAATCAAAAGCAATGTGGTAGGATGTTATGTACACTGTGAGCTCTGAGACTATTTTAAACTCCCTCAGCCTCTGTAATGAAAACCACACTGTCTGAAAGCGAAACACTGCCGATTGTTAACTGTAGGTCTGTTGGAAATAAAGTGAGGGACAGAGGGAAAGGGAATTTCACGTAAATCTAATTTCTTCTGTGTCAAACAGCGCTACTGTATTTCCTTCCATCTGCAAGGATACCCTGTGAAATGTGGGTGAATGTTATTACAGTCTGCAATAAGCGGAGTTCAAAGCGGGGAAAGTTTGGTTCACGTTTGGATTCGGCAGTTCAGAAGTTTCTTCACACTTTCTTCAAATGACCCAGAAGAGAGGGAAAAAAAATAAAAATCTCAAGCTTTGAATTGCCAATCTTATAGAAAAACCTCTACATGAATCAGATTGCTATGCAAAGTAGCTAGGATTTAAGCAAATATTTATAAATTTTGCTTTTTCAGCAGAACTAAACTGGATTATTTGGCGGGTTAGATACCGACTGGATGAAAGAGCTGTAGCACAGTTCCCAGCTCTGCTGTGACGCCCTGGGTGACTTTGCACAAGTTATTGCTTCTCTTTGTGCTCCATCCCCTTTCTGTAAAACAAAGAGCCCACTTTTCCTGCATCCTTTCTTTTCCTTCACTAGACAGGAGTTGCCTGTGCCACGTGAGTGAGCAGCAGAAAGCACAGGGGGACAGTGCTGGGAAGTCTCTCTGAAGAGACTTCATGAACCTCTCTGTGCTGTTGTGGTGGACATTAATGTCAGAAGCAGTGTAAGAAGAGCTCTGCATAAGAATTTCTACCCAATTCTGACTCCTCTAGGAGATAAGCAAAGAGGAAAGCTAATGCTCACTATGCCTAACTGAATGTCCACACTAAAGTTTGAAATGGGTTTTAGCTGGTGAAATATGGGCCCTTCTGCCCATCTTTAATAGATGATGCTCCCGTTCATCTGTGATACTGTCCGATGTTCTGGGCCACAAAGCTGCTTCCACACTCCACAGCCCTGGACTCTTTGTTCTCTTTGCCTCATCTTCCCCCTAGATAGACATTTTCTGGCACCAGAAGTAAAACTTAGGCTGGTAGATGTCTCCTCACAAAGAAGAAACTGCTGCTGCCTCCATCTCCCTTAACAGCCTTGGCTGAAAGAAGAGATCCTGGAGCCAGCCTCCCGTCCTTGCTCCCTGACCTGCAGGGCCCAACAGCCCAGTTGGCTGCAGGTCCCAGGAGACCTCTGCTCCCCCTACACCCCAAAGCCCCCACCTTGGATGCTGGACCTACTTGCCTTCCAAGTTCCCTCCAGGGCCTGTTAACTTTTCTTTCAGTTATTATTTTCTTTGTCAGACGGGTGGAATAAAGACCCCCAGCACACATGTAGACCTGATCAGTCCTGAAGGGACTTGGAGCTCCCTGCTCAGTCTTGAAGGGACTAACATATCCCATTTACAAAGTCCCAGATTAAATTCACTCCCCAAAAAAATTCACCTCCTTTTGGAGGGGTAAAGTCTACCTTTTGAAATGTCCATATGTTGTCTCAGCAACTCTCCTTTATGGCTGTTTACATTGGATAAGAAGTGGAACACAAAGCAACATTCAGATGAAGAAAGTGCTCAGAAGTAGTAAAAAACTGTGTTATCTATTTTTTTAGCTGAATAAATTGAGCTTGCTTTGCATTATTGCTGGCTGTCTTAGCCCAGCGCTGAAAGTGAGAGAGAAAGAAAAAGGGAATCTTTAAAGGCAACTCCCAGGAGGACACTAATATTTTTAATAGTTTGTGGGTTATGAAACAAATCTGTGTTAGCAGTATTATATATCTCAGCCTGAACCACTGGGGTGTTTCCAGGCTCTTTAATGAAACTAAAGCAGCACTGCCAAGAAAGTAGATTTATTCACAAAGAAATGTTTGCTAGCAGAAATGAAAGCGTAGGCATGAGTGGGGCTGTCGCATACTAATGCGCAGTCTTGTCACTCACGTTGCCCCTTATCGCTCCAGCTGAACTCTGCTGTCACTGCTGGCACACGGGTCACACCTCTTCCCCTTTTCCTGCCATCTGATCTTGCCCCTTCTCTGCCTTTCGGAGCCCACAGCACCATAAGGCATCAGCACAGGCCGAAACCTGGGCTAACAGCAAAACCTGATCTATAGCTGAAGAGAGCTGAACGTAGAAAGAAAAAACATACACAAACACCAGGGACTTTTTCTTTCTTTCTTCTTTTTTTTTTCATTTTACAGTGTGAAATAGGACCCAAACTAATCAATGGAGCTCAGTGGGAGTGCATAATTATTAATAGGCCCTACATGGGGCCTCAGAAAGTATGCAGTTCTCTTGGAAGTTTAAAAGGTCAGTGTGAATAACTAAAACATACTTTTCTTGGTTGTTATTATGCAGTAAAAAAATAATTCATAAGGAAATCAGTTTAGGAGAAAAAAATTTCTCATGTTCTAGCAGGGTGGTTTAGGAGTCATTCCTATGTCTTCCATGTATCTTTTCTGGCAGGTTAATGGACCATGTTTTATTCTCTGCCTTACTTCCTAAAGCTCACAAAGCCCAGTCCTTTTTCACTGTTTGTTATTACAGAACTTGACTGCACGCTGCCCGGCTGAGAGCGGGAATGAAAAATGGTGTGCCCCCTGGAACAGCCCACGCTGGTGGAGAGCAAGGCCAGATGAAACACCTCCGCATGGTGCTACTGGTAAGCCTTATTTACTAATTGCCCGGCAGCCTGAGGGTTCAAGTTATGTACCTGTTACTCTTCAGACTGATTTCTGGTGGCCTGTAAAAGAGAGGACTTGATGGGCACCGTTAAGGGCTCAGACCTTTGAAGGAGCTCTACACCGCACCTAGGTATCAGAAGACCCTTCAATGAAACAAGCTGAACAAGCGCCAGGTACTCCTCATAACAGCATGTCTGTGTTTAATGCTGAGCCCAAAGGAGCTATGCTCTTCTTGGGAGGTTGTGAGGAGGCAGCAGGAGACTTTGGCAACAGTGCTGACACACATGAGGTGCACAAGGTGACTGGTATGAGAAAAGTTTCCTGGCAAGACAGATGATGACACACAAAGAGGTCCCATACAGAATGGTTTAAACATGCAGTGAGGTAGCAACTACAGCAAAGATCCTGATGGAAGCACTCACTGCCTGGCATGAGGCTGAGCCCAGGTAGGAACCACCCGGAGCCAAGGCAACGCTGCAGAATATTCTCCAGGACTATGCAACCCAGGTGATGATCACCCCTGTAAGAGACTGGCATGGATCTGACTCTGAAGGCATGGAGGCCAGGTCCAGCCTCAGGACAGGAACAGCTTACTCCCTCACTTCTCAAATGAATTGCCTTCAGGTATCCTCATGCCTTTTTATGGATTCAGTTCCAACATCCACTCAGGTGGTTCTGAATTACAGCACAGAGGTTCAGCACAAGTGAATTCTGAATTTGTGTGAGTTTCAAACAGCAGAAGAAACTGCACCAGCTTGAGAGGACTGTGGATGATATCATCTAAGATGGATGTGGATGATATCATCTAAGATGGACAGACCAGGTTAACCCTTACCTCATACCAAGGAATGAACGTTGAGCCGTGTGACGTGTTAGAGAGCTGCCACCACATGCACACATGAAATGTGTGGGCTGCTGAACACCACGCCACAACGCAGTGGTGGAGCACAGTGCCAGAGCAGGCTGGGAGGTTGAGCAAATACATGTCTTAACTCTTAGACCTTAGGGAAAAAGCCATCAAGCGATATTTAATCCAAGCACGGCCTCCGCCTGAGGTGAGCTGCACACCATCAGAAGGTAGGTGGGGATGGGGCTGATGTCTGCATATCTGCCTGTACACGTGCTTCTGGTCACTGGGAGCTGAGCTAGCCCGATCCTTGCCCTGGTTTGATAACTTTATCTGGTATTTATGTTGTCATCTGCTCTGTCGGGCAGTGTCCAGAGGTGCACACAGCAAATGCTGTGACTCGGTACAGAAACACCCACCAACTGGCCGGGTTTCAATCTGAGCATTTCTCTCAGGAATGAAGTCACTTTATTACCCCACTCTCTACCCAGGCATGTGCAGCATCTGGTTAATATCTTTCTGGGCCGTTCCTAGCTCTCCAAACGCTCCATCCCTGCCATATTGCAGCACACACAAAAGGCAAACTTTCCAACACTTCGCTCGGGTACCTGTTCCAGGCACTTACAGACCTGGTTAGGAGTATTTTCCAAGGAGCCAGCCTGCATTTTCCCATGCTTAACTTAGTTATTGGAATGTCTGCCATTTATATGTGTTCTCCTTGGCTCCTGCACAGGTCAGCTACTATAAATCAGCCTCGTATCGCTGACTGTAATGGAGCTACAGTAACTTACAACAGCTGAGTATCTGGTTTATGAATGCAGTTCCCAGAGCTTCATGTTAAATACAGCCCAAGGCTGGGGCATTTAAACAAAATGAAGAGGTTATGAAAGGTACGTACGCGTCTTCCAGTTCAATATTGTTTGTGCTAGATACTTAGTAGGTGATGAAAGGATAAATAAACAGACCCCAGGCATGGTGATGTCAGACACTGGTTTTGCCAGTGATATTTTCTCTGTAAAAGGAGTGCACGTGAAACAAATGAAGAAACAGGTGAGAGCGAATGTTTGGCTGCCAAACTTGGCTGTAGATAAAACACGATGAAGATATTAACCCTGTGGACTGGAATGTGAGTGGAAGAATACCTGGGAAGGGAAAGGCAATCACCGTGGCCATCCAGAGCCCTGCCTAAGTACCTGATGGCAGCTAATGAGGAGGTACATGAGGAAATTCATTTCTGAAGCCACATCAGGCATGATCCGTAAAGCCTCGATCCCAGCTGCTGAAGCAAGGAACATACTTCTCAAATGCCATTAGTGGTGCTCTTCCCCAAATCTGCTCTTCTCCAATTCTGTATCAACACAGAACGGCATCCAAGGCAGGCTGCCCGATACAGGAGCTGTGTATTCCTCATTCAAAACCTTTTCTTCAAGCAGCAACAAAAAGTACAAAGGGACAGACTGCCTCCCACTGACAGGGCAATCCCATCGCTTGGCTTCAGTCTTGTTTTGGGGGTGTGTGTTTTGAAACACTGAAAACAAACACTTTGCATTTCTTGAAACTAAATAATTCTGCCCAAACTAAACCATTTTCAGATCTGGGGCAGGTGCTCCCATCATGTTTGCTGCCCCTTTTCACCTCTGCTTCATCCACAAGTGTGAGGGGCTGAGCTTTCACATGCTGGGCCACAGCGGCAGCCTTGGCCACCACACCCAAGGTCAGTCACCAACACCAGAGCCAGCCAGCTCTTGGCACAGCGCGGGAAGGCAACTGCAGCCCGGACTGATAACAGGCTCCACCATGTCTTTGTGTGCCAGCTCCCTGACCCAGGAAAGAACTCGTCACCAGACACCCTCCGCCTCCCAGAACTTCACAAGTCCACCAAGCCCAGCCAGGCGGCCTCATTCGGGACACGTTCTCCTAAAGATGAGACACATAAAAGCATAAACCCCCACTACCTGTGAGGGCATGACTTGAAATTAGCTGTGTGATTTGACACAGCTGACCTGATCCAGGAGTGACCCTGCCTGGCAGCTCTGCCCATCCTAGTGCTGCAGGACTGAGCTTTCTGCTCTGGGTCCCACTCTCTGTCCACAGATTAGAGAGGAAACCAAATGACCAGCTTAGACCAGACATTTAAGTGCAGCAAGCAGGGCAACTGCCCTGGGAACTGAAAATACTCTGCTAACTTCCCTCAGCGTTAGCTTCAGAGAGAAGCGGTCTCTTCCCGCAGAATTTATTATATATTAATTAGACAGCAAGTTGACATATCTCTGGCTAGCACACGTTGTAACAACTCCACAAGTATTTACTGTCTGAGGTCTAGAAAGATGGGGATCAGAAAGAAACCTCAAAGATTAAAAACTTCAGCTAAGCAGGGCCGTGGCAAACTCCCATACTGAGAGCAGAAGCTCCTTGTCTTTTCTTCTCCGTGCAGGGTTTCCCACCACTCACAAAGGTGCAAACTGATTCCAGCCCAGAAATAATGCAAAACAGGGAAAAAAAGACCCTGAAGCTTGTGACCAAGAAGGAAAAATGTTGATACACATGGTTAAAATGCCTTCCATCTCACAACTCTATGGTCACCCTGCTGCCTCCGGGAGCAAGGAAAGGAGCAGGACAGCATTCCTCACTGGCATCGAACAGAAATAAAATCAGCTGTTCCTTGCCTATTAAAGTCATGTCACCAGCAATTTCACTTCCTAATTCACTATTTCTGTCATTGCCATCAGATATAGAAGGCATTTGGAAAACTTTGCTTACAAATTTCCCAGAAAAGAAAACGCCAAAGCTACTTTGGCAAACGTAACCACAAACATTCTCCTATGTTTTAATAAGGATAAAAGGCTCTTTTCTAAATCAGATGACTTGACTTTAAAAGGCAAATGAGAGTCTATTTAGAGCTACTTATTTGCAGGAACTGAGCAAAACTCCTAAAATAATCTTCTGGTTATTATTTACAGTATGCTCTCTCCCCCCTTCTGTTTCTTTCTTGTTTTCAAAAAGGACCTTAACGATGGTGAAAACTTCACAATACAAGCACAGAAGATGGCTGTCTCTGGATTTAAGCTCTTGGCAAAGGAACTGGGTTTCTGTGTGGCTTGGGCACACTACCTAGGGACAGGTTTTCTATTGGGGTTTCCCAGTCATACTGGTGCAGCCGTGCTCCTGGAGTCCCCAGTCTGATTCACAGCACAGCCCCAGCGCAGGCACAGTCTGATCAGCTGGCAATGACGCTCCCGTGGTGCAGATGGGGAGGGCAGGGATGCCAGCAGTTAGCAGGGATGCTGGCAGTGAACAGGGATGCCAACAGTGAACAGGGATGCTGACAGGGAACAGGGATGCCAGCAGCGAGCAGGGATGCCAGCAGTGAGCAGGGATGCCAGTAGTGAGCAGGGATGCCGGTAGTGAGCAGGGATGCTGGTAGTGAGCAGGGATGCTGGTAGTGAGCGCAGAGCCCCAGACTGTCCTCCACCCTGTCATAAATGTTGCCATTCCCAGGATATTTAAAAGCTTTGTCCCTTGATACACTGGAGCAGTTCTGTGCAATTCTTGCAAAGAGGGTGATAAATTGGAACGGCTGACTGATTTACTACATCAAGGTAGTAGCAAGTGATTTTCCCCAGAGCAGCTGCTCTGCTGAGGCGCCAGCAGAACCAGAAGAAAGGCACACATCTTTAGAAGGCAGCAGAGCACCAGAGGCTCTTTTTTCAGAGCTATTTTGGTCTCCTGATGACTGTATAATAGAGGCAGAACCGAAGTCATCTGCTTTCCTATTTTACGCAAGGTGACTAAAAAACTCTTATTTGGTTTGAATAGATTTCAAAAGTGTGCATATATATATATTTATATATCTATGAATAAGCCTCTTTCATAAGAAAGACTTCATGAATATTTCATGGCTTTCCCCTTGGGTTGGTATGTATCTGGTTTGCATGCTTTACTAGGTACGATTTACTGCCACCTGGGCTCAGGGGCAGAAGATTTCCACTGAATTCTGCTGTGACTGTCAGCAGCCACAACACAAGGGATCCTACCACATCAACAGCTCCATCATCCTTTCTGATGATATCAGAGCCCCACAAGCTACAAGTCACCACTGCCCAGTGAGTCTGTCTTCCCCTGGTTGGCTTTTCAAGAATGTTTTCTTTACCCCTGGCACTTGCAAGATGCTGTTCAGAGGGAAAGAAAAGTACAGGGTGACCCATGGAATTCAGCTCTTGTTGTATCCCATCACTTTCCACATATTTTTTAAAAATACAAGCTTGGGCAGACAGGCCAGTGTGCTGTCACATCTCCCCCTTGTCGCTGACAGTCAGAAGCTTTTGCTTACTTTGGGGTTTGATTTATTATCAGCAATTAGGCTAAAAATGGAGATTTAAAAAAAAATACAAAGGAAATCTATGATTAGTTGTAAATTGGGAGCAAAAATAGACACAGAGGAAATTATTTCTTTATCCAGCTTCCCAGGCATGAACTCATTTGTGTTTTCATCTCTGTGAATCTGTCAGAGGGCTCTCCCTACTCATGTAAGGGATGCTTGTCATCCTGAGCATCCCATCAAGATAAATGAATTTCAACTCAAACCACCATGAAGTGAAGTTTCTGCTAATACTGCCCACACTGGTAATGCCCCCAACTTTATCCACTTCATTCAAAACTCTGTCAGAAGTCCAGTGGTTTTGACTGGGGCTGGGAATATTCTGAATTCCATATCTCACAGGGGAGGGTGATGAGATCAGTGGTGTGGACCACTGTGAAAATGAGAATTCAGCATCACAAAGCTGTCTGCTAAGAAATGCAGTGACCAAATGATGCAGCCAGTCCTGGAAGGATACAAATCCAAGCCAAAGGATGGAATGGGATCACTCCATCTTCCACCAGTTCATCAACTGTATCTCCACCTGAACTAGTCAGCCCACTCCACGCTCTCCCACAAGTACCAGACACCACATGTGAACCAAAAAGTTGGGTTTGTGCAATCAGCGTTTGACTTATTTTAAGGGAGCAGAGGAATCCAACATAGCCACCTTCTTTGGGGGAGTTCAGAGCACGTCTCAGCAGAGCAAGGATGAGTACAAGCACTGCTCGTGTAACGGAGCTCATGTCCTTAACACGCTCCACCTGCCTAAGCGCTTGGCAAGGCTGAGGCTGAAACACAGAAGGGTTTCAGCATACAAAGGCCTTCTAAAAATGAGGTTGGGTTTAAGTAGCCAGGCAAAACCCTTGCATATAATAAGGGGCATGAGAAAGGTTATGCCTACTTCACAGACCAGATTCCAGCACACAGATCTTTTTTCTTGGCCACCAAAGCTGCAGAACTGTGTGCAATTCGTGTTTATTTGTACGAAAATAGCCTTCATTTTTGTTCCATGCCTTGGGGCTGTGCAAACTGCGACAGGAGAGGCATGTTTCCAGCAGTGATAAGCAGCAGACAACGGGCAGTGTTCTGTCCAGCAGCTGTTGTCACACCCCTCCCAACGCGAGCAGGGCAAATTAAAATTAGCAAGACATTAAAGAATTAACACTGTAAGCATTTATGACCAGTGTCAATCATTCACTCTCTCCTGGGGTATGCAGCAGGGTGAACAAGTAATGCTGTACTCCAGGGATTAATGGTACATAACTGATGTCCTGATTGCTGTGGGCTGTTTAGTGGTGAAGCACATTTGCCCTCAGCCAGGCAAAAGGAAGTATTGAACTGAAATAAAGAAACGGGAAATATGAGTTGGATAGGTGGAGAAAACATCCTAGTAAGCTGCCAGGGGAAGTGCTGGTTCATTGCTTGGGTCATTTCAAATTGGACCGGATAATGCCTTGGAAAGCATCCTGGGTTCTGTGAGGCTGTGCTCTGAATGTGAGGGATGAAGGGTAGAGCACATTTCTGCCTCTTTGACTTGGTGTCTCCCACAGCCTGCTCTCCAAATAGCTCATGGTTCAAGTGAAGCCCAGGCTTATCTTCCACCTGCAGCACTGGGTAATTACTGAGGCAAATAATGAATATGCCAACCATCCACACCTGGTGTTAACCTCCTCAGGTAGCCTTCCCCCCTCCCCTCAGCTGCAGCATTTCATAGCCCCCCACAGCAGCTCCAACTAAACCATTTTCATTGGCACGTACCACAGCCTGGCAATGCCGATGAGCAGTAACAAGCTCTCAGTCCCCGGTGTCCACGTGAACAACAAAACAGAAGACCTACTCAAGGCTTCTCCAGAGGTTCAGTTGCCTCCAACATTTTCCTCTTCAAACTGCTCAACCTATTCTTTAGATCAGCAATACCCAAACTAGACCCGGGGCTCCACAGGGAGCTAGCGCAGTTAGTTATTAATGGTGTTATGAGCCTTGCAGAAATGTAATTCCTTGGACAGGTACTCAGGCATCACACATATTTTCTACTTGGAGGTCGTCTGGCAATCAGAAAAAAAAAATTGTTGGGGGGTCTGCTACTTTAGATCCTTTTTCCCCCACGGAACATGGAGGTAATATCCAGGCAAGGTAAGGCTCCCCCAGCCTCCGCAGGCAATGAGAACTCATTTATTTCTATGCTGATAGAGGGACCGGTGGTGATTTGGGAATGAAACTCAGCCAGCTTGTTACATTACATGCCCCTTTTCAAACGGGAGCGATACTGCTTTCACGTCTGACATGCATCATTAAAAAGCAATCACTTCAAGCAAGGCTCATTTTATTTATCATGAGAAGAAACAGAATGGGAAAAAGTGAGAGATAATCATCACTCAACCCTTTCCCTGCTGAAAGGCAAAAGCCTGCATCCAACAAGCAAGACCACCCATCTCGCAAGGGTTTTGTACGGTTTACACTTGGCCAGCGTTCTGAGAAGCAGCCATTCCCATGCCTTGCACACACGTTCAGGGTGATAGTCCTGAGCCTGATATCCTATCTTGGGGAGTAATAAAAATCAGATGCTTCAATGGAACAGACAATGATACCACAGCATGTCCTACCTGCCAACACTCAGCATTCGGCTCACATCCCGGACACAGAGTGTTTATACCACTTGTTAATGCTTATGCAATGCCATGTAAGAGAGAGAGAGAGCTATGGATGTCCAACTTTCCTCCCACTGCTCCTGGAATATGCCCTTAACAGTGCAGTCTCATGAAGACAGCCTGGAAATCAGTAATACCCACTTTTCTGGGAATGCTTTGTGATCTTGGTGAGAGCGGGAAGCCTTGAGGCTGGCAACGTGGTGGAATTTCTGGAGGGAAAAAGTCTTGGCTACCTCAGGTGATGGTCTTTACGTTAATTTGGTATGTGAATTGTGTTTCTGTTCACGTGAAAGGGGTAAGTTCATGTGGTGTCAAGAACAAACTCCCTAATATCAGAGCCTGAAGATAATCTTTCCATGATCAGTTAGGAATATTGGTCTCATCTGCCTTTGCAGATGGAGCAGTATTTTGACAGCAGCTATGCCGGGTAAGCAGAGTGGGTGCAGGGAACTGAAAATACACCTCCCTGTTCCGCCCATTTCCAGTGCTTCTCCTTTCCCTTCACTGCCTGTAGCCGGGGACCCGAGTCCTGTGAGCTCCCCCTGCTTTGGGAAAGCAGCACAGCAGCGCCCAGAGGTGACAGACAGAAGTTTCCCAAGGAGTTCAGCAATGTTTCATTGATTTCCATTTGTAAAACTGGAGGTTCAAAGCTGGGAATTGATTTTTCCAGCTGCTGTGTGAACCAACCTTGCAAGCAAGGGAACTTCTTTTATCAAAGAGATAAGAATGAACAAATTGGATATCCCAGCAAAAGGGTTGACCTTGACTACAAGATTGAAAATGTCCTCCTTAGTATTGCCCCCATAAAAGTTCGATCCTACCTTGCACATTGAATCAACTCTCAAGTAAGTCCACCACCTTCACCAGAGAGATTCCCGATCTGAAGGTGAAAGCAACCGGTTGAACAGGAGGGTGATGCTGAGGTCTGGTGCTGCTCCCACCTCTAACAGTAGCAGGGACTGAAATTCAATGGCTTAGCCTGACCTATTCGAATAGTATTTTCTCTGCCCAAATAACTGATCCTTAATGAAGCTATTTATGTAAGGAAATTAAATTAAAAAGGAATGCTAGTCACGTGGGTGTTGCCACATGGCTGTAATGTGTGTCTGGGAGATCTGAGACTCATAAATTCTATACAACATGCTGAATGGAGGTCTTTAGCCTGTTTAATTAAGTGGCAACTAGTTTCATATTAAAGATATTACGCATGCACAGAGGCACAAACAAAATGTCATATTCTCCATTTCCTGTGTGTAAATCTCTGTTCACAGCAAAGCCGAAGAGCGTGGGGTAGGAGCAGGGTTATGATACCGAGGGAAAGGCTTTGGGACTGGAAAGTGACCTACAACTTTGCAGCCACTGCTTTTGGGGCTGGAGGTGAGAGGCAGACACCAATCCAGAGGCACAAGCTGTTGCAGCCACAGTTCCTGCTCGAGTCTTCAGCGACTCAGGGCAAAGGACGGTGCTCGGCATCTCTGAAAAACACCCCATCAGCAGCTGCCCAATGCTATCTAGTACAGACCATCATATTACTGGGAAGGGTGGAGTTCAAGGCCAGGTTGTGCTCCCTTTAAAAAAATCTGTGGCCAAAGATGCAGAACTGCAGGATAAGAGAAAGCAGAGAGCCATGGACTGCCAGGTCATGCCGGACACTCAGCTGGCTGCTACGACCAGAGCTCAGGGTGTGCTTGGCTCACCTGGGAAACACATACTCCCACCATCTTCTCTAAAACATAGAAGGTGCATATCACAGCAGACCAGATACCTCAAAACAACTAGTTATGTGTTACTGAGCTTCAGGGTAGCTCTGCAGATGCATCTTGACTTCAGACAAGGATAGCTGGAAAATACATAAGCCCACACAGTCAATTCCTGAGCACAGGAGCAGTTCTGAATCATGGGTAGGTGACCCCAGACTGGCTCACACAGACACACTGGATTAGCAACCTAGGCCCCACCTTCATTCAGCAATAAGCAAATGGACCCTACACATGTCTTAGATATGTACTGTGTATGTCTCCTCCTCTTCCCTGCCCACTGAGAAAGCCGCTTCAACTGCATGAGCTCCTAAATGGCCGAAGTCAGGTGAGATACAGTCCCCCTTCTCTCCACCTTTAAGCTGAAGCTACAGCAAGGCTTCCAGGCACTCCTGTGCCCAGCAACTCTGAGCCCAGGGCTTCAATCCCCCTTCAGCATGCTCAGGGATCTGCTCTTCATCTTGCCACCAGCCACAGCTATTGCCAAGCCCCAAGAGGATACTCCTTCACTTAGCAGCCGGTCATCAGATGCTATTACCATCACATCTCAACCCAGAAAATGGTGCAGCACCGGGCTCTGGACACCCCAGGAGAGAGTGAGTTCTGGTGTGAAAAGGTCTGTAAGACACAGGACTGCCCCAATTCATTCACCTTCCCCAGCGCTCTGCTGGCACATGGAGCTAATGCTTAATTATTGCGAGTGATTTATTAACTTATAAAGTCAGATTAAATGGGTATTTGGAGCTGAGCGGCTGAGAGGCTTTGAAAGGGGAAAGTGATTCATGCTATTTACCCAGCTGAGACAAAAGTCACATGGTGTGAACACACAATACTAATCGCTCCAGATTAAAAGTAATGCATTTCCAGGAAAAGGATGTCATTAGTATCCGGCAGATGGATCGATTAGGAGGGATGCCCAGTGCACACAGGCACGCTGTCCACATCAATTTCTAAATAGAGCTGAGGAGATTACTTAAGACCCTCTATTTTCTCTAAGGCAATTTTGCTTTTACTCACCCATCATGTGGGGTGGGTAGGGGCTTCAGTCTCACTCAGGCAGAACTGAAGCTGCTGTGGCTTCCAGAGCAGATCACCATCACTGCAACTGCAACCGCAACCACATCCACATCCACATCCACATCCACACCCACACCCACACCCACACCCACACCCACACCCACACCCACACCATGGTTTCTATCAACATATTTCTCCCTAACTGAATAAACAACCTAATGGCCAGAACCTGGATAAAAATCTTCCCTCTCCCCCAAAAAAACTTCGCAAATAAATGAGAAAGCAACTGGAAAGAATATGTATGTGTTCTTGTCTGTCACCTGGTTATTTTGTTTTCTGTGTTGCTTGTAAGTGTGGGTGGAACTTGTATCATTTGATGTGTTAACACAGGCAGTTTCTTAACTTCTGCTTGTGACCAAATCAGATTGCAGTCCTGGCAGGATATGATTTTGATGTATAGATATCAGGACTCAGAGAAATAAATTATGCCCTTCAATTTATTTTTTTTTTCCAGCTTAACTGTGTGTACCAAAGCTTATCAAGGAAAGAAACAGAGAAAAAAAAAACCAGGCTGATCTTGGAGCATAGTGGAAGTGATCCTGCAGAGATATGAAGTACACAGATCAAAGTATTTAATGTCACAGATTTATGAAACTGTTGTTTCTCAGGCCAGGTGTTCCCTATTCCCTATCTGCCTCTCCCCCTTCCACTCGTTCCTTCAGCATCCTCCTGTGCGAGGACAGGCACTGGCCAAAAGACCTGCACCACTAACTAAGCACCTGCTTCTAACTAACCTCATCCCTGGAGGGGAAACCCCATGTAGCTATAAAAGGTTTCCCTTGGTATTACTAAAGGTTGGGGCTTTGACAGGGGCAGGAGCATGTTCTCAAAGCAAAATGGTACTTTGGGAGTGGCTTTGATTCAGAGGCTGCTTTTGCAGGGATTTTGTTATGTCGCACATGGGACTGGGGTCCAGGAGGAAAGCACAGTGAGGGGGGCAAGGCAGCTCACTTGCAGTGCTTGCAAAGTCCTGATTTATAGGGCCCAGACTCACATGGTAGCAAGCTAGGAGGGTGGATGTATGCCATCATCTCAGGAGTGGTGGCAGAGGATACTGCGGGTTCACAGATAGTGTGCTATTTTGTCAATTCATGGATAGAAATAGGAGGAAATGGAAAGAGAGGTTTGGGTCAATCTAGGCTGGCATTGGAGGAGATTTATGGGGTAGCTGCAATGAAATAAGAACATAAGCAAATATTTCATCTTAGTGAAATGTCCCTTTTTGTTCAAGCCTAAAATAAAGTACTCCAGTGTTGAAATTCTTCCTTTTCCAACCTTGCTTAAATTAAAACTCTTCCTAAATCACTCATTTCCAATTGGAAACAAAAACTGGAAGGAGTTTTTAATGGAAATGGCTGAAACAATTGTTTTGGATTTCTCCCCTCTTTTCTGTATCCTTTTTTCCATAGGGTAATGGGTGCCCTTTGACCATGAGGTGAGCTTCCCAAGCTAAATCATCTCATCTGCCAAAAAAAGGTGGGTTTGTATTCACTGACTCTGAGATGCTCACAAAGTGATGCCAAGCAGAGGAAACAGTTTGCTTCCCCGGAGCAGGTACGCTCACCTGCTCCATCCAGTGCTCAGCATAATTAGGACAATCCAGTTCCTGAATTAACAGTACCCAGCGAAGCAACACAGCAAACAACATATCCACCCCCTTTCACTAGTCAGCTCTTTAACTGGAGACAGAGTCCCACTTGAAACCAGGGCACTGATGATCAACACGCCCTCAGATTGGCTTAAACCAGCAATAAATTTCTATTCCTCCCTGTCGGCCAGTGGATGAGCAAAGGTAGCCAAACCTCCCCCTTTCCTCCTGGCCCACAGATCTCCCCTTTCCTGTCTCCCAACAGCAACGCAGCACGCCTGGTGTGAAAGGCTGCACGGTGCGAACGCGGCTGGAAAGGCAGGTTGTTGGCTCCTGGCACCGTCCGAAATTGGAGGCACAGTCAAACCCACAGAGAGTCACTAGCAAATCACTCAAGCTATTTTTTTTATGAGACACTTTAGCCAGCCCTCTTTTCATATCCTTTACGAGGCTGCCTTCAGCCCTAGTCGTAGTAAAAACCCCCGAGTTATGGAAATCATAAGAAAGAAATTATGTATGGAAAAATCATTACGTTATAAATTGGTTCCACTGTTCAAAACATGTAGGAAATGGGGCATATAAAACTCAGGTGGTGTTGCAGACTTTGATACAAGGTTCGTTATTACACCCTGACACAAGTGAAATATGTGCTAACATACCGCCAGCTAATTTGCCTTTATTTACAATGCAGACCCATCACCAGGCCAGCTTCATAAATTTCATCGACCTGGCTGATTTCTCTGATTGAAGGAGGCAGGGAAAGCTCAGATCTTCTATCTCCAGGGCTGCACAGTTCTGAATGTGGCTCCCAACCCCCTACCCCATTCAGAAATAACAGCCATCATCCTGCTTTTTCCTAATTCTTTTCAGATCTCATCCCTTTCCTAGACCATAGGAAGGCCGTTACCCTGTTGTACACATGTGTGTGGTGTTTTTAAAGGCCTAATTGAGGGACGAGGCAGGAAAACTGGATGGGAATGTTTTTGA
Source organism: Hypotaenidia okinawae (assembly GCA_027925045.1). Classification (NCBI taxonomy): domain Eukaryota; kingdom Metazoa; phylum Chordata; class Aves; order Gruiformes; family Rallidae; genus Hypotaenidia; species Hypotaenidia okinawae. The sequence goes on from BSDF01000009.1 coordinate 25,169,583, forward strand.
CAACATGTTCTTTCTTAGAAAACACCAATTGGTTAAAAATTGGAAAATTTCCATGGAAATGCATTGGTTTTCACTAAACTTTCATCATAAAAATATTCTGAAGCCAACCAGGGAATTTCAGCAGTCACAGGCCCATGCCTGAAGCTGTCCCCTGGGAAATGGGACATCTAAGGAGATCCTCTGAATTGTGGTGGCTGTGTAGGGCATTTCCCTGGGGAAAAAAAAAAAGTAAAACCAAGGGATTAAATTTAGCCACGGTTGTGAGTTGGGTCTAGTCAGAAGGGGAAAGACCTGGGAAGACAAGAAAGGGACAGAGCTGACACAAGGTATCAAATGGATGTCCAGTTTTCTTTAGAAAAACTCTTGGTTTAATTAAATGGTTTAAAAATAAAATCATAATCATAATGAAAATATTTCTTTACTGGAAAATTTCAGGGATATATATATTTTTTAAGATTCAAATGGTCTGTTTTCATAGTTTCACTGAGAAGTTTGGGTTCTTCCTGCAAAATTACTTTATTTAAAATAGACTCTACTTTCTATATAAATTATAAGGGGTTGAAATCTGAATGAAGTGCTTTGAATGTATTGAAAATGTTTCAAATGACGAAAAACAATTTTGCTTTTTTTTTGTTCCAACATGGAACAAAATTTCATACACTTGCTTCCCAAAACCTCAACTAATTGGAAAATCCATTTGCCATGTAGTTCTACTCACAGCAAGGATGTGAAGAGGTCTCATTTGTTAATGCCTAGATGGTGTCTGAACTGAAGGAGTGCTGTCAAAAAGCAAAGCGCTATGGAGCTCTTTAAATTTCCAGTTTGGTTTTGCAGAATGAAGGAGCCTGGGTTTTGGATGGGGCCAAGATCTCAATGCTGGCATCACTGGGGACTGTTCTTGCTAATAAAACCCTGGACTACCACCCAACCTTCTCTCTGCTGAGCGATGCTAACCCCTAATTCTGAAGACACTGCTTTTTTTCTATTCTCAGCTTACAACTGTCCTACCCACGATGGTCTTTGTTTCTCTTTTCCTCCCCCAGGCATGCTGACAGACTGAAGGGTTTTACCTCTTGCTGTGTGTATCTTCTTTCACATCTTTCACCATAGTTTTAAATGAAATCACGTGTTGAGTGAGAAGGAGGAGGGGAGGCAGTGTGGAGCAGTCGGGGACACCCTGCTAGCCTCAGGTGATGCTTGGGGTATCGATGGACCTGTATGTGAAACAACTTTTCATTGCGGTCCTGCAGTGAAGGCCTGACAAAACCATTACATGCAGCCTGTAAATTGGAGGGGTAAGTCATTAAGATCTGTAGGTTTGCATGGCCTAAAGGGCCTCCATGTCAGATCAAAGATAAAAAAGAGCAGCAGAAGATATGTGGGATCAGAATTTGGGGAATTTTGCTCATTAGGGAACTCGAGGCCCCGCTCACACAGAGAAGCCAAGGCACCAGCTACTATGGATAGAAAAATAAAGCATCCTGTGTTCCTGATGCCTTGCCTAAAGCAAAGGTGCTTCTCACCACCCCTACTCATCTGCTTATTGTCTCACTTGCCACGACCAGAGGCTTGGTGCTGGCTTGCTCACCAAGCCAGCTCCCAGCCTGCCTACATTCAGTGCGGGATGACAGACTGGGTTTGTACCTACTGAGGACAAGTTGTGTCCCTTGCCATTTTGAGTTAGTGCTAAGCACAGCCCCACCTCAGGCTTCATGTGGCTCCCAAAGCCATACTGGCACCCAGCAGCTGCCAGCAGAGCGCTGGAGGATGGGTTCATGGGCCACACTTCCCCAGATGGGCAACTCTCAATTAAGAGTTGATCAATTCACTGCAGTTCGGGTAATTTCTAAGGCCCTGCAGTAGATGACACGGCTCCAGAGTGATGGCCAGGGGTAGGCAAGATCTGCTGAGGCACTTCTTGCAGACACATGAGCTTTCTTAGCAGATAGTGGACTTCCTGCAGCCCGCTTGCAGGAAGCCCATGGGCAGCCTGTCCAGGAACACCTGAGAAGGAACTAAACCACCTGACATCACACAAATGCATCGCAGGACCACAGAGAGGATCCTACAGCTGACCTGCAGCCTGCTATCCCTGTCACACCTGGAACAGCTCTGCTCTGCCCCAGCACATCGCTTGCACCACCACAGCTGATCACCTGGCTCTGGTGAGTTTCAAGACATCAAGTGAATCAACTGCATCACAAGGGGAGCAAAGAAAGGTCCCACCCATCCCTAATCCCTCCTTCGCTTGCTTGTACAACTGTAGGGAGTTTTGCAGTGAGCACAGGGCCCTGAACTCATGATTCTCCACTTTAACTTGGCTTTTACAACACCCTTTTTCTTTTTTTTTTCTTTTTTTTAAAATAAGGAAACTGCATCTTTAACGGAAATTAATCTCCCAGTCGCCCTCAATAAACCATTTGAAGCTCTGTGTGACTATGACAGAGGGAGGTATTTTTAGAAGGACCGTGTGGTAATTTTCTCAGCAGCATTCAATAATTTACAATATCATAGCTGAAGGTAAAGATTTCCCCTAAGTATAATTTGGCATTAATTGGGCTTTCACAGGCATATTTACTTCAGACAGGGCACCAGCCTAGAACATGACTACCCCGAGGATCACTGGGGAATTGCTGAGCTGAATAATAGAGCCTTATGCAAATTCACAGCTACGTCAATCCTGGACCAAGGCCCCCATCTCAGCCTGAGCAAGCTCCCACCGTGCACCAACGTGTCTCTCCAGGTGTGACCACACAACACAGGGAGACGTGTGCAAGGAAGAGCCACACACTCACCCCAAATTGACATCCTCACCAGAAGCATCCTTCCTGGTACAGAGGCATGGGGAGGAACTGGTCCACAGCATAGCAAATGCAGCTGGGGTATAGTGAGCCAAAATGACCTATGATAGGCAGATTTATAAGGTTCTTCCATGATGCCTCCTGGACCGTTAAAGAGGGCTTACACATAACTACTGCAAGGCTGTGTACTGGATTGTGGCAAGAACAAAATTGTATATGGGGTATAAAAGAGGCGCAAGGCAGATGATGTCTGACTGCTCCTAAAACGTGCATGCTGTACATGATCCAATACACTTCTTGCCCAGAACATCTCTCTCTCAAGAGAGACTCTCTCAAGGTCACCCTGGATCCTGGGGTGCATCAGGAGGAGTGTGGCCAGCAGGTCAAAGGAGGTGATCCTCCCCCTCTACTCTGCCCTGGTCAGGCCCCACCTGCAGTATTGTGTCCAGTTCTGGGCTCCCTGGGATAAAAAGGACAGGGATCTCCTGGAGAGAGTCCAAAGAAGGGCTACAAAGATGATTAAGGGCCTGGAGCATCTCCCCTATGAGGAAAGGCTGAATAAATTGGGACTGTTCAGCCTTGAGAAGAGAAGACTAAGGGGGGACCTAATTAATGTTTATAATTATCTTAAGCAGGGGATGCAGGGGAATCAGCCAGCCCCTTCTCAGTGGTCTGTGGAGACAGGACAAGGGGCAATGGCTGCAAGTTGGAGCACAGGAAGTTCTGCACCAACGTGTGGAAGAACTTTTTCCCAGTGAGGGTAACAGAGCCCTGGGACAGGCTGCCCAGGGAGGTGGTGGAGTCTCCTTCTCTGGAGATATTCCAGACCCGTCTGGACGCCTATCTGAGTGAAATGTCCTAGGGAGCTGCTTTGGCAGGGGGGTTGGACCAAATGATCTCTGGAGGTCCCTTCCGACCCCTACAATTCTATGATTCTATGATTCATGTTGCCCAATACTTTAAAGAAAAGCCACCTGAATCACAACACTACACTCAGGAGGGAACAACTATTTGATTATCTGGGCATAATGCACAGAATTCGTCCTTTTTTACCTCTGTGTCAGTTCTTGGCTATGACACCTGGAGTTTATCCTTTGAATTTTAAAGAAATAATTTGTTTACAAGTTGAAGGAATGTTAACTACCACCAAAAGGTCTGACAGAGGGACAAAAAGTCCAACAAAAACCTCCTTATTCAATAAACCAGCAGACATCACTGTAAAGAGAGGAGGCTGAAGCTGAAGCTGGCTCTTACCACCTGATCCCTTATTCCCACGTACCCTGTTAGCTGCTCTGCACGCAGCACTGGATATCACTAAAATTGCCAGAACAGCGAATTCTGTGGGAAATGTCAACATCTCAGAGCCTGTGTTCCCAGGAACCCAAACTTCTCAAGAACAGCAGTTCTGGAAGTTTCTTTGTTACAAGTGTGTATAGAATTACAGGCTGTTCCAAGACAATAAAATGTTACTGGTAGAGAAATACAGAAAAATACATAGAAAGCATTTTAAAAGGAATAATTTGCTACATTGATAGTTTAAAATGAACTTTTCTTTTTCAGGACCAAAGGTCACAATTGCTTTGCAACAAAAATTTCCCAACTGGCTTTTCTCCTTTGGAGAAATCTTGTCAAAATGGGCATGGTGCAGAGGAAAAAAAAACCTTGAGTTTCCTCAAACAAAAAAAGCAGATAAACATAAAACAATACCTGGTATTTGGCTCTGAGCTGCTGAGAGACAGGCTGCTGTTTATTATGGACACACATGGACCTGTGGAGCTGTGATCCTGTGTACCGCTGTGCATCCAGCCCCTTTCCAACCACAGAGAACATCTTAAACCTGCCTATGTCCTCCTGCTTGCATTTTATACATGTGTGAATTAATACGTGATTACACCAGGGTTTAAAATAATGACTTGTGGAGCCAGAAGACCTTGGGTGGTGACTGGCAAGTGGCCAGGCAGAAAACATAGGAATAGGAGACACCTAAACCTGTGACAGCAGGAGCACGTGAGGTGGAAACGCTCCCACCTCTCCTGCCCCCATCTGCTCAGGATCTCCTCACAAAGACTGTCGGTATAATAACTTTATTATGGACCTTCTGGGGAAAGCGAGCTCCCAGCAAGGGTTTTGCTACAGCAGACAGGAAACTCGTTTGCTCCCTGCTAGAGTAAAGCCCTTTATAATTAATGCTGGGTAAATAAAGCACTCATCTGTAAACACTTTTAATTAGAAATTGGTTAAAGCTAAACCCCCATGACCACACTGGCCAGGGGGATTAGACACACGTCAAGCTTTGCCTGATCAGCAAATAAGAGGCCCTTCAGTATCCTCAATTCCTGTGCTGTGGGACCTCTTTCAGCTCCTATCACACGTCACCCTGCTGCTCCAGCCCGCTCTCCAGGCTCAATAGAGGATCAATATTTGTCTGTACTTTCTGAGCAAAAAGCCTCCTTGACACAGGCAGCATCTGTGTTTGAACAGTTACTTGCTAACACATAGCAGACTTTCTCCAAAGAGATGTGGAGCCAGGCGGGTCAAGCCGGAGGGAGGGTCACTGAGCACCGCTGGTGATCTCTGTGTTTGCTCAGTGTGATGCTCAGAGCACAGCTACCAGAAAGGGCTCCCATGAATGCTGCTCAGTGCTCCCAGGGCAGAAGATACCTATCAGAAAGTGAGTACAAAACTAGGAAAAATAAATACACAACCCCCCAACCACCTAAATTACCACTTTCTATCCCTGTAGACAATCAGTGCCCGACATGTCCAGACTCCTGATAATATTGAAGGTTTGCTAGCACTGTGCCTGATAACATGCTATCAGGTTTCAGGGAGAAGGGACTTTCTCTTCTGACTGTGGCCACCCCTCGTGTCACTTGTGCTTAGGGATAACAGGAGAAGCTTGCAGGGATGAGGGAAGCACTTTCAGCAGGGATGATTCTTGCTCTGATCAGATGGTGCCAGCCTGACAAAACATGTGCATTGCAATGGTTTGTCTCCATTATGGAAAAGTACGTAGGCTCTGCTGGAAATGGTGCTGGAGGCACAAACCTGTCCTCCTCAAGACAGCCAGCACAGCACTGACCAGGAGAAATGTGTCCTTTCCTCTCTACACTGGTCGTTCCTGCTTCACTCTCTCCATGCTCTGCCCCTGAGCACAAATTCATTCCTCTTGGAGAGAATCTCCTGTCCACACCTTTATTCAGCTGTATTGCTGCTTGATCTCTACCTGACAGTTGAACCGCCAAGTGTAAGTCAACACCAAGATTTATCAGATCTCCCTTTGTCTCTGCTGCCCAGGGCCTGACAACAGTTTGAACTGCAAAAGGTCCTAAATGCCATGAAACATGAGACCCCAGCATGGTGTGAGCGAGCACACACAGGAATAACACCCGGGCTTTACTTTTAGAGATGGGGAAACTGAGGCACAGGAGGTCAGAGTGCCACACCTGGCCAGTGTCAGAAGCCACTTCTTCTGAGCCCCAGCCCAGCGCTGCCCTGGGTAACGCTTCCCCACACCTCACATTTAGTTTGTTCAACCTCGTTAGTCTCTGCCTTAAGAAAAAAGGAAGAACCTTTTGAGAGTAACATGAGCTTTCTCCACCAGAAATGCCTTCTGTATCCATGGAGGTCAACTCACTGAAGCCATCAAACTGTGTGTTGAAGCTCAGCAGGGCACAGGGAACCAAGACATTAGGATAGCACTCATAGTAAAGGGCATAGCCAGCCCTGGTGAGGTGACCACTCCTACCCGGTAATTCCTGGCCCATCACTCCCAAAACCTGTTTTTCTTTTCTGCTCTCTCGTGGGAACATCTCTCTCATGGACTATGTGCATGTTGACTTGACCTCTCTTTCCCCTTCCATGTTTTCTTTCTGTGTTGGTGGTTTAACTCCAGTACCTGGACAGCAAGGGTGGTCCTGACAGCTGTGCTCATTATTCCCTTCCATCTGCAGCTGCTCCAGCCCAGAGATGACCACCTTGCAGACGCACAGCCATGCTGCTGGAGATGGTCCTGGGACTGGCCAGCTCAGCTGTGCCTCAGAGCACTCCCCAACCCATTACTCTGCAAGTGTGCAGAGCTAGCACACATCTACTACCTGGAAGATAACACTGCTTACTTGGACTGAGATGGACTCAGATGTTCATGAGACCATGGAGAGGGGTTGCAACTTCAAAGCTGACTCTGTGTTCATGGACAGATTGGACTAGAGACCTCTGGACATGCTTTCCAAACTGAACTGTACTGCAATGCTGAGGGGATTTCCACCTTTGTCTTACACATGGATCATATCCAGTCAGCCTGGCTGCAGCCAGAGCAAGGCTTAACCTTGAGCCTTTGCTGCACTGGTAGCTCACAAGCAGCCCTCTCCTCCCCCTCCATAACTACACGTCAGAGAGACAGGCAGTTCCAAGGGAAGTCTGTCCTCAAGTAACTTCTGTCTTGTCACCATCGTCACCTGTGTTTTCACTTTCTCCCACATCCAGCTGGAGGCAAGGTCCAGCTCTAGCAAAAACCAGACTTCTTGTTAATGATGCGTTAGAAAATAATGCCAAGACTACTCTATATAGATCCTCATCTGGATTCTGATCAGAAGGCACTTGGTGGCAGTACATCAAATACACCCACGTGCAGTATAGCTGTCTGGACAGACTTCCCTCCCACCCAGTGATCCATTAGCAGTCGGGAAGTGGTGTTGGCTACGGGTATCTTGTGGGATTGAAAAATTTTTGGAGGCATGGAATATGCCAGTCCTCCATCACATACCCCATAGCGGTCCCCAAGAAAATCTTGCACGACACGAAGCCTGGCTGCCAGTACAAAGGAGCCTGAAATGTCAGTCCCACCCCACTCCCCATCAGCAATGAGGTTAGGTATCTCCCCACGTCTAAGCCTCACCTTCGGAATAACTAAACTTTCAGAAGCATTAACTTTAGACATTCCCAAATTCATCTTAACATTATCTGTCCTCCCCAAGTGGCCTTGAATTTAAATGCATAGGTGTGACATGTGGCTGCTGAAGCGACCTTCATCTTGGAGGTTGCGCCCACCACCACATGTAGGACCAAGAGTCCACCCAGGCAAGCCACCCCCACTTTCTTATGGAGCTCCAGTAATGCAGGATTTGGCTCTTCATTTGCAAATGCCCTAAAGTAATCTCCTAAGTGTGTGTGGGGAGGAGGACAACACATGGACATGGCTTCCTCCAGGGATGGTTTCACGTCTTCTTCCCAGCCAGAAGTGAGATTTAGGGTTTTAACAACCACCCACCCATTGCTGCAGTAAAGGGAAGCATAAGTAGCTGGGATGTTTGTGGTTTATGCACTCCTCTCTACTAGCAGGAAGTATTTTAATTTTTATTTCAAATTCATAAACTATCCACTGCTGCAGAAGGGCAACGGAGAAATTTTCACATGTCCAGGAGACCCACTCCACAGGCATTTGGTCCTTTAATTTACGACATAGTCTCCAGATGTATTAATAAAGTGGCTATTATTAGTTCTTTTAGAAATCTTTTTCTAGTCCCAGTCCAGTGAAGTAACTGAGTGCTGGCCCCTCAGGCCCGTTGGTGAACAAAAGGGAACGGTGCCTATTTGGATTACCTAAAGCCAGCAAGAAAGCTTTGATTTAATACCCCAGGCCTGAAGCTCCCAGCCACTGCTCCACTGCCCTGGGATACAGTGTCATCACTGCTCCCTGCTAGAGGGATCAGGGGCTTAACGGGATTTAGGGTTGAAAATCCAAGCTCAGCCTGAGGTGTCTGCAACACAGGACTTCTGCAGAGGAAGGGGGACAGAGCCAGATTTGTTCTTTCCCTCCTCTTTCATCTGGGACCTGCCTTGTTTCTCTTGCCTGAGAGTGGGAGGGGAGAAGGTCATGTTATAGCATCTGTTATTACTATTACTATTATCATAATTGTATAATTATAGACCATACCTGCTTAAATTATAAAAAATAACTTTACTAGCAATTAGGAAAAAGAATGAATCTGTTTGCTAAAGAAGGAAAGGCAATATTAATCCTTCATGCCCCATCCTTGGTTCACCAGGACAACAGAAGTCTCTCCACTTACGTGTGACTGAAAAGCAGCAGGGAGAAGCCCTTCCTTTTGATACTCAATATTCCCCTTGCATTGTGTCCATGGAGCAAAGGTTGCACAGAGCACACCCAACAGCCACTTCTTCCCTGAAATTCTGGCTTCAGTGCTCATCCAAAAGCAAGAACAAGTGGGTTTGACCTGACCATAGTTTCAGAGCTCTGTAAATACACAGAGGTGCTTGTATTAAAATGAATTACCACACGAGTTCACAGGCAAGCCTCCTGGATAAAGAAGACATTCCTGGTGTCTCACGTTCTTCCCAAAGACACAGAATCAGGGTTTGGGTGTTACAGACCTGTAGTTGTAAGACCTTTGTTAGCAACGCTTTCCAAATGCAGTGATGGTCCCAGTTTGCAGAATCCCATCCCCACTTGTGTTATTCAGAGCAGAAACTCCATGTGCATACAGCAGGCACAGACCCTTCACAGATGCAATCACAGGAGTGATTTGGGGTCATGCCAGTTACAGGCAGCATGACTGACAGATACAGGCAAATGCTTGGGACAAAATGGCTCAAGTCTGCACTCTTTACAGAACATGCAGCTAATCTGAATGGGCAGGGAGATACTGCCTTGAGTATTTAACATCACAAATAAATCCAGGCACTAGATATCTACTTGAGAAGGAACATTTTAAACTAGCTTCAGTGCATCAGGCTGGATGATCATCATGGCCCCACCTGCAACTGAAATGAAGTTTTCCTTCTCATCTTTCATGGGGCTGAGGACAAGGAGGTTATCTGGACTGACTCTGACATACTCTGTTATTATCCTGGCCCTGCTTGCAGGGAATGGATATGACAAAACCTTTCTGCTTCGGGATTTCAGATGTATTCAGGATCAGGAAGGATTTCCTCCCCAACGCACATACACATGATTGCCTAGAGGTTATTGTTGGTTTAGACCTTCTGTTGAAGCTATAATGGTGGAAGAGGAGATCTTGAACAGCCTAGATCAGTGCAGTAGGCTGAGTACAGAAAACTCATGCCTGACTTGTATGCATGGTTTAAGAGTTCAGATACAATGGCCTCCCTCCACCTCACCCCACCTGGGATGGTGGGTGGAGAATGGTCTGTTAGGGTTGTCTAGGTGAGCATCACTAACTGCTTAAGCTTTCTTCTGCTGTGGGAACCATTCCCTTTAAGTCTGCTGGCAGCCTACAGTTTAGCCTCCTGGGATTTCTAAGGCAGAGATCTCTTTAAGTCTAACATGGGATTGCTGAAAATAAGCTGGTTCTTGCCAGACACATGCCTAATCTTCCCTGAAATATCTCCTCCGGTGGAAGCTTGACATGTAGCCTAATCTCCCCTCTCTTTCTAGAAAAGACCTCACCAAGGTCAAACCTGTCTCTCTTGTCTTGTACAAGTGGCAGCAATTTACCTCTTGTCTTTTTTTTTTCCTTTTTTTTTTTTTCCTTTTTTTTTTTTTTTCCTTTTTTTTTTTTTTTTCCTTTTTTTTTTTTTTTCCCCAGGGACTTCCACAGTTGAAAGTGGATACACTCAGAGGAGGTTTATCTGGGCAAAACACTCCAAGAGGCAACTGCTGTCTTCTCCTTGCTCTGCTGCTTCCCGCCCTAGCCCAGGCCATGAACTCGACCTAGGTCTGAAGAAGCTCATCAGTTCACCCCACCTCCACATCTCCATCTCCCCTCATGGTGTATATCACTCCTGACCTGAAGCATTCCTTGGTTCTCCCAAAACCCCATCTTTTTTTGCGCTTTGCTCTCCAGCCAAACCTGTGCTGCAGTATTACAGGAATAGTGTGATGAGCTGCCAAGAGCACTAACAAGGGACTTGCATAAACTTTCCCTCTCAGCCAGGAATAATACCCAGGACTAGGAGTCTGCTTGAGACTTGCAGACAGGAGGAGGGGAAGAATGGGGAACCTATTCGCTTGTTTTCGCTGTTTAAACAAAACCCTGTTCCCCTTGCTATACCCACGCCCTGGCTGGCAAGTGAAGGAACATTAAATGGCCATGTTGGAAATGCTGACAGCACGACCCTGCAAGGCATTCCTGAGCATGTGAAGTGTGTGCTAGACAGGGGTCTGGCAATAGGCATGCGTGCCCATGTCTGCACGTGAAGAGATGCTCTTTGGGAACTTTTGGGAAGATACAAGCACGACTTTGGGTCCCTCCTATTTCCTCTTGAGAGGAAGGAGAGGGGTGGCTCAGCAGCATCCACAGAGAAACACAGATTCATTTCTCTCTTCAAGTCTACTGATATTTCCATCTTGCCTTCCCTGTTGTCTGTGTTCACTTCTCTCCTTTGCCTCTCCCCCTCTCCAAGACAGGGAATTTCAGAGGCTCTGTTCCAGCTGGAACAATGCTCATCTGAGCTCCGTGGTTTTTCAACCAGGCAGAAGCCAGGTCCAAGAGGACTTAGGGCTTTCCTCTAAGCCATTACCAAAGTGTTAATATTACCACCCAGAAACTCTTAGATCCGCTTTTTGCTGCTGGATGCTCGTTAGGCCTCTAACCTTCCCTCCTTGGGGAAGCAATGGCTTCACACCAGCACACCAGCTGGCTGCCCATTAAGTTGAGGTTCCTCGTATTCTCTCCCCAGAGGAGGAGATGGAGGGCATCAGCATCTTGCTTAAGCAGTTCAAGGTATCAACACTTCCTGGTGGCCATGAGTGCTGGGAATCTGCAGGATCATTACAATTCCATAGAGGGAGGCATGTAGAAACAGAGAAACATATAAACATGAACAAATAAATATATATGCAAACCCCAAATCTCAAGTGTCCTAGAGTCTTGGAATTCCTCTAAAGAGATTTATTTCATCCATAAAATTCCCTGCAAGCTTGTGTTCTTGTAAAGTTGTAATACAGACTGTCAAGTCCTTTCTATGTGATTAAGGGAAGGAAATGTAACAACAACATCTGAGGGCAGTCATTAGAGGTCTGCAGAACCTCATGAGTCCACCTGGCTTTGTCCAAGAGGAGAAGCCCCAATGATGCTTCTTACGGACTTGGCACAGCCTGTCAGGACACTAAGTCAGGCGAGGAAGAGGCATGTTTACTTCCTTCCAATAACCAAGCAAGCCAACCACACTATTCCACCCCTGAGGAAACTATCAATGTAACAAGCTTCAATAGTTTTTAACTAGAGATCTCAACCTACTGAGCAAAAGAGGGGAAAGACCATCAAGCTTCGTATTAGGTGGAGAAACCGAGGCAGAAATTTGCATAAAGCCTCACAGAAGAAAGCACAAGCAATAAGGATTCCTCCCTCTTTGGCTTCATGATCCAGGAAATCTGTGCAGTGGGACACACATTGAATCATTCATCTGCCACCCATGCAAACCTCTCTGGGCTGCTCTCATTAAAATGGCTTTATTTTAGGGGTTTTTCAGTGAGACAGAAAGCTGGGCTTGGCTCTTTTGCCTGTGACTGGGGTGAGGCAGCTGGGTTTTTACTTCTGGCTCTGCCACACATTTCTCGTGTGACCTGCTCTTGCTACAGCTGCCCGCACGGCCAGGAATGAAAAGTAATCAGTGCCGATCACACGGGCTTAGTTTCATGAGAGAGGAAAACACAGTGGTTAAGTACAACAATGCTCTGCAGTGGAAAAGCCTCCTAAAGACCTGCTCTCCATCAATGCAGGATTTGGCCCAGCAGGACCATTACCCTGCTTCCAGCAGTTGCAGCTTCCAGATGCTACAGGAGAAGGTGTAAAAGCCTCGATCTGCTAGGAGCGGTGCGATTTCTTCCTGACCTCAGCCCTTGTGAGCTTACGCCTGAAGCATGGGAACTGAAGCTCCATATGATTTTGTTTTCACCAGTGTAACTGCAGATGGTATTTGCCTTGCTGAAAAATAATTGACCACAAAATGAGAGATGTGTTGAAAGCCAAAGGTTAGCATGGCTAAAATGTGTCAAATTCAATTACCTGGGACAGAAAGAACTATTGCTACAGGAAAAGAAGGTGAGCTGCTTATAAAAGCAATAGATAGTGGTTTCCTGCTCTCTCCCCATTCTTGCCTTTTGGGTTTCATTGCTTTGAGGTGGTATGATCTGACTAGCAGCTGCTGGGAAAGCCAACCTAGGCTGCTCAGAGAGGGTCTAGGATGAAGCTGTCTAGTATTTTTTAGACAGTCGGGAGCAGTCAGAGCTCTCTGTTGAAGATGCATCCTCCAAGTCAGGGAGTTCTCAAAAGTGCTTGTCTGCCCAAAGCAGGCAGAACACATGGGAAAAGATGGCTGCAGCAACATGCTCAGTGTTCACCACCTCCAGCTCCGGTCTGATGGCTGGGTGGGATCTGACCCCATGACAGGGGCAACACGCTCACTTCTGAGAAGTGGCTCTGGATTAAAAGAGACACAGTTTGCTCAAAGAACAGGGTGGGTACAGGACAAGCCCACGACAAGGGGAGATGGGAAAGCCGAGTGATGAATGTGCATGACATAGCACTCATGTTCTGGGGCTTCGCCTGCTTCTCTCCCAGAACCTCCTAAGGACACTCTAGAACACAGGAACAGAGCAGAAACACCATCCCACTCGCTGGAACAGGCTGCCCATTGCTCCTCAACAAGCTCTCAGGGCCCTGAATGTGAAAAGATCCCAAAAAAGGAATGTTTCAGGAACTGACCAGGGAAATGAAGGAATTAAAGGGGGAAAACCTCAGAAAGGGAAACACGCTCCATGCAAACTTCTGAGGATTATATAATGCACTACAAAAGACAAATTCAGCCTGGGCTGGTTCACTGCCATCAAGGATTTGTATGGCCCAATAACAGCGCCTGTAACCAATCCATCTCACCATAAAATTCATCCCAAATGCTGCAAAATACCTTGTGTCCTTCCCTTTGAGTTCCTTTATCTGTCACTTCATCATTTCCCCTTCTCATGGAGGAACAGGGTTTCCCTTCAAACCCATTACCCATGTGGCAAGGGTGCCTGGGCTGCATCTGTGCTGTGGCATTATTGTATGCATTGGCTGATATGAAGGGACTGAATTTCTGTTTCTTCAGCCATATGAACCATACTGAGAGTCAAATGCTCCATCAAAATCCTAAATTCACTTCAAGTCATTAGGAAATTTCTTTCCTGGCCTTGTTAGTGGTGGCCTTGTTTCAACCCAAAAAAGCAGATTTTTGATTGAAACAAAGACAGCACTTATGCAACTTCAGCATTGTGGGGAGCATTCCTCAGAAAATACCAGTGTGCTCCTTTTTTTCCCCTATTTTGTTTTCATTTCAAATATGTCTTTCTCCTTCTTTCCTCCCCACTTCCCACAGGAGAGGCTCACAAGGTCTGCAGAGATGCAGCACGCTGGAAACCACTGCAGCCCTCCTGGTTACAAAACAACAATAACAATGAAAATAGAATATAATAAAATAAACCCTGGGATGGATGTGGCTAACCAGCTGTTGAAACCTGAGGTTGTGCTTGACTGAGCCATGATAGGAAAAAGACCCCCAGCTACTGTGCATGCTAAGCAGCTCCATATCCACCCTGCCTTTCTCCAGCATCCTTGTCCCACATCCCCATTCACAAAACACGAGCAGCAGATCATTAGCCTGGGGACTGTTTGTTTTCACTGGGGTTTTCTTGTGCTTGTAAAGCCACGTCCCACAGCGCTCAGAGGTTCTGTGCAGTGTGGTGGTTACTTCCCTCAGAGCCATCTGCAGATGGAGCAATGCTTTTCCAGCCCGTGTGCACACACATATCTTTAGCACGCTCCCACCCTGGCTCTAGATGGTGTTCATACACCCCAGCAGCTCTAGATGATCTTCACATACCACCAATTTCAAGCTGAAAGGAACGCCTGTCTCAGTGTCTGAAGGATGCACTGGGTATGGACACACATTGTGTAAACCTCCACAGGGCCACCCCAGTGCCTCTGTACCCAGAGAGGTAAATCCACTACAAGCAACTGTGTCCCCAGGTGGGATCCAAACACAAAGAACTTCTTGAGTCCAGTTAAATTGCAAATAATTAAATTTCAGTTGTAGGTAGTTGAAAACACTCATGTCAGGAGAGGAAAGTCACCTGGATTTCCAGGATAAAGTCTCAGGTTAGGGAGGAGCTGAACACCCTCACCTCCTGCAGAGTCACTGCAGAAGTGAATCCTACTTATGAGGAGTAAAGCCCAGGGAAAGCTAATCAAATAGATAATATTTAGCTGTGGATTTGCATGTATGGCCAAGATCTCTCAGGTGGAAGATGGCTTGGGACTTATTAAGGCACTAATGTGTGTGAGAAGAAAATCTAATTCCATCAGCAGCCATGCTACGTGCACAACATCATCCTGGCACCACCATTTCTCCATAAAACCTGGCATGAACTATCACACCTTTTTCACTGACTATGACCACCTGCAACTCTCCTGGGGAGACTTCAGACTTCCATGGTGTTACTACTCCAGACTTACCTGGCTTTAACATTCTTAGCAAGGATAGCACAGCACTGATCCTGCCACAGTGATGAGATTCATCTTGAGGCTCAGTGCAATTCCCACCAGCTCACAAGCAACTCTCACTGAAAGTACCTTTCAGTGCTCCAGACAAGCACACCTCTACCACATCCATCTTCCCACACAAGGGCCTAGGGCTCCCATGGTGGCTTGCTTTGGGCACAGACCACCAGTCATGCCAACTCTTGCTCGTATCACTCTATGCTGGGATAAAGACTGTACCAGCAGCCTCCCCTCTACCCAAGATGGATTTCATTAGAGCCCTTCTACTGGCCATGGGTCTTGCAACTCCCTCTGAATTATAAAAAAGAGATGTTTCAACAGACAGTAAGTGAAAGTGAATCAGATTTGGAGAGGAAAATGCATTCTTCAAGAGGGTAATAAAACATACACTGACTAGGGATTTCATTTATAAGGGGAAGTAGCGTGCCTTGGAGTGGAAGTCTGGTGAACACTTACTACAGCCTACGGGGCATTTACGTACCCCGACCCTCAGTGCTTCTCAATGAGCAGCGTGCGCGTAAGTAACCACGTAAATAGCTGTACACATAACTGCACACAGCATTTAGGTCAGACACTTAAACGGAGTCTTAAAAGTCCTTAGAACAATAGGTTGAACCAGATGGCGGTGTAGTCCCGCAGGAGAACCTAATGCAGTAATGCAGAACTTCTGGCAGAAGAAACACAGTTCTAAGAGATGGATAAATCTCCTGCATTTAGGCACGATGCCTAGGCCTTAACTTTCCTTTCTTAAGTGAATAGCTTAAGTAATATTTATTTTGTGAGGTAATCTTCTTGTTTCCTCTCACAAACCTAGCTCTAGCACTGCTATTGTCATTACACTCTCCTGGACTGCCGCCTCCAGGGGGCTGTCCTCCTTCAGTCAGAGGCCCTGGGCCTGGTGGTGGCCTGCACAGCCCTATAATAATCACAGGCTGAACACAGGTCAGCTATGTGCCCTGGTGGCCAAGGCCAACGATCATCCTGCCTTGTATCAGTAGTGTGGCCAGCAGGACCAGGGCAGTGAGGTGAGGCTGCACCTCGAGTGCTGTGTTCAGTTTTGGGTCCCTCACTACAAGATGGACACTGAGGTGCTGGAGTGTGTCCAAAGAAGGGCAGTGAAGCTGGTGAAGGGTCTAGAGCACAAGTCTTACGAGGAGCAGCTGAAGGAACTGGGGTTGTTTAGCCTGGAGAACAGGAGGCTGAGAGGAGATATTACTGCTCTCTACAGCTACCCACCTCAGAGGAGGTTGTAGCCAGGCGGGTGATTTTTTTTTCTCTCAAGTAACAAGTGATAGGACAAGAGGAAATGGCCTCAAGTTGTTCCAGGGGATGCTTATATTAGATGTTAGGAAAAATAAGCACTGGAACAGGATGCTCAAGGAAGTGACTGAGTCACCATCCCTGGAGGTACTTAAAAGATTTCTAGATGTGGTGCTTAGCGACATGGTTTAGTGGTGGACTTGGCAATGCTAGGCTGACAGTTGGACTCAATGATCTTCAAGGTTTTTTCCAACGTAAACAATTCTATGGTTCTATGTCTCCACAAAATTTGCAATTTTCTGCCTTGCAGAGGCTGAAGATACCCTTTCCAACCATGGATTCCTGCTTATTGCAGTTGAGAGCTTGTGAGGGGAAACTGGTCCCTTTCCACCGAATTTATGGTGGTAGAATAATCTCAGGAACATTGTCTTCTGCATAGGGTCAGGTAATTATATCTTACTTATGTTTTTCATGTGATCAATTGTACAAGGGGAAAGATTCCAGCTTGCACCCTGGACTGCAATGAGGGTGCACAATGTATAAGAGCATGACTGGCTCCCACTTCATAGTCTCTGAGCTATTCAGAGCTACATGGATTGTATGAAAGCCTATTTTATATCATCCCCTGCCCAAATCTACTTAATGAATTTTGTCATTCTAAGGAAAAATTACAAATAACACGCTGCAGGGAGTTCTGACAAATGCAATGTCTTGATCTAAGCTTTTATATAGGTGCTAGTAAATAATAAACAATTTCATGCCTCTATGTCAGCTTTCTAGAAATTTGAGAAACTGTGAACATGGCATATGTTACATGGATCTATTTAATTGATCTTTATTTAAATTATTAACACAAATTAAATAAGTTTAGAATATTCACTGAAGTGTTTTGATGGGAAAAGTAAAATGATTTAAAAATATTACTACCATGGTTTCAGAATAAATTATTATACATGTTTCTTTCTCAGACTGACACATCTTAATAGCATGTTGAGTTTTCAAAATACAATTGCTTTTGTCAGAAGTCAAGAAAAATCTTGTGTTCCAACAATTGTGTTTGAATTAAAGTGATTCTGGTTTAATTTCACCCAGGATATGAAAAAAGTTTTCCTCTGGAGTTACTCCCAAACTACCTGATTTGCAGCACTGGTGGCAATCCAACGAGGAATTATTTGCCTTACTTTCAGCTAATTCAAGTCATGGGAAATAGTACAAAAAAAGATCAAATTCTAGTTCTAAATTTGGGACTAATACTAACTTTCTCCAAGATTTCATAGATGCCAGTGAAAAAAAAAATAATGTTCTACGTTGTAAATAGAAAGGATTCCCAAGAAAGAAAAACACCATTCCTAAAATCAAGCATTATATCAGCCATCACCCCTGTTTATGCAGCTAACTAAGCTCCACAGCCATAAAGCTGTTCCACAGCCATAAAGCTAAAGTAAAAGAAAGAAACACCCCCCCACCTTTTTATTTTAACCTTCTCATGCCTGTCCATAGCCAGGGATCTTCATCCTTGAAGGCTTTTATGGCTAATACCAGTCATACCAAATACCAGCAGGTGACAAAGTATGATAGACACAGTACAATGAAGGCATTGCACCTATATTAAATTTGCTAAATCTTCTTCCCAGTGTATTTTATTAAGGGTATCCTATAACATAATAGGTGAGGTAATAATAAAACATGTGACAAGTTCTGGACAGTGTTTTAGACAACAAGATGCATTTTCCAGTGATGGATGCCCTACTGAGCACAATCAGGGGGGTGGCGGGGATGGGGTATGGCTGCAGTCTCACCAAGCTCGTTTTCTAAGGACTGGGGTATTATTTTACTAGGTTTTACTGATCCCTTGCGTGGACTTAGACCGATCAAACTGAACTCTGTAAACTTCCCTTCTGGTGTAGCTCAGCGCTGCAGCATGAGCTCAGGGAAATTAATGCCTTATTCTTTGATACACAGCTACTGGGAGGTATTTCGGCATTGGTAAAGTTTGGAAACACATGTGCCCTAATAGACTCTCTGCGGCCCTGTTCAGCAGCCACAAAGCTGCTGAATTTCACATCACATTATTTGCAAACATGGAAAAAGGGTCTCCTGCCAACCTTCCTAGTGTTCCCTGTAAAACATGTCTGATTTTCACTTACGGCATCCCAGTCTGCTGACAGTAATCAACACCTCTGCCACAGTGCGAGGGAGTGCTCGTGTCAATGTGCATCAGGCCCCCAGGCTTTGCTAAACTTAATCAAGAAGCCATCCTGTCCTTGCAGACAAGGTATTGCCATAACTTCTCTCCTGTGCCTGGACTTACTCCAGCCCTGCAGAACAGCACAAGACTCTTAGCTCATTCTTTGCTGCTTAAAACATCTAAATCCATTGCAGTTCCTTAACCAAAATTAATTGTAGGTTTCCAGTTCTTAAATCCTTGGAACGTCCAGACTGTCCCACACCTTTTCCCAGAGCTATATTGAAATATGTAATAAACTAAACACATCTATGAAGAAAGAAACTGCAGAAAGGAAAGTTCACAATGCAGTCACACTCTGGGACATCTTTTATTTCTCCAATTCGGATTGCTTTCCCTGTATCACGTACACCAGGACCTCCTGATGACACCTATGGACATGGGAATGATTTCCAGCATTTGAGAAGGGGTACACACTGCCTCTCTGCACTTGCTCCTGAGACCACTTGTCTCCTTCTACCTGGGACACCCCACAGCCACCAACGGCACCTGTTCCAGGCCAAATCCCTGTCCAGAGTCTTCAGGGTTAGCAGAAATAAAGCTGGAAAGCTGTGCCAACCCACAGAGCATCTGACCGCCCTTTAAATTTTATTTTAGTTGTATATTGGAAGTACAAAGTGCTTTAAAATAAAATCAGGGATTATAGGTTGAGCTTTGGGAAGGGCTGGTACGTAGACCCTAATCGATCTCATACCACCTAGTCACATAAACAGCATCTTTTTGCAGACAACCCAGTAAAATTTAACAAGCTCACTGTCTTCAGTCTGTCTCTGAATGCGAGTGCAGTGCATAATGCCTCTGCACACTTCAGGTTTTGTTTAGGCCCTTGACATCTGTTTGCTCAAAAATAGCTCTGGCACAGGACTTCCTCAACAGCAAATCTACTTACACTTAAGAAAACATTTTGTTTGTTGTTATGGTACATTACAAGTATAATTCAGAAATATTCACAGGGGAAAAAAAAGAGAATTACTTAGTTCTGGTTTCCTGGCATCCAGGCTCGCTCTCTCTCTCTCTCTCTCTCTCTCACTCTCTCCCTCTCTTTTTTTAACCACAACATTTTTCTCCACAGACTTATCTTGATGGAAAACCCTACATACATATACACACGTGCAGAGCCTGCACATTGCAGACATGCAAAAAATAGTTAATAACTGTAGCATCTTTTTAAGAAAATGGTTTTTTCTTTGAACCCTGCACAAAAAGCCCACATCAGCAAACAAGGAAAGTTAACATCAAGGAGTAAAACAAGAAAGGCCAGAGAAACTGCAGTAATTTTCTTTTGACATTTATGCTTTAATAGATTCCAGAGCCTCATAATTTCTAGGCAGCCTGAAATGGCCACTTGACAGATTTTCACCCTGATGAAAAAGTCATATACTTCAGAGGAAAAATGCAAAATAAAAACAAACAACCTTCCTCACACACACAACAGAGTGGCCCCGAAGCATGCCAAATAAAGAGTGAATACACCACAACCAAGTGTCAACCACCTACAGCTTTCCATAGGCTACAGGGTTGTTAGGTGAAGAGGAAAATCTAGGCAGGAGCTTGGATGCTCTGCTCTTAGAGCCATTAATCCCAGGCTCCCCGTGGCTCGGAGGTGAGGGTTTTTGTAGGGACCCATACACCCCATCCCCACCTGTGCAGGTGCAAAGACATCACCTGGCTCATGGTGGACCCAAGGCAGCACACCCTCTGGCACACAGGCAGTATCAAGGGCAGGTGGCATCTGTGGCATGCACTAATTCCCACACTTGAAGTCAGGCACAAACCTCAGTGCTTTGTGGGCATATGCCAAGTCTCACCCTACACACTCATGCTACATTCATGCCTTAGGCTATGCTGCTTTGTTACTGGACAGCGCAAACTCATGTTTGTGTAAACCAGCGCTGAGCAGCTCTTAACTGGAGAGGTGCTGAGCCCCAGAGCCTTGAGGCAGAGATCTACAGGCTCTCAGGTCAAACCTCAGCTTCTTTCTGCTCAAGGCAGGATGGTCTCCACAGAAACCAGAACGACGCCAACCCTCCCGAGACAGTTTCACTCTGGATCCCCATCCATTTCCGTCCCAGTGAATTGCTGACAGCCTGTTCGGTGACTTAAATGACTTCTTAATGAGCATAAATCTCCCCACTTTGGCCTTCTTTCCCTCTCCCTTAATCCAGGCTCTCCTTGGCAGAGAGGCTCAGCAACAAGAGTGGCACAGAGGAACTTGAAGGCACAATTGACTTTTCAAGCACTTCAGCACTGGCCGGCACCTGTGCCCTGTGAAACAGCCTCAGCCAGGGAGGGGGCAGAGCGCCCATCCTCTGCCAAACGACTCGCAGTGATTTCTTTGGCTTTTGGGAAGGCATTTTGCATTAATCCTGACTGTGCCACATCTGCACTCTGGATTAAGAGAGGCTTTTCTTTTGCAGAGCTGTCAATCTGGTATTTTTCCATGCTCAATAAATTCACTTTTTCTATAAACAAAAAAATAACAAAGAAAGAAGATGACGAACTACAAGGCGATTTAGTCCTGAAATTTCTGGCTGCTTTTCCTTTCCTAGTGAGGGATCAAGACGTACTGCTACAGCTTCATTCAGCAAGCTCTTATGGAAATCTCATTTTGATACTAAAATGATGTTTCCAAATGTATGTTTTGCTCATTGAAGAATTCACCCTCATTTATCTCTCCTATTGGACAGAAAAGGAGCAATAAATTATTTCAGCCCAGAAAGCAAATAGCCAGTGACAAAAAAATAAAAGGAGCAGATTGCCACTTGCTTTTCACTTATCTGCTTAAGCATTTCAGAGTATCTTCTTATTATGTAAAATATGTCTGGCTCAGATTTGGTCAGGGGCCTGCTATGGCTGCATCTCCATGGCAAGAGCATGAGAGATGGCAGCCAGAGCTGTGCAGCCTCAAATCGTCCCTCTTTCCTCGTAATTTCACTGAAGTTGTGTGGGTTTCTCCTGCCACAAGACTTTGATACCAGAGTGGTATTAGGTGACCCATTCTGTTTTCCAAGTGTAGATTAAAGCTGGAGTAGTCTTTCCTTTGGATGAAGCTGGTAATCAAGGACTTGAATAAAAACCCAGGCCATACTTCAGAACTTCATCAGGAATAGAAGTCGCTTGAGCAATGACAACCGGGGGCAAATGAAGCTTTTGCAGGCTATTGGCTGGACAAATGGATTTTCAGAACACAGTGTAAGTGCCACAGAAAGTCAAACCAAGCTCTTTGCCTTGCAAATATTTCTTCAGCAAGCACAGAGGATACTCTTCATGGAAGTGCACTGGCTGACGTACCCTGCTGAGGGGGTATGATGTGATTTGGCAGTGTAGATGAAAAAAGACACCAGCAGAAGGGAAATCAGGACAAGGGATTTGTATTGGAGACTGGCAAGTTCCAAGGACTCAATTTTAATGATATAATTTTAAGGAAATTCCACACTGGATATCATAAGATCACAGAAATGCTGGTTGGAAGCAATCACTAGAAGTTTTCAGTCCAACCTTCCACTCAGAGCAAGACTATTGCTGACAGTAGGTCAGGTCAGCCAACACTTTGTCTAGCCAAGCTCTGAAAGTCTCCAAGGACAGAGATACCATGACGGCTTGGGTAACCAGGACAGCTTCCAGTGCTGCTCCACCCTCCTCATGAAAAAATGTTCCTTATGTCTAATTTAAACCTCCCAAGCTGCAATTTGTTACTGCTCACTGCTCACTGTTTTATCCCATGGCGTTCCTCAGAGCCTGACACTGACATCTTTGTAACTGCACTTCAAACAGCTGTAGCAGACTACTCAATCACCCTGCACCTCCTCTCTACCAGTCTAAAGCAGGCTGCATCCCTCACTCCTCTCCAAAAAACGTGCTCCAGGCATGCTGCTCTAAGCTTGGGTAGAGCTTGCCCACGGTGATCTTCTCTTCAACCCCCTTTCAACATAGCTAATTTCATGTCCCAGGTACCCTCCTACAGAAATGGGCTCTACTGCTTAATGAATGACATATTATATGGAAGAGGCAATTCTTTTCACTATTTTTCAATCCAGATGTCCTTTTCTGATTATCCCTACAGGTTGGAGCAAGGAGACTGAGCAGACATCCTTCACCCCTGCATATACATTTCACCGTATTTCACTATAGCTTTCCTTGCTCATCTAAGATAAGTATCAGTAAAGTAAACATTTATGTAAGGCAAGGGTCTGCAACGCTCTGGCTTTTTGGGTTTATTTTTGGGTTTGTTTTTAATTCACTGCATCCTTTCAATATTAAGCAGAAACAGCAGATTACGCATGAGCGCAGGGGGAACGTGCCACCCCCCAACACCGTGCCACCAGGAATATTGGGCTGACTCAGTGCTGACTCAGAGGGAGAAAACCCTCCTGACAAACCTCACCAGCCCTTCCTTTGGCAGCCTGTATTCTCCCTGGCAATTCCCTCAGCAAGGACTGATCATGCCTGAGCTTGATTAGCTGTTGAGATAAGGCAAGCACACAGCTCAAGTGGTGATGGCTCTAGGCCACAGAGAAGTCACACATGCTGGCAAAACCAACTCAAGTGACTTCAACAGAAAAGGAGGAGTAACAGAATGCATTATTCCTTAAGAATAGCACAAGTAAGTGTCTACAACAAACACAAATCAAGGTTCATCCTTAAAGGTGCGTAATGACTTCGGGTAATAACTTTATTTAGGATTGGTATCTCTATTCTTGACTTGTCCCATCAGTGGGAGAACAGAGCAGCAAACAAGGAGAAAGGAGTTTTGGGGTTTTTTTTCCTACTATGCTCATGATTATTCAAAATAAAGTTCTGGTTTGGATTCTCTCTGATATTCTCAATGACCTCCAATGCCAAGAAATTCAGCTGAGTCTTTCATGCACTAAGAATACCCTAAGTTAGATGCACAGGGATCAGGAGAGGTGAGACTGATTTTATCTGATTTCAGCTATCTGAAAGTTAGCTGCTTCATCTCTGCAGTTTGGTTCTTTCCATCACACTGAGCCAAGAGCATCCGGAGAAAGCCAGCCAGAGCTGGAGGTCTGTGACAGCTGAGCTGCACTGCCCTCCATCCTGTCTCCTGATGAAAAAAGTGAGCCTAACTGCTGAGATACTAAATCCTGAGACTGAACATGGATGAGATGGGTATCACCACATCAATCTGATTGAAGGCTTAATGAAATAAATGAGGAAATTCCTGCCCAATGCCAGGAATCAGGTTCCACCCTGCGGTAGGATTATTAGCTCGTACGTGAAGCTGTCTCTGGGTCTGCTCCAAAGCCCACTGGAGTCAACAGCGCCTTGCTAACCAATGCTAACCAGGCACTGGATTAGGGCTCTGCTGGCATATCAACAGCATGCTAGCGCAATATCTTTTACATTAAACATGTCTGGGTTTGTTTGTTCCAAGCTCAAGATACAGTGAACAAAATAACTTTACCCCTTAGAAAATGAACCCATCGCCTGATCAGGGTCTGGCTCTCCTTCTTCTTTTCTCTTTCATCAAAGAACCACTACCAGTGCTGTGGAATGGAATTTATCTGGAAAACAATTGCTCAAAATCGAATTACTTATCCCTACTCTCTTTACTTAGGAATGCATATGCTTAAAAGTTATTCCTGGCAGTGTGGATGGCACTAGTGATGGAGAGGCACTGGCAAGTGAGGACTTTCTGCTACATTGTTACACAGCAAATGTGACTAATTCCTTTACCATCATTTCTTATTTTAATGCAATAGTATTTTTCTTAGGAAGACATCATTTTCTTTTCATCAACAGATAATAAAGAAAAAAACCCACTGTGTTTAATGTGGTGTAGAATTGTTTGATTTAAACAATAGACTCTTCTAGTTCTACATTCAGAGAGTATTTATTGGGAAAATGACAGCAGCTAAATGAGTGAGTTATAGGAGCCATCACTGAGCTGAAGATGAGTTGACTGCTTCTCCTGTTGGCTAAAACCAAGTGTATAACATCGCTTTTGTTACACTGCTTTCCCAGTCCCCATGTTTATCTTACACATGGTCCCCCATTCAGAAGCAAACGGGCTTTCCTAACTAAAGCACTGGGGGGCTGTCAGCTGCCCTGCCGCAGCAGGCTGCGAGCATGCTCTTAGCACAACTGGGTGCTAAAAACCATTGCTGGTGGTCAGACCTTTCCTGGCGTAATGTGGGTACCACAGCTCAGTGTATCAGTGGCTCCTGAGTCCTTTCTAACTGCATGCATGGTCCGCTGGACCCCTCCAAAGCAGCAGGCTTCCGTAGGTATTCCAGTTATCTCCCGCTCCTTTGTGTAGCATGACCTGCCTACCAAGACTGTCATGACTCTCAGCTTCCCAGGAGCTAAGTGAACCTGGCAAGTACAGCAACATAAACCTGCCAAGATCCTACTGATCATCAGGAACCAGGAGAAGCCGGTGGCAGAGGAGAGGCGATCGACAAGCTTGAGTTTCTGCAGTGCTCGTCACCCACACGCACCCTTCCTCCCTGCGTCCAGCAGCACAAAGTGCCATGAAAACTGCCATCTCTCCCACACAGAGGGACGTGGGGGAATTTAATAGCTGTTATTGGTTGATCAAAGGCTCTCAGCGAGGCTGACTGAGTGCCGAGTGAAGTCAATGGAAAGCCCTCCCATAGACTTCAGTGGGCTGTGGATGAGACGTTATATTCATAGACTATTATCATTCTAATTGATTTATATGAATGCCATGTGTGCTAAAACAATACAAAAGAGCAGAGCATTCAGAAAAATAAATAAATCTTAATTACATCTTTTCCAAGTACCATGTCACAAATTTCAGAAGAACTGTGGGTCCAGATGTCTGCTCCCTCCCGTCAGTCTCACTCTGTGCAAATATCTGGGGTGCCACTACAGGGAAACGACTGCATTATTCACTGTCCCTCTACACAAATATATCTTCTTCTCTTTCCTTTCCTTTTCTCCCTGTACTATTTTTTTCCCCCCAAATCACTGCAATAATTTAATAAAGACAGCAAAGAAGCCAGATGTTTCTGTTGTAAAGACAAGCTCAGTACCTATAAGTCATGGAGGGGGCTTAGTAAACATGAAGTGGCTATTCCTTAAAACCTTCCAGAGTTTTGCATTCAATTTTCATCTCAAAATGTGCCAGAGCTCCTCAAAGATTCTGTTACTTTTCAACATCATTATGTTCCTATCAAAGCAGGAACTCATTGAATCCATTCAGTAACAAAGCTACTAATCCCAACCTTTTCTTCCAAGACTTTTTTTTCCCCCCATGTAATTTCATAGCATCAGGATGTCCTGCCACAGTTTAAGAAAGCAAGCCAAAAATTCCATGGGATCCAGTTTTTTCTAAGTACACTTTACCCTGGCTTGCTGGTTAGAGAAAGATCAATTGATTTCTAGCCATTGAAAAATAAAAATAAAATTTAAAAAAAAGGAGAAACCAGAAACAACACATAATTCTAAAAACAGTCACCTTTTTAGGGATCTGTAAGAACTCTGCCAGACCAGCATATTCATAGAATAGCAAAACCACATGGAACTTCAGTGTAATAAAGATGAATAAATAGCAGCTTCATGACAGATACTGTTGAATGACTTGAACCTTCCCCTGCATTGCTGGCCAGATACTAAGAATATTTTGCTGTCTGTGCTGTTGCGAATGTGCATCGCCCAACTAAAGAATCCAACTGCTGCTTCCAAACCAAGGCATGTTCCCTAGGACAAATTTCTGTCTTTTCCTTGCAGCTCTGCATCTAAGCTTATCACACCCCCTTACACATGGGATGGAAGTTAGCAAAGGCAGAAAAGCCTTCTCAACATTTGACTTCATGCGCCTGTGCAGTATGTGTGCATTACAAGTCAGCCTCAAGCTGACTGCTGCCCAGGAGGATGCTGCCCAGGAGGACATCACCAGCTTTAGTTTTGTGTCACTTAAAAAACACCACTGAACCTACACCGCCACCCTCACCAAAATCCCAAACAGCCTGCACTCTCCCTTAATCAATAAGATACCCATAACTGATGTTATTTGGCATACAGACACCAGTTCCACCACCACCCTTTAAGGAAACATCCTGGATCCGTTAGGTGTGAATATTTCTGCTGCCCATCCCTCAGGACCACAGCCCGTATGGGTGTCCTCATCTGTTGGACCTCTCTGTAGGTCTTACAGGTCTTCATATCCACCTTAGATCAAAGTCTTCACATTTTTCCAGCAAAGTATCCGTAAGACATGACCTTCCTTTCCATCTGCACACTTGAACACCCTGCCCCTCTTTACCTGTTTTGAGTCCTTACATCACCTTTTTTTTCTGATCTTGAGATACACAGCAATTTTGGGGACATGCCTCCAGGCTACTGTTATGAATTCCTTCATTTTGATGATCTCACCTGTACCTCTATTTTGTTCTCTTTTTGCTTACCAGAGCAAAACTATCTGTGCTCACCTCTTCAAGAACAACCTCTTTCTGCTGATCATCTCTCAACTGGTGCCAAAGGGTTAATTCACATTTCCAGCAGTCCCACAAGGTCTTCCTCAACCCTGCCTACATTTTCAAACAAATTTGCTCACTCGGTCTCCTGTTTTCTCCTACACCTCATGTAGGGGTCACCTCTGGTGACTCTTTCTTAAAACTCTCCCTCATCTACAATAAAACTGGAGAGAAGTTTGGCTGCCAGGACACCAAGAGCACTACGAGTGGCAAAGTCCATTTTCCTCATCTTTCTCTGCACGCACTCATCATCACAGCAGATGCTCATCTGGAAGACCTTTGGGTGATGCCTGCCTTTCTCATTTACAAATGCTCCTGTGCGTTTGTGATGGATGCTGCCACATTATAAATCTGGATTTACAACTCATTCTTCTCCTAGTCATCACACTTCCAATGTCCAATCAAAAACCAGAGTCAACATCAGATGACTCAAGCGACTAATCACAAATTAATAAGTAGTGAAAAGCGTGTGCTAGTAGTTTATAAATTAACCTGTGGCATGGCCTGTATTCCCATAAATTGTCCACTGAGCAGTTATGAAGAGAATTAATGCTGTTACAAAACAGTATTTTTTTGCAATGAATAATTTGACCAGCTTAAGACAACAGTTACGTCTGGGTATTTATTACATCAAATACACTCATTTAGAAAGCAGACATCCAAAACCACTTCATAATTTGCAGTATGGCAGAGAGGAGTTAGTGGTTATCCATCCAAACAAAACAATTTCTTTTAGTGAAAGAGGGAATTTATTAGAAAGGAGAACTCATAGAGCTCTCATACATTGATAACATATATTAGTTTCACATTTCCTAAATACACAGAGTGAAAAAACATGATCATATACTTTAAAAAATCCAGTCCTTTGCAGTACATTTAAGAAAATGAGCTATCTGGGTTTTTTGAAGACACATCCCAGGTATTTGGGGATTTTGTTAACTTAGACTGTCAACTCTAATGCTTGATTATGGGCAAGTTTTACAGGACCACAGCCTGTCTCTGAATTTCAAGGTGTTCTTTAAATCTTTTTTGATGTACATTAAAATAATAATAATCTCTAAGTATACTGCCATGATTTTAAGTGGATTTGAACAAGAAAGGAAGAATGTTTACTGCCTGCCTGGGAAGCCTACCATTGTGTCTTGAGAAAGAAAAACTCAAAATGTGGAGCAAAAAAGCAGTAAGAAAATCCTACTGGAGAGCAATAAACCTCTGGTGTTTTAACTGTGAGGGGTGGCTGAACGCTGCAAGGTAAAAGCAAGAGGGGACCAGCTGGAGAGAAAAACTGGAATGACAGTAGAACTCAATTGGGTGAGACAGAATAGAAATAGCTTCTCTAGACTTGATCTGAGAAATACTGCATAGGTGACAACATAAATATGCAAAAAAGGCTGAAAATTTTCTGAGCAGCAGAAATAGGAAAAATGTTTAAAATATTAACTTCCTGCATGTTGCATTTTTAAAAAAAAAACAGGTGTTAACAGTTTTAAGAAGCCAGGATAAATATTGTTGGTACAAAAATTTTTTGGGAAGGAAGGAAGGAAGGAAGGAAGGAAGGAAGGAAGGAAGGAAGGAAGATAGGAAGGAAGGAAGGAAGGAAGGAAGGAAGGAAGGAAGGAAGGAAGGAAGGAAGGAAGGAAGGAAGGAAGGAAGGAACAAGGCCATTCAGCAGCTGTTCTATCAGTTCTTCAACTAATCATCCTTTTGTATTCCTAGATTGCCATAAAATGTTATGAGGAACCGTGTCCTGAATTTTTGGGTGGATGTAGGTGGTGACATGAAGGATGGGCTCCATTAGTGGGAATACATGCTTAGGATCCCATGATTTTAATTACTAACCCAAACCTTCCCTGAAAATGTTAGCCATAAGGTTGTCCTACCCTCACAGTGATTTAGTGAAACACCACGTGCTTGTGGGTAATGAGGGTGCATGAACCCTCCTCAGAGACTGTGCACTCCCTAGGCAGGGCTTATTTTGGGGGTTTTAGCTTGGACAGCAGCTAAATCACTTGGATCTCAGCCCATGATTTGCCTCTGCAATTTAACACAAATAAACAGTAATAGTGAGGTAAACGGTAGTGATTTCAGTGGGCACCTTGTGAGTTTGGTAACACCATCCCAGATAAATACTGGTGATGCTACTTCCTCCTCAGTGTAATATCAACAAGCACAGTAACCTCTCCTCATTTCAAATGCACACTGTCCATTAGATCTTCCTCATGCAAGTCCAGGGGACTTTTGCCCTTCTACCTGAGTGAGCCTGGATCAGGCCTCAACTTGGCAAGGAAATCACAAAAAAAAAAGTACATTTGGGAAGAATCTCGAGTTGTTTTCTTAAAGAAGAAAATTCTGCAGAGTACAGGACAGGAAATAATGTGCTCATGGGTGGTTTCCTCCTCTAAAGCAGCTCATATGCTGCAGCTGAGACAACACATACGGTGGCACTGGAATGGAGTTTCCCCAGATCCCTCAGATGGGGTTTCACAGCACCAAGAGAGCTGCAGCTGGAGGTAAAGATGTTTTTTTGAGGTGTGTCTGCAGGAGGTGGAAGAATTCAGTGCTCTTCTTCATAGGCTGGAGCTGGTTTCTCAATGGGATGTGCTATTGCTCGCTCTCTGCTTTGAGAACGTAAGCCTGCTTTTCAGTAGGCTATCTGACGTGCTTTTGTTCCCTGTGGTTTCCTCACAGAAACCAGACCCGAAGCCAGTGATGGATAGCCCCACACCAAAAGGCCATTCCAGCAGCCTACGCAGCCTTGCCGTACAGAGAGGAGGACGCTCGGCCCGCGAAGTCAAACACAGCGCTGAAGATTGATGTCTTCTGGAATTCCTGTCTGATGCACTGACCATTAAGTTATGCAAACATGCTAATTCGCAACACAGAATAAAGGGACTGCCTCCTGCCTTTCCAGGAATGTTTAATTTGGGGCCCAGCAGGGAGAAGGCTTTCTGTTAACATGAACATTTTGTTAGTTTTAGCAACGGGGAATGTAAACTACAATGGAAAAAGTAATGAAAGAATATTGAGAAGGAAGCTCAAGGTTAAAATTTGTGTCCTCCAATAAATCAAAATGTGTCCAAGGGGTTAGAAACATAGGCAGATGGACTTTAAAGGTAAGAATTATTTTATTCATCTGCAAAAGTCCAAAGTGTGCCAGGAAGACTATCTGTGGTTGGCTGCACCTTAAGCCCAGATCTCTTGCAGTAAGTAGGAGCTCTTACTGAGCAGACATTAGGCACCCAAATGTATTGGAGGATTTGAGACTCTGCTCACAACTTGCTACAATATTGTACCTACTGGAGGTTCTGCACAAACCCAGACAGAAAACAACTGCTCAGAAGATCTGATAATTTAAGTAAAGAGAGGAAAGGACATGTTTGCACTTCCTTGGGGCTGCACTCAGACTGCTGAAGGTGGGCCAAGATGAAGCAGGAATTTCCAAAGGTCATAGGAGAGAGTAGGGCAGAGCTTGGAGAAACTCCTGAAGGTTGAATCACTGTTTTCCCTACGCTCATTCCTTTCACTGGCTTAATGTCTCAAGCAGTCTGTACCCTTAAAAATGCCTTGTCCCTAAAACCAGTGGGTGTATCATATGATCACAGCCCTTACCCTGGCATCCTCAAAGAGGAACAGTGGCAGAAAGGACACAGCAGGAGGAGGGAGACTGGTATCCACACAAGAGAGCTACCAGGACATCCATCATACTTCTAGCTTCCAGGGAGGGCATTCCACTCTCCACATCCTGTGCTTCCCCTATGTACAGTGCCATGAGCTCTTTGCTTGCCTGATGATTTGCTACTGTTCTTCCAGTGCCACCAACATCCTTACATTTCCCAAACCAAGCAGCAACAAAGAGATCATCCATCCCACCCTCTGGATTAGCATCCTGCCTTTTGGCAGCAGAGAGGCCAAGCTTTGATCCCTGCCCAAGGCCAGACCGGGTCCGGTTCTCACCTCTCTGCCGCAGCCCAGAGCAGGCTGTAGTACAGCCCACAGCACTCTGCTTGCACAACACAACAGAGATGAGAGGGGTTTTCCCTTATTCTCTCCTCCAAAATTGTCCAGCTCTTTGAGCTACATCAAAGGAGAAGCAAATTAGTCAATCACACCATTAAGGCAGCAGCAGCACGTCAGCTTCCCAGAACAGCTACGCGGGCGCTGCCAGCTAACCGCAGGTGTAACCTACTTCTACAAGCAGAGCTATCCATCATCCCTGACATAAAACATTGAGTTTGGATAGAGGCCCCTCCAGCCCAGCACTGCTTTCTCTGGAGCAGAAAGCCACAGTAAGTGTGATGCCCTGACACAACATTTGTTGGCTTGGTCCTGGCTGGGCCAGAGAGCGGGCTGAAGCATGGCACACAGCAGGTACCCAGCACGGTTCAGATACCCCATGCTGCAGAACACGAGCAACACTGCAGCTCGATGTTATCATGTATCATGTACATGTTATGTTGGGCACCTTCCCTGAGTGGTGTTTGACATCCTTGCCCCCTTTCCTATCACATCTGGACTTCTGGATTTACTGGGAGCAATAACAACCATGCTCTGGGCTGTGGTGCAGCTGGTGAGTCCCAGCACTGTCACTGCTGCTCCAGCCCGTGACCATATATCAGGCAGGGTGCACATCTATGTACACCTCTCTGGCTAAAAATACCTTCCTCCCTCTCCCCTTGTCTCCTTTAAAGCCTTGTGGGCTTGATGAGTTGGTTTTGGTTAAACTTTATACATCATTTTGTTATTTCTCTTCTGTGTGTGAACACAGAAATAAAGTGATGTGAAGGGCAGGAAATTCTTCTGGTTTGTGTCTTTGGTGTTCGGCTGGATGTGCAAAGGGGGTGAGAAGGAACTTAATCACGGTGGTTTTGAGGTTTGGGACTATGGGGAATAGACTAAACTGCTTCCTGACCCTGATTTACATTAAGTGTTGAATCTAATGGTACAAATATCTCAGTAGTGATGAACCTTCTCTGCAGCTACACCAACAATCAATTTGGCATCTTCTCCTTTCCTTTCCCCAACTGCTTTCCTAGCAAAGACACAGTAACAAAACAGACATCTTTTTTTAATAAACAGACCTAACTCCTTGTTATTACATGATAACCAGCCCCAGGATGTTATCAAAACAGCAACACGTGTTGCTAGCAGCAGGCACATCATCTCCAGCCCCACGCTTGAGACACCCTTCAGACACCCTTCTTTGGAGGCAGTGAAGAGCATGAAACCCCTTCTGCTCAGCCCGTGTCCCCAGCTCACATCGGCGTGCCTAAAAATAAACAAGTTCCAGCCTGACAAGTAATTCTATCTCGTTGGCACCCAGCACTGTTCTCACAGGGCGGAGGCAGGAGGCCAAGGCGAGGGATTGCTACCAGTCCATCCTCCCGCAGCTTCCCAGCAGCGAGGCGGGAACCGGCGGGGAGGAGGGCTACGCCACGCCACGCCGAGGCTGAGCCGTAATTCTTCGCTCTCTGCTTGCACTCAGCATGAGTTAAAACAACTTTTTGTCATCTGCACACGTTGGAAGAGCAGCGCTGCTGCACGGAGCCCAAGCAGGCCCCTGGAATTGCACTCTGGTGAGGATCATGTCCCTGCTCATCCTGAACCTCACGCCTTTCAGCTCTTTGCTGCCTAAAACATGCACGCAAGACAAAGAATCCTCTGTGCCCCCACGGTTCTTTTTCAGGCCAGTGCTGCTGATGGGCACTGGGGTGATGATTGCTTTCTGCAGGGTACAGCTCAGGTGGCAGAGAGCAGAGCAGCATAAGAAATTAGAAGTCTCCTACAAACAGACCTCTGCTGCATGACACGAGTTGCTCTCAGCCAAGAATTATTGTGAGTGGAGAGCTCAAGTGGAGTTTGGTTCAAGCTTAATGAATTATGTTCATTTTCCAGCACATCGTTTTGGCTGATAAATCATAGCTTCATGCACCATTAGCATGTAATGATTGGAATATTTAATCAAAGGCCAGCTTTGCGTATCGTTTACCTTTGAGAAACCAGATTTGCTCGCTTGGAACAGTTTTGAACCATTACACACGCTTATCAGCAAAAATCTTTGTTTTATGTCAAGTGTTGCAATATTTAAAGCCCTTACAGCCAAGCAAGGTTTGGGAAAAATGAGTGGCTCACTTAGCCTGACAAATGCAAAAGGATTTGTGATGTAATTTGAAAGGACTGCGGGAAAATCAGAGAAAAATTATAACAAGAACAGCAATTCCACATTTACAATCAATTATTATAAATGCTCATTTGTTTGGGGTTTGGATCTCTGAGTAAAATCAAGACCCTTTTGTTCTAGATGCTTAAGACATTGTTTGGAAGATTGAATTATTTTTTTTGTTTTGGGTTATTTTTTTTTTTCTCAGAGGATGCCTTTCTGACAGTAGCTGCCTCTCCACTCCAGAGGCACCTCTTTCAGTCCTGAAGTCCACGATGCAAGGCTGCCCTTGATGCAAACAGCAGTTCCGTAGCCAGAGTGTGGTTTGGTGCTTGATGAGAAGCAGCCCCTGTCTGAGTGATGAGTATGGATCAGATGGGGGGTTCAGCTGCTCTGCAGTGGGGTCCAATCGGCAGGGACCCTAAAAACTCAACCCTGCCTGAGAATGGCACTGGACAGAGAGCGCCTTCTCATGCCCTCTTTGAGTCCCCATGTAGGCAGCCAGGAAACAGCTGGCAAGAAGGCTCTCTGCACTTGAAGATACTTTGCTCTTGTATCTATCTGCACTTGAAAAAGGGAGGAAAAATCCTTCACTTGTTTTTGCCTCCAATTCTCATAACCCTGAGGAAAAACTGTTTAGAAATGGTTTGTCAACAAAAGTATACAGCTATCAAAGGCTAAAAATTAAAAACCACCTCCTACAGAAGGGTGAATCAAAGGTATGTAAAACTGAATACAAATCTGAACTTAAACAGGGTTTCATAACTCCCTCCTGAGTACAGTTTGTGCTCCTGGATAGGAATGAAGTCTCATATTTCCAGAGCTGTGGGTGCTTTTGTTTGCTTCGTGAAATGCTTGGTTGAACAGCAGTGCAGAGCTGTAAAAATAGGTTTATTTTAATGTGCTTTATGGGTCTGATTGTTAACAGAAAAGGCCCGAGGGCTGTGTGAGTCTGTGCTTGTGCACTTCTGCACTAAACTTTTATGTGTGTGATCTCCCACGCCGTGTAAAAGATGTATGTGGCCACATGAACCACTTGTGCTCCAAACAAGCTTCTGTTCAGGCACAGTGACAACAACCACAGTGACAGTGTGGTGGCCATCCGCACCCATGTGCTAGTGGATCTCCAAAATCTACCTTCCAATCTCTCCACCTTCCAAAATTCAAGCACTGGGGGCCTAGAAGCACAGGTGAAGTCCTACACATGTAAAATATATCAGTGCAACTGAAACACCATCAGGCAATGAAAGGGTAAATGCTTCTACCTGTCATTCCCCTTGTAAGTCGTATTTTCCTTGATCTTGTGTTCCCATGATAGCTGAACAGCCCCTTCTCTCCAATTTTCCTGCCTTTAAACCTATGGCAAGAACCTCAGAGGTGAACTCTCAAACTTTTGGGGTTTCCAAATGCATGTACAGATCCAGTCTGGATCCAATTAAGTCCTGCTGTGAGTCAAAACAAGAAAGACACTACTCAGCTTTCTGATGACAGCAGTGCTGGACCCAATTTCTCTCCTTCAGTCTGCTCTGCTTATGAACATTTGCTGTCCAAGGCAGATGCAAAAAGTTCCTTCCCAAATGAAGAAAAGGAGATTAAGCCCACTTGAAAAAGCAGAAATGGGAATAACAAACCATACACCTCCAGCCAACAGCTGCATGTGGCAACCTGTGTGTCACTAAAGGGCTGTTGTCCCCAGTGGGTCTGTAGGTTCACATGGGTCTCCAAGTACAATGTGTGGCTCCAACAGAATAGTCAAAAGCTAGCATCCATCTCATGTTTTCTTGACACTTTACATCAACATTACTATGCTTAGAACAGTAAACAGATTTGCTTGGAATGATGCTTGGCACACAAAGGAAAAATAAAAATAGTTCACTTTTTCCCATGGTGACAGTTCTCCAGCTCACCCAAGTCGAGTTCTCCAGAAAGCTAAGTACTTTCCACCGTAACTGTTCTTGTTGGACTAGAAGATGGCAATGTCTTCCTTTTCTTGTTCAAGGAAAAAGGAATGGATTTAGTTTGCTAAAGGCTTCCAGTTCCTAGAGGGCCGGTATGCTTTCCAGACCTTGGCACAGTGTCCTTATACTTTCCCTGGACCCTCACAAAATCTCCTGGTGTTGAGCCCTTGAAGCAGAGCTTGACTAGAACCCAGAAGCTACCTACAGACAAGGAAAGCTCTGACTTGTGCTCCGTGCTCAAGAGACGTGGAAATACACAAACATCCACGTCCTACACCTCCAGGGTTTCTGATCACAGAGTCTAGGAGACATTCTCTAAATTGTCTCCCCTCCTCTCTTGAGGGGCCAGCCATCATCTTTGCCCAGCTGTCAGCTAGTTCTTTCTTCCAAATCCCCTATCAAGGATACTGCAGGCAGAAACTAGGCAGAAAGCAGATGATGACACAGGCTCACATGTAAGACAAGCAGTATCAAGGTCACATTATTGACTCTGGAAATCTCTCTATTGGTTTTAACAGTTCTATTGGGAAGGTTCCTCAGGGCCAGGACAAGGGTTTTCTTCTCAGTCAGAGACAGAGGAGTCTGTCCTTCAGGATACCCAAAGAATCAGAGACTTAAGTTCAAATCTGCCTTGCACAAAGGAGTATCAAGAAAGCCATACAAGTTGTGTGTTCCCC
This sequence comes from Hypotaenidia okinawae, assembly GCA_027925045.1. Taxonomy (NCBI): domain Eukaryota; kingdom Metazoa; phylum Chordata; class Aves; order Gruiformes; family Rallidae; genus Hypotaenidia; species Hypotaenidia okinawae. Next base: position 25,205,661 of record BSDF01000009.1, read on the forward strand.
TCTGAACTTGTGCAGGATGGACAGGTCTCTCCTTCCAACTCATCCAAACTTCCATCCTGAATAGGAGCAGTTTTCCCAGAGCTTTATCAAAACCAACATACTTCTCCCAAAAGCTTCCATGTCAAGGACCGAGCGTTTTCCAGCAGCATCAATGACAACATTTTCCAGCAAGTTCTCTCCCATCTGTCCGACATTACATGCCTTTCACTCCCATATTCCTAGGAGAAAAACAATGAGGCTTCTGTCTCATTTTGTGGGTGGACCAGGGAGCTCAGGCAGATTGCTCTGCGACCTGCTTGGTGGCAATGGCAAAGAATTCATGTCCTGACTTCACATCACTCGCTCCGAGTCCTCAGATGTACTCATTCCCTAGGGAGCTTCAGCCTGAACCGTCTAACCACAGACCTGGAAATGATTTTAAATATATTCTAACAAATGTTGTTAATCACACCCACTCTCTTATGGTAAGGTCTGTAAAACAAGAATAGAGAGTGAAGAGGACTTCCTACTTCCCCTATACTGGCAGCACATGCATTTCCTGTGCTAGGGAGCTATACATTTCACTGGGAAGGGATGCTCTCTAGTGGTTAGAGACTGGAAAAAGGAGATTTTACAAATCTCACTTCCTGTCTCTCCTATCGGTAAGCTGTGCATGAGGAAGCAACTCATCCCATCTCCCTCTGCCCTGGTTCCCCTACACGGCTGTGGCTCACAGCAATCCCTCTGCTGTATGGGGAAGGCTTAGATGATGTTTGGAAATGTTTGGAGGGGAAATGTTTTAAGTTAAAGCTGAGGACTATTGCTGAGTTGCACTAGGGCAGAGTGAAGGAAGAGATGAAAACTGGTACAAAGAGAGGAGGGTCTGAAACGCTCCTGTTAGGACTTCCCCCCACCCCCTTCTCTTAGGTCTCTGTAACTGTTCCTTAACTTGATTGCTCCTTATCTTTACCTAAAGCATCACGGATTTTTATATAATTAAAATTTCCTTGACAATTGCCAAGGATTTACAATGTGAAATGTTTCAATTTCTCTTATATTATGTCTTGGCATCAAAGAATCTGCACTCGTTTCCTAAGTATGGGATAAAGATGATTTCTAGTGGGAGACAAATGAATCAAGACCTTGACACCCCTATTTTTTTCTTTCTCTCTCTTTTTCTTTTCCTTTCCTTCTTTTTTTTTTTTAAATACATCTGGTTATTATTGAACAGAGGCTTTCATGTTTTAATGATAAATTGTCTTCTCCCGCTGTAACAATGTCCCCAGACGGCTTGTCTTGGCTGAAATGTCTTCTAAGAGCATCTGCTTTTGATCTATAGGGGTTTTAAATCTTTGGATCTAATCTCTAGCCTGACTGACTTGAAAGCTGATTTCCACAAAAGCAGAGTGTGAAACTTGTAGAAACCCTTTAGTGGAATCACTTGAAATTGTTTAAAAGACTCTATTGATAATACTCAGTGTGTCCTCATGACTTTTTTCTGCATATTTACATATATATATATATATACACACATGCATATAAAAATGTAAGAAACAGACATAAGAAAGGAATTTCTTCTCACAAATGCTTCAGTGGTATTTCCATGTAATCTGCATATGTTGTGGCTTAATACTCTAATAAAGAAGGACTGGAAGCTTTCCAGAGCACAGTATTTATGCCATGTACATCAATTAAGATAATTGCCAATTATATTGATATGTCAATTAAAGTCAAGTGACTTTTAAAAGAGTTATGCCTGCTATTAATTTAGTTATATACATACACTATAAGTTTGTTTATAAGGGTTGATCTTAAATTTCTCAATAGTGTTCACATCCAGTACATCCAGCCCATAATCACCATGTTGGTTTTGCTCTTTCTGGTCCACTCTAGGCTGCAGCTCACCCAGCACTATAAAGACTGAGAAGACAAAACCCAACACAGAGCTCTCTCCCTTGGTGGCACGGTGCTGGCACACTGTCTGCCTTCATTTGAAGCATGCCGAGTGGATTTTGATTTCATCCTAGCACAAATGAAAATAGGAGCTGGCTAGTGTATGTATGAGATTTCTGTGGGTAAGCCCAAACCACTGTGGTCAAATGAAAGGGAACTTCATAAGAGTGCAGCACATAGACACATTTGTGTGTGTTTGTGTGTGTGTGCATGATAAATACCCTCCAAGAGTTCATTTGTCTATCAAACCCTATGCAGTGTATTGTAACGCATTACCAGCAGTGACAGGCAGACCCTAAAGGGCTGAAAGTTTAGGGTTTGGTGGGATTAAACTGAAGTTAGGACAAATTCAGGTTAGTCTGAGCAGAACAGCTCTTGTGCATCAACTTTCTGGTTAGAATATAATGGAAGCCAGACCCCAACCTCCCCGGCTTGAGGTCTGCAAAACCAAATCATAACAACTGATGAGGTTTTGCTAAACCAAAGCACCCCCTGTTTTCTCATCACAAAGATGAGATAAAAGGGGAACCCTTCTTCAACATTTACTCCTAGCACTTCAGCAGCAGCGCTGAAACAGGACCAAGTAAAGAAATATCTCCATTATCTCCCATTTACAGTCTGCATTTCCAAACCAATAATCTCACTAGTCAGCTTTGAAAGCCTCAGAACACAGTCTCTTCCAGGCCATCCATAGACTTCACAAAGTTCATGGCTGAAAATGAATTTGCAGAGGCTCCACCAAAACTTCTAACTATTTCTGTGGCTGACTGGGCCAGAGACATGATGGAAACAACCATTTCATAACCTTTCAAGCACTGCCGCTTCCATCCAAACCCAAACTCCAAAGCAGGGATGGGATGTGAGAAGCAATCAAAAATAACATTGGAAAAACATGAATCCACCCTAGTACTAAGTCTCAGCTTGGCTTTGGGTTTAGTCCCAGGCACGAGGAAATAGTCAGGGAAAGTGGAGTTATTTCCTTAGATTCGTTTGCCCGTTTCTCATTAGCAAAGCATGTTGATACCCTGCACTCCTCTGCTGAGCCATGTGTTCTGTCTTTTTGGAAGAAAATCTAGTGATTTTTTTTTCTAGGATGTTATAAAACTGGACTGATAGAATAAAGACGTGGGATGGGAATAGGCAAGAAGCCTTAAACTGAGCCAAGAGGCTCACTTACTGTAGGAAACAAGCATTGTGAAGCACAGACTTTTTCTGTCTGTTGTAAGATGATCATCAAGTGATAAGATTCTCCCTGGACTTGAGTGTTAACTGAAGCATCTTGCACGGAGTGAGTATTTTATCTGGAACTTACCAAACGGAACCATTATCTACAAGTTCTTCTGTTGTCACAGTTGTTGTTGCTTTGACCCAACAAATGTAATGTCTGAGCTAACTGGGGAGCCAAGAGTTCAATTCAGGATCCTTCCCCAGGCACGCTTCCTATCGTTTTTGCTACAGCTGCTACTAAAGGGTTTGGTTTGTGGGGTGATGAAGGGACCAATATGAAGAAACTCCAGCCGCCAAACAGAAACAGCAATGCAACACAGCTTTCCTGAGCTAGCTCCTGGCAGAGATGTTAGCAACTGTTACTTGCTGCTTTGCTCTAGCCAAACCTAATCAAAGGGGAGATTCAGCTGCACGTGACCCTAAACTTCCTCTGAATTCACTTTGAGCCACCGAGCTGTCAGATTAATTGCTTTGCTGTGGATGCCACCACTTGTATCTGACTGTAAATCTCCATGACACCGAGGGTATCATGTAAAACATTTCTGATGGTGCACGCAGAGCATCTGCTCCTAAATACTACACCAGAGAAGAGGCCCAAGCATCTAAGATTACACTGGCGACAGACAGCACACACAGAGATAAAGGATGAGGAGAGAAGATGCAAGAGGGCTTCCTGGGATGCAGGGACAGCAGAGGAGATACTTGATGTTTTCCCTGGACAAACCTATTGCAAGGAAATGTCTGGAAAACCCACACGTGGCAACAGGTAGAAGGATTCCAGTGCCTTGCTTACTCTGCCAGCTATGTTTAGGGCTATCTCCAGCCCTTCCACCGTAAAGGACAGGTCAACCAGAGCGGGCATCCACAGCCACGTGGCACAAGAGGTCTTGTGGGCACGGGATCAGGTCAGCATGGGGCACCCATGGCTTCAGCAGGGAGCGCAGAGCCAAACAGGCGGCCGCAGCTGGCAGCACGCTTATCCCCTCTGCGCTGCGGTATCACTCTGCAGATTTGCTAACTCTCCTGTTGAGTGCAGTTACGCATTAGAGCTGCTAATACACAGTGATTTTGCCTTAAGCTTGAAAGCACCAGAGGTTAAACAGATTTTGATATAAGAGCCTACAAGGAACACTCTATTTAAAAAGCCTATGCATCACTGGCTGCAACTGAAAGGATGATGAGTGGTAGGAGGAGATGAAAGGTGGTTCAGCCATGGGTATGATGACAACAGTAAAGGGAAATTAAATACACTGCAGGGAAATAGAAGTCATAATCATCTTGGGTTTGCAGCTCATGAACAGTGAAAAGCTTATGTGATGAAACAGCAGGTAGAAGTGCCTTGAGACTCAAGTTTTAAGGCCCCAAGAGTTTAAACTTGACATTCAAGCCTTTTAAAGTTTTATGAGGGCATCCAATAATTCCTCCTGCTCAGCCCCCACCCCACTCCCCCACCCCCCTGCCTGATGTGCTGGTTGTTTGATTTACACACCTTCCTGAATGCACAATGAATTCCAGGGAAAGCATGCAGAAACCACTGTAGGTCTGTAATTAAATAGCCTTCATGCAGCTTAACCTCTCCAGTAATCAATGTCCAGCCCCAATTCAAAAGGCCACTACGCCTTTGGCTGGTGAAAACTGATGCAGCTTTGCCAAAGACCTCAGGATTTAGGAGAGTTTTTATGCAGAGGAGTAGAACATCCCCATTCCCAAAATGTGCTGCCTGATAAATGCAGGCAGGAGAATCTTGCTAATACACACAGGGACAATATATACACTTGGGCATCCTCCCATGAAAATTATTAGCCTGACAACACACTCTCCTCCAGGAAAGACTTCTCTGCAGAGAACTACAGCTCCATCACTGCCACCCTCCTCTGCCATGTGAGTACATGAGCTGCCCACCAGCAGCCACCTGACATGCAGAATCACACTAACAGCTTTACCAACCACAGCAGATAAACCCCCAGCACAACAGATCCTATACTTAAAACACCTTTGTGCTAATTTTATACATGTTCTAATTATACTAATGGCTTTTCTAATTACAGCATGATAATTATACTGAAATTAGACACGATTATGTTAATTATCTAGCTCTGCACTAATGCCACTTTTATGAGATACAAATCTCTCTTTTTTGGTCTCAAATAAAACTGGCGATTCTGTAGAAGTTACTGAAGGCATTGAGTGCCCCTTCTTTGCTTTTCCTCACCTGAACTGTTGTTTCCTTTGCTGTAGCTTCAGAAAATCAGATGGTCAGTGCTTTCAGTCATGGACGTTAATGAAAGGTCCTCAGTCTGATGAGGACAGCTTGAGAGACCTAGCAGCTACATCTAGAACACTTCAAGCAGCTTCAGGACTGACAATAAATCCAGCACATGTATTTCTGCTCCTTCCCTACTGCCATCACTCATGGGGCCAGGTCAGATAGACTCTGGGCAATGCTTGCAATCTGTACAAACATTTGGGGCCCATCTGGTAACATGCAGCTTGGGGTGCCACAGCATACGATCCTCTGTGAACTCTGGAGAACATGCCCACAACCACAAAAGACAAAATCCAGTCTTCAGAGAAGACACAGGAGAGCTGCCATGCCTCACACTCCAAACACACACTCAAGAGCCAATAATGTGCTTCAGGCATTATGGAAAAAGAGAAGTTCACTCTGTCAAGATCCCATTCATTCAGCAAAAATCAAGGGCAGGTTGCTTTTTTCCTGGTGTGCAAAGGGATAGTTCAGGACTAAACATCTCTTGGAGGATGCTTGACATTTGGATGAACGCAAACACAGGCAGCAGATCTTGCTGAAACCCCAGCTAGGGAAGGGCACAAAGGAGGAGTGGTTTTTAACAGATGGTTTTTGAAAATTGGGGATGTTGGAAATAGTACATATGGATTATTGAGTAGAAGGAGAGGTGAAGTGCACATTGGACCTGAATTCCTAGCATGTGTCTGCAGATATTGCATCAGTCAGCAATCAACATTGTCAGATACAATCCAGCAGAAGACCTTGGTTGGGATTTGGGAATGCTTTGCCAACTTTTAACAAATCATACTTGAATTTTTTGTGTGCAAGTGCTCTTCCCAGACAACCTGAACTTCCATTCAATGCTCCTTATCACCTGATTTACTTTGTTCTTTCTAACTCTGTTCCCTTTGGATCTACCTGTCTCAGTACTCTCCAGTAACTTTTAATCCCCTAGGACAGTTTCCATCAGAATGATGGGAGCGTAAGGCCTCTAACTGCTACACTTTTCATGAAGAGAAATTATCAAATGAGGGAGAAAAAAATCTACCAAAAGTCACTAAAGAAGCCACATGACTGCAGCACATATCAACCCATTGAAAATCCAGCCAAAAATAACTTCCAGTAAAAATGTGGTTGCAGTAGGTCAAACCTTCAAAGAACATCAACTCAATACAGGACAAAAAAGGATTCTGTTCAGCATCTACACACACAATCCTGTATGGCTGTGTGTAGATACACCATGCCCAGAGAAGAGATCTTAACAATCTGTAATGGTCATAAGGCTCCAAGTATCAGGTCTGATTCTGTGTGATCCACTGAAACTACCCTTTTTTATTTTCTGCAGAGGTATCCCCATCATGGTTCCGGGCACTCTAGATGTTCTTATAAACCTATTTCTGATATCTCTGCTGCCTAATAGCCTCACTGCACCCATGAGGTGCAGGTCTTGCCCTCCAGTGTCAACACACCCTTAAGATGCCCATGATCTCAAGTGTCTCAAGCATGCTAACTGGGAGAAAGTCAACAAACAGTAAGGACTATGCTTCTGCTCTTCAAAGTGATGAGCCGACTCCGCCTTTGATGCTATACAGAGTTTCCTTGTTCTTGTTTTTCTAATTCCTGTGCATCTGATTGCAGCATATGGCCAGTTTCAGCAACTGACAGAATACTTCCTTTTCTATTCTATTTACGTCATAGCTTTCTGGACACACAGATCACTTTGACCTAGCTTTGACAACTGAGAAGCAGCGACATGCCCTCTGCATTTAAAAACAAAACACCAGAGCACCAGCAGAAAGGCAGCTTCTCTCACCCACAGATTTCCATCACTTCATGCTGGTTGGCTGCTGTGTTGTTTTATTCTGGTTTTGATGATCCCCCTTTCACTCGCGATCTGGCCAAGCTATAGACAGACAGATACTGAGAGCATCTGAAAGAGATTACCCCTGTCTGCTGCTCTACAAGAGGCTCCAGATAACTGACAGGGCAGAGGAAAGGTCTGAAAAGATACACCACTTAGTAAATAGCTTGAATACTCACAGGGCTGTATATTTAAACCAAACGGTGTTAAAATTTGGTATTCACTCCCCAACCGACCCATCCCTAAAACACCCCAATGACAGGTCCAACCTAAACTCCTACTGCAATTATTAACATCCTTTCCCAACCCTCCTATTATACTTTTCTCAGTAGCTCTCACAGCACTTTTATAAAGAAAGTGGATTATTTTTTTCCCCATTGCAGAGGAGAGGTGATTTACCCATGGCTACCAAAGAACATCGGCAGCAGCACAGCAAACACGACCCAGGGCTCTTGAGGTGCTCATTAAACATGACCCAGGACATCTCACATACTGAGAACAAGGTTAAACAACTGGCTGCTGCTTCTCAAAAGAGAGTAAGTACACGTCTTGTAGACACACATGCACATCACACAGCAGAAGGATCACCAGCAGCATCGAGAGAGGCTCAGTGGGAGTTAACTCCCACAGGACAAACTGGAGACTTGAGGGAACTTTGTTTTTCCAACTGGGACAATCTGCAGGCACAGGATGGAATACTCTTCCCACTGGTAAACAACACGATCCCACTGACCTTAGTCATGTATTTCATGGCTCTCCAGACAGGAGGGGACTGGGGGTTAAACAGAGGAAGAGAATGTTAATCCCCTATAAGTGTTAATTGGAGAATAAGTCTTTCTGCAAAATCAACACAGCAAAATTAAAAAAATAAATCTCTTGGGTGTGTTGTGTTCCCCTTTTCTCCAGAGACCAAATTCCCTCCTTAAATCTTCCACAAAGCACTAGGGTGGTGGTTGTTTCATGAGGCTCTCTGGCCAGAGAGCTTGAGGAGAGGTTTCTGTAAGCTGGGAGCTCGACCCACAGAGGTTAACCAAACTACAGCTCCAAAGGGGATATTGTATCAGTGTACCCAAATTGAAACATTACCCTTCTTTTTTTCCCTGAAACATCCTCCTTTTCAGGATTTTTTCAAGACAAACGAATCCTTCCCCCCACACACTTGGACAAAGCAGCTCCTTTCCCACAACCAAAAAAGCAACCAAAAGCGTGTTTAGTTTGTGCCATTTTCAAGGCCTCTCTCCGGCTCTGGGGGGAGTGGGCAGCCCCCTCCCTGCGCCAGGTCCGGGCCGGCCGCCGCACACCACCTCCGGAGCACCAGCCACAGCTATGCTGGCCCGTGCCCAGGCCGGGGAAGCCAAAGCTGCTGCTCCTCTGAGCTCCCCTTCCCATCCCGCGCGGCCCACGTGCGCGGGGTGAGGAATGCAGCAGCTCTGTGGGCTCTTAGTGTGGGTTGCCCGCACTAGTTTGGCACACCATTCAGGCAGCATACTTACACACCATTCTCTCTTCTTTTTTTTTTCCCTATTTTTTATAATTCACAGAAAAATACAGAAAATGTTATTTGACCGAGCAGCAAGCTTTAATATCACGGGAGCTTTATTTTTCTTGCTCCCCTAATTTTCCCCTGCTGTGGCAGTAGGTGGGGGGAAAGGAAGGAGAAAGTTACTATTCAAATTGCAGCAAGATCTTTCCAGATTCCATCAGTCCATTTATTCCCCTGGCATCTTGAAAATAAGACAGTGTGCAAAGGGTTTGCCTTGCAGGAAGGACTTCAATTAAGTTTGCTAATAAAAGCTGTGGCAGTTTCTTAGATGGGAATAAAAAGTGATTTTTCAATTGTCCTTGACTTCTTTTATTCCCTCTTCAGTCTGGGACAGGAAAGCCTTACTCATTCTCAAGAAATTCACTGGGACTTGTTGAGATGTAAAAGACAAGCGTTAGGCCTCTGTCCACAAAGTAGAAAAAGAAACAAACGGCACTTTGTTGGAGATATGTTTTGGAATAATCTCATCCCAAAATCTTGGGGACTCTTTGCCCGAGTGACAGTGCCTGAGTTTTTGTTTTCTGTTTGGAGAGCACCATATCCAAGGATTTTCCAGATCTTGCTCCAGGGAACCAGAATTCGTTGGGCAAGTCTAGAATTCAGTGGAATTTTAGGAACTGCCAAAGATTTCTTGCCAGAATCTTTTAACAGATTTTGTGATTAGTTCTTTTCTGGCTTTTTATACAGGACAGAATTTCTTAATTTTTCTTCCTGCTATTTTTCCCTTGTCACCTAAAAGACAGGGTTTTTTTTTCACAGTGTTTTATTTGAAATGTTTTTCTCTCTCCCAAAGAAGCAGCAACAGTCTGAATCGTTCTACCAGCTGTGATGAGGATAGCCCTCATCAAACTTTCAGAGTTCACGTATCAGCTGACATTGGTGAAACCCCAAGCCATTTTTTAACAGGATGAATCTTCACTCATTTTAGATGTGCAACAACAAGTTAAATATAAAGCCTCATCTAGAAACTTTAAGGTCTCGTTGCTCAGGAATAGTAGTTCTACACCACTAAAAATTCAAAAAAACCCTACCTTCTCTAGTATTTTGGGGTGCTTTTTTCATAGTCAGCTTATACCACTGTATTTAGTAATCTGTCACTATTCCCTTCACCTTCGACAACTTTGTATTTGGGCTGAGACTCATTCCAGGTAACTACTGCTGCTTCATACGTAGTTCTTAAACCTAAGGGGGACATCTGCATCCTTCCCAGGTTCACTGAAGAAAGACTGACCGTGCCAGAAATTATTCAGGCCAAGGGCAGTGTCAACCACCTATGTTTGGATGACAAAAACTGTACCAGAAGACAAGCTTTTCTCTCCCTTAATTATAGGAAGAAAAAAAAACACTAACTGTGAGTAGAGAGACTCCACCTTTCTTCTGCTCAAGTCAAGACAAATGTGTCAAGAAGATATATATCCTACTAAAGTTGATGGAAAGTCCTCATGGAAGAATGGATGGAGAAGCAGCAAAATTACTACCCCTGGAGACTTTCAGAGCCAAACTGAGCAACCTGACCCGACTTTAAAGTCAACACTGCCTGGAGTGGGTTGTTGGACTGGAGATCTGCAGAGCTCCATACCAACCTAAATTATTCCACCCGCTTATGAAAGAAGCTTTTACAGGAGCTGGCATTACAGAGAGATGTGCAGAAAGTGCCCCATCCAGGCATCTTCCAAACCACATAAAACAGGTATCATTAGAGAATTCGCAGAAGAGCTCCTGAGTTGCCAGATCAGGCCCTTCCAGGTAGTCAATCAGATTCATTATCCTCTTCCTGCAGCGGCCGGTGGCAGAGGCTTCAGAGAGAAGTGTGTGGAGCCCCACAATAAATGGCTTTAGAATAACACAACCGAAGGAGAAATTCCTTCCTAATCCCAGGCAGCCAGTAATGGGTCGACGTCCTGAAGCATACGGGTTATTATCCTCATTAGATTTACACCTCTGCAGCGTCACTGGGGATGTTCTCATTGCCCACGCCAAGGACATGTTTTCTTGGCACACTTCTGAGGTGATACAGAGCTTGCTCAGGCCTTTGCTACTCAAGCTAAGCTACTGCACGCCAATAAAATCTTGACACCACACCATCTTGCATTAGGCAATATATATTTATACAGTCTGTGTGGTAACAGTAAGGTGGTTTGCTTTTTTTTTTAAAGGCAGAAGTATGTAATAAATGACATCCCTTCAAACACGCACAGACTTTACATTTCAGCACCTTCTGCCTTAACAGTCCTCCTACAACCTCAGCTCCTATATTTTGTTATGAAATTTATGGGTTTATGCATACCAAAATTGTGTGTGTGCGTGGACTGTTACTGCCAGGGTGGTCTTGGAGAAAAGAAGCAAATAAGATGCTCAAATTTGATTACAGGATATAATAAAAGTCAAGTCTTCTTCCAGCTCATTCTCATATAGTCCCTTGGAAGAAGAAGAAGAAAAAAAAAAATTCTTTCCTTTTTTTTTTTTTCTTTTTCTATAAAGGAACTGCTTTCTCCCCACCCAACAGAGCTGGCAGTGATAGCCAATTTTCCTGTGTTTGAACCTTTGAGTATGCACTTCAGAACCTCACGTGGTGAAAACTAACCCCAGAATACCCAGGAGACAGCTGAAAAACCCATTTCAAGGGCAACGCTTTGATTTCTTTGCATACACAAAATTGGACTTCTCTTTTTTTATTTTTCAGTCAGGGAAAATCTCCAGTCTCTGAGTGAAGGGAAAACTGCAGCGATTACTCCTGCCTTTAGATGGCTGGATAAATATTTACCCTATAAGACCATATATTAAGGAATGAGCTTTTTCTTTTTTTTTTTAAATTTTTTTTTTCCCTCCCCAAAATACTGTTTCACTGTCTCGACAACCGTGAATGGTCCTGGTGTCTCTCCCAGTGTGGGCGGCCATTCTGCTGATGCATCATCTCGCCTTTGCTGGAAAGGGATTAGAGACCAACACCATTAGCATCAGTGGCAAGATTCCCAGGCGTTGCTTCACTGTGCCCTACATCTTGTGTTGTCACTTATGTCTGAGCAAAATAAACACTGAGTGGTCAAAATACTCCAGTAGTACAAAATGAGTACTTTCTGCACCCACCTTGCCCTTGTTTTTCCATGGTTAGAAAGGACTGGCCAAGGGGCCAGGCTGTGATGTCTGAGACTTGACCGATTTTCACTTGTGTAGGACCTAACACACCAGGGGCTTCCCAGACCAACTACAAAGCTGGTCCATCACCCTCCTTCACATCAGCTTTGGAGTCAGTCCAGGAAACTCCACTCCCCATTCAAAACAAGTATGTGCATATAGGAAAAAGCATTTTAAAGCTGTTACTTAGCAGATTCTCTAATTCTCTTAGCCCCTGGAGGAGTGGATTTTTAATATCTCTTTGCACAGGGAGGGTCAGATTGTCACAACTTCACTGATGTTATATAGTATCTTACCCCACAAGAAGTCCCCTTGGAACCAGTGAGTAAGAAACCCATCTGGAGGACAAAAGCAAAAAGAATGGAGATGCCAAATCACACTGGTTGGCTTCCCCCAAGATTTTTCCCAACCCCCCCCAAAAAAAAAGTCCTCCATCGTGACGAAACTCTTTTGCAATAGTATTGTCTGGCTGCTGCTGAAATAATTAATGAGATAGAATACATGCAATATCTATAAGAAAAATGCAAAGCAGGGAATTAAGCATTGTTTTCTTTGTTTTCTTGGGGACTATTGCTGCATGGAAAAAAAAATGCATATGTGTTGGTGACAGCTTGAACTAATTTAGATAAAAATAAAAGTTCTGAAAAGCAAAATCCAAAGAGGAAATAAAAATTTGCAAGGAAAAATAGAAACAGTAGATGCTGCCATTTCTGCAAGCGTTGGAAAAGGAAACTGATGTTTCATTGAAATGTTGTATGACCAGTGTTGGGGTATTTACTTCTTCCATAAGAAATTCCCTGACACTAGTGGATACTATATCATACAACACTGTTCTGAAGGGTTATTTCCACAGCAGTCTTCACTCCAAAGAACTATTGCTGGTGCATAACAGATGAATCATGAAAAAAAAAAAAAACAACAACCCAAAAAAACCCCAAAACTGAAAGAAACAGCAAACTGTTTAATCAGAGAGCTGTTACTAGAATGGTAAAGTAGTGCCAACAACAGCATTTGTTAATGATGAAATTATTTCCATTACAGGAGAAGTTATACATTGTGCATGAAAAAGCAAATTCTTTAATTTCTGAGCTACTTATCCTGGGAATTACCTTATGTTTTTCTATACAGCCCATTTTATTAGAAAACTATGGATTTCAGCACAGCCTCTCTCTGTTGCATTCATTCAAGCAAGAGTGACCAAATGGCTTGTGTATAGGATACTGGAATGATAGAAAGGGAATTCTACCTGAGATTTCATTTAGTTTCCTTTTCTCCTGTATATTTTGTATTCTTGCTGTAAGCAGAAAGGTGGTAAGCACTATGAGACAGACAGAGCATTCTCCCTTTTTTTGGCTAACAAAGTCCCTGCAGTATGTGTTGTGCTCAGCATAACATCTTCTGCTCAATAAGGAAATCTGGGTTTTCTCAAGGTGAATTTTCCTTCTCTCTTTGCTTCCACCCCCCCCAACCACCTCAACTCCAGCTTCATTCATCAAATGAGGGAAAAATGAAGCAACTTTGGTTCACCATTAAGTGCTGCAAGTCTCCAGGAAGAGTATAGTATAGCTACTATGTTCAGTAAGAGGGAGTAAGGGAGAGAGACGACAGACCGATGCAGTTCCTTCCAAGCACAACAAACATGACGTTGAGAAATGCAGTTGGAATAACTCAGGGTAAGCCTCACCTCTGCTCAGCAGCCAGCTCCCTGTAATTTCTGGATAACAAATACAGCACTGGATTAATAGATAAGGCAGGAGGCTTCTCATCCCTTTCATCTGAACTCTTCCCTCCAGCTGCTAAGCCAGCATTTTGGCCTCTAGACCTGGCGTCAGAAATAGCCATCCATCAGCCCAAAGCGCACGCAACATCTAGAAATAATGAAATCAAAGACACAGGTTGCACTCATCTTGAAAAGGGGCAGTCACCCACAGCATGCTGGGGGGTTCCCTCTTCAAAATGAGAGAATCTAAAGCAGGAATTTTTGGGGCAATCCACCATCTCGGTCGGCCTCCTATGTGCTTGAGGACAGATGATGAGACAACTTGCTGAGAGAAAGAAGAGCTGCAGAAGTCCATTAACCTGCACTCTGATATGCCAACAGAGATACTATTCCCATAAGCCAGACAAGTATAAGCTGGTTTCGAAGCCCTCACACCTTCCTGATGCCAGGTCCTAGCAAGTTAAGTACAATCAATCACACAGAAGGTAATGTACTACCAGGGGACCCTTCTCCATTTGCTATCAGCACCCTTCTGCCTAAAACCCTGCTTCTCCCTGCATTCTAGGGCATTCATTCATGGCATTTAAAAGTAAAATAAAACTATTAAGTGGCTAAAATTATGCCACAGAATTGGTTTTCAGAGAAGACATCTAGAGCCCCATGCACCATAACATGGGGAACACAGAAACACTTCACAGTCCTTCCCCTGACCCCACAGGAGCTGAGGATCTTTGAGCATCCTGGCAACTGTCAAGTGTGATGTTTATTTCCTCTGCAGAACAAGCCATCTTTATGAAATGAAATGACTGCCCTTCATATATTAAAATAACACCTCCTTAGGAGAGGCTTCCATGGACACTGGCTAGAGCCCACTTCATAAAGGGAACACTGACACCGCAGAAAGCCCTAAGGTTGGCTCAGGACTGGAGCAAGACCAGTTGGGAAACACAGGACCAGGACATTTCACCTTTGCTATGAAATTACATACCAAGCAAAGGCTGGGTTTTGGTTGTTTACTGTCAGGGGTTCCATGTCTCAAAGCCTCATTGCTAGAAACAAAGAGAGCTTAAATCAGGATTTTTAATAGTACTGTTAAATTTGATAGTCAGTTTGTGCAGCTTTGTGTTGAAGTTGTTTAATGGTTTCTGTACATGACTGGCTTCATACCCCAGTGCTTTTACTTCATGCTAAACCATGTAAAACTTCTGCTGGAAACACAACTACGTTTGTATCCAGGAAGCAGGGCTTTGAAGTATATTGTGTAAAAGTGAGTGGGATTTCAACACACAACACTAAATGCCATTCTTCACCCCATATGGACAGTGTGTTTCTTGTCAGCACACTGAGGTTTGCACAGAAAACAAGCAGAAAACATCTATAGATATTCATCAGCTGGTAAAAGCCTGAACTTTGGAGCGCTGCAGTAGGTAATCAGCTGCATAAAACGAAAGCATTTGGGTGCCTTTCTTAAACCTTCAGAATACTCCATGCATTTTCCTCAATGCATTCAGAGTGAAACATGTTATTTTTTCATACACCCCTTCTATCTTCTGACTTGGTGTCCTACCACTGCACACTCCCTTTGCCCATGAACGGATGGTGCTACCAACTCATAAGCTAAAGTAGGTTAGCCTGGTTTTCCAGCCCCTTTTTAAAATCACTTACTTATAAAGTATGGGTTTGCACTGTAATTGAAAGGCTGCACTCTAGGACACAAGAAACTTCAGTTTACCTCTTGACTTTATGTCCTGGTTTCAGTCAGGATAGAGTTAACTTCATTTGTAGCAGCTGATGGCATGCTGTGTTTGGGAGTTACAATGAAAGCAGTGCTGAGAACACCCTGATGTTCTTAGTTGCAGTCAGACAGTCAAGGACTTTCTCAGCTTCTTCGTATTTCTCTATTCTTGAGAAAGGAGGGGCGAAGCCAGGACAGGTGACCCAGATGGGCCAAAGAGAGTATTCCATGCCAATGACGTCCTGCCCAGGATAACGGGGGGCTGAGGGGAGGAAGAAGAGGGGCGGTGGCGGGACGCGTGCTGCTTGGGGGGACGGTCGGGTTCCGGGACAGCTCTGGGTGGTACGGCCTGAGTTGTGTGGGTCGGGGAGAAACTGCATTGGGGATCAAGAGTTTCATATTCTTTTGCTCTAAAGTCCTGTTAGCATTGGTATATTTTATCTTTCTGTTCTCTCAGTAAACTCTCCTTATCCCAACCCAGGGGCCTCTTAGTTTCTTGGTTTTGGAGTTATTTGCCCCTTCCTTTTCCCTTCCCTTGTTTCCCCCCTTTTTCCCTCTTCCCCTGCTCTTTTACTTTAAGGAGCAGGCAGCTGCGTGGATCTCGGCCCACAGCCGGGGGAAACCACGACACTTTACCAAATAACATCTTGGTAGCCTATGCAATCTTAGCTTCAGCATGGAACCCAACTTCAAATCTGCCCTTCATTTGAGTGGTAAACTGGTCTGGCTGACCTCCAGAGCTATCTTCAAATCTAAGTTATTCTATCATTTTATAATGAGGCTGTGACTGTAGGTATACCATGAGGATTACACTTCCCTGCTGCCATGCAAATTGCTGAGGATAAATCCTAGGCTAAGTGACAGGAGTTTATGCTTTCTGATAACAGAATCCATAGAAACAGATCTCCAAATTTCTCACTCTTCCCTTCTTGATTTTCTCTATGCATGTAACTGAAACTTCAAACACCACACAGCTTTTGCTTAAGTATTTTTGACCTCAATGAAACAATAAAACTTGAAGACCTCAAGAGCAATATATACTGCAAGTAAATAGTACCCTCTTGAGTATCTGGACTCTTTGAGACAGTCTCACAACACGACATGAAAGCCCTGACCAATTTTGAAAATGCTTGACTGTGCCAAAAAAAATTTGGTCCTCAATATTCTCTCATCCTCTTTTGCAAACTCAAGGAGTTTTGATATAGAATCGCTGAGTTCTAGTCCCACTGACATTCCTCTTTACTGCTTTTAAGTATTTGCTAGGATAGAATTGGTGAGCATGTTAGGAATACAAAAATGCAGGAGAGAATTTTTAATTTCTTCAGTGTGGCACCAGTAATCAGTGTATCAGTGAAAGAGCACTTTCTCATGGTAATAATACATTCCAAACCTATTACCCAATGCATAGCACGTAGTCTCTTCAAAAGATGATAGCCTCCATTTTTAGTGAAAAACTGGGGATTGGGTAGATCCTTCCAGGCATGAATGCCTGAAGTTTGAGTTAAGGGATCATAAGCCCCATAAATGGAAATTGCTTTCTCAAAGGTTGTTTACACATACAAAGAGAACAAAAACCTATGTGATAAGATGAAGAATACATCTGGGAAGTAAAAATCCTTATACCTCATACTAATCATTCACTTCCAGAGCATCCTCTTAATGTGATGAGAGCTTTGTGCTTCTACACACACTGCTAGAATTGCCCACACTATTTCTAAATATCTGTTATTAAATCACTCTTAATACTCTTAGTATCAGGAGAGCATCTGAGAAGTCTTCCTTCACTACCATTAAGTGATGAGACACTCAGCCCCAGTAAATCTTTCTTCCTTTACTGAATGGGCCAGTCATTTTAGAAATTTAATTCTCCCTACTTATATGTGAAGATACTAAAAAAATACACATTTATAAAGTGAATATATGCTCTTCTTAAGTGTATCTTGTCCCATCCAGAAAGAGATATATCAAAAGATTTAGATATTCATCTTCCCTTTGGGGAAAAAAACCCAAACAAAACAACCACCACAACAAACCCATTCCTCAAAGCAATTTCTTGGCTATTTTTTTGAAGATAGATTAAACCCTGTATCTGAGAGCTGTTGTCATGTTTGGGTTCCTCCACATGCAAGGGTACAAGTAGCTCATCACAGAGTCATGAATGCACATGGAGTGCAGTATGCACTCTGGCACGGCTTCCACAGGGGAGCCTTCAGCTCCTGACAGCTGGCAGCACCACGTTGGAGGATCAGCAGACAAATGGAATGACTGGTGTGTGGTTCTTCAGACTTGCTTTGAGAGACACAATGGACTGTTTCCTCACCATGACTTTGCAGAACCCCATCACCTATCTGCCTTTCAACCACTTCACTAAAACCACACACATGTTCCTACCTACCTACCCACCCAAACTTTAACCTTTCCTGTATAGCCACAGGATCACTTACATACCATCAATACAAGCACAGTACAAGAGTTTGTAAGATCCTTCTTCATTTTCTGGCATGAAATATGGAAAAAAATCCAGCATTGTAATGCTGGAGCTTATAGAGAACATTTTACCAAAGGAGTTCAGAGAGCACTGAACTTGCAGACCCATAAATCAGGACTTTTCAGCTCATGAGTTCCCAGAAATTCCAAAAGCAAGTGTAGGATAAAAAGTATATATATATATATATATACACATCCAAGTAGGGGCTTTCAGGAAAACTCACTTTGTCAGAACGTAAGCATCTAGCATGGGTTTTGGCCAAGCCAGAGCAGCCCACACTAGGTCTTAGGAAATGCAGAGATGTTGAATTAATCCACATCCTTCTTCCCAGCTCTCCCAGCCATGATGCTTACTCCCCCTTCCACCTGGCCCATGATGCCAGCATGCACTCCTTTTATATTTTACTTAACATATAAATTTAAGGCAAGAATCACCTTTTCACTGATTACCATGAAGCCTCTGTCTTTCCCACAACCTTCTGCATTCCCATGCCTAGAGGAATTAACCAATTCCCTTGTGATTCCTACCTTACACTCCTATCTCACACCTAGATGTCCACCTGCTTCCCTCCACTGCACTGAATATACCATTCTTCTTCTAACTCAGTGCTGGAAATTTGATTTCTTTCTGAAATCCATTACAGCCTGTTTGGCAAGGAGAATCAAAGCTAGATTTCACAGGCTGGCCATGTGTGTTCAAGGGTTTCAAAGCTTCAGTTTCCTGCTCAAACTCACTCTTAAGAATGTTAGAGGAAGCCAGGGGTATCTGACATATTTTGGCTTGCTGTAACTAATACTTCATGGTCTGATAATAAACATGATAGGCTGTAAGTTGTGTATTGTGCCGAAATTGTGTGCAAGGCATTAATTGTTGTGAGGTGGAATTGAAATCAGATGTCCCACTTCAGACTGCCATAACCCCAACGGGTTGTCCTTCACACCTCGTGGCAAACGAATCAGTGCTGACCTGGGAGCATCTGACGTGCTGCTTGTTACAGCACTGGCACAAAGGGATGGGAGGAAAAATGCACCCACATGTGGGCACACACACACACACACACACACATACATAAATACATGGAAATTATTCAAGCTCTGTGTTGCTCTGGAAAATACATGGGATTTATTCAGGCTCTGTGTTGCTGCAGCTGCTAAGCTTTTACATTAGGGATTATTTTAAAGCTCCTTAACAAGAAATATTTTGTCTCAGCTTTAATGTGACTGAGCAATTGTGCTTTCCCTGTGTGCCAGCTCACTCTTCCTTTCTCAGGACATCTCCGTGAGCTAAGAAGAGCGTTTCCAAACCCTGCTGTACAACTCAGAAGCTTTGCTAACACAACCATGCTGCGCCAGGAGAGCTGAGGGAATCGGTACTGGCTGGAGCCAACTGGTCTGTGCACAGCTTGGGGATGAAGGAAACCAAAGTTAAAGGACTGAAAGGGAGCAGGGGGAGAGAGAATTGTTTCTGAAAATTATTTTTGGTAGAAGCAGGATTGCTGACTTTCAGTGTCAGAAAAGGCATCATTAAGTGGAACATACTTTTTGAAAGCAGAGTAACTTGGGCAATTAAGATGGTTGTATTAGTTCAAATGGTGTGTGGGAGGAGGTATCATTTGATTGACATTAATTGCTTCTATTAGGGCTGTGTGTACTATACTTCAGCCAGGCACCAATAGAGACATACAATCCACGGATTAAGCAGAGGACAGTGGCTCTTTTGTAACTCTTGGAGTGCATTTGAAGCTGAATGACAGTCCTTGAAGCATGAAGCCAAGCTGCAAAGAAATCCCAACGGAGCTTAACATCACAGGTAGAAATATTCTCCTGAAAGGTCTTGCCACCTGCTCTAATTGCTGAGTTTAAATGTTTCAAGGCTTTTGCATCCGTACTCAACCTCTCTTTTAAATGCAGCCACAGAGGAAGGTCCATCTGAGCCTCTCTGGCCTATGGGTCACCTCAGCAAATGTCTCCCAGCCGAGGACTCATGAAGACAGAAAGCGGCTGGCTCTGGCTTCCCCTCCAGCACTCGTGACTCCCCAGCCTCACTAACCACTAATCGCAGATGGCCAGAGAAGCAGCATTTCTCACAGCTGCAGCACGAAGTCCAAATTCACATCTCCAAAGACACTTGGAGCACTGCACTACCATAGAAGAAATAAATCAATTCCTGTCTTTTCTCCCTCCCCTGATAATATGGCTCAGAAATTTCCTAAAGGCAGAAACAGTCTCCTTGCCCACATTCCACATCCCCGATGAGAAGATCCAACAGTGGGAGAAAATCAACTACAATGTGGCTTTAGACAAGCAGCTCAGAAAAGATGTCTAATTTTTTAGATAACTAAAATTGGATGAGGTAAATCAGCCTCTCATCATTCTCCCATCACAACAATAGAGGTATCAGCACTTCCCTGTGAGCGCATTCTGGTGAAAACATTGTGAAATGCTCAGATGCATTGTCATAGCGAGACACGAAAGGACCTCAGATGTTCTTCAGGGAACAGATCTGTAATTGCAGGGGTTGAGGGAAGAGCCTGACAAAGATACCCAACAGCTCATCCCAAGGTGTGGGATTAGTTGACTTTCATTTGTTTATCTAAACTCATCGTCAGCAATAATGGGAAATACTGGTTTAGGTTGCCTTGAGGAGACTTTTTTTTCCCCTTCCAGTTTTCTTAGTTTCAGTCAAGTAAAAGATTTTGTTTCAGGATTCTCAAATTCAAGTGTCTCACTTCATCTCTCAGAGATTTTCCATCCTCTAAACAAAAGCCTTTTAAAGACAAGTAGGTATATACAACTTTTCAACAGATTTCCAAATTAATTTTATGTTGAAATAGGAAATCTAAATGTGTCTATCCAGAAAGATTAAACCAGCATCTTTTGCCAGGAGCGGAGCATGAGGAGAGAGAGCAGGGATGTCACGACTCGGCACCGAGTCCCAAACACTCTCAATTAACTCAAAACCATCTTTTCCCAGGAAACAATCTATTTGTCCCCATGTATCTGACCTCTGGCAGGGGGCAGGGGGCTCCCAGGCCTGATCCTGCTCCTCTGCAGGGAGAGAGCCCCGTCATGGAGATGGTTTTTTACTGCCTGTCCCATAATGCCTACAGACAATCATAAAAAGGGCAGTGTAATTCTTGCAGTTACATTTGAGGAGCAGTTTTAATGAATATTAAACAGCTTTAAACATCAAAGTATTGACTGAAGTGGAAAAACAGTATCTTTACTACCAGCCCTTTCCCCTTGCTAAAAGAAGACACAGGGAGGAAGGGAGAGCATGGATTTTATCGGGGATGTCAGGAACAATTTATAGGAGCTCAGTGACCTGCACTTTGAACTGGGCTCTCCACCTACAGTCTGCAGCATCCTATAAAAAGATACGCCGTTATCTCCTATGCTGCAGCCAGCCATCCCGACAGGAAGGGCAGGCTGCCTGCTATGTCTGAGGAAACACTTGGACTATTAAGGGCAGACAAAGGTCCTTCTTTTAATTTTTAATTTTATGTGCACTGTTTGCAGCACAGGATTTCTTTACAGTACCTCAGAAATAGCAATTTGGGCCTTTTGAACATCGGCTCTTGCTGTAAAAGCTATCCAGAGGAAAACCTGAAAAGGATTGTCAGCACTGATGCAATGATTTATTCTGGTCCTTATAGACCAGAGAAGAAAAATGCCATGGTCAATCTTCACAGCCATAACCTGCTTGAGGTCCTGAGCCAGAGAATGCATCTAACTCACACCTCCCATAAGCCTTTAAGCCCAAGGACTGCCTAAAGCTTCCAAATCACCGGAAAGGACGCAGCAGGACAGCGAGGCCCAGCACGTCTGAGCCACGGTGGGATCCAAGGCACTCACATCCCTTCCAGAGCGTTCTCCATCTCGGGAGGATGCCCAGAGAAACGCTGCCTCTGCCTGAGGGCAAACCAGCCCAGCAGCTGCTCCTTCCCTCAGCTCTGAGATACGCAATACGTCCCGTGGCTCATGGCCATGTAGAAAAACTGGGGATCCTGCAGGAAGACTGGGCACTCGTACCCCCAATCTAAGCCACGTGCAAAACTGCCATCAGTAACAGGGTCATCAGTTCAACTGGCAATACGTCATCATTGAGGCTAGATCATGACACACCCTTGTGAGATCAAGACTCCTTCTGTACATGATTACTATTTATTTATAGCATGCAATAAAAATTTACAGTAACACAGGGAGGCTAGAGCTGAGACCAGGGTAGGAACTGTAAAAAGATCTTATCACTGAGAATAGTCAGTTTTTGCAGGAGGAACAGTTTTATATGAGAAAATACCGACACAAGAACGTTTCTCCAAGTGTGCTCATCCTGGCAAATTTTCTATCAAGGAAAATTATCAATTTTTTTTTATTATTATTATTATTTCAGCAAAGCCAAAGTGCTTTATTTCACGTGCCCTGCGGACAAGAAGAGAGTGGGACAGTGCAAGAGGTGAGTCAGCCTTAAACAATTTGACATCAAGGAAACAGACCTGACAAGTTCACTTCTCAATTTCCTGAATGCATTCTTCCAATTTTTTGTTTCGTTGGAAATTTAGACATTTCAATTTTCACTCTGACTGGTGAGGAGAAGCCCAGCTCCACGATGCTCCCAGTGGGAGAGCTGTCAGGGCCCCAGACAAGCTTCATCTTCAACACCCATATGTGAGTGAAACCGACAGCAGGGAGCAGATCAAAGCAGTCTGCGCACCCCAAGTCCAACCTTTCCTCCCAGACCATCCCCAGCCTCTCTCCAAGTTGGAGATGGCAAACTCCAAATGAAGAAAATGTGCCCAGTGAGCTGAGCGACCGGCCTGTCCCTCTCTGCAGACTGGTGGTAGGAGCTGGTGGCCACGGTCTGGATGCTCTGAGCTGCACACGCTCACACCAGCATCTCTTCCCTGTAGTAAATGTATATTTGGCTCAAGGAGAACATCATTCAGCGTGTTTCATATGGTTTCTGCTGTTTAGTTCCCCATTCCCACTATAAAATCCATGATAAAAGAATATAAATAACCAAACTGGAAACAGCTTCCTCTAGAAATCATTCAGAGTATTTCTGAGCCATAAATATTCTGTTACTGTTGATTTCATTTCCAGTACTCAAGAAAATGCAATTACAAGAGACAAATAGTGATGAATGCTGAAACCAAGGGTATGTTTTTGACAATGGGAGACAGGACCGTCTCTCTGTGAGTTGGCATCAGAGACATGCCAATAGCCATCCATGTTCTAGCACGGATGGCTTTCAAAATACCATTGAATGCTACAATCTCCTACAAGAAATAAATTAATGCAACTGCTCTGCTCAGTCACTGTGCTGCCCACTTGAAAGGGCACGTGCCAGAAGCTCAAATGCTGGGACAACATCTATAAAGAATCTCGTCAATTAGTAGGCAGGGTAGCCCTGATTCACAAAAGCAGCCAGGTTTGGCTTCCCCTTGAACTCGGCCTGCGCTTAAATACTGCCCTGAATGAAACCATCATCTCAACCAGCCTGAACAGCTCACAAGATCTCAGGCCTGCACAGAATACCATTTACTTGCCCCAAATGAGAAGCTGTTGACCATGAGGACCCCCGTGCTGACCTCCCGCCCTGAGGTCCAGCACCAACCGCAGGAACACACCTCTACGTGGTGGAGGACGTTGTGCAAGACCTCAGGAGCTTTGCTGCCACAAACCCCACAGCACAGCGACCTCGCTGTGCACTTCTGCGTGGGACCATTCAACTTGCACGACACTGCCTCCTGGTTCCTAAATCAGCAAACCAACTCTCTGATGAAAATACGAAAGGATGGGATAAATGGTGACACTTCAAACTAAGTCTTGAAGCTCAAAGCTTCCT
This sequence comes from Hypotaenidia okinawae, assembly GCA_027925045.1. Taxonomy (NCBI): domain Eukaryota; kingdom Metazoa; phylum Chordata; class Aves; order Gruiformes; family Rallidae; genus Hypotaenidia; species Hypotaenidia okinawae. The sequence goes on from BSDF01000009.1 coordinate 25,229,397, forward strand.
CTCAGCATTTCTCCCTGAGACACGTCTCACTGAGTGTTCACAATACTGTTCCTTTCCTGTCAGATACTTATGCTGTGTGTTTAGGCCATGCAAAACACCTTCCAACGTTGAATGGAAATTCAGGGCCCTGTGTTAGCCCAGAGATCGCATTCCTTGCCTCATGTGAGCCTGGAACCAGCGTAACAGAAAGCTCACTGCACATGAAGGGTGCACAGCACTGATGAAATCCCTTCTTCCCACAGCACCTGGCTGCTGGGTGTAGCTGCTGTCAGGCACTTTGGTTAGAGACTTGTCCCAGTACTGATCTATCTCCCCTTAGGGGACAGAGTTGCTAATTATTGAGCAAATAACCAGACTGTGCTTTTTTTGTGTTCCTGTGCACTGAAATACAACACAAACCCCTTATGGAGTCTGATCCAAACCCAATCTGATTTTGTGGGCTGTGAATCAGGCCCACCACAAACATTTCCTCACACACCTCTGAGAACACAACTGCACGAAGGGTAGGGAACCACAAGGAGAATCTCCCTGCACCGCTTCTGGGAGGTGGGAACCCAGAGAGAAACTCTCCATGTCAGGATTTTAAGCCCTGTGAGTGTCTTCTCTCCTGGGACTGAGACGGTGCCACAGCTTGCCCCATGACTGAAGACCTGCATCTGGTGTTCCACAAAGTGGGACAAGGAGGGACAAGGGCTGCTCCTGGAGAATGTGACTTTTAGCCATCTTCTTTTGAGTGGCAACCACCCAGGGGAGGAACCTTCATCTCGCCTCCTAGTCCCAGATTCTGGTGGGAAAGAGGCTGAGAAATCAGGCCTGCATGACAGCCAGAGAGCTTGTGGTGGGAGAGTGCTGGGAAGCATCATGCTTGATGTGTGGATCATGTCCATCCTTAGGCAGAGGAGCTGGCTGACATCACAGTCTCAGGGCCACCACAGAGGGATGGAGCCTACCCTGTGGTCCCTCAGGGGGATTCACTCACACTGTGGCTGTCCTTGCTGAGCAGCAGAGATGGGATCTTGGGCTGTGCTGCAACATCCAGCACCAGGAACCCATAAACCCCCTTTTCTTCAGCCTTCAACGTGATGGCCCTCAGGCTGGTCCACAACTGAAACCCCAGGGAGGTCAGAGGACCTCAGGAAAACTTGGGGGAAAATGTTCTGCCGGGACCCCCCACACTCCGTCTTTCCCCTAGATTAATTCAATCTGCCTTAGCTTCCAGCCAAATCAAGATATGGGCTCATCTTGCTAAATATAGCTCTCAAGTAATTTCCTGCATATTGGGACTGAGTCGTTTGGCAACTGGTAGATAATGTGTAACAAAAACACTGGGCAGCGGTGGACGCCTGTGGCTGCCCATAAACCATTAGCGGCAAGGTCAGCAGCCTCCGACCCTGATTGTGTAACCCCAAGCATTACCATTCCTTGGTTTATTTTCTCTTCCTCTCATGAGGACGGTAGAAATTTTAGGAACAGGGAAAGGGCATCCAGCACGATCTGCCTGCCATTTCCCAGCAATCTGCTTAATCCTACTCCCTTCCGTAAGGCTGCTCTTTTCCCAAGCCCCTGCTCAAAGGAGAGACGGAGGTGTCCCTTGAACTTAGAAAGTATCGCCTTAAAGTATCATCTTAAAGTCTTAGTATAATGTCTTTACATTGCTTGCCATTTCCCAGTAACTTATTCCATATGCTTAAGTATTCTTTGAGCATAATGCCTGCCTTATTCCCATCTCGCTTCCCAGGGTTTTCAGACTATCCTCCAATTTCTGAGCCCCTTGCCAACGTGAGTCATCTGCCCTTCAGGAATTTCTAAGGCTTCTTAAGTAGATAAAGATAAAAACAAAAGAAGAACCGGAGTCTCCATCCGTCTAGTTAACTATTCTGTCTTCCACTGAAGACTGAAAGGGAAAAGTATAAAAGTCACATAGAAAATGGTCGTTTTCCATGGTATGTCCTCTTGGTGTCTGGAAATCATCACCTCAAGGACTGCCTGAACTGGAGGTCGCATCAGGACTAGGAGCTACTCACAGACTTACCTTTCACGAACGTGTCTACTCCCCTCTCAAATCCATCTGTACTCTTGGCCTCCACAATATCCTGTAGCAGTGAGCTATTTAATTACGTGATACGTGCCACAGTTCTGCAGTCCCTACTCACTAGGTGAGATTAACGACCTTTAAGCATTCCTTGTGGAGACTGTCTATCACCTCATTATCCCAGACAGCCGCTTCCAAAAGCAGTGATGTTTGTCTGTGGTCTAGTGGCCCCTGGTCGGAACAGTGTTCCCTACGAAGACAGACCAAGAACCAGATACCTTAAAAGCATCACCCATGGATACTGCATGACATCAGGAGTCATCCTAGTCCCGTTTTGTGCCTGACTCCTGGTGATGCCAGCTCTTGAAGAGGGAAGCTGCAAGCAGCTGGATCAGCCTCCTCTCCGGAGCAGAGCATTAACCCTGACGAATCGGAGGTGAATTTATGCAGTGAAGCAGAACCGTTGACAAAACTGGATATTCTTATTATTTACGGCAGTATCACAGGTCTGGGGGTTCTGCATGTCTTTATTTTTAATTCCTGCTAAGTTCCTGCTCTCAAAGACAACTTGAAGCAATGAGCTCTCCTTTTTGATTACACAGCCTGTGAAGAAGTACTCTTTCATTAGCACTTCTTTCATCACCTTTCTATTTTAATCAAATGTCCCCTTCTCCCTTGCATTATGAGGCAGGACAAATACAAGTTTCTGATCTCTAAACTATGTATTTTCTTCTTCTTGCTCATTCCAGCTCTTACAACCTACCCTAGGAGGTCAGCAGCCATTTCTGTTCTGCAGCTTTGCCCTGGGCTGTTTCAACAATAATTTCCAGATTCATTTCCTGACGACTGTTGCTTTTAGCCCACGTTTCCTATGCTGGCTCCCACATAGCTGCAGCCCTGCCTCCCTTACACTGCATGTCTGCCACCTGCGGCTGCGCTCACCTCAGTCATCTGTGACACTCGCAACATGGTCACACTCACTGTTGGCTCTGTCCCCACTTGAAGATGTGGATGGGCTTCTGTTCCATTCACTCGTATGAGTATCATGCACGGGACCATAAAGGATGCAGTGAAGCAACACAGTATAAATCCATGTTTACTGACTGCCACCCCAGGCAAGTCAGGTTTATCCACTCTCACCTTCCCGAGCTGAGGAACTCTACGGATGGGATCACCTACTCTTCTGATTTATCACTGCAACCTCCAAGAGAGGTTAACTCTGGTTAAGTTCAGCCAAATTAATCAAACTGACTTGTACCAACTCAAACTGTATCAAATGATATCAAACTGAATCTCTGTTCTTCATTAAGGTCACTAATTTACCACATTAAGAGCTGTTATGCCTGAGCAGTGATGGATGAGCTTCAGGAAGCACTGGAAGGTGGTTTGGAGGAAACATTCACATCTTCAGACACCGATTTCAGACTAAGCAAGCCTGCTGGGATTAGGGTCATATCTAGCCATATGAAACCATCACACTTCGCATGGTTTCCAGCTGGAGACATAACTCATTCCAGGCCAACTGCAGGTCAAGCTCATTCCAGCATTCGTGCATCCAAATGGACTCAGGTTTGCTGAGAGGTTCATGGGACCCTGAGGAACCTCGACTGAGATTCACATTTGCAGGAGAGGATTTCCCTGCTGGAATGCACCTAAAATATCCTTATTAACTAGCAAAATGAGAACTGAATGTCTCCTCATTTCCTGACCAAGCAGATTTTTCTTTTCCTACAGTTGTTTTGGCTGTTCTTGTCTAGTTCTGGATTGGGAAGCCCTCTTTGTGCAACATAAGCACCTTTCCAGTAGAAGTAAACCAAGGCTACATCCTCCCCACCAAGTGTCAAAATACAGTGCAGAGAGACCGGTGTTTGTGCTTTTCAAAGTCCACGTTTTTCTTATTAATTTCACAGAAGTTGAGTAACAAACTCCCCTAGTAGCTTAAAAAAATAGTCATGTACCTTAGCTATCTAGCAATCTTGTGATCATTAAATTACACCTGGCACAAACACAACGAGCCAAGGAGGAGCCAGGCAACGTATTTTCACTGAAATATTGCAATGAATGTTTCTCACCAAAAACTCATACATTGTGAAAAAGCTGAGGGGACAACCAGAAGCAGTAATGAAAAACAAATTTTCTGAAAAAAATAAGAAGAATTTTAAAAATTATTTTAAAGGACAAGAAAGTAGAAGGCCCTTTTTAACTGAAAAAATAAAATGAAACCCAAAACAATTCTTTGATTTAAATAGCAGCATTTTAGAGTAAATAAAAAATGATACAATATCATCCACAAGAAGTAAACGAGCATTTTTGGTCATCTGTACTGCCAGCAAAGATGGCATCAACTCTTGCCATTGTCAAGATTAAAAACAGAAGTTGTCCCCTCCACCTCCCTCTGACAGCTTCTTCACATGTACCTGATCCATTTTTCATGTGCGATGCTCAAGTGCTGCACACCAACTAAGATTTCTCCTATGATATGGGATGACAGTGCTAAAACTTCTACCCTTCACCAGATTAATTAAGGTACTTTAAGATTTTTAATATGTAATGCTTATCTCTGAAGAACCCTACCCTAAGGCCAGGCTGTTTGCCATTCTCCCCCATAAGATGAGATCTGGACGCTGAGCATCCCTATCTGATCTCGGGGAGTTCCGCTGCCGCAATGCACTGCCTTATTCTTACTGCACGTAACTACAATGTGTGAGCTACCACAGGGTAAAAAACACACCCCTTCATGCCAGTGAAGACACAGTAAAACATACTGTCATACCACTTTTAGGGTGAGAAATTAGAAGGGGCCTGAGAAGACCAAGTTTGCAACCCCACCCTCAAAAACTGAGGAAGAGTTCAGATACCACAAAGATGTGGCCAGACTTTCCTTCGATATTTCAATAAACAAATTTCCCAGGCCAAATCCCTGGCCTTAAACAAATGAAAGAGAATAAAACTTCCCCTTCAGTGTTTTGGTGGAACATTGTTTTTCAGTTAAGACTCTGGTGTTTCAGTGAATGGCAAAATTGCTTCAGTAAATTTGGAAGGATTCCTCTCCTGATAACCTAGAGCAGACTCAAACCTAGAGCTTGGCTTCAAACTGCTTCTTATACTCTCCCTGCTGGGAGGGATTTGGGAGTTTGACAATACTAATGCAGGACCAGAAGGTCTGAGGACCTTGAAGGACATGAAGACCACCTTTAGCAGAAAAGGCCTTTGGAGAGGTATTGCTAAACAGTTCTGGGGTATTATATAAATGGGAAGAGCAGTTACTCATCATCCTTATCCTGTGAATTCCTTTTTGTTGCTTAAGTCATTGTGAAGTTACCAGGCAGTGTTCTCCACCTCCAGCAGCACTGCAAGCCTCTCCTTCCACAGCACCTGGTAGTTCTGCTCTTCAAGAACTTCTGGCACTGCTGCAGCGTGTTTATATAGCAGTCTGAGAACAGAGACTGCAAGACCCACCAGCAAAGGGAGAAAGGGGCTGCAAGACCCACCAGCAAAGGGAGAAAGGGGCAAGGAACTGGTTTCAAATTAAACAGTGGCAACAAAATCCTGAAGGCAGAGCAGGTGAATGTCTTTCTCACGAGCAATGTCCCAACAGAGGCTACAGATCTGGGGGCTGGTTGTCCAGGGTTCCCTTGGGATGCTTAATATAAATGCCCAGTTTGTGGAACTATTGGTCCAACTCCCCCAATGCAGAGATTACGTGACAGCCCGTCGATCTAGCCTGAATGACTGGCAGAGACCCATCGGAGGCAGCAGAAGTCAATTAAGTCTCTGCTTACACACAGCCTTTCTGAGCCAAGCTAAATTTTTATAACCCCAAACGTTCTGTTTCAAATTCTAAACTCACACTTTCACATCCCTTCCAGTAGAAAATATGTGAATTAAACACATGTGTAACAGACAGACAGACAGACACACACTCACTCAGCACACCTCAGGAGACCCTGACAGTTATGGGGGTGGGTGCTTTGGCTTTTTATTGTTTTTGGAGGGGGATGGTATGTTTTGTTCTTTGTGATGAGAAAGTAGGACTTGATGTGATGGCCTGTGTTGCTCTGCTGAAAGCCCAATGGGAAGGGAAGAAGTCACTGACTTAAAAAAGCGAGAGGTCAAAACAATGCAGGGACTCTTCTGACCTCCAGGAGGTAAGCAAGGTTGCAACCATCCCATCACAGTTCTCCAGGGCCCCATCCTGAGCAAGTGCCTCAGCTCATGTTTCACCCTGTCAAGGCATCGCTTCGCATTTCTTCCTCTTCACTACTTGGGTTGGCTGGAGCACAGGAATGTGGGGATCCACCTGGTTACAGCTACCCCCAGAAAAGTTCAGGCTACAGGCTCTTTTTCCATAAGCAGTCAAATGTTGAAAAATCCAGGTACAATCTGGCGTTACAGCTCACACAAAACATCCTCATGTGGGAGTTTCAGCACTTGCTGTTTCTAGAGGTGCCAAAAACACTAGGGGTGGAGGGAGTGCTTTTATGATAGTAGTTGGGATATTTCTCACATTATAATGAATGTAACTGGGATAATAATATATAATGAATCATTTTATTTTAATTAATCTCCCTGTTTATTCTTTGAGTGACTAATGCACACCCTCAACTGCCTTACACATACTTAGAACTTCTTCCTTAGTAATTAGGGCCAGGAATAATGTTTGATTACAGGCAGGTTTGGGGTTTATTTTATCTTTGAAAGTGGAGATGTTCCAATGGGTACATCTTGTGACTCACACACTGTGATTCCACACCGTGATGAGATGATTGTCACATTTTGGCTCAAGTTCCAACACCAGCAGGTGTCACTTCAAATCTGCAAGTGGTTATCCACAAGCATCTTGCAACTGTCACAAACTTTGCTGTGTTAACTGTGAACACAAAAGTGGTTCACATGCTCAGAAGAGTTAATCTTCAACTGTATCAAGAAGACACGTACTTTTTACAGCCTCACAAAAGTAATGCATAAAAGAGAAAAGATTTCCTCACAGATGTGGTTTATTTTGCTTTGTGTCTCTATGATGGAGGCAGTTGCACACCAAGGAACAGGGATCTGAAGACATCCATGGCCAATTTTCTTTCATGAAACGTGGAGATGACAGACAGATTTCAGTAAGTTGAAATACCTGCCCCGTATCTATGCAGTATAAGGACAAATCCTTCATGGGTGGGAGGTTCCAGGCCTCTAATTATGAGCTGTTTTCCTTAAAAAAAACAAAAATCAGCTCTGAGCTCTGTTCATCTGTTGTCATCAGAGTGCTTGGCTCTCCTTTCTGGTTCAAGAGAACAGACTCAGCCCTGTCGCAGCCTTCTGAATGTTTCACCGGGGTGGTGACAAGCCTTTGTGCTGTTTGCTCAGAAGAGGACCGTGATACTTGAACCATATGTCATCACTTGAAGCCCACATGAGTTGTAGGACTTCCTCTCTGTGTTAAGTGGAAGATATATTCTTTAGCAAAGTCTTTTATCTGCCTGAATGCAGTTCAGCCAGCCTGAATTTCTTCTAAATGCCTCCCATCTGCTTTCGATTTGACTTCAGCAAGCTTTCAAGGTAGATCTATTCTTCTGTTTTGATTAATTATTTCATCCACACAGAGATACCTTGCTGTGCCAGGTCCACTCTGCCTGCTCTTCATTTTGGGTATAAGCTGAGTACTTGCTTTTCTGGGTTTCATGAATTTGACAAGTCTCTACCCATCTTACAGTGTTCAACAGATGCTAACGTGCAGCGCATACCTGGTCTAGATGAAGCTGACTCCCAAAAGACTGCATTACAGCAGGCTACAAAGAATAATTTGGAAGGACCATATTTCTGTGTCTGTATACACTGTAGGAAAGGACTGTGGGTTTTTTCTAACCAGTGGAAACACAGGAATTGACAGATGCTATCACAATAGTGGTGCCTCTAAATCCAGTATGTTGTCACAGGCAGCATCAGCAGCTTCAGAGGAGAAAGCAGGGATTTCCATAGTTCTCAGTTAACAGAGTATGACCTGAATCAAAACTATAATTCTCCAACAGTCCATTGAGTGTCTTCCTCCAAACCCAGGTCACAAGCATGATGCCACAAAAGCTGATAGAGGTTTTAGTCTAGCAGAAGGGGAAGATACATATTTTCATCCCCAAAAAACTGAATTCAAAGTTTGACTTCATCCTTCAGCCTTGATTTCACCCATTTCAGCCTTGATCTCATCCTTCAAATCCTGCCCCAGCACTGAGGATTTAAATGTTTTCCATGAAGTAAGGCACTATTTTTGTTCAAGGTCTCTGTGCATCTCCCATATGCAACAAACCCATCCCCCTCTTCCATCATGTTAGCCCTACCTATGACAGTGTGCTGTGCTGGGCATTCAACTCCATTTCTCACGTTTTTAACTCACTAAATGAGATCTGCCAGCCAGTATAAATGGAAAGCGCACTGGAAGCCTTGGATCTCTGCCCATATACATGAGGTTTTAGGGGTCTTTTTTTTAATACATGAAGAAAACTGGATGAGACCTTGACATTATAAAAGGTGCACTGTGTGAAAGAGATTCTTGAAACAAAGTTTTTCCAGGAAAAAATAGATGAGAACACTTGATATGGTGGAAAAAGGATCTCATGGTCAAGAGATGCCCTATATAATAGGAGGGTTCCTGTAAGGCCGAGGTTCAAGAGAGATGGAGAACAGCTGTAATGGATGAAAAGCAATCACTAAAGAAAAATTTGCTTTTGCCTACAGGTGGTTATGGGCAATTTCTGTTCATAAGCATCTGTGGAGAAGAGCTAGACTAAAAAGGTGCCCTCAAAACAGCCAGAGATTATTGCTAAACACAAGCATCAGAAATTCAGCCTAGGAAGTGAGACTGAAAAAACCCTAAACAGTCTCTTAATCAACGTTTTTTTTTCCCCTGCCACAAAATGTAAGCCAATCTATTTAGTTAGAAAAACATGGCTTATTGCAATCTAAGTAATTTTTATTTCTTTATATACCACAAGATGTAAACTAATCTAGTTAGAGAAACATGGTTTGACTGCTTTCTGAGTAACAGCCTCTGCTTTTCTACACTCTGATAGGTTTTTTTGATGCTTTTACCACTTTTTCTGCAAGCCTAATGGGTTTCACATCGCTTCAAAACCTCCTGGCCACTCCTTTCTGGAGACCACTTGGATTTCAGAGCATATGCTGGGGGTGGCATGAAAAACCCTCAATGCACTGCAGTGGAAAAACAATTTGTAACAACATTTCCTGAAGCAATAGGTTCCAACCCATTGAAACTCTATTTACCATATGCTTGAAAGACTCCAGGAACAACAGAAAGTCGTGCATGGATGCCTCTGTGCAAACGCAAGTCAAGTAAAAATAGATCCTTCTGACCACCATCCAGCTGCACTTGAGGAGGCCATTTTTAGCTTCTCTGAGTACCTAAGCACTCCTCAGTGCTCATAATCTTATACACAGGAAAGAGTTGCTCTTACCCCATGGAAAGACAACGGAAAATATTAGGGCAAGTTCCCACTGGATTTCCATGGGGCTTGCAGGCACGTACACCGGCAGAGGAACCGCTCCTGAGTGCTCTGAGCAGAAGGGTGAAGTCTGCATAGAGAAGCTACACACATAAAAATGCAGACACACTTCAGGACCATATACCCAGTGGGTAAACATCCCCACCCACTAACCAACCTCCCACGTCTGTGCAAGTGTCTGGCTGGGTTGGTTGGGTTCCCCTTGCTGAAGCAACCTCACAAGTGTTTGAGTGCCACACATATTTTCCATTCACAGACCCGAGTGTGTTGTTTGGTTTCTGCAAATCTGTCCCCAGAAGAAGGGGAAGGTTGACTTCCAAAAGCTCTCATCTTCTAGTCATTCATAAGAAATCAACTCAAGTTTCCTGAATCCCAAACTGCCTAAGAGGGAGAAGTGGGCGATGACTGCACAGCCATCTGACCACTAATGTCTAACAAGACCTAGCATCTCTGGTCAGTTTTGTTTTGCAAATACTGCCCTCAGAGGTCACAGCTTAGAGAAGTCAGAACTTCTGTTTGGTTAGGATGAGTATGAGGGAGCACTTAACCTTTTTTGGTTTGGAAAGTGCATTAAAAACATGATGGAATGGACTCATGAAAGGGTTTACTATTGGGCTAACTCTGCTTTCTTGGAAATTACTGATAAAACTGCCAGTTCTCTTTAATAAGTTGTGAAGGTTTTGGTTGGTTTTTTTTTTTTTTTAAACCAATACAAAGTACCTCAGTGAGATGATTTTTTTTTAATATATTTCTGAGTCCCCAGAAGGGGAGCAAAGGGAGAGGTCTAACCACTGGCTAGAAAGGGGTTATAGAGAAGATCTTTTCAGAGGTGCCTGGACTAAACTGACAAAAGGCAAAGGAAATAAACAGCACAAGATTAAGTTTCAATTGGGGATCAGGAAACAGAAATGTTCCCAGGGATGGTGGTTCAGAAATGGAACAGGGGTCCATAGAGACCCTTGTCAAATCTCTCCTTGCAGATATTTAAACCTCAACTGGATCAGGCTCTGAGCAACTGGACCTGACTTTGAAGTCAGCTCTGCTTTGAGGTAAAAGTTGGATTAGAGACCTCCAGAGTGCTCCTCTAGCCCACCCGTGGTCCAGGAGAAAACCAGTGATAATTTTTATGCCGTCATTATAAACGTTCTTTGTATCTTCCCTCTTTAACCTCCCTGGGTGTGTCTGGTCTACTGTGAGGAAAAGCAAAACAAACCATGCAGCTGCACTTTAAATTATGATGATTATTAAGGTATTTGTCCAAGATTCTAATATTTGTACTTCAGCATATTCTGCCAGTGAGAATTTTCATTTACTCAGAAAAATGTTTCAGCATTTTACAAGTAAATACAGCCAAATGTGAAAAACTCATAAACTGGTTCTAGATACCGTGGTGGAAGGCAGGTCACATCGCCAATGCTCAAAGGTTTTTCCATCTGATGCCCATTCAAAGAACTCCAGGAAATAAGCTGCTGTGTATACACATTCACAGCACAATTCATACCAGTTAGCATCTGTGCCTGGAGTCTTGACAGTAGGGATAGCTGAAATGGTTTTAATCAAAATATGTTCGATGAAAAGTGGGAGGGTTGTAAAAAAATTAACACTTCATGGGATTAAAATTAATGGTTTGCATCAGAATTGTCCAATCCATCAAACAGGAGATTGAAACCAGAATATTTCTTGTCAAGGAAAAGAGGGGGGAGGTGTAGGATGGAAGCTTTTTTATATGTGCCATATAATATGGATACATTGAACACATCTGACATATACTTTTTACCTCTTAATAAATAAAACTCTTATTTTTCTGTGAGCATGACTACTTTTGCTTCACTTTTCTGTGCAAAAAAATGTGCTCTTGGCCCAGTCCTCCCTAACGGAAAGGCTGAGGGGAGAGATACGTGGGAACAGAAAGGCCTCTTTTCAGAGGTGACCTTCCAGGTAAGAACTGAAGCTTCTTATACCACTGCCAATGAGTTGCTTGATCTATGAATAATGAATGAGAGAACATGAATGTCTAAGGCTGCCGGGTGAGTTAGCACCTCTGGACAGTTTTGAGTCCCCATAAATATAAAGATTAAGGCAGTTTCTGAAAGTGCAGGAACATTTACTTGTATGTGCCCAAATGAATGGAGAAGCCAAAGAAGCCCTGGACTCAAACACAGGAATCTCCTGGTTCATCCTTTGTGGCCCCTCACAGTCAATGTATAACGACATTTATTCAGCAAGGTCCACCAAACTTGACTCCACATAACTCTACACACCACAAGCCACAAAACACTTCCACATAATCTATAACAACTTAAAATCTTTAATTTGAAAAACCAAAAGCCACAAAAAAATACAATGTGCTACAGGCAGAAAGAAGAAACCATAAGTCCCTGCAAGAACAGGTAATTTGTCAGGCGATAATGCCCACTGGTCAGGGAAAGTGGCCCATACCCAGTGCTACTTAGGAAACACACAAAAACTAGGGAAAGAATGGCTTCTGTCAGTCTAACTTAGGGAAAAACTCTCCCTCACCCTAAGTCAAAGCCAGTTTTACCCTGAGTGCATGAACAAGACACAGCCACGTGGCACCTGAGCATTTTTATGATACCAACGGGAGCAATGGATGGGGCCACTTCTCTTATCTCCAGGGACTCAAGAGAAAAGAGGGGAAAACCCCAAGAAAAACAAAACATTCAAGCTTAGAAGGGAAGATGAAAACCAATAAATAACAATTAAATAAAATCCTCCCCTTTGTAGGCATGAGACAAGAGCAGGTACCATGAGCCTGCAACCCCATCCCTGAGAGCAGCTGTTGACTGATGCTTATGAAAGTGAGACCCACTTGCCTTCACAACAAGCTGCCTAGCACTCCTACCCAAATTTGTGGTTTCTCAGGTAGTGACTACAATGAGAACCGAACACATAATCAGACTAGTTTCTGAAAAAGAAAGAAGAAAGGTGTGGGAACCTTAAAGCCTAAGGTGTTTTACTTGTCTTCAAGTAGGTTCTTGCTCATCCGCTGGAAGTTGAGAAGAAAAAAGTGGGTGTAATCTCTGTTGCTAAGGGCAGAGTTATGTACAGTCAATGTGGATAAATGTTGAAAGGTTTGGTTTGGATAAGCACTCAGTAGTTGGGCTGCTTATCTACATCTTAGCTTATCTGGAGCACTTCGATCAGTAGCACTGAGCCAGGATCATGCCACAGTGTGATCTCTGGGCTCTTCCCAGAAGGTTCCCACTACCGACTCTCACCATCCTGGCCAAGTCAGGGATGTCCAGAGATGAGACTTGTTGAGAACAACCCAAGACTCTTTCATCCTCATCCCTGCATGAAACAAGAAAGTTGCTTGTGTGGCAGAACAGATATATCAGGTTGGAGAGCGAAGGGGATTTTCCTCAAATCCAAGAGAAGGTTCTATTCAAGTTTGGGCAGGAGATTCAGAAATGTTCAGATTTTTATCTAATTGATTTGCATGCCCCTATTTATAAGGAGATTCCAGACGTGGAACTACAGACTGTTTATTATTGCTTGCACAACTGTCATTTTCAGACAGCTTAAATTCCACCCAAAGCTCCTGGGGGTGAAATTTGCCTCTCATACTATGAGCTGCCTAAAACTCAGGCACCTAGTCTAAAGTCTTTGGCGAGGCTCCATTGACAGCCAGTGGAGAGAGGCTGGCACCTCCAGGGAGCGATTCATCCTACATATCTCAGACACCTATCTTCTGTGGAGATGAAACGCCCACCAGAAGGGCCTGTCCCTCCCCAGAGACTGGCAAGAGGTTGGGTGACTTGCTAAGACTAGCCCCACTGTCTGAAGCCCCAGACAAATGCCCTCGTGCTCCCACCAAAGCAGGCAAACCTTGTACTCGGTTTCCCAATAGGCCAAGGGAGGAATGAAGTGGGAAGTACCTTCAGATGCCAAACTCCAAAGGGAAAGCCGGGCACCTAAGTAGGAATAAGAGGCTTAAATTAACTTGTGGATTTGGGCCTGAGTGACTTCCCCCAAGCTTTCATACTAATTTAAAACACTACTTTTCCACTCATGCTTATGATTTTCCCCTGGCTGTGGCCCCCTTTGAAGATTGTCTCATGAATCCTTTACTGAAAACATCTCTAAACTCCTGGATAACCAGAAAAAAAATAATAATATAGAGACAGAAATTAGAATGAAGGAAAGTCTCCAGCAGCACTCACAAGGCATCCTGCTGCATAACATTTTGCCAACAAAGCAAACAAAAGCTGTGAGGCCTTTTCTCAGCCGCAGGCTGGAGAGCTGATTGCTTACACCAACTTTTTGTTCAGTGTCTCCAAGCCCGTGAGTCCCACCTAGGGACCCTGGAGGAGAAAGCCACCCCGCCCTCTGCGCCAAGACCCCCACAGAGCTCCTCCCCATCACATCCCATTTAACTCTGCACAGTAGCCCATAAGAATTGCTGGGTTTATTCTTATGTTCCTTGCTGAGAATGAAACATTTTTTATTGACATGGAAAGATTGCGCCATGTGCGTAATTGCTGCATACAACAAGATGGAAACCACAAGCAATAAAATACTCCATGGGCGATGACTCGTGTTTACAGTAAATAGGAACTATGCTGCCAGATGTCAGCAGCACCAAATCATGTGTTGCTTATCCCAGGTCTCCAGAAGAAGGAAATAAAACCCCACCATGGATATTTTTACTGTTGGCGAGGGGATGGCTGCTGGGTTGACTGCATCTCGGAAGCTCTGGGTAAGTGACAGAGATAGGAACTTATTTCTGTTTCAAGAATTCTTGTACATTAGAGTGGAAAAATTACTTTAATAGTTTTTCAAATCCGAAAATTTAGAAATACCATGTTCCTTTGTCTAGATCTGCTGGTGTGCTGAGCCTGCATCGAAGCCCAGGGGAGTAATCAAACGCAGAACATTTGTTCCATATGCCACCCCTCCCCCAGGCCACAAAACAGTTCCCAAAAACCTATAGTTTGAGACTCTGGTGAGGCACCAAATGTCACAACTGCAACTTGCCAGGAAAAGGAAGTGAGGAGATCAAAGGCGTCATTCCTGTCCCTGGAACCAGAGTACATTCTCCTTCTAGCAAACCAAGGCTTCAGTCTTTCCAAACTATTTCCAAGCGTTTTAAGCTATAGCTTAAAAAGAAGCAACAGGCTTAAATCCTGAGTAAGGCTTGCCAGTTATGCAGAAGGCTGGACCAGAGCTCATTATGGATTATAAAACCCATGAATTTGTGCAGTTCCAGCCACTCATTGAGGACCCACAGGGTGGACTTTAGTACTACAGGCCTGAAAAGAACCTAGCCATTCTGAAGTGCTCCCTTTAGGATGCCTTAGAAATCCAGATTTGAAAGAAGTCCCTGAAAAAAAATTCAGGACTTCTCTAAAGCAGCTCCAAGTTGTCCATTACAGTTGAAGCAGCCAGCAGAACCATCAGTTTCTGTCAGGTTTTACTTTAACTGCCTACATTTGGGCATCCAATTTTCAGCCTCCTTGCTCCGATCTGCTATCCTTTGCATGCCTGGTACAAAGAATAAATCCCAAATCCTACTTTTCAGACTGCAGCGTCACAATCTGTGAAGTACAGTTGTCTCTGGGTATGTCTAGATGCAATTTGCCAGCAGATGTGGTCTTCAACTTCTTTTATGCTCCAAATTGGCTAGAAATGAGCCAGCCCCAAAACAGACGCTGGCTGTGAGTCCCTAGCTGGGCGTACCACGCTGAAATCCATCAGGCATTGTCTGGAGCTCGCAGCGGAGTTAATTTGCCTATACAATGTGTGTTCAGGGTGAAGGCAGGCAGAAGGGCCTGCATCTGCTGAGACAGAATGAGTTTCCCTGCTTCTAGTCATCTCCCGGTGACAACAAATATCCGACTGGAAATTTTAAAACAGGGAATTTTCTTAGGACCAAAAACCTGTTTGCTTTAAACGTCATCCAGTGACACCAGTTGGATTTGATCCTCAACTTCAGTATCAGAGCTGGCTTGCATTTGGAAATCAGGCAATTAAGGAAAGAAAAAGATAGTGCAAATACACCAGAAATGGGATGTCTGTAGACCGTCATCTTTTAACTAGACTGATAGCCCAGTGACTGCAAAAATCTATGCCTGTCCATCACAGGGTTCAAACTGTCCTCTGAGCCTTCCCTGTCAATTCATATAACTCCTGGTAATGGTCTCTTGGCAGCTTCACCCTGGAAACTAATAAGCAGGCAAATTACAGAGTCTTGGACTTATTTCAGAAAGACAAGTACCTGATCTTGTTCAATAATGCATGACGCTAACAGGCCTTCTTGCAGATCTGATTATCCTGGTAATGATGTATTGTGGAGACCACAATCTGGCATATGACTTCATCCTTATCTGCAGCTGCAAAGCACTACTGGATCCAGGCTGGACTCCATTCAAATATGTCCAATACTCTGAGACACTCGGTTCTAAATCCCCCATAAGACCAGACTGTGACCTGCTGTCTGAGCCACATTCTCACCTAGTGTGAGGAAGGAAGAAAAAAACATAAGTTTCAAAAATTTTTCCCTTAATTTATTTTTCCTACCCACAGCACTGAAAGTAAAATAGTTCCACATCTACTAGTCCCAGCAGACTGGCATGTTTCATTAGGAATTGTTGTCCCTAGAAGAACAATGTTATCCTGTCAAAGCTCCACGTTTTAGGTAGGTTGATCACATTGAGCACAACTTCTCTAACTCAAAACTCCTCTGAAATTTTTGTTTCACATCATCTTCCACCTCCTTGGTGATTTTTCTGATCATCTGCTCCTAGCAGAAAAGTTACTTAGCAATAGTGATACTCTCTGTGCAAGGGAACAAAACCAGCTGTGAAGTAGAGCAGCATAAAGCACCGGTAACTGGCCAAAACTTGTTTGGTGGGTAGGACACAGTGCACTGAAGGATTTGTGACCTTGATGCTCACATCCTGAGAAGCCCTTCTAAAAATCCTTGCTCTGCAGCTTTTATTCAGCTCAAGATCAGGCCCACATTCAGAACACAGCTCCATGCACATGTGTTCCCACTGCACGACCCCTGGATGCCCTAGATTAATACCCCACATCACATGGCTTGAACCTTTGGCTTATTCCAGTGCAGAAATCTGTTTTCCTGCTACTTCCTACAGACCTAGAAACTTGTTTGTTAGTTCACAATGTTCAGAAAAAAAAAACATCCTCCCAGTTGCTGCTTTCTTTGCTCAGGCCCAAGGAGCACCTGCTATGCATCAGAAAACCTTCCTGCATTGCTGGCAGCCTTTCCCTGTTTGCAAACAGCTCCCTCCATAAACAAACACCCTGGCCCTGGTTTCACACTGCCAGAAAATATGGGGATTTATGCCTATGCACAGTATTTGCCTTGTATTCTACTGACCTTCACTGACTGTCCCACCTAACCGCGATTTTGATAGAATGGGGTTTTCTCCACATGTCTGTGGCTTCAGGGTGATGTAGCACACTCATGAGCTCCAAGTTAGTTAAAGCAAAACCTCAGTGACTCCAGATTTCAAATACCTATAGCACTCTGCTACTTTAAAGGGACTTGTGTTCCCTCAAGGTCAGCTCACAACATTGGGCATTCCCTCAATTAGCCCAGACCTTGGCAGAGCAATGTATTTATTGGTCTGAATTCCCACAGCTAGTTCACAGAGATGGCAGCACCCAAGCTTACCTCTAATAAAGGAACATTTCTCCCTGAAAGTCAGCTGCCTGTATTTTTCCACTTCCAAGGAAATTCCCCATGCCTTCAGCTGTTCTCGTCCTGCCTTTGCCTGCCTTAAGTCCCCTTACAAATTCACCCTGACAGCTTCTAATGCCTGCAAAATCTGGACAAACTTCACAGGTGCAAATGTATAAAGGAGGGTGTGATGAACCACTCCGTTCCCAAGAGAAAAGGTGGATCCTCTTTTCATCTCTTCAAAATATACTTCAGCCACCCAACCCCTATGAGTTTCTCCACTGGAATAACGAGCTGTCATTCTCAATGGCCTGTGATAGAGCAGGGATTGGACTTGTTGGTTAATGGTCCTTTGAGCTGAACAGAGACACCTTCTCTCACATAAAGACCTGGAATCAGAGCTCTCACACCTCTCAGTATTCCTGCCCAGTCAGAAGAGCACCACAGTACCACTCTTAATGGCAAAACCTTTTCTTGCAAGTTCTAGCTAAACTGCATCATGCTCACCTGCATCCCCATCAATTCCTTTTAGTACTAGCTAATTAATACAGTCCAGAACACCAGCCAGTGCCACAGCAAGTGCTTTCTCCTACATTTTCCCCCTTTATTTTGATTTCCCTAACTCCCTATCCTTCTCTATCTCACTACATCATTTACACCTGCTCACACATATGTAATTGTTCCCCTTCTTTTCCCTTCTTTCTGTCAAGATACATGTGCATATGCATCTAGAGCCAAACCAGTCCCATCTGGTCTTCCAACTGTTCAGCAGAAGCAACTTACTTAAGGGAAAATTCTATAATAATGCAAGAGCCAACTCCTGTAGAGCTTTGATTTCTCAGCCTTACCCAACCACAGTAAGGTTTTCATACCCCTTCTTCAATCTACAATGGCATGTTTATTGTTCACAATGGGAAAGATAAATTGCCAGGGCACACAGGGTTCTTCCGGGGGCTCTTCCAAGAATAAAAATACAAATCCTTACCTAAATTACAATTAAATGAACAACAGCACTCTCTGGCTGTATTTCCAGGACACAGCACACACCAAGGATGGCTCAGGTTCTGGTACCCTGAGCAGGCTCAGCTCTCACGGGCAGCCAGCACAGGACCAGCTCACAGATCGACGTGGCACATTGTGGATGAGCCACTTTCTACCTTGTGCCTGAACTCCTCCACTTGGAAATCCACTCCCATTGCTCCTAATCAGGAACAGGGTCAGCCCGGAGAAGGCAGCCTGGATTTTGGTGATGCTGGTCATGGATGTGAGCTTGAGGCTGAGTGAGTCCCATGGGGCCATCCCAAACAGAAATAACTTACTTTCCAACACCAGAACAACTGGCTTTGAGGAGAATTCAAAGGAGGCTCTTTGGGGAAGATGGCCCTAATATAATAGCGGTTGCCCTTCTAAAATGTCTGTCCCCTGACGCCAGACTGTCAGCCGAAGGATCCTGCATTTCTGTCCTCTCGCCAGCTCCCCAAGGAGGATCCATCCCTCCACAAGAAGCCTGGCTGCACAGGATTCCACTGAACAAGGCAGTGGCCTGTTCGGCCCGTCACTCAGAGCCGGCGGGGAAGCCCGGAGTCACTGCCGAGGCTTGTGTCAATAAGCACCGGCAGAATGTCCTCTCTGTTCCCCTTTAGCACAATAAACTATACCTCCCTCCTTCCCTCTTCTCTTTCCTCCACATCCAGACACACACACCACAGGGATGGACCCCTGCTCTCTCTCACCACCCCAGTCCCTCCCCCATTTTCCTGTCTCCACTCCCAAGAAGTGTTTTGTACATACAAGGGCAGTATGCAAGTAACTCTGACTAATTTTGCATGAGCAACCGATAACGGTGGTGTGAAATGCCAGCAACATCCTGGCAAAGGCCAGCGCAGGACTCTTGCAGCTACTGAAGCAGAAGATGTTGTGAGCCTCACTTATAGGCCCAAAAGCTAACTAAGGAAACAGGAAAGGGACAACACATTAACCCAGAAATAAAGATTTCACATCCAGGAAAACTTCAAAGAAGGAAGAAAAAAAAATTTTTTAAAAATTGAACATCTCAGCCTTGGAATAAGGATTTTAAAGTACTAAAAAGCAGTCTAAGTTTTAGACCAGGATGTGAGAAAGAAAACAGAGTTTCAAACTAGACTTCTGCCATAGGTTTTATAGCTAACTTCCTATTCATACAAATCAAATCATACCTTACAACCTCTCCAGTTCAAGCACATGTACCTACTACATTTTCTAGTGCACCATTTTGTAACTTAGCCCCTGCTATCAGCATGCTTTAACTTTTTGTCCTGTAGAGCAGTAACTGTAAAGAGTACCTCTGTAAAGAGAAAGCCAATACTAGGAGATCATCTTCAGAGAAAGCAAACAGAATACCACTGCTCTTTATACCTCTAATAGCTAATGAAGCAAGAGCTACTTCAACTACTTGCAATTAAGCCCTAGACAGGTGGTTATCTTCAACAAAGACTCAAAGAGCCTACCTGTGAGGAAGGTGTGCTTAAACCCTCACCTGGGGTGAAAGGCTCATCCAGAATAAGTATAAAAATGAACTGTGGCTCACTTGGGCCTTGGACTTGGTTAGGGAGAGGAAAAGTGAGTATTTGCCTGTTCACTCACTTGATGGCTCTGTGTGAATGTTGGCTTGACAAGCTTGAGGGGTAGCCTCTTTGTTTGCTTCTCTGATTAGGTTCAGTATATTTTTTCTCCGTCATTTACCTTATTCTTTCTTCAGTTATTCTCTTTTGTATGTTTTGTTCTACCAGATACATAGAGGTTTCATGGTTAGTTCTCTATCCTGTGTATCCATACACTAGATAAGTAAGAGAGAAAGGGGGTGGAGGACTAATGAGAGGAAATTAGTCTTAGAGCTGCTGAAGTAATACTGAGTGGGGGAAAAGCTTTCTGAAGTCCTAAACTGGATTAGATTTATAAATGAGCTAACAGGAGTCTGTAGAACTAGAGCAAGAAATCTAGGGCAGGAACCAAGATTCTTTTCTTCTGAGTTTTAAAGCTGTCCTTGTGTTCTTGAGGATGTAAGGGGAGTAGCTCTGAGAAGAGGTTGTGGAGCTGCCTGTTTGGCTCCTTCCTTGTCCTACACTTAATCCTATCTGACTTGAAAGGAAGATACAAAGCTCCCTTCCTACTGGGCTTTAAGATTAAGCTTCTTGGATGAAAAATGGCAGGGAGCCCATAGCAGATGAAGTTTGCATGGCTGCTGGTTGTCTTGATCTCAAATCAAATGGAACTGGGTATTTTTTTTTTAACAAACAAGCAGTTTGTTACCATGTGCCACAAGCAGTGGTGTTGAGGGCTTTCCCTGTCCAGGTGACAAGGATGCTGTACCTTTCCCACTCTTGGGAGTATATGGCTGCCTCTTTGAGCAGCTGGGGTCTGGGTAGCTCAGTGGTCTCAGCAGACACAGTAAAGCACTTGCTGCTCAAGGCATGGCTGGATGAAGAGCTTGGCTGATGGTGCTGCAACTTAATACTGCTGTTGGGGAGGAGGGGCTTGCTTTCCATGAGAAATGTGTGAGGATGTTTAAATTGGTGGCCCTAAAGCTACAAGCCTTCTTAAAGACATCAAGCAACCTCTTCTGAAGATTTTTTTCATACATTCCTTTACACACTACACCTTCTATACAATAGGAATTCTCCTGCATAAAATTATATTCCGTAGCTATGTCAAGTGTCAGCTTGAGATCAGACAGGATTAGTGAACTGAGGCTTGCACCTTCTATTTTGGTGTCCTCCTTAAAAGATCTTTCAGTGAGCTTGTGAAGCCTGTAACAAAAACAGACTTAAAAAAAAAAAAATCTGAAGGCCCTTCTAAATTTCAGCTGAGTAATGAGCACAGGAATAAATTATATCTCTAAAGCCAAGGGAGTTGTAATACAAATCTTGGAATACCAAACATGGAAACAAATGATACAGGACATGAATATCAAACACTAGCAGACTCAAAGCAGCATTGTGCCAGTAAATATAAAAATAACATGAAAATATAGCTATGGAAACTAGAAGAGATATAAAGCTTAAAAGTTAAACTAGATTATTGTTGGGATGTCCAAACCTTGCACTTGCTTTCTGAAGTGCAACCTTATGCCCACTGCATGTTTTATAACCCTCTGCAGTGAGAAATAAAAGGAGATACTTTGACTTGCAACACAGTGTCTGGAACTAAAATCTCAAATAACAGACCTGACCATTTATACTGCATTTTTTTAAAATCCATGGATCACAAAGCATTTTAATGTTCCTAACTAACACCACGTGCATCAACACAGAGTAGCACAACTTGCCTCTGATGTAGGCGGTATTATTCCCATCAGACAGGTGAGTAAACAAAGTCACAAAGAATTAAGTGTTAGGGTCCGAAAGGAAGTCTGTGGCTGAGCTGGGAACAAAACTTGTCCCTTGACACAATCCTCTTCCTTAACCGCAGGGTAATCCTTCCCTGACCTACATATGCAACAGTAGATCACAACTGGGATATTTTTTCCTATCCAAAACATGAGGGGGTTCAATTTTTTTCCTCTTCTCCCACATCTCCCCGTGATGACAGGCTGAGCCTTCAACAAGCAACTGTCTTGTGGAGCATGGTTAAAGCCTGACAAGGGGAAAAGGGAAATGAATGGCCCAAAGTTAGGTGGCCTGTTTGTGGCAGAGAGGAGCTGGGTTTGTTCCTTCAGAAGAATGTTTCGCTCGCTGGCTTGTACAGCACCGACTGTGCCAGGACAGACGGATTTAGATAGTCCTTCACACCAACAGCATCATGAATCATAGTCTTCCCCAATGGCATAGCTCTGTAATGGTAACATGCAAGGGAAAACCCCCAAACAGGTACATAATCCTAGTGCAGAAATGCCTCTCAGGCTTTCTGAAATCTTAGGAACAGTAGCATGAGGTTGTGCCTTCAGCTTATGTGGGATATCTCCTTTCAGTTGCTGCAGCTTCATCTCTGGGAAGTGGAGGAAGCATCTGTGACGCCAACCCACATGAGAAATAGAGCTCATCACTGATTAAATTCTTAGTCCATCTCTGTTTTTACTGTAGATCATCCACAGAACAAGACCCATCCTATTATTTTTGGCAGTTGCTATGCATGGTTGTGATCCGCATGCTGCATTTCAGATTTCATTTTTCTCCTTCCCGTCCCTCCAACCTCCAAACAATCTGACCCACAGTACAAAAGGGTGTACATTGAATTTCCTTGAACTCTCAAACACTATGAAAGAAGGAGAAGGCCCAGTTGCAGTTACCTGGCCAGGTAACAGGACAGGTTTTTTTATTGTGAAGCTTTCTCCATGCTTCTCTGGAGACTTCGTGCTACCTCTGAGCCTTTCCCAACCAGAGGCAGTGAGGCCGTGGCGGTATCAAGAAGGAGATGCTAACACCAGGCTACCATGGTCACTCTAACAGGACATGGAAGGAAGGATGAAGGCTTTTAGCCCTCTAGCCAAGCCATGCCTGCACCCCACTGTACTATACAAGATGATTTTCAAGCTGAGCCAAGCCATCACTGGCAGATATGGGGTACTGGATTTATAGGGATAAGTGAACTGATCCGTTATGACAAACCTTTATGTTCTTTGGCAAATCTTGTGAAATGACTTTCTTTAAAAGAAAAAAAAATGTAATAAATTCAAGTATTAAAAAACAAACCCCAGTAAATTGTACTTAGGAACAATTCTCAGCTACGAAGCTCGTTCATCCCTCAGATTACTGGGAGATTTAAGAAAGTGAAACAGTTGTTATCACTTGCTCTGTGGGATTTTGTTGGCTTTTGCAGGCTGATCACTGTATTTAAGGTAGAGCTGCTGTGTCAGATTCCCTGTGGGCCAAGAACAATATATTCCAATTATTGACATCCCAAATAGATATTTTTAGAGGAACAGGATATCTTGACTAACTTCAAAGACAGGAGAGGCATGGTACCCTGAAGAGCTTAGCCAATCTGGCAAGCGTTGCACTGCAGAGGCACTTGAGTGGAAGTGACTTGAAGCTATGACCTATCTGCCCACAATCTCCCCATTCAGTGGGGGTATGAATACTATCCATCATATGGCAGAGCGTTGCTCAGTAAGCAGACAAAATTTTGAAGAGTTGAAATGACTTGCTCTGGGTCAGCCAGCACACCAAGGACAATGATAAACCAGTGGAGAAACCAAGCCAGCACTTGATCATACATATCCACGATACCTCCAAGCCAGTATCATGTACAAAGCACGGTCCTCCTTGTTTCAGTGTTGGGATCTCTGAAAAAAACCTAAGGTTCTGTCACCAAAATCATACTTACTTAGTGGAGCTTACTTCCATTTTGCATTGAACCTTGATTCAGCAGAAACTCATTTTTGTAAGGTTTGAGAAAGACTTCTCATTGTTGTTTCTCTTCCTTCAGCATGGGCTGCACTCACCATTCTTTTCGGTCGAGATGTTTTTACCTTAGCTCATCCTGGGGGCCATCCTGCTCACGTCCCTCATACATTTATTAAGCTTTTTGAAGGATTCAGTTTATTGAATGCTGGTATGTTCTGAGTCATCTTAGAGGATAATCTGCAGATCTATTAACTGTAACTCACTAGGTTTTGTATATTCACCATCTCTTTAGATGTTTCTTTCAAAACTGGAGTATGATCCCCAATGCTTACAGAAAGTATCAGTGATAACAAAGCAGCTTCTAACTTTGTTCTGTTTTATAAGCTATCCTTCAACAAATGACTTGCCTAACAGGCTCCTTACAACAGTTGCTCTTCCTCGATGCTTCACAGCTGGCACTGACCTTTCTTCTTCATGCAGAAATGTTAAGCACCAAAATACTTCAGAAAACAAACATCAGCCCCAAAGTCATCCTATTAATGCCCAGAAGCTCTTGAAATACATCTTCGAACATGAAGCCAAGCCAAATATTGGGCTCCCCAACTTGGAGATGCCTTTAAGTTGCACAGAACAAAAGTCTTTAATTTATATTTGAGTTTAAAAGTCTAAGAGCAACAATAAATTAGGCAAATAAACCTGTTGCCCAGGATCAAATAAGCTCTGAGAGTGCCTGACTGGGAACATGACCGGCAGTTAATCTTCTAATGATCAGTAGAAAATAGGCCACTACTCCCCCGTGTCAGAAGAGGCTTTTCTTTAGTTTCTTTCCTCCTGCCATTTTTCTTAGACAAATCACTTACTGAACCTCATTTTCTCATGGTGCGAGGTCAGTCCAGCTCTGCTCCTCACACTGAGTTACCTCTGTGGAGAAGTCATGATCCGAGCTCCCAGGCTGCCTTCAGCAGAAGGCTTTGCATGAACCATCTGCCCCCTTGCAAACACCCCACCGAGCAAGATTCCCAGCTGTGCTCACACGCCAAAGGAGGAAAACAAAGAATGGGATAAATAGCTTCTTCTGTAGATTTGTTTTTCTAGTTTCCCTCAGCATGTGTGTTTCTGTGTGTACACACACAATCAAGCTGTAGCTGTTAGTAACTGTCTTCTGAATTTCCTATCATCCAAAGCTAAAACCTAGCAGAGCCTGACATACCTTAAGGATATGAAAGGCAGAACTTCAAAAGAACCTGCATAGTTGAAGCCACCCATCTAACTTGGGGGCTGTTTCTGAAATACATAATCTGCAAACCTTAAGTCAAGATTATACTTTTGCTCATGTAGCTGTGATAACCTCTCTCTAAAACTCAACTCTACCTGTCTTACACAGCAACTGCTATCTAGGGACAAACCTGGGCTTACAAAGAGCTCTTCATCTAAAGACTAGGGCAAATTGATAGGTACTACTAAATACTGTACCATATGAGAGAACTGAGAGTAGCTCATAATTGTCCAGGTTGTCTGAAAACCACCAAGCTTAGCATCAGTCAGAAAGTGGGTTCATAGAAGTATGAGTGTAAGGAAAGGTATTTCTGTACAGGGCATAAGAAGAAACCAGTTTATCCCAGGCACATATGCACAAGATCTTTCACCAAATAAATCCCTTTCTGAAGCATTTCTGCCTTGTAATTAGTCTCCCTTATTAATTTTGCAGAGCCCTGGCCAAGCATTGACAGCAGTTGGGAAAAATGTGCAGCTTCTAGTCTAAGCAATGTCATTTAAACACGTGTACATGTAGGATGGGGATAGATAGCCAGCAGCTGAAGTGCAGAGAAGCATCTGCTCACTGTCACAGCCAGCTCTGATTTCCAAAGGTAAGATACCTTGAAATGCATGGTAAAAAAAGAAGAGGAAAAGCCAATATTGAGCTAAAGCAAGCAGATTTTCCCTGGAAAGACTTGGAGGAACTGTAACTGCGTTTCATGTTCAGGTGCTGACCTGAGACTACCTCAGAGGTTAAGAGGGTACTAATGAGAAGTGATCCAACAGCAGCAATGTTCCCTAGCCTACATAAGGACTCAGATAGTGGAAGCACTGTTTAAGCACAGGCAAAAAATATAAGTCATTCACAGTCAGTCTTTCTGTCCCTTTTTAGGAATGGCTCACTAATCAGATTAGAGGTGTTCCCACTGTGATTCGTTACCAATTACACACATCTAATAACAGGAGAAATTAAACATTTCCTGAATGAGCTTCAAAGGCAAAAACTGTTCTCTCAAAAATAGCTCACAAGTCACAGAAATCAGGTTTACTTTCTTTTTTACACCCTGAGCAGGGGAGAAAAATAGGGCTGAAGATCCCTGTAAACATTCTTTTCAGCCAGCAGTTGACCCAGAAGACCCTATTACAGATACTTGAATACCAGATAAAGTCCAAATACTGCATGAAAGCATAAAGGAACAGCAGCAGCATTTGATGAAAGTAGTTTATGTGCTCCATGAACATACCTCTCCACAACATGCCCTGCTGAGACTGGACATGTCACAGGTCAACCCATCAAGTGCAAGGAAGACCGAATCATATAGCTCTGCAGCGTTGGCTATTCTCTTGCTTCAGGCCTGTAGTGACTATGGGGCAAGATCTAAATTAGAGCATCCCTGCAGGAGCTTCAAGGAATGCCAGGTCCCAGGCATTGCTCTCACAAGAGCCCAGGCAGCTGCAGGTTACAGGAAAATTAAAGCATTGCTCAATTAACCAATAAATGACCTAAGTTTGCCCCCTTCCTCTCTTTAGCCCTGGGCAGCAGAGGCTGTCTCTTTGTACAATCAGACTATTGTTGGAAAGCACCTTCTGTTCTCTGTGCAGGTACAGAGCACTGTGGCAGAAGCAAGGGATAGTGGTTCCTACCTTGTATAAATGAGGTAGAACCTGCACCTCTCTTCTTTACATCAGATCAAGCAGCCATGCAAACCCAACAACTTGTATTTATCATTAATAAATATCACATCACTTGTATTTATCATTATCATAAAGTCTCAACCACAGCAGGATATTCAAAGCTTTCTGTAACAATCCATGTTTTTATCCTTCTCCTTTTAATTTCCTTTCACATTTATACAGTAGAAGGGGGATGGACAAATTGTTCCATAGTTCACTTCCAGACTCCTCCTTACTGCTGTGGGATGACAGGACGCTGCCTCTCCTCTGAGCAGAAGGGGGCAATCAAGAAGCATCTCAAGTCACTGGATTACTCCTGACAGTCCTACCCTGTCTACCATCACCATTTTCGAGCCATCAGTGGTCTGCCTGTTGGCTACCTCCTGCTCAACCAAAGGACAAGCAAACACAGACAGGAGCTTTTAAGGTCATACCTTGGCATGTCTTTTTGGAGGTGTTGGTCCTGTGGTTTTTGGAAGGCTAAGTGACTTCAAGAGTTCAGCCCAGGTACACACAGTGAAATGCCAACAGAGTTTAGGTTTGGTTTTGCTTTCCAAGCCCAAACACCTCTCCCTGAATGACTGAATGGAATAATCTTGTCTCAGTTTTGAAAGTGCTGGCTGGGTGATAGGAGAGCCAGGAGCCCATCTCAGGAGGGTATTAATCTTTACCTGCTCACTGCAAACTACAGACCAAGATACTATGAGGAAACTGCTATTCTTTAATGGCTACTAAGCAACACACCATCCTCAACCTTCACCCCTCACATCTCTTCTCCTAGTGACTGGGAAAAGCAAACCTGTGGCTGGTTTGCCTGCCACTGAGGGTGCAGAGGCACAGGGAGAGCTGGCATTCTGCACAGAGCTGCCTCCGTTTGCAGGAGAGAGGCTGTGTCAGGGTGCTTAGCTAGGCAATGACTTTCTGTGATCCCAACACATCATAAGTTTTCTCCTAATGCAGCAAACATCAAGCCAAGAGAGAACTGAGCTGTATTTCTCCTGTCCCAAGAGAGAAAGTAAGTAACACAGAAGTTAAATTTGACCTAGCCTCTGATGGACTAGAGAATTGGTCCTGGCTGTCCCAAGTCCCAGGTTAAAGCCCTAACTTATTTCCCTCTGGTGTGCCTGCTTTTCAGCTAGCTGGAAAGAAGGGGATTTTGTCCTGCCCAACTCCAAGAAGCCCCTCTGAGCCCTCGCTCCACCTTCTCCATGTGTAGTCAGTGTACTTAAGCCTTGCAGGTCGGTTCCTGAATTTGGCCCTTTATGAATAGATCACTATGCTGGCTGCTCCCAGACGTACACAGCCAGTTGTATGTGAGGGAGAATCGTAAGCAAGGGCAGGAATGCTTGTTTGGCAGCCTTTCCCAGCCTCTGAGTGTCTGCTGACTTCACTCTTTTTTTGTTTTCCTTTTTTTTTTCCTCCCCCTTGTCTGCCACCTGATTTTTAAGCCACATTTTGATCTTCTCTGCCAGTGTAAATCAGGAGAGTCGCTCCAGACTGACATCAAGTGGGCATGTACATGCTTCAGAGTGCCTAACTACCTGGCATCTTCAGAGTGTCTGACTACCTGGGCATCTTGCAGCAGATGGGAGTCGGGACAGGTGACAGCACATCTCTAGTTGCTGTCTTATCCCCTCTCTGGATCAGCTGGGACCTGTTCGGTGTCTGTTTAGCCCACAGTCAGCTGAGAGAAGCCAGGGCAACAGTGAAGAAAAAGAAACAGCTAAAAAGCCCTGCTATTTATATACAATCCTCATGCTCTCACCCACTTTTTCCACATATATTTTATCTTGCTTCTGCAATTAAAACCCATTACTTAAGGAGAAGATAATATTTCAAGCCGAAGAATAAATTGGAAAGCCACATTTTTCACCTGCATGAGTTAAACACACCAGGGACAGCTGGAATGGCAGTTACAATTAGACTACCCATTAGGATGCATTAGATGACATTAACCCAAGACCTCTCAGGTCCACCGCAAAGCTGCCGGGCTGCAAGGCAGTTTTCAAAGCAACCTAGAGCTTTAAAGTGACGCTCGTGTTGAGTGCAGGCACTGAACGGGCCTTTTTTCCCCTCTTCATTCCATGGCCCACGAGCAGTGTTGCTGCTTCCAGCCTACAGGGACTTGGCATTTCTTTTCAAGCCTTTATAAGGTTGGAATCAAACGCTGCAATAACCTTTTCGCTTCTACTAAAGTATTCCAGAAATGCCATGCAAAACGCACAGCGAGCGCGGCCAGATGAGGGTGTGAGCAATCAGCCAGCCTCCCCAAATGCTGCTGAGTCATCTTTCCCATGTGTGGTCATCATTAAGACTGGAAATTACTGCATCTTCCTCAGAAAGAAAAAAATAAAAATAGTAATACTGAAGCATCAAGCCTCTGAATAGCTACAGAAGCACTACTGGTTTTGCAATACCTACCATTGCTGCTTATCTAGGCTGTGATTTTTCTCCAACTTCATGAGCCACCAAAGACAGACCATGAAACACCATTCAAATATTAAGAGACTTACAGGAAGCTTGAAATGAACTTAAACTCCCGAGCGCCTGCTACTTTGAGTACCTCCTGAGATTTCACTCACATAATAACTGAATTATTAGCTAAAAGAAGAGCAGTGTGTGGAAAAAAAAAATGAAGCCACTAGCTTGTATGTGGCTAGAGACCTACAGGGATTAAGAAGATATTTTAAAATATCAACCTTTTTACAAATGTCCCATTAGTTATGAGAGGAGACTTGCCAATGGGAGACCATGAATGTTTTAGGGGAAAACAATCATTCATATCCAGATACACTGCTGAGACGTGTGTGAAGTCTCAGAGACCCTACCCATTCCTGCTTGCATCAACCTACCTGATCCTCTTGAAATCACTAGCAAGCTCCTGTTTGTAAAGCTACAGAAAATCAGTCATAGCTTTTCACAAAAATGCTGAGTTGTCCATGTCAAGAAAATTATAGAAAGTCAGGCTACGGGCAGGAGGGGAAGAGGGTTAGAAAAAGAGAGCATTGTTTATGGAACATGAAAAGCTCCAGCGACACAATATATGGAATTTGGAGGGAAACAGGCCCTCCTTTCTTTCTGTACAATTCAAATAATTCCAATGGCAGACTGGATATTCCCTGAAACGAGTTAGAAAAGCACAGGGCTGTCAAAGCAATTTAGAAAAGGAAAGTTGAAGTAAACATGGTGACTTTTTTTTTTTTTTTTTTTTAAAGCCTGGAAGACCTGAATGTTACCCTACATGGTGTATGCTTTTCATAGAATAGAAAAATATATCAGCTGGATGTCCAGCCCCATGAGAGGAGACTGCACAGACAAGTCAAGGAAATGCCTGGAAGTACCCTTAGATAGGGTCTCGGCTCAAGTGTGATACTTGACATCCACACCTTAGCTCTAACCTTTTTTAGGTGGTCTTGGGTTCTGATTAAGGTCAAAAAAACCCTTATGAAGTCCTGTTACTGACTTGGAGTTGTCATCTTCTGTAATGGCACTCTCCTACTCGTCTGAGATGCTCTAGAGACCAGAAAGGCAGACAGACAGTTTTTATTGCTCTCATGTTTATATGTTCATGAAGATGGGAATTGACCATAGAGAGAAAAACACTCTGAATTCATCGTTTCCATAACTCTGTCCTCCTTGGTACTGTTTTGACTCCTTCAGCTGTAATTAGGAACTAACCCCTGAATCTGAGGGACTCTTTGGAGCTTTTGACTCATCTCTCCAGGAAAAGGCTCTTTCATCCTTGTGTACAGGACGTAAAGGACTTCATTCTCCTTTGTTATGGAAAGACGGTTTCCAGCATTTTGCATGATTCAGTTTTCACTGAGAAAGGGACAGGTAACAGAAGTGACAGATAGTTCATGTCTATTTACACTTCCCTACCTGTCCTTTTGATTTATATATGTATGTATAGAAGTACTGTGATTTGATTATAATATGATTTTGAATAATATGATCTAAACATTTAAGACTAACGAAATCACAAGGCCCCTATTCAGCAGCATCTAGAGCAATTATAACCCATGGAACTGCTTGGTTATATACTTTATTCCTCTAAGGGCTTCTGTTCTTTAAAACACCACTTTCATGGAAGAGTTTCTATCAAACAGAAGAAAAGCTGCAGGCTTTGCCAATTCAGGGAGATAGTGGATTCAAAGTCTTACTCACCATTTGAAAGACTTATTGCCTGGTGAGCAATCTTACCAGGACTCACTTGTTTAAATTACCTACCTTAATGGATGACCTGAAATGTAAAGAAGTCAGTCTGGCTTTCTGTTGCGTAAAGCTCACTGCCTAATTCACTTCTGACTTTTGTGTTTAAAGGGAACGCAGCTTGGGGGGTTTTGGGGGATTTTTTTTGTGCTTTTCTGACACTGACCGGTGGGGCTTTTGACCGGGGAGCCTGAGCTGCCTGCGGTACCTCCACAGAGCAGGGAGAGGGGCACTGGGAACCCGAGCGTGGGGATGTAGGAACTAACCAAGCTTTTTCTCTTTAAATAGAAACTTCCCTTTGATAGTTTTAATTACACTCAGACGACACGCTGCTGTTGGGTTTGGGGAGTGGGGGGAGGATTGCTGCTGTTGGGTTTGGGGAGTGGGGGGGAGGATTGCTGCTGTTGGGTTTGGGGAGTGGGGGGGGAGGATTCCACTTTAGAAGAAATGTGCTTGTTTCCATCCGAGCAGAGTGTAAAGTATTTCTAGCTTTTAATTAGCAGGTTGGCAGCCTCCCCCGTCCCTCGTTCACAGATGCCTCGGGATGTTAAGGCTCAGCACAAATCAATCTGACACGACCTGCGATGCGCTCTGTAGAGCTCCTGACAGCCACGAGGTGTCTCTACAACCTGGCCCAGAAAAGGTGTGAATCTTGGTGAGCAATCCACAGAAGTTCATGAAGTTCAGTCTCTGCAGAAGCCTGTTTGTTTGCTTGTCTGCAGTGGTAAAAGTTTTCTTTAACCAATGACTCCTAAAAGAGAGAGTTATGATCATGTGTATCATGACAGCTCTATCCAAACAACCGAGCAGTACCAATACCAGAGGAAATATATTTACTCAGTCAAAAGAATG
This sequence comes from Hypotaenidia okinawae, assembly GCA_027925045.1. Taxonomy (NCBI): domain Eukaryota; kingdom Metazoa; phylum Chordata; class Aves; order Gruiformes; family Rallidae; genus Hypotaenidia; species Hypotaenidia okinawae. The sequence continues at coordinate 25,260,915 of BSDF01000009.1, forward strand.
GTGAAACAAGGGACTACATCTGGAAGTAGTAAAGGAAAAACTTAAATATGTTAGGAAAAAGTTCCAACAGTGGAAGTCACTTAGACAAAGGAATACGTTGCTAGTTGAGAATGCATGAGGCAACACTAGAAAGAGGTGCTTCAGAGATGAATTTTGTATTTTATCATAACAACGCTATTTGGCTGTGTCACCGGGAGCATTAAACCCACGCTGATTCTCAGAACTTGAAATCTCATGATCTGAAACCTACATCTGCATTTGGGCAACAGCAGTAAATGCTTTGCACACAGCAAGTGATTAGGACCTAGAATACTGCTGAAATACAGGAAACAGAGCCTATGTCATGAAGACATCAGGCTCTCAATAGTCACTGTGTCCAAGGAATTAGCCAAGATGGACTTTACTGACTTTTCAACCTTACTTTGCATTTGCCAGTCAAATAAATTTATGCATAACTGAAGCAGAATGGGGAATAAACACAGAAATTGCTTTAAAACCAGGCAGCAAAGACAAACGAGCACTGCAAGCAGAAGGCTAAACTTTTGGCTCACAAGGTGAACTAGGCAGCTAATCTCCTTAGTGACAGAAAGAAAACACTTCTTGGGAGCAAAGAAAAAGATGAGGGACTAAAAGCCCAAACCATTACCACCTCTTCAATGTCTCTTCAAGAGAAAGGGTAAGTTGATTGTCTGTGGTCAAAGGGTAAAGGGAAGACACCTAGGTCACCTGAGCTACCGACAACAAAGTTCTGGAGCTGGAAGAGACTCAAAGTCTGTATTTGTACTACAGCCTGTATTTATACTACAGCCTGTATGACTTCCATGTATGTGATTTTTATTTCTGAAATGAACTTCAATCTAAGACAATCTACGAGAGACCTCCTTGATGAAATGTTGAGGTGAAGCTGCCATGTCCCATCCCCCATTACAATCCAAAATCACTTCAAGAACAATGACTGCTCACAGCATGACACTACTAAATGTGAGCAGAGATCTGACCCACTGAAAATCAGGTGGAAAGGCGTATTAAATCTCCTGTGTCTGTAAAGAACATATTCTGTAGATGTAAAGTCACCCTACCCCAAACAACCTGCTAGTTAGGCAAACTGGAGTTGTGTTGAAAGCTCCCATCAATGAAGCACCCAAGGACTTTCTCCTCCATTAATATATTCACCCAAAACGGCTTCCACCTCTGTTGCTTTCCACAGCAGGGAACAATTTTGTCTCAAGAAAAAGGTTAAGAATTCTCTCTTTTCTATCTTCTATGTGTTGATATGAACTAACAGCACAAAAATGTCCATTTGGGTCTGTCACCAGACTGTTGCTTTGCTGACGAGACTCCTGGGTTTTTCTAGCTTCACTTTAAATTTGAAATTGAGACATTTGAAGGAACTTTTTTTCCCCTCAAAATACAGATAATTATATGACTGCTGTTTCTATTTTAAAAAAAAAGCATTTTCCAAAAATAAATAGCTCTAATATCTTGCCCATCTTGCATGCAGAAAACTGAAACACAAAGGGCTACGTCAGGATTGTCTCTGAGGCCCCAGACAAGCCTTGCCTCCTGCTAACACAGCCTGCCTGCAAGCACAGCCCTTGCTTGGCTTGGAGGAGTGCATGCAGATAGAGCTCATGGGATTCGGGTGGCCTAGCATGCTCCATGGATCACGTGAGCTATATTCCACATATGCTGACTGACCTGGAGAAGAAAGCTCTTTCAGAGCTTCATATACCCACCAATGTTTGACTCATTCCACACCATTTTTAGACACTTCCAGTTTAATCTTCCTGCATGGCCTCTGCATACTGTAACTGATTACCCATTCTGCAGGCCACGTCTAGCTGCTGCTGTAGCAGCTTGGCAGATGATCTTCTGCACACTGTCAGCAGTCACAGAAGATGAAAAGAATCTGGTATCACCATCCCTGTTTTCTGCTCCCTCTGCCTTGTGGCGTTGTCCATTGCATCCCACTCCTAAAGCTTGCACTGTCAGAAAGTCCCTGCCTTTAGCTTGCAGCTCTCCACTGCAGCAGACTCCAGTCTCAATGGTCCTATCTTTCTGTGGATTGAGTACCACTGGATGAGTAGATACCAGCAGTGTGTAAGGCACACGTAACAGAGCCTAGAAGCAAACCACAGGCCGTTAGTGAGACTCATTGCCCATGCCAGCAGCCACTGGCCACTACCCCCTCTGCAGTGCTGAAGACTCCCAAGAGAAGGCTAAAGTTTCAAGCAAACAATTTTTCCTCACAGTACTGAGGGACTAGTTAGGCTTTACGTTGCCTAGAACTAGGCTGGTCTCGCTTTTCAGGGTGGGAAATGGCTTACACATGTTTACATGTTTATCAAGAACTCTCCCTCTGTCTTTAAACTGTGGTTCAAATCTGATAATGGCCAACTCAGGATATTAAAAAGTGACAACGGGCGAACTGAGTGAGTGCTAGCTAATTCTTTACAGCCTGTGGCCTGAACTAAGTGTGAATCGATTATACCTCTTGCCTTTGGACAAGCTGAGGTAACCCAAGTTAGCTTAAAACACCTCATTCACTTAAATCTTCTGTGTCTTACACTTGGCCAATCCTTTCCCCTTCACAGACTGCCGTGACTTACACTACAAATGCACAAGGCAGACAGGGGTGAACGTTACTCTCTCCTTACAAACTAGGGGTCCCGTTTGGGGATGCTTGCCAAACTGGTGGACAAACCAGTCAGCCTTGAGGCTGATGAGCTCTCATGAAGAGAAGGAGAACTAGACAAACAAGACCAAGGACATACTATTCCATTGATCCCAAATGTTTTGGGGAATTCAAAGGGCTTCAAGCAAGAGGAAAGGCACGTCTGCTAAAATAAAAACAGTATTTTTACTGTTTTGATAAGCACGATGAATGATAAAAGGTCTTGGAAAGCATTTACTCTACTTCACATTGGAGTGCTGCTAAAGCCAGCATGGCAAGAGACTATAGCCCTGTAAACATATGTTGTGTATTAGATTCTGATCTGGCAGCTTGCCTTGATATAGTTTTTTTAAGGCTCCACTGAGTTCCAAATACACTTCCATGTTTGTGTTCCAGCAAATGAGTGAAAGGCAGAATGCTTGAGCGACGGGGACCCTGGAATGTACTGGACTACAAATTAGCAAAAAAAAAGAGCCTCCATTAGTGTTGGCACATCAGGCAGAGGATGACAAAAATATCAGCAAATACTTTTTTTCTGTCCCTTTCTCTCAGCTTTTTCTTTTTCTAGTGAGTGCTTCACAGCTGCTGAGAACTGTAATAATTTTAGTCTCCTCTGTTTTAATGGTCAACATGAACAGAGGTGACAAGAAAACACCTTTCTAGACAATAATGTTACTCTCAGCTCCCCACCAAAAAAATCACCCCTCTGAGCATCCTCTCAATAGCAATTAGGCTGGGTGCCTTTAGGCACAGAGGAAGAAATTCTTTCAAGAGGCGTTTTAGACTACTCAGGATTGAGAGTTCCAGCTCATATAAACAAATTCTGTTACAAGAGGCAAAGCTGATATGGATTTATGCAAGGAATGTATAGACTGAATAAGCAATTTAATAATTAATGGAGTTGACAGGCATTTTCTAATAGTACACAAGTATGTGCAGACTGAACGGTTTCATATACATGCTGAATCAAAGACACTATTAATTTTTAACCTATTTTATACCTCATTACTTGGATGAAGGAAACGTGGTTTGTTTTGGTTTTTTTTCTTAAAAAAATGGGTATTAATCTTGACCTCCCAAAGCCTGATTGTTGGGAAATGAGTCCTCTGCACTCAGTACTAATGCAGACAACAGATTCGCAGATATCTTCTACGGGATGATTTTTTTCTCAAAGATCATCTGAAGAATGAACTTTTGATTACTTTCCAGGCTTTGGTTACTTCTTTTATGTCCCACAGCTTAAAGGCAGCAGTTTTGCTCTTAACAAAGAACTGAGAGCTTAGTGGCATGAGTTATGGGAATTTCTGAAGAGACCCTCTTGGCTAATACGGAGTTTCTTTCATTACTGGCTTCCACACAAGCCAAACCACTGCTCCTATGAGCCCAGCTGCAGAAACCAAAGATGCTTAGCAAGGTCTTGAGCAAAGCACTGTCCCACCTGGTAGGAGATTATGATAATTCAGTGCATGGAAGATACTGTGGTATTTTGAACTGCGCGGAGAGAAAGGAGTAGCATTGTAACTGCTCCCACACAGGAATGACATGATGTTTTCTCGGTTGAGAGAAGAAACCTTGATATGCTTCAAACCTCACCCCTCTTATGAGCAGGGAACAGGTATCTAACACATCTGTTTTAGGGCATCATGCCCCAGACGATATAAAAACATTGTAAAGGTTGCCCACGTGGTAACCACCTACGGACACAAGATTTGGTCAGTCTTTCCTTACCCATCTCACCCCCTCGCCTTTACTGCAGAAATAAAAAGCCAGACCAAGCTGACCTCTTTCTAGGGCCTATGTCCTCCAGAAAGGCAGTGAGAGAACAGAAGGGACTACATGGAAGCACATTGTCCCAGTCACATTCAAGCTGTAGATAATTGCAAACTACCTATTGATTGACCTCCATTCTCCAGCAAGAGGTAGATGAATGGCCATATGGAGTTAGATCTGAGGTCTTTCAGGCCCATTATTGTGTCCAGCTACTAGATGAAAGCAGATGCTTAGGGAAGAATATATTAAACATATCCCCTATTAAAAGCCTTGTAGACGAGGCACAATTCTGCCATCCTGTTGGGAACCCAGCAGCAGGTCAACTTGCCATGACTAATCAAATATCAAATGACACAGTGCTGTGTTGTGCTGCCTCCTACCCTAACCCCAGCTGCAGCTGCCTTTGAAGAAAGGTGCAATGCCTTCTGCATGGATGTACACACCGAATAAAGTCTTTTAAAGCACGTGAGAATGAAAGCTGTCATCAAAAATGTACTGGGCAATTATGGGTTGAAGGTTGAACTATTATTACTTCATGCCCTCCCATTCCCCTCCCCTCCAGGGTGGGAAGAAGGGGGAGGACTATTCATTTGTATTCAAGCACTTCATTAATGTTTAGAAGAGAATCCAAACACGCAAGCAAAACAAGGACGAAACACTCGCGCCAGACGTGTGATGCGATAAATGTCACTGGAGCAAATATTTAGATCTCTTTATAGAGAGGCCTATTAAGTCCTTTTTGAAAAGCTGTGCAGTGTTGTGCCTTGGGCTCTGCCTAGAAGCTCCAGCATAAACAAATGGAAGATGGCTAAGTCTCTCTCTCTCATTTTGTTATGACATCTGGAAACCTAAGGAGGTTGGAAGAAGCCAACTGGCTGCCCTACTGCGATGTCTAGCAGCAGGGTCTGCTTGTTGAATGATGGCAGGACATGCAAAGTGGAACTGCTGAGTTCTCCAGCCTGTGCCAAAATCAGTGGATTTTCAACACAATAAACCCTCAACAAAAGTTGTTGCAACACAAAAGCCTTTGGTTCATTGCTAATGATGCAATTTTACGCTCTCTGCCATTTTTAAAGATCATCTGTGTTTGAAAAAAAACCAGTTTCATTAGGGATAAACCAGGGTGCAAAGATGGGTGGAGCTGCTCTACTCACCAAGGGATGGAGATGTCACCACAGCCCTTCGACCGAAGAACTCTAGAGTTTGCAATCAACCTGGACTTCTGGAGATGTCCCCTTCACATCACCATCTCTAGTCCCTCCACATACAAATACTTCTTTTTCTAAGATAATTAAGTTGAAAGGGATAGAGAAATGTATAGATAGATGGATAAATCACAGGCTTAGCCTCCAATATAATATAACTGGGATACTTCAGCTTCTGAAGTCATGCTTCAGTTTCCAACATGTTATGTAATATATAAACATATATAAAACTTTCCTACACATAGGTAGGTAGGTTCCTTATCCAGATGCCCATCTTGCTTCCTTCCTGTTTAGAAGGAATAATGCTCAGCCTATACAGATGTACAGGACTCTATATAGTGATCTCTGGCAGTGTTTGCTGAACCAAGAAAGGGAATGCTAAACCAAAACACTTCCAGTTTCAAATTCTCCTTTTGACTTGGAGAGTTGAGTTCACTTTTTTAATGGCATCAAGAATTCAACATGAAACCACAAGTCACTCCACCCAGTCTGCTTTTTAAGCCTATCTAAACCACAAATAAATTAGAAGAATATAGATCAACTTTTTTTACTTCCTAATTGTCTTTATGAATTTATGGCTACACAAAATTCCTTTCTACATAAACCAGTGAGAAAGACACCTTGCCCAGTTTCAAGGACCACAGGGATACAGTTTTGGGTTCTAGGTTCAAGGACTGCATGCTTGTTTAATTTGTTTTAATGGGATCCGCACTGAGCTTTACCCCAGAGAATGGAAGGATGGCTGCCAAGTCTTTTGGGATTCTCCCATTAGTATCTTCAAGGCTGTACTCTCAGGTCTGAGCGATGTCAGCAAAACACATCCCTCCCTTCCCTAACAGGAATGATGGATTACTAGATGTGGCAGTTGTGAAGCTTCTTTTTCTCTTAAAAAAAGTAAGAAAGCTGGGATACTTTGCTGTGTTGGAAGAATGGGAGAATGCATGTGACCACATTAGGCAAACAGTAAACTGAAGTTGATTGTCCCTACTGTATAGCAGGGACCACTCTTTTCAGACTTAAACTTCTAAGAGGAAAGTTTTTCTGGCTTACTTTTCCTTTTTAATTAGTCTCCCTGACTAATTCTTGCAGAAAACACGTGACAGCTTAGTGGCTTGGCTTCACACCACAGTCCCTTCCACGATGCTAGGCTCAGCTATACACCCTGCTCTTGGTGTGTTTTACATACGCCAGGCTCATTAGGAGTGCCAGGCCTTAAACCTTGTCAGTAGCACGCTGAACATCCACAAGTAAGAGAGAGGAATCCCTTCCCCTATTTTTGTTTAGCTACCTCCTGCTCCTCTGCTTTAGAGCTAACCCTTGGGGTTATTTATGTTGCATGACCTTGAGATAAATGGCATTTGGCAGGCTGCCGGGTGACTTTGTGTTTCAAATCAAACGTTCTCAGTTTCTCCCACTAACAATGGGAATAATTCCTGAATGCCTTTTTGGGGTATTTCTTCCCATCTCACTGCCTGCCATGGAGTTCTTTGCTAACTACGTCAGGGTTGGGGAACTTTAGCTTGACTTTCTTGTTAGATGCAAGTACCAAGTCGTGTGTGTGGTTTTCTTCTGCGGTTTGGTGTGTGTATATGTGTGTGTGTTTTCTCTTTGTCCCAGAGTGTCTGCACTGCTGGTATTAGAGCTACAATTGTTCTATATAAAGCAAAGATCCATTGAATGATCTGCCAAAGGCCTTATCTCTGAGCAATCTTTGTCTGTACTTGCTTTGCCGTTAACCAGTTTTGACTCTACTCCGTAATGGCTGGAGTTGCTTTGCCTTAACTGATATGTATCAAAGAGAACTGCTAAAATTAACTGCTCATGAACCATGTCCAGGATGTTAGATTAACTCACCTAGAATCCTTCAGTGAGGAAACTGATTTATGATGTGTTATGACACTGTTACTTGATGTGTTGCACAACTCAATTTTAAAAAATGAAGAGTGCTCCATTAATAAGAGATAAATCTTTCCAGTGTAATTCAAATGAATCTGCAACAGCTTTAGAGAGAGCATGATAAGGGATCTTGTGTGGGTTTTGGTGATTGTGTTTTGCATTCCTAGGGATATCTTCCACTGGGATCTCTTTGTCAGTAATGACAAAATCCATCCAAAATATGCCAGAATATGACACCTTTTGGGAAATTATAGCTCTTTGTACTTCTCAAGACACAAAAGGGTACTACTACAAGTGATTCACAACAACTAATACTTTCAGGTTTGAGAACGTACACCCAATGTGCCCAACTATGCTTTTTTCAACTTAGGAGCTGTAATTTGCTCCCTTACAAGCTCACAAGTCATAGTTAACACACAGCAAGTGCTCAAAGCAGTCAGTTTCTTCCTCAGAAAAAACACACCTTTGTACATTACGATAGACATAGAGTATATTTTTTAAAGCAAGCACTATTCCATTACTGGAATGCAAACCAGTGTAAATGCTGACTTTAAATTATTAAGTTTCTTGACGGTGTTTCAGATGCATACACACACGTTAAAGGCTCGGGTCTCTCTGGACACCCAGCTTCAACAAAAAAGCCTTTGAAAGTGAGCTTGAATTATATACCATACAGTATGTCTCATTTCACAGCCAAGCCACTTGAGTTAATAAAGAATAGCCTCCCTGGCCTCCCACAATTAGCTGGGTAACGAGCTAGTCAGCGCGAGCCGGCGCAGGGCCACAAGCCCACGCATGAAGTGGAACAGCGCTTCGGGCCTGTGGGTGTCTCTGCTGCCTTGACCCACCGACCTCCATCTCTCCACCAAAAGATTATTTCAGGGCCATGTAACCTGGTCTCACGGCCTGATGTTCACACCAGGGAGAAACTATCTCCTGGGCATTGTGCAAGTGGAAAGGAAAGGGAAATGCTGCAGGGACTAACTTCGGTTTGCTTGTAACTCTGTACCAGTAGTGTCCCATTGTTTGAAGGCCAGGCCATACTAGAATTGTTTTGGCCATAGCTTGGTCCTAGAAACTTGACTTTGATTCTACATCTCACTAAGTTATCTTCTTAGTAAGCAAATGATGAGCTTTTTTGAGAATGTTCTTTCCAGCTTGTTCCTGTATCAATCAGGACAAAAAGTCATTATGAAAAAAAGGGTTTTCTGCATAGCAAAGTCTTACAAAAATAATCATCTTGAGACCCTTTAGCATACTTGCACCTCTCTTGCTCCTGTGATATCCCAAAAAGAAGGAATTACCTTAGCTTCAAACAACAAGTTAGCATTCCAGTTGGCTCCCAGTATGTCAGGACCAGCTCTTCATCTGGTGCAAGGCTTAGCTCTTTCCCAATTAGTAGTGTTATATTTTACCAGTGCTTTAGAACCAATGGGACATACTGGGACATGTCCCATTGCTGGAATAACATTAATCTGAATGATCATTTCTAGAATTGTTAATCAATCACATACCAGAAATACAAAGACCTTCAAAAAGTTGAGCATGTTTCTCAAATCACCCTTTTGCCCTCTCTCCCTCTGCTGACTCTGCAAACCCTTATGCTGTGAGCATTCTGTCTCACATTTAAATAAATATTCCCCATCACTATTATGCTGTCACCTGTAATAGGAAAAGCCTGCAAGAAATCAAAGGAAAGCAAAATTTGTGCAGTGGCAGAAAGTGTACAGAGAATAATCAGTCTTCATTGTGATTGTTAACAAAAGTGAGGGAGCCTAATGGAGACCTTGGATTTAATACAGTCTCTAAAATACTGAGGGGAGACTTTCAAGACACAGAATCTCCCACTTTAAAGAAATATTTTCCCTGTGTTCCTCATAAGTTGAATTTATTAAAATGGAAAGATGTTTGAAAATATCTTGAAGATTTGTTTCCTTTTTCTCATTCCTTGGCTCACTAAGGGAGCCTGATGAGTATTGCTTTGTTCTAGGAAGGCAGCTTCTTCTCTGTTTTATGTATTGATCAGCGATATCTTTGTCTCACAACAGGTACCTCAGCACAAGATCTAGGGTAGAAGAAGCAAGTTTGAGGCAATCTGGGGAAAACATAAAGCATTTAGTGTTATTCCCTTAATGCCTTGTAACAACTAGCACCTTGGCTATGACTGAATTGCTAGCTTTCCTTCGTGCCTATCTCAATGAACTCTGTGATTTTCCAGGGGATGCCCAAGCATGAAGGAGCTCGGGACTGAAATTCATTTGAAAGATTTTGTAACTTCCCTGTTAACTGAGCCTAGGAAAAGAAGAAATCAGAACACTTTTTTTTTTTTTTTTTTAAATAATCTTTTCTCTATTTACCAACAGGAGTTTCTGGGAATGGTTCACTGTTATCTCTGCCTTCATGGGACACTCTAGAACAACTATATCATACAGGATCTGATTCATACCAATAGCCTTTCACATCTAACCCTGCTACTCACTGGCATGGGCTGCAATCCTGATTTTGAAGAAGTCAGTAATAAAACTCCCTTTTGATACCTGCAAGACTCTTCAACCCTCAGAGCCTGGACAGAGGTGACCAGCAGTGGTACACTGACAATAAATCTAATTACAATATTTCAGGGATGATGATTTCTTCAGACATAACTGGTCAATGGGGTCTATGTGCGATGAGAAATGGGGTGCCTAAGCCTAAGTTAAATGACCCTCAGAGTGGAAAATCTAGGGTCTTTGATCTTACTGAAACTAAAAATACTTTTGTTAATGAGCCTCCTCAAGTCATAGAACATCCATCCCAAAATGCTGAACACATGGTTTTAATTTACAGTTTTTAGCAACTTTCATTTATATTGTGCTAGAAGTCCTGAAATGACTTGCAGCAGAAGCTCTAAAAATTGGAAACTCAAATGGAAAGGACTGCTGTTGGAATAACTACTGATAAAAGCCACAGTCATCTGTGCTAATTCCTGCTTGAGCTTCTGACACAGGTATTAACCATGTCACCTCTAATTCTCTGTGCGTTTAAATGACAACTAGATCCAGTAAACAACAGCAATAACCCAAGGCAGCTATAATGTTCTCCTGAACAACAGAAAAAGCAAATCCACCGAGATGAATGAGACACCAAAATGATTAGCTGTTGTGACAGGTACAGCCAGGCATGCACTTCAGTTGCATGTCTGCTCCCACTCTGCAGAGAGTACAGCCTTGTTCCAATTCCAGTCCAAGAACTGAGGCATTAAGTTAAAACACTGATATCTGCAGTTTTAAGCTCTGCAGGCACCAGTGTAATTTCTGGTGTCTCATGTGAACTGGAAACCATAATGCCTTACGGGTTACAGAAAGAGTAGTAGGTTGACAAATCACTGCAATGTTCAGAAAAAATGTCTTAGTGACTGCACCCTATAAATAATTTGAGAGGTTCAGAAAGATACTGATGTCTGACATCAGCCTGCAGTGCTTTCTGCAGATTTTGAGTCTAGGAGCATCTAGGATCTGAATTGCTTGTTGTCTTGAAAGAGGAATTTGGGAAAGTGTGGACACAAGGCATGTATGTTTCCCTGCAAAACAGGGCTCTTCTAATGCTGGCTTCTGAAAGTTTAAAAAACTTGAAGTTTCCCAAAACATTGGTTGGTTGTTGCTGAAAATTTCCTGTTCTGTGCTACCCAAAACAGTGTGCTCTGGGGAGGTCATTTTACAGTCCCTCATCCAACGGTGCAGGGAACCCCTCTAACAGGACCAAAAGATGAAAGAAATCACACTGATTTCATGTGGCTCAAGCAGAAACTCTGTGATTTCTTCTACCTTTTACCTGTCTCACCAACTCCTAATGACAGTGAAGAGATTAATAAGGGTTGCAGTGTAAAGCCCAGCACAGGGGAAACCTGTTATTTTACAGTACATCCCTGTGAAGTTCCCAAATATGCTTTGCCAGGAGTCCTGCCACCAATCTCCGTCTCCACAGGAGTGCAAGGTGAGTGAGTGCCCTTGCTTAAGATCATTTCTGGCCTTTTCAATACAGGAACCTCTGACTAGCCTGAATGATGTGGGCTGGCTTTATAACATGGATTGCTACTCACTAGGGAGCTGAGGGGAGGCTGTTAAAGACTTTCTGAGGACTGTAGGTTGCACTATACTTGAGGTTTTTAAGGTCAATGGTTCGTTCTGTTTATAAGCAAAGCACCCTGGGCCTGGGAGGGATCCTGACTGCTGTTGCAACAGCATCAGAAACTGACAGCAAACAGAGAGAAAATCATAACACAGAATAGCATTTACTGAAGAGGGGATTTTGCACTTACTGGGTGAGCAGCTTGGAGGTGGCAAACTGCTCCAGGGGAGATCCCACAGGGATCTGACAGCAGCAGTTAGTGCCAGAGTACAGTGATGGATTTGGATCATCTGTCCCTCCTTTGACTCCCTTCCCTGAAGCAGAACTTGGGGACTGCAGGGAGCAAAGCACATGTGTGGGTGCTCCCCACACACTTCTCACTGCAGCAGTACTGGGGCTCCCTGCTGCTGGGACCAGGCATCTCCAGTGCCAAATGGACCGTGCTCTGACCTCAGCTCGCCTCTCGCCAAAAATGGCACAGATCTGCAGTTAGACTTCTACATGTTCGTAGTGTTCAGCTGCCTCAGGCACAGCAGGGACTCCCCTGTGTGCCAGGCTAGTTTCCCCACTGTTTCCTGGGTGTTCGTTCCTTTCAAAGCTCACCTTGTAAAGACACAATTCCTTCCTAGAAACCACCAGCACTCATAATTTTGCAAACAAATCGACCATCAGAATCCGCTTCAGATGGGCTTCTGGGAGGCAGGTACACCTGTCCTGGGCTTGGATCTTAACAAGGGAGGTGTGAAGGATCTGAGGGAAAGGAAGGGCTCATATCTAACCTGTTCTACAAACACTGCTCACAGTTATATACACAATAAATACAATAGATGAACTGCCAGGTGCCCCTTGAGCCATCATTAACCAACTGGATTTTTTCTTAACAGGCATGAAATGCCAGGGTGGGCTGTTCGAGGGGGCTGTGGGGAAGAAGCACACAGTAACTGCCTGTAAAGAGCAGCACGCAGTTAGTTACAGCTATAAAACGTCAGCTGCTGATCCTTTCAGGTGTTACTGGGACTACTGGAGTTTTAATACCTGCATAATTTCACCCTCAACAGTTCCCCCGGTAAAGACAGAAAGCAGCTCCACTGGGATTCCAAATGAGCTAATGGAAGGATTTCTATTTCTGCTGTATGAATTTCTACCCCAAGGTTAATTTCATGGGGGGAGTTTTTTGACCCTGGACACACACACAGAGACACATACACACGAGGGAAATGGGGTGATAGTTTAATTAAAGGCAGCAAGCTGAAAACTCTGTGCACTATGTATAACTACATATAATCGAACCTTTTAGCAACACTTTTTTCCAACAAGATTCAGCAGTCAAAACAGATGATACTGAGCTACTTTTGATGACTCTTGCCCTTTTCATGAAGCCTGACATTTTTTGAAAGTAAAAAGGCACACTTTCTATTAGGCAACAAACACTTTTCCCATAAAAAAATAAAATAAATTTTTTAAAAATCGGTACTCCCTCAAATAAACTACACACACTGTCAAACTAAGTCAACTAGCTCTGAAACTGAGCCTTTAATCCAGTTTGGGAAACTTTGAGCCTGGATCTTTCATTAGTATAAACAGGCAAATTTCCCTTGAAGTCAGCTCTGAGAGTCCCAGCTTTGTGATCACAGAAATGTTTAATTTTTCAAGGGGACAGGGGAGATGAAATAGCAAGTCCAGGCCTTGGCCCTGTCTATGTATTACCGTGTCGTGCTGTTTTGCCACTGAAGGTCCAGCTCCAAGACTGCAGATCTGTCAGTGACCAAACATGATGGACCACCCATCGGCCTTTTATTAACCAGCACTTGTTCCCCTTCTAATCCTATCGCCAGAGTAATCAAAGCTGCCATGTCCCAGGGTTTGATGGAACAGCAGGACCTGGGAAATGAAGACTGATTTTGTTAACAAAGTCATTCCTGCCCCTTGAATGCTGTCTCATTGGTAGAAAGCAGGGAGACGAGGTTTATTTGTGCAGAGAACGAGGCGGCAGAGAAATGAAAGGGGAAGAATGGTAAAGTGTGAAGTTTAATCTGGCACGGTCTGAGGTTTCTTTCTTTGAGGCCGTCTCTGATCCAATCAACACTGGTTTGATATTTAACATCTCCCCCTGCAGTTGGAAATGATAGAGGCTGGAGAAGACCCGAGTCAGGGCTCCGGAAGCCCTCACCAGCAGGGGGAGAGAAAAAGGGGTGCTGGCAGCTCCCCTCTGGCCTGAAGGCTTCCCCCACTGACAGGTCAGGACAGAGTTCAGCCTGACACAAAATTCTCCTCATGAACCTTGGGATTCCGGGCATTTGGCATGAGCTGAATGCAGATTCTCCTGGAAGAGAGCAACTTCGGGATGAGATGGGAGAGGGATTTTATTTCTAAATTGCAGGAAGGGATATCAACACCGTCCTGGTCTGGGTATACTGCTGAGAAACAATATCAAACACAAGCCAGAGCTACCATCCACCTCCCCAAGGCAGAGAGGTTTGGGTAGCAGAGTAAGACCTTCCCCCTTGCTACTCATACAGGCTTTTAGTGGGGATGTGGTACTGCCTGAGGGTACTCACCCCGTGAATGAGCGGGGGTCCCAACACAGCCATGGGCTATCAAGGTGTCTGCGGGCAGACCTGAGCAGCTGTAGGAGTTACCATCACCACCTTCCTTGCTCCAGTGACAGTGTATGTCAGCCCAGGGAGAGCTTTCCACCACAGACCCACATGAGGGTCCCAAAGAGGAGGGAAAACTTAAGCTTTTCCCAAGCCAGCCCTCAGAGGATCGTGAACAAGTCCTCATGGCTGTCCTGGCATCAGCTGTGTCACCTCTGCCAGGATCCCAACAAGAGAAGGCCCTGAGTGCCATCCGCTCCTCACTAGCTCTTCTCAGTCCCAGTCCACTTAATTTACCACTTATCTGGACGCTGTAAATAAACATCTACACTGTCAGACAGAAAAGTTGTCTCCTTCCTCTCCTTTCCATGCCTCTCAGCTCCTTCTGTCCCACCTTCGGTAAAAACCCTGAAACTTCATCTACCAAGGAGCAGTGAAATTTCAACCTGACCCAAACCTGACCTGAATTCCCCTGTTGCCAGGCTCCCAACCCAGCCTTTTGCTGCGATTCAGACACCTTGCCATCAGCTATGCAATACCCCCGGATGGATTCTGTGTAACCAGCTGCTGCCGGAGCCCCTGAGGGTAACGAGAACGCACCTCCGCCAGCCCTGCGGAGTAGCAGCCAGTGGGAAAGGAGGGTGATGGGAGCCGTGCCGCTTTGGGACAGCGGCATGAAACACGGAGCAGAGATTTCAGGGGGTAGCAGAGCATCAAACTACAAAGTTTCTGGGTTTACAATAGAAAACAATGTGCTGTACTCTACCTGCAAGAGCTGGCTCTCCAGGAAGCAGCTCATTATATGAGCCACCTTAATCTTTTCATCCGGCTAAGACAATCAACATTTCAAAGCGACGCACAGAATGATTCAAAGATCGTTCCTGGTCAAAAATGCAAGTGTATCCGCTTTCTTTCAGAGCAGATCAAAACCAAGTACCACACCAGGACCACTCCTAGGTTTCCTCCTCCTCATGGTATCAGATTAACAGATTTGGTGCATGTAGTCAGATTAAATATTTGCAGTAGCACAAAGCTGCCTTTGAGGGGAAGAAGTGGGGGGAAAAAAAGCTTTT
This sequence comes from Hypotaenidia okinawae, assembly GCA_027925045.1. NCBI lineage: Eukaryota > Metazoa > Chordata > Aves > Gruiformes > Rallidae > Hypotaenidia > Hypotaenidia okinawae. The sequence continues at coordinate 25,276,237 of BSDF01000009.1, forward strand.
TTTTTTTAACCTCTTTTAATTTAAGGCAAAAATACTGGACTTGGGGGATAGGAGAAACAAAAGCATTGACATGATTCACCAAGGCAGAGTTTTAAAACTTGAATTCTGAATTGCAGAAATGACATGCAGTATTCCCATAACAGTAATGCTGAAAACAGGTAAAAATTGCTGATGCCCTTAGCAGATTTGGGACCATAATTTATCACAGATGTTCTCATCAAACTGTGCAAACACCCTACAAAGACAAAAGCTGCTCGATTTCTGATTTCCATTTTAGTGTATTTTAATTATGTGTTGCCTAAGGAAGGCTCCAAAACCTGAAATTGGGAGGCAAAGCCCAGCAATAGTAATCCACTCCACTGAATTAGCACAGTAATACACCGAGCGGTAGGACTGCCAGACGGTGTGATAACATTACAAATTACTATTGTTAAACAACTAGCCAGGTGTCAGGATGCATGAAATCTAAAGGAAGCAAGAAAATAAATATATGGTTTGTTTTGTTTAATTTTGTCTCATGTTGTTCTGGTGGCCTTGTTCCCAGAAAAAGCTTCAACCTAGGAAAAATCCCCCTGATCACCGTTCTATTTCAGCAGCCAGGTCAATTCTCTGTAATAATTTAAATGGGTTTTTTTTTTAATCAACACAAACTTTTTTTGCATAAATGATTGCTCTTTACTTGCCAATACCAGTAATACCTTTGCTGTACTTTTTATAAATTTGTAGCCAAAAGAAGGGGAAGTTTTCAATTCTGTTTAAAATTTAGAGACAAGAGAAAAACAGCATTATGATAAGAGCAGCAGTGAGTTTTGTACTCTGTCCCTTTTCTCTGTCACACTCTCCCCCTCTAAAATGAAAAAAAAATATGATTCATGTTTAAAAGGCTTCCAAATGGTAAGGTACATTTTTAACCAAGTGCTTTCATGGGCTTCATTCTAGCTGCCTTTTTTGACCCAATGCAACCAACTGCTATTAGATGTCTGGAATGGTTAATTATTTTTACCTCACCTTGAAGAAGGGGCTCAACAGAGAGGACAGGCACTTAAACCTTTCAAACAGAACAGGGTAAAACGAATTCCTGGTTTTGCGTGTGTGTTAATTAATGCAAAGGTCCTGAGGGGTTCTCTTTTAATTATTTTTGCTGATAAACAAGAAAATCCCTCCAAAAGCATATGCAGCTAATCTTCTCGTATGAAGGCTGTATGCAGAGTTAAGACTTCTGGTTGAAATATCAGATGAACCAAATGTTAGCAAAAGCCAGGCTTTTTCCCCTTAAAACAGTTCCCAGAAGACTTCAGGGGAGAAGGGGGTGAAGGCACTCTAAGGACATTTTAATCACACTAAAGATCAGTCCTTTAATCCTTATTCCCACATCACCAAGAACTTTTTTTTTGCTCAAACTGGGACAGTAAAGGCTGGAAATAGGCTGATCCAAAACTAATGATGAAAAGCAGGTTAAAAACGAAATATCACAGCAGTAACTGACACCATCGTAAATTTCCCCTGGATTATTTGTTTTCTTCCACACGCATTCATTTCCTGAATTTCTAGTAAATCTGATTTCGTATAAACAGTTTCACAAAGCAAAGTCAATAGCTGTGACTGTGTTCCTGATTAATCCACTGAAATGAAATAGATCGCAGGGCTTAGTATTTGGTTGTTTAAAGCTAAATCCATTGAAAGAATTCTGGAGTCCAGTTACACCAATAACTTTTTTTTTCCTTAATCTACACCCTTTTCTTTTGCTGAACTTTACCTGGTCTAGAATGAAAAAAATCCACGAGATTGAACACTTAATTTCCCCCGGTACAAGCAGGCAATGTGAGCCAGTTTCTTTTGACCTGGAGTGACTACTAAAAAGACGACTGACAGTTTGCACATACTTAAATCTATTTGAACAATGTTGAAGTTTCTTTTTGCATTGTTCAGGCTCCATCCATTTCCTGACAAGTACCACAGAGCCACTTTATTTAAAAACAAACAAACAAACAAAAAAGCACTTTTTGCCCAGCTCTGGCACAGGACGGGAGGCGTCTAAGTTTCCCTCACAAGTGGCAAGCCAGCCGACATACACATTCACACCCTGGATGGACATTTGCCTCTCAAGTAAATAATACACATGATAAACTCGCCACACAGACTGCAGGATTTCTGCGGGCAGCACGGGGAATCAGCAGCCCGACGCAAAGGCCTCTGGAGCCCACGAGCGTGACCTGCCCCGCTGCGACAGGCTTGGGGTTTGCTCCGTGAAACCGACCAAAACACGAGGAGGGATAAAGCACAAGGCCCAAAAATCTCCTTACCTGGGAGAAGTTGAGCCCGTTCAGCGGGTGACACTGCTCCTCCACTCTCTCCACCGCACCCGTCTTTTTCTTCATCCTCTCAGCCTCCTGGGCGAGGTAGAGATCGAGCACTGGCACCCCTCTGGAACGGATGTCCGTCTCTGTCAGGGAGTTCACCATGAGCATCACCCAGACAGGCCTCTTGCGCTCCCAGTTGCCGGCGATGGCGTTGAAGAGGTAGTCAGCGTAGAGCCCTTTGCCTCGCTGGTCCGGGGTCATCCAGTGGGGCAGCATCAGCTTGATGTAGTCCAGGTGGCGTTTGAGGCGGCGGTAGAGCTCCCGGGGCAGCACGTCCTGCAGGTTCTCCCCGTGGGGCAGCATCTGGCAGCTGGCCAGCCCCGAGATGGTGTAGGGGTCGGTGAGGTCCAGCTCGAAGTAGACGCTGGAACTGGCGTGGAAGGCAGCCTTGGAGTTGTCAGGGATGAAGTCCCACACCCGCGTGTAGGGCACGTGGATGGTGCCGAAGAGATAGGCGGGGGGATCGCGGCGGATGGTCCAGAGGAAGGAGTTGAGCTCTCCTTGCTGGGGGGACGACAGCGGGGGCCCGTCAGCGGTGGCGGGCCAGAGGTGCAAGAGTCAGCCCGCGGGCGTCCCGTCTCCCCCACCTCCCCACTTGCGGCGAGCAAAGCCCAGGGGGCGAAGGGGCCCACGTGGAGCAGGGCCCCGCCGTGACCCCCGCTGTCCCCCACGGGCGCCCACCGGCCCCCCACATCCCCCCGGCTCCGCGCCCGGCTAAGGAGCCCCCCGCCCCCTCCCGCGCGGGGCGTGTGCGCACGCGGGTCCGGCACGCCGCACCGCTCGCGGGGGGCACGCGGGGCAGCGCCACACCTGCGGGGCCACGCGCGCCCGCGTGGGCCGCGCGCACACGCACGGAAGAGGGGTCCCATCCTCCCCGCGCCCCCCCCCCCCCCATCCCGCTTCCCTTCCCTCCCCTCCACCTCCGCGCCCCGGCGGCTCCCGCGGAGCGCCGCGACCAGCCGCGCATCCCCGAGCGGCCGCGCCCCCCGGCCCGGCCCGGCCCGGCCCGGCTCACCGAGCGGGGCAGGTCGCACTGCCCCGTGTCCATCTGCTCCCGCCGGGCCGCGGCGTCGGGCAGGAACCCCCCGAAGACGAAGCAGATCAGCGTCAGGTTGAGTTGCATCCCGCTTCCTCTCGCTCTCCTCTCTCTCCTTCCCAGATGAGCCTTTTTGGATTTCTAGGATCTTTTTTTTTTCCCTTTCCCTCCCCCTCCTCCTGCTCTTCCCCCTTTTTTTTTTTTTGGCTTTTTTTTTTTTTTTATTCAAACAAACTTTGCCAGTCCCATCTGCATCTGACAAGTGCAGGGGGAAGGACTGGCCGCCCCCTCCCTCCCATGCTCTCCCCCCCCTCCCGCCCTTTCCACCCCCACCCCCTCTGGCTCCGGGCTTGTCAGAGGCGCTGGATGCTTTGGGGAGGACGGTTCTCATCGCCAGCCTCCGCCATGCTTTGATTTTGCAGACCGGAGAAGCTCCCTTCCCGCCCCGCCGGTTCGGAGGCGGTTGGGGAAGGCGCAGGGGAGGGAGGGGGGAAGGAGGGAATAGCCAGAAAATAAAAAAGTAAAAAAATAAGTTAGTTTTTTTGGTTGTTTTGGCTTTTTTTTAAAAAAAAAATATTCAGCGGCGAAGAGGAGCCTCCGCGGCACCCCGGGAAGTGCGGGCGCTGCTCCGCGGGGCGGCACCGCGCTCCGCGCCGGGGAGGCCGAACTCGGGCTCCGGCGGAAAGTTTCGCGCAGCCGCTCCGGCCCGCCCGCGCCTCCTGCTCGTGCCGCCCGCTCGCGCCCGCCGCCAGGGGGGATCGCGGCTCGGCGCTGCCGCGCGGCGGCCGTGGCTGAGGAGAGGCGGCGTTCCCGCCTCGCCCACCGCCGCCGCCGCCTCGCCCCGCAGCCGCGGCGGCACCTGCGTGGTCCTCCCTTCACTTGGAACATTGAAAGCGGAAAGTGGGAAAGTTTCGACGGTCCCCGCACGCTACAAGTTTAAGAAATTCACTTGGGCAGGGCTTGTCCCGGGAAGAGTCCGAGAGCAGCCGGCTCCTGAGGGGGTGCGCCGAGGCAACCCCCTGCCTCAGCCCTACACCGGCCGCTCCGACACAGCTCGGCTCCCAGGCGTGAGGCAACATGTCCTCACAGGCGCCGCCTTCCCCTGGCCCCTCTGAAACCAGAGGCAGCGATGCCTCGCTGAGCGCAGGGGTGGAGGGCAGGTCAAGGACGTGGACCCTGCATGGTGCTGCCAGCACCATGGCCGTGTCTCAAGCTCTCATCGCCAGTGTGGGCGCATCAGGGGCATCCCCTGCCTCAGCCTCACAGGAGGATGGAAGGAATCATCTCTGCTTTCAAAGCCTGCATCTGTCCTGCTCATGCTGTCCAACTTCACCAGGACTGAAAAGCCTTAGGAGTAAGCACATTCCTCCAAGACCTGAGCTGGTTCTTGCTGACACTAAGACATAAAGAATCCCTGAAGGTCTGGAGATTTCTTTTGAGGTTTTTTGCAGTACTCACTTGACTGCAGCAACTGCGGTTCAAGCCTCCTCCCAAGTGTCCATCTCTGTTAAAGCTCTGGGGTTTTAAAGCGGAGGACAGGCTGACATTGCCTGTTGCTGCCTGCAGGAACTCCAGCCCTTGTGTGTGCTTGGGGCAGGGATGGGGGTCAGTGTTCTGGCCATGGCCCCTTGTCCCTGCAGGACACCACCACACCTGCTGTGTTGGTGGCCCTGCATGAGTCTGCCGCCCAGCTTGCTGTGTATAGTACATGCCAAAAAGTGGATCTCAGCCTTCCCACCACCTCCATGACTCTGAACCCTTTCCAAAATTGGGAAGTCCCTCACTGTATTGAGAAGAATCATAGCTACCAAAGTTTTTTGTTATGTAATATAGTAATTACCATTACAAGGTGGAGCCCTTGCTCTGGCAAAACTCAGAGTGGAGTCAGCAAGAGTTTGGCCAAGGATGGTGGCAGACTCAGGCTCAGGTGGCTGTAAACGTGGCTTCCTGACCGCCCTGTGAAGACTGAGAGGAACACCATTACTATGGTTATTGCGGGGCAAATGCAGCTGCACGGGCTGCTGAAGGGACTTTTAAACCACTGTGTGTATGTCTAGTGGACTTTCACACCTGGTTTCCAGAGACCCAAGAGCATTCTAACCATGGCGACAGGACCAGCAGCTCCTTTCTAAGAAGAGATTCTCATCTTCTGCTCTCTCATCTCTGCTGAGATCTCCCAGACAGGTAAAAATCATGCAAAGGAACAGGGGATTGTTTCTTCTCATGGTGTTTCTACTTTCTGCAAAGAAACACTTCATTTTCTGGGTCTACCCTGATGGGTAAGAAAGAGACGGGGACAGAAAGAGGCACAAGGTTATTTTAGACTACAGGGTATCCCATTGCTGGGGCACAGGATGGCCCAGGGAGACAACTGAGTCATGGCTTCACTGGGTGCCAGTGACCTGGAGTCACCCATGGCACCACGCTGTTGGGATGCAGGGCGGCAGGCAGCAGGCAGGTGTGTGCTGCTTTGTAGGCAGCGAGCTGTCATGTGCCCTCCCCGCCCCATCTACCCTTGGGGGATGTGACACCCAGGCCTCCCAACTTGTCCTCCCAGCACTGCTGGTATGGCAACACAACTCCTTGAGGAGAGGGAGGGCAGGCCCAGGCTGCACGTGCCCACGCCACCTTTCTTTCTCCAGCAGCCCCTTCTTTCTCCCAAATGTGCCTCAGTATTCACTCCCAGCCCACCTACAAGAGCCCAGGGTGCCGGACAGTCACTGTAGGTGGCTGAGCACCCACCTGAAATGAAGTCTGGAGCAGGAGGGGTTGTGCAACCAGTATCCCAGCAGATACAGCATCATAAGGGCTAGTTCCAGTCAGAACACAATCACACACAGTCCTGGTTTTTTATATCCAAAGCTGCCATAAATCAGGTAAACACCACAGGATTGATGGTGGAGTGACACTGTAGCACAGGGGACTGTTGCTTTTAGTTACAACTGGACCAAACCTCACCCTTGTGTTCAGCAAGTGACATGGCTGCGCTTGCCTGACTTTGACTTCCACCGGCTCTCCACCTCCTCCCCAAACCTCTTCCAAAATATTGAAAGAACAGAGGGCCCTTGTCAGAAGGTTGGTAGAGACATTTCCAGTGACATGACCCAATATCTCACATGTTGGAGAAGATGCCTGGGAGGTCTCTAAGGTGATGTGAGTCCCTATTTAGTCATGGGTGCCGTGTTGTGAGGTAGGGTGATTACCCTCATTGATGACATACATATCAAAGCACCCAGGGCAAGAATAAACAAACATCTTTGGCACTGTGCCGTCTCAGCCAAAAAGCAGGTGTGTGTGTTTGGGGGGGGGGGGCGTAGTTACACCAAGTTTTCCAGCGTTTCCCTGAACTCAGCCCTGATGTTGCAAGAACTGCCTAGCTGTGAAAACACGGCCTCGCCTTGATTTATGCCGCTTGTGGGTAAGATGACTAAGAAGAAGGAAGGGGGGAAGGAAGAGAGCAGAACAGGAACAGAATTCCCAGTGGGAGAGCAATGTGGGTGTGTGCTGATTTGGTGGGACAGTCAGGTTGGAGAAACTGCAGCCAGAGCTTCAGGCAGTAGCAAGAGGAGACCACAAACCACATGATATGTATCACGATGTTCCACCTAAGATACAAAAGCATGCCACAGGCTTTTATGAAGACAACTCTTTGGTAACAGCAAGGGAAATTAATTCTTTTGTGTAGCTGTAACATTTTTTTTCTTCTTCAGATGAGTTCCATATGTCCTTGTGATTTTTTTTTCCTTTAAACACAGCAGTTTAGAACGAATCTTAAGTAACGTTTAGCCTGCTTCTAAAGTAAATATTTACAAAAACATTAAATAATGGTTCTGATCTTTGGAAAATGTGTATTGCTCCCTACCTGCTACTGTTTTGTGCCTATCTGGAGTAATAGAGAAGCTTTGTAATAAACCCCAAGGCTGTAAAAGCAGTATGACAATGTGATTAGCAACAATCAGATGGGAAATACTATTAAAAACTGTGAAGAGATAAGAGGGATAAACTGAAAAGGGGAGGTTATGTGATTTTAACAAATTTCAAGAAACTTAATGGGTGTATAGGCTTTTAATAGAAAACTATATTGGTTTTTGGAAGCGTAGTACTGTTAGCTGGTATTTATGTCGTGTATCATCTTCAAAGAGCTTTACTAAATAAATATTAATCATTTCACCAACCACTTAAAGGCAACCACTTCAGGGGTGCAGTGAGGCAACAACTTAACAAGTAAGTTGTACTGAGATAGGAAGTGAAGACAGCCAGATTCAATAAGGAGCCTGTGTGGGTACAAAAAATATTTGCGGAGGCTTTAACAATATCTTTAATCAGACAAAACAAAATCCCATGGAATAGAGGGCAGATTTCTTTGTTAATGAGAAGCTGGCATTGGAACTTGTAATTACAGTGTGTTTTCAATGGGTAAAGAAGATTATTAGATCAGAGAGGAAGCAGCTTGTGAGGGATCAGTATTTGCATGCAGGGAAGCTTAATGCTTTTTATCAGAGTCTGGTGCATACAGGCTCACTACAATTCCTCTCCTCTCACCCTCCTCCCAGGAAAAATACCATATTGTTGCCCTGTGCCGTATCAGTCTTTCCCTGTCTCTGCCATGATGTACTTTCTTGTGGAGAATTTCACAGCAGCCAGTGGGCTTCAGTCTCCGCGTTTCTTAGGCCTTTCCTATAATAAGGAGCTCCGTCAGACCCACTGACTCTCCCAAAAGCTGTCCTGTGTTAAAACTGGAAGAGTCAGAATCTGGCTTTTCCTTTTTCCAGGAATGGAGCTGAAGGTGCCTTCTGCTCCTGACAGAGGTGGCAGATGAGAGTCAATCTTTCTGTGCACTGCAAATCTTAGAACAATGTAGGTTGATTGGAAGGGACTTCGTGAGGTCCAATCACCCTCACTGGGAGCAGGGTTAACTTCAGTGTTAGATCCAGTTGCTCAGGTCCAATTAAGGACCCTCATTAGATTTCTCTGCTGGACTGGATTTTGCTCTTGTCCTGGACTCAAAAAGTAATAAGCCTAAAGCAGTTGCACTGCTAGCTGTCATGCCACAACTTGTTATTTGCTATGACACCTGTGCTGTGATGTGTCTAGCAAACAGGGATTTTCCTGCAGAAGATTGATTGTTGTGTTAGCAGTTGTACTCACATATAACATCATTGTTAGGTCGTGCAATTCATGATTTGAAACATGCAGTTGTCAGAGGAACAAGCCTCTACTACTTAAGGCTGTCACACTGAAACTGCTGAATTATCACAACTGTTTTAACATTTCACATCCTTTTTTCCTGTGTGTTGCAACCAATACAATGTAGTCACTGTAGTCAGTTTTATATTTCCTTGCCTCTTTGTCCTCCTGTATCCAATTCAGCGTCTTTTGTCTCAGCGTTCCAGAAACAACCAATCTACTTCTTGAAGAAAATCCCCTCTCAATACTAACATCCTCCCTTCTAAGGACTAGGTATGAATTTTGCAGACCAACCAGCATTAATAGCTTGTATTACATTTTGCAAAGTCTCACCTTGTGCTGTGGCCTCTGCAATGACAGACCACATCCTGCCTGAGACCAGGCGTGTAAATATGCTGAAGAAAACCTTTCCCAGTGTCAGACTCTGGTATGCATTCTCCCTCTGTATAAAGTTTAGTCTGCGTTTGTGTATGTATATAATATTACACATGCACACACCTAGGAAGGTGTATGTATCTGTGTCTGTGTGTTTATATATATTAGTGTGCTTATATATACATATACATGTATAGATGTATACATGCATACACATAGAAAAATAATAGGATAGGTGAAAGCTATTAGTGCTCAGTTATATGCTTTTCAGCTTTTTTTGCCATCCTTTCAAAGATATTTTGGATTTAAGCCCACAAAGACAGAAGCCCGTCCTCCTCTGTTGTCCTTCTACTACAAGTATGGTGGATTGCAACTAAAGCAGAACATATTGTCCCATTCCTAAATCAGAAGGTTGGGGGAAGCCAGGTCTGAAAGTAACTCACCCATCTGAATAGGAGTAACTCCCCTGCTGCATAGCAAAGGCTGTACCTGGGGTTTTTTAGCACAACAGGTTATCTCCTTGAGGACTAATAAGCAAAGAGATTTCTTCCAGTTCAGTATAGGTCAGTTTGAGAAGTTCCACTTTATTTCACAAACAGTTCAAACCTCTTTCATGTTTGGAGAACGGTTGGGAGTTCAGCTGCTCGAGAATCTCTTAAATGTTCCACTCTTTATTGTCCTTCACTATGTTTTCTTCTCCTGGTTTCTAGATTGCCATTGGTTCCTACAACCTTGGTACGCTATTACATTCATTGGCATTTATTAATGAGAAGCCTGAGAGGGGTTCTGTAAGTGGGATGAGCCTTTATTATAAAACAGCTAAACCAGCCCTCCACGACAGCACTTTTGAAGGAGGAGTCTGTGCGTGACTGTCTTTCTCCTAACCTGGAACAGAATATTCCAAGTGAGAGCAGTAACTTGGTGCATATGTCTGAGGTAGCTGATTTACCAACAGCATTCCTGTTCCAGGAGCTTTGAACACACGTAATGGACATGCAAAATGTGCCAATATTTTGGTAATTTGGTTTAAAAACAGCTTCTTTTTTCTTGTGGAGCTGATGGAATATGGCTTACATTTGCTGCATGTGTATGGGCCTGCTCCCTATTAAACTCATGGTCCTTTTTTTCCAGTAACCACTTCAGTGCTGTGAATCAACATAACCCGTTCAGAAAAACACCATCTGTCGATTGGATAAACAAAAGTCTAGTTAGCTGGAAGTTTAATAGATCACAAAGTCTCACCAAGTCCACTTTTATGTTAATAAATTCCACCATGGAATATTTTCTGATGTCACATGGCAAAACTGCCCTAAATAAATAGCAGCTGAAGCATTTTTCCATTATTTATCTTAGTGTTTTGTGAGCTTAACAATAGAAATTGGCCAGGATCTGAACTTCCCTAATCTCAAAGTACCATATGGGTCTGTATGTTTGGTTTCATGAATTTGAAGCAAGAAGATTTAGAAGGCATCTCATCTAGTCTGGCCGGCGTTGGGTCAGATGGACCTTCACTATCCCAACCAGATGTCCATGTCACTTAGGAGTGAGGACTGGGGGTAGTGCTCAGTAATACCCACTGACCTCATTTCATCCACCCTGTGCCCAAATAGTTCTTTTCCATTTTGTAGAACAGGCTGCCCAGGGAAGTGGTTGAGTCACCATCCCTGGAGGTACTTAAACCCTGTGTAGATGTGGTGCTTAGGGACATGGTTTAGTGGTGGACTTGGCAGTGTTAGGTTAACAGTTGTACTTGATGATCTTAAAGGTCCTTTCCAACAAAATTTTTCTGTGATTCTATGATTCCTGAGTAGTGCTGTGTTGTGAGATGTCTCATTTGCCACCTGTGCTTGGAAAGAGACCTCCTCTGAAAGTCAGCTATTTCTTTCCCTGACAATCTAGTCTGTTTTTAAAAATTTCCTGTAGTGGAGATCTGATGTATCAGCAAGCGTAGCTCAGGTGGTTCCTTCATGTCCCATCCCCATTTTCCTGAGTGAAAGATTAGGCCTACAGATGGATTCAAGGAAAGTTCTTCCAACAGTAGCTGTTTGACGTTTTTCAGCTGTGGGGTTCATCAGAAATGGTCTAGGTGATCCCACACAGTGTAATCAGACTGTTCAGCTGCCAAATTTCACTAGGAAGCTTTCTTGTCTTCAGAGCAGTGCTATTGCCATTCCCTGCTGTTTCAAATCAAGCACGGGTAACACTTCCAAGAGTATACTCAAGTCCAAGATCCTTCCTGAGGGAGACTATTTTTAAGGCTGTACCAGTTCACCAGTTTGAAAAGTACTGAAAAGAGTGATACCCCCTGCTGCCTTTTGCATAGCAACCAGATGCCTTTTTGGTTCTGGCCATCTCCATACAGTTTTGTAATAGTAATCCAGAACAAACCATACTCTTGCTCCTCTGCACCTGTATGCAAATACTTGGTGAAACCTTCCAAGTCATCCCGAGTCCGTTCAAAAGGGTGAGTACCAGATTTGCCTAAAATGTTGTAAAATAAGAGAGGAGATGGCTAGACTAAGGAGGAGGACACTGCTTTAGGCAGGACAGCTAGTGGTGCTGAGAGACCCTGAGGCTGGATGTTTATGCCAACGCTACAGCAGTGCTTTTGCAGGGTCATCACAGGACTGGGGTTCTCTCTCGCTGTCAGCACAGCCTGTGGCAGCGTTTCCTGACAAATAGGTTACTGGAGCCGATGCCGCCAGTGTGCATTGCCTTGCCTATGCATAGTCTGCTAGGGTGCCTGCTGCTGGAGAAATTTGTCTGCCTCCCTTTACGAGGAAACCTGGTATCCCTCCTCCTCTCCCACAGGAGGAAAATGACCATTTTTTCAATACCTGTAATTTTCTTGTAACACAGTCAGTTCTCTGTCCAAATCACCAAACGTGATGTTGCTCTGTTTCTAGGAAACCTCAGATGAGGAGCAGGACATTTGTATGTTGTACATGCACACACATAGTGTGGACACTTACCTGTTTCTTTCTGTCTCTGGGAAACAACTGCTGGTTTGAGTAAAATGTATAAATGTACTTAATCATGAGAAAGAAGCTGTAACATTTCAGATCAGAGTAATCTCCCCCTTTCCTTCCTCCTGTGTAACTCAAAGTGGCTTATATATTTGAGATCCAGCTGTGCGTGCTTGGATCTGTGATACTCAGATTGTACTTTGAAGCTACTCCTGCCCTGAAATCACACTGTGTATATCCATTACAAGCTGTAGGGAAGAATTAATCAAATAAACCCTGATGCTATGCTATGCTAAAGCACATCACAACTTACCTATGTCCTCTTAGATTTCTTCTGGTTATTGCAGAACTGTAAAGCTCTTCTTTTGTTTCTTTGAGGCAAATTTACAATAGCCCCAGTAATCCTTTTGCACTTGAGAAAATGTAAACCTTTCACACTATTCCAAGTCTCTAAAATGCCTACAAGGGCTCCTCCACTGAGCTCTGTCCATATGGGTATCAAATATTACCTGTGAACTCGAAGACTGGGGCTGGGTCACCTTTTCTCTCTGTGGTAGGATCCCAGTATCAGTTTATTACAGAAGTCACTATTTTAAGTGCACTCTTTTTTCAAAACATTTTCAGCAGACGAAGAGAAAATACTGCCTGTTTTGGAAATGTGTTTATAGTGTATCATTGGTCCCAGTTTGTGTTTAATCACTTCTAGTGTGCTTGCATGGGGAGGTAGGCTCTCTCTCTGGTGTTAGCACTGGTCATGTGGAGAGCACTAAGAAAGCAGGGAAGAAACAGCAGAGTAAGAACCATGTTATAGTCTGGCAAGAAGAATGAGCTCTCCCCACTTTCTCAGAAACTAACTTTGCTTTCATATGGAAGTAGATGTTACAGGAAATGTAAAATCTGAGCTGTGCTTTCTGAGCACATCCTTTTGTTCAATCTCTATCTATGAATGTCTAGCCCTATGGTGGTAACTATTCCATAAACATGAAACAAAAGGACAGACTATGTATGTATTTTTGTCAAGAGCAGAGAAATACTCCTACAATAAACACAGGAGTTTGTAGAGTGAAGTAAAAAAGAGACTTTCTTTTCAGAAGCAAAAAGTTATGACTATTTGAATCTCACTGGGATGATGTTCGTTGGGATCATCAGTCATACTTTTTGTTGTTGTTGCTAACTTACACATACACACACAGAAACTGCCTTTCATGGATGAAAAATGTCTTGCTTATTCACAAGCCCTGTAGAAATAAACATTATTTTATATATATATGTACTGCTGGCAGTGAGGATTTTATTTTTCATGCCATGTGCCAAGCTTTCATTAGTCAAAGTGTGAAAAATCCCATTTGCTGTGTTATGGAGAGTTCATGTTGAAGCATTTAGAGAGCAATTTGCTGATCTTTCAATCACTGGAGAAGGGATCAGCATGGGGCTGGCCAGCCGCATGGGACTCAGGGGTTGTGCTTTAATCCTCAGTTTTGTAACCCACCCGTTTCTTGACTTTGGGCAAATTGCTTCATCTGTCCACATCTTGGATCCCCAATGACAGGGATCAGGCTTTCAAGTCATAAATTTGTTCAGTAGTATAAACTTAATATATCTCAGATAGTAATATGGTAGTAGCCACATGGTCAGAGTCTTCAAGCTAAGTAAGTTTGATAAATGGAGGCAAGTCTGGCAAAATATAAGTTTTGGAGAAGCTCCAGAGCACAAACAGTGTGAATCCTTGATTTCACTCTGCACTGTCACACAAAACCAAGCACACTTTTCTGCACACTTGGATCTCTCCCTGCTGGGGTCCAGGTCCGGGATAAATTGAGCTCAATTACAGTGTGTGTACCCATGAATATGCAAACTGAACCTGAGTTTGAGGTCCTGTTCCTACCTGTGCTGGTGATCTGTCTCTACTGTCCCTATTCCTCTGTGGAAAATAGAAAGATCATAAGAGCCAACATGAGTAACACCAAACCCGCTGCTTGTTCATGGAAAGTATTGCCTAAGTCCCCAGGGTTACATGAACTAAACCTAGGAGTTTGCTTGCTTTCTTAGAAGTGGTGTTGCCAAGTTCTGGTCAGAATTTACAGAACTAATCTCTTGGCGTCATAATTCATTGCAAAGGAGACCTAAGTTTATCAACTGAATTCTAGATGATGGAGCCTTATATCAATTCTTGAAGTGTTGTTTTGGGCTTGTTTCTGTTGTGTTCCTTCTTTGCCCTCATCAAGATGCCCAGTGAAAGACTTAAATCCATTTTCACCCTCTTTAGAGGCGCCGACGATAAAGCAAATGAAATATTATTCTTTCTGAGTAGTAAATTTATAGAAGGCAATAACAAATCCATAAGAATTTCTGTGGCCTTTTGCCAAAGAAACCAAGGATTTGAATCAGTTTACTGAAAAATATACGCCTATCTATTCCGGTGTTTGAGGGGCTGTGGGAAATCCTGGGGGTTTTTAAGTGAAATTAGAGAAAAGTACCCCAAATCACCTATGACCCTCCTTTTAAAGCCTAAATGTCATCAGAAGGTTAGAGCTTTATTGAGACTTTCTCATGCCTCTAGCACCCTGACATATCTAAGGAGATGAAGGTATGAGAAGAATGAAAGCATCATACCATAAGAAGCTGAGCTTCCCCATTATCCATGCATGGGACAATGTGACTCGAGGCTCACTGAGATAAGGACTAGAAGCCTTACCAGAACCTTCCCTGAGGAAGGGATCCTTCCCTTCCCTGAAGGAGCCATGGAAGATTCTAAGATGCTCCCTTTGAACTGAAGCAACATTCATCAGCATTCCTGAAAGAAAACCGCACCTGGTGTCCTACAACCTCTGCTCATTATCTTTTGATAGTTGTCAGCTTGCTGCCCCTCTCTTAGCTAGCTGCCAACAAAAGGCAATGTTTTATCCTTCCAGTAAGCTGCATGTTCACTGGCTAGCCACTCTGCTGGATTTCATTTGCTCCTCCCATTCTCCTTGATTGCTTCCCTTGTGCTTTGGTCATGTTGGTAGGAGGATAAATGAGGTATCAATATCTAACCAACCTGGGAGCCACTGAGATTTCCTCCTCCAGTCTGGGATTTTGACTTCCTGTTCTGAGAAACCTCTTAAGAATAAACGGCTACCACAGTGGTTTTTCCCCTGAAAAAGCCTCCGGTCTCCATGGCTCAATGGTTAAGGGAACCTACCAGATCCCTAGATGGGCATTTCCCAGGCTGCTTACTGCCACTACACAGTTGTGGATCATACCTTCTGCAGAGCTTGCTTTAATATTTCTGGGAAATCTCACCATGTCCTCACCAGTCTTCATTTGGCTATGCATGTGGAAGTCTTCAGACATGTCTGCAGTCGGATGCTAGCCGTGTTTTCAATCAACACAATTCAGTTTTAAATTATAGCTGTACGAGCTTTCCAGGCTGTGCTGACAGGCCTGGGCCTTAAAAAAACCAAAAAACCCAAACCACCCCAGCTCAAAACCAATGTGCTTTGGGGGGAAGAAGGGAGGGAAAGTGTCATCCATTCTGGGAAGAAAGAAGCAAGAATAACAAAATCTGGCACCCTGGTCTGTCTTTGCTCTAATGATGCATCTCCATGTGCTTTGTGTCCTTTGGTAACATTGCCCTTCCCGTGCCACGTCATGGATCGTCAGATGAGGAAGCCTGGCCCAAAATAAACGCCAGGCTGCTTTTCATCTCTGGGATTTGTTTGTGCCAAGCGAACAAAGTGACTTCTTTGTGGCTGTTTGCATTTGTCTTTCCAAGTTGTCTGAGCACTAGGTTATAAATACACACCACCAATTGATAGCCTCAAGATGTCCAGTCGGACGAGCTTTGCATGCTGGCAGGAAAACGGTTTGGCTTGCCCCTCATTATTTTTGCTTTAATACTTTTTAAAATGTTCAATATAAATCAAATATACTGTAAATACTCAGGAGGAGGGGGTTGCTTCCTTATCCATCTTGTAAACTGGGTTTTTTGGTAATTTTAGGTAATTTTCAGTTTGATGTTTGTATTCTTTACAGCGGTGTACGTGAAGAGATGCTGCCAAGTTAGGTACATAGTTTAATATCATTGGCATTTCTAGATTGCTTTTAATGCTAAAATAAAATTTAGTCAGAATTTTATCAACATACCTCCTCTTAGAGGAGATGTGAGGTATGAGAGGGACGTTAAAGGCTGAGGTGTTCTGAGTTCTGCCTGACATGCTAATGGTCAGCCAAGGCCGAGCTGCCCTGGGCCCGTGACAGGAAGACGTGTTAATCAGCGGTGAGTCTGAGCTAAACCCAGAGCCTGTGACTGTTAGCCAAATCCTGACTGCTTCACCAGGGAATGTTAAACCTTCCAGACTTGATTTTTTCTGTGCCCACCCCCAACCCCCACCACTAAAGAAGAATGCTGGTGAAAAGTGCCTCTTTGGGAATTAAATTTGTATGAAAAATATTTTCTTGGGTTTGGGGGTTTTTTTTAATCCAAATCTTCCAGTCTGTGTAGGGTTTCCCATTTGCTTTCAGCAATGACTATTTTTCTCATCCAAAATTCTTACTAAGAAACTGAATGCTTTTACCAAAAATGGGTATCTCCTCCTTCACCCCCTTCTCCATTCACAACATCCCCCAGACCCCTGAAAACAAGCTAATTGAGAAAAAGCAGTTCTTTTAAAAATTTCCCATGGAAATGATTTTGTTGTGGTTAATGTCTGCGCTGTCTCTCTTCAGTCTGGGGCTGGAAGAAAATTCCTCGAAGACTTTATCAGCCAGTGCATCTCTGCAGCCCAAGTGAGGTTCTAAACATCTCATTTATTCATTTATAAGATAATCCAGTAACCATAATTGTGGTCTCTGGCTTATTTACAATTTGTATACTGGAATAGCTGTGCACAGTCATTTGAAAATTGGATCCCTGTTCAAAGATTTCAAAGGCATTACAGCAAGAATGCAGCAAGACGCTGTCATATGTATACATGCTTACTTATGGATAAGCTGATATGCATAGATAAAAAAATATATACATATAATTGGAAGTGAAAGGTCAGGAGATGAGCTTTCTGTGCCCTATTCTAGCTTTGTGTAGAAACAAACGTTTCCAGGGTGACCTGGAAACAATGTCCACCCAGAGTAGGAGGCAAATGGACCCAGGTCAGTTTTACACAGTGGTTACTCAGTTTCTCTTCTGGTTCTGGTGGAAAAAGGATCCTATGGTGCCCTGTAGGTGCATGACAGCATGGGAGGGTGTCTGCTGTATCTGTGTGGACTGAGCCGGCCAGCTTCAGTCTGCTCCAGGTATTCTGATGAAGAGTGAATGAGCCTCAGTAGAGTCTGGTCCTCCTGTGAAGAGCATGAAAGGAAATAGACGTGGGGATCTGTGTCCCTTTGTAAATCCAGTTTGCAGGAATGGGCTTCTTACTTGCACTTATTCCTCTGTGTGTAAGTTAGGAGGCATGTAATATAAAGTGAAGTCTAATTTTTTCTTTGAAGGTATTAACACCCACCCACAAGCAACAGGAAACAGACTTCAACTTTAATTAGTACCAACACATTCAAAATTCACCCTATATTTGCCTTCCAGTGCAGCAAAGCAGCTTCAAAGCTAAAAGCTTGTTCACTTTCTAAGTAATAATGAGGTATTAATGAGGCAATTAGGGACTTGTAAACATGGTGTCAAAGAGATATGAACTAATCACCAGCAACAGGAAAAAGACAGATCCCTCTGACTTCAGTGCTCTGTGCTCTCCCTAGCCCCCTGAGGCATTCTGGGCTTGTAAACTAATCCACAAAAATGTTCTAGATTAATTCAAAACACTATCCTCTTTTTAATTCCCTGACTGTCTTCGGGCTTGTTTCTGAATAGATGCTCTGTGTGAAGGCTTTTAAATACACACTTTTGTTATTGCAATAAAACCCAGATTGAAGTTCTTTTGCACTAAGCTGTCAATTTATATTTGGCTCCCTTCTTAGATACATATGAAATGCTTCTAAATCATTGTTAGAATATTTTCCAGTTTATTTCCTTTTAGGCTATTTTTGTTTAAAAAAAAAAAAGCATGTAATTTAATCAGAACTGAAGAGCATCACTTTTTTTTTTCTTGAATGTAAAATATTAGTGTTGAAAATGGAGGATTAAATACACCAGTGAAATCTTGGAGTGATGCAGATAAAGCAGGGACAAACATTTCTCCTCACAGATTTGTTAGCTGGAGTGTTGGACTAGGAATAGTGTGATTTGATTGCACTAATTTGCAGCCTGATTTTATGAGAATTGCTGTTACGATTCTTGCTTCCTTGTAGCAATATAGTTCTGATCTCATCTAGCCTGGAATCAACCTGTCCTGCTGCCTTCTGTTGCTATAGGAAAAGTCACAGCAGGTTTACCCACAGTAAATATTAAGTGTGGTCTCACTTTCATGATGCATTTTGAAGTTGTTCTTATTAGAAAATATGATTCCAAAGAACTTTCTATTTTCTAAATGTAAGTAGAGAGGAAAAAAAAAAAAAAAGAGCAAGATAGATCTTCAGGGGACTCCAGGCAGGGGACTCCAAGCAGGGGACTTCCTAAAGCAAGGCTTTAGGAAAAGCATCGACTGAAGAAATTCCTAAGGTGGGAGCAAATATATCCTTACAGCACCCCTGATAGGTACACACCAAATCTTCAAGTGACACTTGAAATTCTGACCTTGCTCCTTCCTTTGAATTATCTCCACAGATGGTATTGCTCTACAACTGAAAGTACTACTGATTTGAGAGAGGATTTTTGGATATGGCCTGTTGTCTCCTGGAGATTAGGGTGAAACTCCATATCCTTTCTCTGCGTGATCTCATTACATTCAACTCTCTGGGGGTGAAAAGTGAGTTCACTAAACCAACTTATTGTGAAAAAATATTTTGAAACATAACACATTGTGGTTTGATCCTGTGTTCTCACAGGTATATATTGGAAATCACTTGGTTGAAGTCAGGAACATGTGTGTTAAGCTCTCAGAAGTGAAAACAGAACGGAGGCTCTAATAGTTTTTCCTACATCATGAATTTGATATAATCCACAGGAAAATTGTACATGAGTTCAACAGTCCAGCACTTTTCCTAGTAGTGTGCATTTGATTATAACTCTGGAATTGCCCCTCAACAGTTAAACATGGCCTCCAAGCATTTTTGAGAAGAATTCTTACAGAGATGGTGGTGGTCAATCATGTCTGCAAATGTGAAAACCAGTACTGGCCTCTCTATAAATCCAGCTTATTGTTTGAATTTTCAGCAGTATTTTGTTCCAGACATGAAATACATCTCATAGCAGCTGGTTATGCGAGTTATACATGAACTTTATGAGTTGCAATAGAGATTCATGAGTGTCCAGTACTATCACAAATGGCTTTCCTTTAGAGGTTAGCTAGCAGAACTTCATTAAATGTCTCCATCTAAGCCCATTTACTTTGTGGCTGATTTCAAAACTTCAGTGTTTATTAAAACCTCTGGACTTTGAAGAATCAGACATAACCTGTGCAGTCTAATAATGTCTCTCCTGTCAGTATTCATCCTTGCAAAGCTTTAGCCTGTACTTGGATATGGCAAATTCTTTTTTCTTGGCATGAGAATTTGTCATGGCATCACTGGCCAAGAGAAGCAGCTCTCCATTGTGCTTGGGGTGGCAGACTATGAGGAAGATGCCACCCATACCACGTTGCATGTAAATTCCCAGTCCACAAGCAGGCACACTCCTGGCTTTCACCCAGAGCTTCGTGCCTGGGAGCTCATAGCCACCTGAAGATTTTGGTGTGTGGTTGTAGGACTAGGAAGGTTGGCATTTGGGAGAAGATTTCACTAGCTCCCATTAAGCAAATGCACACAGGCCAATGTCACAACCTTTCCAGTAGGAAAGGTTTCATGTTAGGAAGACACCACAGCTACAGGTATTGGCTGCAAACACATCTTGGGTTGTTTCTTCCAAGCAAAGTGCCTGAAACCTCTGATGCCTTCTGGGAGTTTAAAGGAATTTGGGACTGGTGACTCTAAAAGCAGCTGGTCAATAAATCACAGGTATGACCCACAGAGTCCCAGAGAGCAGGGGAGCCCTGGTGTCCTGCTGTGAGTGCATGAAGCAGAGGCCAAGGTGGGGGAAGGGAGTGTGGTGGAGCCAAGAGCATCCCCATTTCAATGTGTGAGACACAACAGACCTGCCTTGTTAGCTCAGAGCTCTCTAGTGCTGGGGACAGTACCTTCCCTTGACCCCTTTCCTTCCTCTCTCCTTGTGTTAATCCTACATAACTCTCTGCTCTTTCCATCTGGGTGGGGATCTTAAAGACCCCTACAGTTCTGCAGGGCCCTCCTGTTTGTGTGTAATAATACAGGATGGCTAGACCATTAACACCTTCTCTGAGCACAGCATGTTGGAGCTGCAATGCTTTCCGGCTGCCTGGGCTGCTTTGCCAAAGGGTATTGTGTGTGCATGCTCAACTCTTCTTTTAAAATCCCAAATCGGGTTTTCTTTTCCCTTTTCCTTGCAGTTTGTGTGTGGTTTTGCCATTGGTATCCATAGGACTTTTCCTCTTGTGGTTCTTTTAGAGGTAACAGAGTCTGGTGTTGTTTTTGTTTGTTATTCTCCTTCCTGCCTCCTCTTCACCATACTATGGTTTCTGGGAAGCTGGTGACTGAGAAGGAGAGGCTGAGTGAGCCTGGGGAGTAGTAGGCAAATGTGGAGACTTTTGCTTTGAGATCATTAATTCAAATACAGCCAAAGTAAGTGACATCTGCAGGGTTTTGCCATCTGAGAGCTGGTAGCTGGATTTCCATCACAGAAACATAATGAAGGCAGGTTACTAGGGATTTATGACTGAGTAGGATTTGCTGGGATATAGTAAGGTGAGTCACTGCTAAAACCTTTTCCAAGATTGAGACATTCCTAATATTTGTGATGTACATACTTCTGGGGATCTACCAAGGGCAAGTTCAAATCACAGCTGTGCCTCCTGGATTGTCCCACAGCTGCCTTTTGGAAAATCTCAAGGCCAAGGTGCAATAGCATTCCAGAGAAGGCCTGAGGCAAGTAAAGGAAATGATGTTTCATCTGTTTTACACCAAGAACACAGCTTCATACATTCACACATGGCATTATAAACCTATAAACAAAGCTGATTAAGATCTGTGATGTTATGGAAATGGGAAAACATGGAGATAGATGTTGAAGAATGATCTGTTAAGTGCATGTGACGTTGACTTGAAACCAGGGTAAGCAATGAGCAAAAAGCTTTCTGAGGAGGAGGTATCTACAACAGCTGAGGTGTCTGCTACCTCCCTTCATGTTAATTCCCTGCCAGTTAGACACAGAAAAATTGGGAGGAGGAACTTCAGATTAGCAAGGATGTATCTTTTGTTTAGTGACAGTACGGCTCTGTTTCTAGGCAGATGAGCACACCTTTGTAAGAATCAAAACTTGACTGCATGCCTGTAGCTTTCCAAGTTGAAATCTTGCTCCATCAATGCTCAGAGTCTTCTTCTTCACTGGGGTGGGTACAGGAGTTTTGTCTCTTCTCTTAAATAAGGAAGGTGATGCAGGTCATGGGCTGGGATAGGCCAAAAGCATCTGTAATGTAACACTGGTAAGTGAGAGCAGTTGCCAGGAGTGATCCTGTACCATGCACTGCAGAGTGGTGGAGATGATGGACCCAGAAAGAGATGAAAGTTTTGGTAGCGACTCGGGAGCAGCAGCACCATCTTCTGTGAAAGGCAGCATGTCTGTCCTGATGCACAAGAGTGTCTGTGTCTGCTCTCAGCAGGGTGCACCTCCCCTGTACATGTCAGGCCAGTAACCCTCCACCTGATCTAGGGCCTGCCCTGAATAACTGAGGCCATGAAATGCTCTTCAGACAAAGTGCTTCACCACACAGGTGGCTATCTCTCCTTCTCTGGAGATATTCAAGACCCATCTGGATGCCTATCTGAGTGAAATGTCCTAGGGAGCTGCTTTGGCAGGGGGTTGGACCCGATGATCTCTGGAGGTCCCTTCCAACCCCTACAATTCTATGATTCTATGATTCTATTTGAGCTGTAAACCCAGAGCACTGGTTGGATGTGAGCTTATCAGTGAGCTGGAGTGGGGAGCACCATCGATGACTCTTCAGTGGTGAAGCCTCTCAGGGATTCCTTCATGTGGCAGAATGGTCACCTGAAACACGGTGAGAAACGACCAGGCTGTTCTCTTAGCTTCAGATAAGAGCTTTGTTCCCTTTTTGACCCAGGGTATCACAGTGGCTCTTGCTAAACAGCTTGGATTTTCTGTGCTGCAGTTCGTTCCCTGACATGGGAATGGGTTAACAGTCTGTTTAGCTGGTCTTTTTAGACTACAAGCTTTGTGTATGCATATGCTGTGAGAGATTTGTCAGAGTGTTTCCTGGAAGGGGGTGCTGATTACCCAGTGCCTCTTAAGAAACGGTAATCAATATAATGATTGTAATAACTAATGATAACAAAGTCAAGAATAGCAACAAAAAGCTTAAGAATACAGTGTCCTTTGATTTTGAGGCTTTTGAAGGGGAGCAGAAAAGAATGATTTGGGGACATAATAAAGGAAAACCCTCCCTTTCATAGATTTCCCCCTGGGAAAAGTATTTTATTGAGAGAGGGTATGTTAGCCAAAGCAAGACATAAATATTTTACTTATTAGAGCACAGGCTGTTTCTCTTCTCATTGGCTCTGTTGCCAAGCTGGCCTCAGACAGAAATTTGCAGTGTCCATTTCTGTACTGTGTGGTGGGGGAGCCAGGGGGCATGGAGACCCAGGCCATGGATTGAAAGCCTGCCAGAAGAAAGAAGAAAAAAGCCCTTCTTGCAGCAATTGTCTTGCTCATAAAGTGTGACGTTTGTGTGGCAGCCGCCAAGTCCCTGGTTTTGTCTTCATAAACAGGGTTTTGGTGCAAAGATGTGGAAAGCCTAGTGTGGGTTGGATTGGACAAATGGACCAGGTCTCAGCAGCCAACTTGACAACACCACCAATTCCTCTGTGAGGGCAGCATGCATACTGCCACCTTTCCAATATACACCACCCTGTGTGAGTTCTCTGATGTTCAGTAGGGCTTAGGCTGAGCATGCTTTCTTTTGCTGGGAGAGCTAATAAGATTTCATTCCCCTCTACCTGACTATTTTCACAGGACGTGGAGAAATGTAGCATCACTGGGCTCTTTGTCTCTGCTGTGTTTCATTGAATCAGCCAGTGCTTCAGGAAGGGGATAGACAGGAAGGCAAAGATGTTTAGGGAGCTGAAAGTCATATAAAGACTGAAATCATAGGTGGACTTGTCTCCCATTAGTGTTCAATCACTTTTTAAGTCTATCAAAGTAAATAAACATCTATATCCAGTCTCTGGCTCAGAATGTCATTACACTGCACATTGTGAGAACTGGAGTAGCAGGGGGCAGTTGCTGAGAGAAGCAGGGCTGTATGTCTTTCTTCTGCTCCCTCCTTTAGCATGAGCAAGTGTCTGTTTCTGAGCACAGATGGATCTCTGGCCTGACCCAGGGTGACAGCTCTTACATTCTAATACCCAGTTTCATAAGGATCTTGTCTGCACTGGTAGTTTATAGCAGATGTCCAGGGAGAAGCATAAAGACATGGCAAGATGATATCAATACTTCCCCAGGGTACTCTCTCTCAGCCTCTGGAATATTGTGGTTCAGAGACTTTGAGCCAGAAGGGGTTATCTGTTGTGTTTTAATACCTCTGCAATTGATTTTTCTTCCATGCTTTTGTCTAACAAACTTTGGGCCCATGTAAAAGGCTGATGTGTGGCAAAGAGCTCCATAGTTTCCCTGCCAGGGTAATTGTGTAAAGACTATCTCCCCTCTTCTGCTGTGCACCTAAATCTGGATGATTCCAGCAGATGTCCTGCAGCTCTCAGAACCTGCAGAGTACTGTCTGTCCCTCACTGCTCACTCAATGCTCCCTGTAGTTTTACAGACCTTGAGCATATCTGTCTTCTTTTCTACCTTCAAGCATCTGAGTCCTTTCTCACACAGAAGTTCTCCAGCCATTCTCTCCCATACCTATTCCAGTTTTGCTATATCCTTTGATGTTCAGTGAAAAGTTGGATGAAAACTGCCTGTTTCTCAGGTCTGAGCCAAGGATTGTTTGGCTTATAACATGACTTAGAGCAACTTAAGGTTTGTTCCATGCTTAAATTCCTACCGGTGAGCTGAAAGAGGGCAAGAAAAGGTGATCCAGAACCAGATATGTCTGGTTCCTGCTCTGTTCTATCAGGTTAACTCTCCAGCTGCATTGTCTGGAATGAGAGCAGGTTCAATTGAATAAGAAGTGGAGAAAGTTTGTCAGTGAGTTGGCAGATGAATTTTGCTTTATACCATGGAAACGGATATGGTAGTAGAAATCCCTGCCAGTCAGCGTGTGTTCTCTCTGGCTGCACTTGCCCACGAGAAGGTACAGCAAAAGCCAACTTTGTTCTTGCCCTGTGATTGCATTGTGAATCTGCTTAACCATGTATTCATTCCCTGATCTGTGAACACTTTTCAAATTTAATATGTGTTGGTGAAAGCAGTACAGAGGTGACTGGTTTCTTTTTAACCCCTGGCAAGTGCTTTCAAATGGCTTTCTGCAAATGCTGTGTTTTGTAGTCCTCTTTCTTCCCATCCAGGGAATTTAATCTGGGCATGAGGGTATCTGCTAGGGGTTTGCAAAAGGTTATGTTCCAAAGCTGAGCATGTGTTTTTCTGAAATGTTTTAACAGCTTTGACCACACTGAGGGAAAATGCACTCTGCAAAACTTAAGCCATTGCAAGGCAAGCAGCAAAGCTGGAAATGTCATGCTGTCAGGAAAAGACAGTTCCTTCAGTCTTCCAAGGTGAAATCCTAGCCTTCATCTAACTATATGAAGCTGGTGGCAAATTTCCCAGATTTCAACAGGCCACAGTTTTGCCTGCAGTCGTTAAGAGCTACAGGGACTGCGAGGGGCTGGACAGAGTTAACACTGATGTCATCCAGGCAGTGGGATTTTTCCCAGTGTTTTCTGTATGTGGGTCCAGGAACTTGCTATTGAATTAGAATCTGTCTAGGAGGAGCGCTGGTAATTGCAGAAACAAATCCCAGGGGTTGCCATTTAATCTACAAGCTCAGTTTTGTTTCAATTAGCTGTAAAGTTGGCAATGAGCACAAATAGGGAACCATGAAATGGAAGCTGCTCTGGTGAACGCTATGTCCACAAACTCCTCAGATCACTGACTCTTGTTAGAAAGCCAAGGGAGGGGAGAAAATAAAACCACAAACAGTGAGATTCAGTTATGATCTTTCCCTTTTGTTCTCCCACCATCTGGAAAAGGCTGGCTTGTGTTCTAGAAAAGGGGCATGTTCTAGACCTGGTTGTCGCTCTGCAGCACTGTTGTCTGTCTGGATTGAGAGGGAGAGTGCTAAAGTTTCATTTACATGTAACACAGGCACTCTCCCATTTCTTTGCCCAGGATTTCTCTGCCCACTCATGCAAAATAACAGATCTTGCTGTTTGCATGTGTAGAATCAGCTTGAAAACAGAACTTAAGCCAGTGAATATTGTGTCCATATTCCTCCAAAGAGTAGAGCCTAACTCAGCATATTTGAAGATGTAGGATCTGAGACCATTTTCCCAGTGGCATTTACTTGTTGAGCCAGACCGAATGTTTAATAAAAATGGAAACTTATCACCTGGTTTCTCTGCTCATAACTCCTTCTGGGCTGTCACACGCTGCTTGTCCCTAACATCAGTGTGAGCCCAGCAGACAGAGACTACAGTCAGGCTGTGCTCAGAGACCTGTGTTTAGAAGTGACCATCCTTGCAATAGACCAGCTTTAGAAAAGTATCTCTGTTTTCCAAACAGCAGGGATGACTTGCTCTCTTGACCAAGCCCTGATCTTGGGCTTCATTAAACCTAGAACTTTTCAAGTTCAATAGGATTCAGGTAAATAGTGAAAGCTAAAAATGCACTCTGTCAGTGTCCACCTGACTTCAATTATGTTTTCCAGGCTTTTTATATCAAGCAGGGCTAAACATACTCTCAATTAATATGAAAACCTGTATTTTTTGAGTTCTTGCATAGATAAATTCATCATTCCATCTCAAAGGACATTTTGCAGATGAAAAATAGGACACAGAACTAAAGTGAAGTGACTGATGTGACAGAGCAAGCCAGTGTCAGAGCTGGAATCAGGATCCCTCACTCCTGGGAGGTGTCCACTAGACAAAGCTCTCTGTTACTGCTGCTGAAGATGATGATAGCATTTTCATTAGGCAATTCCAAAAGAACAATTGTTCTATTCAGCGTTGTACAGCAAGAGAATATATATTCAAACCAGAGCCAAAGCCTGGCTGTTAATTCCTTGTTCCTATCCCACTGGATGTTGCTGCCTTATGAAGACACCTTTATGTATTTCCCTAACAGGAAAAGCAATAAGCCCATCATAATCATCAAGGATGTTGCTATTGCAGTTCTTACGGCTATCTGCATCCTATCATCTTTCCTTTACCTCCAGCCAGATCCTAGTGGATCTTGTCTTGCGGCATGAGGTGGACCAGAGACCTCCGAAGGTGCCACCCAGTCCTAATTATTCTATGATTTCACAGGATATGGGTCATCAAATCAGGCTCTGTGAGAAAGGTCCTGTGCCAGAAAATACTTGTCTGGGAATAGTAAAGTTTGTAGGGGCAAGTTTTATCTTCAAACGATGTGACTGCCAGAAACTTGGCTAGAAACAGTTCACTACTATGGCTTTTTAGAATTTTTTTCCCAGGATACTTTGAAATCAGAAATGACTTTTATAAATTATTATTATTCCATTTTCAGGCTGTTTACTCAGTGCAAAAGTGGTGTGTGAGCTCATGTCATTCCCACACCAGGTTTTCAGAATGAGAAAGCCGTGTGTTACCTCATGTTACTGTGACTTTGACCAAAGCAGCCATCTCTGACAGATGCTAGTTCAGAGATCACAGGGTACAGAATGACTTTAAAAACGTGGTTTGGGGTAGATTTACCATGTAGTATCTCAGATGTAGCAATAAGACTTTTTGGGGACAAAGAATGAGTGGCAGGAGTTGAGAGACTGTTAAAAAATAGTACGACTTTCATGTACTCTCACCTATTAACACACATAATGCTCATAGAGAAATAAAGAAACACAGCAAATTCCCAGAGCTTTGTTTCAATTAATTCTAAGCTCTTATGACTTCCATGGTATCTTATCTTTACCAGAACATTAAAGACAAGATACTCTCTAACACTTTCTCCTTGCTGCATTCCTGTGTAAGAACCCTGTGATACCCTTCCCATTTCACAAATGAAACACTGCAGGGTTGAAGAACCACCTCAGGGTCATGCAGGGAACCAGTTGTAGAGCAGAGAATTAAACAAAGGTCTCCCAAATCCTGATGAGTGCCCTAACCGCTTTTGCCTCCCTACCTGACAAATTTTAATGCTGATATAAACATATGGACCTCAGGTACTGTATAAAGTGGAGCATGGGAGCCCTTTTAGAAAAGGCTTTCTCTGATGAGTAGCCGCTCTTTCAATCCCACTGACTTCCAGAAGTCTCTAGGGTCAAGAGTGTCTCAGCATTGGCCTTTCTCCATAAGCAGTCTCATTGGTCAAGAGGACTATTGAGGTCACAATGCTCTGGAGAGTAAGTCACGGGATCAGAATCTGGCCCAAGAAAAGAGAGAAAGAGTGTCAGCACTTTTGAGGGAAGCTCATCTGAACACCTCTAGCAATTTCAGAAAAGTCCTAGAGACATCCCAGCAAAACATTTCACTGGTTTGCATTAAATAGTTATCACAGATCCTGCTTGCAAGCAGATCCATTTCTTAATATATAAAGCAGTTTAGCCACAGCTATTATGTATTTTAAAAAGAAAAAAAAAACCACCCTATGAGTTCAGGAGCACTTGAGCAAAGCAATAAATTCTCCTTTGAACCATTAAAATTTTTGTTAGGCAACATCATAGTGTGAACACAGCCTTGTCTTCCGACAGTGGATTAGTCCCCCAAGCCCTCCCATGTTCTTCAGGTCACTAATGAGCTATTCAGCCCTCAGTAAATAAACTGTGTGGCAGTCCTCACCCAGGAACCTCCATGCTCCTTTTAGATACATAAATACCTTTATTCCCATTTTATAAGTGTGATAACACAGCTCAAGCTGGAAATAGGATTCCAGTTTCATTAATCTAATTGGACAGCAAGGTGGATTAAAGGATTAGACTAATAAATGGAGATAACAGACTTTTCAGCTGTTTTGAACTGGCAGAGCAAGTTCATTCTAATATGGCTTATCCCTGTAAGCCACATTTTTACCACCCTGCACCCCTCTGAACTGGTGGTTCTCTGACATCCTGCAATGCCATCTCAGGATAGCTCTGCTAATTCCCATGCCAAAATATTAGCTGCCATCCTTTACCCTCTGCAAGTTACTGGGACTGAGCCAAGAACCTGTCAGCATAAGAGAAGCAGAATCAGATGGTGCAAGCCTGATTACAGGCCGCTGCTGTCTCACCCAGCCCTCCCACTGGTCGTTTCTCAGCAGACTCACTGCTTCGCCAAATTGTTCTCCTGCCAATTCATCAGTCAATGACATTAATAAATGGTTATAAAGATAAGCTCCATCTTATCCTGAAGGCCTGCAGGTGATGGAAAAGGGCCCTGCAAAAAGAAAGAGATGCAAGAGGTGGTCTCAGCTGAGGGCTTTTTTGGTAGAACGGAGGTAAGCAAGACCTGACTGGGAAGCTCCACAGAGTCAGCAGCAGTGAGTGATTTTGTGATGTGTGATTTCAGTAAAATCCTCCCATCTCCAATTTTTCCAGGTACCTGGATTAGAGAAATCCAGTAAAAGAAGACTGTCACACACTACACCCGTTTCCTTTCTGAAATCTTTGCTATATCCCACACTAAAAGGTAATGGGGTGCTTAGATTACACAAGCCCCACAGTTCCACTGCAGACAAAACGGTGCTTGCCTTTACTGGTGGCTGAGGCAAGAAGGTATAATGTTGCTGGAAACCTGACTTTTCATCACAAGCTTTTTGGTGGCTGGATGGCAACATGATTTGCAGCAAGTTAACCCTGCAGCTCACACAAAACTCCTCCTACCTCCAATACTTTGTTCTGGATAAAATTCATTTTGTCTCCCACATTGGCCTATCTCTCCTGTTCCTAGGAGGGTTACTAGGCTCATGCTGCTCTTCCTGACTGAATGTTCATCCTTATGCATGAAAGCCATGGACCAGTTTCATCCGGGCTACTGGAGGAAAGACTGTGCCTTGTAGCATTCTCTCTTCCTCAATATCCAGCCACTGGGGTTGGGAATGTGAGAAAAAAGAAGGTGTTCCTGCATCATACGATATACAGCTCAACATTCACTCTGCTCTTATGTTGGGCCAGTGGCCAATTCTCCTCATAGCTGCCTGATTTTGTAAGCCAAAGAGTTTTGGAACTTTCTCCTTTCTGGGTGGGACCAGATATTGAAGATACCAGCCAAGGTGTCATGTCCTAATGCCAGACCACAGGCATAGAGTAAGGTTTAATTTAGTCCAATTGTCATCACAGAGCTGACAGACTAGCTCTGCTTACAGGCGACACATGGGAAGCTTCTTCTGAATCCATAAAGGAAATATTCTCCTAGGCAGGACCTATTTCAGCCAAGCTGGTTTTAAATGAGCCTGTCAGGAATAAAACTGTGGTCAAAGGCAGGACCTTCTCTAGCTCACTGTGAGATTGGGGAGATGTAGGAAGAGACAACAGAAAGGCTTTTCCTCCTAGCTGGCAGAGATACCACCACAAATTTCCCTCCATCTCCTAGAACAGAGTTAAGAACAGGAGCCAGAATATGGCGGCTGTGAAGTCTCTCTGGGGCCTTGGCAGAAAAGGCATGCTACTTTGTCAAATTATCACAATTTGTGGTGGAAATGACCTATTAAACCTCTATGCTCTTCCCACTGTCGTCACCCCGTGTTCTTCCTTTCACAGATCTGTTAATGCTTTGTCAAAAGGCAGAAACACAGCTTTGACATAAAAAGCTGCTGTTTACAGTTGACAGAAAGCTTACATTAGACTGGGCCACCTGAACCCCCTCACCCAACATAAACAGAATCTATCAACACTGCTTAAGCCATTAACCCTGACAACTGAGGCTTTCCAGGGAAAGCCCTTATCAAAAGGGGGCTGCAAATGAAACCTGATGAGAAAAAATCCTCATTGCCCCAAATGTACTCAAATAACTTCCATGAGAAGATGCGGAGGAGCCTTGTTAGGCTCACCCTAATCCCTTTGACAAGACAGGGATTCCTTCAGGTTGGAACACAAATCCTTCAGGAATTTGGGTCTTCAGCTTCCTGTGCTCTCCATTGCCATGGCAGTTATAATTTTTAAAAGATCATTATCTGATCAATGTGGGATAGGAATGTTTGGATTTGAGCATCTGAGTCATTAGTGGAGAGAGGCCCTTCCATAAGCAGTGAAGGCTGTGCAGAGAAAGCTCCCCTTGGGAGCTGCCCACAAGGTTTGTGACCCCTCTCTTGTATGTGCCCGGACACCAATAATTTCATGGAGAAGGCTTTGAGAAAGGGCTGTCTGAGAACCCATATGGAGAACATCTCCTGAAACTCTTCCTTCCCAGGAGTGTTTAGAGTAAAGGGTGAGGTGAAGGGAAGAAGCCTGTAAAGCAAGCTTCAGGTGGGTTTTGCAGATGTGATCAAACTCCTATTGCCTCAAACATTTGGCCTTTGTTTGTAAGAGAGAAGACTTGTGGAAAAAAGAGCATTTTCCAGCATAGTGCTGACTTTCCAGCTCCAAATTGAAA
Source organism: Hypotaenidia okinawae (assembly GCA_027925045.1). NCBI lineage: Eukaryota > Metazoa > Chordata > Aves > Gruiformes > Rallidae > Hypotaenidia > Hypotaenidia okinawae. The sequence continues at coordinate 25,306,959 of BSDF01000009.1, forward strand.
CTGGAAAAAGCTGAAAATTACAGGCAGCAAATAAAGAGTAATAGGAATTTTTTCAACTTTGTGATGAGTTTTTAATTGCATCCACACAGGATACAAGGGAGACAAAGGTATTTCCCCAAGGATTCAAGGAAGACAAGGCATTTTCACCTTCCAAAAGAACAAATCTTTTTCCTCCTCATTCTCTCAACTGGGTTGAGAATGAAGTAAAAATGACTCCTAAAAAAAAGGGAAACAGCAGATCATATAGCAAATATTACAAACAGTTGTTTAGATGCATGCAGAATTGCTTTCTGAGCTGTATAGCCCAGTTGTTTTCCCCAAGGAAATCTAGCACACATCTACCTCCACCTGCTGGAAGAAGATTAAAAATGTTAACAGCTCTGATTTTCAGATTCCAGGCTGAAGGTCTTCTACATATTTTATGAAGCTTGAGGAGGTGAAAAGAGAACTTTTTATAGGGAAAGGAAATTATACCAAGGTTTCTGGATTTAGCAAGTCTCTAGTACAAGGTAACTGTAAAATGCTTTATCATTGTAGGGTAGGAGGAGACTGATTTTTGTATTGGGTACATTTCTGAGTGACCTTTCTCCACATTGGATAGACATTTAGAGAACAGTATTGGCCTCACTGGACAGTGGTGGAAATCCAATGGAATTTAGCTAGAGGCAGAACCAGGCCATTGGTATGTGAACTGTGCAAGAAGAGACTTTTCCTCCCTGCAGATGCTCAATTTGCAGACATTCAGGACAGAAATATTCTCATTTAGTGCAAAAATGTGACATATTTGAATCACAGAGTAATCTTTTTGATCTAGGTCTGAAAACAAACCAAAAAAGGCTGGTTAGAATTTTAAAGAAGGTTGGCATTTTCCTGCTTGCTTTTTTTCTTTTTTTTTTAACTTTTATGGTAGCTGTAAAGAACATCAGATTGGTCATGAGGAAGGATTCTTCAAGACACTATGTGAGCCTGGACTTCAGTTTTGAGTCCATATTTCACCACTGCTTTCCCCTGTGGTGGCTGTAGAGCATTTTGTGAGATCAGTGACACTTTTAGCAGAAATACCTTTTCCTCCCAATTTTCCCACAGGCATTGGAGCTAAAGATGCAGAATGGAAATGAGAGATGATCTGGATGATTACTGAAATAGTCTGAAGAGATGTTTGCTAGCACTGTCCCCAAAATTAGGATTTTACAGTTCTAAGCACATGCTTTCAACCTTCTGAATTCATTTTGAACCAGGTGAGAAAGGTGGTCAGGCTGGAATACCTCAGTTCATAGTTATGGGGACCATCACTGGGTTCTTTGACTGTGTGTTGTCTTTTACCTTGACAGCAACCCTTTGTTGGTAATGCCAGCAACAAGTACATATAGTTCCTGAGGGAGAAGGGAGGGGGCTGGCAGTATAACAGAGATGCCAAGTACCATTTTCAAATCATATCTCCACCCTCTGTGGCAAGAGTGCTGCTCTTTTCACTGAATCACAGAATCACAAGGTTGGAAAAGACCTTTAAGATCAAGTCCAACCGTTCCTGTCCCATGCTAAACCATATCCCTAAGTACCTCATCTACCCTTTTTTTAAACACATCCAGGGATGGTGACTGAACCCCCTCCCTGGGCAGCCTGTTCCACATCCTGACAACTCTTTCAGTGAAGAATTTTTTCTTAACATCTGATCTGACCCTGCCCTGGCACAGCTTAGTGCCATTTCCCCTTGTCCCATCTCCTGTCACCTGGCTGAAGAGACCAACACCCACCTCTCTACAACCTCCCTTCAGGTAGTTGTAGGCGGTGATAAGGTCTCCCCTCAGCCTCCTCCAGACTAAACACCCCCAGCTCCCTCAGCTGCTCCTCATAGGATTTACCCTCCAGCCCCTTCCCCAGCCTGGCTGCCCTTCTCTGGACTCTCTTGAGGACCATGTGTGTTACCAATGGAATGCTGCATTTTTGCACAAAGCATCCATGGACTGTTCACATCTTTTTCCTCATCCCAGGGGGACACATGGAGAAACCAGAAATCTGACAGATCCTCCTAAATCTAAGGACTGTCCTGCCAGATGGCTGGTCCACAAAGTGCAGCATCCCACCACAGAGGCTGAGCAATTCAGAAGGCGTGACAATGGAATGCTGGTACTTTATTGCTGCCACATCCCACCCTATTTTCTTCTGAGTCAGTTAAACATTGCATCTGTCAGAGCTCAGTTTAGGGTGACCTTGAGTGTCCATTTGAAAGCAAGGCTTGAAAGCAGTAGAAAGTGTGCATACTTTTTCTCTTTTTAAAGATTTTTTAAATTTTTTCTTGCAAGTCTCCAGAGAATCTTCCCCAAACCAAAGTGTGTTTTCTATTACAGTTTACATCAACAAGCTGATCTGGGGGACTTCTGTCTGTGTGTGTCTCTGTTAGGGATTTTTATGTGTGTGTGTATGTGTGTGTGCCTATCGTGGCCCTTGTTTCCTCTGGAGAAAGGAGACAGTAAAACCCACTTGAAAATTTATACACACAGTGTCAGGAGCCCAGTTCATTCATCTGAAGATTCTCCTGCTGTGCTGGGTAAAATGCCCAGAAATATTCAGAGCTGTGTTAACCACAATTCTCCTCTTCCACGTTGTGTCTGGTGCCATATTTGGAAGCAGTGATGCCTTTGCTCCATGTGGCTGACTCAGAATTTGCATTTACTTGATACCAGCATTGATTTCCCATCCCTTTGGGTAGCTGTAATGGATGGTGTGGCCACAAAAAGTTCAGCAGGACAAGTAGAGAGGGTTAGTGAGCTCAGTGGAGCAGTATCAGATGTCAGCCAGTGACTGCTCAGATGTCAGTGATGCTGATTCAGATGCTGGAGTCTGGCAGACACATGACCCATGGGTTGCACTGTGTTGTTAAAGAAATGAAACTTACCCAAGTTGTTCATACTTACTGTGACATATTGCTATTGGCAGCCTCACGCTGGGTCTGCCCTAATCACTTGCCAGCATAAGTTAAGAATGTGATTTCACTTTTAATGATACTTGTAGACTAGCAAAAGCCTTCTTTGAGGGAGTGGTCTACTTTCCCAACCCTCTCTGCCTCACAGCAAAAGTTTCATGTGGCCAAGAGCCACAAGACTCAAAGCAGATCTCTCAGGAGGTGGGATTGCTTCTCAGCAAGAGGCAGTGGCTCCCTTTAGAGCCTCACTGGGAAGTGTCTTGAAGTAACCCATCTTTGTCAGACTCAGCTGTCCCTGCTGGCTCATTTCCTGCCACAGCTAGGAATTTGGATTCCCCAGCAGCTCTCACATGGAAAGCCACGCTTGGACTGCTTACACCCTAGGAGAAGCTTAAGTCACAGGATACCATCCCTGCCTTGAGACTGGGCTAGCAGAAAGCTTTTACCCATTTTAAGTGGGGAGTATTTCATTCAGGATAGAAGTTATGAGGTGTGCTGGTGCTGATGCTGAAGACAGTTTGCCATCATGGTGGTACTGGTACCTACATCTGAAATATTTTCCAGAGTAGGCTAGGTGAGTAACAGAGATGAATGCTGTGACCTTGGCTCCCATTGCAGCACTGGTGCTCGACAGCAGATACCATTTTGTCTGCTTTCAACCCTTCTATAAGGGCTTGTGTGTGCTGGTGGGTGCAGGGTGTCAGAGAGGGAGGTCATGTAATTATTTTTGCATTATTAGCACTCTTGGAAGTCCTTGTCCTGGAGAAAGCTAACTTGGCTGGTGCTAAGTGATAAAGGTAGCATGCATAAAGGCAGTCCCTGCTCAGGAGTCAGATGAGAGACATCATCAGATACAGCTGATGAAATAATCTTTGATTGTTTTCTCATCACAAGAGGCACCAGCCTCAGTCTGTCTGTTTCTTATCAAAGCTTTTACATGCATTGCAGCTTTGAAGGAAAGCAGCACCTCACCTCTCTGGCTGCATGGGGACACCCTCCCTAGAACGATGGCAACACACTGAAAAGACAAAGTCCACATTTGGTGGGTTATAAAGACAAAGATCATTGAATATGGAGAAGGGTGCAGATGGGATGTTAAAAGACAGGTAACTAAAGTAGCAAGATAGAGGAAGGCACTAAGGGAACAAAAAGAGAAGGGCTATGTGTTTCAAAAGTATGTGCTGAGAAAATGATTGTATTTGTCAGACTGTTACCCATAGGGCTGGTAGTTCTCTTTGACTCTAGGGCAAGTTTGGAAGTTCAGTTTCAAGCTGTGCTTTTCCTGTTGCCTTTCTGTACCACAAAGCTACAGATAAGTTGCACTCTTCACCCAACAGTCTGCTCCCCATCATCCACATGCCATATTCCATTTAGCAAAATTTTGTACAGGTTGCCATGGCAATCTGCCTCCAGATCCCATTCTGGGTCTCAAAATAAATGGAGGAAACTATGAACACGTCATAACATGTTCAGGCTCACCCAAGATTAGAAAGAACCTCCAGGAAAGAAATCCTGAAACAAAGGGAAAAGCAACATTTTATCCCTCTTGGCAGTGAGACTTCCAGTTGTACAATAGCCTGTTGGGGTTTGGTTGGGGATTTTCTGTTTGTTTATTTGTTTGGTTTGGTTTGGTTTTCTTTATTTTTCCCAAAGTGGCAGTGTGATAAACAAGAGAGCAAGAGACAAGAAAAATGGCTGGTATGTCACAAACACATCTGCTGGAGATGCACAAAACCTTCTGGAGCAGATGGTCTTTAAAGCTCCTCACTGCATTTTGCATAAGCCTCAAAATCATTTAACTCCTCTGCTGCATTCACCTCTTCTATGTAAAATATTCAACTTTTTTGTATTATAAATGAAAATAACTTTTCCATCCTATACCCAAACAAGCCTAACCACCCATCCAATAATGTGTGAAAAACTTGAGGCTCTGCTGTACTATGCAGATGCAAATGTTTGCAGCCATTCTGATGAATGTCTCTCCAGATAGGCTTGGAGAGCAATGTCTAGACTTGGAGTATGAGCACGGTGCACTTCTGACTCTGTTGGAATAATTGCAGCATTTCATAGAGATACTCTTCCCCCTGCAAGGGGACAGCAGGATAGTCAGCAAATAACCTTTCTTCTTCTGTAACTCTGCACGGGGCTTTAAATCAAAGATTGTACAGGCAGAAAAGGTTGTACAGGAAGAAAAGGTTGTACAGGAAGAAAAGGTTGTACAGGAAGAAGTAACCATCAGAAGAGAGAGGAAAGAGTCTGAAAGCTGCTGGGAACTAACTCTTCCATCCAGTTCTCAATTCTCTGACTCTTTGTCTCACTTTGTCTTTGCAATTGAGCATAGTCAATTAATTCTTTCTCTTTTTTTTACTATTCCTGTACAGCTTCAGTTGATGAGGACAAAGCTAAGCTGAGTCATTGTCAGCTAACAGAATAAATTGTATTTCCCTCAATGTCTATAGAGGTCATAAAGCATAAAAAAATCATGTGTTTCTTGCAGATTAACCAGGGCTTCTAAGGAATATGAATTATAGATCCTTCCAAACCTGAGCACACTAATCTGTATCAAATATTAGAATCACAGAATCATAGAATGGCTAGGGTGGCAGAGGCACATCTGATTCTTGGTGTTCTTCCTTACTGTTAAGTTTTTAAATACTGCTACAAGTCTGATTCAACTTTGTAGGTGGAGAGAGGCAAAGGGATGTTTTGGCAGCCTGACTGCTGGACAATCACAACCTTTCTTTCAGTTCTTTAAAAAAATTTTTTAAAAATCATCAAATGACATTCATCAAAGAGGAACAAAGCTCATGTATGATGCTTACACCCTAATCTCAGCCAGCCACATCCTGATTCTGCAGTAGATGCAGCTTCCTGGCCCTGAAGTCAGATTGCTTCCCTGTAATTAGGGACAACTGGGAAGAGTTGATCTTGGTGGTTTGTGCAGCAGTGCAAACATTCAGTCCTTGTTCTTCTATTCCATGTGGAAGTTTGGATGGTCATTAACAGGACTGCAGTGTCTGGATGTCACCTGAGATTTCTCATTTGTAGCAGTCTTTTGCAATCAACACATCTGTGCCATTCAGACTGGATAGGGTTCTTGCCCAAACAGTTGATAAACAAAATATTCTCTTACTTTCTCTTCTATTTACTAATGTATTCTTTTTTATTGATTTGCTCTCATGCTTAAACTGCACAAGGAAGAGCCATGGATGAAAGCCCTGGGGTTTTTTAAGTCTTGCCCCATAAGGGAAAGCCTGGGTGATCCTTTCCAAATAACAGCTGGGAAAGAAGGGCCAGAAATGGCTGTCAGGTTCCCACTGAGAGCAGGGCTTGTCCTCTCTGACTCCTTAATTCCAGTCTGCCAGAGTAATACTACAGAGAAATGTCTTATTCCAGAAGCTGTTTGTGCATTTAATGAGAGGCAAACACAGTCCTGGTAGCCAGGGCTGCCTTTCTGGAGGTGATACCCTGGCAGGTTTCCCACGGTAGTTCAGTAGCTTGGCTATTTCTTTTCTAAATTTACAAGCAATCTCCTGTTACATAGTGGGGCCAGCTTCTGGGATATCAAGTGGTTTTCAGGTGTTGTATTACAGTGGGCTGGATGCTTTTATTCACCACACTGCATGCAACCAGGGTATGTTCAAATGACTGTGTGTCCAGTGTTTCCTTCTGCTCTAATTCATTGCTCAGCTTTGCATCTCCTACTGCCCCTGTCTCTACTGCAGGTTTGAATATATTTTAAACAAAAAATGTGTTGGGGGCTTAGCTCAAAGAAGTGACATCCCACTTAATCACAAGTCCCCTGAGCTCCTCAGAGGGAGTATCACGGAAGGTTTGAAAACTGGTGGCACATCCAAGTTCCAATTTATGACAAGGAAACTCGAAGTGTAAATGTAGTTCACAGGACTGCAGATCAGTGACTGGTCCAGAGTGATGAAGAGATTCTGACTCTAAAATATTTAGGACTGTTCTTGTGTTGTTAGTATCTGTCTAACTGCTTAACTGAATTAACCAAAACATCTGAAAATGATCAGTCCCCCCATAAACATCACTGTTTCACAAAAGAAGACGCTGACTTACCAAAGATTATAATATATACACATGTGTTTTATCTCTGCAAGATGTTTTCAAGAGGTTGAATAAGCCAGTCTATGTGCTGACGTGAACTGTAAGCAGAAGATCAGCTTGAAATATTAGGCCAATAATATGGATAATATACATCCAGTTGCACTGCAATCCATCTCACTAGGTGACTCAGGTCGTGGGTTTGCCAACTGAAGTTAAAAGTGCACCATCTGGGATAATCCCACATTTCACATGTTCTTACTTTCTTCTCTCAGTGCTTTGGAGTTCTTGTGTAACTCCAAATTTTGACAAAGCTGCACCCCCACTGTCTTTGAGAGGGAGACATTAGCTGGGCTGTTTCCCAGCTTGGTCATTCCAGTGCTATCTAAGGGTCAAGAACAGCCACAGAAAGCCAGCTCTTCCTGGAGCTCTGTCTCTACACGGGTGGCGGAGGTTCCTCTGCCCTGAGGGTCAGCTGGCTACCGCAGCCTGTGGTTTGTATTTACTACATCATGGACCAGTAGGAGACAGTTTGTTTCAGAGGCCAGTTCATTTAAGAGGGGTGAGGGTTCTGCTCCACAGGTCCTGTTCGCCATTCCTGTTGCCCTGCTTTCATTCTGCCACAGTCGCTCAGGGTGAGTACCGTGCCCCCACACTACCACAGAATCATAGAATTGTAGGGGTTGGAAGGGACCTCCAGAGATCATGGGGTCCAACCCCCTGCCAAAGCAGCTCCCTAGGACATTTCACTCAGATAGGCGTCCAGACGGGTCTTGAATCTCTCCAGAGAAGGAGACTCCACCACCTCCCTGGGCAGCCTGTCCCAGGGCTCTGTCACCCTCACTGGGAAAAAGTTCTTCCACACGTTGGTGCAGAACTTCCTGTGCTCCAACTTGCAGCCATTGCCCCTTGTCCTGTCTCCACAGACACTGAGAAGGGGCTGGCTGATTCCCCCTGCATCCCCTGCTTAAGATAATTATAAACATTAATTAGGTCCCCCCTTAGTCTTCTCTTCTCAAGGCTGAACAGTCCCAATCTTCTCAGCCTTTCCTCACAGGGGAGATGCTCCAGGCCCTTAATCATCTTCGTAGCCCTTCTTTGGACTCTCTCCAGGAGATCCCTGTCCTTTTTATACCAGGGAGCCCAGAACTGGACACAACACTCCAGGTGGGGCCTGACCAGGGCAGAGTAGAGGGGGAGGATCACCTCCCTTGACCTGCTGGCCACACTCCTCCGGATGCACCCCAGGATCCCACTGGCTCTCTTAGCCACCGAGGCACACTGCTGGCTCATGGCCAAGCTGTCATCCACCAGGACCCCCAGGTCCTTCTCCACTGAGCTCTTCTCCAGCAGCTTATCCCCCAGCTCATTCTGGATTATAAGGAAGATCAGATAAATCAGTGTAGACTGGACTTCATCCCTGGGAACTCTTGAAGATAAGGCTAACTGTGCATTGCATTTTTTTTCACATGAGTTCATGACAGCAGGCCTGTGAAATAGTTCATGATCTGCCCTCCACTTTTGGTCTATCTATGCTACAGAGAAAAATGAAGTGTTATACCCATGACCTCTAACGTGGTAGATAATTCAGATAAAACTTGTAGTGAGCAGAGAAATCTAATTTGTCATCATTCTGGCACAGGCTCCATAGCAGCAGAGAGACTGATAGGTACAACATGAACACATTTAAAATCTAATAAATTGTAGCAAGGAAATAGTTGAGTCATGTGTAATTCCCCAACCCCCCTCTTACTGTCGGGAACAGTCTTTATTTCTTAAGAATAGCTTGTTAATGTGGTCTTCAGCAACCAGTTGCAGAAGGGACTTAGTTTGGCCAGAAAAGCCCGGGCCATTGTAGCATCTTTCCTTTGGCTATCACTGCTCAAGCTTTCAAGCTACTCTCGTTTTCTAGCAGAGCTTACTACAGAGCTGGACAAGGTATTTTCGACAAAACCATAGGCTATTCGCAGCCACTTAGTGGTCGTTTGTCTGCAGTTAACACCGAGTTGATGGAGTTAAAGGCCTGATTATTCTCCTAATGGGTTTAATGTTAAGCTTGTGTGGTCAGTTTTACATAAATAAATTTCTAGTCATACTAATTTAAAATGCTTCGGGAAAAGTTTAAGATGAACAAAAGTAATTTTTAATTTAACTTAGTACTCATTACATGCATTTTTCTGCTCATTTAATAAGTCAGCTTGAGGAGGGAGTCCAGAAGAGGCCACAAAGATGATCAGAGGGCTGAAGCACCTCTTCTATGAAGACAGGCTGAGAGAATTGGCCTTGTTCAGAGAAGAGAAGTCTATATTGTCTACACTTTAGTGAGGTACCTTTCAGGTACCTTGGTAATGGGGGATAAGCCTGAGCAAACCAGACAGACACGAGTACAGGAAGAAAAGAGATCTGTCCAAAGCCAACTGCAAAAGAAAGTTTGGAACCTTAAGTCACCAAATTCCCACCTCAGTGGCACAGTGCCTAGGACTGACCCCCTCACTCCCAGCCAGTGTGAAGCAGCATACACCTTTTGTGGCCTGTTGTAGGCAGACAGGTATGAATAAGCACACTGAGTATTCCTCTGTATAGAAACTGACCCAGGATAAAGATATTTTTAAAGACTGGGTGCTATGTCAGGAGTGGTGCCATCCATGGACTGGCTGGCAGCAGGAACCGTTATTCCTTTAGGCACAGCAATATTTGGGAGTCCTCTATGAGCATGAAGTAGTCACCAGAGGACTTTTCCCTTTAGAAGGAAAAGCAGACCACAATAGTTATTATTTCTAAGGGCTCTGGGAGGATGTTCTGTGGCAGACACTCATGAAGCCACAAGGCTGAGTGCAGCAGTGAAAGGGGAGGGCTCTGAGCCTGTTCATCTCTCTGTTACTCAGCATCACTGGTAAAGCAGTCGGATAACCATTAACATAGGCTGAGCAATTCTTTCCCTTGAAGAACCTTTCAGCAGAGGTCTGAGAGCAGAGATCAGAGCTGCAGATGGATTCGTTCCCTGCATTCATTCAGTCACTTCCTGAACCTGTTCAAGTCAGGCTGCAGTCTGGGCCTCTGTTCTGCCTGTCTTCTGCTGGTGAGTTAGTTTTCTGATGCTGCACCACTCTGCTCTTCTGCAGGGACACAAAGTTTCATTTCCCAGAGCTGCCACAGCAGCATTAGTCTCAAAGGCAAAAAAAAAAACCACCCAACAACCCAAAACCCAGAAAGAAATTAAAAAGGGAGAAGGCAGAGGAAGAAACTTGAACTGGAGAAGCAAGGAGCTGATTTAACAATGAGCAGCTTTTTCCCATTTGGTGTCCCAAATTTTAGGAGTAGATGAAAAACCACAGCATGCAGGTGATCAAACAGAGTACTCTGCCTCCTAAATCAGGGTGGGGAAGAGGGACTAGCTGGCATTTGTCACGCACGCCAATTTGGTTGCAGTGGAATTCGAACCACGCTGCTGGAGATATTGGACAATTTTCTTTCATCTGGTTGTGGATCATGTCACATGGGCACCATATGTGTTGTTCCCCAGCACACACACACACACACCCCCTACCTCTCACTCTACACAGCTGTCAAAACAAACATCAGCTGCCTTTTTTCAATCCAGGAGAGTTTCAGCTCTGGAAGCAGTGGAGACCCGTAGGCTTTTCTAACAGGATTTCACCTTGCAGATTATCTTTAATCCAATTCATCTCTGGCTGATACAGCTTTTGGAAGCCTGTGGCCCATCTGCAGAGTTTGCTAGATGGAAACTTCTGTCAGCTGTGCTGAAACTGCTTTCTCTGCTGGGCTGTAATAACAAGGAAAATCCTGTAATGATCTTCCTCAGCCATGGAAGGGCTTTGTTGTGGTCGTGAGCAAATCTGAATTTACAGCAAGAGCATTAGATTGTATACAAGGAAGAGATTTTACTTAACCTCTTGAAGTTTTGCATATTAAATTGGGTTCTTCTCAGTCCTTCTAGAAATGAATGGCAGAAATTTTTCCTTTAATTATATTTAAACCAGCTCTTAGCCCATAGGATTGCACCAAAGACCTGGAAAGCCCAAGGCAAAACGTTCTGTCACAACTGCAAAAAACCTGAGATCTTTCTAATCCCTCACAAACTCTTGTCTTGCTCTAATACCTCTAGGAAAGGGATCAGTGCCACAGTACAACACTGAGAGAAGGGCTAGGAAGCTGGGGGATGCTGTTCTGATTCAGGCCACTATGGGATGTAAAATGCAACAAATGCTTTATCTTTTCCTTCTTCTCTTCTCTTTTTTTCTTTTTGGTCCTTATGTAACAACCAGCTACCTCAAAAAGTAACCTGACACACAAAGTAAAAATACTCTGGGTGGAAGTTTCCAGTCATGTTGCAGTCAGAGCAAGGGGAGTAGCCTGGAGTGATGGACCAGATAAGATGCGGCTGGACAGAAATAAGTAATCTGTGCTGCAGTGCTGGGGCCACAGCAGCTCTGCTTTTAGTCCTAGCTCACTGGATGATTTCAGGGGCAGGCTTCCTTTGGGGCTTCCTTCCTTCCTTACTGGTGTTTCCAGACTTAGTATGGGATTCCTCCTACCTGCAGTGGGCCTGTGAGCGAAACCACAGCGGTTGTAGGAGTGCCAGGGAAAGGGAGATTTAAGCAGTGCCAGAAAATGATACAACCCCTCTGCCTGAAACCCCACCTTTTGTTTTTCAGCAGACTACTCAGGGGGAGGCAGGGAAGATAGAAGTGTTTCTCCAGAGATGCCACAGTCTCTTTCAGATCCTCTAAAGGCCAGAATTTTCCTTCTGTATTTCTTCTGCTGCCATTTAACATTGCCTGTTTGCTCCTTAACTACAGTCCCCATGAAAACCCACATGATTCAAAATGCTTCCTGTTCCTTTCTAGCCATGTTTTCATGCCATCCTTATCTCTGCAGAGTTTTAGAATTCCAGTACTAGAGGTGACCTGTGCCTGTGACACTGTTCTCTACATCTTCCTATGGGGTAAAATATCCAAAAGCAGTGGACTGCTTGTTTTGATAGGCTTTTATCATACAAATGATGTATGTGGTTTGTGTGTGCAAGAGGGTGTATATATATATATATATATATATATATGCTGATCTAAGTTTGTTTTAGAAGTCCTCAGTTCCTAACAAGCCAACACTGCTGACCTCAAAGATATGGTGTGTAATCAGTGGACTTTCTCAGGGTTTGGAAGGGATGAGGAGTCCTATGAAGGGGTCCTATGAGGGTCCTGTGAAGATTTTTACTTGGAAACAGGGTTGAACTCATGCTGCTGCATTTTGTATTACTACTGCTGTCTAAAAGTGAAGCCCACAAACCTTAGACAAGCTCTGGTACTAGCTGTAGCACTTCAACAAGTTCTAGTACTGTGAAAGGTGCTGTACAAACCCATTTGAAGAAGAGATAACTGTATCCAAATGAGCTGGAAAAATGATAGTGACACTTTTTATTAGTTCATTGAATGCAGAGATTTTCCTGCCAGCCATGACCATATTTCTACTTGAATCTTGGTTTTCATTACAATGAAATAAGACAGGAATGGGTAAAACCAGCTAACATTTTAAAAGGAAAATATGGTTTGAAAAAGTGTTCTGCCATAGAAAAAAAAAATACTGGAAAATCTTAACAGTCACAAGGTAATGGGATAATACTGGCATAAATTAATTCAGTACTTTATGACAGAACTGTGCTAATAATGTAAGAATTCAATTCCTAACAATCACAGCATTATGACTGCAAGAAATACTCTTGGTGTGATTATTCATCCTGCTCCTTAGAATCACAGGGCATAGCTATGAGAGCCTTCCAGAAGGTAAAAAGTTTTCTCTGTAGAGTAAATCACAGACAAGGTAGGAAATTACATTTATACAGGGGGAGCAGAAGCTCAGAGACATTAAAGGTGAGACATCTGAAAGTGCTCAAACAGTGCACCCTTTGAAACTTTCTTTGACACCCTCAGAGTTAGGACAAGTAACATACCCTTTGAAGATAACCACTTGAAAAGCTTTCCAAAATCTGTCAGTAATTTGAACCTCTTCTGTCCTATCTCAGAGCAGAGAGTCCACTCATTCCCTTTCTGGCAGTGTCAGCAACATACAAGCTACTTTCTCCCATTCCCATGGCCATGACCCACAGCACAACGGTCAGCATGCAGCCACTGCACCATAACAAGCTCAGTAAGAGCTTTTTCAGAGTAAGGTTTAGGATTCTGTGCATGGGCTGGGAGACATCTCATCCCTTTGACAGCATTGGGCAGCAGGAAAGTCCAGGGTGGTGGCTGGAGGATGGTGGGGCTGGGCCCTGCTGACACAGAGGCCGCCAGCTGGCAGCCATTCGGAACCAACATCATTGTCTTTGTGTAAGTAACCCTTCGTTCCAGGGATATCTCCAAGCTGAAATGGCATGAGAAGCCTTCATCCCTCAGCTGCCTCCCTCCCCCAGCCCATCCAGGGAGGGTTCCGCATTCTTGGGTTGCTAAAGTGGTGTGGGTATGTGTGTGCACGTGTGTTCCTGTGCTAACAGATACATTGGGAAAGGAACCTCCTGTTAAGTTAAAATGCATCTGAGAGAGGCTTCCCTGCAAGATTGCATATGTTTTCCTTAAGATAAGACTTTAGAGGGATAATACCAATCCCCACAAAAAGATTTTTCAGCTCCCATGACACCTGAAGCAAACAAATGTCTTGTGGCCCAGCATTGATAGATGCAACATTAAAAGCAAGTTGATATCCTCTGCAAGGCTAAAAGGAAAGACCCTTCTCATATGCTGTACCAGGGGACTTGTGATGAGGGATTTTTGTTCTTCCAGAGCTGGGATTCATTCTGCTCTCTTCCATTAAAGTGAGTATGTTGATGTGAAGGGAGTTGCATCACTGAGAACGTGAAGAGAATGAAGCTTTAGGTTGTGCCAAGAGCTGGAGGAATGGGAGATGAAAAATGTTCCCTGAAAGAATTGAAAATCTCCTTTAGACACAGAGAAATCGCTTCCATGTCAGCCTTCTGCTCCCGTTCCCCTCACTGAATGATATTAATTCCCCACATCCATTTATCTTATGTCTTCATCTCTGCCTCTCAGTCACTCCATGCTCTGGAGCTTGACTTGTTGCTCCTCTGTGGGAGGAGTGCCTCAGGCATAGATTCTTCTCCATCCTCAGCTCATATCACTACTGCATTTATAGATGTGGTCTCATGCCAATTCATCTATTTCCTTCTATATATGATGTGCTTGAAAATGGCCTTCAACTTCTAACACACTGCTTGTATACTCTGCTCCCCAGGCTGCTCTTATTCCTATCACCATGAAGAACTTCTTTTCTGCTTCCCTGAGCTTTCCAATGCCTGAAGTCTCTGTGACCCTTTTTATTGGTTATCCAGACTCAAAGAATCACACATTCCATGATCCACACAACTCCTCTTGCATTGCAGGGTCTGTTCAAAGCCCCATTCTGGGCAGAAGCAGTATCTCCCTGAAAGGGTTGCATGTTAGGTGCTGGTGTACATCCTTGCCATGTACAGCAAGAGAAGTGAAAAATTTATATTAAAATAAAATAAAAAAAAAATCAGCCAAATTAATGGAAGAAAAATCCATCAAGTCCTTTTAAATCCAGACCCACTATCAGTGGCTCCAGAACTGCCTGAATGCATGGTTTCTGAAATTTGGAGGCATGTTTTGGAGAAGCAGGACTGTCTTTGCTTTGGTCCTGGACTACCCTGTAGCAATCTATGACTGGGTGCCCTGGGAGGAGGCTTATGTCACTAGATTGGCCTTAGGCATGACTGGCTCCAGATGATCTTGTATCCACCTCGAGCTTCCTTTACATAATAACCCTGTCCAAACCCATCTCACTCTTTACCCACTGACTTTCAGTCTCCTCTACCAGTCTATTGCAAGAACCTTCTTCCCTCCTGCCTCCTTCCAGCTTTCCTTCCCTCTCGGAGATCTCTCCCCCACACCATGCTTCATTGCTGGGGGAGAAAGCAATTACCTATCCCGTAAATCTGCAAAACCTTCTAGGGTTCAAGACAATTTCCATCACAGAGGCCACGCTCCTTAGAGCACCAGCAGTCCCTCCGGGGAGCTCAGGAAGGCAGTTCACAGAATCACAGAATCACAGAATTGTAGGCGTTGGAAGGGACCTCCAGAGATCATCTGGTCCAACCCCCCTGCCAAAGCAGCTCCCTAGGACATTTCACTCAGATAGGCGTCCAGATGGGTCTGGAATATCTCCAGAGAAGGAGACTCCACCACCTCCCTGGGCAGCCTGTCCCAGGGCTCTGTCACCCTCACTGGGAAAAAGTTCTTCCACACGTTGGTGCAGAACTTCCTGTGCTCCAACTTGCAGCCATTGCCCCTTGTCCTGTCTCCACAGACACTGAAAAGGGGCTGGCTGATTCCCCCTGCATCCCCTGCTTAAGATAATTACAAACATTAATTAGGTCCCCCCTTAGTCTTCTCTTCTCAAGGCTGAACAGTCCCAACTTACTCAGTCTTTCCTCATAGGGGAGATGCTCCAGGCCCTTAATCATCTTCGTAGCCCTTCTTTGGACTCTCTCCAGGAGATCCCTGTCCTTTTTATCCCAGGGAGCCCAGAACTGGACACAACACTCCAGGTAGGGAGTATTCCTCATTTTGTGGTTCAGTCAGTTTGCCCGATGATGTCCCAGGTTTGCTAACCTCTTCTTTGGAGACGCTGGTGCAAATCTCGTGGAGTTCAGTTGAAGGTTTCTAGACTGGAGTCCCCGCAGGTGACTTTTACTTTTCGATCTGTTTGGCTTCTCTTTCACCCCGGGGGCTGTGTTCCTCCCTTCCCACCAGCCAGTTGTGCAACAGGCGGCAGGTGCTTCCAGTCTCCCTTCGCACTGCTGGGTCAGTCCGTGGCTGGGTTGGGGTCTGAGGTGTGTGCTGGGGAAGCCTGTCCTTTACTGCAGTCGCCGTGGGGTTGAGGGAGGGCAGATAAAATCACTGCTTGGTTCTCCCCTGGGATCACTAAGGATAGTGCCTTGGGGAGGAGCTCCTGAGGGTATCTTTTACTAGTGAGCAAGGCAACTTAAATAAAAGAGCCGTGAAAGCTTCTGCCTAAAACTCAAACTAGCTTCCCCTTCCCTTTATTTCGAAGGCAATTAAACATTTCCTTTCAGCTTCTTGCTGTTCACGATGCTGGGGGCATAAGGAGAGAGGGGTCAATCAGTTAAATATACACTTGAGCTTTTTTTATTCCCTTCTATTTTTTTTTTGTTTTCTTTTTTTTTTTTCTTTCCTAACTCAGGACAGGACCTTTCTGGAACTGGATTTCTCCTTTTTTCTTCAGTGTACACACTGGACCACTAAAATTTTCTCAGGGCAGGTAATACCTATTGATGTATATTCAACCCTACAAACTTTTAAAACTTCACCAGTTCTCGGTGGATATTTGATTGTATTTCTTCTTTGGAATACAGTTAATTTCCCTTCAGAAGATTAAAAAAAAAAAAAAATCATACTATTACTGATTTCAGTAACTACATTTAGGTCACCTTTCACCTGAAAAATTTTGCAACCAGAATTCTGCTGATAATGCTCATAATAGATCTATCTGTAAGTCTACCAGAAATTCAGCTACTGTAATGATGCTAAACATTTAAGAAGTGTGATGTGGCATTAGGTGGTGGCTTTGAGAGCGGCCATCTCATAGTGAAGATCTGGAAAAACTTTTTGCAAATGCAGGTTGTCGTGGTTTCACTCCGGCTGTGGGCTGAGATCCACGCAGCTGCCTGCTCCTTAAAGTAAAAGAGCAGGGGAACAGGGAAAAAGGGGGGAACAAGGGAAGGGAAAAGGAAGGGGCAAATAACTCCAAAACCAAGAAACTAAGAGGCCCGTGGGTTGGGATAAGGAGAGTTTACTAAGAGAACAGAAAGATAAAATATCCCAATGCTAACAGGACTTTAGAGCAAAAGAATATGAAACTCTTGATCCCCAATGCAGTTTCTCCCCGACCCACACAACTCAGGCTGTACCACCCAGAGCTGTCCCGGAACCCGACCGTCCCCCCAAGCAGCACGCGTCCCGCCACCGCCCCTCTTCTTCCTCCCCTCAGCCCCCCGTTATCCTGGGCAGGACGTCATTGGCATGGAATACTCTCTTTGGCCCATCTGGGTCACCTGTCCTGGCTTCGCCCCTCCTTTCTCAAGAATAGAGAAATACGAAGAAGCTGAGAAAGTCCTTGACTGTCTGACTGCAACTAAGAACATCAGGGTGTTCTCAGCACTGCTTTCATTGTAACTCCCAAACACAGCATCCCATCAGCTGCTACAAATGAAGTTAACTCTATCCTGACTGAAACCAGGACAAGGTCTATGCCTGTGCACACAGACCTGCACAGGCAGACCTGTTCAATGGGTGAGGCAAGTCAAAGGGAAAGCACTAGACCTTGAAAATGCAGCTGTTTTTTTCCAGGCACTGGTTCAGCACTGTATCTTTACAAGCAGTACAGTGATGACTTTGCTGAGGAGACCCACGGCTCTACTGCAAGGATGGGAGAAAGACACAGCATTGTTTCTTGCACACAGTTGAGCCAGATGCTGGAGAAGAGCTCTGTGTGTGAGGGTACTGGGGAAAGCAGTTGGGTCACACTGGTTTGAAGACAGCAGATGTGGTTCTGGTGGACTGAGTAGGAAGAAAAGGGTGTGTTGAAGATGGGTAAATCAGAACAGTGAGCCTACCTGCCTTGCCTTTCTACCCATCCTTAAGGATCTGCAGCCAAGCAAAAAAGTGAACACTCCTGATTGATGCCAAAGCAGGAAGAGTGGAATGGGGAAGGCAGTGGAATAAAGATGAGTCATCTTTTTTGAGGGATGTGCAGTGATTCCCATTGTGGAGTCCCTGAAGTGACTTATGTTGGAACAAGTTCCCCAAGCCATAAATCTAAGTGCTCAATGGCTCCAAAGTGTCTTTGTCTGTGCAGAGAGCATGCTGCAGGAGAGGGTGATGTCTACATTCTAGTACTCACTTCTTATCTGGGCACCTAAGCGTAGGTCATAAGAAGAGAAGTTAGTGCCAGATCACTACTGCTTTGAAAGTAAGATTCCTGTACTGTTTCCCATTGTCCTCAGCCAACCTCTAAGCAAAAAAGGGTTGAGCTATTGGAGGGGACAGGTAGGGACAGCCTAGATGGAAAAAAAGTCAAGGAAGCCAAATGAGAAATGAGAGCTTTGGAAATTCAGCCAAGTTCCAGAGAAAACCCTGGCAGAAGGTTTGGTATTGGCTCTGTTGGAAAGGTCTGCACATCCTGAAGTTGAAGAGTCTGAAAAAGTCATTCAGAATACCTTGGTACAGAGCAAAGTGGCCAAATGAGGGATGCATTACTCTGTGATTACATCATCAAAGAGCTTTCAAATGACTGTGGCCTTATTTGCACTACCAGACCTAAAGGGGAGATTAGGACCTCTCTATATTTGGAGTTATTGCAACAGGGAGAGTTTCTGCCCTGTAGATCCACTATCTGGAGACTTGTATATGAGGGCTGAGGAATCAGCCTGATGCCAGGAAAGACTCCCCTGCCAGCCAGAGCAGAATCAAACACTCTCTGGGGACAAACAAGGTTATGCAACAGGGACTGTTGAGAAGATGTTGAAATCGAATCCCAGGGACTTTTGCTCATCAGCCTTAGAAAAAATACTTCTGTTGGAAGGCTCTGCATTTAATTGCTGGGGAAACTTGATCAGAGCAGAAAGGAGATTCCCATCCCAGCCTCTGGCTAAGCTGTTGGCTTTACTCAGTGGTTTCTATCAGCCATGTGCTTCTCAGAGTTTCTTTCAGGTGCATCTTTCCTGAAAGACTAAATGCCTCTGTGCAGATTACTGTGCTGGGGATTAATAGCCCCCTGAGGCTGAGCAACTGATCTTTTGGGCCATGTGCACAGGATGCAAACCACATATAAAGCTGGAAGCAGAGAGGGTTTGCCACACAAAACAGTTGGGAAACATATTATTTAAGGATAATCTAATCTCTTACTTAAGGAAGAAGAAGGGGATGGGGGAGTACAGACCAAAGTCTGTCATAGGCAACAAGAAATATTTGGTCCTAGAAAGACACCCAAATTTTTGTTGCTGCTGGAATTTGGGGCTTAATCCAACCCCAGTAAAGTTGATGAAATACTTGTGAAGGTTGCACCCTCTGAACTGCAAGAAATGAAGAGACATCTGAAAGATGGGAGACAAGGGGGAGTAAAGGTTCCTGGAAATAAGAGAGAAGCCTGAGCTAAGAAATTCACAGAAGCAAGAGGTTTTCAAACCCAGGGAGACTTGGAGGGTCTGGAATTGAGGATGCTCATTTGGACAGTTACCAAGAGAGAGGAACTGCCTCCATATTTTGATTATAATCTTGCTTCCGAGCCTGGTGTTCCTGCCCTCCCTTTCCCAAATTTATTTAGGTTTACTGAGAGTGACTTCCTAGATCCGATCAGTTTAACTAGCTACATCCATGTTTATGTAATGTTAAGTTCTTACAGAGCTGGAGCTCTCTGTCTTGGTAGGTACTTCAGATGCCTTGTATCATAGGACCCATCAGGCTGTTGCTGGGGTGGGACTGCCTGAGCTCTTCTTTGCCCTGTCAGATGTGGCAATGAGCTTCAAAAAGGCCCTGCCTGTAGGACAGAGATCCAGGGGCTCCAAGATGGGAGCAGATGTGTTAGATGATATCTAGAGTTCACTCAGACTAAATAAACCACTGTGATAATACACCAGGACTTGTGGTTACAGCAGACAGCACACTTCTCACATGAGAGTGAGTCACATACTGGGTTTGTTTTCTTCCCCTTCATTTATCTCTTGTTTATCACTCATGGTGGTTAAATAGTGAAATGGGTTTCTCAGAGTGTGATCTTTACAAAGGCCACTGAAGCACTTCCTCTGGAGAGCACTGATTTGAAACAACTGGGTCTAGAGGGGGAGGAAAAATCCTGCTGGAACTTTTTAGGTGAAAAATGATGATACCAAACTATAAATTAATTTAATTTGCTGTTGTAGAAGGGTAAAAAAAAAAAAGGTAAGAATGCAAGATAGTTGTTTCTCATGTTCTCCAAACTGAATGCTTGGGTTCTTCCATGTGAAGATACTTGTCATGTCACAGATCACTTTTTGCTTGTTTTTTTTTTCGAATTCTTGGAATGGAAAAGAAAATATTTTTGACTGGTTTTCGCCCCATTTAATCAATTTCTTGAGACAGACATTTCAGATCAAGCCAACATTTCATTTTCATATTTAATTTGGAAATGGAAACATCCATCATTCCAGCAGTTCCGATGAGAATTAAGATTTTATATTTCCGTGGAAATATTTCTCATCCCAAGAGCGTCCATCCCCCTGCACAGTTACTGGGGAGGACAGAGTAAGCACCTGGCCAGTGCACTGAAAAATGGATGTCTGGTGCCCTCTATGGGTCCATACAAAACGATGGGCCGGAGTCTCACCCTCTTTCAGTTTCACGGCTGAAAACCAGTTTGAGGAGATTACGGAATGAGCAGGTTGCCCCATCAATATTGATGAAAAATTTACTGGTTCTTTTGTGAAAAAAAAAATAAATTGCAATTGAGCTTTAAAAATGTGTCTTTTGCACCAGAAAACAGGAGCATAATGGGTTATTTTGTGAAGACAAAAGCTGAAATTAAAAAATAAAAGTATATATATATATAATTGGCTCTTAATCAGTTCTACTATGGCATGAATGAAATGCAACAGGTCTCACCCAGGGAAAGGAGGCAGCAGGGTCTTGCTCAGCACCTTTCCTTTAAGCTAAAGGACAGGCTGGAGAGCTGGGCAGGGAGAAACCAGATGAGGTTCAACAAAAGCAAGTGTAAAGTCTTGCACCTGGGAAGGAACAACCGTTTCTATCAGTACAGGCTGGGGGATGACCTGCTGGAGAAGAGCTCAGTGGAGAAGGACCTGGGGGTCCTGGTGGATGACAGGTTGGCCATGAGCCAGCAGTGTGCCTTGGTGGCTAAGAGAGCCAATGGGATCCTGGGGTGCATCCGGAGGAGTGTGGCCAGCAGGTCAAGGGAGGTGATCCTCCCCCTCTACTCTGCCCTGGTCAGGCCCCACCTGGAGTGTTGTGTCCAGTTCTGGGCTCCCTGGGATAAAAAGGACAGGGATCTCCTGGAGAGAGTCCAAAGAAGGGCTACGAAGATGATTAAGGGCCTGGAGCATCTCCCCTGTGAGGAAAGGCTGAGTGAGCTGGGACTGTTCAGCCTTGAGAAGAGAAGACTAAGGGGGGACCTAGTTAATGTTTATAATTATCTTAAGCAGGGGATGCAGGGGAATCAGCCAGCCCCTTCTCA
Source organism: Hypotaenidia okinawae (assembly GCA_027925045.1). Taxonomy (NCBI): domain Eukaryota; kingdom Metazoa; phylum Chordata; class Aves; order Gruiformes; family Rallidae; genus Hypotaenidia; species Hypotaenidia okinawae. The sequence continues at coordinate 25,328,245 of BSDF01000009.1, forward strand.
GTGGTCTGTGGAGACAGGACAAGGGGCAATGGCTGCAAGTTGGAGCACAGGAAGTTCTGCACCAACGTGTGGAAGAACTTTTACACAGTGAGGGTGACAGAGCCCTGGGACAGGCTGCCCAGGGGGTGGTGGAGTCTCCTTCTCTGGAGATATTCCAGACCCGTCTGGACGCCTATCTGAGTGAAATGTCCTGGGGAGCTGCTTTGGCAGGGGGGTTGGACCCGATGATGTCTGGAGGTCCCTTCCAACCCCTACAATGCTATGATTCTAAAGCTGTCCTGCAGTTGAGAGTGCAAAGTGTCTGTGTGTGCACGTCTACGATGGCTTAAGTTGCTCACTTGGGGTAGTGCTAGTGACAAAGCTGACTTTTGAATCAGGCTCTGCCCAGAGGCAGCCCTTCTTGTTTAGCAACTGGAGTCAGTGTGTCTAAGCTGGCCGCAGAGTTGCTAGCCCTCAAGAGATGCTTCAACCTGACAGTTAAGGAACAGCCCTCATTTTCAGTAAAATGCTCAAGGTGGAGGGAGCTGAGAGGTACAGGCTGCTGAGGGACTCTGGGGGTGAGAGGGGGAGTTTGCACACCAATTTACAAAGGTGCCAGCAATAACATGGAGTGCTGGCTGGGATGAGGGCAGTTTTTGGTACCAAGACTTCCTGTGCAGTGGTGATAAAATAAACTCTACTTACCTTTCCCTGCTTCCCCACACTGATGTGGCTTGTTACATCTCCCACCCCTTCATTCTCATTTATTTCCTCCAGTGAATATGAAGCTGGCACGGGAAGCTGGATTGACAGACTTGAGAACTGAAGGTCTCTATGCTCAGACCTGGCAAAGCCCAAATTACAAGCAAGGCTAAAATATCTCTTCAGCTTTTGAGCTGTGCTCAGAGAAGTCTCACAAAGGTAATCTAAGCCCTGTTCATCTCACTGATACCCGGGCGCTCCTCAGGGCCTGAGGGACAACCAGGCTTATCCAAAACATGGGTTGTGACAAGCCAATGAACAGCACACCAAGGGCTGAGTAAACCTGACTGCTGTATGCTGCCTCTCAGAGCAGAGTGACCCAAATCCCCAAACTCTTGACAGCATCTAAACTTTATCAGCACATGGAATTTCTGTGGCCACAACCCATCTCCAAGTTACCAGCAGCAACTTCCCACCATTCTGTGCTTTGCCAGCACCAGTCCTGAATGGAAGAGATTGTATATTCACGTAGAATTGATTTTTTTTCTTTGACAGAAAGCAAGAGAAGTGCATATAAAGTCAAACTTACAGGGCCTGATTGATTGGAAAAGAGAGGGAAGGGGGAAAAAAAAAACCTTAGGTGTGGTTTACCTTGTAAAGTATGTGTTTCCCTGCTGGTAAGGTATGTATATGAGTTCCCCTCCAATTCAAAGCCAGCTCTGTTCATCTCTTAAGCTCCTGTGTTGCCTGGATGGGCTCTTTACGAGGGAGCAATCCATTTTGCAACTGGGAGCAAGGAAGAATGAGGTTGCAATGTGCAGCTGACCAGAGACTTTTTCCTGGTGCAGGTTATTGGGTCAAATGGTGTGGCTTATTGCTAGGCTTCTTCAGCAGTGCAGGGACCTCCTGAATGCCACAAATGGTTTGCAAATGACTTACTTAGATCCCTTATGTGTCACTGACTGATGGATCCCACCTTGTGCTGACCTGAATCATATCAGAATTCACCATTTCCCCTGGTAGTTTGTCCTAAAATTAATCACCCTTTCTGTTCAAAATGTGTCTTTTATTTCTCAGTTTCTGGCTCTGCCTTTCTGGCACAGACTATAACTATGCCTTTCTCTGCTGGTTGAAAGAGTCCATTCACCTGTGGTGTTTTCATTGGGTGAAGATATTTTTTGTTTCTTCTAATCAAGTTGCCTCTATCCATTTTGATAACCAATCAAGCTCTAAATTAATTGTTAAGAAGTGTTTTGTCTATCCCTTTACTTCTGATACTGTCTTTTTCCCTGCAAAAAATCCTCTCTAAACTTTGGTATGTATTTTAATTATTCACACAAGAATTGGTCTTGATATTCTGTGAGGACTACCTAAAGAGAGAGAACCACCTGCCCACAGGGAGCTCTGTTCCTCTGTTGATCCTGTCAAGTAAAGTCATATATTTAGTTCCTTTCCATTTTGTCAGTGTGACCTCTCTAGAGGTGTCTGCAGATCTCCCAATAGCTAAGCTTTGCCTAAAACACACCATTATCAATATGTTATAATGCCAGTTTGTATGCAGCATGTTGTATTTTGTACAGTCAAATGCATACCCAGATTTCACATTTTACATTTACCAACCATCTATCCAACTGATATCAGGTTTGCTTATCAAACTCTATTTTCCATAAAACATTCCTGACCAGACCTAGTTTTATTTTCAGCCTTCCATTCTTTCTTTCCCTTTCCCTTTCAGCTGAATCATACACCAGCTTGGCCATTTTGTGTTGCCTGTGCTGGTTTTAGGCTCCCAGGATTAAAATCATCCTGGTAAAAATGTGGTTTTTTTCTTTCTGAAACTGTCCCTGTACTTACTGTGTATCATTCCTCTTGAATTTCTCAGCTTTTTAGGACATGCAAATCATCTACTGACATTTGACTAAGTCTTTGGGAGTTCACACTTGCACATAGACCAGACTGTCAGAGGTGAAACATCCTTCTCCATATTGCTATCCTCCTTTAGAAGTATTCAAAATCCAGAGCTAAACTATTTGCTGAGTATTTTTTCTTCTCTCAATTACCTCTTGTCAGCAATTTTCCACTCTTGGGTTAGGTAAGGGACAATGGTAGCTGTTAGGATTTCTGGTATAAGAAGCCAAATGAGGTTTAATAAAAGCAAGTGTAGAGTCTTGCACCTGGGAAGGAGTAACCATTTGAATCAGTACAGGCTGGGGGATGAGCTGCTGGAGAAGAGCTCAGTGGAGAAGGACCTGGGGGTCCTGGTGGATGACAAGTTGGCCATGAGCCAGCAGTGTGCCTTGGTGGCTAAGAGAGCCAATGGGATCCTGGGGTGCATCCGGAGGAGTGTGGCCAGCAGGTCAAAGGAGGTGATCCTCCCCCTCTACTCTGCCCTGGTCAGGCCCCACCTGGAGTGTTGTGTCCAGTTCTGGGCTCCCTGGTATAAAAAGGACAGGGATCTCCTGGAGAGAGTCCAAAGAAGGGCTACGAAGATGATTAAGGGCCTGGAGCATCTCCCCTATGAGGAAAGGCTGAGTAAATTGGGACTGTTCAGTCTTGAGAAGAGAAGACTAAGGAGGGACCTAATTAATGTTTATAATTATCTTAAGCAGGGGATGCAGGGGAATCAGCCAGCCCCTTTTCAGTGTCTGTGGGGACAGGACAAGGGGCAATGGCTGCAAGTTGGAGCACAGGAAGTTCTGCACCAACGTGTGGAAGAACTTTTTCCCAGTGAGGGTGACAGAGCCCTGGGACAGGCTGCCCAGGGAGGTGGTGGAGTCTCCTTCTCTGGAGATATTCAAGACCCATCTGGACGCCGACCTGTGCAATATGAGCTGGGGAGCTGCTTTGGCAGGGGGTTGGACCGGATGATCTCTCGAGGTCCCTTCCAACCCCTGTGATTCTGTGATTCTATGATTACTGCTTAAGCACTTGTCTTTGGCCTTGACTCTGCCAGCAGTAATTTTCCTGCTATCTTTTGCCTCCTTTATCAGTTACATGCAGTTTGTAGCCTCTAACTGACATTTAGTGCTGTCTATTCCTTCTTTTAAAATATGGTTCCCTGTAGCTTTTTCTCTTACTGTTGTCTTTGTGCCTGTGTCCGGCTGTTAGCCAAAGCTCTCCTTGTTCCTTGATTGGGAAATTAGTGGCTTAATAAAATATAAATAAATAAAGAGGAGGAGGTGGTTAATAATGCAAAAGTTGGCTGAACTACTGATCCCCTTTAAAAATAAATCCCATTCCAACAAAAATATACGAAGTCAGGTCAGAAAGATGCTGCCTCAACGGCTGCGTTAGGGGAACATGTGAATGTATAGAGATAAGAAGTTATTATGCATCCTAGGATGTTTAGGGAATAGCTTCATAAACTTAAGGCTTTGATAGAAGGTAGTGAAAGAGCTGAGGAAAGCAGCATAGTCCATCTTCAAGTTCAGAAAAAAAACCTGTAAATATTGTAATTGCTTTTCTAGTGATCTGTTCTGGGGCTGCCATACCTGGAGAAGAGCTTCTTCTGAGCCTGGATTTTAATTTTTATTTTAATAATGAAATTCATCAGTACAGATTTATAAAATGCTAATCTTGTCTGGAAAACCTCTATTTTATTTTTTTTTAACAGAATACTTGGATTTTAGGGGAGAATATCAGTGTCTTGCAATGAAACCTACTGAGGTAATCAGTGCAAAGTTGCTTTGGAGAGGTACTGTCACTGGAGTGAAAATGCTTTCTAAGAGAGTAAGGAAAGCAGACAGCTTAAAGATTCAGGAAGGGGTTTTTTCAGTAGGTCATTGAAGAGATCAGTATAGATCTAGGTTCTTTCCTTGCAGAACTGATTTTAAATGAAACAAAACAAATTCTCAAGAGCACTGTATGTTCTTGGTCTCGAAATTAGCTGCAGTCTTTAACTGGGAGATGGGATGGTGGCTGATAAAGACAGAGGTGGGTTAATAAAAGGAAAGACAATGCAAGAGGGAGGGAAGCAAGCAAGCAAGCAATCACTTTGTGGAGAAAATAAATCTGAAACCAATCTATTTACTAGGAAAAGGGAGATTATGCAGCAGCAGGACTGGTGGAAACATAGGGGTGTTTCTGGAGAGATCATTCTGGCACACAACATGATTCAATAGGATGCAGAAAAAGCCCCAGAACTAAAGTTTTGAGGCTGCATATGCAAAAGGCATCATCTTACAGAGCAAGGAAGTAATAGCTCCTCTGTTGTGGCTGTACCTGGCATGTGGGGCCAAACACTGAATTCCTAATACTGACAAATTGGAGACAGTTCAGAGAAGAGCAAGGAAAAAAATAAAGATTAAAGGAGAGAACTTTGTTGTTTTACATGACTAATAGTCCATGCTGGGTCCAGCAGAGTTACTGTACGTTCACATCAGAGTGAGTGAGCCCAGAGTCTGGGGCTCTCCCCTCTGCATGAGTCTTCTTTAGTTCCATGCGCAGAAGACATTTGTAGGCCCATTTGGCTGATCCTATCTGTCCCGGGCCAGTGGCTCAGTCAGTGAAAATCCAGTCCATTTTCTTTTGTCAGCAGTGCTACAGAAGCCTCCACAAAGCCAGCTACCCCTGGGAAAATAGCCACTCTCCATGCACAGATCAAGAGTATATCCTCAGCCGTTGCAGGACACGTGAAAGTCATCACTGAGTGCCAAATCAGCTTGCAAAGGAGCACATAAAGTGGCTTTGACCCTTGTTCTCACACCCTCACTTTTGTCCTGCTCTGTAAGAGCTCTTCAACTGCTTACAAATTTTGGGACTTGCTAAAAGTAGTAGGATACAATTCCTGATTGCCAAGCAGCCTGCACAGTTAGGAAATTAAATTAAAAGAAGCAGCATTTCGTGAGACCTATAGTAGCTTGCAAGTATTGAAGAAGTACCCTCTGCACAACTCGTACGACATGAGTCATGGCAGTGAAATAACCCATTTGAGGAACAAAATGGTACCTTAAGCACAAAAGGACTGTAGATCCCATGGGAGCTCAAGAGTGTCAAAGCATTGCAGAAATATGAGCAACAAAGGCAATTCCATGGGAAAGTTTCTTGATAACATGATATATTCAGGGGATAGCTGTTTTTGGAAATACGGTGCCATGATAAATGCCACCGTTATACAGGCATTATAAGTATCCTAATTTAGAAAGATGGATTAGTGGGTTTGTCCCACCTACTGCTGTGAGCCATGCCTTGGCAGATGACAGCTCTGGCCCCACCACTCAATCTGCAGGTCCCAAAAGAGGATGGCACTTAGTCCTGACTGGAGTCCAAGGACTTGAAAGTCCTCACCTTACAGGTGAGAAACAAAAGTGAGTTTTGGATCCCCCCAGCAAATGCTGCATATTTCTGGCTTAGACCTGCTCTTCTGATTTCTCTTTGCTTTCCTGTATCACTGCTCATGCTGAACTGTATCATTACTCTTCTTAGCCTGAGACAACTTGGGATGTCTTCTGGCCCAACCGGGATTGTCAGCATTACACTCCATAGCTACTGGTCTGCCTTAAACAGGGGTTGATAGCATTTCTTCAGAGTCTTTCAACCCTTTACCATGTCAGAGTGGGTCATCAGACATGGCTTTGAACTTGCTATTAACTGACACGTGGCCCAGATTTTCTGAAGAGCAGAAGATTTGGTAGTACTCTGAGACCTCAGCTGTGGAGATCTCATCATGCCATTCTGTACCAGACAAGATGCAGAGGCAGTGCAGAAGAATTGACTAGTCTGCTTGCCATGACAGCTCTAAATTGTCCCTTTTTTCCAGGCATACAAAAGAGCAATGACAACTGTGTTGTAGACGTTTGCTTTTGTGTGAAGTCGGACGCCGCATTCACTCCAGACACACTGCCTTCATCTCCCCAGGGCTACCCTGCCTTGTGCTCAGCAGTCATGCCTTTCCAAGACAGCTCATTGCCAGGGCAGCAGAGTTTCTTTACCAATGTCAATACTGCATTGTCAGCTGCCTTTATATGCTTGCCACCAAGTCTTTTTTTTTCCCCTGATGCTGGCATTTGGCCTACCTAAGCAACCAGCAATGATCAGAGTATTTCTCAGCGCCTGTACAACCAGCAAATGACTGTTAGAAAATTGGAGATTGCAGGCCAGCAGCTCTGTGCTGTTTTGACATGGGGAGTCCCATGAGAATGGCTGTAACAGGCCAGACTACAGTTCCATCAAACTCATCAGCATCCTAAGTCCAGTCATGGCTAAGAGTAGGGAGTTAGCAAAGGGTATGAGCCAAGGGCAAGGGCATATGATAGCTCTCCCCACTACTGGCCTCTAACTGTCACTCTGAACTTTCTAAGGCAGGCAGAGTCTGGTCATAATCTCAGTGGGTTTCTTTTCCATGAACTTGTTCACTCTGCCCTTGAGTCAGTGTAAGTTCCTGGTGTCCACACTGCCTTGTAGCCAGGTGTTTAGCAGCTCATCTATGTGGTGGATGCAGAGACACTTTTTTTTGGATCCTTTTTGTCTTTGTTCCCAATGACATTTACTGTCTGCTATTGTTTGCAGTGTTCTCCACTGGGTAGCAAGTCAGACAGACACACTACTGCATGCTTGTGCAGAAATCCACGCTGGGGCATTGGTGTTCCCTCCCAGCTCACCCACCAGGTAGAAAAGATTACTGACTTCTTATTGTCTAATGGAGATTTCTTAGCTATAATAGTCCTGCAAGAAACTTGTGTAGCACTGTTCTAGTAACCACAGGCCTAAGGTAGAATGTGTCTAATTGTCAAGTTGGAGATATTCCTCAGATATTCCCCTTGCCTTCTTGGCTGGTTCTTTGTGCAATGTGCATGCCATCATTCTGCAAGGGGATGAAACTAAAGTGTTCCTCAGCATTGTGCTGAAACACCAGAAAGACAACTGTACAAGCATTGGCTTTTGTTTGTGTGTGTATAATCTTGAGAACATTTTGTCTGTGTGGGGCTCTTGGAAACATAGCCTGTTGTAGTGTTTACTGATAATCTAGTTGTGGGCTATGGAGCTCAGTCCAAGGTATGTTCACTATTTTATTGATCTTCATGGTCACAGTGTAGCTGTGCTCTGTGTGTGTGCAGCACACCTTTATATTTTTTCTAGAAAGAAGTAGTTAATTTAATGAATCTCCATAGGCAGGATCCTCATGGTAGCTCAGATGTCATCATCTTCAGGCCTGAACATTTTGTTTGCTCACTTAGCTGGATTGCTCCTAGCAGTGCAATATGTGAAATTTGAGCTGTGCTGTGCTAAGTATATGATGTCACTTCTCTCCCCTGATTAAAGGAGTGTAATTCTCAAGATTGGATTTTTGGACTGCATTTAAAATGCATTTAAAATTCCCTTTTAGGGTAAAAGTCTGAACTGGTATATTTGATGATAATTGATGAGGCTATGTTATCTTAAATATATAATAGACAGCCAGGATATACCAGATAAATGCAGCACTGTCAGCTAAAATAACAATAGTTCCACGAGTTTTAGGTGTCTTTTTAATCCACAACACTAGTCCAACATTTTGCTGGTGTTTTTTCAACCACATGGTTCTCATTTTCTTCTCACACAGCCTGCCTCCATACAGATGCGACGCCACTGCGTTCAGCAGAGTTATGTTTTGATGTAAACAGGTGTCAGGTCTCAGCCTAACAAAGCACTTAAGCACGTGCTTAACTTGAAAGCAGGAATGTGCTAATACAACTTCTGATTCTGGTCTTGGAAGTGTTCACTCTCTGCCTGAATGCTTACTATCAGAAGTGAGAATCAGGAAAATAATTAGTGGAATCTGACTGGAGGCCTGTGACTAGCGGTGTTCCCCAGGGCTCGGTGCTGGGTCCAGTCCTGTTTAATATCTTCATTGACGACCTTGATAAGGGAATAGCATCCACCCTCAGCAAGTGCCGATGATACAAAGCTGGGAGGAGTGGCTGACACGCAGGAACACTGCGCTGCCATCCAGAGAGACCTGGACAGGCTGGAGAGCTGGGCAGGGAGAAACCAGATGAGGTTTAACAAAAGCAAGTGTAAAGTCTTGCACCTGGGAAGGAACAACCGTTCATTTCAGTACAGGCTGGGGGATGAGCTGCTGGAGAAGAGCTCAGTGGAGAAGGACCTGGGGGTCCTGGTGGGTGACAGGTTGGCCATGAGCCAGCAGTGTGCCTCGGTGGCTAAGAGAGCCAATGGGATCCTGGGGTGCATCCGGAGGAGTGTGGCCAGCAGGTCAAAGGAGGTGATCCTCCCCCTCTACTCTGCCCTGGTCAGGCCCCACCTGGAGTGTTGTGTCCAGTTCTGGGCTCCCTGGTATAAAAAGGACAGGGATCTCCTGGAGAGAGTCCAGAGAAGGGCTACGAAGATGATTAAGGGCCTGGAGCATCTCCCCTATGAGGAAAGGCTGAGTAAATTGGGACTGTTCAGCCTTGAGAAGAGAAGACTAAGGGGGGACCTAATTAATGTTTATAATTATCTTAAGCAGGGGATGCAGGGGGAATCAGCCAGCCCCTTTTCAGTGTCTGTGGGGACAGGACAAGGGGCAATGGCTGCAAGTTGGAGCACAGGAAGTTCTGCACCAACGTGTGGAAGAACTTTTACACAGTGAGGGTGACAGAGCCCTGGGACAGGCTGCCCAGGGAGGTGGTGGAGTCTCCTTCTCTGGAGATATTCAAGACCCATCTGGATGCCGACCTGTGCAATATGAGCTGGGGAGCTGCTTTGGCAGGGGGTTGGACCCGATGATCTCTGGAGGTCCCTTCCAACCCCTACAATTCTATGATTCTATGATTCTACTTTGTTTCGGCCACTTAAGAAATCCTGTAATTGATCCACAAGGAAAACTGTTCTTTCCCAAAACAGTAATAATATTTGGGGTTACTATAAACTGCTTTATATGCATTTCTTTTTGAAGAAAATGTTCCATGATTCTATGACTCAACCTGAGGAATATTTCAATAGCAGGTTTTACCTCTTTTTTATCTGTTGGTTATGACATTTCGATTTGCATTTTAATGAATCTTATAATTTCTAAAAATGTGTTTCTTTCTGTCTCTGGCAAATTAATTTACTGTATCATACTAGAAATGACAGATTGTCATAGTGAGATTTTAAACTTAGCTGGGAAGTGCAATACAACACAGCTAGAGTGGAGCACTACTAATGTAGGTTCTCTTCAGAGCATCTCCAGAAATTTCAGCAATACCTGGCCAAACCCTGCCTTTTGTTGGAAATTTCTGAATTAGCCATGATGTCTTCCTTTTAGTTAATTCAAGATCTTCCTTGTGCAGGGTACAAGCTAAAGGTATTCAGTCATTCAGTCTCCACATACCATCAACAAAACCTCTGTGCCAATATAAATCTCAAATATTGAACAAATATAAAACACAGTAATTATATAAATCCATAAAGCATAGTTGAATTCCAATGTAAAATTCAGAACTGAGGTAGATCTTCTTGACCTACCAGGCAGATGATTCATTAGACAGTTAAGAAAACCCTTTACCTTCTCTTTTTCCTGGAAAATACACTTAAGGAGAAAAAAATGCTAAAAATGTTTCAAGGTGTCTAAAGTCTAAACATCAATGGGTTTATTGAGTGGGTATTTTAAAAATCTTTTATTTGTTGAGTTTCTTTGTGGTTGAAGATGTGCTTTCATTAAGTTTGCCATTCTTTTGGGTGGTGAAGGTTGGGTTCAGGCAGGTAACGATGTTCTACAAAACTCTCCATGAAGGTTAGCTTTCGCAGCTATTTCTTTCCATTGGCAATCTGTTTTGCTCCTTGTTCTGTTCTGAGTCTTCCTTTCCAGGACAGTCACACTGCATACACATCAGCTTGCACCCAGATCGACACCCAGAAGGATCTGAGGTCCCCATGCTGAAGAAACCCAGGCATGTAATAGAGGCTAGTTGGCTCAGGCGCCCCACTCTGTATTGGTGGAAGACATTTGTGCCAATGGTCTCATGACTGTATCAACAGGGAAGATAAATTATCCAAATTCTTCATCTACCTTGGCTTAGGCTGCCTTATTTATTGAGATTTTGGAAACATATTTTCTCTCTGAAAGCTATATACCACAATGTTCAGGGGTCCTTCTTTCAAACCAATAGTTGATGAGCACTGGCATTTGTGTATGCAAATCCTGCTTTTGCAGAGACACAAGGATTTCTACATGTGAAAATAGGTGAAGGATTACAACAGTGTCTCTGAAAATCCTTCTTTCAGTTGGTCTGGTGCCAGCTATTGTACTGCACTACGCAATATTTCATGCAATCCTGATTGTGCAACAAAACAGCTTAGGCTGATCCCTCAAAGCTGGACAACATAAAATGCCAGTTCAAAGTTTGATAAAAGTGTTGGAATCATGTTCAGTCCCATAGTTCAACATCAGAAATTTTGTAGCACTGATCTGACACCATATAGTCCATAAATCTATAGAGAAAGCAAACTGAAAGGCACTGCTCTGAAAGAAGCTGAACACTCATGTCTATCACTAAGGTTTTGCTTTGGGCTCTGTGGGTGAGGAAGCTCCCGGTGTCCCACAGCATTTTGGTGTGGGATGAAATGTCAGAAAGGAGGACAATTCACATGACTCAAACATATCACCACATTCAGGGAGTCTGTTTATATAAGTGCTGGATTTAGTCACTGAAGAGAGGGGAGTTAGAAGAGCAGTAATTTGAATAACATTGCTTAGCAGAGCCCTCTCCTAGGAGGATAAGAAGGGAGACCATAGAGCTGTTACATTAGGGGTCACCTTTTGCTGATGGGAATGTCCCCTCAGTTAAAAAGGCTCCCCTGGATGGCTAACATAAAGCCTTTCTGCTAACTGGGGCAGGTGTATTTTTGACCTTCTAGAATACAGTTTGCTAACTGGGAGATGGAGAATGGATGCCAGACAGTCACTGCCATGCTGTAGGAACCAGGTCTGATGTGTCTTTGCAGCAGGATATCCTGACACAATACTAACCCCTGTGCTCCATACACTGCAGATGGCAGTTGGTGGATGGGCACATAGCAACTAGAAGCACCTTTATGGCTCAGTGTAGACTTCTTCCTCGATTCCTGTATACACAGCTGTGTTCATCTGCCCTCAGAAGTCTTTTTATGTGTGGCAATTCAGATCATAGGAAATGGGAGAAGAGTGGATATTGTATTTGTTTAGTTTGTGTACAGTCACAAGGCAGGATGGACTTTGGTTTTCATACTGCAGTCCTTGCTGTCCCTGCTGTCATCTCTTATAGCCCAAATGAGACAACACAAGGGATGTCTCGATGCTGTTAGTTGGGACCTTCCACAACCTTGACTTGTGGGCAAGCCCACGGTGCCTGGTCTCTATCTTCTGTCTCCTCCTCCCCAAGAAAGGCAAGAAAGCAGCTCCATGTGCCAGGCATTAACTTGGGAACCTGACCTGAGCAAAACATGTCCCATTTGTGCAGTTCAGTGTAACAGGAAAACATCTGTCCGTCATGTCATGTGAGATAAGGTGATTTTTGAGTCCGTTTACCTCAGGTGGATTCAATTTTTGATCCTGGAAGGAACCCAAGCCAGAAAAAGCTGTCTGCATACTGTGCTGTCCAGCCCACAGAGCACGCACTGAACAACTGGCTGCTGGAGAGATCCTGTCTCCTGGATGCTTTCTGGAGCTGCTTGGAGACTTCCAGCCCCTCCCCACCCTCCTCTCATCACTAACGATAACCAGACACCCCTATTTGCCTGCAGTAACTAATAGGAGAGACCTCTATTAAACTGAATGTTTCCCATCATTTCCACTGCTGTGGGCATTGCTGTTGTCTCAGCCTTATCATCATTCATGTGCAACATTTTGTTTTGCATCAGGGGTTGGTTTGGGTTTATTTTACCCACAAAGCTTCCGTTCTTTCTGTGCTAGTGTTCTGTTCTAAGGGAACCTACATGGAAAACGTGAGTCAGAGTAAAACCAGTTCCAACCCCAGCCTCACACACAGCAACCAGACGGGGCTGAAGTGCTGCCATGTACTGTTGATGGCCAGAAGACTTTGCAGGTGAAAGATTCAAGTAGGCTTCGCTCCCTGCTTTGGCATGACTTCTGTGGAAGCCAGTGATAGTTTTATCACTGACTTCATGCCAGCAAAGTCAGGCAGCTCTGTGGAACAGCTCAAGCTCGTGATCTCAAAATGTGAGTTTCTGGACTGTGATTGACAGTGAAGCATTTGCCTTCTTTCAAGTCCTGACCAAGGGTTTCTTGAAGAGCAACAGAAATACAAGTAGAGAAGGGGTAAGAGGAATTGTGGTGTTGCTGAGCGCAGCTAAACACCTCTGGAGGATGCATATTAGGTCTGAGATGTGCTGGGGACTCACTATGAAGGGCTACGGAGAGGCAGAACCAGGAATAAATATGTCTGTGACATAAAATCTCAATTCCTCTCTCCAGAAAGTTCTTAAAGCCTAAGTCTCTAACTCTCAGCATCTTAATTCACCTAGAGACAGCTTTCCTTCAACTGCTTAGTGGCTTGGCTTGCCATAGAGAAAGGAGATAAGTGAAAGAGGAATACAGAATGTGGCGTCATGATTTTAGCAATATTAAATGCCAATTTGCTTAGGCAATTTAGGCAATCAACAAGACAATATGATGTGGGAATAAATGTATCCAGAGACTGTTCCTGTTGAAGATATGTCTCCAACCAAGTATAAACAAGAAATAGTAACTTCTGCATTTTTACTGGTGCTCTAATTTGGTGCAACCTTCCCCATGTACAGCTGGGTAGTAAGACTGGACTAGCCACACTTTCAGAGGAATAAAATTCTCTCTGTAATTAATCCTTTTTAGTAAGATTATTATGCTCAAGCCCTCAGCCTGCCTTACACACTGGGGTGGTCTAGAAGTCCTTGCTCATTCACAGTTGGCATCAAAGTAAGGGGAGGTGGGAATAAAGTAACAAAGAGCAGCTGAGGGGTAGAGGGAAGCAGAATATGGAAATGAAGAAGAAATACAGGAGTACTGCATCTATGCCAAGAGGGTGGAAAAAATAGGAGATCTGGGAAAATATCACCTGTAGCAGGATCTTTCAAGCCAAAGAAAAAGCAAAACCAATCTTTCTCCATCTTCCACCTATGTATCTTGAACCCTTGACAGAAGTTGCTGCAACCAGGACAGAAAGCAGCCTTAGATGAACTGGGCACTGGCTTCTTCTGCCTTACATGGGCTTTTGGCCAGGACTGGAGACATTCCCTCCAAATCAAAGTCAGGTATGAGGTCAACCTTAGTCTCAGGCTAAAAAGCCACTGCCTTAGGGATGGTGTTAGTAATGGGAGCACCCTGCAGTAAGGAACTGTTTGTGCAGGCTTGCACAGGCTCAGATTGCCAGTGCAAGGAGGAAGGGAGTTTGGCCATAATTTCCCCTTCTTACTTCATACTAGTTGGAGAGATTCAGGAAGCCAAGCCCACTAGGAGAGCAGCCATGCCTTTAAGTATACCAGGTGCCTCTGTAGCCAGAAGCACCGAGGACAGAGAACCTGGGTACATGTCTATCTCCAGGGAGAATGAACTTTTGTCCAGCCAAATATATCCCTCAATCAACAAATGTTATGGAGATCTAGGATATGTTTCACCCTCTAAAACATCATGAAATCCCATTGCCCACCTGGTGGCATGTAAAAGCAGTTGGTGTTCAGCAAATGTTTCACCAGGCGTATTTTAATGGGAGTGAGCCAAGAAGCTAGGTGAACCAACAAAGGCTCTAGACCTTCAGAGCTCCACCAAAGTCCCTGGTAGGCATCAATAACTGTAATTTTGAAGCAAAATATCTAACAGACCAACATGTCTAAAGCTGAAGCTCTGACTGTTGTTGTCCCTGCATCCTCCCCAACATAAAGTTCTTGTTTTCTTACAAGAATCCTCCATATCTGAGTTCCAGTTAAGGCTCAGTGTGTCTGGGAATAAGGGTGGAAGAAAGGACTACAGCTTCCCATTGTCCACCTCTTAATGTGTAGAGAAGCATAACTTAGACGAGTCTGGACTGTTCTTGTTCTTTGGTGCCTGGACTGGAGAAAGGGATTTTCCTCTTTAAATACCCTTCTTACCCCCAGACACACTGGATGATGGAGAAATCAGAATTTAACAATAACTGGAGATGACCCTGTGTTTTGATCTCTTTCTCCCTGGATTATGTCATGCTGGTGTCCACAGATGTTTTTGCAAGTGGAACAGTGGGAAATTCAGTCAATACAGCAGAATATTTTGTGCAGTGCATAGACCTGGTGTGTTGAGTGGTACCTGCATGTGAACTCCTATATGATGGGGCTTTCCATTCCCTGTTACAAACTTCAGCCTGTCTTCTAAACATGCCAGACTCAAGTTCCATAGCTCTCTGGTGTTAATTTGATTTTCCTAAACATCATAAGATCCTTGGTACATAAATCTTCTTAGGGTTGGATTCCCAGCAAAGGAATGTGTGTTTGCTTGTTCAAGCACAGGAAGATGATCTCTCTAAGAAGAGAAGGAGACTTTACTGTAAACTGGGAATAGACCCCATCCCTTTAGAGCAGGATCCATCTGTATCATCTCTTTGGAATGTACACAACAGGATCTCAGTTGTTTGCTGGGCAAGTCAGTAATGTTGATAGCTGTGTCCGGGGTATGTAGGCAACATGGGTTTTTAGCCCCACACAGTTGTATTTGCAATTGTAATTATCACTGCTCCTTTGCAAATTTGTGTTGACAGTTTTTAATTAGAGCAGATTTTTCTGGCAAATCCCAATCATGTTGATAATTAATTAGTCTTCAGTATCTGCTCCAATACCAGAGCACTGTCATGCTTCCTTGATGAGTGAGAAAGGGATCTGATTTTTTTCTCACTGTCTGCAGATGACAAGATTTCCCAGAAAGAACTCAGATTTGCTGACCTGACAAAAGCAAAACAAACATCACCCCCACAATATCTTCAGCTACTGACAGCTACCTTCCCTATGGTGCTGTACACTTCCAGCACTAGAAACTGATGTCTTGGCATCACACACCATAGCACGGTGCAGGCTTGAACTTCATGGGCTTGTGCTTGGAGAGATGTGTGGGAAGACCCTGTAGGTCAGTGATGTTCAGCCTAAGTATTATTAATTAAAGTAAGATGCTACAATGCCAATGAGACATTTTACCAAAGGGCCTTTTATTCTTTCTTTTTATTACACAGGGGGAAAGGAAAGCCCTGTTTATAGATTAGGGGACAAAGAAATAGAAAGAAGAGTTAGCAAAAAGACATTTGGAAATGTATTTCAAATGCAGTTTCTGTAATCATCCTTCCATCAAAGGATCTCAGAACTTCTATAAACTGCTGGCAACTACCCCACAATTTACCTTTGCTGTAGGCATTATTAAGTCCTTGAGAAGGTAAGGTGCAGACGGCGGGTGAATTTTCACCCAAGGCTAATTTCTGTGTCAGGAGCAGGGACAGGCAGCCTATTCTGTACATGCTGCATGCTTTGGAGAAGCCCATGGCAGGGGGGTTTGAACTTGATGATCTTTAAGGTCCCTTCCAGCCCTAACCATTCTGTGATTCTGTGATTTGGCTCCATGTGGGAGAGAGGCAGGACATCTGTGAACTTAATCACAAGTATCCCAGCATTATGGGACCACAGGCAACAGAAAGCCAAATTCCTGATCCAACACAAAGAATGAGGAATACTGAATCACAAGGTTGTCTTGTTGTCTTGCATCAATGTCATGTTTTTCCTTCCCACAGGTTCACTCCTTCTATTATTCATCCTGATTTGTCCGAGCTTATATATATCATTATTTGGTTTTAATTTTTAATGAACTTTTTTTTCCTCCTGTATCTGTCTTTCAAACGTTATGAGCATATTTGTACAATGAAATTATGAATTACAAGGGGGAAATACTATTGTCACAGTGCTACTACAGAAAGTGGGCAAGTTCAGATGGACATCTTTAATGGGGGCTTTGATCTCAGATCACATATGTCTTTGAAACTGGGCAACCTGGAAATCAGGCAACTCGGGTTCTAGTGGCTTGGAAATTTATTTGGCATTTAGTTTTTATGAGAAAGCATGAGAAGATGTTAATTTCTGTCCAGATCCCCTGTAAAAAAATCTCAGAGGTAAAAGAAGCATTGCCAGTGCTGAAATATCTTCAAAGCTGAAATGTATGTTTGAAGTTTTTAAAAAAATCACAAAGCCCTAAATCCAGCCACTGGTTTTCAATAAAAACACTTACTAAAATATTTTCTTTTTTTGCAAGTATTTAAGGAGAAGCCATGCTCTTTTAAATGAAAAATGACAGCAACGTCTAGACAAAATTAGAAGTCACATCCAATAGCTGGGACATGAGAGTCTTTGCAAGGTTGATGGAAGATCATGTGGCCACTGCTGGAAGAGATTTTGTCTACCCAAGGTCCCAAGCATACCACACCTTCATCAGATGAGTGTAATTTGTCACATTGGAAGATGAAGGCTGGACATCCCGTTGCAGTAGCATAATTCCCTCCCTCTCTCCAAGAATTTACTGTTTTGCTAATTATATGCCTGCAGTGAAGCCTTTTCAATGTAGAACATGATAATATGTGCATCCAATCTAACAGGAGCAGCTTTTCTGGAAAAAAAAAAGAAAAAAAGGAATAATAATCTGTTTTTTAGAAGGGTTCCACAGTTTCTCATTTTGGGTTCTGCATCCAACTTGTGCAAAAACCTCAAACACTAACATATGTAGAGAAAAAATTGCTTTACAACCTTCTCTATCTTCATTGCCCTCATAAGACCACTTTTTGTGAGTCACAGAAGTGATTCAACACTTGGGGCAGCAGCACAAACCCAGTGTTGTAATGTTTCCTGTTCACCTGCAGATCACAGAACATCATGTACTTCTAGTCAGAGGTACCTGCCTGCCAGAGGACAGCTTTTCCTCAGCACGTGCTGACACTACTGAATGATGAAGGCTGAGACCTGCCCACAACGTGTGGAGGGTGAACCAAGTTGTTCCAGAGCAATTCTGATCTTTGGCTGCCTTCAGGGGGTGTTGTGAATGGGAATTATTCTCACTTTTCCTCCAAACAGGCTCCCCACCCATGTTCCTAACTGACAGCTCAACTTGAAAGAGTTCACCCACAGGAAACTATTAAACTGTTGGTAATTCTTGTGGTTTGTGCATTGATACAAAAATGTTTCATTTCAAACAGGAACAAAAAAACCCAACCATGCTGTGGTAATTTTCATAACTTCTTCATCTTAAATAAACTTGGGCAGGATCCCAGCAAAGGTAGTTGACTGGGTTGGATAATTAAAGGATCTTTTTCAGCATAACAGAATTGTGAACACTGTGTAAATAACTCGTTTAGGCAACTGAAGGATTGTGCTTCACAGCATAGTCAAGTTCAGTGGACACCTGCTTTAGGAGAAAGCCTGAACTCAGCCAAAATGAGCGTTAGAAGTCAATGCTGCACAATTTTTGCCCAGGCTTTGCCTGTGTCAAACACAGCTGTGGCATTTTGTTGAAATCTCCCTGGAACAAAAGTTATCTCACCTCATCAGAAGGCTGTGCATGGTTTCAGCTTTCCCAAAGGCTTTTTCAGGGAAATAGGAAAACAGCAAGGTCACCCTGAGCAATTGGGAACTTCTCCCAAAAGGAGAGGAGATGGGACAGTGTTTGGGAATGTGTTCAAATGTATTTAAGTGTGGCAGTGTCATGGAGCCAGGAACAGGATGCTCTGCAAGAGGGAAAAGATGGTCCTTTCACCAAGTACATTTGGCTTAAAAAAAAAGCTGATTCCAAATTGGACCTCTTTGGTCTAAGAAATGAGCTGGGCAGCTCCCAGGAATTTCCCTGGAAGACTTCCACCTCCATCTGAGCCGTGGCCAGGTCAGAGAGAGTGAATGTCTTTCCTTATCAGCCAGTACCTCGCTCTCTCTTGTATTTCCTCCTCCATCTCCCTGCGGCTGTTTTTGTCTTCTCTTTCTGTTAGGGAGTGAACTGGCTCCAGAACTGACTGGGCCCAGACCGGTTCAGACGACCCTTCAGCTGAAGGGGCATTTCCCAGTATCAGACTGGCAGGAACAGCAGTAACAAACAGATTGAAAATCACCAGCTTGAGCAGCAAGTTTTCAGAAGCTTCCCGTGGCCTCCTTTCCCCTTCTGTCTCTCCTGCTGGTTGTCCCTTTTCCTCTCCCACCTGCAAAAATATTTTTCCTATTTATGTCTGAATTGTTCCCTCATGATTTGGGAGTGGATTGGGGGTGCAACATGCAGACTCTGACTCTGGTCCACATATTGGCTGTGGACTTTAATGCTGATCTTTGCTTTCCTCCTGCTCCTCTTGTTGTATAGACCCTGCAGGTGCTGGCACCAAGCTGGCACCAAGATGCCATTGGCATAAGTGATCCTCTACGGACACCAAATAGAGTGATGCCACAGTGGCGAGGTGGGCACTGCCAAGGAGAGCTGGCTGACACAGGAATCAGAGATGATGCTTCCTGTGGAAATACAATCTCCTGGCAGGTGTTTGTGGTTCCTGCAGAGGCTGATCAAAGCATCATTTGGGAAATAAATAAAAAAGTCAGGAACACTAATGTCTTGCTACCAGCCTTGTCCTCTCACTCACTGGTCAAGTTTTCCAAGGACTTCCAGGGACAGGGTGAAACAGTGTGGCAGTTTGTCTTCCTAGTAATGTGCAATCTTATTTCTGCTTCAAGGTTAAAGTGCCAGTGCATAGAAAGTTCATGTGACACCCTTCCTCTTTTGATCAGGGAAAGAAAATGCTTAAGAAGTTCCAAGGTCTGGACTGGCCCTGGGGGTAAGCAGTCGAACCATGAGGAGGCAGAGCTAGACAAGCACATCTGCATCCTAAGAGTGCTCAAAAAAGGCCCTGAGATTCAATAGCTCACTCAGATTGCAGTCTTAAAAGAAAGAAGACCTAAAAAACAGACAGAACCCTACAGCAAGGCCTCCTAAATGTCATGTGAATGTCCAGCATTCACAGGCTGATACTGTGAAATGGTAAACCAAATAAATGACTACTACCAAGATGATTATGGAGCCAATGTTCTGGTTGACCAATTAATACTTAGCAATCCACAGCTCACATCAAACTTGGAAGTGTTTTGCAATGTTAGGACTCGTTTGTTGCTCCTGATGTCTTTTTTTGCTTTAGTTGATAAAATTTAGAAACTGAAAAATAAATGTAAATTCAGTCTGGTCTGGAAGTCACATCCTAATTTCACTGAGGTGGATTAAAAACCTGTGATATAGAACTTACTGTTCAGCTTTTGATAAAAAAAACTTGCTATTTGAGGGCATGTGTGGTTTTGTTTTTGTTTTTTACTCTTCAAACCAAAGCTCTCCCTAGGAAGGTGTTGCCAGATAAATTACTGATGTGTGTCTTGCAGTGACAGTTTCGGGAATGTTCCAAGTCCTGTCTTCTTCTTCCCTCCTTTCAGTAGGGTAGCGAAAGATGACTTGAAGAGGTGGAGTCTGAGATAAAAGAGAACATAAATCAGATTATGAAAGCATATGCAGGAGCTTTTCCTTAACTGTTCCAATTCTCTAATATGTTAACCCCAGGAAGTAACTTGATGGGTAAACCTTAGATCATATTCAGATCCACTAATTTTGCCTGAATCCGGTGTTGAAAAGGCGAATTATCCACTCAAAAACTTTATCCTCCTCATCTGACTTGCATTTTAAGAAGTAATTCATCTTTTTCTTATTCTACCTCCAACAGAGGTGTTAGTTGTTGTGTAGTTTAAGGGCTGGATAGAGATGACTCATAAAAAACCAATGAGCTTTTTCTTACTTCTCTCTAGCAAGGGGATTTTCTTGACATCCAGCTCACCAATTAAAACTACTCCAGCAGAATGTGGTAGGGCTCTGCCATCTTTATCTTTTAAGATTGGCGTCCTAAGGAAGTGAGGAACATGTTGTTACATGCTCCCTATGTCTGTCTGTCTGTCTCTGTCACCACCCCCCCCAAAACCCCTGCCTGCCCCAACAGTGTTGAAATCTGCTGATTTATTTTAACAAGTAAAACAGAGGAGAGCACTTTTCAGAAATATAAGGCTGCTAGAAGTGGCATGGAAATCAGAGGTAACATGAGACAATTTGCAGCATAAACTTACTCTTGTTAGACAGCAAAGAAATTTAGCCTTAGACATTCATAGAATCATAGAATCATAGAATTGTAGGGGTTGGAAGGGCCCTCCAGAGATCATCGGGTCCAACCCCCCTGCCAAAGCAGCTCCCTAGGACATTTCACTCAGATAGGCATCCAGACGGGTCTGGAATATCTCCAGAGAAGGAGACTCCACCACCCCCTGGGCAGCCTGTCCCAGGGCTCTGTCACCCTCACTGTGTAAAAGTTCTTCCACACGTTGGTGCAGAACTTCCTGTGCTCCAACTTGCAGCCATTGCCCCTTGTCCTGTCTCCACAGACCACTGAAAAGGGGCTGGCTGATTCCCCCTGCATCCCCAATTCATCTGTAGGAAACATAGCTTCACTAGTTCTACTCCTTCTAGAAATGCATGAGTTGGATTTTTTTGATTGTGAAGAACGGTTATGTCCAGAGATCACACTTTGATATTATGTGTATGTTTAAAAGTGACCTCTGCAGCCAGACACCAGGAGTGGTAAGACCTCCCCGTGACAGCAATCTACCCAAATACCTGGTGTTATTTCTTCATTTTTGGCTACAACACAATGCAAGTCTTCATAAAGCTTTTGTCATTCACAACCTTAGACTAGTTCAGAAAGAGACATTTTGCTTTGTCACCCCCTACTTTGGATAACTAGTTTGCCTCAAGGAAGGTTTTGAATGCCTTCTCAACCAGGGCAGAGAAATGATGCACATTGTATTTGTCCATTTGGCTTACTGGTCCTAGAAAAGCTGCAGAAACTTAGAGTTATGTTGCTTAAGTACTTGAGCTGAATTCCAGGTTTTAAAATGAAGTTCTTTTGGTTGTGTCTCAGAAAGACACTGAAAATAACTTTGAATGCTTAATTCAAGATCAAAAGCATCCTGGGCTTTTTCTGTCATATAGAGTGAGTACTGAAATGATTCAGGTTCTCTCTGTTAATTCAAAGAAGTTCAGAGAAGGGATTTTGTCCAGGCAGATCCTATGATGAAATGGAGCAGACAAATCAAGCTAGACCCTATCTAACACTATTCTGACTCAGTCTTTGTCATCTTGCAGCTGGTGTACTGCCAGGTTTAGCATCACATTCTGTGCCCAAGCAACAGTGAAGTTGTATCTGTTCTCTCTCACAAGTGTTGTTTCTGGGACATATAGTAGTTGGCACCAAGACTGGTGGGATCATGGTCCTACTAGGCTTTTTGTCAGCTACATTTCTGCTTCTAAA
Source organism: Hypotaenidia okinawae (assembly GCA_027925045.1). Lineage (NCBI taxonomy): Eukaryota > Metazoa > Chordata > Aves > Gruiformes > Rallidae > Hypotaenidia > Hypotaenidia okinawae. The sequence continues at coordinate 25,350,219 of BSDF01000009.1, forward strand.
GGCCTCCACTCCAAGGAGTGATTCCTGGCTCTACATAGAGAAAAGTGGTTTTCATCCACTAGATCAAAGCTAACCTTCTCCAAAGTGAGTGGGCTTTGTCCAGTTCTTGATAGTACTTCTTTTAGGTCCCTTCTGAGCTACATGTACTTTCTCTATGGCTTTGAGATATAAAAATAACTTATCTGTATGCTTTTTTCAAGTTGTTTTGCATGGAAAAAGCTCCAGAGTGTGTCATAGCCTGTAACAGTAGCCATGTTCTTGCATTAAGGACATGTTTCATATCATGGAGCTTGAAATGAGGGATATGTTTCACTCTGATGGTGTTTGGGGAGCTGGACAGCATGCTCCTACCTCCGTAAAGGCAGGGTTTGCTGGAACAAGCTGCTTCTAGAGATGCACTGAGATTTCTCTGAAGGAATTAGCTAGTCTTCTCCCAAAGGGATCCCAAGGGAAAGCACCACAGACAATTGAAGAATCGGGATCTGACAATAAACCAGGGAGCTCAGCGATTTGGCAGCGTAGATATTCTTACTGCTGTTATTTTCAAACCAAATCTGTTCTTTGTTGTGAAGCAGTGGGAGCTGACTCTGGGCATGCTGCTCCTGTTCACAGCAGGGCTGTCTCATAAGTACAGTGAGGGGAATTTTAAGTGATCTCCTGCAGGATTATTCAGTTAGTTGTTAGTGAGGACAGCTGGGTGACTTAGGTCCTCTCAGCAGGGAGCAACGTATGGTTTCACTGTGCTAGCAAGCCAGGCACCGTCCTCATGGTGAAAGTCTGCAGTGATACTATGGATATTTTTTCCCAAGAAGCTGCAGAAAATGGTAGAAAATACATGATTTCCTGCAATAAGGCAGGGGATTTTAATGAGAGAAAAATATTCTCTGAGACCTGAACGCGCATCAGATGCCATGGTGGAGAGGTCTCGATCAATTGTCTCTCCACTTCAGTGTTGAACTGAAGTGGTTATTGGTTCACAAAGGAATTGCACAGGGATTGTCTTAAACACAATCAGGTGGTTGCCACTCAAAGCCCCAGTAAGTGGACTTCTACCCCGCAGATTTCTCAGCCTCTTGTACAATGATCTGCCCTCTCTCTGGCCTTAGGTGAGATTGATCCCAGCAGCTGAATTGCCTTTTGATTGAATGTGTAATGGACCAAATGACTACTCTAAAGTCAGGGCTAGAAGCAGGATGTGGGACACTAGAAGGCTCAGAACCAGCATGACTTAGTGACAGATTCAAATGCAGCTTCATGCCAAACAGTTCAGACCTGCTCCCTCACTCCACGTCATGTCATAACACAGGGCATGCCCTTATCTTTAATTTGGAGGGGTGGGGGTGAAAAAACATACCCTGCTGTCTCAAACAGCAATACGAATGCCATGAAAGCTTGCTGAACCCTCATGCTATATATTAAAGCCAGCATAAACCTTGCAGAATTCCAGCCTCATGGGAAATATTATATACAAGGATGTTTGAGAACTAGGGCTGAAGGGTTTAGTTTGATGTCTTAATTGGGACCTGATGCACAGCTGCCACTGGGTTTCTTTGCTCCCTAATCTTCATTTCTTTTGCTTGGCAGACACCCTGCAGACAAACAAGCCTTCAAAAGCTGAAGAAATGTGTTCTAGGTGAGGGCCTAGCAGGTTATATCCCAGAAACCTCTGCAGGATGTGCACGGTTAAACAGACTTTCCCACTGAGCTATTAGCAGTGTAAAGCCAGGCAGAGTTTTCTTTGGAAGACACATACATTTCTGGCCCTCTCCTGATCTCCAGGCCTAGGCCAGGAGCACTTGGGTAACTTTTTTTTCTTTTTACAGAGTCCTGTGACCTGTAAGAGATTTATAGCTGCTGCAGAGAAACAGGTGCCAGAATGGCCATGGTATACTGGGAAATTCCATTCCACTGAGAGAGCACAGATCCAGGAGATGGTCAGAGCTGGTGTAGGACTCTGAAGAGAGCAGTCACCTTGAATTCCAGCTCTTTCTTTCTCTCTGTCTCTCTCTTTCTTTCTCTGCCTGCCTGCCTTTTCTACCTGCCTTTTCTTCTTTTCTCTTTTTTCCAGAAAGCCTAGGAAATTATTTGCAGAGTTCCTTATATCTAAGTTGTGATGACATCTGAAGGAATACAGAGGAACACTTGTTTCTGCCAATAGTGAAGAATTATTTGCATCATGAATGATCAATAGCTGTCTTGTAAGAGAGGTTTTTCCAAGGCTAGTTTTCAATCTTTCTTCAGAATGCTTGCCCTTGCCAGACTCACCACTGATCCCAGCACCACCTGGATGTCTGAATGATACATATGGAATGTGGAAATTCACCTGTTCCAAAGCCACTGTGCCTAGGTGCCGTGTCAGTGCAAAGAGAGAGGCTGTCACACAGAATGAACCTCCATAATGGAGAAGCAAGGCAAGAAGTTTAGAGGAAAGATCCTCTGCCTATGAGCTAGACAGATCCTAGAGAGATTCTCTGCCTGGAGCCTTGACATCTGGCTGCTCTAAAATGTTGGGTTTGGGCTGTTTTAAAAATTGTCTTCCTCACATTGTGTATTCTTCATTTCCCGAGGAACATTCTTCTGCCTTGACTATTTTGGTTTTACCACTTCCTGAGGTCATATTTTCCCGCATAACTTGTGGCCTGGTCTCCTCCTAGTTCCTCAACGTCAAAAAGGAGATCAGAAGCTTGGGCATACACTGCATCTCCCCACAGTACTGTTGGCTTTATGTCCCCTGGAGCTGTTTCATTCATCCAAGAGGTAGTGATACTTGCTTTTGCCTTTCCTGCCACAAAAAATGACCACCCCAGAGTCAGCTTCTTCTCCAAGTCAACAACACTTCTTTATGAAGTCCTAGAAATCTGGGCCAGAAAATGAAGGCTGGCTCAATCAGCTGGGTTTTTCTCTAAATCTAATTTGTTCTTCTATACCATATTTACAGTAATGTGTCTGCCTTCAGTTCTCTCTATTCATTGGCCTCCTGTTATACTGGGAAGAAAAAGAAATTCAAAAGCATGCAGTCGCTGATGGACTGAATTTCTTTTTAATTTATTCTTTTAGTAAAGTTGCAGAAGAAAATTTAGGAAAACAATGGTGAAACATGTCCAAAATGTCAAACCATGGAGCAGAATGAGATGCTGAGATCCAGCTGTGAAATTCCACAATGGATATCCTCTCAGAGATTTGCCAGAGACGAGCTGGGCTGTGCTACTTGCAACTACAAGTTAACTCTACACTGAAAGTTGGCACAAAGAGGAAAAATGTCCCTTTTTCTTGCACTTCTAGCATTTTCCCAGCAGGGACCAGTGGCCAGTAGCCAGGTTTCAAAGAGAACTATGATTGATGGATGAATATGTAATGGGGAAAATATCTTGCTGCTTCCTCATGTCTAATTCCCACTGCTTTTGCAGGCTCTATCCCAAAGCTCTGCTGGGAAAAAACAAACGAGTTTCCTTTCTTAGACATCTTGATGCTTATGAGATGGACAGTTCAATGTGAAACCAGTTCATGCTCATTATGTGATGATTTGTCATTTGTATACAAAGGTACATTAACAGTTTCCCAAATAATTACTAAAACTCATTGTTAATGAGGGAAAATATGTCTTCTCATAATCAGATTTACTGTGGGTAGAGACTGATGTAAATGCTACTCTCAGCATCAATGAAAGTTGGTCTTGTTTATTCCTGTTGTGGCCAGCTCCACAAGGAGGTTACTAACATCATCTTTGCAGAATGTCAGGTGGGGATTTAAGTAGTTTTTGCCAGTGGCAGAAAGTAATTGAGATGTGAAGGATAATTCCTTTGCATTTTGTGTCTTTTGCGTGGTTAAGAGTTCTGTCATGCTGGACAGCATTTTCTACACTGGGTTTTGCTAAAACCTTCTCTGGATTGTAGGAGTGGACATTTTAAGACCAAAAGAGCTGCTTGCAATAAATTGGTAAGCACAAACTGCTTCTAACTTGGAAGAGTGTTTTTAGCACGTATTTGCATGGGGCCTATCCCACTGGAAGGCTTGTTTGTGTCCATCTTCTACAGGGGTTGACATCAGAATGAGAGAGTGAAATGTCTGAATAGCTGAATGGTGGTAAAAGGTGGAACTCAGAAGTACAGGCATCGCACAAATGAAAACTTTCTTGATGTTCATCTAGAATAGTTTGTTGGGCAGTTGGTTTTTCAGTTCTCTTTCACAAAAAGGAATAAGCTTTAATGAATTCCTCCCAAATCATTACTTCTTCCATTACTTGAAAATAAATGTCAAGACTCTATGAATAAGTGAAAAAAACGTATCGGTGGCAGGAAGGATCTATTAAGCATTTCCCCCTCACACACATTCTGATTCCACTGTTTCTGCAGTGATTACTTGGCCATACCATTTCTTTTAAACCTTCAGATTCATTGAGTGCCAATGATTAGTTGTAAAGGAAAAAATCTTCAGATGCCTAGATAGCGTTGTGCAGATGGTATCCATTGTAGGTGATTCTGTCCTGAGGTTAACTACAAAATAATAAAAAACCCAACCTCAGAGAGAGACAAAAAGCTCTTGGGAGTGGTAATGGAGTACAGAGCCTTTCACCCTGAGGTCAGCAGGTCAAACCAATTCCAGATCAGGAGTGACCAGCAGTTATAATGTGTCTGCTTTTAGATTTGCAGAGAGGATTTGCAAAGTGTTGCTTTTATTGGTGCTACTGGAAGGCTGTTCATGCACCTATACTGCAAAACCTGCTGATCCCTGTCGTTCTTCCTAGTCACTGCAGGAAGGAATAATTTCTAAATGTCCAGAAAAATGGTCTTTTTTACAGTACAGAAATCTTCTGAGTTGTCATCATTTGCCCTTTTGTGGGCCAGCACAGTAGAAAGATCAAAGATTCAATTGACCGCAATTAAGGACTTTATTCTCTTACCTCTACATGTGGCCTCTGGGGTCACACTCAGAACACTAATAGCTCCCACCACAAAGCCAAAGACATTCTTCTCGGGTATTTCACTAGAGATGTTTATCATCAAGAAGTGTCCAAGAATCTTAAATCAGTGCAAATGAAACTTTGTGTGCATGTAAAGAGCAAATGCAGCAAATGGGCTACGGGACAGAAGCAAGAAGGCAGAGATTTAGAAAAGAAAAAAGAAAAGAAAAAAGCTGAGAAGCTACAAAAAACTCATCAGTCTCTGTAAGTCTGTTAGGGGCAGTGCTGACACACACGCACTCACCTTCTGCAAGAAACATAGCTGCAGGCTATTAGATATGTGGAAGGAGTACTGCCTAAGTCAAAGAAAACCTAAGCTTCTTTTCCTCTGCCATAAATCACAGCGCCTGGTGGGGCTTTTTCCGAGGTGAGGTGAAAGATTGATCTCTGCATGGTGTAGGGCTGCATATATTAACTTCTGATTTCCAAGGAAATGGCACCCTTTCTGAGTTACGTGACATGCATTACGCTGTCAGTTTAAACATGTGCAAGTATAAACTCCACCCTGTAACCCTCTTCCTTTTGCACCATCCCTTCTCCCTGATTGTTGCTTTTTCAAGCGATTCCTTTCAACCAGCTTTTCTTCCTGCTTTTTCAACTGAAATTCCAGGTTGTGAAAGATATTAACTTCTCTGAGGCAGCAGAGGAATGAAATCCACCCCCACCACAGATTCAGGAATCCAAATGCTTTGACTGAAGGAATCAGAGTACATCCACACCATACAAAGCAATGCTATATAGATTTACTCTGGATGGCACCAGCATTCTAATAAGTGGTGTAACTGAATCAGAGTCATTAATCCATCTAGAAGCTAAGCATGATGTCCACTTGGCATCATGGTGCAATCTGGTTTTTTGGGGTTGTGTATTGCTCATTCCCTACAGTAAACAACACAGAAGGATTAGGGGGAAATGAGCTGGGAAGAACAAAAAAAGGAATAACTCTAGGGGTGAGGATGTGAATTTTAGGAGGAAAAGGAGTAGGACTAGAAGAGCACAAAGGACGTGAAATCCTAGGCTTCATTAAACCTTGAACAGGGGAGTCTATTGGGCCTTCTGCGATGAAATCAGTGGTGCTGATGGGCCACGCTGTGTGGTCAATTCCCTCTTTGGCAGGATTACTGGAGAGGCTCAGCCATTCCTGTGGGCCTTTCTCCTTCTGCCACTGAGCAGCCAGTTGTCCAAAGAGCTTTTTAAATTGTGAATTTAAAGAAACACAGGCAAGATAGAAACAAGATTGTGAGGACACAGGGGTGAGGGGAATTGCCCCCATCTGAGAATGAAGGAAATGTGAGCACAGGACAGAAGCAGGCTGTGCTCTGGAGCCACGACCCTGCCTTGTGAACTGTCTGACACAGGCCTGCCCAAGAACACGTTGTTTCAGCTGAACTCACTTCACAGCTCTTGGGTGCCAGTGCTATGAAGATGTATGTATATTCTTAATGCACATTACTCAGCCACCAGGTTCCCTGCTTCATGGCAGAGAGCTCCTATGAGCTCTAGTAAATGTGGGAAGCAACATTTTTTTTGAGACCTGCTTCTTTGTGGCTGTTTACTGTAATAGGTAGGGTTTTTTTTTTGCTTTGAACTGGACCTGTACAGTGTGGCAATGGTTGTCTTTCATTGTTTAGTGTTCTTTCCTGTAAAGGTTTGAAACAGAGCAAGGAATATTTAAATACTCATCAACAGGAAAACCTAATCTGCTTGGGTAGAATCTCATGAAAATGTTTCTATTTACACAAAGGGGGGCAAGGTTAAGTCCTATTTTTTTTCTCAGATAATGATGAAATTCATCTGAAATAAGAATTGCATGATAAGTGATGACTAGTTACTGTGGTGACTTCTCCACAGTAGCAAATTCACTCCTAATTACCCATTAAACTCTTCACAAGATGAAAAGCTTGATTTAGGAGAACCATGACCCTCCAAGAAATTGAATTTATGTTTTCCTTTAGAACTTCCTGAGTTCAGCACAAAAGTCTTCTAAACCCCAACATGGAGAAGATCTCATTAGAGAAATGAAAATAAGAAGTCCCACAATAGAACTACGGACTGTGATGCTGCCATATCTGTTCAAAGGCTTGCTCCCTATCCTAGGACTCTCTAAAAGGGAAAATATTCAGTGAAAAGTTCAGTGAAAGTTCCTGCTGTTATTCCAGTTATGCACTGCTCTCCCCACACTGATTACATTAATCTTGCTTCAGACGGGCATTAGAGAAATTAATTCTTGATATACTCTAAGTGGGGAAACTTGTACTTTAGTTGAGGGCAGGGTGACCTGAAGAGTTCCTTCCCACACACAATTAGCATGTTTCTTATGGTCAAAGGTAACTGAATCTTGGGTGGATCCCAAACACAGAAATGTCACGCTGCAGCTCCCCAAGCTGGGCCCTTGGAAGTCTTTTCCAGTTTAAAAACAACAAAACTTGCTTCCTAGTTGCAGGCTTTGAAAGATCATATATATCTGTGTGGGGTGGATTTCCCCAGACAACCTGAGATCTCTACCACCTAATCACAGAATCACAGGATTGTAGGGGTTGGAAGGGACCTTGAGAGATCATCGGGTCCAACCCCCAATCACTGGCATCTACTGGGTGCATTTCAAGACTGTAAACAAACTATTTTACTGATACAGTTGTCCTTTCCAAAGCTTAACGGTTGTTGAAAAGACTTTCTTTGCTATGGATTTAAGTAGCCAATATTAAATCCTACTCTACTGCTGTAGCTTACCTGGTAGTGTCAGCTCCATTCCTCTTCACTGCAAATTGGTATATATCCTTTGTTTTGCAAGGGAACTATCCAAACTGGTCCTTTTTCTGTCTTTTGGTGATCAGCTTTCCATCCTTCTCACTTTTCCCAATTATTTTTTTCATTCTTAACCTCTGAGTTATTATTCCTCTTCTCAACACTGATATTGAGGGACAGGGCTTTTTCAGCTTGTAAGGATTTCCATTTTTTCACTGTCCCACCCCAAATATTTAGCTACATCAGACCAGCTATTCTCCTTTCTTAATACACCAGAAGTTCCTCATACTGTACTGCTGCTCTGGGAAATTTTCGCATCCTTTTAGTTTCTGAGCAAATGGCAGCAGCACTACTGAGAGGAGTATCGTTTTACAGAGCAGCTTCTTTGGGGCTTTCCTGGTCCACTGTCTGAAGGACAGACCCATCAACAGAAGCGCTACAGCCAAGGATCTGCACATCTGAGGTCTCCAGCCTCAGCAAAGACCCCCAGGAATCTGGGCAGATTTCCACTGGAACCTTGCCTTGGAATCAATAAAATTTCATTAAACCCCTGTTGTGCCAAATGTAGCTTATAAGGCTCAATGAAAAAAATTCACTGGCTCTCATATAATTGTTCCAATACAACTCTCTGGCCTGTACTTTCTATTTCTACTGCCTCCTTGCCCTTCATAGTAAAATTAGCTATTGCAGACAACAGCCCTAAACGAAAGGACTGCTAAACTATTAGCCAAAGGCCTCTAGCTACTGAAGTGAACTAAAGTCACTCACAAATAGCTCTGAAAAATATATACCTCAAGCAGACTTTGCCACAGTTGTCAGCTATCTGTTGTAGGCTTCCCTGTACTACTTCCTTTAGGTTACACCAGACTCTATGAGTTCTCATTTTGTGATTTTTAGCGTTAGAAGTAGTTGTGAACTATGCTGTCTTCAAAATATGGCTACTACTTTGGGACATCCCACCACAGACCCTATTTTTTGGCAGCAACCTTAGTCAAAACAATGGAGTCACATATATTTATAGCAGATATATAGTTACAGAGAGCTGGAAAAGATATAAAAAAGAACAAAGTTGGTCTGAATCTAGAGAACGTTCTTCACAAAGGGGAGAGAAAGGATTGGCTCTTCTCTGAAATCACAGAATCACAGAATCGTAGGGGTTGGAAGGGACCTCCAGAGATCATTGGGTCCAACCCCCTGCCAAAGCAGCTCCCTAGGACAGGTCGCACAGGTTGGCATCCAGACGGGTCATGAATGTCTCCAGAGAAGGAGACTCCACAACCCCTCTGGGCAGCCTGTCTGTCACCCTCACCATGAAGAATTCTTTCTCAAAATAGATGACTTGATCTATAAGCTATCTAAACTTGCTTTTTGTTTAACTACATGGAATAACCGATATATTTTACACCCCCACCATCAACAAATCCCTCAGTAGATCCCGTGATTAGAACCTTCAGCTTGTCATACTTGGTCTAAAAATAAAATGCCAAAGTTCAGTTTTGCAGATAACTGCAGAACTGGAATAATGTACCTAAAAGCACTGGGATTTGTCTCTAGTTCATTGCATGGATATCAGGATTTGTATCTTGTGATGTTCTTCTTTCCAGCTCAGATAGAAACTCTAATCGTAGTGGAAGGATTTTTGAGTGACGTGGGATTTTTCTTTGGCTAGTGCTTTGTAGAATGGGCAGATTAGAGCAGTCTCTTCTAAATAAACAATTTAAAGTCTATTAATGTTTGCAGAACCCATGTTATGGAAGCTATTCCATGTTTATATATACAAACGCCCTGGGGAATTTCAGTCCTAGCATTTCCTCACCTAGTTATTTAGATGAAGACCAGGATCACACCACGAGACATATACAGGAATAAAATAATAAAGAAGGTACAATTCATAAAAAGAAGCTGTAATTAATTTCCCTTTGAGTTTTACTGAATAAAAGCAGTGAATAATTTTATTTTTACCAGTAGATTTTTTACAAATCGACTTAAAATATTCCTCTTTAGATTTGTGGCTCCAGCAGCTCTAGCTGAAACCAGCAATCAACAAAGCCCCTTGTTTTTATTGGAGCTGAAGTGGCTTGTAGAAAATGGATTGGATTACGAGGATCAATCAGCAACAGGTCGAGGATGCAGAGGGAACTCTGCCAATGCAGTGGGCTGCCAGGAACAACGAAAATCCTTGGGTTAGTGGCAAGTCCTAATGTACTGGAAAATTCATTGTTTTACAAGGAGTAGGAAGTAGATGGAGTTGCAGAAGGATGCAAAAATACCAATAATTCTCTCACAAGTTCCTTTTGTTCCTTTGCACATGACTGGAAGGAAAACAAACTCCTTGGAGATGCTGCCTAAGTGTATGTCTACCCAGTGCTGGGAGATGATCAGAACTAGGACAGAAGCTAAAGTATGATCTTCCCAGTGTCATAATTTAGGAAACAGAAGGTTTCTGAATTTCAATACCAGTGGTACTAGAAATTTCAAATCTGCTGTATGGTTTTGTCCTGTGCAGTTCTGGATTGTCCAAGAATAGCGATGATTGCTGTTGCTTTCCACTAAATTAGAGTTGAATAATCTTGTCATTGTTCTGGAGGTGGTCAGTTCTCAAAGTATTAAGCCTTGGTTAATGTCAGGATGAGCTGACACCCCTTTGTGTCCCCAGTTATACAGCAGATTCATTATGCAACTTGCTGGGAGTATTACTAAATAGACTAAAGACAGAGTAATAAATAACTTCTGCAGTGAACTCATTTAGACTTCAGTGATGCTTCTCTAGCTGGCATTTATGAATTAGCCCCCTCATTCAGTTGGAGCTGTCTCACAGCCATCTGAGGTCTGAAATCACAGATGGCAGAGAGATGGTCATGAATCCTGCCTGGCCTTGTTGACACGGGAATCAGAGTTTCTAGATGAAAGACAGGCATTTGCTGATCTATGCTCATGAGTATTTGGGAATACCAACATCCAGCTGGATTCTGAACAGTAGTTCACAATTCCCAGAAATGTTTGCAGCGTGTGGCTTGTTCTCTTGAACTCTAGTCACACGGCAAGGTAACACAGATGTTTTCCTCAAGTATTGCCATTATTAAAAACAGGTAGCTCTGCTAGAAGCGCACAGGAGGAATGGATCTATCTGATGACAACATCTATTCCTGTGTCAGTGGCAAGATATGGTTCCCACAAGACCATGTGTCAGATACTAAACTGATACTACACTTGAACTTAGCCAAATGTCTGGCATGAAAGGGTTAGAAAATCCACTTCATGAGCAGAGTTTATAACAATAATAAAAGTTCTCCAAACTTGGGAGCCTAATGAAAATCTATGTAACAGTCCAAGAAAAGCTGAACAGTGGAAAAACTGAGGCATTTGAATATTCTCCCTCTTTCTGTGTTGGGCTCTGGTACCCTTGGTGGGATCGACTCTTAGGTGTTGAAGACCTGCAGTTCCCCTCAGAGAAACGTTCTCCTCTTGAAAGAGGATCCTGCTTGCCAGAGAACAGATTTACATTGTAAAATCATGTTGATAAGAGAATGTGCCAGAGATTTGTTCATTCTCATTTTAAATAGCAAATACTTTGTGAAAGACTTTGGGCAGTGAGGTTTTTTTGGGACAAATGAAAGCATTTTATTCTGAGGAAATCAACATGTCTGATTTCAGTGCTGACTCTTAAAGCCTTATGGGATGCAAGATTTTAAAACTGTCAAAACAATATGGTACTTTGAAAGGACGATGTGAAATGTCTCTTTCTCAAACTTGCAGGCTTCTGAACATATCTGTCTCCAGAATAAGGTGCCAAGAAAATGGAAGACAGTTTTCCCTTCTTTTCCTTATTTTTTCCACCACTTCTCTCTACTGCTTGTTATTCTGTATCTGGGACATAGAAGATTTGGGAAAGGAATGTCTACTTGTAGTTGCTCAGTGGAATGCCTGAAACCCTTTTTAACATTTTTGGGCAGTATGATAATATAATGAAGTTCAGAGATCTTGGGATTTAAGGTTCAAAGTGAAGGGGATTATTTCTGTTTCATGTAATGTCAGTTTTCTGAGGTTATGATACCAGTGTCTCTCCCAAATCATAAACTATACATGAATAGGTAAGAGGGTTATGTTCTGCTGCTCATTAAGCTGAGGATAACCAGAAAATTGTTCTTTTCAAAAGTTTTGTGATGATGCTGCCAGAAAGAAGGGCATTATAAGGGAGCTGTATCCCCTTTATTGGAGGACTGTCTCTCAGACCGTATTTCATGTGATCTCAGGAGCATCTTCTGGAAGGAGGCACACTTCCAAAGAGCAAAGTACCTCACATATCTTTTCACCATACAGTGCACAAAGAGTGAACTTCTGCCTGCTGCCAGGCCTGGCTGTTCATGTGTTTTTCACATTCATAACATACTGTGGGCGTCTCTGGCTGTCAGAGAACACACCAGGACCTCCCAGGTCAGAGCAAAAATCCCAACTACTCGAGCTGGCAAAAGTGCTAAGTTGTTATCCTTAGGTAAGGAGCCAGGACTACAAAGCACATTGTATTTTAGGCCCTGAGCCATCTGTATGTGTGTGTGTAAACTGCCAAGCACTGTTTACACCTGCTGATGCAGAAGCATTGTGTCCCTGTGTCCCATTGAGAAAGCTGTAACCGCTGTGTGTGCATTTCACCAGTCAGTATTTCCTCTGCATTTCAGGCCTCAGCAGCTGAACAGGGGACTGATGTAGCCATTCTTCTGTGAGAGTCTGTGAACGTGGAAAATACATATACATATTATTTTAATTCTGCAAACAAAGCCCACTTCATGTTGACAGATTTAATTTGTGCAGCGAGGCTTTGAATGGAAACGTAGCTTCCCTATGTGTGGTAGGATGAATAGCATTTTAAGTGACTCTTCAGTGGCTCCCATGACATCCTCTTAAACAATCAGAGGCACAATAAAACGGTGATTTAGATGAAGAAGCTTCTTGGTGGAGAAATAGATCAATAGAATTTAATGGAAAAAGTAACTAATTTTTACTCCAGAGTAAACACTGATGATGTGACTGGAAACTGGATAGCTCCTAGACTGGATTCTCTAGCATCTGACATGTCCACGTGCAGGATATTATTCATCTTTACTCTGACAAGGATCTTCCTTTCTGCAATTCCCCCATCCCTCCTAGGAATCAGGTTTGGCTAGCAAGCATCTACCTAACATGCATTTCATATCTGTCTTGCTCCAAAGCAAGACTCAGCTTTGTTTACAGTGGCCAATTGATAAAACATGTTTACCAGTTCTTTTGCCAAAGAATAAAGACCCTGGAGATTTCATGATGGTGGAGACCGTGTGTGATAATTAGGGGTCTGTCCACCTTTTTCTACATCCTTCCCTAGGCAATGGAAGCCTCTGAACTTTCAAAGAGAATGAAAATAAACAGAGTACAACTATGTCTATGCCTTTTCACTTCTCTCTACTCAGTCCTATTACAATTTATCTTGCCAGCTCTCCAGAGCTCACGATGCTTTTCCCCCTTGATCTGCACAAGCTCTGCAGATTTTCTGGGACTGTTTTTTAAGTCACATCACCTGGCAGCATGCACTGCCTGTGCTATGCCAGAAGGATGTAAATCCCTCCTGCTCTTGCCTGGACAGCCACGTTCTTTGTGGCTACTTTGGAAAATAAACCAGGAACAACACAGGCAAAGTGTCAATAGCCTCAGCTGGCTGTGCCTGCGCCAGACCTGGCTTGTGCCTCTGCATATGCATGTTGGTGCACTTGGGGCTTTGCTGAGCCTGAGGCTTCTCCATCCACCTCCCCTGCTCTGCCCAGCACCAACAAGGCACTCGCTTCAGGATTGCCTCTTCCTTGAGCAAACCTAAATGCCAGGTGAGAGGAGAACTTTGTGTCCAGAAAGGATGGGATGCTGCACATCTTGCAACAGTTGCTAGAGGGGAGAACAGTCTCTGCTGTCTGCCTTTGGGGATTTAACAGATGTATCAACTTCTATTTATGTTTTTAGGAGGTCAGCCTAACATGAATTTGGCTGCTAAATTTCTGCAGAAGCCACAAAGAAGTACACAGGGAATCTGCACATTATCCTGGATCTGAGTGACACTGCATCTGTGGGGAGCTCAGAGACCTTGTGTCCTTAGCAGGATTTACTACACAACAGGTTGAAACATGAGAAAAGTAGATGGTGTCTGCCCTGCAAGGCTGAAATGGAGAGCAAGAGAGGTGATAAACATGCCCAGCTGTGATGTGTGTGCTCTCCTTTGCACTGTTGAGTGCTGGTCTGGCTGCAGCATGGGCTGAAAGCAGCCACAGCTGTGTGAAAGCTGTTGGCTCTGGGCTGTCTCCTTTGAAGCTGCTCTGAGGTGCTAGGGGTGTTCATGTCTCTTCTGGAGAGTACTGCAGCTCAGGCTGCATCCTGAGCTCATGGCTGGTGAAAGCTGGTGTGAGGCTGTGTTTTCAGGCTCCAGATGCTGTCACGTCTCACCTGGGGTGTGAAAAAGTTGTATTTCTGTGTGGGGATACCTGTTGTATTCAGGGTTATCCTAGACACTACTGCTATTACAAGAAGGCTGAGATCCCCACAGCCTACTGGAGTCCCTGGGAGTGCTGCCCTAGGCAATGCGTACTGATAACTGCTGGGAAGACTGGAGCTGATAATAGAAGCTAGAAAATGGCATTGCAGCACGGATGAGTTATGACTGAAAAGGGTGGCTTAAAGGTCAGTAATAAATAGTGCCCAAATCTCTTCAGGTAGCAAGGCCACATGTACAGCCAGGTGTCAGCTTGGAGTTTGGCAGGATTTGGTAAATTGCTTCTGGTTTATGGCATGAAAATCAAGCCAGGGGCACAGAGATCTGTGTTAAGGGCTCAGTCCTTTTCCATTTTTTTCCCCCTTGAAAAATGTAAGGTATTGCTGGGATGGTCACACAGGAGCTGACCAGTTCAGTTTACAATCCCACCTGAACCGAGCATCTCCAGCAGGAATGAGGAGACTTTGGTTGCTGCTCTGTCCAAATGAGCTTTGCTGGCTCATTTTTTTGGTCAGCAGCTAAGGGATCTCTGAGGTTCCAGGATTTTACATTTTAAGATGTGTGTTTTAACTGCTTGCTCTTATAAAGCACAAACCTGGCTGGAAAGAAAAACATTGCAATCTATTATTTGTTTTGTTAATTGATTCAGATGGCCAGCAGAGAACTTATGTATGGGGGGAACCAATCTAAATCACTTTTATGAGCAGAGATGGTCGGTAGGGAATTTTGGGTTTACTGTGCTGCATTTGGATATTTGGTCTCAGGCTTCCTAAATGCACTTAATCTCAAGATTATAGTTCTCTATGGAGCCATTGGGGTCATTTTGTAATTACCCAGCTTTCCACACTTTAGGTGATGAGAAGGGCATGCATGGGAATGACATTCTTGTACCCATAGGAGGGACCTTTCCAGAAATGGAGTTGGTGCCAGTTTGCAGGGACAGGTGTGAGGAAGAAAGACCAAAACACACACTTCCATACATTTTTAGAAGTTCTGATAGTTAACCCTGACAACAACATAAATGTACTCTGAAATTCTGTTTTTTGTGGATGTATCACTGTGCTCTGGTGGCATTAAGTACAACTGCCTCATTTAAAATCATCACTGCTAAGCAATGCAGAGGAGGTGTAGAAGAGATAGCGAACTTTTAGCTGACTGTGACCTGCTGGTCTCAAAATTTACCCCTGGGAAAGGATGCTAACAAGTCAGGCTACACCCAGAGGGAACATCTAGGCTTCAGCTTCTATTTCCGTGGCTTAGAAACTTTGCTGCATTCTGAGGTAATCTTTAGGAAAACAAACAAAAATCCCCAAACCCAACAACAATAACAATCAGAAAAACAAGATACAAACCTGAAATAACAGTGGAAACAACCAAAGCAAAGTCTGGATAATGATTTCTAGTAAAACATGCAAACAACATGGAAGTTCAGTGATCCAGGCAGATGTTAACAGGACATAAAATCTTTTAGCCTCACAGGTCAGATAGAAACTGCATATGGAGCAATTTTAAGGATCTGTCTCTCTAAATGCTCAGGCTTCCTTTTCTTTTCCTTTTCTTGGCTCCTGTGATGTCCATGAATGTAAGAAATGGTTAGGGAGGCTGTAAGCCACAGCACCAGTGATCTTAGATTTACTTTCACATGGACCAAAATAGACCAAGGCAAAGAACTAAACCAACTTGTCCTTTTCAGAAGAAAGGAGGATCCTCCTGGGTGTTTACCTGCAGCTCTCCATGTTTTGTTAGCAGTGTGTATGGGTGTCATACAACTGAACTGGCTGGGAGTGTAATTCAATGAGGAAAAAAGCACAGGATCCAGAGGTAGAGGGTGATCTATCAGTGTGCTTCTGCCCTGTATCATCCAGGAGGCTGCACACACACAGTTCTCAAGGATAAACTTCTCAAGGCTTAGGCACACTGGCTGAGAAGTTCAGCACACACTGTTAAACATGATTTGCCTAAAGGCATCTCTTGCTTCAGAAGACCAGGAACTGCTGCTTACAAGAGCTTGAAGGATAGAGGGGAAACTACAGTAATTGCCATTTTCTGCTTCTTTGCACGCTGGCTACTGGCTGCTATGAAAGATAGTGTGTTGGACCAAAGGATCTCTTCTTGTGACTCAAAAGAGCTCCTCATGTCTTCTGGCTTTGTCCTTTTGTAAGATTTTCTAGCAGAATTAAAAGATTGATCTTTTGATGAAGACAAGGAATTTTCTATCAGGAAGAAATAATTTCTTTAAAATGTTTTTTTTTAAGTGAAACTTTCTGTTGCTGTCACTGAATACTTTCAAATATTTTTTTTTTCTGACTTGAAAACTAGAAAAATTAATATGGAAGTTTGCTGGGTTGACCTTGGCTGGACGCCCCTTGTCCACTAAGCTGCTCTATCACTCTCTCAGCAGGACAGGGGGAGAAAATAAGATGGAAAAAACTTGTGGGTCAAGTACCTGAGTTTTATTGGTGCCTTGGAAGTTTGTGCAACTGTGGAATTGATGAAAAATTAAAATCACCATGGCTGGAATGTAACTTCATAGTCCAAACCAAGAGGATTCTTTCAGGACCTCACTGGAAAGGCCAGCAGTGCTCAGTTTCTCCCAGGAGACTGAAACAGACAGAAAATAACCAAAGGAGATTGAAGTTCCCTCTGTTAGTTTTCAGAGGGGTGGTGCTCGAGTTGGTGCATACATGGTATATTCCCATGGAGCTGTGGAGGAGAGCTGCACAAAAGGGTATTCAACTTGTTGGTTAAAGTGCAACCTCTCCCACAAGTCTGTAAACCAAGAACCAAGAGGCAATGTGAAGGAAGGGTTCACTCAATACTTGCCCTATTACACCCTCCACTAAACATCCACCTCTGACTACTACCAGGTGCATTGTGTGCTAGATGGACCTTTGGTTTGACCCAGCGTGGTTGTCCCTGTGTTCTGCTGTGATCCATGAAAAGCATGATTACAAGTGAGGCAGTGTTGTTACTAAACACTTCTTGGGATGGCAAGACTGTCAGCAATTTTTAGACCAAAACTTTTACAAAAACCTTTTGAGTTTTGTTCTGGTTTGGAAGAAAATTAGTCCCCAGGTCAGTCTGTGAGGTCACTCAATCACTCAGCACTTCCATGCAGATAGCCTTCCAGAACACATTGCAAGAAGCACTAGCAGAAAGCTGGCTATTCCTTCGTGTTTCACACCTCCTTAATTACCCACCTGTGTTCCTTTTATTATCAAAGCTTGAATAGGATTGCTCATAAAATGGAGGCCGAAAGGAAATTGCTGGTTTGCTCAGATTGCATCAGCAGTGTAAAATGGAATCATTTAATATCTGAACACTCTGCCCCTTTCATTTTCATTTTCCTTTGTTCCTTCCCGATACGCCACTATGAATCCTTCCCACCTGACACCTATGATACACTGAGAAGCACATGCCTATTAGTGAGAGGGAGATATAATTTTACAGTTGTATACTTTTTTCCCCAGTCTAACACCTAGATTTCACACAAATTGCCATTTGAGTCCGATGAGTTACTGGAAAAGTAGTGCCAGGTCTCCTCAGCAATAAGGAGCTGCTCACACATCCATTTCCAGTCAAGCTGCTCCACAAAAGGTATTTGAACAAACCAACAGCATGGATTAGGAGGTGTGTGGAGAGTCCAGTCTGTTCTGGTAATGAGTGACCTTGTTCTTACTGGTTCAGTTTCTACAAGCTGAAGAGTTTGTAAAACGTGCAGAGTTTTTAACCCGTATGTAACGAGGTGTGAATGCATGCAATCCAATCCCATAAAGCTTCTTACATTACATACTTGTCTTCCCTGCTCTGGAGGATTTGCTTTGTGTTCCTTTCACTCATCATCTTTTCCATTTACATTTATCTGGAACTGGCTTTGACTGGTCTCTCACCTTTTGGTATCTTCACTGGAGGAACCCCTCCCCTGGCATTATGGAGAACTTGTTTCATGATCTATATCTCTGTTAGTGTAAAACAGATTGTGCAAAGGCCATTGCTTCCACTGATGTCCTATGAATTTGTGCTTCGAGGGTGGCACGCTATTGTGGGTTTCCCAGCGGTGAAGTGGGAAATACCCGTGCAGTCCTATGAGTGATTTGCCTCTATTCAGTCACCTCTGTTCAAGAGATAGGCAACCTCATGATTTTTTATTCTTCCACATTTGTGCTAAATTTGATTGGAGGAAGCAGACAGGCAGAAATTATTGGGAAATAGTATCATGTATTTCATGTCATGTACAGAGACACAAACAAGGCAGGCTCTCAAGTTTCATTTCCTTGCAAAACCAACCTAAAAGTAAATCCTTCTAACATTGTTGTTGGGTTTTCCTTTACCCAGCTCCCCTGCTTCAGTCATTCCATGTTAGTTTGGAAGTGCAGTCAGTGATGTCTTGTTTCCTGACCTCGGTTTTCACTGAGGTGATCTAGTTCTGTGAGAGTTGTATGTTGACTGCACACTTGGTGCATCTCACCCAGACCCCTTCTACTGTGCTGTCCCCGTTCTTCATGCCAGAATGCTGCCCTCATTCTCCCTTTCCCCAAGAGCTACTTTCACATTTCTTACAAGCAGAACATACAGTGTTTCTGTGTATGATGGAGGGAGGCACAAAAGATATATATTTAAAAATATTGCTTAATCCATACCTCTGCAAAACATAGCACAGTACAAGCAGCAGGATGATCTCACCATCTGTGTCTATGACAGGACAACAATAATTACCTTTAGGGTATAATAGCTGTTCATGAATCTGGCTCTGGATGTTACATCAGGGTCAGCTTCAATGCCAACTAGTTCCTCTTGCAATGGCTTCTCCAACAATGGGCTTTGAAGAAATTTCCCCCAGAGGGATGGGAAATGGGAGCTTTCTTCAAAAAAAAAAAAAAAAAGAAATAAAAACAAACTGTGCTTTACTGGCACATTAATTGATGAGCTTGAAGCTAGTCTGTGGCAGCAATCTTAGGGTTTTGCCTACTTCACTCTTTGCTCCTGTTCTTGTCCCTGCTGTTGCATCTGGTGGTGGGTTAGGGAGGGGACACAGAGGTTCTGGCTGTGTTCCTCTTTGGGGTTCACTGTCATAAAGCACCTGGCCTAAGGTGAAAACCTAGTGGAGACAAGTTTGTTGTGTGAACAAGTGTGAGCAGGCCATGATAAAGGTTGTGGGGAGAAGCCAACATTTACCTCTCACCACGTACTTTTATGACTGCTGCTCCATCTTCACTGGCTTTGTCATTTTAGTTCTCATACTGGCAAACTCAAAGAGACATATGACTCTTTCCTCAGTGAAAAAAAGCCTCCATGGCCTTGAGAAAACACTTGTGTAACATAAATCCTTGTAATTCTGCCCTTTGCTATTACTTTTGCTATGGGTAAAGCCAATGCTGTTCTTTCTCAGCTGAGGGCCTTGCAAATCACTTGAGGTGCAACCTAAGAGCTGAAAACAGAGAGTTGTTGCCCAGCACAATGACATAAATGCCAAATTACATCTGTCTAGGTGGCAACAGGTCCAAAAGAGGTCAAGTCTCTTAACTTTCCTTTCAGGTACAGGAGCAAAGGGGCAAAAGTCAGAGAGAGGGGTCTGGCAAACTGCAGAGGACAAAGCTGTGGTAATGGAAGGTGGAGATAAGAATCTGACTCTGTGCAGGTTTTGGCAGGTTTGTGTCATATTATCCATGCAGGGCAAAGGAAGAAAAATCACAAAGGGGACATGCAGCAACATGGAAAAACTGTTTTGTCTTTCAGACTCTTCCTGTGCTATACTTCTTGTCCATTTTAACCTCCTACTTTCATGAAACAAAACTGATGGAAGCAGATAAGAAATGAATTCAATTAAGGCTTATTCTTTCTTCCCCTTAAAGAGGAATCCAGGAAGCTCTCCACAGCCTTCTTTCCCTCTTTGAAGTGTTGACTTACCATCCTCTTCCCATTAAAACATAATGGGTTAGCAGTGGGTGTGCTGGGATTTGACACACAGGGGGGAACCGTGCCTAATTCTACATGATCACCTGATCCAGTTTGGCTTATTTTTGCAAGTCACTGACTCTACCTTCACCATTCAAAGCAGAAGAGGGGGAGGACCAGCGAATTCTTGTGGAGGCCTTGCCCCAAGCCAGGCGGTCTCTGCGTAGGTGTCACAGGAGAGGGTTTCACACAGGGCCATGTAAACAGATGCCTGCAGGAGGGACTGCCTGCAGACCCTCTATGAGGAGGAGAGAGGCAGGGAGGATTTTATCAGGTGTCTGGGCACATTTGATCATGGGGTGCTCCAGATACTGCCTTTATCTTCCCAACAGAGTGGGTTCTGGTGACTCACCAGTCACTTAGTGGAGTGCAAACAGCAACAAACAAACAAGGAAGGGAACCAGGGAGACAGAAGACATCTGCTCTAACACCACCAGCCTTATCTTTGTCACTGGGCTGTGTGCATAGCGCCTTGGGTCTGGCCATATCAGCCCTGCAGGCAGCAGAGATTTAGCAGAGCTTCCATGAAGCTGGGGGTGCAGGAGGGAAGGATTGAAGATGGGCTTTATGCTTTCACAGATGGCTGTGGCTTCCTTAGGAGACAGACCTTCCAAAGACAGTGTCTCAAACAATCTTGTCTGATTACTTTTCCATCTGAGCTATGAACAATACCTGAGTAGGGATTCATTCTCAGTTTCAGACTTCTCTTTCTCCACCAGTGGAAAGGCAGCATGAACTGGGCTTGTCATACCACACACAGATGTACTCTGTGCATCTCTTTTCTGGTATGGCAAAACTAACTGCATCACAGTGTTCACAGAGGGCAGTCCTATAAGCTGCTCCTGCAGACAGGAAAGCTGCTCCTTGTTTTTATCTGCTATGGTGCTGTTGGGCAATGTGGTTCACAGCCCCATCTAGGGAAACAGATCTCACACTTTACACAGGAGATAATCTGCATAGGAACACATTAGCTTCAGTGACCTGACCCACAGGCTGCCTAGTCACATCATCCAGACACTAGTTTGGGTGGCTGCAAAAGGCTCAGGTAGGGCTGGGACAGAAGTTGTTCCCTGGAAGGGTGGGAATAAGAATGAAGAAGATATGAGGATTTTTGGAGCAATGGCTGTTTCTCCCTTTTTCCTCTTCTGCTTTTGCTTAATTTTTCTGCCCTAGCTCTGGATGTTTGGGAGCATTTTTTTCCAGCTAAAATGGAATTAATTCATCTAAACTGTAGATTAATAACTCCAGTCATTGCAGTCACTTGTCACTACTTGTTCACAGATGGCGAAAGGAAGGGCAGAGGCAGGTAATTGCAGGCATTTGGCATACCTGGGCTTTTCCCAGGCCTGTTTCTTCTCTCTTCTCTCTTTGTCCAGTCAAAAACAAGGCTGTGCTGTTCACTCAACACGGCCTCAATTTTATGATTTTGAAAACAGCAGCAGGCAGAAGGTTTCCAAGAAGAGCACAGTCGCGTGCACGCCTGTCTCATATGTGAGATAATCTGTAATGATTTTGGCTTCTGACAGTGGCTGTCTGCAGTTACAGAGATCAAAGTCCATAAAGAAACTGTACCTAAATACACAAGACTGACTGGTTAGTAACACCAACACCTCATGAAAATCAAAGTAAAATGCTTGGATCCTTCGTTCTTTGCAGAACTTTTCACTTCAATGTCAAACTAAGAAAGCCAGAAGACAAAACATAAAGTGTACTTTGTGCTGGATCATAAGACCTGGTTAAAAAATGAAACTGAATTGAGGGAATAAATTCCAACTGGTTCTAGCCAGCACAATGAAGGTGCACCAGCCTCCCCATCCAGCCATAAACAAGGCATGACAAGCATTTGAACTGGGCTGCCTCTGGCTTCCCGGGAGGAATGACCAGATAGTCCACACACCTCTGTTAACAGGGGACAGCTTTTCATAGCAATCCAGTGCAAAGCACAAACTTGTCTCTCTCTTGAGAGGGCAAGACATTGGGATGACTCTTTCTCAGTAGTGTTTTGTCTTTTATCTCCATGCCTGGGTTTTATGGTTGCAGCTCACCTCTCTGTCTGGAACACAACATCCCAAGCTCCTCTTCACCTTTTTTTGACAAAAACTGGAATGAACTCAAGTCCAAGCACAGTAACTTAGACACATCAGCCAGAACTGAGCTGGAAAATCATATCTAAACACCATTGCTGTCAGGCTGGCCTTGTTATTTTTATCTCATTTGATGGTTTCAGGAAAGTGCTTGCCACCTACAGATTGTTTCTTGGTTGTTTATTGGTTGTGTTTTCTCCCTAATTAGTTGACCAGAGGTTTCTAAATGGAAGACTGACTACAAGTGACCATGAAATTTCATAACAAGTTTCCATCAAGTAACCATTTATGCCAGTCTTTAAAGCTTTCAGGAGTTATTAATTTTTACACAAATAATGGTGGATTTCCTAATAACTTCAGCTAACATGACATGATGCATAACAAGGAACTGAAATCATCAAGGAAATAAATCTGTTATGGATTCAAATCAGTCATTTTTTTTTAGTTGAGTTCTGGTCCAGCTACAGAGAAAGTTTTGCTCTGTTGGTTGGGTTTTTTTTTTGAGTCCCACATAGTCTTCAAAGTAAGAGTGTAGGTTGAGTCTGGGTTTGAAAAGAAATAACAATTCAAATCAGTTTTCAATTTGGGTTTGGGTTTGATTCAAAGCTGTCAAGTATATTCACAGAGTGATTAAAAATGTTCCAACAGCTCTGGCCATGAGGAAGCTGAGGCAAACCCAGAGGACATGCAGATCTGGACAAGTACTCTTGTTATTAGCTAAATTTTTCTGTTAACTAAATGCTCACACAGTCCAAAGCCCCATTGTTTCAGGCAGGGCAAGAAACAGGTAGTAAGAAAACCGGCCTGAAAAATTACCCCGGCCTGAAAAAACTTCCAGTCTATAGACACAAAGCTGCTACAAGATGAGAAAAAAGGAGCAATATCTTCTTTCTCAGGTGAGGAACTGAGGCATGGAGAGGTGAAATGACTTGGCAAAGACAGTGCTGAAGGCTGCAGCAGAACCAGGAGGTGCACCCCCTTGCTGCAACCGCAGGCCGGCTGTCCTTCCTGCCTCACCCTCCTGTGCTAGGCCGGTTCGTACAGCACCCGTTCAGATCTCCATGAAACAAGGCCGAACGGTGACCCAAATGGCTGAGGAAAGAGGGGGAAAAAGAAAGCCCGTTTATTTTTCTTTCTGCTACTTTATCTCACTTCAATGGGAGCAGTTGAAAATGTCGAGGATAAATGAAAACAACTGTTGGGCACCAGTCCAAGTGGTTAACAAAGAACCCCAAACCCTTTTAAGTCCTACAACTAAAAGGTGCTGGCATAAAAAGAATAGCATTTTTCTTTGTAGAAATCATTTGTTGAACTCTCTAGTTCTGAATACAACTGCTTGCCTTCTCCTGCTCCACTTACTCCACACTTTACAAAAATCACAAAAAACATAATACTCCCCCTCTCCCTCCCCCCCCCCTTATATGCTCTATTAGATGTTTCCTGAGAAGCTCTGGTTTGTCATCCACATGTAACATCAGTCTAAGATCCCTCGTGAGATGACATTCATTAAAAACCCAGTGTGAGTGTCCCCCTCCCCAAATCACATGCTACTCTCGAGCTGGGGGTCAAATGCCAGGGCCTGTAACTATTTTCATCCTCAGCTGGACAGAAGATTTCCTGCTTTTTGTGGGTCTGTAGTGTGTCTGAAGCACCCGTCCATCCCCACCTGTAGGAACGCAGCACCACTGAGGGGAGACTGGTATGAAGTTTCTCCTGATAGCATGGTGAAAATGCTTTGGAAAATTAAATAAGAAGCCAAGGGAAAATGTTGGACTTTTGAAAGGAAATTGCCGATGCAATAAAGCAGAACAGACAACCAGAACAGGTTTAGTAACCCAGTGAAGAGGCTGACGTGTAACTTGGGCTGTAGAAGAGGTTTGCTTGGTGAGAGAGACTGTGATTTCTGCAGCACTGGGGGTGTACTGGTGCCAGGGTAGAAGCATGCAGGGAAAATTTGGCGTTGATGCCTGCAGTGGGGAGATTTTTAAAATGAAGAGGCAGCTGTAAGTTCTGTGGTGGTCACCATGGCAAAGCTGAAGGTGTGTTTGTGTTGTCAATATTGTTTGAGGAAAGCAGTCTTTCACCCACCCTGTGGTTAGTGCAGGTCAAGGGGAGGAACGCAGCTGTATTATTAGGGTGTGACAGACTTTGTCATTATAAAACTGTGCTTTCACCTGTTTGTAATGTGTGGTTGAACTTTGGGTTGAAATCTAACAAGTTGGGTGCCAAGATTGAGCTGATTGCTCTAAAAAAAAAAAAAAAACACCTGAAGAAAAAATTCCCAGAATGTGTGTAGAGGGTGAAATGCATTATTTTGCCTGTGTAAAACCCACAAATATTCAGCTCAAAACCCCCCAAAATCATGAATTTGGGAGCTGTTTGGAGCTGGTGTATTACAGCCTGTGATACTTCTGCAATCTCCTCCCTCTCCGTAAAGTTTCCCCCTTCTAGTTACAGCATGGTGAAAGAAACAGCTAATTTGACGTTCTCAATTTCTGTTGGGGGGACAGAAGGAGGAAGATGGAGAGCTCTGGAATGAATGGGAAGAAGAGAACACTTGTACCACCTCACTCATATACAAGCTTAGAACAGGACCTGTGATACTTGGCTTTTCCCATTCCTCAGCAGACACCTCCAGTCCCAGGGGCTAGCTGCCTTTGTTAGTGTGCTGTGCTGAGATGACAACTTGTGGAGCTGGCCCATTTGGCCTTTGTTCAGATGGCTGACATTTGTCGACCCAGATAATGCTGTCTCTGTATTTCTTTCATTAGCTGGTTAAGAATGAAACTAAATGCACCCAAAACATTAATTCATCCTCTTTTTATGGCAGTCATTACTGTCTCTGATGATTATACATATGATCTACCCCCAACTGTAGTCCTTTTTTTAACACATAGGGAAGTCTCCCTCTGCAGATTGAAGTTGTCTTGAGAACACATCTGCCTCTGCTGCCAGCAAAGCCCTAACTGGGAAGATCAACACCCCCCCACACTCTGACGACTACAGTTTTCTTCTCTACATGGTGTGAGACACCACCCCTCCTCCCCCCCCACACACACACATTGGGAGGAAGAAGAAGAGAAAGAGAAAGCAAACTCTAAAAGGTACATGAGGTCAGAGATTCAGAGTGGGATTTCCATAGCATGAGAACCTGGAGCACATCCAGGACTCTGTAGGAGGCTCCAGGGAACCCGCAGATGCTACCTGTAAAGCAGGCATCAAATTGTCTTCTCTACAGTCTTAGAGATGCCTATTTTGGCCATATTGATGGTCTGGCAATACTGGAGGTGCACATGTGAGAAGGCAGTGAGGCAAGTGCAGCCAGAAGGTCAGTCTGCAGTTATGGAGGAAGCAGAACATGCTGCCATGTTGTGATCTAGCTCTGGGCACATTTTTAAATCAGATTCTCAGAAGGAGTTATTGAGATGAATCCTGGCTTTGTAAAGCTTGGGTTTATGGAAGTCTTGAGCTTCCACAGTTTTATCTGTAGTAAAGGTAGTCAGAACATAATCAATGAGCCAGGTTGCAGTATCAGCTGAAAAATCAAATCACAAGCCATCCAAATCTCTTAGGCTTGGGAGAAATGTGGTTCTTAATACATCTGTGCATCCATTAGCCATCCATAAAGCAGTGGTGACACCAGTGAAACTAACTCCTTACCAGCAAGCTGTGAAAATAAACCCATTATCATCATCATTTATGAAATGCCTGGATTCCTTTGTGATAAATGGCATAGAAAAGGCCATGAGGAAATGAATAATCCCAACTTCAGAGTGGAGTTCGAGTATCATGCTGAAAACTATTGACCTGGGACCACATGTTGATCATAGATGTTAAAGTAAAATATTTGGCACCTGCATATTAAGTTAGCACTCCTTGCAGGCTGTTAAATGAGGCAAAGATGCTACCAAAACCAAAACAAATAAACAAGGATATCTCTCAGCCACAGGCAATTTCAGAGCTGTGAGAATATCCTTCTTCTGTTTCTGGACTGGTATATGTCTAAGCAGGGAATATCTGATGGAGTCAGAGAACTAAGAGGGGCAGCAAACAGGCCCAAATGAGGATTTACACAATAATGGTGTGAGGGTAGTAAAGCCCACCCATTGAGTAGCATCTCTTTTACTCCCTTCTGTGTTCAGACACATAGGATATCTCATCTCTTCATTGGTCTGAGTGGTTCTTTTCACTCTGTTGTGCAGGAGGAAGGGGAATAATCATCATCAGCAGAATCAACTGGCTTGATTTCCCCTTCTGATTTCTCTTTCTGATTTCTCAGGCCAGAGTAATTCCACCAAAGTGAAATGAATTCAGAAAAACAGTGAGCGAGATCAGCATTCGTCTCTCAACATCTATGTAGAATTCTCTGAGGATGACAGAAGGGAAAAACTAGGGATGTGCTGAAATACTGCCCCAGGCACATTCAGCAGTTATTAAAAAGAATTCACTTCCATGCAAATTGTATTTCATCAGCTAATTAAGAAGGTATTTATCCTCTGCTTTAATTAATATCTTGTATCTTCCTTCCGAAATACTTAATCATGGAATGAAATCATCGTAGAAATATTGCCCTCAAGTTAGCATCAGCATTTTATATCCCAGCAAAGCTCACGTGTGTGTGAGCATGCACATATATATATATATATATATGCATGCATGCATGTGTGTATATTTTAATAGCGGTAATTATAAACTACTCTGCCAACTTATAGAGCTGCTTTACATTTCTGGCTGGCTGCCAAGCTCCTTTCCCCCCCCCCCAGCGCCTGATGAATAGCAACTGTTGTGTACACTAGATCTGTGCTCCATTTAAGCAATATCCCCAAATAAATCGGTCTTCTGAGCTGTTAAGCACAGCTTTGTTAGGCAGTGCCTGGGGCAACGACAAAACCCATTTGTTAACTAAAAACTATAATCAGCGGTTTGTATATCAGCGGTGTACACTTTCAGTAAGGCCACATTATAATAGATGGAAAATCGGTTATTTCCTGAGCATCAACAGCCAATTTTCCACCAGTTAGGCTGGAGATGTATATCCCGAGGTATGTAGGAGGCAGAATTAACTGGTATCAGCTTAAGCATGGGAAAGATACTTACAAAACACATGGAATCATAGAATCGTAGGGGTTGGAAGGGACCTCCAGAGATCAGCGGGTCCAACCCCCTGCCAAAGCAGCTCCCCAGCTCATATCGCACAGGTCAGTGTCCAGACAGGTCTTGATTATCTCCATGACAGTAAACTTTCTAAACAAACCAAATGAACCATGATGGAATATTGTTATTGCCACTTGCCATTCAAGTACAGGTTATGAATCTTGCATTGAAATGGATGAAAATTTCTGGGAGAAGGTGCAGTTTCTGTCACTTGGAATATCTCAGTTCAGACTGTCTACAGTCCTAAGAGAGGTGTTACAATTCAACCAGGAGTTACAGGCTTGAGGCAGGTGCTGCTGAAAACCTTTGCCACACAGGAGACCTGTCTGAGGAGGATAATCCCATCTAGGCTTAAAAATAAATCTATGAATTTATGAGATGAATCCTCACTCCCTTAAGCAAGAGCCTTACTCTTGCCATTAAATCAATACATGGTGTTCAGTCTGTTCTGCCAGTGGAGCATCACTCAAATGAGCACTGTCTTCCCATTCATCTTGGAGACATTCCTCAGCCAGATTCCTTGATTCAGCTCAACTAATCCATTAATATAAATAAAAACAAACACCAGCAGGATGTAGCTTATCAGTTATTTCTGAAATGTTCTTATCTCTTCTAGAGTTTCTCACTCAGAAATAATGTGCAGGCTCTTTTTCCCCTCCCCTTTCTGTTGTCTGTATGGTTGGAGTGCACTGTGATTGGTAAACTGCAAACAGGCATCAGCCTAGTTCAGTCACTTCAGTAGTCTTAGAGATTTGGGGGTGGGGGTGAGGGGGGTGTTGAAGCTTCCCTTTTAATTCAAGAGCTGGAAAATCAGGTCCCAGATGCAAGCGATTCCCTGTCACCAGCCAATGGCACAGAGGGGTTGCAGGACCCAGGTTTCAAACTTCTAAGTGCTTGTGTGGGGAATCTCATTGTGGGAAGAATTCCCTTCTCTATTTCTCTTCTTAACATGATCAATTATTAGAACATTATTAAGCCAACACTTTGTAAGAGAGCATGAACAAATCCCTGACCAAAGGAAAGCAGGAGGCTGTTGGACCGAGTGGCCTGTGGATCTTGCTGTTATAAAGAGAATGACTGCAATTTCTTGTGATGTTTTTCTCTGAAAAGATGGATTAGTGGGCAGGCATGTGCTGGAGCTGTAAGTTACAACTTATCTCAGAAAGTTTTAACTTTATGCTTTTGCATGCCTAAGAAGTCATTTTTAAAGGCAGCTTTAGCCTTTATGAGTCCCTGTGGATTGCTGCACAAATCTGTAGCTGCAAAGACTGTCCAGGCTCTTTGATGAGGGCCTGGGAGTTCAGACAGGACAAGAGGAGTCACGACTCCATTTCTGTTCCCGAGTGCGTCTCCAACTCTGGCTGTGTCACTAAAGTTCTCCAGGCTTCAGCTTTCCATATGAAAGAGGCATAATAAGATCTGGAGACTTTTAATGTTTTGTTAATACTTAGAGAAAGGGCTGGCTAAATGGCATCATCGAGACTACAAAGAAGTGTTTCAGATCAGTGCTGAATGATGCCCTGTGTCCACACCTTTGTCTTTCCCCTGGGCTTGTTGTGGAAGGCAATGCTGGTAGAGGGCTCAGTGTCCTAGTGGGGCACGTGTGAGGTCTGATGCAAGAAAGTTTAAGGGCCCACTCTCTAATCCACCCACGTCCATGGCTTGTGCCTCTTCTTCCTCCCCTTCAGAGCTCAGTCCATGGTATCCTCTGATCAGTGGGTCCCACATCTTTTATGCTAACTAAACAGGTAAAAAATCTGTGCCTCTAAATCTGTGCCTATTAATGTCATTTCCAATCAAAATGATCAGGTTCTCTTTAATTCCTGTATTTAGGAATTGGTATTTATTACACAGGAACAATCTGAACAACCAGAGATTCATCTCTTTTGTCTAGGACAGATGGGAACTATTCAAACATTTTCATCTGCCAGACTTAGGGGGAAAAAAAAAGAGTAAGAGCAAAAATAAGAATTCTGGGGATTTATCCTGGGACAGGCATATTGACAGATCACCAGGATAAGCCCACCACCTTGGAGCCCTGGAACAATAGAGTACTTTAGACATCTTAAAGGCTTTCTTGATTTGTTCAGGAGTCTTTTCAGTTTTGTCTCAGTTCTTGTATTATCTGATCTGCCTCCCCCATCCGTCCCCTCATTAAGAAGTGGAGATGGATGCTGCTGGGAATTTTAGTAGGAACTTAAGATGTGGCAGACATTGATTGTTTTGCTTCTCCTTTTTCAATCACAAAAATGACATTCAAGTGCCAAGGAAGAACAGATACGGACATTCAGCCATGTGATTAGAAGGGCTGAAGTGGAATATACATGTGTATACAGAATATATCTGCAAACCAGGCTATGATTTACTGCTAGGCTTAAAAATGCTTTAAAGACTTCTAAGCACAGGAAGAAATATGCTGTTAGTAAAGCTTCCGTGTTATCAGCCCAGCTAAATAATGATGTGCAATGTGTCATGTGTAAAGAATATATTAATGCTTGGATAAATATTTTCCTAATGTCTGCTTGGTTGATATCTCCTTGGCATATAACCAGCAGATAGTAAATAACACTCATGACTCTGTTTACTTAAGGTCTATTTTCTCTCTTGTCTTTTACATGGGCCATAATTTTGGGGGCTACAGGGGAGAAAAAGGCAGAGGGAACTGGAGCCTTAGAAAATGTTTGTTTTCCTAACAAATTTCACGAGAAATAAACTGTTTATGCTTTAGTCTTTCACTGCCATGGAAATGTTAGATGATTTTGTGTGACCATCAAAGTGTTTAATGTGTGGCCAAGCAGTAGCATTAGGGAGAGTGGGAGGGGAGGAGAAGGAGAAACTGGAGGAACACAATGAAAAAAAACAAATGAGCCTGCTTTACCTCGTAGCTCCTAGCACGTTATTTTTCCTTGCTTGTGGGCACAACTTAATGCTGGTTACTCCCCTTGGCTTCAAACTGCATTCGTTTTAATCATCTGTTTTGACAACCTCTTCCCCCTCAGGCTCATCTCTAATTGAATTTGTCATGCAATCCTCACCTCCCCCAAAATCGTTTGTACAGGAGGGAGACTGGGAGACAGCTGGACCCAGGTTGATTTCTATAGTGTTACCTCCAGAATTCATCCTGGTCTGGTCCTACTTTTGGAGCTGAGAGGCTTGGCATTAAGTCTGGTGTCCTTCAAATCTGGCTGTCGTACTTCTAGATCTAATCTGATGGCTTCACAAGGGGCTCAGTGCACTTCCAGTTCAGATCCCTACCAGCTCCTGCCCTTCTCTGCTGTCTTCCATGTCACAGGATGGACATGCTTTTAAAGAGCTATTTATTTTGAGATTAAATTTCTCCCTGTGCTTGCAAAAATGCAGCTTTCCAGTAAAATTCTGGCCTTTTTGACTTCCTTGTACATTGAGGGATGTCAGTAGGGTGCACAGAGTGGACTTAACAAGGATGCACACTTGAAATGCTGCATCTGTAGCTTTACAGGCCATATGTGCCAGGTACATGGGCATGGCAGAAATTGGCATGTGATGTTTAGTGAGGCCCTGGCTGTGACTTGTGCTAGTGGTCAAGGTGGAACTTAAGAAAGCTATTTCTTAATTTTCCTCCCTCCAAATGTCCTCAAGCCTGTCAGTCTCAAATACTGTGCTTTTCTTCTTAACAAAAGGAAAAGAACATTTAAAAAAAAAAAAACCAACCTGAAGGCAAGTTCCCATGGAGGTACATGTGTTTTTGTATAAAATAACTGGCTACCCTTTTCTCTCTAATTCAACAATAACAAAATTAAATCATTTTCATACCCCAAATAATGTTGGCTTGTTGCTTAACATTTCTATTATGGAATCAATCTGAGCAGTTCCATCTTGCAAGCTCAAGCTCATAGTGCTGAGCATGGGGGGGGGGATTAACATAAAACACTCATCTTGTTCTTTTATGTAAGTGGAGCCATCCTGTTGTCTTCATCTACTCAGAAGTGCTGTGTCAACATGTCCCTGCAACAAAAGTGTTCATGGTGTCTAGATAACACATCATGTGTTTGACACACCACCATGTTATCTCATCTGGCCAAAGGCTGAAGATAAACAGTGTCATGGAAGTGCACACGTTGCTTTAGACAAGGGCTGTGATCAACTCAAATTTACAACCCTTATATCTGGCTGTAGTGTAAACAAAAATATGACAGACTTACATTGCCTACGTTGTGAAGATAACCTTCTCTTGACAGGAGAAGTTGCAGTATAAAATCAGAAGTGTTACA
This sequence comes from Hypotaenidia okinawae, assembly GCA_027925045.1. Classification (NCBI taxonomy): domain Eukaryota; kingdom Metazoa; phylum Chordata; class Aves; order Gruiformes; family Rallidae; genus Hypotaenidia; species Hypotaenidia okinawae. Next base: position 25,381,872 of record BSDF01000009.1, read on the forward strand.
TTTAGGGAGTCAGACCATTTCCTACTAGAACCTACACAAATTCCTACGTCTTCCTATCGGTGTCTAAGCACAAAAGAGATTCTTACAAGTATTCTAATTAAATGCTAGCTAAGTATTTGTTTTGCTTTCTTGAGACAGACACTTTCTAAAACCTATGTCTAAAATTCATCAATTTATTCTGCTGTTTTCAATAGATTCCTTGCTTTGAACAGCAAACCTCTCCCTCCTCCCTTTGGCTCCTCCTCAGAAGCTCCTTTTTTTCCTTTGTATTGCCAGACTAGAAAGGAAATACTTTGAGCCCTCCAAAACCCAGTTGTTTCACTGATGAATCACAGAATTCAGTGGTGGGCTAAAGAGGTTACTTTTCCTACAGCAGTGCAATCTGGAGTAGATGAGAAGTCAAACTACTTATGGCAGTACAATTGTAAAGTGGATAAATATTTCCAGATAGTGGGTTCCAATTTGATGTATTATTTTCTTTCCCTTATACACAGACAATGTGAGGGCCTTGCAAATAAAGGATATAATGTCAGGGGGACGGAGGTAGGAAATGAAGATTAGTTTCCTTTTCTTCTATCTTCACCTCCCAGGGAGAAGTTAATTTGGTCTGTGTTCAGTCCAAGTTCATAGAAGGGAGAACACTGGGAAGCTTACTTTTTGTAAAACTCCATTGCCAAATGAAATGGAAAGAAGAAACAAAAATAATAATAATAAAGACTGAATTTGAATTGGGGGGAAAAGTTAATATCCTCTCCAGAGTTCAGCTCTCACCCCTTTGGCATCTTCATTTGCCAACACATTAGGAAACATCTTCTCAATATTTTGCTCTAATTTAAGTGGACAGATGCTGTTTCTCCAAAAAGGAAGTGGTATGAAGAGAGCCTGTCAGAGTTAGTTTGGCATTTTCTTTTGTTGCATTTTATATTTATTGACCCTTTTTTTGCTTCCCACAAATAAACTCAGTAAGATAGACATGAGTCCCTTGGGGACAAGGAAACAAATCATGCTTGTAGGCATATGCCCTGGTCTGCAGTCTGAGAGAGCTACACCATGGCCTAGGTTTGGCAGATCAATGTTACATACATACATCTTTTACATGCTGGCAACTGTCCTTTTTATTTAGTATAAACTGAGGACTGAGTAGGCAGAAATATTTGGGCTTAACCAACGCGCAGCATTAGCATTAGCCCTGCTCTGAAGGCCTAGCCTCATTTCCCTCACCACCTCAGTCCACTGGCAGGAGACTTTGGGTGAAGTTTATGGACACAGTTTTATAGGAGGTCAACCAAGAGGCTTGCAAGTCCCTGATGGCCTCAAAATCCAGCAGAGTGGGACTGGGTCTGGTCCCCATGGCTCTGCTTACTGGCTGTTCTGAAAATTGATTCCAGAAGCTTCCAGAGCAGTGTAATAGATGTTGTCTAGCTTATGCCTGGCCCAGATAAATATTCACTCTGAGGCTTGCATTCAGCACAACTCCCAGCTCAGAGCCAGGGTATCTGCATCCAGGTGGAAACCAAACAGGATTTCCCCAGTGACTGACAGTTCTTAATGGGACAGACAGAGGAGCAGGGAGGATCTCCAGTGCATAGCAAGTATTGGTCTGAATCCTGCATCACTGATGTATCTGATTACCCCAGAAGTCACTTGCTATCTGTCCATTTCTTGTCACTTTGATTCAGCCTCCTCACTAACACTGTAAGCCTCTCTGAAATCACTATGATCAGCACAACAGTCTGAAATCACTATGATCAGCATGACAGTCCAGTCCCAAGCCCATCAACATCCAGCTTGCCATGGGATCACTGGGGCTTTGCAGTGACTTCTAAACATATGGTCCAGTTCTGCCTTTGCAGCAAGCTCACACTTTAAAGCAGCACAAAGGAGCTGGTTTGGAAAGTGCAGGTAACAATGACTGGCATGAGCTCACCTTAAGCAGAGATCAAGGTAATTGCCAGCACCGTTGCTGCAGACTTCACTGCCTGATTCCTGTCCTGGGGAGCTAAGCTGTTAACCCCAAAACATCCCCCTGTGCCTTCACACACACTTCTATCGTGTTATGTAAACCAGTGGTTAAACAAGCAGCCCTCATGTGCTCTGTGAAGGAAGAGCAGTGCTATCAGGAGAGGAGAGCTGTGGATTTGCTCCTTACGGGGTTATGCTTGCTCTCAAAACCGTGCATCCATCATCTAGCACAGCCCCAAAGGCCCACAGCAGCAAGGAGCTGAGCCGGGCATTTCTCTCTGGGACAGACGCGAGGTGGTGCTCTGCTGTACACCAGTCGTGTCCGTGGGGGTGAGGAGTGGAGCCTGCAGCTCCCTGCGCAGCCTGGCCGGCCAGCGCTCTCCGCGGCACACAGAGCAGCACTGCAGCAGTGCTCTGGGTGTGTGTGGTGTGTGTGTGTGTGTGTGTGTGCCCAGAGCTGCCCTGCAGCAGTGCTCTGGGTGTGTGTGCCCAGAGCAGCACTGCAGCAGTGCTCTGGGTGTGTGTGTGTGTGTGCCCAGAGCAGCACTGCAGCAGTGCTCTGGGTGTGTGTGTGTGTGTGTGTGTGTGTGCCCAGAGCTGCCCTGCAGCAGTGCTCTGGGTGTGTGTGCCCAGAGCAGCACTGCAGCAGTGCTCTGGGTGTGTGTGTGTGTGCCCAGAGCAGCACTGCAGCAGTGCTCTGGGTGTGTGTGCCCAGAGCTGGACGTGCAGAGACCGAGTTGAGGCAATGCACACGCTGCGGGGTGTGATGAGGTGATTCGGAGCAAATAAAGCTTAATTAGTGCACAGTGACCCTTAGCAGTAATTTCCTGTGTGACGAAATACCCACCACCACTGATCAAAACTTAGCACTTAATCACAGCATTTTTCTTGGAAATACTTTGAGCTTTCGTGTTTTCCTCTTTTTCCTCAGGAAAAGGGTAGAACATACCTCTAGTACAGGCTTGAAGCTGCAGTTTCCCTCTCTGCTCTTAATTTTCCTGGCCAGCACTGTTTTTTCCCTTCTTTGATTTGAGGGCATGGCCCTGAGAAGTTTTTTGGGGCTGGGGGGAAGAAAGCAGGACCCAGATCTTGCTTAAATGACTCACTGGTAAGGACTGCTTGGGCGTCAGCGAAGTGTGCTGTGCTCTTTAGTACCTCTGTCTGAGGGATCATGGAGGGCTCCTCTAGCCCCCCAAGGCAATGACTCTCTGGCCCTGGGTGGGTGACTCACAAAGAAAGGGGCACCTCGAAGTTTAGATCACAAATCAGGCACCAGACTAACACAGGGGGATAGCTTCCAGCCTTTCTGTCTTTCCTTCTCCACCTTCCACCTTCATAACACACTGAGCCGACAGGCCCAGGATCCCAGGCTGATGGTCAGTATGGATCCTTCTACTCCAGGAGACCCCATGCTTAATTTGCAATGCAGGTGTTTGTAGAGAGAGAGTGGAGTTGGGCCTAGGTAAAGGATCAAGCACAAACTATTGAGCAAATGAAGTGAGCAAATGACTCAATCACAATATTGTTAAGTGCTTCTATGCTGGATCATCTGAGAGAGAACCTGTCAAACACAGCATCTTCTTTCCTGTCCTGAAGCACTAGGGCTGATGAGCAAAACTCTCGTACCTCTCAGCAGTGTCCTCACCCTTTTCCACTTCTCCTTAGCTGCTGGTATGATCTGGCCCACATCTGCTTTCAGATTGTAACTCTGTGGAACAGAGACTGTTTTTCAGTGCAGAGACTCACTTGGCAGATCTGGGTTCAGCCCCAAGCCCTACGTCAATGCAAAACCACAGCAGTCTTAACAGGCCGGGAGCCTGGGACTCTGGGTCCTGACACTGGGTTCTCTGATGTCTCTAATAAGATGCAAACTTGAGGCTTTTTTGGAATTGGGACACTTGGACTCCTCTCAGGAGATAAATGTTGTCCCAGGTATGTAAAAGCTGAAAATTGCACTGAAAGTGTTCTCCCAGGAGGGGCATTAAGCACTCTCTCTCTCTCTTCTATCCATCAGCCCTGGGTTTTGTGAGATGTAGGAACTTAATATGTGCAAGGCTTCTCCCCTGTGTCCGGTTTTTGTTGAAATTGGCCCTTGTGGTTGGACGTTGTCAGGGACGGGGTGGGGTAACTGAAAAAGAAAAGCAGGCTGTATGAATTCATTAAAAATTCAGCTGCAAAATAATGTTAATTGCCCGATTCCTTACAGCCACAAGAATTGGGGTTTCCGTCAGCAAATTAAATCCATTCCCAGATGAGATACACCACAGAGGAGATTCAGCCACAGCTCTGCTCTCTCTCTTGAAAGCTTTATGAATATTGCTCTTTTCATTTCCCTTGCTGACAGGGCCTCAAACGGCAAGGGCCACAATTGCAGAAGACGCTGCAAGAGCCCGCTGACAGGTGATTAACAGCTCCTGGATGCTGTGAGCCTGACCACACTTCTGACCACGGGAGCAGTTAAACAAATTATCAGCAGAGCAGTTTCATGGTTAACTAACCCTTTTCTCTAAACAAGTCTGCTAATGACGTTCCCAGGCCTGGCACCCCTATGTACTTGAGAGCCAGGCACTGTGTGCTGAGACATGCTGCTTCTCCTACTTAACAGGCTTATTTAGAGCACAAGGATAACAACAGCAATGACTGAACTGGAAGGCTAAGAGAAATCTGGGATCTTGGTAAAATGCACATCAGAAATTGAAATAAAAGACTGCATTTTACTGGGCTCCTTCTGTAGGTGGTCTTTCAGCCAGGTGAGGAAGCTAGAAATTTTTTGGCTCCATTTATTTCAGGGCAGTGCAGAGCTTTCTGTCAGAGCCAATACTCTGCTCTCCATCCCAGCCAGGGCCTCAGGGAGCAGGGCAAACCCTGGACAATTTGGAATACCTGGGACTCAGAATCTGAGAAGCTGGCTGGGATTCTAAAAATGGGCAGCAGCTGAGCAAAACCTTCCCCTTGCTACTTGTCCAAAGCCCTTGTTGGGACCAATCTGGATGATGAAGTGCTCACTCAGTATGGGCCAAAAGGGAGAGGAATCCCCTGTGAGGTATTGACTGTATATGAGAAGGAAAGAGGGATCCATTTAACTCCCTCTAGGGTCATTGTGGGCTTTGTAGAGTGGGGAGTGCAGAGATCTTTATGCTAAGTCACTAAGCAGGATTTGATTGCAAATAAAAGTCACTGATCTGACAAGCAGAGGTAAAGGTAAGAAGTGGCATATGTGGGCCTATGGTCTGGGAACCTCAGAGAGGGAGACTTCACTTGGAGCAGCAGGTTGCTTCAAAGCTGCTTCTGCCTGTTGCTTTAAATATACTCATTATTTAGCATGGACTCACACTTTTATTGTGGAAAATGATTTAATTCTTAAACCAGGATGGTTAAGCTGCAGCTGTGCTTAGGGATGTGCCACTAAGATGCTCTTAGCTCCACACACTGTGTGTTTGTCTGCCATTCTCTGGATAATTAATGAACCTGGTATGTCACAGGAGTTTGTTCTGTCACCTCACTTTCCCCTCGGACATGAGAGATCCCTTATACCTGAAGGCATGTCACTGACGCTCCAGCACTGCCTTGGAGCAGTATGGAAACAGACAACTCTACTTTGGATGCTTCCCTGGTGTATTTTACTCACTCAAAGTTATATTTGATCAGTGGACCTAAGGGTGGAAGGGAGCTGAGGACCACCCTGGGGTGGTTCATGTAGTCATACAGGCATCATTGTGACTTTGAATAAGCTTTGGATTCTTGGCACCTGACTATCTATGACTGAGAATTTAGTGTCCTCAGAAGAGGGGTGCCTAGGGCTAATCTCAGTCTTCACACTTCATTTAGATGTGTCTGTGCGAAACTGAACACATAAAGATGGAGAACACAAGAATACCCTTCTAGCTTTAATCTGTTAATTAAGAACATGTGATGATGTTTTGGGTGATTCCTGCCTTACAGTGTGTCTTTGAGCCAGTTCTTAGGAAGCTGGAGTGGTTCAAATCATAGTAACAGCTCTTATCCTAGCTCTCGTGAACATCCAAGTGGTTTTCAAGAAGCCAGGAGCTCCAGGACTGCCACTCATTTGAGCTCCTAACCATGCTTCCTGGGCTTGTCTTTTCCTGAGAGGGATGGAAGAAGAGGATGTTCCAGAGATCATCAGATCATTTGGTGAGGGCATAGTGAGGAACATGCTGGGTGCCATCCCGATTGTTTTGGGTTTCAGGATAAGTAAGTTACCGGGAGAGATGGAAAGTTGTAATAACCCAGGTAACGTGTCCACTTAACTGTATCCTCTCAGTTTTTGTTTTTCCTCCTCTTTTGTTACAATGTAGGCAAGGAATTTTTGTCATGACAATGAATTCAATAGCTCTCCAAAGAATAAAAGCAGATGGTTTCACACTCTTAGACAGTGAATTGTTTAAGAGAGAGAAGAGTCATTAAGTGCAATCACTGGCAAGAGGTTTTCAGCTGCAGTAACTCATTGAGGTGTGTGCAGAGAGTAGGGAGAGTAAGTACTTTCCATGTTTAGGCAGATAGTGTTTGCAGTTAAAAGCATTATGTGAACCTGCCTTTTTGTTCCTTACAGCTAATAGAAGCAGGTGGCTGTGCAAAGTCCAAGCCTGTAGTGCTTTTTCACTTTGAAGGCTTCAGGATACAATGCTTTCTTTTTCTCCTTGATGCATGATGTGATGGGTTGACCCTGGCTGGATGCCAGATGCCCACCAAAGCTGCTCTATCGCTCCTTCAGCAGGACCAGGGAGGAGGGAAGAAAAGAAGATGGAAAAAACCTTGTGTGTCAAGATAAAGGCAGTTTTATAAAGCAGAAGGCTGCATGGCACAGAAGCAAAGGAAAACAAAAGATTTATTCTCTACTTCCCATTAGCAGGTGATGCCTGGCCACTTCCTGGGAAGCAGCACTTCAGTACATTTGGAAGACAAATGTCTAGAATATCCCTTCAGTCAGATGGGGTCAGCTGTCCTGGCTGTGTGCCCTCCCAAGATCTTACCTGTCCCTAGCCTACAGGTGAAGTGTGTGTGTGTGAATATTGGAGAGGCAGCCTTGCTGTGTGCCAGCACTGCTCAGCAGTAGCCAAAACGCTGGTGTGTTATCAACACCTTCCTGGCTACACAGCCCAGTGCTATGGGGGCTGCCCTGGGGAAAATTAACTCCATCTCAGCCAGGCCCTATGCAGGTGAATGAGAAGTTAGGTCTGCTCACAACCTGGCCTGGCCTCTGAATGCCTAACTCTGTTGAGAATCATAGAATCACAGGGGTTGGAAGGGACCTCCAGAGATCATCGGGTCCAACCCCCTGCCAAAGCAGCTCCCTAGGACATTTCACTCAGATAGGCATCCAGATGGGTCTGGAATATCTCCAGAGAAGGAGACTCCACCACCTCCCTGGGCAGCCTGTCCCAGGGCTCTGTCACCCTCACTGTGAAAAAGTTCTTCCACACGTTGGTGCAGAACTTCCTGTGCTCCAACTTGCAGCCATTGCCCCTTGTCCTGTCCCCACAGACACTGAAAAGGGGCTGGCTGATTCCCCCTGCATCCCCTGCTTAAGATAATTATAAACATTAATTAGGTCCCCCCTTAGTCTTCTCTTCTCAAGGCTGAACAGTCCCAATTTTCTCAGCCTTTCCTCATAGGGGAGATGCTCCAGGCCCTTAATCATCTTCGTAGCCCTTCTCTGGACTCTCTCCAGGAGATCCCTGTCCTTTTTATACCAGGGAGCCCAGAACTGGACACAAGAATACTGGCTATATTTATTCACAATTGAGGAAAGCAAAGCTAATGTTGTATTTAGGTTCTTCTGAGCCTCACCTGCTATGTCCTGCCATTTTCATTTCAGAGAAAGAGCGTTATGCCTTTAAATAAAGCAAATAATATGATTCTGAAATTATGCAGTGGCTTATGCAACTTATATAACAACTCAGATAGGTTTTTCCTTAAACATCAGTTATTAATATTTATCTAATTAGCCTTTTGTTCTGAAGAAAGGGATGAAGAGTAAGAAAACTCATCCTGGGGAGAAGCTGCAACTGACTTTTGTTGCTTTACCTCAAACAGTCGACTCGTACTTCAGGAGTAAAGTCCAGAATAAGCTGGAGCAGCTGAAGTGTCTTCCCTACTGGCAAGAACACATCCAAAGCCTTCTCTGATTTATCTAGGTCAAATGCTGGCATGGGGAGCAAGTGTAGCATCAGTTTCTTCAGGTATTTTGGAAGTATGAAGAATTAACAGTATTTGCATTGCTCTTCTCTGTCTTCTTACTCTGGCTGTCTTCTAAACTACCTTTTTTTCTACTAGTCTTTCCTCCCTTAATGAACAGAGCCCCATCCCCAGAAACCAAGGGGTAGTAGCATACTGACTCCTGCCATGCAACTGGGAAGGGCCCTTCCAAATCAGAAGGATGGTTCTCAGTTTCCTGGAGTCTGTGAAGTCCTTACACCCATACTGACTTTTTAAATGCCTTTTTCCCATCACAGAGTTCAACCCTCCAGGGCCGAAAAATCATCAAATCTACCCCATAATCTACATTCAAAATAGAGCACTACTAATAAAAAGTATTTGATTTCCTGCCCCACTCTAAAACTTGGCCATGGGACAGATGGGTCTCAGGATCTCCTCATAAGGAGAGACATTAATTTCTGTTCTCCAGCAAATCCAATCTCTGTTATTTTTTAAAAGAAAACACCAGAATGGCAAGTCACCTCCTCACCCAAGAGGTTCCTCAGTAGACCTTCAACCTTGCTGTGGGACAGCCTTCTCTTCTGCTGAAGCTTTGCAGAGGGGTATCCAAGACTGGGTTTGGACTGCAGCTTTAGTCTTAGCATCTATATCCTGTTTTAGCTGCTTCTGTTCTACTTTTGTCCCTTTGTAACTAGTTTTAATTCCCTCAGCTAGAAGCTGCATGAAGCTAAAATTTATAATGTGAACAAGCCACTAGCAGGGGGAACAAAGAACTGTTCCTACATTATGGCCTATGGTATTGTCATGTAATAGTGAAACCATAACTGAAGAGCAGCTGTTGTGTTATGTGATTTATTACAGCCCTACAGTCTCTTAGAAAGTCTCTCTTCTTTCCAGTGCTCCTAAAACCTCTCTTCCTTTCCCATTTCCCTGTGCAGGGCACCTTGTCCCATGCAGGCCTCCTTTGCAAAAGACATTACAGATGTCTGCTGACAAGTGATGCCTGCACGAGAACATCACTCTCTGGCCATACCTCTGACCACAGGAGCAGTTTAACAAATCATCTGCAGGGAGGTTTGTCTTTAACAATCTCTTCTGTTATAACCAGTCTGCTAACAAAGGCATTAATTTTGACACCCCCTTGTACTGCTGCTTTTAGAAAAGGGAAAGAGAAGGAGAAATGTTTAAAGCAGTTTTGTTGCTCCCTCCACGTAACAATGCTAACGAAAATTGAAGGATATAGAAAGGGAAGAGAAATTCCCATCTCCTCAGGAAGGAATCCTGCAGATTCCTTCTAACCAAGACAAAGGGCTTTTCCAGGACTCTTATTAATTAAAAAAAATGTGTGACCATGGTACTCAGTGGCTGTGGACAGGATTCAGTTATCTGTGTCTAGTGACAAAAGGTATACTTGGGGCTTCCAGCTGCCATTCACGTCAATGCAGTTTGGAGCTACTGTTTCAGGCTCTCTGCAAACTCAGGCTACCACTGCCACTTTATTATTGCTACATCTGTTACAGGTTTTTCCTACTGCATATAGTATAGCAGATGGTGTTTAAACTCTGTGATTGATAGATAGATAGATAGATAGATAGATAGATAGATAGATAGATAGTAAAGCAAATATGCAGTCTATGTAGCACCATAGATTATGCCTTTGTTTTTTAAGATTATCTTCATAAATTTATTACCTGTGTCCTTAGTTGCTCCACTTTAGCTGTATGTAGACAGCCACTTATTTCTGAGGACCCAAGACTATGGTTCTTTAAAGGAGCTCTTAAGAGGCCTTGCTGTTTTCACCCATTTCTCCTACCTGCCCACACCTAGAATCACAGAATACTTTGGGAAACACTGAAAAATATTATGTCATAGAATACCAGGTTGGAAGATACCTTAAGGATCATCTGGTCCAACCTTTCTTGACAAAAGCACTGTCTAGACAAGATGGCCAGCACCCTGTCCAGATGAATCTTCAAGGTGTTCAATGCTGGGGAATCCACCACTTCCCAGGGCAGATTACTCCAATGGCTTTGTTCTCATTGTAAAAAAAAATCCTCTTGTGTCAAATTGGCATCTCCCCAGGAATAACTTGTACCCATTGCCCTTCACCTTTTCCATGTGATTCCTTATAAAAAGGGAGTCTCCATCTTCTTTGTAGCCACCTTTTAAATACTAGAACAAGGTGATAAGATCTCCCCTAAGCCTTCTTTTCTCAATGCTGAACAAACCCACTTCTTGGCTTTTCCTTATATGACAGGTTTCCCAGTCCTTTGATCAATTTGTGGCCCTTCTTGGGACTGTATTCAGCCTGTCCACATCTTTTTTGCATAATGGGGACAAAACCTGAACACAATATTCCTGGTGTGACTTAACAAGGACTGAATCAAGTGGTATAGTAACTTCTTTATCTCTGCTGGTGATGCCCTCGACGCAGCCTAGCACCCTGTTGGCTTTCTTTGCCATAGCAGCACTCAATCTTACATTGAGATTGTTGTCCATCAGGACAACCCAAGTCTCTTTCTACACAGCTGCTCTCTAGGCTGGTGGATCCCAGCCTGGGCTGCACTCCTGGATTGTGTTTTCCCAGGTGCAAGACCTTACACTTGTCCTTGTTGAACTTCATAAGGTTCTTGTTAGTCCACAGAACTAACAAGGGTGGCTCTCAGTATATACTTCAGCAGTACTCACTTGCTCCCATCTCCTCATGCTATCCATTACCCTCAGTTAGGCTGAGAAGGGCTTAAGAGGCTGGGAATGGATAAAAAGTCCTTCCTGGGACCAGAAACATTCCTAATGGTGCCTTGTAGAGTCATGGCCCCTTCCCAGTTCTGCTCACACACCACACCAACAAGACTGTTTTTTACTGGAGTGTTGATTCTCTGTGATAGAAGCTCCTAAAATGCAATACCAATGCAGAAAGTATGGGAGCTACAGGAAGGAAATTTGCCTTCCCCACATAATTCAGGGCCATCCATATTACATGCTCGTTCCCATGTTGCATACAATAAGACCGTGGGCAACACTTCCTCCATTTGGCCACTCCAGCAACCACAGCCCTGGGAATCCACGCATTTATGCTTCACTAGAGCAGATTAAGTTCTTGTTACAAGGCAATGGCAAATCTGTTTTCCCAGATATGTTTTCTAGGAATTCTCTTCCCCTCCGCAGTCCCAACACCCCTGGAGCCTTTGCAAAATATTCCTGTTTGGCTTTTGACAGTCTTGGTTTCAGATTCCTTTGGCTGGCTAAAAGATTTCTGGGCGGGCTGACAGACATAACATCTCCTTCTTTTAAAAACAGTCCATCTACCAGAGCGATGGGTTGGGAGCTGTGTTTGTCTTAACTCAAATTGCAGAGCTATCACTCAAGCTGGGCAGATCTCACTCTTACATGACTTTCTGAATTTAATGACCACCTGCCTTTCTCTCTGCCCAGGTTGCTTTAAAGTTGCTTCTGCATTTTTCAGGAGCTCATTTGGGGGTATAAAAGAGAGGTACCAAGAAGAGTGATGTTGATGAAACACACTGATGACAAAGAAATTAAAAAAAAAAAATCACTGAGAGAGAATCATTATAGGTCTTGAGTCAGCAGTGCTGCCTTTCTGGGGGATTTAATCTGAGTTAATGTGTTACTTTGCAACTGCAATGAGCTTTTTGTTACTTTTTGGGTAGGTCAAAGCCATTTGAAAGGCCTGGTAGGTACTGGCATACGATTGTGCATAAAGCATTTCGTAGGAGCCTCAATGCTTTAAGCAAAATAGCTAGCACTAGGGATGGGATACCAGAAGTGCTTTGTTTCCACTTACTGTAAATGATCATAAATTCTACTGCTACTTTATTGTGGTGGCTGTAGTTCTTGGAAGAGTAAAAGGGGTGGGGAAACAGTTCCCAGTCAGTTTTATAAAGTACAAGGTTGCTTGTATTGGTACCAAGTCCAAAGTGCAATATTTCAACTATGAATGATTGGACTTTTTCCCAGATTTCCATAAAGTCATTAAACACCACGTAAAGGGTCACCCATAACATAACCAAAAGATCAGTGCATGCAGAACTGGAGTGGATTGTCAAGACAGCCCTGGTTTTCTAGGAGGTGAATGCAGACTTTCAAGTGCATAGCCTTGGAGGTAGCCATCATTGTGAGAATAGGCCTTGTAAAGCATTCTCTGGAAAGGTCTCTTTTACAGCTCACTGTGGCCTCTGTAGTCTTATAAAAGCAGCAGCCAAGACCCAAGAGCTCTTCAAGCATTAGGGAACTCGTCTCATGTGGAATGAACTTTCCTTTGGAGAAATTGTCCCTTAAGTGAGATCCAGTCTTGGATAGATTCCCAGTGATCTTCCAAAACTGAGAAATCAGTAACTCTCACACTTATTTTTTGAATTATTTTGTGGCAAAGCATCATCTGAAAGAATAAGGATGAAGTCCAGAGGATCTACCTAGGTTATTTTAGACCACTCCATAGATGTAGCAGGGAAATGGGTTGTTACCTATGTTTAGTGAACCATTCTGCAGAATTGGATAGCTGTAGTGTGATTTTTCTATTAAACTGTTTGACTGTTCAGAAAACTGGTGGGGACATAATTGTTTTCTAGCCCACTCTGTTAAAAGGCAAAAGCCTACCATTGGCAACAGCTGGAGGTGTTTGCCTGCAAAAACAATGTTCCTACAAGAAGAGACGTCCAAGAAAAACTGAGGAGACATATCATCAGCCAGTTACACATTGGGATGTGCACAGCAGCTCAGCAGACAACTGAAGTGACAGCTTTCTGATCAGCTTCACCAGTGGAAGGTCTCACTCAGCATCCTGGGGGTCCAAGCAAGCTGCCTCACAGCACACTTGGCCTCCAGTGGCGTGGGAAGGAAAAGATGAGATTGGGAATCAGCTCCTGGTTTCTCTCATAGCAATACAAAGCATTACCAGTGGAGCAGGGCAGGTCACCATGCAGATTTAAATGTTCACAAAGAGTTTGTTTTTCTCAGGAAGTACTTGGTCCAGGATGGAAAATAAACTTCTTTAATTTTGCTTTTGACGTCTGCTGTGGAGACAGCTCACTATGGAGCTGCAACAAGAGGCAGCTCGAAGCTGAAGCAGAGAGTATTGGTCTGTCTGTGACTCACAAAAAGCTTATGCAGCCCGTTTCATGCTTGCTTAGAGCAGCCACAGACATGGAAGCAGAGACTGGATGCAGGGTTGAACTTTTCACAGTCCTGGGTGTGTTTGGGTAAAGGCTTTGGCTCCGTTTGTTATGCCAAAATACAACCAGGCCATGAATCTGAATTTTCCCAAAGTTCAAATGCAGCCGTAGTCAGGCTCCTCAGCCCCTTGTTTATTTGGCATGTTGTGACATTTACACACACACACACAGGGACTCATTTAAACCACCCAACTAAAATCCTCCTACAGCCACAAGCGCATAAAATCTGAATGCTTTTTTTTCAGACGTTTTGGCTGAAATGAAACTTTTTTACAGTAATAAATAACAGAATAATTATTTTTACTTCCTACACAGGAACTCAAATGTTTGATTGATTCTGCTCTTTTTGGCAGAGCTGATAGGTCTGAAATAGTTTTCCCTGGCATCTCAGCAGTAACGGTTCCCATTAACCCTGAAGACTCCTGATGACCTAAACTCAACTTCTGGATATTTGACTTCTCCTCCCTCCTACCCACATGGGAATGTGAGAGGAAACATTACACAGTTTACTAGTGATTAGAATCCAACTTTCTTTTTTCTACTGTCCCTAATATCTGTGCACCAGCTTAAGGTAACTTCACATCTGTCTTTTCAAAGATACATGCTTGTTTTCCTCTTGGCAGTCTTTTTTGGTGGAATCTGAGGATTTTTGATATTTATCTAGTATTTCCTAGGAAGAGCAGAGAGCTTACTGTGCAGTGCTTAAAGGAAACCAACAGATTTTACTTCCATTACACCTGGAAATCCCAACCATTTCTGGTGCCCACAGCTCGCTGCTTCCTGGAAGCTCTGCTCTGACTGTGCCCATGCCCCAGAGAAGATTGCTGTGTGCAGTACCCCATCTGCCAACCCAAGAGGGCCTGCACCGAGCAGCCTTATGGCTTGATGCTTCCCAGAAACCACAGGTTGAGTGTGTGTCTGTGTGTGCAGCACACACTGTCTGCACACATACTTCTGTCTGGGAGATGCCAGGTTCCACTCACCATTGGCAAATGCTTATGTTTAATGAGAACTACCGTGCTGACAGGTCTTTGGCTGCTTCGATTACATGTGAACGGTAAAGACATTGTTGTTCTCACTCGTGTGACTAGACCCACATGCCTGCCCTGGCTTGTTCCAAGCACTTGAGTTTTGGTGGCCTGTGTGGCACGCATTTGTCTGATCATTCATCTAAGCTGGTTCAACTACCACCAAGCAAACCCAGACCATACCCAGTTTAACCTCTTGAGCACTGGCCAGTTTTATTTTTCATGCACCCTCAGTTCTCCTTTATCCTTCTGCATATTTATATATGGGAGAAGGGACTAGGAGATTAGCCTTACATTAATTTAACCTTATTTAAATGATTTGTGAAGAGCTCAGAAATCAGGGAGCTCCAGGTGGAAGAAACAGTGGGATGAAACACAACATTGGAGGTTTTTCCCAATGAACACCATTGTGATTATACCAGCTTTGAACTGAGCAAACCTACGTGCTGGAATAATGTTTGGAATATATTTGGTGTCTCTACATTACTGATGAAGGACTCTTGGATCTGATGGACCATAATTCTACCAGCAAATTGCTCCAGTTTCTGTTGTCTGGAATGCTTATGAAGCAAAGGATCTTTGTATTGGAGAGCATCCCTCTTCCTGCTGCACTGGAATGTACAGCGCAGTGGGTATTTACATAAATTATTGTTCCACCAGTGGCTGTGTTTTCCCAGCTCCCATCCCATCTCAGACAGCACAGCCCTTCTCCTACTTTGATCTTTCCAGTTTGAACTTTCCTATTTTAGACTGCAGACACCTTTCACTTGTCTTTTCAAGTGCCATAGAAAAGTTGTATGAAATGAGGCAGTAGCTCCTATGTGCTCCCCAGTACAAATCAGACAGGGATCCTTGCAGAGAAGACAAAGACACAAAGTATTCAGGAAAATAAAACCACTTAGAGTAGTGACTTTGTCTGGATATAAATACCTTGACATCAGCTGCTGAATCTTTTGTGCTTTTCTGGCTCTGCAGGGAACCAGTAAAGATTCCTGGAAGGTTCTGCCTTCCACAAGCAGTTCAGGACTCCGGTGGGCTTAAACACCTTCTGGAAATACCAGCTTGTCCACAAGGAACCCAGGGAGTCACTTAAATGTAGGCACTGTCTCCATCTAGGCCAATATGTCTGTGTATAATCTGTCATGGTGAGGCTGTTGCTGGGTTACCCATATGAGGCTGTGAGGATAAATGTGTTATTTGAGATAGGCAGAAGTGGAAGGCTGGAGGAGAGTACATGATAGAGTGGCTGTTGTGTATGAGTAAGAGATTGTCTCTGTGTGTGTGCATAATCTCATTCAAATTATACAGGCAGGATCCAGCATCTGAGAATCATTTTCTCTAAGGATTATAATTGTAAAGTTTAACCAAATAAATATTGAAAGACATTATATAAAACTCCCACAAAGGGCCCTGCAACCTGAAACATAAAATATACATACAGCAGATTCTGCTCACCGCAAAACTATGCCAGGAATATAAGAGTATCTTTTTATATAGATTGGCTTGCATCCCGCTCCAGGGTCAGAGACATGACGTCCCAATAAACATTCATGGATCGCTTGGAAATCACAGGCATCCATGAGCTGTCTTTCCTGCCTTCCCTTTTTCAGCTGAGCATTTAGTGCTGAGTCGATAAAGCCACTCACTCCTTCCTTCCTCATCATTCTCGTCTCCTTAATTCCACCAAGTAATTCATACGGTGCAGCTTCACTAGCTAAATCATTTTTAAAAAGTTAAGCCCCTTTTGGGGCTTTTAAACCAGCTGGCTGTAGGACTGACTCAAACTCTAATCCCTATCTCTCCTGAGAGGATACTTTTTTCTGCCTCCCACTTTCTTGATGACTACAGGACCCAATAAATACAATACTTTCTAATGTTCTCGTTGCTTGCTTGCCTTCCTTCTCACAGAGAGAGCCAATATGCTGAGAAAACAGCAATAAGAAACTCTATAAATTCAGTCTTACACATTCAGAGCCTAGTAAAACCGACCAAGGCATGAATTCTCACAGGCACTGTGCTCCTCTGCAGAGCAGAATAAAGGCCCCACCATCTGAACCCTCATGTGATGCAATGCATACTGGCAGGCTCTTAGTAGCACCCAGAATTACCTTTGGGCTTTTATGGTTTGGAAATGAGTGTGAATTTCTATTCTGCACCAGCAGCTGAGGAGGAGAGACAACAGCCACACCTATCTGTCCACCCCTTTCATGATGGAAGTTGGTTGGCACTTGCAAAGGCTAGGCATTAGGCAGCAGTCACAGTCTTCAGGCCTGCTACCTCCACAGTAGCTGCTAATCTTTCTATACTACAAAGATATAAACACGTATCTGTCAAGTTTCTCCTGCTTGTATCTCCCACAAATAGAGAAGCCTAAGAGCTCTTCCTTGATGTTTCTCAAAAATGGTGACATTACTGTTTACCATGGAGATAACAAGATCTAAAGACTAAGCCAGTGCTAAAAGACAGAAGTTCAGGCTCTTCTTCTATCTAATGCTCTTGTTCTACCTTTGCCCATCACAGAGGGTTAGCAAATTAAAATGTTATTTCATCCTGAGTTATCTCAGTGCATTACAGCCACAGCTCCTTCCAACTACAGTTAACACACACAAATAAAACCACTTCTCACTGAGGAAGGAAGAAGGGAGTGTTAGGAGAATGAGTGTGACCACAGGCAAAGCATGGATGGGGTAGAGCTGGAAAACCAGACGATGCTCAAATTCAGCAGAGTTCACCAGCATACGAATGGGGACAGGTGTCCCAATGGCTATGGAAGTGACATGTCTGTGTGGACAGAGGCTTGCACTCTGTCGTGGTTTCCCCCGGCTGTGGGCCGAGATCCACGCAGCTGCCTGCTCCTTAAAGTAAAAGAGCAGGGGAAGAGGGAAAAAGGGGGGAACAAGGGAAGGGAAAAGGAAGGGGCAAATAACTCCAAACCCAAGAAACTAAGAGGCCCCTGGGTTGGGATAAGGAGAGTTTACTAAGAGAACAGAAAGATAAAATATCCCAATGCTAACAGGACTTTAGAGCAAAAGAATATGAAACTCTTGATCCCCAATGCAGTTTCTCCCTGACCCACACAACTCAGGCCGTACCACCCAGAGCTGTCCCGGAACCCGACCGTCCCCCCAAGCAGCACGCGTCCCGCCACCGCCCCTCTTCTTCCTCCCCTCAGCCCCCCGTTATCCTGGGCAGGACGTCATTGGCACGGAATACTCTCTTTGGCCCATCTGGGTCACCTGTCCTGGCTTCGCCCCTCCTTTCTCATGAATAGAGAAATACGAAGAAGCTGAGAAAGTCCTTGACTGTCTGACTGCAACTAAGAACATCAGGGTGTTCTCAGCACTGCTTTCATTGTAACTCCCAAACACAGCATCCCATCAGCTGCTACAAATGAAGTTAACTCTATCCTGACTGAAACCAGGACACACTCACATTGGTTTGTGGTTATGAACTCTTTTAGTACTATTTGTTAAGTAGTATTAGGAAATGCATTAGAAGAACCATCGCTGCCTGCATCCGGTGGTGCTGTCCCTCTCGCTGGCAAGCTCTCATTCAAAGGGGGTAGGTCATACAAAGTGTGGGGACACCTCCTTTCTGTAGTGACCTGCACAAAACTTGGAGGCACTGGCACAGTTTGCTGGGGAGATGAGAAAGTCATCCCTAATCAGATGCCCCTTTATAGACAGGCATGGCCTGTTTTCATTCATGTTTCTGGGAGTGAGAGCAGCTTCAAAGCTCTGATCTTTGATCCGAGTATAAAACAAGAAGGTGTGCCAGCTTGTCAGTTGTGTTGGCATTATTCTAAGAATTTTTGGGGCAGATATGCAGGCTTTCAGGGACAGAAACTGAATCCTGAATTCAGTGGCTGTTGTCAGATTTGGTTAAAGATCCCTGATGTGCTTAGATCTGCTGCCTTCTGACTTAACCATGTGCAGATCTGGGCCTGTCCACTGCAGCACTTGAGGACCCCATTCTGAGAGAACATGGTTATGCAAACCCAGCAGTAGCCCAGCCAGTGCAAAGCAGTTGAATGAGTCACAGGCTTTGTGGCACACAGAGCCTGCAGATGGAGAGTCATGTTCACACCGAGAAATGCAGCCTCCTTCTGTACTCCTGCCATCTGGAGACAGAGGAATCAAATACAACTGGCATGTGTTAAAACCCCTCCACCCTTTTGTATGGTTTAATCTTGCAAATTGCATTTGTTTAGTAAAGGAAAAATGTATTAATTGTTCTGCAAATGTGACTAATGGTGGTTAGCTCTATTCTGCTGTCAGGAAAAGGGCTGCAGCTGACTGCATTTAACTCCCACTTGAAGCTGACCTGTTTTATGCAAAGTTTTCAGACTTTTAAAGCTTCAAAGCAGGCATTGCCCATCCAAAGCACTCTGAAGTTAGCAGAAAGACCAGCTGACACACCCTGCAGCAAACTCAAGTTCAAGATCCCTAGAACTTGAGGGAACTCAAGAGTTCTGGAGACAAAGCAGTGCCCTTCTGAATGGAAATACCTGTGTTTCTCATCCAGCCTGTTGAGGCTGATTGCTGACTTCTTTAGCACTTCAATGATTGGAGCCTTCAGAATTTCTGGATTGGATGACAGCAATATCACCTTTATATCCAATCTGCATCTGGTAGGAATTGCCACGTTTTGTTTCTTATGCATGGTAACTGTAGACACATAACATATTTGTGGCTTAGAGGTTTCAGAGCTGAATGTCTGACCTGTACAAATTATGTTGGGATCCCCCTCATTGGTCAAACTATCCCCCTTTCAATGCAGAGAATTTGGAAAAGGCATTTTCTACACTGCTGAAAACATACATGTAATAAATGCATCTGCTGAGGGATGAGGAAATGTTGGGATGTCAAATCTATCTACAGTTCCATTTCCCATTTATTTTTTTAATCCTCCAGCTTCCATCCTTGTCCATGTCTTATAATGCATTCACCACCTCAGCAGCATAGTGTGTGGCCATGAGCCACAGAAATGTGGCTAAGAAATGCCACATAGAAATACAATGTTATCAACATTAATGGCCTCTGGGAACGTGAAAAAAACCCCCACAGAATGAGGATAGGACAGTGCGTGCATGCAACTCCTTCTCTATATATGAAATGCAAAATAAGAATCATATAGGAATAGAGGAATTATTTCACACAGTCTGAGAAGGTAGGATCGGTGTAGTTAAGGAAAGGAAGCTATAGGCACATAAAATAGCTTAACAGAGAGATCTCTTAGTGGGAAAGTCTCAGAGAAGTGGAAGATTTCTCTGCAGCATTTTAAACTGAGAGCATCAAAACACTGAAGAATATTCACCAAAGCCCAAACATCTGTGATGAGAACAGAGTTGCACAGGAAGAAAGAGCTTTTTCCCCAGTAGCCTTCATACAGAAATAAAGGTGGATAAGCAGCAATTCCTTCTTTTGCTAGGAACTCCTCAACTAAAAAGTCAGTCTGACTACTGTAAGTGGAATGAGATCCTGTCCTAAAGCCACTCTCCACCTCCTTGTATTTGTGTTACTACCTTTATTGCTGCTCTCTTTGCTTACAGAACCGAGAGCACAGAACCAGTAAATCAGAATTGACGGCCTCGGAAGCCAAGTAGTCATATTTCAGCATCAGTCAAGTGCTTTCTCAGGGAAGAATTTGCAAAGTAACAAGTTCCACATCCTTTTTTGGCATAGTCCAGAAGGAATAAGCAAACAAAAGGAACAGCATGTCTTCTGTCTGCTCTGCAGCAAGTGACGCAGCTTTTCTCAGTATCTCTTTAAGGAAAAGAGGGCTGCCAAGGTGGAAGGAAAATAAAAACCTTAAACAAATTTTGGGCTGCTTTTTGAGTGACATGGAGTTTAGGATCTCTTTGCAGCTATCCTATCAGGACTGCCTGAGATATGAGTAACTGTGCTTTTCTTTCAATGAAATGGCTATGCTCTGAAACTTAGGCAGTGTTGTGGCCCTTCTGGGTGTGCCACAGGTCTTCCTTTATTTTCTCCTCAACTTGCCAGGCCTTGCCTTTGTACCACATGGACTCCAACTACAAAGGCAACAGAGCTCCAAATGATGCGTCTCCAGGGTGTGGCTTCTTTGCCTTGGGCAATGGAAGGACATTGCCAACTTTACTGCTTTTTTCCAGTGATATTATGTAGAAACAGCAAATTAGGGACTAATGTGACTCAAATCAGATCATTTGATTTCTTCAAATCTGTATTGCTCCTGCCATTTTAATGGTGTTCCCTACACAGTAAGGAATGTGCTAACTGAATTCAGACCTATCAACTACATGGTTAACCTTGTGTCTAGTCAGGTCTGACCGAAATCAATTGCTCTTTGTCCCACTTTCACGACCATCGCTCTGTAGACTCTGCCATTCACTCATTCTCTATCTTCTCTTACTAATAAAGGAATAAAAATAAGGGAGAAACAGAAAGCAACTAGGCTTTAATGATTGTGTTTTGTTCACAAAATAATTCACAAACCATCAACTGATGCCTTTTGATTTGCAGACCTTTGCAGGTTCTGAGTCAAATTGTTGATGCAGAAGAGCTCAGAAAGGAGACACTTTTGCCCCCTTAAAGCCATGATATTGGAAAAAGATGTGGCCTTCTCCATCTGTCATGGCCTTTGATATCCAGCTACATGTTGTTTCCATAATGAAACTGTGAACTGTGAGACCAGATGATCTCCATAAATAATGCAGCTTTGTGATTTCCTCAATTCCTGTTTGAACAGAAACTTCCAATGGGTCAGTGCACCAGGGAGCACTCATGAGCACATGGGAACACCTAAACCTTTAGAGTACTTGTGAGCATGGATGAGAGATATTCTCATGTGAGAGGCAATCTAGACATAAGCATTGAATCCTGTACAGGATACACTTGGAAAGAAACCTAAGACAATTTGCATTAAGGAAAAGTATAGGGCTGGGTGTTGAGAGTTCTTGATGACTAGTGTTGTTAAAGTAGTCCCTTTTTCTCATCTGAGGCTGTTTTACATGTCAGATTTCATTCTCAACGTGATAAACTGTGGACATTGACTATGAAGATTCCTTTAACACCTTCTTCCAGAAAACCTTCTAATCCTCTTTACAGAAAATTCCAAGGTGCAGCATTTTTCTATTGTGTCATTGGCAGTTGTAACAGCAAGTTGTGAGATACTTGTTAGATATACTGAAGAAGCTGGGAGAAGTGCTCACTAAGCCACTTTCAATCAATTATCAGGAGTCCTGGTTAACTGGGGAGTTCTCAGTTGACTGGAGGTTAGCAAATGTGATGCCCATCTACAAGAAGGGCCAGAAGGAGGATCTGGGGAACAAGAGGGCTGTCAGTCTGACCTTGGTTCCAGAGCAGTTTATTTAAAAGATGTGTAGATGTGATGCTTAGAGATATGGTTTAGTGGTGGACTTGTCAGTGCTAGGTTAATGATTGGACTTGATGACCTTAAAGGTCTTTTCCACCCTGAACATTTCTAAGATTCTATTATTTTTCCACTACATAAGAAAGCCCCTAAGAAGTCCCTTTCCCAAAGAACCCTCAATAAGAAGTCTTCCCTCACCAAGACATTGACCACAGAAGTGAGAAGCACATGTGGCTTACTAACATCTTTAAACTAAATACAATAAATTTCCCTTTCTCCATCACAAATTAAAACCTTTGTGCCTCCTCTCCCAGCAGCTGTAAATTGATTTCCAACTGTCAGACTTGTCTCCAAAAGTTGCTCTTTGCAATGAAATGCTCCATCATCTCTAAGCAGCATCTTTACCAGGTTAACTGAAGGTATCCTTGAAAGACTGAGCCTTCTGAGAAGACCAAGCCAGGTACAGTGAATGATCAAGTTTTAAGAGAAACAGCAGAGCAGGATGTCAAGGCAGACAGCACAGGCAGAGCTGAGCAGATGGGAAGGTGAGCTGAAACAGATCAGTTATTCACTCAGGCCCCAGCTCAAAGTTAATTATACAGAAAGTTGTGTGTAAAGTATTTATAGTCCAGCCTCAAAACTCAAATCTATTCCAAGTGGGGTTGTTTACATAGTCAGACATATTCCCATTAATTACCTGTGTTTTTGTACTAAGATACTTTGATTGGGTTTTGGGCAGGTTTATGTTTTCTGTTTTTTTAAAAATATCTTCTAATTACTCTTAAACAGAATCATCCTGTGAAACATTCTAACTGAAAGCTTCAAATGGCCTAAAAAGAATGAGAATTCCCACCTAACTGGGAACAGATTTATGCCTGAATTTAGCTCCCTCTGCCCCCATCTTGCCTCCCACAGGCAGTTCCCAACAGAAGAAGTGGTTGGATGTCCTTTCCCGTTCTGAACCCTAGATGCCACATGCACATGGGTGCTCCTTAATACTTCTGAGTTTAATTTGATGCATGGCATGGGAGCATATGGTACCCTAAAATCCACCAAAAATAACAACCTAAACATTGGCTGCAAAAATCACAAAGGGCCTGGAAAGGTCAGTGATGACAGTTGTGTGAAGCTGTGTGATATCCTAGCGAGGGGTACGTAGGTCTTCTCAGAACCAGACACAGACCTGTGCACAGGCTTTGTGACGTTGGTGTGTACATGCACGTGCTCAGAATCAGCACCACCTTGAAATCTGCCTTCTGTAGCCTGGCATTATAGTGTCATTTAAAGCAGCCAGGGAACGTGATGAGAGAGTGACATGTCAGATCTCTGTCATACTCTTTCTGCAGGGATTTCACTTGGATACTTCTGAGACATGTTTTGGCTGACATGTGTGTGTATATATAAATGTTTCTTTAAAAGGCTTCTATATTTTCTTCCTCCCTAACACTGTGATCTCTGGATTCCTGGCCCATACATTCCCATGTTTGGTTCTTGTATACAGATAAGCACATTGTAATAATTCCCCTAATTTCCCAAATGCCTAGAGTCTGATTTATGATGGCTTAAAATGAGAGGAGAGAGTCTTTTCCTTAGCGTGGGTGTCACTGAACTTTCAGAAGGAACTTTGCTGCCATGTGACCAGAGACACAGAAAATGTTGATACCAGTAAAAACTTAGCAGATCATGCCAAGAAAATCAGCATGTAGTTTACCTAGGATATCCCAGAGGAAACATACAGTTAATACTGAAGTTTAAAATATCTTAGCTTTGGAATCTTAAAACTCCATCAGCACTTAGAAGAGGGGGTAGGAAGAGTAACAAAAAATCCCGTAGCAACAAGGAGGTTAAATACACACATATGCAAAATGTAGCACAACTCAACAGACCACTTTTAGTGGCTATGGATTTTGTCTGACATGGGTTTTGCTCTTGATCTCCTCATATTTGTAGCACTGCAGAGAGAAAATAATAAACCCTTCCCCTTTCTGAGAGTACCTTATAATGAAAACAAGAATATTTTGAGAGGAAAGAATAGGAAATGTTGACTGGGGTGCCCTGCTGCTTTCTAAGTAGTCCAGCTCCCAAGATTTATGTCAAAAGCAACAGAAGGTTGGAAATGAAAGTATGCCCTTGAAGTTACGCTCTGTAACTCAGCCAAGCGAGATGGCTTTTTCATTTACCTTGCTGAAAACCTAACATGGAAAAAAAAAAGGTTGGAGATAAAAATCTTACACCATTACTGGAGACTTACAAATGATGTGACAAAATAAACATGTCTTCTGTGCATGAGAAAAAAATGCTCCATTCAATGATAGAACAGCTTCCCTGCTCAAGATAGGTGGTACTTAGTTTTAAATCTTCAGAGCATTGCCTTGAGTTGCTGGGGTTGTACCCTTTTGGTCTGAAACAATCTTCACACATAGGCTCTCAGTAAGGCTGGGGAACTGGTACGGTCCTGCCAGCCTACGGAGACAGTGGAGCTTTTCCTTTGCTGCCTCTGGTGCTCACAGATCTTGCAGCATAATTTGCCTTCTCCATGTTTGAGTTCGACATCATGCCATACATTCTACTGTCCCTGCCAGGGCAGGTATTTCTGAGTGTGAGAGCAGACGGTGGTAGGGTTGATGCTGTGGGATTAAACAGCAAAAAAAGGAGACAGCCATAGAGGTTAAGTAAGTAAAAGGAGACAAGGCAGCTGTGTGAAGAGTGTGATACTGCCTTAGCCAAGTCTCATTTGTTTACAAGTGTGTAGATGTCTCCATTGCACATTTCAGGTTTTGACATGGCCCTTTCAAGAGCTCCAATTGGATTTAGTTGATTTTGGACTTGCAGGGCTGTCCTTAGTTGATTTTGGACTCGAGGTGTTTTTTCTTAACAACAGCAGAGTCCAAAAGTCATTGTGCTGAGGTGTTAATGATTTCTTTTTATCCAATTGCTTCAGCAAAACCCACTAAAACTTGGAAGCAGCTTTCTTTCCTTGGGAACCCAGATCTCCAAGCCTTGGTCAAGCATGCAAGGAAGCCACATTTCAGATGCAGTATGAGACAGGTTGTGCTAATACCTGAAATGAGAAGCACATGCTCTGAACAGATCAATAGTTTGGAATCAATTACTAAGTGGAGGCTCTGCCACTTGTGTAGCATGGGAGCTTTCAGTAGGCTGAAGTTTGTCCATCCTCAAACTCATGGTTAGTTCTGCTCTTTCTTAACATACCTATTCCTCAGCATACCTGTAGATGATGATAATACCTAGATAGTAATATCAGTAATATCAGAAAGACCTACCATGACTGTACAGACATTGGCAGAGCACAGCTGAGGGAATGGCACATGGTTTCTACCTTTATCTTTAATTGGAGCTCTACAATGTATGAGGGATCACTTTGATCTCCAAGAAGTAACTGCTGTACTGACATGCAATGCACATGTAATTCATTATAGAATATTATGTAAGTATTAATGAAGGACAGTCTCTAGTGTATCTGATTTAGACACCTAACACTTATCATTTCAGGTCTATTGAAACTTTAATCTTCTGTTTACAGTGTAATTCAGACCTTTAGAGTAAACACATGTCTTCTGTCAGTGTAGGACGGGAAATCCCATCTGGGTGCCTGCAGAGGCCAAGTGTCCATCTCCCCTCTTGCAGGTTCCTCTACAGTGGGAGACCAATATGCTATAAAGACATATCTCCACATTCAAGATACACTTTAAGTCTTCTGTCTACAAAGATTCCCAATCAGGGTTGGTTCTTGATAACAAACAAAGCAGTGGTAACGAACTTGTGGCCAGAACGTTTCTCCCAGAGGATGGGTACAGGTTCTAGGGTTACCTTCAGGAAATCAGAACTAACACTACAAGAAAGATCTTTAACCAATGCACATCATCATATTAAAATGAGTTTGATGTGCTTAAGACTAGTATTAATGGCTCAGGAGTCTCTAGGGCTTTAGGTAGCTGTGGCTGCCAGCTCACAACAGAGTTCTAGATGAAAGGTAGGTATATGTCCATAGACAAAATACTTCTGAGTTGTATTGTCATTTAATTCCAGAGTCTGAAAAACTTTCAGACCAATGACAGTGGAAATTAAGGGCTAGACACCAATGGATTTGCAAGTTTGGAAAAGTAGGTGGATTACATAGTAAATTTTACTGTGTAAATTTTATGTAGCCAAATCCCAATTTTAGAGGATTTGAAGCTGAATGGTTGCCATGGGATTTTGGTTGCCATGGATCTGAGCCATGAATGGATGGCCTTGCATCTTTCTTCCCAGCTTACTCTTCAGCATTTTGTGATCTTTAGTGTTACAGAATCTAAATACCTGTTACTCTAAAGAGAATAAAACAGTAGAACTGCTGTACCTGTGATATAACTTCAGTGTCTGCCTCATAAAAACAGAGAAATGAGAGCAGGCTAAACACTGCCTTGAAAACACACCCATCCACAAAAAAGGCAGAGAACAGATGTGAAATGCAGTTTACTTCCTCACTCTCCCTTTGTAATGGACCAGGCCAAAAGCCTTCAATCCAAAGAACCCTGAACTGTGGGGAAGGTCAGATCCAAACTCTAACAAACCAGGCCATTTCTAAGTATTGCCTCATTAAATGTATTATGTTGAGCCATATCTAGTGACCTTATTAACTCTCTGCAAAGGGTTTCTCACATGCAATCCTTAACAGATGTCTGATTTCAAGCATTGAAAAGTCAGTATGCTGGCCCTTTTCCTCAGCATGCATAGACCCTTAGCTTTCCAATCCTAAGCTCTACACTCTCTGAAGAATGATTTCATTTGGATGATGCTGTATTGTTGGGAAATTTGCTGTGGTCCTGCTTGGACCAGTTTTTATGCCTTCATCCTCTAGCTATGTCACACATTTTTCTTCTCATCTGCCTTGTTTCCTTCTGCACTGATCCAGATGAGTTGTATACCAGAATTGCACTCTCTCCTGTGGAGAATATCTTCTGGCTTCTCGAGTCAACGAGGGCTTGCAATGCCCGGTGCATTGGGGTTAGGCTGTAAAAACCCTCTATTATGTATGCAGCTGGGCTCAGAGAGCAGATTTCACTTTGTTCTTTCTTTATCCATGATTTAAAAGTCTTGGATAGAATGATTACTGAATGGTGGAGTTCTGGACCACAGCCTTTAAGGATTGTCAAAAGGATTTTGAATCACTCCACAGCTGAGAGCAGGATGTGGGACTGATGGGATCAACAAGGAAGGAGGAAGCTACCAAGTGAACCTGAGACTCAGCCAGATCTCCTGCAACTGGCTTGCTGGGTAGGCAGCGTGCAATGCCAGACATCTGGGGATGAACACAAGTCAAGAGTCACTTTTGGAAGAACATGTGGATTCTGCAATCACACCCATTCTGAGATCAAGAGATGCAAACATTGCCCCAGCAGGTTACATCCCATGCTTTGACAGCCATGTGCAGGCAGACCAAAGGTCCATCCTTCTGTTCAAAGTCAGCCTACATTGAATGTCCAGGATAATGGTCCAGAGAGCACATGTAGGCATATTTCCACAGAATACCTCTCAGCCTTTGGCATGATATGGTTTAGGTGACTTCCCATGTTGGAGCATTTAACATTTTTTGAAAGATTTGGACTTTTTCCCCCAAAAAAACATTTTGAGCTCATGTAAACCTTTACTTTCCACAATGTCCTATGGCAAATATATCCATAGGTTAACTCCATGCTCTATGAAGAACCAACCTTTCTTTTTTTAACTTTGTCATCAACTTTCTACTCTGTTTTATTCTTTCCTGTTCTTGTGTTGGGAGACAGTGAACAGCTATTCTGTTTTTGTCTTCTGCAGGCCAACCTGGACAGCACTGGTTATGTTACACATTTTGTTGTGAAAGTGGTACAGCTTTTTCCTGAAAGAATATCTAGTTTTGTAACTTAGATTTTCTATGTTTCAGAAGCTGTAAGCATATAAAAAGGGGAGGACAGGAATTTATGCAAACCTTCAATTTCCACATAAAAGTTAAGCCCATTTCTCCTCTTTCCTTTCATAAAAGTTGTTCTGTAACGTGGTGTTAACTTGAATTATGGCAGAGATTAGAGGGTGAGATGGGTCCAGTTCTTCTCACTATTTGCTTTTATAGAGGTGCAGCTCTCCTGGATTTATATCTGATTTACACCAGGACAGATGGGAGGAAAGTCAGTCCTATTGTTTCTACACTCTGCTTTTGACAGTGCTGAGAATCTTCATGCTATAAAAGTGTCCACACTGTGCTGTCTTCCATCTGCATTGCATATATTGTATCTGTCATGCTGGTTAGGAAGAGCTGATATTTTTGGCAAACTTTCCTTCTTATACAACTCCACATATAGCATCCCAGCATAAAAAATAGCCATGGATGGGAAGAAAAAAATATCTGACTCATGGGAAATTCACATTCTTGTTTTATTCCATGTCAGAGCTGAAGAGTACCATTTTTTTCCCCATTGGAATGAAAGTTGTTATCAGATTTCAATTAGTTCTCACCCAAATGTAAAGAGTATCCTGAGGCACTGAGACACTTCAGTCATAGGAGGCTCAGATTCATTTCCTATAACTGTACTAGGCTGGAAGTTCTCATCTAAAATGAATAAAAGTGAGGGATGAGACCACCTAGAGCTCAATTCATTTCATCCTGAACACCAGATCTCAGACACAACAGGTCACTGCATCTTTGGACATAGGTTGCTCTCTGTACTGACTAGATAAGGAACCTGCACGTGCCATTGGACTAACTGCTTATCTCTTAGGAAACTAAATTAGAAAAAAACCCCAAACCCAACCCTTCAAATATTTTTCTGGAGATAACATTTGGCTCAGGAGAAGACAAGGTCAGGACAAACTCAAAACTGCAGCTTCCATGAGGAATACCTTGGCTGATACAGAGTGCAAGGCTGATGGGAAATATTTTATCTCCATTCTCTTGGCAAAAAAGAAGAACCCCTTAAAAATCAACCATTTCCTAAGATGACGCCCTGCCTTCTCATGGGAAAGTTTTTCACTCAGAAATGAAGAAACAACTTTCAGAAGTTGAAAAATTTGTAGGAAGTTGTTTGCTAATGAAGCTTACAAGTGACAGATGATAGATTGAAAACTATAATACTCTCAGCTCTCATAGCCAAGATGGGGGCTTTTGTTTCACATTGGCATTGACTTTACCCATGCAAAATGTAGACATCCAATCTAAGCAATGTCTGAGCTCCTTCCATGCTCAGTGTAAAAACACAAGCACATCTAGGCAGAGACACATCTCATTGATTTTATAGCTGTTAAAATCTGAGGAATTTGGATAGCTGTGGATAAAGAAGGTGCATCTCACAATGTATTTGCACCATTTTAACTCTACTGAAATACTTGTGTCGTTCCCAGCACCAGTTTATAAAGATGGCAGGAATGGATAAGCTACCCAGCACAAGATGTGCTTCCCATCTCCAAAAGAGACAAAAACCAGACCTTTATCCCCAAAGATTTTCCCACAAATGAAGCCACCTGGGGACAAGGGAGAATGAGAGAGAGCAAGAAAAATTCTTGTTTAGATCCACTAAGTGCAGCTCATAAAAGTGTCCTTAAATATAATACATCAACATTACTATGTTAAAGACCAACCTGTGGCTCCAGACCTGGTGTAGTCTTTAATTTCACTGGATGAAATTAGGGTGGATTTTCATATGATAACAAAAAGCTACACCTAAAACCATTTTCCAGCCAAATTTCAAGCCCGTGTTTCAAAAGGACAGATTCAGTAGGCGTATGGAGAAAGCAGAAATGCTTCTGTTTAAAAGATGAATTTCTGGCAAGATCAACAGCACCTGGCAGTGAGTATTGTGGTGGGAAATGCCCAGCGACTTCACAGCAGCACTGATGCCAGCCTCCTGCAGCCCAGGGTTTGGACAATGCTTCTTGGTGGCTGTAAAGTTTCACTGAGCCTACAAACAAAGCTCTGTGTCTAAACTGCCTCCTTTGTAGCATGCCAAAGGGGAGAAGAGCAGTAAGGTAGGAATCTGGAAACAGCAAAGCAGTCTGGCAGTTGCCCCAAAACACTGTGCCTGCATCGTGGTGTCAGAAGTAGAAACAGATAAAGAAATACTTAGTGTGCCACACCAGGTGTCTCCATGTTATTAGCATGCTAAGGAGGGACATGTGGGAGCTTGTGTCCTTCCAAGATGAGTTTTCATTAGACGCTGATTACTCATATGAAGAGTTTTCACCCTCAGTGACCCATAAATTCATGCCCTGGGACCTTTCCCCAGGTAATTTCAAATTACTGACTGACAAGTAAAAATGCAAATGGCCCTTGTGCCTTCAAAGCCTGTGAACATATTTTCTACCCAAGGCACAAAGTTCAGTCACTGTTTATCCTGTTCTGCCCAGTTCTCACTCTTTTTGTTTTGCACTGAATTTCTTTCCTGTTAGACATTGTTCATGAGCCAAAGTTTTCTTTGGAACAGCAAATGGGAAAGGACCACCTGGGTTAGGAGTTCCTGTCCTCTGGAATTGCAGGCTGCTGTGCCAGCTTCAGCACTTTTTTCTCAGAAAAGAAGAATGTAGTGCTATCTGGGAATGTGTGGAGATGCTCTTCCCTTCTGCTATGGATGTGGATGGACACAGAGTGTAACCTCCTCCCAAAACAAGATGCATTGTAATGTAATGGCCAAGGTCCCTTCCTATTCCTACCAGTATCAGGAGGCAGAAATAAATAAGTTAACAGTAGATTGACCTAATTGTGGCAAGGCTAGGAGGTAAGTCCTACCAAAGGTAACAGGGTCAGTCTGGATTCAACCACAATCCTCTGCAAAGCCAGGTAAAGAAGGTGGGTATGAAGGAGGAGCAAGATGAGGTCTGTGGCACTGTGTCATCCTATGGGCCACTCCTGGTGGACATATGGAGAGGGAGCAAGATGCCCATGTGGGCTGCCATGGTCATGCCTGTGTCTTGCCAGAGCCAAGGAGTGAGGCCACAGCACAGGCATGTCAAACACATTGTCAGAAGGCGTTGAAGTGGCTGGGTTTATTTTAATCTGGAAATGTGGCCCTTGCTGCCTTTTATGATGTGCCAGTCTAAGCTGCCTCTGGCAGCTGAGAGAATATTGGTTTTGGCAGACAGCTGTAAGGAGCAGCAGACTGGAAGGAGTCAGCAGCAATGTGATAAAAGGGGAAAGTTGCTGACGCCAGGAGGAATAGCACAAGGTCCCTCTGATTACCAGAAACCCTTCAGGAGCTGTGAGGAAGAAGAGGTCTCCACCGACACTGGGATGGATGGACAGAAAATGACTAGCTCTCTCCCCTTGGCTGAAGTGGAATTGCCCCACTGCACATGTACGATGCCCCACTGGCTTGGGTGGAAGGATGCTCCAAAGGAGAAGGGCAGAACTCATGAGAGATGCCAAGGAAAGATTTCTCTTTGATAAAAATGACTGTTTCTTGGCCACCAATCAAACATGTGGATCTGTGGGAGCTGAAGACGTCCAAGCTAAAGGCTAAAACCACACAGGTAACCTAGTCAGTGCCATATTAACAGGCCCAGTATTTCCCAGCACTGGATTTTCATTGGAAAAAAAACTTCTGTCTGTGTCTTACAGTCACAACCCTCTGTGGTTTTAGGGATGAGCTAGATAACAAGCTCTTTGGGACCACAATTTTTTTCATGTGTTTTGTGCTTGCTAAGAGGGTGCGGTCTGCAAAAGGTCCCAAGCTCTTGTGAGTATTAAACAGTGATAATAATAATAGGAATGTCAGGGAAATTTCCTCAGTTCCTTCTCTAACCAGCTGGCTCCAACAGGAAGGGATGTTCTCTGAGAGCGGATACCTGGAAGGAGGAACAGTTTAGATGCCAACTTGAGGATCCAACCTGCTTTTTATCATTGTGGAGTCAGGTTATATCCAGAAATGAAAGGAGCTGATTTTTCAATCAACCTGCAGCTCAGATCAGGACAGGAGGTTTTTATGCAGCAGGTATACAGTACACAAGGCTGCCAGCTGAAAAGGGATATTCCCAGACAATGGTGCATGAAATACACATGAGGCAGGACAGGATTCTTCAGAAAAAAAATAAATAATAAAGGGCTTGATTAGTTTGATTTTTGGCTTTTTCCCAAGGCCTGAGATGCTCTTTTTCAATAAAAATTCACATAAGCATAGAAGATTTCTGTTTAAAAGAGTCACAGTCAAGAAAGCAAAGGACTAGCTGAAGGACTGCTTATCCTGTGACTGCCTGGGTTGTGCTTGAGTGCCCAACACCTGGATGAACACAGGAACAAAGGGTAGCCCATAAGCACACTTTAGCCCACCATGGGCACACCAGTGCTTTGCCTTTCTTGTACTTCAGTGATTGGTGGAAAAGGAAAACTAGTCACCAGTTTAGTTTATTCAAAAATAAACAGAGGGCAGAATCTCCTTTGCTGCAGAGGGCAAGAAAATGCAGAGATTGTCCCAGTGAGCCTGATGTGTGTGATCTCCTGCACAACAAGCACAGAGACTTTGAAATCAAGTTTCTCACTTGGGTTTGACTAAACCATGTCTACTTTATCCATAACTCCATGTGTGCCCTTTTAATTCACAGTGGTTCGGTTTTGGTTTCTATTGCATTTCCTATTTCTGATCAGGGCCAGCAAGAGAGAACCCTGGAGAATCCTCTGAAATGCTGTTTTTTCTAATTTCAGTGCAAGGAAAAGTAGAAAAAAAAAATCAAGTAGAGAAAAAATCAAGTAGAGAAGCTTTTTGGCAAGATATTTCTACCTCAGTGTTACAAACTGAAGACCTTTAGGGGAGACACAGATAAGACACTGAAGAATATATAGCTTATCTGAAACAAAAGCGTGCTCTGAACCTATCTGAGATATGCCTGTGACTTGCTTTCAGAGAAGAATTTACAAGCCTGGAACAGTTTATAGCCAAGACAGCTTTTCAAGAGATAAATGTATGCATAAATATTTACTTTCTTTCTCCAAGTCTCCATAGTATGACTCGTGCTAGAATAATTATCTTCCCTTTTAAGTTGTACTATTCAGAGATCTATGTGGCATGGAAAAGCAGCCCAGAATTATTGTTGTTCTATACAGAGGAACACTGTAAATGTTACTCACCCCTGGTGTGTTAGATCATAGAATCATAGAATGTACTGAGTTGGAAGGGACCCATAAGGATCATCAATCCCAACTCCTGGCTCTAAACAGGGACAGATGTGGCACTTCATGGTGATTCTGGGGAGTATATTTAGGAGTAGTATAATAGGTGTGGATTATGATACTAGATCAGTGTAGATTGGAGGTTTGTATTGCTGAGACATTTGCTAATGGCACAGATGGAAATAACATTCATATCACAAGTTAAAGGCCTGGTTGGTGGTTTTCATATAGTTAGGCATACTTGCCAGGCATCCTGTTTTTCAAAAAAATTTCTCATTTTCAAACAGTTGATTTTAATAAAATCAAAATCACTATTTTGACCTGACAAGAAAACTATGTCCCCCAATATTCCTTCAAAAGCAATCAACTTCCTGAGAAGTTTCCCACATCCCAGTGAAGTTTTGCTTATAGACCCCTTTCTAACATTTTTGTCATTAGAATTCTTCAATATAAAATAAAATAAAGGAAACCAACCAAACAAACAACAAAGCAGAACAGAAAAGAAAAGAAAAGAAAAAAAAGCCTTTCATGCCAAGGATCAACTTGAGCTTACTATTGTTTCTTAATCTCTCCACATTTTGCAATGTAGACCTCTGGTGTCTATGGCTGAGTTGATATTATGTCAGTAACTTCTAGGAATCTGGTTCATGGTGTGCTGATGGTATTTATAGGGGTGTAACAGCACTGCCCCACCAGCCCAAGTTTGAATTGTGCCAGCTGGTATATGTGCACCTGGAGAAAAATCATTCTAGCTACAGAGATAAAACAAAGGGGGAGGCAGAAAGAACTCAGCATGATGGTGGCTACATAAAAGAGAATCCAGCAGAAAATGACAAAGATGATGAAAAGGACTGAAAATAGAACTTCTGTGAAAAAGATTGACAGAACCTGGATTGTTTAGTCTAGAAAAAAGACAACTGTGAGACAGTTGTGATAACAGTCTTTAAATACGTTAAAGACTGCTGCAGAGAGGGAGGTAATGAACTCTTCTCTGTCTCCGCTGGGATTGAGGCAAGGAGTAATGGGCTTAAATTGCAGTGGTGGTGGTTTGGGTTAGAGGGGAAGAAAGTCTTTTCAAGGGGAAGGAAAAAATACAGGGATAGGAAGGCTTTGGAGTCTCTACCACTATAGGTCTTTAAAGCAGGATGGAGGAAGATATGGTTGGTAGCATCTCTCAAGACCTCTAGCTCTGTAGTAGGCTTTATGTTCTTCCTGGCAGAGAACTTCAGCACAGAAAACTGAAGAGACTTGCTGACAGCACGATTGGGTAACGTAGTGGAGGAATAGAAATCACATATCCCAAGTTTATCAGCTTACTGAGAAAAAAAAAGAGAGCAATATTAAAGTGGAATAATATTAAAAAGAAATAATTACTCAACTCTGTGATATCAAATAAATAACAAACTGAATTTGATCCAGATGTTTACATTTGCTCATATGTGCTCTTAATGAAACCTGGCCAAACCCCCAAAATTTCCAGCCTGCAAAAGTTCCAATATTTTGAAATGCCTTTAGTCAGAATCAAGTTCAGGATAATATGTTCCATTCAATGCTGAAACATAATGTTAAGTATGAGAGGATGCACACATCAATTTTCTGTGATAACTGATGTGTGTTCTGTGTTCAAACAGCAAATCAGAACATTATCACTGACATATAGCATTTTAACATTTGAAGAACAAAAGGAAAGAAATCAAAATGATTAGTTGTTATTCCTTTCATGCCAAAAATGTAGTTGTTACAATCAGAATGCTTTGCTGAGCCAAGCTGGATCCAAATTTGCCTATTTCAAACATGAAACTATGCATGGTTGTTAAGCTGCTCCATCCCTGCATTTTCCATTATTCCCATTTTCTTTCTCTGCCATAACAAAATCAGAAGAGCTGGAAAAACAGAGGGAAAAGCTTCTCCAACTGGAAGCTTGGTTACCTGATATAACCCCAAAGGACCTGCTCCCTTCACATTTCCAATCAGTGAAATGACTGAGTTGTCATCTGTTTATTTTTGTATCGAGGTGTCTGACACAGAGAAGTCAGCTTACCCCACTGGAAAGGCAAAGAGCTGTGCTGGCATCCACTAAACATTCACTTTTTAAAACACATGCAGGAAACGTGATAATATGAGCAGAAATGTGGATGACTTGCTCTTATCTCTCTGTGTGGGTGTCATGCTGCCCATGTCTGTAGTATCTTGTCCTTCACAATCACAGAAAAGCTAATGTACTATGGGAGTAGCGTTTTATCTTAATGTCTTTTATCTGTTCACCTTCTCAACCAGATGGGACAGTAGGCCATTAAAAGCCTGATTTAAGAGGGATACTTTGGGTCATGTACCAAAGAGTGATAAATGCTGGAGTTACTAAAAAAAAATCCAGAGCTTCCTAATGTGCACATTAGGACATTAGGGCCAAGCACTCTAGTGCACAGGGTAATGGAGGGACAGCCTGAGGACCAAAACTAAAAATGTCCTGCTTGGATAGTGCCTGGAGAAATCCTTCACTGACTTTGCTCATTCAGTAGCTATTTTGCAAAACAATCACACTGCTAAACTGGCACCTTCCCCAGCCACCAAATCCAGTTCAAAACGGTTCCGTTGTAAGACACGTACCCCACATGTGGCACAAAATGTACAGCATGCACAAGGCCTGTGTTGCTGTTATTGCTTCAAGGGCCTGACTGGCATATTGTCAAACATTTTACAATCTAACATGTTGCCAACTACCTTCTAATTAAACAAACCGTTCCTTTCATAATGCCAAACAATTAAACAGGTTTATAGTTTTTAATCTACACACTGCATCTGGTTTAAAAGTCTGTTTTAAATATCAGAATCTTCTGATCATCCAATGGCAGCTGACAGCTGATGATGGGGCATTTCACCCACTCACACTACAACGTCTGGAGAATTCATGTTTCTTCTACTTTTTTTCCCTCCCTCAGTGAATTAATGACAAGTTTTGCACAAAACCTTTTCTCACCATGGTTTGGTTTGGGAAAACACCTCTGATACCTGAGACAGATTAAGGTTCTTCATTATTTCCTGGAGAGCTTCCTTCCAGGGTTCAGTGAGTCATTTGCTTGAACAAGAGCAGGCACCCACGGCCAGTTTAAGGACCAGACCAGAAAGTCTGAATCTAAGTGTGGCAACTGGGATAAATTTAAAAGTTTTCAATGTCCAAGGGGATCCCTCTGAAGATCCAAGATGGTCCATCCCATTCCCAGACTCTATTACATCATTAATTGCAACATCTGGGCCAGACCCCACCAGAGGGAAAGAGAAGAGTCACTGAAGTTCTATGGACAGTGCCTCAAAAATGATTCTGGATAAAAGCTGAAGATTATGGATTGCTCCTGAACTACAAACAGAGTTGTTCAGCCAGAGCTCAGATCAAGAGGGTTAGTAAAATCTGAAGTCTGTTGATGCTGGAACCATAATTTATAGCAGATTTCCCAATAGCTAGTACAGGAGCTGAAGCAAGTTGGTTTTCACAACTAAGGCAACCAAAGGGTCAGATTCAGCAGCATATTTATTCAGTAAAACTTCTCTTTGCTGTGCTAAAAGTGCTCCAGCAAAAAGTGGTCCAGCAATGTCTTTGCAACATTTGCTACTTTCTCTTGTTACTTGTCTGTCTTTTCACAAAGATAATCTCTCAGGTAGAGGTTTAAGTCAATGTGGAAGGCAAGTCAGCACACCAAACCGTAAAGAAAACAATGGTTGGTATAACAGCTGGGCATGTAACTGGAAGAGACAATGCCCCCACGACTAGCCAGGCCCAGCTCTATTTATGCAGGTGTAAAAGGGCTCTTGTGATTGGAAATTCATTGTATTACACATTCTTTCCTCTGTCGGTATCCTGTTTAAACAGGCTGAGTGCAAGGGGTGTCTGCTATTCATTTGCGGATGCCTTGTGATGATATGAAACATAATTGTATAATTTATGCCGAATAAACCAAGAAATGGCTGCTGTTCAAGGGAACTAGCACGGCCCCAAAGTACTTGAAATATTGGAGCAGGCAGGAAAGATAACAAAGCCTGATCTTTTTGCTGCTCTTTTCATTAGGTCTGCTCTTGTACAGGCGGAGAGGAAACAGTTAGCAAAAGAATGTGCTTCAGATGTGCTTGGATATTGCTGGGAGTGAGAGAAGCACAATGGCTCTGCAAACCTATTGAGTAACTCTACCAAAGCCAACCTACTTGCCTTGGGAATGATTATTGGCCCCTGGACTCTTCTTTCTGTGCAGTGCAGCTCTTCAGATGTTGGTCAGAATGAATGTGCAATTGTTTGTTTGTTTAGAGCCAGCAATGTCAGACTGCACATTATGGCCCTGCTGTGTTTGGATTGTTCATGGCTTCTCTGCCTGAAATAATTTTATTTATCTGGAGGAGGGATGAGGGCATTGGGAACTTTGTTTTATCTTGTAACGCACGATTCGAGTCTTGAATGATAAATTTGGGGCTTGGCTCTGAGGCAGGTCAAAAGAAAGTAACTTGGAATTAGCTGCTGAAGTGAAGCCTTGCTTTCTACGTAATGGCAGGATGTTTTCATGCTATGAAACTATGAACACATCCTCTAGAATTACTAGAATCTTACCTTCCAAAAAGATTTTCTGGCTTAAAACTAAGACCTCCTGGTACTGACTTCCTGAGCAGGAATGCTATCACTACAGCAAGGTAAAAAACTCCCAGGCTTTTCATGTCAGTATTAAGATTCATTTTACAAGAAATTTTAAGCTGCAAGAAAATAGTCAGAAATGACCAGGTGAAAAGCAAAGTGTTTCAAACTGCACTTGATGTGATGCAGGTCTCTCATTCTGGCTCAGTTCTTGTGAGACAAATTGGACTTTTCCTTATTGTTCAGCAGCTTCCTTTAGAAAACCTGGCTCACTCAGTATTTTTCCAATTCCAAAATAATCTGTGTTCAGGCTTCTATAACAACACAATGTTGGTTCAAGATGCAACTCTAAACTGAGCTTGAGATGCTTAAGACAGGTGCAGCTAGTATCATGGGTGAAGGGCAAAGACACAGCTGTGAAAATGCACCCAGACCCACAGTTGGTTCACTAAGGTTCCATTCTGGTCCCATCTTCTGCTTGAAATTGAGTTTGTTCAATATCTTCTGTGTGTGAAGGAGATTCTGAGGGCATTCACTAGTCAAAGAGAAACTTCAGTTTGGTATCCTGAAATCTGTGGGTTTTTTTGAGGTGGAGATAAATGACTGCTTTTTAAAGAGCTCCTTTGGTACTTCCTAGGAAATCTAAACCTCAGGCCCTGCTCCCAGTCAGTCTCCCTTTTCCTGACTGTGCAGCTCTGTAGCTGTGCATTATAGGATTTGTTCTGATTTATGAACAAAAAAATAACATTATTTTTAGTACTTACATCCTGCAAGAGTTTTTTTTTTTTTTTTTTATTTTCTCTTTTTGACCCTACTGGAGACCAAACTCCAAATGTCAAAATAATGGCATTTACCACAGTGGTGGCTTTTTCCAATCAGCTGTATTAATGAACAGCTGAATGTGGTCTTACTTGGCAAAATAATCCCCCGTGTCCATGCTCTGAAAAATATATACATGTTGGGGGTGAATCAAGAGCTGACATTTCCAGAACACTGTAAAAAGGACATTTGGACTGTTTTGCAATCATGAGAAATACTGACACTAAAAAAGCCCCAAGTTTTTATTATGGGATTATAGTCACCCTAAATAATAATGGTCTTTTGGCCGCTGTCTCAGCAGGACCTCAAAACAGTCATTGCTCAACTCTCAACATCCCAGGGAGGAGGAGAAGTGTCTTGTTAGGGTGACATCTGTTTCATTAGCAGCATTCCCAGACTTGCTCACAGTCACGAAGTAGATTGGGGATGGAGTTGGAGAACACTGTGAACACTGTGGATCTGTCTGTCCTGACCAGTGGTACCCTGATCTAAACAATGTTTCTCTTTTAAAATCAGACAGTTCAGCTACATCTAGGCTGAAGAATTGGTCTTTGCAGGTTTCTTCATTTTAATTTAGGTTTGAGGCAAACTCTGGAGCTTCTGATCCAAAACTCCTTTCAAAGCTTGCTCAGGCTCCTCTTGAGTCAGGTGTTGAATAGCTCCAAGGCCAGACATTTCAAGGCCTCTTTGGCCATTTTTTATTCTTTGCCTACCCTCATCATTACTTTTTCCTAATTTTTATCATACCAGAATTTCCCTCCTTGCAGCTGGCACCAGTTGCCTCTTGTCCTGCCATGGTGCACATCTGAAAAGAATCTGCCTCTCTCTTTCCTATAGATCAACCAGTGGGTAGTTGAAGACAGGAATAAGATCCCCCAACAGTTCACTCTTCCTAAAACTGCACCAATGAACCTCCAGTATTTTCTGGGAAAATATCACCAAACCCTTGCCCTGGTTTTATTTCCTTTCCCAGAAACCTGATGTCAGCTCTACTGAGAAATGAATGACAGCCTGTGTGGACCATTGGCCTTACCCACTATTGCAGTCCTGTGTCCTTAGCAAGGTCATACATACCTTGACTGAAACACCTGAAACCTTTCTGTGAGCCTCAAGGTTGTGATTGCAAGTAAGCAAGAAGATTTATCTTTTAAAGGTTATTTTAGATGTTTAAAATTCCCTAATGTTTGAAAGGCAGTACAGTGAGGGTGCTTTTAGGATCAGGTTCCTTGAGGATTGAATTGCCCTGACATGTGAAAAATGATTTACTTCTCAGTGCCTGTTTCAAATTCAATAAAATCTACAGTAGCTATATCCGACCACAAAGTGCTTCTATCAACTGCTGTGCAGTCCTGAACCAAACCCCACCTTTCCATCTTCTTATTTTCATAAGCATTCAGCACAAGGCTGTGAGGTGACAGGAAACAAATGCTACAGGAAGAGAGAGAAAACACATGGCATGCTTTTAGTGTCTCCCACTAAGCCTGGGGAGAGGCTGTTGCTCTGCAGCATTTCTCCATACCACTGGCACCAATAAGCAGGTGCTTTCCATGGCATCAGGCCTGAAATTGGAGGAGGAAAGTTATTGTTGTTCCCTCCATAACAAGGCATATCACTCTCAGGGTGAAAGCTCCTGCCAATAGCAGGAAAGGTTTGATCAAAGGTGTCAGACTTTGTGGATTCACCTCCAAACCTCTCTGTAATCAGGCAGGAAACCCGAGAACATGTTATTGCAGTTGAATTTCTGCCTGATCACCAAACAGACCAGCAATTTTGTGAAAATTACCCAGCACTCCCACGTGAAAAAAAAAAAACACCCTCTCTCAGCATTAACAATTGTAAAGGGTCAGCAGTTTTTAATATCCAGTAATTCTTTTTCTCTGTCTTTCTGCACTTTTCTCTCCCCACCATGCATCTCTTTGCACGTTGCAGTGCTGGACTGGAGTAGGGACGGCTGCTGAGGACACTTAACACCTTAGAATTACTCCAGATCAAAAGGGAGGGACAGCAAGGGATGGGCAGGAGTTGGAGAAAAGCCCTTTTTAAGGAAATACTCCAACACTTAAAAGTGTCTTCTTTTGGGGGAGGGGGAAGTGGGGAAGGGAAAAGGAAAACGCTTCTCAGCTCCACGCCCTCACACGTGAATTTTGTGACAGACAGAAAGCAGGTGAAGGAATAGATGTAGTGAGAACAGAAAGCATATGGGTAAGGAGAGCTCAGCACCTTTCTCACAAATCTTTTTCTCAGGGGAATGAACTGCTGATGATTTTGGCTGTCAGCAGTGGTGGGATTTACAAGGTGCTGCTGGGCTTTCTCATCCTAAGTCAAAGTGCGGGAGGTAACAGCATGCCATCATCCTTGTCCTGCCTTAATGAAAGGACTGGCTAATCGCCTGAATGTGGTTATCTGTGAAAAAGGGTTTGCCTGCTTTATGGTTTGCATTCTTTCAGGAAGCAAAATGCTCATTTGATATTCTTGGTGGTAAAGAATGGAGAAATTTCTATTAGGTCTTTTTTTTCTTTAGTAAAAAGTGCTAGACAGACTGGACCAAATTTGGCTAATCGGGGTTTCCCTCCACTTCTTTCTGAGCTTAACTCAGCAGTGGTATGTCCACTCCTTTCATAGTTAGCAAAATGTCTTCAGGGTTACATCTACTGTCAAAGAAGTGGGTGCTACATATGTTTCCCTATGAAAAATGTCCATATTGCTATGTTTTCCCAAGCACAGATGAACACAAGCAGTTGAAAAGAAGCAAGAGGAGAAAGGGTTTTTTTGCACATGGTGCTGAGTCCCTTTCTGCCTGCAAAGCCTCTGGTTTTTCTTCTCCAAGATGATGCTACTAGCTCTCACCTGGCAGTATCTGGTGCTTCTCTTACCTCTTCTCTGAGACCTCCTGGGGTTGCTCTGCCAGTTCACTCTCAGATCAACCTCCTGCTCTTGTACCATCCTTGGAAATGCCTCCTGTCCCTCAGTGACCCAGCCCATACACAGTTGAATACTCAGGAAGCGGTTTTCCCTTGTTTCAGTTATCACTAAGCACAGGCAATTTAAGATTGATTACTTCCACTCAGGATGGAAAGTGGCTTTCATGTCCACAGGCCCATTCAGGAAGCAGACTGATGGGGTTCATCTCTGTTGAGAGATTTTTGGAGCTGAAAATGGGGTTTGTTCTGCAGCTCCCTATGGCAGAGCACACAGAATTTCACCTGCATTATCATGGCCAGGGTTGTTCCCTGGCTAATACTAACCTGAATTCAAGGGCACTCAGGTGCTCTGCCCATTCACAAGCCCAGCTCCCCAGCAAGAACTTCTTTGCTCACAAGATATCATGTGAACAGTCAGCAGACATAAGCTGAGCAGGTTGCTCC
Organism: Hypotaenidia okinawae; assembly: GCA_027925045.1. NCBI lineage: Eukaryota > Metazoa > Chordata > Aves > Gruiformes > Rallidae > Hypotaenidia > Hypotaenidia okinawae. The sequence goes on from BSDF01000009.1 coordinate 25,423,508, forward strand.
TGTAAGCAGGGAACAGGAGCTGGAGATCAGCCACCCAGCCTCAGCCTACAGTCCTGGACATCTTCATCTAGCAACACTTAAGGTCCCTCCTGAGATGTGACCCCTTTTCCAGTTCCTCACTTCAGTCCATGAACCTTCAGACCAGGTTTCTCAGGAGTGAAAAGACACATGAAAAAGGGCAGAGGAGACATCAGTGACAGAAGACATCACAGGGGGTGGGCTACGAAGAAAGACAAAGTAGTTCAAAGAACTCTGAGATGCTGAGGTGCCATGGAGAGGAGACAGTAGGAGGTGACACACCACACTCAGGCAACAGAAAGGCAGTGAAGTGTTTTGAGTGTGTTGGAGCTGAAATGATGTGCCAGTTGTTTTCACTTTCCCAGATGTGAGAGGCTTCATGAATTAATTCAGAGAGTATGCAAGCAAAAGTCATGAGTGTACCCCAGTGCTTTTGACCAAGTCATAACCCTTCTCTCACTCAGCCTTGTTCAGATAAATTCTGAGCTTTTTGGGAGGGGGCTGCTTTTCAGTATGTGTCCCTACCTCAAACCTCACACACCAGGATCCTCCATGGAGTGCTGGTGAGAGAAGTTAACAGCTTGTGTTAAAGGGAACGTCTGGGGCACAGCCACAGGGGTAGCTGTGATGTCCAGTGAGTGATACAGCAGTATGTACTAACTCTTTCACTGCCTCCATTTCCTTGAAAAGAGGGGGGAAAAGCCCCCCAAAACCCATGAGGCACAAACGTGTTATTTTTCCTTTCTTGAAAACAAACGGTCTTTTCAATTAGAGTGATTTGTCCCTGAGACAATCAATCTGAGGTTTATAAAAGCAAACACTTGAGTAATTAGTTCTATCCAGGAAGAATATTAACTCTGTTTATCTTTGTGTAATTAATCACTGACCCTGCCAGCTCTACAAAGCCTCCTTTGCACAGATGGGGCAGTGAAGGAGGTGAGCAGAGGGCAGGAGTGAGGCGAGTAACATGTGATATACAAGGAGAGCGTGTCAGGATGCTGTAACATACATCTTCCCCCTCCACACACACACACACATAAAGAAGTGCTCGTTGAGTTCTGTGACACCATATTCCAGCCCCAGAGCCGTGGGGCTGTGAAGGGCAGCTTGGAGAAACAATAAATATTATTTTTTAATATAATTATATTAACTTCTTAGCTGTGGGGACATTGGGCTCCTCACCACGGCTCATTTCCCTAATTGATAAAGCAGTCACAGCGATTCCCATGCAGCACTGTGGTCGCCATGGCCCCTGCAGCCAGCAGGTGAAGTGTCACTCAAATGCCTCTGGCCAGGGACATTGCAGCTTCTGGTCTGCCTGGACTGAATGAGTATTCCAGTGCCAGCCCAGAGCTGGCTGTGTGTCACTGGCTGGTGTTACAAGCTACCTGTGGTTTACTCCCATCTGAAGACTACAGGGAATGAAACAACTTTGAGTCTCTTCTTCTCTCTCTGACCTCCAGTTTAACTTTGAGGATTTTTCTTTATTTATTTGAGTGTTTTTCAACAGCACAAAACAAGATCAAGGTCCCAGGAAGATTGTACAGACCATCTTCAATAAGATTTTTTATTGATTTCACAGTAGCTGCTGAAATAGTAAAAGAATGAAATAAAAGGTGACAAATATGAAATATTGTGTAAATATGTAACTAAGAGAAATCAGGCAACATGTGGCAGGTATGTGCAGCAGGCAGATGGCAAGGTCAGCAATAACATGAACAGAACTGATGGGTGTCTTGTCGTGACTGAGGTTAGAGAAAACCAGACTCCTTACTGTAAGAAACAGTCTCAGTTTCTACCCACAGTCCATTAGCACTTCTGTGTCCTGGATATAAAATCAGAAGATGAGATGCAGCTCTCTGGAGTCTTGACAGAGTGCAGGGTGATAGGGGGCTTGCTTTGTCTGCCAAGACCTTGGTGATCCTGCTCATAGACGCTGCTGTGGCTCATCACATCCATGTACAGTGGAGGTGTGAGGCTGGCTGATGAGAATGGGTAGGTTTTGCACCTCCACACCAAAATGGTCTTACACTTGTTGACTTACGCTGGCTGCTTTCACTAGCTTGGATTTACCAAAGGGCTGGAAGGCCTCATCCAAGATGGTTGATCCCAAAAGAAGTCTGGGACAAAGTCTGCTGGGCAAACACAGTCTTAGCCACTGTTTCCATGAGCGTGAAAAATGTTTCAGCCCAATTTCATCTCTGTGAGGTCCTAGAGTTTGTCTTATTGCCCCTAGCTCGTGTGTGCTCATGTGTGCTCGTGTCTCTCTCTGCATGTCCACCTGTGGGGACGCAGGGGACCTTTTTTTGCACAGAACCTGGTGCTTCTTCTGGTATGATTTTTCTGTGACATGCAGAACACACCGTCTTGCATGGAGACCATTGCTGCTGCTGGCAGCTTGTGAACAGCCCCAGGGCAAGCTTTAACATTAAGGAAGAAAAAGCAGGGTCCCCTCTTTTCTCACCCCCTTTATGCTGGGCTTCCTTGCTATCTCAGCCACTCCTGATTGCATCCAAAGAAGTTGAACTCCAGGTCAGAGGAAATCTGATCATCCTCTCCCACCTCCTACCCTGAGTTGCTGTTCATTAAGGTGAGGTATAGCTTTACCTTCATGGGACACTCCTTTTGCTCTTTATGAGCCCTGCTGAACACTAAGCAGGTCACATATGGCCTCTGTCAGCTACACTGCAAATCTTTTGTACCTTTTAATGAAAACATTGCTGGTGTTTTCCTTCTGTCCCTGCTGGAACCCAGCCGCATCTCAGTGATAAATGGTGCCTATTGATGAAGGAATGCTTCAGCTAGATCCATGACTCTGCAAGGACACCATGCCGATCCAAAACTTGTCTCCACCAGCCCTGGGGTGCAACAGAGGTTACATACCCTCCCTGCAGGTGGGACAATAAAAACCCTCAGCCACATCTTTTTCACTGGGCATGGGGAAGGCTGAATTTCTGTATTAACTCACACTGGTGTGGTAGCTACTAAATTATGAGGTTGCCTATCAACTTCAAAACACAAGCTGAATTTTTTTCTTTTACAAAAATCGCTCAATTTTCAAAGGCCAGAGAGCTTGTTTCCATTTGATTATGGGCTCTATTTCAAAGAAGAGTGGAAGAGTGAAAGTTACTTAGTGGAAGAGTGAAAGTTACTGCATCCATGTTCTGTCCAATGAGAGGCCAAGAGGTAAATACAAGCAAAGAGAAAGATGCTTAAGAAGTGAGGAGCCAGCTTCAGTGTCACCTTTCACATGAACCAACTGTAGTTCTGAGGACACAAACCTGAGTTCCTTCTGCTGCTCCCTCTGAGTTCCTACCTGGGTCAGATAGGTGGGATGTGAGTGCCATTCCTTGGTTTGGTAGTTTCTATACTTTGCAGATACTAAACTGATTTGGGGCTCACAGCCCTCCAGTGCTTCCCCATGGTTCATCTCTGGGGCCCATAAGGAAACACTGGTTCTCCCACAAATCACTGGGACTGTGCTACTGACAGAGCAGGCATTTACTCCTGTGTCCTTCCTGTTGTGTCATCCATGGTTGCAGAAGACCTGGACCGCTTTTTTGATCCAGCTCACAACAGCCCTAACAAGAAGACATTTTCAGTTTTAAATATATATATTTTTTTGGCCATATGACCAAAGGGCTTCAGCTCCCCATGCAGCTTTGTGATTGCTGTGTTGAGACAAAAGGTGGAGCAGGCCCATATGGCCAGGAGCTGGAGAAACGCAAGTTCCTGTGACTTTCTTCCATGATCTTCAATCACTTTAAAGCAGCCATTTATCTCTCACTTTAAAGAGTCATGATTTCAGTATTGGACAATCTCAGGTCAAGCCCAAGTGGCTGTCAAGTTGGGTGGTCATCACAATAAAATATAGGATATCAGGATGCAACTCAATTTAGCAAGTAATCTGCCAAAGTCAGTGACCCTGTAATTAATGTTGTAAGGGAAGGAAAAGAAAATCTTTTCTTACAGGAAGAGAAAGACATTTTAATGTCTTCAGGGGGTTACACAACTGAGCAGTCTTGTCTAAGAATGGTAGCTGGGGAAAGGAATCGCTCTCAATTTCCGATCTCACTACTTCACTCCCAGATGCATGAGATTTGAGAAGTCACTGAGTGTTTCCTTCAAATCAGCCTAGCAATCGCAGGGTTTTTTTTTCTATTCAGCCTGAATGGGCTTCTCTGCCCCTTACTGAGAATTTATCACAGAGATTGTGTGGAGATACATCTTTAGCTCTTGTTATTTTTCTTTTCTCTTTCCTTCTTTCGATTCAAAGATACGGTGACTTTTCCAAAGCACTATACCTGTCAATCAAAACTCCACTCTGATGCTGCCTTGGACACCCTGCACTTCAGCACCTGTGTCAGCAGCCTTCAGCCTAATGGGGTTCTGGGAGACTCAGAAAAATAGTGAAAGAACACACCTGTGTTTCTCTTCAAAGCCAGGCAGCTGGGTGGGGGTCAGATTAACCTGATGGGTGCATTTCTGCCTTTGGTTTAAAAGGGCCCTTTCACTGCCAGAGGCACACCCAGCAGACTTTCTACCTGGGGCACCCTCCCAGGCTTTCATGGTGCAGAAAAGGAGTTACCTTGCCTTGAAAGTGCCCTGCAGAACTGGTTCCAGGCTCTTCCATGACACAGGCATGTCTGCATTACAGTGGTCTGTGGGTGAGTACCAGGCCCAGGGGAAGGAGTTACCAGGAGAGGGATGAGTCATCAGAGAAGCAGAGGAAGGTCCTTGGGGCTGTGTTTTGCTTCCTCTGCTGCCAAAAGGGTGTTGAGAGGATGGAAAGAGGAAATGAGGATGAGCAAGGTGCTTATCTGCTCCATGAACCTCCACTCCAAGGCATCAAGCCATTTCTGTAGAAGCACCTGGTTATTCCCTGCTCAGCTGCAATGAGAGTTTCATCATACCTGATGTCACTAATGGGGCAAAGACCAGACAAGGCATTTATACAATCTACTAATTTCTGCTTTATGTCCATTAGATGCAAAACACTAGTTTTGGAGAGTTCTTATTTTTTATGGTTCTTCACATGGAAAGAACCTTGCCTGGTTCTCTGATCATTCTTGCACTCAATCAACACAGGTCTGGGTATGAGTTATTCACCAGTCCTTGAAACATAGGTGCAGAAGGCCTGTAGAAGTGTCCTTCAGGTGTCCCAGCTAGCATGTCCAACATGGAATCTCTGCAGATTATGGAAAGATTTACCAGCGCTTTGCCAGCCCTGGCAAGACACAACTTCAGTAGCAAAAAATGTCCAGAAGCAGGGCTGGATGTTTGTTCAGTCCTGGCTTTTGAGGCCAAGGTGACACTGTGCAAAGGGACTAGCTATTTCTCTTTATTAGTGAGTTTTGGAAGGCAAATATAAAAAGAGGATTTATCAAGTGGTTTAAGGAGATTGGGAGTCCACTTTGGAGGGAGGGAGTACACGCTGATCTTAGTAACCACGGCAGTTCCCACAGAACAGGGAAAAGTGATGAGAAAACCCCTCCTTCCCCCAACCTGCTGTCCCATTGCCCATCTGCCTGTGCAGGAACTGCTGTGGGATTGAAATGAATCTGACCTTCAGAAAGAAGCAGCAAAATGTTACTTTTATTCTACTCACAGCCTTTGGTAAATGCCTTGGTGGTCTGATACTCGCTGGCACAAAGGAGCCATTAATGGCATGGGGAGTCCCAAGGAAGCGGCCATGCCACCTAGGAAGGCACCACAGTTGTAATTCTCCCAGAGGCTTTTTGCTTTCTTTCCCACCTGCCCCAGATCAAAGGCCTTGAGGAAAATGGATTTTAGGAGGTGGAGGGGTTAGCTGTTGTGAGCATATGCTTGTGTGTTTTACTGCTGTATCCCAGCGGCTGTGCAGCTCCAGTGAAAACCAGAGCTCTATTATTAATTCTCTTGTATCAGTAGAAAGGAGCAGGGCAGCGGGGTCAAGGGAACTGAAAGAGGCCTTGCAAGGCAAGCAAAAGAAAGCATTGAGGGGAAAGTAGCACTATCAACTCCTGTGATGTGATAGCAACTTTCACCATCCTTGACCTCTTTTTGAAAACCTGTGCCTATCAGAGATAAATGGCTGTGCTGGGAAAGCATAGAAATTGGCTTGGAAAGCAATTCAAAAGTGCTTTATTTAAAAGCACTGGGGGAAAAAGAGAAATTACATGTTTTATATAAAAAAGTGTAGGCACATTATAATGTTAGTTATGTCTTTGAAGGAGAAATTAGATCTATGGTTATTAATGATATTAGGAGGAAATTATACACAGTAATCACAGGATGAAATAGGACAGTCTCAGGGTTTACAAAATAATCAAAGACGTGTGTGTACATATGCTGCCATGAGAAATTCTATATCATTCATATATAACTATTGCTTGTAGAATGATTTAGGTTTTGCCTGAGATCTAATGCAATGTATAATCTAAGCTGGAGTGTACTTTTGTAAAGCACATCATTGTTTAAGACCATGTCCCTGACCATGACAGGTGAGTTCTGACGGGGACTGAAGCACGCAGGTGGTGGCCAGCATGAAGTTCTGCTGCCTGTGGTGTGGAGAACACAGACCAACAGAGCTTCTGGGACACACCACTTTGTTTTCACTCTTGAATGCCAAAGAAAGGAGATGGCGACTCAAAGTCATGATTGCGTTGGAGAAGCAAGCAGTGCATGGTGGCTTGAAACATGACCAGAACAGCCCTGCCTGGGGCCACCACCCCTTGCACTATAAGAAACATCCTTATGGAAAGCAGGAAGGTGTTTTGTTTTCTTTTCTATTTTCCTACAAAGCAGCCAGACTGAGAGCTAAGCACGGTTCGGATGCTGGTTTATATCCAGTGAGATTCCCATCCCCATGTCTTACTTTGACAGTCACTTGAGCAAACGCTGAAATCTGACAGGTCACCTGTGCAAGTATTTTTCAACTGGAGATTCTCTGTTCCCTACACGGGCGTTTAGGCTTAGTGTGCTCAGTGCTTTCTCTGAGGGAGGAAGGGTGAGAGGAAGCTCTCTGTTTATCCAGGTTTCTGTGAAATTGCTATTAACCTGTGACACGATGCGAGGCTTGTTGGCTCTACCTGCTGGCTAGAGGAGAAACCACACTCCCCTTGCTAGGATGTCCCGAAAGCATTAACAAACCGTTTCATGAGACAGTTGATTAGGGATAATAGAAGAAATCAAAAAGCAGCTGCTACCTGATCATTTCCGAGCTGTCTGGTATGCCAGCAGAGCAAGACTGATGGTCCGGAGCAGTGGGAATTGATAACATTTTTCTGCTTCCTGTCAGGCTCTCAATAACTGAGCAATGAGAAACATCAGCCCTGAAAGCAGCCCACTGCAGCAGTTTCATCTGTGTGAAGATTAAAGCTCAGCCCGTCCTATGGCCCGCTGCAGTTCAGAGAATTGGGAATCGACTCCATTTCACCTCAATCTCACTCTGTTCTAGGGCACTGCAAAGCCATGGGCTGCGAGGAAGGTTTTCATTACTGAATTTCAGCTCCGTGGTGTGAGCTCTGATGGAAAAAATGAACAGCTACAAAAGCAGAAAGGGGCTTGTCTGTGGTTTAGCTGATCCCTTTTTATTTGGCGTATCGGCAGGAATGAAGTGAATGGCCTCTTCTCTCAGCTTTTTTCTCCAAAGAATGATTGCCTCCAAACAGGGACTGTTGCGCAACCAGCATTACAATCTTGTCATTGTAATCCTTTCCTGAACACATTTTCAAAGTTGACAGCAGAGAATAGAGTGCTTTTTCCTTCCCAACTGCCATCCCAGCCTGGCTCTTCATGTCAGCTTGAGCTCTCCTGTTCGTATCTTGTCGCAGGCAATCCAAGGTTTGCCTCTCCAGGAGCCTTAGGGAGCTTGGATGCCAAACCCAGAGATGAAAATCAGTGGGTTTCCTGTGGAAAAAATGCTCAGAAATCTTATCAGCCCAATAATGTTCATTTCCAGACATGTCTAATCCTGAGGGACTTGCCACTGGATTTACATCTGGATTGTATAAATTGCACTGAAACACCTGCATTTGGCTCTCTCTCCACTCAGCGGAAAAGATCAGCAGGGCTGAGAGTTCTCCTGGTGGGACTCTGCTCTGCAAGAGGCTATGGCAGGATCCTAGGGTGAAGAGTCTCCTAGCTTGGACACCTGAAGAAAATGCAGAAAATGTCAAGGATATACTGGAACCGTTAACTAATAACTCTGAGCTATCAGTGTGAAACCCAGCTTCAGTCTTTCCAGAGTGAAACCTGCATAGTCTGGTTTTATCACTCAGAGGAGTATCTGAGCATCACTATGTGAAAGGCCTATGTGTCTGGAGAAAGAAGAGACCATTTTTAAAGCAGAACCACTCAGCAAGGGAAGAATTTTCCCCAACCCCTGTCCCCATATTTGCCAAATTTTGCTCCCACTGGGGTCAGGACCCAGCAGTTAGATCACCCTGGATGGCCTTTGGAAACTTCCACGGTTCAGCAGAGGTACCTGTGGGATTGGCTAGAACAGATCACATAGTTTTTCTTTTTCTCTCTTACTTAATCCCTAAAACTTTTGCCCCATGCAAGCTGAGAGTGACTTGCATAGCTAATGTCCTCCCTGAGAGAGGTACTCTTTGCCCATAAGCAAGGAAACAGAAGTGGGAGTGCTCAGCTGGGCACTTTTGGTTCTCTCTGGGTACAAACTGGATAGAGATATTGTAACTGTGCTGTCCAGCTAAGAGGTGTTTGGATCCAAAATTGCCCCTAATTTACTGCCACCACTGAGCACAAAAAACATGTACATCAAAACCTCACAGATCAGGAATGATCAATCCACTGTTCTGGTGGAGCTAAGCCATGACATCATCCTTTCATTGTTATGTAGGGTGAATTCTGAGCAATCTCCTACTAGGATATAACCTCTTTCTGTGGGGTTTCTCAAGATGCTCTGGAGCTTGGACTTTCAGCTGTGCAGCAGAGATGACTAGGAAGAGTTTCTGCCTCTTTAATACATGCCTGCCACACTCATTCACATTACATGACTAGAAAGGTGGAAAAATGCCCCTAGAATCTCTGTAAAGTCTGATTATATGCATGAAAAAACCCTCCAAACCTTCCAAAAGCTGCTGTAGACAAAGTGATGTCAAAATGCCTTAAATAAATTTTATGTTCACAATAGTTCTATTAAGACAAGGATCCCATTGTGCTTAGTACTGTCACAACACAACACAAGCTAAGATTACCCTAACCCCAAAGAATTTATGTTCTTAAGCTGAAAAAATAGGAAAATTCATTTTCTTCACTTTACAGGTGGAAAAGAGTAAATTATTTGCCCAAGGTCGCAGAGGAAGTCTATAAAAGAGGCAGAAACACGACCCGGTTTTGCAGAGCCGTATTCTGGAGCTGAAACCACAAGGCCATTGCTCCTCTCCCAAAGCAGAAATTGGTTCTGGCTGCAACAATTTCTCAATGAGGGGATTTAACCACCATTTGGTTCCCCGTCACGGGTGGGTGGAGCTGAGACAAACCTCACCATTAAGCCCATGATGGCATTCGTAGAATTGACCATGTGGATGTCCCCCCATGCCCAGAAGAAATTCATTATGCAAAGGGCTCTCAAAACCAGCCCATAATTTCAAGTTGCTAATAGAAAACAACCCTCCCTAAACTGCATATCCCAAACATTTCCTCTAAGCAGCAGGCTTTAAAATAGAGATATGCACATATATATATTTTATTTAATCGGTGGTGTATTTCTCTGACAGATTGGTCCAGAATGCAGAGGGAAGGGAGAAGCCACTGGAATGTGGTCTAAATTAATAGTGAATTGTGACACAATCCAGAGCACTCGTAATAATCAAGTTAGTATGTTTTACATTTTCCCCTCAATGTGTTTTGCATTTTTGCTGCATTGGGAAGGAGGCTTTAGATACTGAAACAACATAATGTTAAACTTAAGAAATGACAATTAAAACACTGGCTGCTTTAAATAGTTTATACCTTGATAGTCTAATGCTCTGTGCAGTGTCCACATGGCTTTGTGAGAGAGCCCTCAAATAAATATAGATTATTTATGGTCAGTGGGTGAGTGCTATTACAAATTGAAAAAACTTCTGACTGGTGCCTTGCTAACCACTCAGCAATGCTTTTTCACACATGGGCAATAACAAACCTGTAGTAAGGGGACAAATGGGCATTTGCTTCTGTACCTGGGACTTCTCCCAAGGAATGGAGGATGTGTCTCCCTGGTCCCTGTTTAGTAGTAACAGACAGGTATCGTTTCTGCTTTTCCCAGCACCACATCCCCCTTCTTTGTGCTTTCTCTTCCCATCTATGTTAAGTATTACCTTATATTCATCTTACAACCCCGAGGAAGGGCTGTCACAGAGGTTTAGGCAGCAGGGTTATTCAGTGGATCTGTTTTAGGAGTGAGTTAACTTGAGTTTTGATTCTGCAGTGAAAGGGTGAAATGTGTTTCCTGTAAATTCAAACTTTTAAACAACAGGGATCTTGTTGAAGATCATTGCACAGGATCTCTCCATTTGTCTCAGCTATCTTGGACATGATAGATGAATCACATTTGAAGGTGCCAATCTCTTCTCTGTTCCTGCAATGAATTTCTGCTTGGGATCTCCATGGTAACTTGGACCCCAGGGTCACTTGGACCACAGGGTCACTTGGGTGGTTTCTCCTGTAGTAAAATTCATCTTTTCCTTAGTGTACATTCATATAGCCACAAGCAGGTAAGCATGGCACAGGGGACAGAACAGCTTGCTTTCTAGTCTGATTATGCATCAAGAAGTACACAATGACTCACCAAGTCAGGTTGACTATTTATTGACCTGCACAAGTCTTGGGAAGATAATACCTGCTTTCACTCTCTTCTCCTTTTTGTGCAGGTAAAACAGTAAAGTACCACACAACAACAGTGTCTGGAGATCAACATGGCAAGTATACAATTTTTTATTTTATTTTGGCAAAACAGCATTTAGAAAGAAGCCTTCTAAGGGAGCTCCACATCTGTGCCATTCTGTAATATGAATTTTCTATTCTGGTACTGATAAATAATTCCTATTACACTGATGATTAATTGTACATTTTTATGACAGTACCAAAAGGCACTTTCTAGTATTCTTCATGTGTGTGTTGCTGGTTGGCTAATCAGGTGAGAACTGTCTAATCATTGCCAATAGGTATATAAATTATATATCCCATTATATTGATTTCTAATTGAGAGTTCAAGATCACATTGATTGTCTAAATGTCAGGTGACTGTTGTGGTTTAACCCCAGCTGGTAACTAAACACCATGTAGCTGCTTGCATGGCTCTCCCCTGAGCAGGATGGGGAGGAGAATGGAAAAAACCTCATGGGCTGAGATAAGTACAGTTTAGGATAACAAAGGAGATAGTGTTAGTGTTAGTGATAACAACAACAATAATAATAGATACACAAATGCAATTGCTCCCACATATAGAAAAACCTGATGCCCAGCCTGTTTCTGTTTCTAAGCAGTGATCCTGCTGCCTCGCTAGCTTTCCCAGCTGTTCCCCAGGAATATCCCTTTGGCCAAACTGGGTCAGATGTCCTGGCGGTGCTCCCTCTTCTTCTTATGCACCTGGCAGGGCTTGAGAGGCTGGAAAGTCCTTGACAGTGTAAGCACTACAACTACCTTGAAACAACTAAAAATGTCAGTGTGTTATCAACATTATTCTCATACTAAATCCAAAACTCAGCACTGTACCAGCTGCTAGAAAGAAAATTAACTCTATGCCTGCTGAAACCAGGACAATGATTTAAGTTTGAAATGTTTCTTGGAGAAAAGAAGAAAAGGAGTTAAATTGTCACAGAAGAATGCCACAGTATGTAAGTGGCTTGGATTAAAAGAATTAAAAAGCTGCTCATGTGTGTCATCTTTACTTAGTTTTTGACAGACTCCTTACATCCTGTGGTGACGGCGCTGATTCCTAGATGAGATTCTCGGAATGAGACTGTCACAGTTAAGCTGGTCCATTGTGTGCAATAAACAGTATTATTGTACATTTGGTTTTGGGCTAGAATTGTATAGTTTGAGGGTCCCCATTCCCATGCTGAAGTGCTAGCCATGTCTGCAGCCAGACGCAAGGATCAGTCCCACAGAACTTCAAGCTAAGCGGAGCAAGCCGGAAGGGCAAGAAGACACAGACAGTCTCTGGAGAAGTAGAGAATAGAGCAGATAACAGTGGGTACCTATCTGATGATGGCCAACTAGTGAAACCAACATCCAGCCAAGTTCACACCTTAATTGACATGCAACTAAAAGACAGTTGAGAAGAATATTTCAGGCAATCCTACTTGTCAATGTGCCTTGTTAGATTAGCTATAACAACTCAATCCATTATCAGGAAGGAAAAAACCCCATGCCAGACATGACAAATATAAGGTGACACAAATTCTGACCCTGAATCTCATCATCTTTTCTAGAATGTCAAGAAAAAAAAAAACAACCAAAAAACCCAAACCCAAAACCAATGACTTACTTGCAGATGAAAGAAGTCACTGTCTAAAGATCTTTTAGTCGAAGACTGGAATTTTTGAGAGCCTTTTTTTCTAGGAACATCCTGAAACAATTTTTCCCATGAAAGGAAGGACATCTCATTTATGCACCTAACCCACTGACCTGTTTTTTCATAAACTCAGTGTTTCTTTTCACAAATCAGCCTTCTTATCAATTGCCCATCACCTGTGCTTGTCTGTAAAGGACACTGTGGGTCTTCCACAAATGTAACCAAAGAGGACATAATATAAGGACTCTTACAAACATGAAGTGTTTGTAACTCAAACTACTGCACACCTTCCAGATGCAGCTTTTTTTTAATCTACAATGTACATCAAAAGAACCCCACCTTCTTGGGTCCTAGTGAGCTGTTTTACAGTCTGGACTTACTTAATCCTTTTCAGTTGGATTTTGTAAGGAGTTCAGACTATTCAAAAAGCTCAGGAATCCATAGGCTAGTAGCAGGTAATTACCAAGAAGAAAAAGTGAGTTATTGAGATGGAAAGAGAATTTTAAAAAGACACAAATCCTTAGGGTGCACCTTCATTAACTTTACCACTCACAGAAATATTTTTTTTATTATTGAGTACTCCCACAAATTAATTTCTTACATTTACTTACCAGAGATTAGTTTTCAATGATATCTGTGGCCTTCAATCTGCACATACCAACTCTTCATTGGTCTTTGCACATGACTGGTTATTTACATTGCATGGTATCCCTTTCTGTTTTCTTACTCAATTCCTAATGTTTTCTGACTTCATACTGGCAGAATATGATTCATAAGAAGCAAATAATGAAGAGTAATTAATTACTGAAGTCCTAGTAATGCAGTCATTACCTACGGTCTGGGCTTCATGGTCCATCAATAAGTCTCCAGACACTTTCAGTAAACAAGTAATATGATGCCACTCCTCAGAACAAATGCATTTGCCACTTCACAAAATACTGTCTACAAATCCAAATGTTATGGTACAATATTTTGGAACCTTTCTTTTCAGCACTAACTGTGCTAGTGAAGTTGCTCTCTGATGACGGCAACTTTGCTTTGTGTTAGCAAAAGAGATAGTTGCAGCTTTGTTAACTAGAAGCTGCTGATACTACTCAAGGATATGTACCATTGTAAGACTGATTCAGTTTGTTTTATGTGACAAATGGTTTCTCTTGTTTGATATGAACCACTGAAGGCTGAGAGAAGATGCTATCAGCTGATCTGAACCAATGAGAGAAAATTTTTGCCTGAAGGAAGTGGAAAACATATCATGGAAGTTCTTCATTGTGCTATCGTGGAGTGATGTGCTCTGTGGCCTAAGACCTCATGAAGTCCCAAGCTAGAAACACCCAGTGGTAAATACACATGGGAGAGAAAAGCTATTTAAACCAAAGGACAATGTTGGCGTAGGAAAGAGCACGTGAAGAATAGGATAAAATCTAGCTGCCAGTATAAACTGTCCATGAGTTAGTTCAGGCTGAAAACAGGGAAGAAGGGAATCACAGTCCTCTAACACTCTAGAGCAAGGGGAGGGAGGACAAAGAAGCAAATATCAGAAAAAACTGTTTGGGGCGGGTTTCCAGATGGAACTTGATGAAGTTGTGGGTTTTAGCTATAGGTCCTGAAGGTCCTTCCAGACTGATGTCATCTCACAAAGGAATAGTCCCCCAGCATGAAAGAGAGGTCAATAATGTGACGCTAACCTTTAACTAGAGAAATTTGGGGAACATGGAAAGCAAATCTCTGTTTACAGTGCTATGCTTCTGGTATCTGTCATTGCTACATTAAAATCACAGTCTACTTTCTGTTAGAGCATATGTATGGAAGCTATCTTGATGCAAAAACAGTCCAAGGAGCAGATCTGGACAGTGGCAAGCTACCCTCATGTATGTAAAATGTGGGTGGAAAGCTGTATGTACCCTTTGTTTCTTGTCATGGCAATTTATTTCTTTTCCTTCTTTTTTGAATCAATCATTTGACTCCCCTCAAATATCAGCTTTTAGACGCAGAAGGCCTTTATGCAGGCAGGCTATTACTGTATCCACCCAGACCTCCACGCTGATTGTGCAGATTATATAAACCTTTTGGTTACATTAGCACCTGAATATGATTTATGAGGGCAGACGGGAGATGGTGATTGACCTGCTTTCATGAAAGCAGCCTGTTTGCTGTGGAACAGCTTCCGGCATAAATCATTTCAGACATGCTTTTACACCAGGACTAAATAAACACTCACTTACCCCTGGTACCTGCTAATATGTTAACAAGTAATGTCCTCAAACAGCCTCATTATTTGATTACATCCGAGATTGGGGACTTTGTGCTCTTGCTTTCTCCGCCTGCCAGGATCTCACGAGCCCAGACACATTAGCTCACTTGAATGAAGAAAGAAAGTGGGAGTTTTATCAGCCTCCATTATCAACCCAGAATAACAAAATAGAGTATAAGGGCATTTATGATCTCATGGCTGAGGCATTATAACAGAAATGTCTTAATCCCTGCAGTTCTCGACAGCGCTGTTGCCAGGTCTTTGGGTCAGTAACAAGGCACAGGGTTAATTAAGAAAGACAAATACAGTGGAAACAAGGGAAGTTAGAAGAGTGCCTGCATCCCATTCCTGCCCATGGTTGTGACCAGCATGCTCTTGGCCTGGGGAAGATGTGCTCTGTGGCTGCAGTCTCTGCAACGTATCTCTCTTCAGCTACAGTAGCTGAAGTGGACTGTGGCTGTGGGTGATCCTGTGTCCCTCAAGGCAGAGTTCGGTAACCCCTGGTCGTGGAGGAGAAGCAGAGACACACACACAAAGGGCAGTTTTCATCTCAGGAGCAGACTTCAGTTACTAGCTTTGCTGCTAATGCTGACCACCAGCACAGGACAAACTTACCCAAACCCCTGTGTATCTGCAGACAACCACCCCAGTGTGCAAATACAAAGCCAGACCATGAAGCTGAGCCTGCACAAGCAACAGCTATCCTAAGTTATATCACTTCTCTCCTCTCACAGCTCAAGAGTGTCAACATCGACAGCTGAACTCACTTATTCTATATAATATCATTATTTTGATATTACTCTCACATGTTAACAGGCCTCATGAGCCACTCTGGGACCAGGACTTTTGTTACCATGAGGCTCTTTCCAGCATCAGTGTTTCTAGTTGTTTTTCTAGGCACTGAAAGATGTTGTAGAAAGTGCAGGAACTTGGCTTATATAGAGCAGAGACAATAAAAGTTCCATGAAATAAGAGAGGTTAACATCTCTCTGGGAGGTATGTGAGCTTTATGTACAAGATATGGTGGTGACCGCTTGTTGTTAGCATCAGCCACCAGAAGGACCTTCAGTGATTCAGCAGTAAATGGCTCCCCTCTGAGATGCTGCGTCAGCTCACTGCCACAGCAGCTGTGACCTTACCAGGAGTTAGTTATTCACTGCCATTTCAAGGAAATCAATACATATTTTGTAGTCCATTAAACAGCACTTCTTTTATCTTGGGCAAGTGAGAATGTGTGACTCCTACGCACACTTGGGAGCCCTCAGAGGAGGGGAGAGTGTGATTGAGTGGGCGCCAAAGTATCATTCAGGAGAGCAAGTGAGGAGCCAGGCTTCACCTGGAAGCTGTATTTCCTACTGATATGGACCTGAAGCTAATATCTTGTGGAAACATCCCACCTCCAGCCTTTGGGGACATTCTGGTGCCACAGGACCTGCTGCCTTAAAACACATGGCAGAGTCCATCTTGGCATTAGTATCTGTGCAGATATCAGTGAAGGTTAATTCAAGCTGATAGACACACAAGGGTGCAGGGTTGCTGTGAGAGGAAAATCAGGCAAGCAATGCCAGAAAACTGTCAACATAGTTATCTGAGCTTAGAAGTTTAAGACTTTAAGTTATCAATAACCAAAACCCTTAAACCTTTGTTTCCTCAACTCTGATGGAGCCATGCCATGCTTTACAGTAGCATGCAGCCTTGTGAAACCCACAGTGATTTAACAGACTTCAGACCCTGGCTGAGGAAAACTTCCCACCACAGGAAAATGTCAGTACAAACATGTCCCTTTGTAACAAAAGGGACACAAACACATCCTGGAAGGCAAACACAGGTTTAGATGTTTTACTGAATCCAGCCCTAAATGCAAGCTTCATGAATGAACTCCGGATGCTCCTTTACTTGGGACTACGTTTTCCCCCATCTTTGCTAAGAAAGGTTAGCAAAGCTGATAAAAGTGAACACTGAACAGAGCCTATTTTTATTTTATTAGATTTACTTTGCACCTCACATTTATCGTGGCTGTCCTAGCAGTGATGCTGTCCTAGCCATGATGTAATCTGCAATTAACTAGTCTCCTTTTGTCAGCCTGCATCATCAAAGCCTGGTTTTATGGAGTGTTAAGTCTAATATTTACAGTGTTAAATACTTGGACAATATTTAAATTGGTTTCATCACATACTATATTTAGTTGGAGTGATATTGTCTGGTTAACAGCAGTGAAAACAATTCTGTTCTTTTGGGTTTTATATTTTGAGGGGGTATTAGGTAACTGGAAAATATGGTCATTATATTTGTCTAACATTTCTACAAGTTGTAATATGGCATTTCAATTTGGGCTTTAACTCATGAATTATCCCTACATAAAACTTTTGAGAAGTTTCCAGGTTCAACATCCAAACAAGCCCAGAGTTCAGTGGCATGTCTGAAAGGAAGGCAGTTTAGTATTTACACACATCTATAGAAAAGTATGAAGACATTTGTCAGGACTTTTTCTTTCCAGCAACGCTGCTGTTGCACAAAGCCTGCTCCAAAGGTATTTTAAATGCCAAACAAAAATTGCAAATAATGTGTGATCTCTCACTGAGACAGGCATCACTGAATTTCTGGGTACTGAAATTCATGTTTGATTCATGTTTGTCTCCACTTGTAGCTTATGTAGGCAATCTCTTGCCCACGCTCTCCTGAGCAATTTTGTCCTTTGAACCAAATGCCTGTAGGACACTGGGGCTGAGCTGACTTCCCATGTCCCTCCTTCTTCAAACAATGAAGATGTCTTCCTCCTTCAAAGCAGGGATCTTTCCTAGATGGTTTTGCTAATGTTTATATAGTAGAGCAACTTTTTTTTCCAGCTGCAGAGAAAACCTTCTACCTCCTTTCTTGTGCTTAGCTTTTCTTTCTTTTCCTTGTGTTGGTGTAAAGACATCTTCCCATCTCAGCTATGTGACTTCTAGCCATCCCACTGAGTTAGTTATGCCTTTTCTTGATGATCACAGCCATGGTCTCTGGGCTAGAACAATACCTGCTCCATATTTTGGCTCTTGTCCACCAGAAATTTCTGCTCCAGAGACTTTTGTCTATAGTCCCACACGAGAGTCAGAACTATGAAGGAACATGGCATGGAGATGGATTTTTCTCCTCTTAGAAAGGACTCTGCTCACCAAACCGTGACTCTGACTCAGCTTTGTTGAGCTAGGTCTCTATGCAGAGGATCCCACCACACGAAAGAGCTGTAATCCCTTCAGACAGCCCTTTGAACTGCCCAGGAGCTCTTTCACAAAGCCTCATATAATTTCTGAAACACTGGAAACTTTTAATCATCCATTTTATTTGTTTTTTGCAGATAGAAATTAGAGATTCTATAGAAAACTACAGTCAGGCTACAGAAAACTAAGCATAAACCTAAGGATACACAGTAATTTTGTTAGTTATTGTATGACATGAAAAACAGTGCATTTCTTCTTTTGATAAGTCAGAGGTTTTTGAGATTTGAAATCTGCCTGGTTTTAGAGACTTTTTAAAGAAAGCCAGTAAAGTTCATTTCTCTCTGTGGATTGCAGTTTCTCCTTAGCACTTAGTGAGTGTTTGTTCATGGGATTTAAAATAGATCAGGAGCAATTCTAGTTCCCTTTCTGCTGAACTTGTACCAAAGCCTTCACAGGTGTCACGGCATTGCTGCTTGTGCTTAGCTGGCTGGAAAAGGGGTGGGTATGAGGAAGGAAGATCCCATCTCTGTGTGGCATTGCCAGGACTTGGTGACCAAAACCTCCAGTGTGAGCTTTTACAAATAGCCTAGATATCACCTGCTGAAGCTCTAGGGTCTAACAAAGTAAAACAACCAAAAAATAAAGTGTAAAACCATCAATAACTAAATAAAATATGCTTGAATTCACCATCCCTGGTAGATCGCTTGGGTAAGGCTGCGATCTACCTACTCTCCCTCTAGCTAAGTGTTCCCAAAGGAAGCTCATGGAACAAGCCATCTTGGCTTTGGCTTAAATGCTGATGTCAAATTGCCCAGGGCTAATAGAACAACCTGGGGAGCATCAGAGCCCCTGGACAGTCACTTCCAGAATGTGGAAAGCCTTGGCAGCTTGTCTGTTCTCTGTATGCTTATAAACCACCCACTCTTGCAGAAATGTACACTTCTGTAGGACAATTCCTTTTCTACAGAGGAAATAAAGTGCTGAACGCTTCTTCCACAAACCCTGAGCTTGTTTAAAACATTCTTGAGACTCTTAGAAAAGGTTTGAGGGGCCAAGGTCGATTTTTGTTCCTTCATTTTCATTCTGTCTTTGTATTTGCAGGTGCCTAGCAAGTATGCTCTTCAACTGTGTTTTGGAAATCCCTGTTCAAAAAGCCACAGAATGCTGTAGGTGTGGGAAGGATAAAGACCTGAAAGCCAATGTCTTTGAGTCTTATTTCCTATTTTTCACATGGTCCCATCCCAGTTTTGTGTAAAATGTTTTATATACATTACAGAAAACATAACACTTTATGGCTTGCACTTAGTAAGTCTTTTGCCTTTTTCTTTCCTTTTTAAGGAAAAAGTCTCCTTCCCCAACAATCTGCAGAACAATTTGTGAAACTTTCAAAATATCATTGTTTGTACAAAACCAGAGTTTATTTCAGGCTTTTCTAAGGCCCTGGGTTGGTTTGGGAATACAAAAGGGAAAGGTTTACTCACATTCCTTAATGAAACTGTGTTTTAATTTAAAGATGTCACAAATTTTAAGGCAGTCTTTATTGACTTTCACTTAGCCCCCCAAAAAACAAGTATGACTTCCAGATTTGCAACAAAGTGAGTTAAAAAAAAGCAGGAAATGTAAACCCAACTTTGATTAAAAGCCTGATTCTGCTGATTAAAATCAGCGGCCAAACAGTCTCTGACTCCAGAGATCAGATTTGAACCTTTACTGCGCTGGACCTGCTCCAAGACCCACGAGAGTCAATAGGGGGTTTTCTTTTGAGCCCAGTGACTGGGTGTCTGTCTGCCTTTTTCTCTCTTAAATTATAAATCACCAGGAGGAGTTTAATCTCGCGGTTTTCAGTGCCAGTGTGACATTTATTTTAACTTTGGCTGTTGACAAAGCACCCCGCATCATGCATTTCCCTGCTGGCAGTCACATGTCTCTCCTAACTCACATGTTACTTTCTGTCAGGGGTTTTATTTGTCCTCAGCTTATTGCCATCCACTTCTCCAACCCTCCCTTTTCATCTGTCCATCACATTTGCCAGCAAGAAAAATGAATCTCTTTTGCAATACCAATTTCAGTGCCACTTGCCAGTCCAAATAAGAGTTGTGTATCTAACACACCATACAGGGGCTCAGTTTCTGGAGTTTGTCACAAGAGCTGTATTTTCTCAGCAGCTTATTAACAGCGTGTGTTTGGGGTGAAAATTAAGCAAATGGAAAAAGGATGTCACAGCAAGGAGCTGTGTTGCAACACTTAGGTTATTATATTGCATTAAGTTAAACAAAGACTGTTTAGCCATGTTATGACTATGATCCTCATTCATTCCAGTCCCTTAAGAAAACGTATTTGAAAAGAGGCAACTTTGCTCAGTCAATTTCCCCTTGGCCAAAATGCTCCCAGGTGCCACTCTTGTGAATTTGACAGGGAGAAAAAAAATGCTAAGGGGGAGTAGAGGTTGTGGGGGGGCAGGGGGAATATTGCCATAACTCTGCTGATGCCAAGAATAAGAAGAATAATGGGAACTGCTACAGATCGGAAACTTTCTTTTGGTCATT
Organism: Hypotaenidia okinawae; assembly: GCA_027925045.1. NCBI lineage: Eukaryota > Metazoa > Chordata > Aves > Gruiformes > Rallidae > Hypotaenidia > Hypotaenidia okinawae. The sequence continues at coordinate 25,444,028 of BSDF01000009.1, forward strand.
TATCAAGCCCATATTATTTTCTCATCTTTCACTGTCTTTGGAGCACGTGTGTCAGGTGAACAAAGTTACAAGAAACCTTGAATTGCACTCCACTTCCCCAGAAAAATGTGCTGACCATCTATCGTGTTCCTGAGGTCAACCCTGCAGCTTTTAATCTGGCTCTGGATTCGTAAATAGCCCTTGGACAAGGCTGCCAGACAGCTGAGAAGGCTTTGAATTTCCCCTGCAAGAAAAGGCTGACGTAGAACTGCTCAGCACCAGCTCTTACCCACATCTGGCCGATGACTTTGTTACCTAAATGGGAGCTGAGCAATTCTGGAAATTGGACTCTAAGTAGAAAACATTCCCACTTCTCCATCGGTCGTGTTGGTGGGGAATAAAGCTCTGTGACGCTTTTACCATATGTGGATTTCAGAGTAATTTCTAAATCCCCCATGCCTGAGCCATGGCTTGCTAATCAATTCCCATCAACTACTGTTCCTGATTAGGGTGGAAGTGATGCAGGTGATTTTGATAAGATGAACTTCTTGGGTGACTTAATTTAAACGCAGCTATTCTACCTTGCAAATGCCTGGCCACTTGGGGGGTGGGGATGGGATGTGCAGCTGGAAAGCTGTTGGCCCTCAAATGAAAGGGACAACTGTGTCTGCCAGGTCAGTCTCACAGAGAAATCAGCCCTCTTGTGCTGCAGCAGGTGTTGTAGCCTTTTTCCCTGAAGGGTTTGCCACTCTAAGGTCTTCCTTCCAAGTTTCTCATACAACCCCCTACCTTCAACTCTCTCCTACCTGATCTGGGCATGAACGTGATTTCCACCCTTCTGATGAGGGAGGGATGCTGCCCTCAGTCACACTGTTCTCTACTGGTCTGAGAGACATTTTCTCCCATGTTGTCCTTCATTCCCCACCCAGATTGTGCCCATCTTCTCCTGTTCACTCTCGAAAGCTCACTTTTTCCATAATGCAGACAGCAACACCTGTTAACAACCAGGCAGGTGAGGAGCTGCGTCTTGGCTCCAAGAACACATCCTGCTTGTGTGACCTACTGACAATTGACAATCTGATCATAACAGCCACATTATTTCAGACTCCATCCATCCACCCATCCATTTCTCATGTGTGAACTGGATCTGGGACTAACCTGGAGTGGCCTCCCTCATAGGAAACGCAACCAGTCTCAGGACATGAAAAGATGGGCAACATTAAACAATATGTGTTGTTAAGCTGTGAAACTGTTTGCCACAGGAAACTGTGGATACAAAGAGTTTTAGAAGTAGCTGGATAAATTCCTGGAAGAAAAATTCACCAGGGGCTATTAAATACAGAGAAACTATGTCTGGCTCCGGAAATCCCAGCACCACAAATCACTGGCCCTAAGCCACAATCCCTGTGCCCTGTTCTGATATCCCTCCTTAGGTACCTACTAGGCTGGCTGCCTTGGCAGGGTATTGGGCTGGATGGACCTTTGGTCCTAACCAGTTTGGCCATGCCTACGTTTTTGTATTAATAGATGAGCTGGGACTGAGTATCACGTGCAGCACTACTGTCTCTGCATTCCCCCCGCAGCGTTTCTATCACCAGCACTCTCCAAGCTGCTTCTGCCATGACATCTGGACATCACATAGCACCTGAAGCACATTAAGCTTTTTCAGCAGGTAATAAACCCCTGGGTAGTGTAGGGCAGGCGAGCCCCTGTCTCTAAATACCCACCATGGACACCTGCTTTCTCCAGCAACTGCTGAAGCCTGGTTTAGATTAAACCTCTTCAGACCAACCACTGCAGAAGGGCAAGGCTGGAAAAGGAAGTCTCTCTTGTTTTGTTTGGGCTCCTTTTTCCCTGCTGATTGGTTGTTTTGGGCTTGTTTGTTTTTTGGCAAGTTATTTAAAAGACAAATATAAGGCTAGACAGCTGAATGCACCAAGAAGGTCAGCCAATTTCTCAGGCTACTGTCTTTTTCCAGCTGTTCCAGCTGAGAAAAAGGATCAGGCAGGGCTGTATCTCCCTGGTTACTCTCCACAGTGTAAGGTAGACTTCTTTGATATAAGGGAAAGGGTTAGGGAGGTTAGAGGATGCTGGGGTGGCAATGCTTTACAGGACACCAGCAAGACTTCTCTCCCTGCTGGGCAATGCTCTTTCCAGAGCCATCCCCAGTGTCATATATCCAGGATCGCTGACTGGCAAAGCCCTTAAACAGAGCTGTGATGTTCAGCTCTGGGTCCAGGAATAACCTGGAGCCTTCCTTCAGCACCTGGCTTCCTAACCTCCACTTATTATAAGGAAGTCTGAGCCACAGCAGTGGCAAACTCCTTGTGAGAACCAGAGTGTGTCAGTCTGTCCCCTGCAACCCTCTCCTTGGAGGGCACCACAGACAGGTTGCCCAGCCTCTCCAGTGTGCCACCCAGTATATAAGAACAAATGTCCCAGATCACCATGAACACGGGAAGGTGAAGCCCAATATCCTTTTTGTTCATCAGATATGGGGGGCAGGGTTGGCCTCAGAGGAAGGCAACACCTTCACTTCACAAGGGAAGGGAAGGGAAGGGAGAGAGAGAGAGAGAGAGAGGGAGAGAGGGAGAGAGAGAGAGAGAGAGAGAGAGAAAGAGAGAGAGAAAGAGAAAGAAAGAGAAAGAAAGAGAGAAAGAAAGAGAGAAAGAAAGAGAGAAAGAGAGAAAGAGAGAAAGAGAGAAAGAAAGAAAGAAAGAAAGAAAGAAAGAAAGAAAGAAAGAAAGAAAGAAAGAAAGAAAGAAAGAAAGAAAGAAAGAAAGAAAGAAAGAAAGAAAGAAAGAAAGAAAGAAAGAAAGAAAGAAAGAAAGAAAGAAAGAAAGAAAAAAAGAGGAAGGAAGAGCATTTCTAATGACAGCTGCACAAACGTGTTTGATTCTAGCAGATCTCTCAATTAAAATCAAGCCACCCTAATTTAAGGGGAAAATAAACACAGGCCTGATGTTATGTGCTTTGCTTTCAAAAGGAATCAGCCTGAGGAGAGGCAGCAGGGCCCTAGCTGGGGAATGCTGGCTCTAAGGGAGAGGCAGATCTTGCTCCATCAGTTGCCACCCCTGACATGGAAGCGGAGCAGCAGTTCGCTGCGGCACCGGGGCAGGAGCGTGCCCACCCTGCTGAGCCTCTGGGCCCGCTCTCAGGTAGCTCTGTGCCTGCCCCTGGGACAGAGGGCTCAGTGCACTGGCCCACTGCTCAGAGCTCTTGGACAGCCTCTGCCTTGGCACTGTCCCTGACACATAGAACTAAGAAATTCAAAGCACAAACCTATTTTCTCATGCTTTCCTTCTCCCACATGTTGAACTTAAAATGAGGGCACTTTCTTTGCACATAGCTATTCAAAAGCTGCTGGTGAACACCATGAGGGGCTGTTTTCAGAGCAAGCAAGCTGGGAGTGGCACTCATGGAATCTGTGTGCTTACTGCAGTGCTCCAGCCCTACTGCAGTGCTCCTGCACTCTCCGGATGGGAAAGATGAATGCTCCCAAAACTGCTTGATGGCCACACCCCTACCTATGAAGAGCAAAGCTTCCTTAAAAGCTCCTGTTCATCCTTCTGCTATTGTCTTTTTTCCTTTTCTCACTGTACTCATGATGAAATAAGGAATCACCATTGGCCTTTGGATAAGACAAGGTCAGATGAGTTTGCTCACAGATTGAGTTCCCACTGTCTTCCTATCCCTGTCTGAGGAAACTATTCCTGGGACACCCACACTCCCTGTGCCACTTAGGGACCAGGTAACACGGCACAAGCAACCCCCTATGGTTAATCCTGGGGCTCCTGCAGATTTCCACAAGCCAGGTACAACCCTTAGCTGGCACAGTGGAAACTGCTATTATGTTATGATGGAAGAACAAAAACCAGCAGCACAGGTCCAAGCATGTGGGGAACCATAAAAAGTTCACTTGCCCAGACTGGACATAGAATCATAGAATCACAGAATCACAGAATCATAGAATGGCATGGGTTGGAAGGGACCCCAAGGATCATAGAGCTCCAACCCCCTGCCACAGGCAGGGACACCAACCTCAGGCCTGGATCTACACAAGGTTGCCCAGGGCCCCATCCAACCTGGCCTTGAACACCTCCAGGGACGGGGCATCCACCACCTCTCTGGGCAGCCTGTTCCAGCACCTCACCACTCTCTCTGTAAAAAACTTCCCCCTAATATCTAATCTAAACCATCCCAGGATACCATTGGCCTTCTGAGCTGCAAGAGCACACTCCTGGCTCATGTTAAGTTTCTCATTCACCATGACACCCAGGTCCTTCTCAGCAGGGCTGCTCTCAAGGAGCTAAAGCTAAAACGCCCAATTGCTGCACAGAAAGAATCTGCCTGAAGTTTCAGGGGAGAAGAAAAGCAGAAAGAATTTGAAGAGGGTAACAACAGGGAAAACGTGCCAACTCTTCATCATAGGCTACCACGGATTCAGCTCTGAATTACAGAGGTTCAAGAGATCAAAGCAATAGCAACCAGAAGGGGCAAACCAGAGACAGCACACAGATAAGAGATGAAAGCCAGCTAAAGCTTGGACAGGAGGCTGATGTTGGTAAAAGAGGAACTGGGGTTGGATTAAACTGGTAGTGCTTGATGTGTTGTCTGGTCCCTTTCTTGGCTCCATGGATTCTGCAGAACTGAAGCTTTGGGGATTGGAGAGGAGGAGGAGGAATGGTATTTCCATTTTCTTTTTTGTCCCTGCCAAGAAACGCTTATGTGTGAGTCATCTCCGTGCTGCCCATGGAATGCTGCAAGAACCCTGGATAGAAATGATCCTCCTGGGGGTAAAACACTACTCAGGGGGACCATGGACCCAAATTCAGCTGTGCTGCAGCCTCCCCAGATGTCACTCTGGTGGGACACACTGCTGATGTTTCTGTCATGTTTGCACAGGGGGCTGAGCTGATGCCCAGCACCTCCTTACACCCTGGGATCAGCTGTGGCTCTGGCCCACAGGCAGCAGCAGACCGATGGATATCTTTGGGAATTTCCTGTATATTGGTACAGAGTGCTCCTGTTTCCTGGCCTGAGAGGGTACCCTGAGCAGGTGTGGTAGCGTTTTGACAGAGGACCAATTCATCAGTCAGTGCATCAGGGGGTGGGCAGGTCCTCTCATCGCTGAATCTCACCAAAGCAAACCCTCTGGGTGAGCAGGTGGGACAGATCACTTCCCACAGCTGCCTTGTGTAAACTGGGATTAGTATCTTCTCTGAGACAGCCTACCTGAGCTGTCAGCTGTCAGGGGAGGGAGGGGGTGTGTGGGGGTGTGTGTGTTAAGAAAAAGGGTGAGAACAAGGATGCCTGAAAATTAAAGGAGCCAGTGATAATAGCAGGCCACTTCTGAGCCTGGTGCTGTGCGGAGCTGCTGCAGCAGCCCAGCAGTGTGCTGTGGGTGAGGCTTTGGTGTGGGGCTGGAGCAGGGATTATTACCCTTTACTCTGGGTTACTCTGTCCAAAATGCATTTGGGGGCTGGCTGGGACCTCTGTGGGCAAGCCTGAGGTGGGATGAGGTAAGAAAATGAGATCAAAATGACTCTGTGGTTTGAGAGGTTGAGCTTGGGGTAGAGGGAGGAGAGATGTGGTCTGTCAATTGCTGGATTTCTTCTTGTTTTCTTTTCTATCTCAGGTGCATGGAAGGCTAAGCACTGTGTCCTTCCAGCCTCTTCTCTCTGCCCTTGCTGGGGCTCCTCCTGCATTTCCCCCTAGCATCCCTAAGCGGTGGTGAGGCCACGCCTGCTCCAGGGTCACCCAAAATTTCCAAGCTGCACTTGTAAGGTCAGAGAACCCCCAAATTCCAACTCTGTGCCGCCGTGGAGCGGCCCCTCCACGATCTCCAGCTGCCATCTGCTGGCGGCTGCGCCCAGCCGGAGCCGGCCGGCTGCGGGGCCGGACACCGCTCCCGGACTGAGCAACGCCTGCGCATCCCTGGGGGGCCCAGGGTCCTGCGCCCGGAGCCGCTGGCTTCCCGCGCCAGTGGGGCGAAGCAGGGCACTAGGGGTGGCAAAGAGCTACCTGAGTTGCGGGGACCTTGTTTCAAGGCGGGTGTGTGTGTGTGTGAATCAATCCCCTTAGAGCCGAGCACTGAAGGACAAGCAGGGTGTAATTGCTGCAGTAAACTTCATGATTTATTGGAGACTAATTTTTTTTTTCCGGAAAGATATGAAGCCTGCCTTGGGGAGGCGGGGAAGAGGTGGGAAACAATCTGCTGAAATATGTTTCTCCTGTTTTCTGGTTACTTAGGCACAGGAAAGCAAGTTAGAAAAAAAGTGAAGTGGTTACTGAGAGCTGGGTCTTTGCATGGTGGGGTTTTTCTTCTTGTTGTTTGGATGTAGTGGCTCTTTAAAATCGAGTTCTGCTACATCAGAGCTGTTTTGCTGCATGTTTACCAGACCAGATATGACTTGGGTGGGTCCCAGGGCTATTGCAGGAGTACTAATTGTCCCTAGCAGCATGAATAGTATGATCATGGTGCTGTTTGCACCTCTGGCTGGGCTGCAAGCACCCTCTCCTCTGCCCTCAACCCCAGGCTGCAGCTGCCCCTCTTATCTCAGGCCTTGTCAGATATGTCACGTAACACGGCGGCCCGGCGTGGCCTGCTGCGGCCCGGCGTGGCCTGTTGCGTGACCTGCCAGCAGGCATCCGTCCCTTCTGCGTGCAGCCTGACACATCACCCCTTCTGCTTTGGGTTATGGTACCAAGCTAATAAGTGTGAAAATGTCCCAGACAGCACCAGGCCCTGTGACACAGCTCCTGCCTTCCCTGCGGGCAGGGCTCTTGTAGGTGGGAGGCGAAAAGCCACAGATACTGCCACAAGTCGTCTGAGTTAATTTATTTCACCAGATTTGGAGGGGGATTTCCTGGAGTGATCACAGAAGGATGGAGGTGGCAAGGGTGTGACAGCCTCTGTGAGCAGCAGCCCTGTCTGGATGCATCTCTGCCAACTAAATGTGGTAGAGAACTAATAGTTTTGAATATAAAAAGTCCTCACAAGTGTAATGGAAATAAATGATTGAGCGTAGAAGAAAGACTCTACCAGTCCCACCAACAAAGGAAAAATTACTGAGTGATACTTAACCCTTATTAGCCAGGAGAGAATCCACTGCAGTGGTGTATTCCCCCAGCAGCTGGTGTCCCCCCAGCATGGATATGTGAGACCTTGCACATTCCTCTGACACCAGAGCCCCCTATCCTAGGATGTACCTCCAAACAAAAGCAGGTTTTGTTCTCTAGGTGCTCAGAGAAGATCTTGTTTCTTGGGGTCCTCTTGGAGACTCACCCTTGGAGCTGCAGCTTGGAAGGAAGGCTGCAGAGACTGGCAGGAGAGCCAGGGAGTGCTCAGCTGAGCACCAGCATTGGTAATTCTCCTGTGGAACTGGTAAGGTGTATTGTTCTCTCATAGGTCCCAGTTTCTGGACTCATAGGACTGCAATAAGCATCCCAAATTCCATGGAAATATGAGACTCACTTCTAGAACTCCTTATAGTAGAGGGAAGTATAAAGATGCACCCTCCAGGAACAGAAACCAGAAGGAACAAAAAAAGCTTCATTGCTAGAAAAAAAACCCCACCCAAATCCTCATGATATCTAAGCCACTATCATTCAATTCTGGCCCCCAACTCAAGAATTTTTAAAGCTTGGAGTTGGCAGTAACAAAACTCCACTGGTGCTTTGGCCAAGAGTAAGGGCATTATTTCTTGTGTCCTGGCTGGTGTCCCAAACTGGATGATTCCCTTTCCATGTACTCAAAACCCTCTCCTGGAGATCCAGCTCTACTGGGGCTCTCTATCACGCTTTGTCCTCAGCTTCTCCAGGGCATCACGAAGCAGCAGCATCCTCCCACACTAACTCTCACCACACTGTGCAGGTTGATGGCAGTAGTTTATCAAGTCTGATGTGTTCCTCAGGATACAACCTGCTTGACTAACGTATAGGAGTTGTATAAGTTATTATTGTTATCACAAGGAAGATTAGCATTGGGGATGTTGCTGGAGAATATCATAGTCTTTCTGGCTCATTGTATATTTTGGTGGGTTTTTTTCCTGTAGTGCAGCTAGGTTTGAAACCAGACTAAGGAGACTTTTTATTTTTGTTTTATTTTTGTTTTAAGAAATCTCAGCCCTGGAGGGAGCTGTCATTTTAGGATGCTGATTAGCTTTTGCAAGTTGACAGGGAGCAAGGCGGCTTTCTCTGTAGCAATCCCAAGTTCTTTTGCCTAATCAAGCCAACACTGCGGGCTCTGTGTGGAGGAAGTGTAACCCTATCTTCTCTGCCTGACAACTCCTTCAGTTCCAGACTTTGTTTCCTCAGTCCCCACAAACTGTAACAAACCATTAAGTTTGATTTCATTTTATTTTTCCCCCTTCTCCCCCCTTTGTTCTTTCAGCAACCATTTTGGCTCAGCCTTCCTTTCTGGTTCTTTTTCCTTAGGGATAGTAACTCCAAAGACTGCACTCATTTCATATATATCCATCATCCTTAGAGCTTTTTGACAACTATTTTATGGACTAGTTAAAGGAAATACAGCACCCTTCAAAAATTCTCCTTTCTAAAAAAAAAGTTGTATCTTTTCTCTGTCCAGTTTGCTTTGAGAAGTGTTCCAACTAGAAAAGCATTGACAGGCTCTGTAGAAAGCTCTTGCTGAAGCTAAAAAGAGGGTCTTGCAGCTGTAGAGTTTGACTCAAAAGACATGGGATTCATTTCCAGTTCTGTGAGAGCCTGTAACACAGTGACTGCAGGGAAGTGACACTGAAATACGACTGCCTTGCACTGAGCCCAAAGAGAAATTAGGTGTGTTCGTAGGAGCAAGAGGAGCTGCTGCCCCAGACTCTCAAGGCTGCATTCAAGGGAGGGTCAGCAGCCAAATCACACTGGCAGAGCTATGTTCCCTGGGACCCTGATGCAGATGTGGGGAACAGGCACTGAGTGAGGGAGCTGCATATGAGGGAGGGAAGGAAGATCTTGTAACTCTAATAAAAGCCCTGCAGAGTTCTGGGACAAGGTGCCAACTGGGAAAAAAATCTTTCCTTGATTCCTTCTGTCAGACTGCAATATTTCTAAGCAAGTAGGTTTGTACCAGACTTCACCTCCTGGTGAGAACAGCCACCAAAACCCCAAATACTGGCTAATCTCTCAAAAGGGAAAATACCCTCATCCCATCTCCTAACTCTAAAATGAAGGATCTAATTCTTCCTTGTCATGTTCCTCCCTGACATGAAGAAGGTTTTTCTTGATAGTTACCAGGAGTAGATGGATCAAAGCAGGTGATAACCATCTGAACCTGAAGTTCTAAGCCATCCAGGTTGTTGACATCTGTGGTTTTGTCATGGAGCCTTTTCTCTTGACATGGACCACACACTGCAAATTTAAATGCATGGGATCACTTTTACTCCTGTGTAGGGAGTGCTTTTTTCTTTTTTTTTACCTGTTTTTTTACAGAGCACAGAAAAATAATTCAGCAAAGACTGTTCTCTTCCCCACTGTGTGCCCTGTAAAAGGGTTGTTCAAGGTCATACCAGGAAACAGATATGGGAATGAGCCCACCTCCTCCCCTGCCCCACAGGAACATTCCAGGTGATCTTGTACCACCTCCAGTTTTACCAGTCTTGGTCTAAATTCCTCAGACAACGAATTGCAGAGAACATCAGAAGAAACTCGTTCCTCCTGTACTACCTACCAAACATGTCCCTTGCAGGGGCCATGAAGCGCTACCTTACCTGCTTTTCTGTGGAGCATTACAGTCTCAGGCAGCATGGCTCAGCTCCTCCTGCCCTCCCCCTTGGCTGGCTGTCATCCGGAGCCGTTGAAATGAGGTGGACATGTTCTTACTGCAACTCCTCCATCTCTTTTGCTTGTTGATTCATTATTATTAAATATTAATCTTGCTGGTGGTAGCTAATGAGAGCCTCGTTGTGCAGCATTCCCACGAATGCAGTAATTAGTGGCTCAAATCATTGGGCTTAGGTGGCTTTCACCTCCTTGGTGTTTCTCAGACCATCATTTCATCGTGCTCCAAACCTGAACTATCTTTCCAGAAGAGCAATACTCAGAGTCCTAACACAAACTACAAGTAGATCTCCTCATGTCTCAAATTAATTTAAAAGGCTCTTATAAAAAGATTTATTCCCAGGGCTTTTATCCAGACTCCTGCATGGAGTTGGCAAAGACATTATGTAATAGCTAAATCTTCATTAGTTATATCTGTTTGCTTTGTGACTCTGTGACAATGATGAAAGCTGTAAATAAGTATATTGTCCCATCTTAACAAGGATAGCGTATCCATCAATAAGGACACTTACTCTGCTGAGATCTTTGCAAGGCTGTAGAGGGGAGTAAATTAAAGGGAGAACAACACCCTTCATCTAAAGTGTCCTTGTTCTGTCACTTAATGTTTTACCCTTGCTAATATCTTTCAAAGTCTGGCTGTTAGTCAGAAAAGTCACTCAGTAAATGTGACATATTTTATCCAGCCTAAGTCTACTTGGTCCTACAATGATATTTTTTTTTTCTAGGCAGCTGTGTCTGGAAGTACAACTTGAGACTTCTCCTGTGGTTTCTGACCTTGGTTTCCCAGCACTCAGTGCAGTTTCCCAGCAGCACACATGAGGATGGAAGGGGCAACCAGAGGAGTAATGGCAACTCAGCTGAGCAGAGAGTCCAAACCCTTGTTTGGGGTGCAGATGAGTCGTCTGGATAAAGGTAGATGGGATGAGACTCCGCTCTCAGTAATGCTCCCTTCAGCCTAGACTGGTTGGTTACCCCACAAGGCATCTCCTCTCAGCTATTGTCACAGTTAAGTGCAGCAAAACCAGTATGACTTGAAACTGCCCTGCATGTCAAGGCTATCCTTAATGTACGCCCCGAAGGCAGTGCTCAGGCAGGAGCTACAGGTGACCTTTAGGATGGAGTGAGGAGGGAGTGAGTGGTGGTCTGTGCTGCTTGATGGGAGAGGTCCGTGCTCACAGCTCCCTGCTGAGGGGGAAGCCCAAATAAAGCCCATCAGCCATGAGCCCACCTGCCCCTGCTCCAGCCTTGCGTGGCTGAGGCTGAGCCAGCGCATCCTCCGCAGAGCTCTCGGAGCAGACAGGAGCAGTGTCTGTTGCAGGAGCTGTGCTCTCTCCCCTGCTGCGATGGGTGTACGTAGGGCTCTGCCAAGGTACCCATCAAACCCAGCATCTTCCCCAGCTCCCGGGCACGCTGCTCGCATCGCAGCCCCCAGCGCAGCTGCCCCCGACCCGACCTCTCGGGTTAAACAACCGAATAAAACCTTAAAAAGCGCAAGGGGACGTGAAGCCATGGGCATGATCCAGGTTTTTTTTTTGGGACAGCCCAGGAGTGAAAATCGGAGCGTGGCCTGCAGAGGGAAGAAAAGAGCTGTGGTAGCGGTGCTGCAGCTCCCGGGGCTCTGTCCTCCGCTCCCCGCCGCGCTGCTCCGCGGGGCGGGCTGCGAGGGAGCAGCTCCCCTTGAGACTGTACATACGTTTAAAGCCCCTTCGTATAAACCCGAAATTAAACTTCTGGATTTTATTCAGGAGTCGTTCCCCCCGGAGAAAGGGCTGAGAGGAAAAGAATGGTTAGCTGAATGCCTCGCCCCAGTATGCAGGGAAAAAAACATCCATCCCCCCTCTGCCCCCCCCACCCCCCGGGGAGGTAAGGTGAGAAGCCAGGCTTGGCTATCGCCTTGCCTCGCTGCATTGTTATCTGTGTATAAGCCAATTTCTCCATCCATTTAGAAATTCACTAATTGTCATTGAAGCTATTTGCTGACGACTGTGAAGTAGCTTCATAATGAAGAGGAAGTCCATTTATTCATTAACATTTGCGAAAATAATTGCCTGTCACTTAACTGAACATCCTTTGCCCCAGAAGCACTTGCTCTTCAGCACTCTTTTTTGGGGTTGTTTTTCAGCTGCGTGCCTTGAAACGCCACTTAGAATTTCCAGTCCCTGAAGGGCTCGTTCTCAGCTCTGTGACATGAGTGAGAGAGCACACTCCACACGAGGACACTAAACATCCTGTCACGTTTGCTGCGAGGAGAGAGGAGTGTATTAATGGTGTGGCAGGAGGTCTCCAGCAGGCAGGTTTTGCAGCTCTGAGGCACCGCTTAAACTGAGCTGCTGTAGGGGGCTGCTGCTCCTCTGCAGCCTGCTCCATAATTCTGCTGGGTATCCCAACAATGCTGTGAGAGGCCATGGCTTCAGGGCTCTTGGCCAGCGGGTCCAAAGGAGATGAGGCATGTGAGGTAGACCCAGCCCTGATATCTGAGCTCCAGGGGCTGTCTTCTGCCCCAGTTTGCTAGCCCTGCTCTCAAACCTCATGAAGGTAAAAGAAAAGCTGCATGAAGAAAGACTCCCAGGCACGCACCAGGGATCAAATCCTGGAGGCAGGAGGAAAGGCTTTTTGGGAGGTAGAGGATACTTGTCTCAGGAGGAGTATGGGAGAAGACGGAGATCTGTATCCCTCAGCTCAGCCCTCTCTGCCCATTACCCCTGTGAGCAGAGCCAACATCTCCCCAGTGCCTGTTTGCGCCACGGATGACTCCCCACAACAGATTTGGCCTCTGTGTTCATGGACTCACCCCTCCCCGTCATGCCCAGCACTACTTCTGCTCCCACCACCACAGAGAGCATTAGCCAACCTGCCCCTCAGCTTTGGGGAAGCAAAAGTCGGCTTTGCCTATGAGACCAAGAGGCTTTGAGGTGCTCTGCCTGCTGGGGAAGGTGGGGTTGTTGCAGCAGCATCCAGGGTGCCTTGCCAGGTCCTCTGGAATAAGCATGAGCAAACAAGTGTGCCTTCCCCCCCCTCCCTCCGAATCAATAGAGATCTGCCCGCTTGCACCTGCTGGGCCTCTGCTGCTGCAGTACCTTGCTCTCCCATGGCTGCTCGTTTGTTTGTCAGCTTTGTTGAGGTTTTTATTGTTTCCCAGCCACGTGAATTCCCCCATCCGGTCCCAGGGCAAGGAGTGCCACGTCTCCTGGGGGTGGATAGCTGCCCGTGTTGACTTGCGTGGAGCAGGAGATAAGCGCTGCCCTGCTGCCGGGGCTTGGCGGGGCCGGCACCCCGCGCTGCGCCTCTCGCCTGGGGCTCCTGGCGCGGGGCTGGGAGCCAGGGCCAGTGTCACACATCAGGCGTCATCCCCTTGGCCGTGGGCAGGGACGGTGGCCACGTCCCAGGGCTGCCGTGGGAGGAGCACACCTCCGCGGCTGCCTGTAGGAAGGGGAGCAGAGTAACTCCTGCCTGAGCAGGACGGAGGGCAGGAGGGCCAGGGGAGGAGAAGAATGGCACCGCCGCAGATGTGCTGCAGGTATTATCTGCGTTCGAGGTGCCCTCGCTGTGATCTTACCCAACTGCACCAGTAGTGGGGATCTACTACAGCTTGGCATGACCCACTTGGTGTAGTAACACTTGACAGGGTCCTGCCACTGCAAGCCAGCGTCGTTCCAGTGGGTCCAATGGACTTGTGATAGCTCACAGCCCCTGGGAATGCCTTATTAGATGCACTGCTTTCCAGGGGTGGAAGCTTTCAAGTGTTTGTGAGTGTTAATTGCTGCTGGTAGAGTGCTTTTGGAAGTGAGGTGAAGGGCTGTGTTGGGCGAGTGCTTTGGGCTGGGCTCTCCATGAGGAGCAGGATTTCAGATTTGGGAAGACCGAAGATACTGGCTCCCTTTACTTCTTGGGCAGGAATTTGATGTGTTTCAAGATTAGGTGACTGTCTTTTTACTTTCGGGTGCTGTGGTGTTAAAAGGAAAGAGTGTGTGGGTGGGTGTAAATCAGCTCTGTGCCAGGAGAGCTGCCTGCTTGTGCCAGGGGATTCAGGCTTCCAGATATTTAATTTCTGGTACCTGTACTCCAGCTTGTTGAAACATTTCAGTCTTGAAAAGCCTCTTGTGGATAATGAGACTACAGGGAGGTGCTGCTCCTGGAGAGCCTCAGACTGGGGAACAGGGGTGGACGAGGGCCTTGCTTTGGCAGTGTAGTTAATGAGCAGGCAGGTAGGCAGCATTTGCAAGGAAATGCAGGGAGAGAGTGGGATAAAACACAATGAGAGAGAGGTTTTGTTGCTTTACTTGAAACCAAGCGTGGGCAAACTTCACCCAAGCTTAAAATGTCCCACCTGATATGTTGAGGGGTGAGGGACCACAGATGGTGGAGGGTGGGAGAGGTAGGAAATGGTTCTGCTTTGAGGTCTGGGGGACTGCCTGGAGAATCCTTGTGCTCTGCAGCCAGCTCTGTACTGACCCCACAAATTCTGTGGGAGCCTTGGGTGACCCTCCCAAAGTTGTCCAGGGCGATGGGACCCTCGCCTGTGCCTTGATTCAGAGGGCTGGTGGTGTCAAGGAGAGCTGGGCAGGTGCTAGAGGGTCCCCACCTGGTCTCCAGACCAGGCTGGTGCCCTCTGCTGAGGTGTCCTGTCCCCCGCTGGCAGGTATGAGATAGCTGCAGACAGAGGTAGCAGAGGGACCTTTGCAGCTTGAATCTTGGTAGCTGGTGCCACAGTCAGGAATACCCTATGTGTGTCCCAAGTGATTTCCTCTTTCTTTTAGCATGCAGCTAGAGCCCCACTGACCCTGCCAGGGTGGCAACCCTAAACCAAATCTCTCCCTGCCTTTGCCTGTTAGCCCAAGCTACCACCCTGTCTTCTCCTACATCAGCAGCCCCTCCATAGGAGCACCCAGGAAACATCTCTAACATAGTTGTGATTTCACTGGTGCTACTGTGGGTGGGGAAAGTGAGGCAGGGAACTGATGCTGTCTTGGACGGGCGTTCACAGCACTGTGGGCACTCAGCAGAAAGGAGGAAAGTAGCTCTTCCTTAAAAGGCAGAGAGAGGAGAGATATCTCCAGAGGGTGACCAGGGTCAGCCATGGTCTGGAGATGTTTGCATTTATAATCTAAGGAGGAAAGAATAGAATCATTCCACTGCTAGGAATCACACTGAGAAGCCAGCTCAGAGACTGCCTGTCTTGGGCTCTGGGGTTATGATCATCACCTGACGCACCTGCAGGGTCTGCCCTGGACTCCTCCTGGAGCCTCTGAGCAGGGCCCTGGTGCAGAGGGAGATGGAGGCCCAGATCCACTCTGGCCACAGCATTAAGAGGTGGAGAAGGGTGGGGCACCCCACACAGCTGGGAAATGGCTCTGCTGCACCAGGCAGCCAGCAGGATGGGGAGGAGGACCTGTAGTCTGAAGTTTGCTGCTGTGGTAGGGGACAGAGTGACCTAGCATTTGCTCGGCTTGTCACCCAAGAAGCTTAACTCCTTCACTGCTGTCCACGTGCATGCTGGACGTCCTGCCAAGAAAACCTGTCTGTCTCCTGTTGCTATCTGCAAGGTGACTGTGCATTGTAACATGTGCTCCCTGTTTGCTGACCATCTGCCACGCTGTGGGTGTCTCTGCAGCGCCGAGTCTCCCTGAGATGCAGCACTGGACTAGGATGGAGGAAGCACGTGGCTGGGGTGAGTGAGGAAAGGGAAACCTGTGGCCTTGCCTGCTGCTGGTCCTGGCCCTGGAGGAGGGGGTGTGTAGGTGCAGGTGTTACCCCCATCCTGCACAGATTGATACCCTCACCACTGCAGAGGCAGTGATGTGAAAGATGAGGGTAACAAGCCAACACTTTATCCCTTTGCCATCCTAGTGGCTGTCACCAGTGGGTAAAAGGGCAGGAGGGGGGACTGCTGGTGAAGGACGCAGGAGCAGCCAGGAGGGATGCTCACACCACAGAGCTATGAGGAGGTCCTCGCTGATGAACCACGGAGCCAAAGCTCCTGCTGGGAAAACGTTCGCCACAGTCCTGCCTGACTCCTGCTCCCCACTCACACCTTCTCCACCCTGTTAATTATTACAAGGGAAGCGATGAAGCCCAACGTGCACCAAAGTCCAGTGTGAGAGAGAAAATCAGCTGCTCGCTCGCTGCCATGAGCCAGCCGACCCCAGCTGCCACGGAGCTGCCCACGCTGCCGGGGGACACGACAGTGGCCTTAGGGGTGGCAGACATCATCGTGGTGGTTTTTTACTTTGTCTTTGTCCTGGCCGTCGGGATATGGGTGAGTGCCTGAGGTGACTGGGTTTAGGTGTGCCAGAGGTGGGGAGCCTTTGATCCTCCCTGGTCCCCTTCTGGGTACAAAGGTGTTTGCCTGCAAAGGGCATCCCCTGCACACACCGTTATCCCAGGACCTGTTGAGCAAGTCTGGGGGTGACAGTGACCTTCCTGTGAGCCCTCAGCCCCACATGAGGACAACCAAAGGGTCATTCCCTGGACATTCTACTGGGGATGATATCTTGTGCACACCAGGTTGTGGGCAGGCACAGGACAAAAGAAAAGCCAGGGTGGGGTGAAGACTGAAATGGGCCTTGAAAAAGCTTTGAGAAGGTTGTTGCTAATTATTTGTTCATTTTAATTTGTGAAGGCCTTTGTCATAGCGATCTATGGTGGTTGGCTGAAGGGATTTTTCTTTCCCAAGCCGTAAGGTCAAGGAGATGTCATTAAATAGGTACACACAACTTCTCTCCAAAGCCCAGCTATCAGGAACCTACAGAAAGAGGCAGAAGCAATGGAGAAGCCTGGCATATGTAACAGATAAACACAGACTGCAAACATGTATCTTCACATGGCTGAGAGCAGGCAAACTCCCAGATTTCTCCAAATCAGATGCCTTTCATAGGGGCCCTGCTTCAGCCTGCATTAGAGCCATGCACTAACCTGTCTGTGCTGCTCTGAGCATGGCAAGCCACTTGGCTGCAGTGACGCCCAAGGAATTAGTACTAGGGTGGCGCAAGAGGTTGCTGGTGGGATGTTTCAAGGTTACTGGGATGGGCATTGGGTCTGACTTGAGGGTGGGTGAGTGGGGAAACCCACTTTTCTTCTCCCTGTGTTTCCAGTCGTCGATCCGAGCAAGCCGGGGCACCGTTGGAGGCTATTTCCTAGCGGGACGATCCATGACTTGGTGGCCTGTGAGTTAAATTTATCCCTTCCTCATGGTTTGAAAGCAATTGCAGATGTAAGGAGGGCAGCAGGTCTAGTGAGGGCACCCAGCCTATGCATGTTTTAACTATGGTCTTGAGATGAAGAAAATGCAGCAGGAATCACCCCATGCAGCTGCAGCATGGGGCTACCAGGCCAAAAGGATAGTTCAGCATCTTCAGGTTTTATCAGTTCTCAATTTCTCTGCTAAAGTCAGCAATAAAAATGTTTTCATGCTGATGGAAGTGAGGGAGTGCTGACTGCCTAGCTGGGTTTGAAACTGTTTTGCCCCAAAGCACCAAAGACACCATTGTCCCCAAGCCAAGAGAGCATTAGGTAATCTAGGAATGTGCTATCCAGTAAAAAAGCATTTAGAGACTGAAGGAAAAATAATCCCCAAGCCCAGAACTATCTGAGCCCTTGCTATTTAGAGTAAAGTTGAGATTATTGACTAACGATGTAAAGGATATAAATTTCAAACCACTAAAGTATAAATCTTCACTATGAAGAAAATAAAAATCTATTGAAGGCGCCTTTTCTTGGGAGTGAAAGGTACATATAAAGATAATTTAAAGTTTGAAAGGAATAAAAACACCACAGGAATAAAGATTCTTCTCAGCCAATGCCAGACTCTAGCACCATATATCTCTCCAGTGAGTCGTGGGTAACGGAATGCACTTCTCAACCAAAACACTGTATTTTTTTCTTTTTCTCCTTTGGATGTACGTTGCCCATAAATTCACCAGGCTAGACTTCCAGCCTCTGCCATCAGAGACACATACACATCTCTAAAATCTGTTATTTCATTTCTTAAATGTTCTTTGTATTTCTGTCTTGGCCAAGTGACGTTTAATGGAAAATCTTAGCTTTGTGGTTTTCTCTAATTAGGAGGGGGAAAACTGAAAGATACTAAAATGGAACATTTTTCCCCAACATCATTCTTAAAAAAAAAAAAAGAAAAAGAAAAAAGAAACCCCAAACCATTCTCACTGCTTTTGGCTCCAACCACAGGTGGCCACGGAGTCTGCTGGGTACAGGTTGGCTCTTGGCTCTTCTGGCTTGCCATTCTATGTTTAAAGCAACCTCTAATGTTGTTCACTTTTCAGTTTTGTTTGCCAGGGAGCTGATTCCACCTCAGCAGTACTCCTGCAGGCTCAGCTCCTCATGGCCTTCACCTTGAGTACGTGACTGGCTTACATGTATTTATTTATTATTTTTTGCAGGGGTGACAGATTTCTGCTGGGTGTTAGACAGCCTCAACTAAACCCTGATATTACATTGCTGCTCCTGTGCAATGCATCTTCTGTATTTCTGTAGCTGATATATAGATATCAGGAAAACTGTTTACATTTCTTGAGAGCACCAGCCTCCACCTCAGTTGCAAATTCATGTTGCAGCAGACAGCTCTCTAATCAAGAGTTTTCTTAGACAGACAAGCAGGCAGAGCTGTTGGCAGGAATCAGTGTGGGTGTTGATGCCATATTAATGTTTTACCTTGCTTAAAAGTGAGAAGCAGATCAAATTCCATCACTCCTTGTTCCACATGTAGCAGTACTAAGGGGAGAAATGCTCCTCGTAAGTGATGTGGCTAAAAGCAAACTTTCTCTAGAGAAAAAAGTGCTGGACTTGTCCTTTGGATAGCTTCTCAGTTGACCTTGACAGGGATTTGATGTTGGCATACAGAAAGGAGAAGTGGCTTTGTGCTCAACAGAAGTAGTAATTAAGTCAGATAGTCTTTGCCCTTTTTAAGCACCTGCTTCTTCCAGTTAGGGTGCCACTGAGCCGTGGTAGGGACAGCCTACCATGCCTACAGCCTATGGTTAAAGTTAACCTCAGACATTGGCATTTTCCAGCCTCCTGTAGAGCTGAGTAGCATCAAACCTACGTGTAGACATAGAACAGAAAAGGCCTGCATGTTTCTAACATCGTTCTTGCTATGGTTCAGGGATCTCTTTCCTTGGGAGGAGCTCCAGGAGTGCACTGCTGTCACCATGGCTGTGTAAACCACCGCATGGGTGGTCAGTGCAGGACTTGAAAAAGGCTGGGCTGTCAGCAACATATGGAGAGGTCAGGAAGGTTGGCATGTTGCTGGCTGGCTAACAAGGGAGTGGAGAAATCCACAACGTTTCATGAACGTGGAGGTATCTGTGGCTGCCACCACACTCCCCTCACCCTGCTGTATTCCCCACAACAGGCGTGTATCTCAGGAGAGTATCAGCAAAGTGAACCCCAGTTCTGAGGTTAAGGTTTGCGTTGAGTGGGGGTGGTGGAAGGGAGCAGACACACAGACTTTAAGGTATGAAAATTTAGTCTTCTTTAAAAGCAGAGAGAAAACCCAACTGTCCCTTAGCTCCCAGCTACCTACCTACAAGAAGACGAAGCTCTCAGGGAAGTGAGAGCCTGGGGAAAAGGAGGCAGTAGTTCCTCACGGTGACCTCCTGGGGTTTGTGCCTGTGCCTTGTGTTTCAGATTGGAGCATCCCTGATGTCAAGCAACGTGGGCAGTGGCTTATTCATCGGCCTGGCGGGCACGGGAGCAGCTGGGGGCCTTGCTGTTGGGGGCTTTGAGTGGAACGTAAGAGTCAGTTTTGTTGTCAACTAAGATGTCACTGTTTACAAAGGGACTGGGAATCGGTCTCCAAAATCAGATGCTAACGGTATCGGAAACTACAAATTCTCAAGCCTCTGGAGACAAGCCTCCAGACACTCAGCCAGCCTTAAAAGCATGAGATCTTTATTTTATTTTAAGTGGAATCCACTAAAATTATTAACTCTTTGACCTCCCCAGAAGCACATGGACATATTTTTAAGCTTCAGTTTTCACTCATCAAGATTAAAATGAAAGATAACGAATGCAGAAAAGGTACTTGTATAATCACTGCATTCTGGGTACAGGGAGTTTGGAAAAAAAGCAAGCAGCATGTGTTCCTCAATTCAGTGTAAAGCCATGAGAATAGGCAACACTACATTCACCTGTCAACTGCCAAAATGTGACGTCTCTGGGGTGAACATCTGGGTGTGAAGGCAGATCTCATTCTGCCCTATTGAAGTGGCCTGGAACATTGCCACTGACACCACACAGAGCATGAAAACCAGGCCCTTTGTGTGTGATGCTAATGAAATTTCTCAGCTGCAGTGATCAGGAGTGAGATTAGTGCCAGCCTCACAATAAACATCACTCACCTAACTCTAAATCTCTTGTCTATATCAGCAGAGACTGTTAATAGTGCCGGATCCTTGCCAAGCACAGGCAGGGTCCACCAAAAGCTCTTTCCTGGCATATCTATTCACTGCACTGTTATTTTCCTAAACCATTAAGATCACCTTAAGTCCTTTTGTGAAGAAGTTGGAGCTTGTGTCCAGCCTGGAACATGTAGGACATACCAATATTGCTGTACTTTAAGTAAATCTCTTCAAGTCATAAGATTGCACGTCAGGGCAACTCCAACTTCATTTCTTTCAGTTTGGAGAGGGACCTTAGATATGACATTATTCTGTCCCTTTGTCGTGGGACATCACTCAGCTGCAGGGATCATAGGAGCTCAATTTACCTAAGCCAGGCTCTGACACTGCAGGAGCGACAGCTGTTCTCCTCAGTTACTCACAATCTCTGCTCACAGGGATCAGTTTCATTTCTGGTAACTTAAATTAACCGATCAAAGTAAAATCTGGACTAATATATGGTATTTGGATGAAAGATAATGGCCTGAGACAGCTAGGAGGTGAGGTTTGATAGTACAACAGCATTTATTTATGTTCAAAATCTCCTGTTTGGTTTTTTGCTGGGTTTCAGAGAAGAAATACTTGATGGGAGATGCCTTTACACCTTCCAAAAGACCCTTCACCTGTGGCAAAGCAACTGAACTGCCACTTTATCTACCAGAGACAGAAGCATATCTGTGTCAGCCTGCAAGAACATCCCAGCAGAGCTTTGCTGTTGCTTATTTTTATGCTCCGCAGGGACAGTCTGCTGCCTCAGCCTCATCACTTGCTAATCAAGCAACAAACAGATGCTCCCATCCTTCTCTGAATCACTTAACTCTTTACTGCCACCAGTGGTTTCAAAGGCCACCAAATGCACCACCATCTTTCAGAGATCCAGAGCACCAGGATACACCATCCTGCCCAAAAGACCAGGAGGTGGAACAGGAGAGACACTGGGCGTAGGAGGATAACTTCAAAAGCTTCTAATAGCTGCTTCCCAAACATATAGCATGTACCTTCCTGCTTTGTTAGGATGTCCCCTGACAGAACAGAGGAGAAGGATGTTCTCAAATGTTGAATCACATGCCTTTATTTTCTGTCTCCTTTACAGGCTACCTGGGCGCTTCTGGCTCTCGGCTGGATCTTTGTGCCTGTTTACATTGCAGCAGGAGTGGTCACCATGCCTGAGTACCTGCAGAAGAGATTTGGAGGGCAGAGGATACAAATCTATATGTCCGTGCTGTCCCTCATTCTCTATATATTCACCAAGATATCCGTATGTATCCCACTGAACACAGCCCTTGTGTCTAGGGCAGGGGGAGGTCATTCTGGTACAATGCAGGACCGCTCAGAGGTAACTCTGATGTCCTTGAAAGGACCAGCTCAGATACCAGAAACAGCAGCAGCATGTTAGTGTGCTGCTTTGCTTGTGTAAACACCTGCCTCTGTATTGATCATGGAGACCTGTCCTAAGAGAGAGCTCTCATTAAACAGCAGTGCGTGGTGAGAACTTTACAGGGATATAGCAGCTAATTACTAGGCAGTGTAAGTACTGTATGTCACTGCCTGCTTTTCCTCTTCTATCAGATCAATCCTTAGGCAATATAGGCAGGGGAACTGCAGTATTGCCCCATCTGAGGATCTGGCTTGCTGCTCCTTGTAGATGTGAACTTCTCTTAAATGATCGTAAACCTGCAGCAACTCAGGTAGCTCAGTTTTCAGCATTAGCTATGTCATGGTTATTCCTCCCTCTTTCTGTCATCTGTGTTGTACAGAAAGGGCACCATGAAAAGGGAGGTAGGTTCTGGCTTAGGACAAAACCTCAGTGTCTTTCCTGGATTGTTTGTGGCTTTGTACCCTGTTGGTAGCTAAAAAACAATGCAAGTTACTGGGTATTTCCCTTCATTTGAACACTGTTAATAAAGATGCAGAGCGTAGGGTCAGAAATTTGCTAGGAACTACCAGTGCCCCTGGAGGGAAGGACTGTGCTTCAGAGTCCCTTACAGGGACTACAAATGTCAGTCCTCTGTCTCTGGCCAATTGTCCCATGGCTAGTACAAGACCCTGAAGTATTTAGACATCAGTTTTTCCTTGGAAGATATTCACTGCAGATGTGGCACTTGTACCTTTTGCAGCTGACTTCAGGGTCCTTCTCCCAGGTTTCTTATGTCTCAGGTCCTGGGAGGTGTGTTAAGAGAGGAGTTGCAGGCTGGGAGTATGGCATAGATCTCCTCTTCCAGTGGCCAGCTCTTGGTCATGTCAGCCATTGCTGCCACTGCCTCCAGGAGCTTTGCTCTGCGGGATTGAAGCATTGCTCAGGATGATGTCCAGCAAAGAGGCATTAGAAGCCTCTTTACTCATGAGGGGTAAACTCAAGGTCTCTCCTGCACCACACCACAATGTGCACAGCTACCCAGTCAGTGTACCTGGTGAAAACAGACCTGCCTTTTACCATGACCTTCAGCAGAGCAGGATTTGCCAGTGCCTTTCAGAGCAGGGCCCTGGCCTCAGTCATTGCAGTTTCATCTCAGTGGTTTCTCCTCTGTGCAGCTAATTCACGCGTGGCTGACGGATGTGGCTGGGGGAGTTTATGGGCATGACAGGTGCTTTCTATTAGGCAGTGCTATTGTTTGTAGAGAGCTCATTTAGCGGCTGGCTGGACAGCAGGCAGTTGGTTACAAGAAGGATTTTTCTCTCTGTGCTTTTTGCCCAAACATAGGTTAGCAACCAGGGCACTGCAGAGTCTTCTTGGCTCGCAAAGAAAAACAGAGCGCTCAATACAACAGTGTTGTCAAAGGACTGATCCTGCACGGATACAGAGGAGCTTTTATTTCTTGCTGGGAAGACAAAAACCAGAAGATGTGGTGGTTCCTGACAGGGTTTGTCCTGTCTCAGGGTTACTGAGGTTGGGAGGTGCACTGGGTGCTTGATTTTAAGGTGTTTATTTCAGGCATAGCAAAAGAAATCTTGCCCCATCCCTTCTGTCTCCCTTGGCAAATGTCTTCACCTGTATTTCACCCCTTACCAGACTTGCAGGTGCCCTTTGGATTGATTTCCCAATGTATCCATTCCCCTATCACCCTCTGCATTTGCAGGATGTTATCTGTGTAACTGCAGGTCTCACCTGGTTTCTGGTTTCACTCTGTCATTAGGTCCAAACAAAACAAAGCCAATGGGGTTTCTGTATTTCCAGTGAGGTCCTCAGCAGGTAGAACCTGTTTTTCTGGAGTCCTTCTAGTATGCTGAACTGCATGAATAGATGAGCAAGCTGTTGACATTTCAGATAAATAAATCATGGCACAAGACATCAGTGATTCTTTCTGGGTCTTCCAAGCAGGAGTGTCTCCTGGACACTAAGCCACCAAGAGGGAAGAATCTTGTCTCTCCTATTTGTTCTTCTTTCCTTCCTTATGGGTACATGGGCTCCTGCTTCCCATGGATGTCTTCACAGTCAGCAAAAGGAGTGAAGGTTTCCATCAATACCTCTGTGTACCAGTGGGGATTATGTGCCATGTAAGATAGTCTTTATTTTGATGACTTTTTAGTCCCTTGGCATAGGACCTAAGCTCCCCAGATGCTGAGAGCTCTGACCTAGAGGAATGATTTTGCTTACACCAAGAACAAGAAGGTTGACAGCCAACAGCCCCATGCTCTCTCCTCCTCTTCCACTCCACCTTCGTGGTGTCCTCCCTCCTCACTGCTCCCAGCCTCAGAGGGCTGCAGGCTGCTTTATTAGATTTCCCTTGCACGAAGCGCTGCTAATGCCAGGCTGCCCTTGGGTTTTTTTCATTCCAGACAGACATCTTTTCTGGAGCACTGTTCATCCAAATCTCTTTGGGCTGGAACCTCTACTTGTCCACCGTGGTCCTGCTAGCAGTGACTGCTGTCTACACCATAGCTGGTAAATAGCTGATTTAAAAGAACCATTGTAAACTGGTGACTAGGATGTAAGTTTCTCCTTTCCTGCACAGGGAAAAGTATTCAGGTCCTGGTCTGAGGGAGACGTTTCCCTGCTGCTGGTAGTACTTGGCCTGTCACTCCTGGCTGTAGGAGACCTCTGTTATTCCCTTCTCCTGGCCCAAGGGGAACTGGTATGAGCAGAACACCACTGTTTTCTAGAGGATTTTCTAGCACTGCAGAAGGCTCCCAGTTCCCTTGGTGCAGATAGCTGCCACTGTCTGTATTTGTTCTTGCTTTTCTCCTTTTGCAACACCAGCAACTTTAGATATTAGGAGTCTGATCTGCCTCCAAATCCTCTGATGAATGTGGAAAAACCCATTCCTAACAGGAGGGGTTGTGGCAGCTATAGGCTTCTGGGGGCCAGTGCAGTGCCAGCTTCTCCCAGCGGGTCTGTCCTGAAATGACAGGGCTGGACCAAGAAAAACCTTCTTCCCAGTGATGTACCTCTTCCCTTGTGCATGGTGACTGTTGTCTCTGATTCTCCTGACAGGTGGTTTAACAGCTGTGATATACACAGATGCACTGCAGACCCTGATCATGGTGCTGGGAGCTTTGGTCCTCATGTTCATAGGTAAGAACCTACAGTGGCATCATAGACCTTAGCAGGGTACCTCACCCTTTCATGTACGATGCAGAAATGAGTTCTAACTACTCACAGAAGTGGTGCCAGCACAATTTTCATTCACCAAGTCATGGGACTTACTTCATCCTCTACCCTCACTGCATGGAGGTGAGGTTCTGGGTAAATTCACCTTACTGGTTTGGGTATACCTGGAGCTGCCAAGGAGCTTGCAACACTGCATGCCCAAAGCCAAATTTGCCTCTTACTATGCTTATGTACATTCAGAGTGAATCTGCCAACTTTCCCTGTTCACTTTGGGAGTTACCATGGATTCATCTGGGCATAACTGAGCATTATAAAAAAACCAAAAAAGCAACAAGGAACTGACCATTGTCAGTCTTTGCTTTAAGCCTTCTTGGCAAACAGAAATACAGCCATATCTTGTTTCGTGTCACACCTTCCTGCTGCAGTTCTTGGAGGGTGGCTGAGCAAAGACTAGATGCTGAGGACGTTGTGGGGATTAGGGTTATGGAGACTTTCTTACATTGATCTTCTTCCAGGATGCACTGTTAAAACCACAAGGACTCAGGGCAAAATCCAGCTGACTTCTGTGGAAACCTTGACTGCCAAAAGCAAGGGTGGAATGAAAAAAAAGGAGATAAGAGGAAGATAGGAGAAAAGAAAAGCAATCGTGAGGCTCAGATAAGGAAAAAAACTTTGCAGCATGCACCAGACCTTAAATCACTGGCATTTTCTTTTCAGGATTTGAAAAAGTTGGCTGGTATGAAGGACTTCAGGAGAAATACAGCACAGCAATACCAAAGATCATAGTCCCAAACACGACCTGTCACCTCCCACGTGCGGATGCCTTTCATTTGTTCAGGGATCCAGTCACAGGAGACATTCCTTGGCCTGGCCTTATATTTGGTCTCTCTGTGCTGGCTCTTTGGTGCTGGTGCACTGACCAGGTAAAAACTCTGCGGGCAAACCACCACCCTGTTCTTTCCAGTCCACTCCTCATTTTGCTGCTCTGGGAACTGAAACATGACTGTGGCTCACCGTGTAGGAGTTACTACCTTTTTACTGATCTAGACCAGAATATCTCACTCCTTACACCTTCTCAGCAAGCTGCAAATTTTGCACTTCTTAGTGCAGCAAGAAAAGGTTATTTTCTTCTGTCTTTATCCCACTGTGGGCTGGTGAGTACTGGGAGTCTTCATGCAGTTAGCGTGACAAGGATATGAGAATGTGGATCTGGAGCTGACTCTGCAGTGACCTTGTGTAGACCTCCAGACAAGTCATTCATATTACCAGAGGTCTCATGTTTCTTACTCCTTTCCCAGCGTACAAACAAGGAAAACTGTATTTGTTTCTCAAGACATGGTGCTTTTGTGCTTTAAGATTGGATAATTATGAAAACCCACCACCACACTGCTACCAAAAGACCTACAGCTTGCTTCATTCCCTGCCTCTTACAGCCCTGCAGCTGCTGTCTCTGGTTCTCAAGGTGGCTTCATTTCAGTCAAGGGCGAAATGATTCCTGTAAAGGAAATTTCCATGCTGCCCTCTCTTGTACCCTGTGCACTGAGCTCTGAGCAGAGGCAGCAGGCTGCAGTCAACCGAGATGGGAAAGTTGCCATTGGCATGCAAAACACCTGGGATCCTGCTGGATGAAAGTCATCCATGAGAGCGAGAGACAGGGAGAGGATGGATCCTGCTCTCCCTGTTGTGCTTCTGTCTAACTCTCTGCTCCCTTTCTGCACTGATTGCAGGTGATAGTCCAGAGGTCTCTCTCTGCCAAGAACCTCTCCCATGCCAAAGGTGGATCAGTGCTGGGAGGATATCTGAAAATCTTCCCTATGTTTTTCATTGTCATGCCAGGAATGATCAGCAGAGCTCTTTACCCAGGTAAGCTTTCCTGCAGTCCTTGCCACAGGGCTTTATACCTGCCATGACCACTGATCCCAAAAAAGTCTGGTCTGCCAGTACTTTTATACCTCAGAAACTTCTGTCCTGCAGGCCATAGCCTTCCTCCACCTCCAGTGGTCCCACAGTGGCAGAAGTGACTGGGAGTATCCCTATGGGGCATACTTGGTCATTGGGGTTATATATGTCCATGCTGTGGACATTGCATGCATCTGTCTAGCTGGAGGAAATAAGTGAGATGAAACACATGAGGCACAGAGGTTGCCCTTCAGGGCAACTTTCATTAGCTCTTTGGTGGGAGTTTTAGCAGTTCCTGGTTGATTATACAAAACAGCTCTCCAAAAAGAGCAAGGGTCCACTTCTGTTATATCCCAAGGAGCTCTCATTGCTGGTTTCTCATACCATTTCCTGGGAAGAATACCACTCTTGGAGGAAAGTGTCAGTGTCTCATGTGTCTTTTTCTCAGATTTCCTCAAATAAGGGTAAGTCAGCAACACTCTTGGCAATCCAGCTGGCAGGTTCCTAAGAACAGGCCAGTTCCCACAAATGACCAGTCATCAAGGATTACAATTATGCAACCTCCAGGATAGTTACATACCCTGAACAGAACTGCAAAATGTCATCCCAAAGTTTCACCTTTTACCATGTAAAATGCTCTTCACCTCCACTCATTCTAGCTGCACCTCTGAATTTATGTGAAACCACAAAGGTCATCCAATTTTCTCCCATGAATTAAGCAACATATGGCTCAATGGGGTTTACACTGACTTCTCATTTTCCTGTCTTCTACAGATGAAGTGGGATGTGTGGACCCAGACATCTGCAAAAGGGTCTGTGGAGCTGCAGTGGGTTGTTCCAACATTGCCTACCCCAAACTTGTGATAGAGCTCATGCCTGATGGTGAGAAGCATTTACACTTGTGGAGGTGGGCTTGAGCCGTGCTCTGCCTCAGACTGCTCCTACCTCTCCTATGGATGAGGAACTCTTACTGCAGTTACCAGACATCAGGTTATAAAAACAGTGCTGAGAGGCCAAACTTCTAGTCCTGATTTTTCCTTCCCTTTTTTGCTCCCCCAGGGCTCCGAGGTTTGATGATTGCTGTGATGATGGCAGCTTTGATGAGTTCCCTCACCTCCATTTTCAACAGCAGCAGCACTCTCTTTGTTATAGACATCTGGCAGCGGATCCGCAAAAAGGCTTCGGAGCAGGAGCTGATGATTGTGGGCAGGTCCTTACTTTGCTTTATGTCTTGCTGCTCTCATCATCTGCTTTGAGTGCAGCATTTACATTCTTCAGTCTGGACTCACCGATAAAAATCTGGTGCCTAAAACATAGAACAGGAATGAAGTCTGGGAAAGAGCATTACATTTTCCAGCTTCATCTCAGGTAGACCTGGTCAAAGAGAAACAGCGTACCACTGAACTAGGTGGATCATTGTCTCTCTCTTCTCTAAATTTTACATAAATACTGCTTTAAATGCAACTTTTAGAAAAGCCAAAGTTGCTCTGGAGGCACTGTCAGCAGAGGTCTTTAAGAGCATGGTGGTTTTGCTTGAGATAGAAGTGATATGTTGCAATTACTTCTTTTTTTCAGGGAAAAGTGTAGAGAGCTGGACCTCCCAGCTCTCTATCTCTCTGATAAGTTATAGTGCCCTTTGCAAGCAAGCTTTGGTACTGCCTTATATCAAGGGGCATATAAAGTTCTCCTCCTGACAGCAGAATTTAAGCTCCATTCTGCCTGTCTGTGGTGCTTTTCCTCTACTGTCATTAAGTCGCTAAACTTTGTTGTGGGGGGTGGGTCAAGGCTGTAGGCAATCTCATACTCCACCACTGTAGAGTAGGCAGAGAGGGCAAGTACTTCTTGTTCAGCAACTTGGAGAAACCTCTATAACATACCGTGCAAAGATGAAGGAAGGTTATGGTATGCACCTGAGAGCCCAGAAGCAATTTTAATAAGCAGCAAATTAGTTGGAATTTGACAAAGGCAAAAAGCTGAGCAGGTTATCTGCTTGGAAAGGTGGCAGAAAGATTGCTTTTGCAAGCTTCCAGCTCCTTCTCTCTGTTGCACCCAAGAGCTAGTCCTTTGAAGAATGTACCACTCTCTAGGACACAGCAGGTTGAAGGGCTTGCGCTGATCCTGCTCACAGTGGGAGCCACTGTGTCCTTGTAGATATCTCATGCGTGTTGACTGGCAAGTCCTAGCTGAGCTCACTCTGAAATCTGGGAAGTTAGCTCTGGGAATTGGTTGAATTGACTTTTTAAGAAGAAAGCAATTTTCTCTTTTCCTGTGCACACGGGGAGAGGTTCCTCTCAGGAGTGGCCTGTGGAGTTTTTCTTAGGAAATTGTGAGAGCAGTTGGAAGGGTGCTTTCCTGCAAAACTTCTTTTTCAGGTGGGATCCACTATCTGCAGAGCTAATACAATTTTATCCTCAACTTTCAGAATCTTTATCCTCATCCTTGTAGTCATCAGTATTCTCTGGATCCCAATCATTCAATCAGCCAACAGTGGAAAGCTCTTTGACTACATTCAGTCCATAACCAGCTATCTAGCCCCGCCGATCACAGCTCTCTTCATCTTGGCAATCTTCTGCAAGAGGATTAATGAGCCTGTAAGTAGAGTGTCAAAACCCAATTGATATACATATTTAATTTGATAAAGCAAACAAATAACTCTCCCCTCACTAACTAGCCTTTGAGACTCTTTAAACCCAAAGCCAGACCAGCTAAGTGTGTCAAGTAGGCAGCCCTTTCCTGGCATGAATTAGTGGATTGGATCTTAGTCCAGTTTCTAGTGCACATGTGTTGGCTTCCAGGAGCCACAACAAGTCTCATTTGAAAGTACAAAAGGCAAAAGTGTTCCACACTTTAGGAATGATGTGTCAAAGTCTAGTTGGAGACATGTTGCTAGGAAGAGATACTTGCATTGTCTGAGCTCTATCTGTTCCATGTTCAAGGGCAGAAAGATTAAATGAGGATTTTTAAGTGAAAGCATCCTCCTTCGATGCATGTCAGTCTGAGTTTCCATCAGGCATAAAAGGTCTTGGTCAAAGAAAGTGAAGAAAAAGAAAAACAAGAAAGAAAAAGAGAAAGCTTTAACCAAAGATAACATGTAGTGACCTTTTCTTTATGCTTGCTTTTTCACAGGGTGCTTTCTGGGGCCTTATGGTTGGGCTAGCTGTTGGTCTCGTTCGGATGATCATGGAGTTTATTTATAGCACACCGTCTTGTGGTGAGGAGGACAGAAGACCAGCTGTGCTAAAGGACTTGCACTACCTCTACTTTGCCCTCATACTCTGTGTCCTCTCTGCGATTGTCATTGTCCTTGTTAGTCTCTGCACCCCACCGATCCCTGAAGAAAAGGTAAGTAAGTGACTTGCAGTGCCACCCTTTTCCCAGAGCCCCCATTTGGTTTCCAAAAAGTCTCTGTGACCTGTCCTTTTCCTCCCATGGTTAAGAAATGGTGTGTGATGCAGATGGTGCAAAGAAGCCCTTGCTCCTCAGCTTTCTATTCCCCAGGTCGCATAGTGTTAATGCTTCCTGAGGCACTGAGTGCTTCAAATTGAGTGTGAGTTCCCATGCTGTGTCTAGAGCTGGGCAGACACCACAGCCCCTCATAGCTGGAATAGAAAGAAAAGAAGAAGGGGAAGGAGATGAAATCATATTACAGAGCGCTGCTGAGGAGGAAGTAAATATATCTAATTGTAGCATCCACCCTGTTTCAGCAGAGCCAGCATCAATCTTGCAGGCAAACAAGATTAATACCTTTTGCAACATGGGCATTTAGGAAAATAACATTTTGTCCCAATGTGATCTCAATTACATTTAATAACTTTGAGTCAGGCACAACTTTCTTTTACTTAGCACATTAAAATGGTGCAGAGTCTGAAGGCTTTATATAATAAAGCCTTAAAGCAATTCTTCCCAGTCCCAAGTTTTAAAGCAGCTGTCAATATAAAAACCCTGCCATCTACCCCCAAACAAAGTTTATTGGATAGATTTAAACCCCCTATTTTTTCCCCAGTCTCACTGCATGAGGAAATGAGGGCGATGCCATCATAGCATTTTCTATCTGTTGCTTCCTCATAACTTGTAAAGCATTAACCACTTCCATCAATGTTTGATTGAATGTTAGTGGTGTCAAAGATACCCAGCTCCTAAAGATTACATGAAAGCAGGTGCTCAGATAGAGGAAGGAGGGGGGAGAGAGGCTGTCTCTGTGTCTGCTTTGAGATAAAGTCTCAGCTTTTATTAGCTATCAGAGGATCCACATGGGAGAGAGAAATACTGGCAAGGAGGCACCATTAGTTCTGCTGCTTACGTTGTTCACTACTGCTCAGGGGTGGCCAGATGGTTGCCAGCAATTAATTACTGTGGTTTAATGAGTTCCCACTCATCATCTGACCTGTGATAACTAAACATGTGCTGTGCTCCCTGCCCACAGCAATAGCAAGATAAGATGCATTAACACAGGGCTGGCAAACTGAACATCATACCAACAGTTTGGGAAATGGAGAAACTGGCCACAGTGCTTACAGGCTTTTTGGTCTGACCTCAGAGGTACAAAAACCATTTAAAGCACATTTTAGGGGTGGGGTGTCAGGATTAAGACCTACTATAACAGCATCAGGAAAGGAGAATGTTCATAAGGGATTCCTTAGAGGAGATTTTTCAGGAGAAATAGGTGAGTTAATAGGTGCTGGATATAAGGGACCTTATTTGACATATCCTTCAAAGGGCCAATGCTCAGAAAAGGTGGATTCAGACTGGAAGTGATCTAGGGATGGTCAGGGAGGATAGAGTTTTGTTGGAAACAGCTGCATGCAGGTATTCCAGAGGAACAAAGGATGATGGCTGGGGGCTGCTCCCTTAGGTAGAGCTGAGGAGGGAAGAGAGCTTATGATGAAAAGGATGGGCTTTTATTGGGAAGTTTTCTAAAGAGGGATATTCAGGCTATTCAGGATATTTGAAGCTCTGGTTGTTCCCAGTCACACATGTTGGCCAGCTCACTTTACAAGCCTCAGACATTTCCACCGTAAGAATCACATTGGGCTGGTTCTTCTAGCCCTTATCTGTGCAGTGCTTTGAGATGCCATGATGAAAGACACTGTGTAAGCACTAGCAATTACACCATTTATTTTGTCAAGCAAAAGGAAAAGAAAAACAAGCCACCAAAGGAAAAGCCAAGGAAATACAGTGATAGATCATACTTCAGCAGATGTAAATCAGCATAGCTCCATTGCCTTCAAAGACCAGGAGCAGCTGTTGAGCACAGTTATGCCATTTTACACCAGCTGAGGATCCACTGGACAACTTTAAATATCGAATCTCAATGCTTTGCAGATAGTAAATGGGCAAAAGGAGAAAAGAGATCTGTATCTGATGTTACAGTGGTACAAGCCAATGTGCCTGGCTTTAAATGAATTACAATCCAAGAACTGCAAGCTGTAGCACTTTCTCCTGCTGTTTTGGACACTCTCCCATCCCTGTGGTGATTGATGCTGTGCTGGAAAACAAGTATGCAAGGAATTTGTTTGGTATGCTCCAGAGTTCATATGTCTTCATTGTAGGTAGTCCATATTGTGTCACACCGTCCTTGAAAACCCTGCAAAAGAGCTTACAATTAAATTTGAGACTGTGAAGCTAAAAAACAACTGTCAGGTGCCAGATGGCATTTTGGAACAGAAGGATTTATTCTAGTTTACAAACAAGAAAGGAAAAACTTTGCTGAGCTCTTGCAAACTCCCCTGCCCAAGGAGAATGTGAGGGTGAAAAGGCAAAGAAACAGACCACAAAGCATGAGTGCTACAGGAGCTGGTCACCCCAGGGGCTGGGGCTCACTCAGACAGGCTGGGGGATCCACAATTCTACTTTCTGTCCTCTGGAGTCAGAGCAGTTTTACCTGTGTCCTGGGAAGCACTTCAGTGGCTCCTTCAGATGCATGGCATAGGAGGACCACCAACCTTTCTGGCTGGCCTGAACCCACACCCTCCACTCCTGGGGTGCTACAGTTGAAGCTCCCGCAGCATCAAGTGGCACTGACAGCAAAGCGTGCTCAGCTCTTGTGGGAACCAGGCGCTCACAGAGGAGTAAACTAAGGGGGACACACAGAGCAGTGCCCCTGCATGGCTCTTCAGTGGGAAGCAGAGCCACAGGGCACCCAGGACACACCATGCAGCTCCCCCTGCTTCCCTGCAGGTGGACTCGGGCAGCATTTCCAAGGTCTGAGCCAAGTCTGCTAACACAGCTTCTCCATCAGCAGTTCTGGTTTATGTATTTGCTTACTTTCACCAGGCATACAAAGTGTGCCATCATCTGTCCCTCCATCCCCACTCCTCTGTGACTCTGTGCTAGGGAAGCAAAGCCAGCCCCATGGTGGCCTCCATGGCCACACGATGCTGCTGGTCTGCCCTGGCACGTGTCCTTCTGGTGATGGCAGAGAGGAGAACGGGGGACCTTGAGGATTTCAGCCAGCCAAAACCACCACAGGGGAGCCTGAAGCTGCACTCTGACTGTGCTGCTTCACTAAAGGTGGTGGTTTGCTTTAGTTGGCTATGGTTAAAGCACCAGCTTCTGGCAGGTCAGTAGGATGACATGCAATGAGGTTACCTGTGTATCTATGCTGCTTTCAATTGGCAATCGCTCCTGTCTGGCAGCACCTGAGGCCCAGGTAAACTCCAGCCCTTGCAGATTTTCCTGTAATGTGAAGAGACAGTCATCCAGTGACACATGGGGACAGGAGGGGGAAAGGGAAAAGTTTTGGAAATCCTTCACTCCCCTGAAACTTTGCTGTGTTCCTGTGACATTTCCTAAGTGATTAAAAAAAAAAAAAAAAAAAAAAGAAACCTTGAGAAAGATGAGGATCATCAAATCAAAGCAATTTAGCACATCGTGACAAGAAAGATTAGCCCTGCCCAATGCTCATCTCAGTTGAAAATGATTTAAATAAAGCTATAAATCTTCTGGAAATTATGCAACATTCTGTGTCAGCTGGAAGCTCCTGCCTAAATTTGTGTGTGTAAAGTTCAAAAATTAAACTCACGTTACTTTGTGAGTGACCCACTTGAGATGTTCATTCCTGTGCAGGCAGAGCAGGGAGGCAACTGCTCCTCAGGCAAATAGGTGGCTTTGCCTGGCCTGTTGTCACCACTGCAGCTCTGCTGTCCCCACCCCATCCCGTGGCTCCTCTGCAGGGCAGCTGGCAGGCTGGAGTGGGAGGGCAGCCCATGGACCTGGGCAGCTGCATTTGAGTGGGATTGATGAGCATGGTCCTTGCTGCCTGGCTCGGCCGGAGCGCGCAATGGTTAGGAAGTGATGATGCCACCAAGCTGCTTGGTGTGCTGTGGTCAGCCAAAGAAACAGCAGGGATGGCTTGAATTCAAAGCCCTGAGCCCCTGGGATGGTTAACCCCACCCCACAGCTGCAAGAGGACTGCTGTGATGTTAGCAAGATTAATGTGTCCTGTGTGCTCCCGGGGTCCCAGGGAGGAGAAGACTTTCAGATTTGCCCTAGGACAAGAGTTCTGCTTTTAAAAGCAGGGCAGGGTGCAGCCACACCATCCTGTCCAGGACTGATGGTCTATCATGGCTTTTGATGGTTCCTTCACTGAAACACTGTGGAGAGAGGGAATGTCTTGTATTGGTCCAATAGAGAAAACTGGTATTAAAAAACATAAAAATTCAAACTGACAGACAAACAACCAAGAGAGAAGGTGTTTGGCCAGGAAAGTCTTGCTGTGTATGCCCAGAGCTCAGGTTTTTTCTACTTGCAACTACAGCTGTTGTTTTCACATGTGATGTAATTCCTCCCTGTGAATTGTGACTGGATAGTTGCTGTCGTGGCTCTGTCTGCCCACGTAGTTGCCCTTCTTGAACACACACGTGCAGTTGCAGAGCAGTAATGCTGCTTTTCCCACTAAGATCAGCTCGTTTGGAAGTGCAAGTTGCTGCTTTGATGTGAGCTTGTCCCAGCTGTGGGGCTTAATGTTCACCTTGGGCTTGCTTTCCCTATAAAACACCACCAGAAGATCCTCCAGTCCCTCCCCACGTCCCAGAGAAGGACCTGTTCAAATACTGGTGTTCCATTGGTCATATGCCTGTGCTATGCCCCTATGGTCATACATACATGCATATATATATATGTGTGTGTGTATATATATACATATATATGTATATATACATACATACATATATGTGTATATATATATATATGTATGTATATATACACATATATGTGTACACACACACACATATATATATACATATATATACACATATGTATATATATGTATACATATACACATATGTATATATGCATGTATGTATGACCATAGGGGTATAGCACAGGCATATGACCAATGGAACACCAGTATTATGTGTATATATATATATGTGTGTGTGTGTATATATATATATACACATACATTGTGCTTCTGTCTGCCATTGACTGTATCCAGAGAGGGTTATCTCAGAGGGTTTTTTTTAGAATTTACCTTCCCAGTTGGAGGGCTGCCATTGTGGACACAAATCATCATTACTTCATGTCATTCAAGTGAGCCCAGCAAAGCAGAAGCTGCTTCTTCAACCTCTATTAAAAAGTTACTCCTGGTAGAGACAGGGATTTAACAGGTTAATTAGGAAAAAAAAAGCCACAGAAAGAAAGAAAGAAACTAGACTAATTCACCCTTTTTCTCAGCTTTTCTGCTCCAACTGGATGGTACCAGCCTTGTTTTCAGGTTGAGGGCACTTGTGCAGAAGGGAGGTGAAAGAAAGTGGGGGAACAACCCCAGAACAGATCTGTCAACAGCTTCTTGGATCTGTCCCCCTCAAAAAGGGAGATGACTTACTTGCCAGTTTGGGACTGACAAGCAATAACCTGTTTATTCTCTGTCCCACTTTGCAGCTCGCTTGCCTGACGTGGTGGACAAGATACAGAAAAGCATCTGCCATTGACCTGAAGAACTGCAAGAGGGAAGAAGCACAGATCAATCCACCCAATGGAGAGAGTGACCTGGTTGAAAGTGCAGAATCAGGGGATAAGGAGGAGACAGGTAGGGTGGCTCTTTCTGAACAAGCACACTCATGTGCTTGTGAGGGCACAGCCAAGGTCTTATGTAAATCCCTCTAAAGCTCATGAGAGGCCATCTGTTGCCTCCACTGGACTTGGGGCTTGTATTTAGGGGTATAGCAGTTATAAGGATGTGGCAAACAAAGGTGGTGTGGTTCTTGGACCTCCAAACATGTCTTCTAGGATTTACCTTCATGTTGTAATCCTCTCAATGGCTCAGAAGAGATGATGTTCCTGAAAAAAACAGAAATCTTTTCCTTTTCCTCTACAGAACAAGTTATTTACCTGTGCAAACTACCCCAGTGCAGTTCTGCCCAAGTCACAGTGTTATTTTAGCACTTCAGACCTGCACACTTAATGGTGTGCTGGACTCCTTGGATGGGTGTCAATGGCCACTTACAAACCTCCCTTGGGAGGGTGAAGGTCCATGCTGCTGGGACACTTCTCTTCACCCCATGGACACTGGGCTTTGTGCCATGATGCTGCATTTATTTGTCTGTCATGCCAAGATGCTCTTGAGGAGCTCCATAGCACTGCTGCAGGCATAACCAAAGCAGCAGCTGCCACCAGCACTATGACAGTGGTGACAGGCTGTGTAATTTCAACTTTTGGCAGAAAAAAGTGGCACCCTTCCCTGTCCTCATCACTGCTGGGAGATGCATGTGCTAGAGATGACCCCTGCTTTCCCCTGTGTGTGGGGAAACTCACCCTGTGGTTCTGCAACACACAGCATCACAGTCCAAAGGGCCTGTGAGACACTGGGGCACACGTGTGCACTTCGTGGAGGTAAATCTACAAGCCTCAATTTTCTCCTTAGCATGCCAATGGTATCTTTCATCTTCCCTTAGAATCTAAACCACCTTCAAAAATCAGAACCAAACTGCTTAAATAGGTGTGTGCTCTGCCATGGATCTTTAATAGGAAGGAAGACTGAGAGTCAAAAGGATTTAAGACTTGTCAGGAGATGGAACAGTAGCGGGAGATGCTACCTAGGCAAGTTCTTTTCAGAGTGGACAGAGGTTTATTCCACAAAGCCATTAAAAAAACTGCAGCTTTCTGGTTTTGCACTTAACCTTCCAAGGTTACAGAGCAGAAGAACTCATAAGAAAGGCAGGCTATAAGATATCTTCACTCCTTCCTTTTGCTGGTGAGTCCAAAGGACACTGGTACCAATTACAGCCAAACTAAACAGAAGCAAACAACTAAAGAAATCTCATCCTTTTTTTCCACCCCCCAGCAAACTAAGTTTGGTTTTAAGTTGAATGCAACCACTCAGCATTATTTATTATTTCTTATCTAGTCCTACTTCATTTATCTAGCTCAGATTTTTATAAACAAATGTCTTGGTATTTTGGTAATTAGTAATGATGGGAAAGGAAATGTGAAACGCAGCACTTGACAGTTTAATGAGGTTTGGTTTTTTTTTTTCATTCCTCCAGGTAACACCTTTTTCCAGGCCTTCTGACATTCTGCATTTAAAAAAAAAAAAAAAAAAAAGGTTATATTTGGAAAGAGCAGCCAGTGAAATACACACAGCACAGGGCTGACAATTAAAACACATACTTCACCTGGCATGTCACGTGTAATAAATAAGCCAGGAGATCTCTAAATGGACCTTCATGCTGTCAGAAATTTGTGAAAGTGGATGGAAGCTGGGTCAGGGAGGAGGGGGAAGTGGTCTGTTAATTAGCTAATGAGTGATTGGTGTTGCAATCAACCAACTGTAATCAGGCAGTGTTGTACATGGTCCAGGCAGAGCTTTCCTTTCCCTCTCTCCCATCATCATCTTGCCTCTCTCATCCAAGGCGCATCTCAAGCCCCAGATTGACCAGCACACCTCCAAACTAGTGGGAGGAGGGAGGGAAGAGTCCATGCTAGATGCTAACACACACTTTCTGGTCTATCCCTCACAGCAGCCAAGCCCCCGTGCTGGAAAATGCTGTACTTGTGGTTCTGCGGTCTGTCCACTGGTCCTGCACCCACCCTGTCCCCGGAGGAGAGAGCTGCCCTGGAGCGGAGACTCACCAGCATCGAGGAGAAGCCCCTGTGGAGGACAGTTTGCAATGTTAATGCTATTCTCCTGCTGACCATTAATGTCTTTCTGTGGGCATATTTTGGCTGAGGCGGGGTCGGGCAGCATGTGGCTTTGGTTTCACTCAGAGGTCCACATATTCATACCTAAGCCAGAGGTGTCGGGTGACAGGGACCCTGGTGATGGTCCCTGGAGGTGCTGGCACGCCTTGGCACAGCCCTTCCCCAGAGGCACTGTTTGCTGGAAGTGACTGCAGAGCTCACTTTATCCATAAGATAAGGTGTGACCAAGTCTCAAACCTGGTCACATCCAGGATGCAGGGGATGTGTGTAGCAGCATGAAGTCAGGAGACCTGGGGTTAATTTTAAAGAAAGATGTCAGGCCCAGTCCAGCAAGGAGCAAAGGCTTTGGAAGGTCTGGTTGTGGCATGGCTGGGTCCTTGTTCTCTCATGCACCATCTCAGGGCTGACTGCACCTCTGCTCTTGGTGGGAGGACTTCTAGTTTACACTGCTGTGGGACAGGAGACTTAAGCACTACCTGCAGGATTTTTCACATGGCCAAAATTCAGATGGGATTGGTGTGGGATCACTGGATCAGCTCAACAGACAGAACCTTGGCTCCCACAGCCACCCCAGGGTCTGTTTTGTGACATCCCCCCACCTCCTGCCCCAGATGACATTGGCAGCAGAGACTGGGGTTTCCCCACCCTCTCTGAGCCCCCCTTCCTTGCCCACTCTGCAGTGTGACAGTGGGTCTGACAGCAGCCTGACCTTGTTTACTCACCGGGCCAGTCCTACCCCGTAACAGCATTACCAGCAATAAAGGTGCCTTAGTAACAAAGCCAATTTTGACTTTGGGTTATTGTGGTTATATATCTTGCACTGACACACAAAGGTCTCCCTGGGACCACAGTGACCTGGCTGTGGTAGGGAAAAGAAATATCCCTCCTTGGGCCAGGTCCAAGGCTGGACCTTGCTCTCCTTGGGTAAGTCCAGGCCCCTCTTACCTGCCCCGGTATCATCATGAAATGTATCATGGCTATAGCCTTTTAGTCTGCCTCCAGAGGGAGTTACACTGTTAGTATCTTTGGGGGTTAGGATGCTCCCCTGGAGAAGGCCCACTGAGATGTGACCCCTCCACTCCAGCTTCTGAGGGGCCTGTCAAAGCCACCAGCATGGGCTGTGTGGAGAGGCGAGGGCACACGGTGAAGCACAGCGCCATAAAGATGAAGAAAATGAGTCATGACCCATCAGGGAGAGAGGACACCAGCCTCTGTGCCCGCCTGTCACAGAGAGCACAGGTCATGGTCCCCCCACTTACCTGCAGTTTGGATGGAGGGGACCGAATCAGCCGTGCAGAAAGGGCTCTGTGCTGTGCTCATGCAGGTCGGTACCAGCGTTTGCCTTTTCTAAGAGTGAAAAGCAGATCTCCTGGAATAAGGGAGATCTCTGCCCTGCCAGTCACCCACCCATCCCCACGGGACGAGGCACACGCTGCGGTGCTTGCCCTGTCTTGCCACTACTCAGTTCTGGGCAGGTGGAGCCCAGCTCAGAGGGTGCCTCAAAACATTTAGAAGAAAGCAAGTTACCAGCTGGCATTAATAGCAGGTAAATGTCTAAGAACAACAGCCACGTTCCCAGCGCCCATAGAAATGCCGGAGCTCTCGCTGGAGCAGCGAGGTGCTGAGTGCTCCTGTGCCTCAGAGCCAAGTGCTGGAGCAGTGAGGTGCTGAGCACTCCTGTGTCACACAGCCCCTCAGAGCCAGGTGCTGGAGCAGTGAGGTGCTGAGCACTCCTGTGTCACACAGCCCCTCAGAGCCAGGTGCTGGAGCAGCAAGGTGCTGAGCACTCCTGTGTCACACAGCCCCTCAGAGCCAGGTGCTGGAGCAGCAAGGTGCTGAGCACTCCTGTGTCACACAGCC
Source organism: Hypotaenidia okinawae (assembly GCA_027925045.1). Classification (NCBI taxonomy): domain Eukaryota; kingdom Metazoa; phylum Chordata; class Aves; order Gruiformes; family Rallidae; genus Hypotaenidia; species Hypotaenidia okinawae. The sequence continues at coordinate 25,483,643 of BSDF01000009.1, forward strand.
CCTCAGCAGCACCTCACTCAATGGCTTTATTGGCTTTTTTTGGCCCACACACCTGCTACAGACACAGGGAAAGCAATGCCAAGTAGAATGAGGAAACCTGGGGCAGGTTTTGTAAGTATTTGGGGTTATTCTTTTCCCTTAAGAGAAATTCAGAACAAAGTGAAAGTTATTAACCCTTTTTTTTTTTTTAACAAATAGTTTTAATCTTTGGACACATGAGGCTGACCTCTTCCCCTCCCCATCTCACCCCATGGACCCTGGAAGACAACATTTCTTTCAAAAATGATGATGTCTATGTCAGTTAAACAAAGTAATGAGCTTTGAGATGTGACTGCATTCCTGAGCTTGGCCCACAGAAGGCATGGAGACATCCACACTGCCAGATGCAGCCAGCTGTGCACCCCGCAGGAGAAGCTCATTTCATCAGTAAATTTATTTGACTTACTACTCTGCTTTGAACCACTAAAGCAAAACAAGAGAATCATTGGGGAGGGGAAATCTGAAATGTTTTCTTGAAATAAACCAAAGCTGTCTCAAAACATCATGACTTTTCCTTGTACTTTCTAGGAAAACACTGTATTTAACTGAAAAAAAATAAAACCAAGAAAAGAGATTATACTTTTCCTCTTGGTTGAAGATTTGGGGTGGAGGGAGTTTTCTTTCCATGTTATTCTTCATTTCAGTCTCTTTATTCCTTCCTTCTCATCTTCTACATCCATTACCTCTGCCTACATCCATGTGCAGCTCTTGCCTTCTGCATCTCCCACCCCTCCTCCCCTGCTTGGATAACCTCCGGTTGATGCTGCACCTCATGGGTCGTTCCTGAGCACACAACGTTCCTCTAGCCCCAGCTCCTACTCATATCCCTGCAGCACCCCATCAGCTTCATCCCTGCGTGCTGAGGAGTCACGGGGACAGGGATAGAGATAAGGATGGGGACAAGATGGGATGGGATGAGCATCAGGTCCCTGCCACTGCAGGGGTGATGCTGTGGCAAGAACGCTGCTGAGACTGTGCAGCTCTTTGCCCTGTCTTGGATACGCTCTGGGGGTTTTGTAGGGAAACCCCAACAGAGGTTCTGCAGGTGGAGTGATCATAAGCCCAGCATAAAATGGTCTTTTCCTAACAACAGGACTGGTCAAGGCTGAAAAAATAAAGCCCATGAGAGTCACATGTAACACCTGTGAAGAACTTTATCTCCCAACACGTTGTGCATCCAGTGAAGCTGGGAGTGCTTTCCAAAGCTGTTTTGGCTGGAGACACAGGAGTGCCTAAATGCTCATGGCAGGCTCTGAGGAACTGCTTTAGACCGATGTGAGATGGGACAAGCACAGACCCTGAGTGGAAGCCCATGTCAGATGCCTGGTGCTGCAGCCCAGGCTGCGCTGTGCCAGGAGCTGCTTCTCCACCAGCACTGCTCAGCCCACACTGCGAGGGCAGAGCAACCAAGGGAACAAGGACCATCTGCAAATCCAGCCACCCATAGCCCCAAAAGCAAGGAACAATCAAATCCCTGGGATCCAGAGGTGTTTTGAGCCGTGCCACAGGGAAACACACACGGGAAGTCGGAGCCAGCAGAACCAGGGCTTGGTGATGACAGGCTCATCGGATGGCGGATGCGGCGTGGCCTTGGCGCTGGGCTCCTGGCGAGCCCTTCCCAGGGAGCAGCTTGTCATCGCTGCAGGAGCACCACACAGCCTCGCTCCTCACAGCACATGATGAATTGCAATATCCTAACAAGAACGCATTGCTTTCAGAGCTGTAACCAATATACAAGTCCATTGGCAGCAGATGTTATTAATGATGCCAATACATATTTTCTTATTAATCTTCTATACTGGGCTTGTGTCTATCTGCAAATGATTATCATTCATTTTCCTGACAAATCTATCAAGATCATTTATTACTGTTCGGCAAAGGATCTTCTTTTAAACAAAGATTAATAACATTGCATTTTATCTGGCTGGCTGAGCCAAAGGAAATGAAATTAACAATGAACCCTACAAACATGTCATCACTTTAATTTACCGGAAAATATTTTAAAATGTTATTTAAAAGAATATACGCTGTGGTGGGCATAGTTTATTACAAAGGAAAGAAGTGAAGCTGAATGCATTTTAGCAGGGTGGGGAGTAAGTTAGCAGACAGGGTGCTGTATTTTCTCTGGTCCCTTGCCCTTGTTCTCTGGGAGAGAAGGAGGGAGCAGCACCCACAGCCTTCTTGGCAGGCACAGATTAGCACCTTCCCAGGTGAATTGTAGCTGGAAGTCACTGTTTCTGGGGTAAAACGGATCCTACCTGGGTTCACAAGCTCTCGTTCCTGCAGGGAGCATTGCCCTCCACGTATTTCTATAGAGGGAAACAGCACCTGGGTGAAGCTTGTGGAGATCTGAGGGAGAGGAGGGGACATGAGCTGACAGTCCTAGCACTCCTCCTCACATTCGGTATCTGTGAGGAAAAGAAATTCAGCAAACTTACTGGGTTTAATTTCCTTTCTTCTTTCCTTTTTTCTTCTTGCTTTCTCTTTGAGTAAAGTATTAATAAGCACTAAAGATTCACCAAAGAACGTATCAAACCCCCCCACTTTCCCCTCCCTTTACTACAAAGACAATGCAAAAACTTAATATGAACTTTGCTTTTGCTTTGCTTTGCAGTTCATTTGTGTGAACTTGTAGGTTCAGATCCGATTTTAGGAAAAAAAAATTACTGAGAGAGTTGTCAGGGCCTGGAACAGGCTGCCCAGGGAGGGGCATCCATCCCTGGATGTGTTTAAAAAAAGGGTAGATCAGGTACTTAGGGATATGGTTTAGCATGGGACAGGAATGGTTGGACTTGATGATCTTAAAGGTCTTTTCCAACCTTGTGATTCTGTATTTTGAGGCCCATTTCCATGCAGGTATCCACTGCCAAGTCTCCCTGGGACTCTCCCCACAGCACCCCTGGCAATGGGAATCCCACCCCTCCCCTCCACAGCCCTGTGCCTGCAAGGTGTTTCCTTCCCCCAAATACCACAGCTCACCCATTTCTCAGTGCCTGGCGCTTCCAACACCAGTGAATTACTCCTCTTCCTTGCTAGGGAGAGGAGAGCTGGTTGCATAAGCCAATTTCGAATTATATAGTCAAGAAGCATTTCTTCTACAGATACTAAAGTCAATGCCCTACCTCAGTGGATACACCTTATCTTGCCCAGATACCAGGTTAGGAGCAATATTTTAAACCCCAGACAAAAGGAACTATCCCTCCCCACTAGCATCGAGCTGTAGCAGTTTCAAAAGGCTGACATGTTGGCAAGAGGCTTTCCAAGCATGCATTTGTGTATCTCTGCTATATACTCACTAGCTAAATCAGCTGATACTTAACCATGCTTTTTATTGCTACAAAATAAAGTCAGCCTGAATATGCCCCAAAACCAGGGCATAATCTGCTTGCCTGCAGATTGTCTGCTTGTCTGCAGGTTAACAGGCAATGAGTTAGAAGAGAGGCAGGTTGACCTTCTGTTAAAGTTGGAGAAGTCTTTCCAGTTGCTTCAGGGACTCTGTAGTTTGATCTGGTGAGAGCTCAGGCTGCACATGCCCAGGACACGCATACTCAAGCAGGAGCAGGCTCTGAGCTTGTAAAAGGTCTGATCCTCTACTTTGTTGTAGCGTTTCCCAGTAGAATTTGGGCTCGTTGACTGAGCAATCAGGCCAATGCTTATGGCAGAGCATCCCCACCCGTTTCTTTATCAAACTGTTTCTTTTAGCACAACAGTGGGTGCTGGAATAACAACTGCAAGCTAAGAAGAAACCAGTTTCTGGCTTTAGAAGCTAAATACGCCTTACATTAGACAGAACCAAAAGGACTTGCACCTTGTTTCTAGTGTGGCTGCATCTCACTCCAGCTTCTGGCTGCTGGATTGCATCAACCCTCCTCTGCGACATCAAGAAGTTCTCTGTTATGAATCCTAAGCCATGCAGGAGGAGAAATGGGGCTCCTAAACGTGGCAAGGCAAAAGGGGATAAAGCCAAAAGGAAGGGGCAAAGGACAAAACGTAGCAGATGCAAGTAACGACTTTAAGCCTCTCATCTCACAGGCCTGTTCGTGCATTTCATGGGCTGCATTTATCTTCCCTGTTTCAGCCTAACACCAGCTCAACGTGGGAGGTGTCATCCCACCTCCATGATTCCCCAGAGCGGCGCACAAAGCTTTTCCTTTGTTGCCTTGAGCAGTAAGAGCGATGTGCAGGGTATTGGGAAGGTGACACAGGGAGCAATAAATGAAAATGATGATTTTTTTTTTAGCCTGGGTAAAATGTTGGTGTCAGAACAACTGGAGGTTTTTGTCCGACCTCCTGTGAAGCCGGTGAGCAGGGCTGAAGCAGCCGGTTGTTAAGCTGCCGCCCCACCATGTTGTGGTTGCACTGGTGATGAAAGCACCCTTCCAGGCTGCAACACACTGCAAGGAAACATCACTGCCTCTTCCTCAGAGGAGTGAAAGGCCACAACACATCACCCAACCATAACCTTCTTCCCAGCAGAGAGAGCAAATCCACTAGGAACACCTGAGATCCCATGTAGTACCTGAAGCTGTCTTCAAGCCTTCCCTGCCCTTACCTCAAATGCAGCTCCCAGTACCTCTGTGTATCTGTCTCCACAGTACTGGGGGGATGTTATTTAAGCATGTGCCATCTGGACAAAGGCTGGCATCAAGGTATCAGCGTGCTGTTCAAGCCCGGCCGAGGGTTTCATAAGCGAAACCCGACATATCATTCAGTGCAATATTATGGATAAGCTGTCCAAGCAAGACCAGATGGCACCACCATGGCAAGAACAACAAACAAAGATATCACATTGTCAGAGTACAAACCAAAGTCAGCCTGAGCTGCAGAGTTCATACCATTTCTGTGCAGGATTCCCAGGAACAAGCAGCATGTCCCAAAACACGCTGCAGAAATGTTCCGAGGGAAGGCACCTGAGCGATGCTCTGGGAGCCACAGGGTGCCCCAAGGAGTCCCAGGGCCACACTGAGTGTGTGTAAGAGTGTGTAACAACACACACATGCATGCAAAATGTAGAGCAAGGGCATGTGCAACTCCCAGTGACTGCTCCTTGGTGTGGTCTCTCTGCCAGACCTCTCAGGTTGGGTTGACACCCCTCCAGATCCAGCACTGGGATGGAGACCATCGGGGACAGTTCCTCTGCCCACTCTCTGGTTTAGACTGACACAGCAGATGCAATTTCTGAGTGTGAGTGGGGAAAGACCAGGATAACCAATGTAAGAAATCCAGTAATTTTGCCACATTTGTTCAAAACAGGAATGTTGTTCAAAACATTTGGCTGTGACTCGCTCCTGGAGCTTCCACCAAAGCAGCATTCAATTTAATATGTGAGACTCATAACCAGCTCACACAGTGCAATAGTTCACATCAGTTTGAAGAAAAAAATTCTGCTGGAAGCACAGGCAAGTAGCAGTGTCAATTTTTCATTAACCTACAGCCACTGTCTCTGTAGACTTACAGCTATAAGATTACTGTTATAATTTCTTCTGATCCCTAAGGGAAGGGGGAAAAAAACCCCAACAAACTTCTCAAAACTTTTAAGGTCATTAAAAAACCCACCTTTAAATTGGAGATAGTTTCAGTTTACTTTCATATTTCAAAATCAAATCTTAGCTGCAGCCTCACATCAAAGCAGAAATGCCAGTTGCTTTGTTCCTACATCTTCAGTGAAAGAAGTTCCTGCTTATACATGAGCTGAATGCCAAGTAAATAGATTTTCCCGGGGAACAAAGGCAGCTTCTTTTATTTTAAACATATGTAAATAGAGTCCTGGGAGCTGAGCTGTCTGTCACTTCAACCAGGTTTACACTCGTGTCACTCCAGCCGGTTATTTCTGGGTGACCTCAGGTCGGGGCTGCTGAAGTTCTGCTCCCTGCTCCCTCCTATCAAGCAGCGGCTCGAGCCCTCTCCCTCCAGTTCAGACCTTGGTGAAGGGGAAACATCTTAAGTACTCATTTTTTGTGAGTTCCTTAGGCCTTCTTTTCCTTTTTGATTTTTAAGCTCTAGTTACAGAGTCACAGGAACACTCCAGTTCTCTGTCAGTCACTGAGGCGGTTCTGACAGGCTTTCGGCGGATAAGGTTACCTGACAACACACAGCTACTGCCAAGGCAGAGCCAGGGCTGTGTTCCTACACACTAGCAGTGCATTTAAGAGGGATTCATGGTCAAGACTTGGGTTGGGGGGTGCGTGTGTCAGGGAAGAAGCAGGAATGGATGGATAAGAAAAATGACCACTTTATGTTTTAAACAGGTGGGTGCCAGCCAGCTTGGTTCAGGTCTCCGTTCAGTACCAGGCAATTACACAGTGGAGAGTTAATTTCCACAGAGAGGAGTGCCACCCCTCCACACACCCATCTTCTCTTACCCCCTACTCCTTTTTTTTTTAAAAAAAATTAAAACTAGTGGATCAATGTAAAATGAAGAGCACTTAATGCCTGTCATTTCCAAAGGGCTTGGGTTATATCTCAATCTTCAGCACTCATTTTGGGCGTAATACCGGGTAACACCGAGGGATGCATCACTTTATAGGCTATGCATAAGCTGCAATTAAGGAAAATCCTCAAGTACATGAGAAACCTCAATTTTGATTGGCCAAGTTACCATAACTTACTGATAATTCAAATCGCTCGAGTATTATTCAGTGTTTTCTTCTCCCTGCTTTTTTCATCTCTTGACAAGTTTACAAAGAAAAGAATGGAGCAGAGCTTAGCTGCATTACATCCAATATGCTGCCTACACAAACGCCAGAGAAGCTAAATGAACCCCAGAACATATGGCACTCTGCTGACAGAGCTCAGAAACTGGTTCTGCATGAGCAACAAGGAACATCTTGAAACGCGCAAGACATATGTGTTTTAGGAAGAAGATTGAAGTGTTTCATAATAAAACAGGACAAAGTGAAATACAAGTGCTGTATAAAATTTTAATTAAAAACTGGTTTTACCCCTCGACGTGAATATACAATATGTTTCCCAGATGGATTTCATATTTAAGTATTATCCAAACCAAAAACGTAAATGAGACAAATAAAGCCTTCAAAAATGGCACAGAGGCTAAAATGTATGTAAACACTAGATGACTGTGGTGAAAACAAGGCGGGCAGGGAAAGCAACCTCTTACCAAATGTTTACTACTAGAGTACTGAGTGAAACACTTCATCCAACTATAGTCTCAGTAACAACACAATTAGCTAAACATTCAAAAATTCAAGTCAGTGTACCAAGGCAAACGTAAGCACTAGAACCCAGCACCGCTCAGCGATGCTTTTGCTACTTCTGAGTTTCACAGGTTATTTATGCACTGATAACCCACGGTGTACAACATGATTCATGGTGTGTCACGCACTGAGCCACTCTCAGTGTGCCCATGTCTCTTTCAGCCTCCCACCCGACTGCGTGTGAAGCGCTGGTCATTCGTGGCATCAGCTCTACAGGGTTCCACAAACGTGTGGTCAGGCATTTTTTGTGCTTTATCCTCAGGATCAGTAAATTCTTATTTACCAAGAGGGATGTTGTTTTTGCAAGAGCAAACTCCTTTTCCCTGAAGAGGTGAAAAAGCGGCTCAGATCAGCACTGCAGAGAGTTCTCTGCTAGGTCAGGAGCAATCACCCAGAACTGAACAGAAATATACATGAAGAAAAAGCCCAATCTCCACATTGATCAAGCAAAGAGAAAGATTACAGCTCCTTCATATCGCCATCCAGACAAATTATCACTGCACTTCAGAGAATTTCTCACTGAGACAAAAAAAGACAAACAGGGAACAAACCACACATCTTTGGCAAGCCAACTTTGCTAACAAAGTTAACAAAGCTCCAGTTGATGTCTTGAATTCCATGGAGAAAGCAGTAGAAACCAATGCAATCAATGGGGCTTGTGCTTAATAGTTCACTCTGTAACAGAAGCAGGAATATTAGGCGTTCTTCATCACTTCCCACAACACTTGTGGATTTGTTGAAACCAAAAGGAACTGGGCAAGGACCAGCACTCTGCTGCTACCAGAGACCATTGCCGAAACCAGACATCACTTCTCTCAGTGGGTAGCTCATTAAGAACACCCACAGCAGTGCTGCTCTCTCTCAGTTTCAATTATTTTCACTGGAACCAAGAAGCTAGTTGCATTGATTTCAAAGTTTCCCCAGATTCCTTGACTGCTAAACAAACCTCTCTTGAGATAATTCTCAGCATCCTCATAATGATCACTCTGTAACGGTTAAAGTAATTACCACCATGGAAGGCTTTCCTATGACCCAGAAATTCTACATTACAAGATTTATACAGTTAAGTGACCACTGCTAAAAGGCTAATAATTTCGTTGCATATTTCAGTGTTTTTAAAAAGCTTAAAAATCAGGAAGAACAGAAACATGTAACAAGCTATTCCTTGCACACAGACTGAGAAGGCAGAGATTGCTCCCAGCTCACTCTCTCTGACAAACCTATGGCACACCACACACATCTTTCCCCTGTCAAGTTGCACACACCATTGCACCCTCTGGCTCCTGGGGAGAGGATGAGAACAAATGATGTGATAGATGTTAATCGTGCTGATTAGTACACAGAGCAGAAAGTACATCAGGATGACAAAACAATAATTTGCATATTAAAAAAAAAAGATATCATGAGAGCAATTGGTGTGAGTATGATGAACACAGATCATTCAGGAAACAGGCTGAATAGGATACCCACTCTAAATATTAACTCCTAAAAGCACACATAGTAAAGCAGTTCATTATCTTTTTCTGCCATCTTTTAGATTTACTAGGTTTCTATCTTGATAAGATTATGTCTTGCTTAATAATTATCCGATTGAAACACAATAAACATAGGAAAATTAAAATAAAGCCTCTCTAGTAACCTGGAGATGAGATGGGACTTTCCAGTCAGGCTTCCACAAAATAATTTCCATAACGTTCACCTCAGGATCCCAAAACACTTCACAGTCATTTAATTAGGCTTCAGCAGAGCACAAACTCCCCATTTTACAGCTGAGGTAACAATGAGAGGGAGTTTGGAACAGACTATTTAATACTGAGAAGAGCTAAATGTTCTGTTATTTTACCCAAAGAAGAGATTCCCAACACCTACAGGTAGATTTCTTTCCCTTTCTCCTATTTTGGCAACCTCCTAAGAAACAGTAAAATTCAAACACTTGATGCACAATCTTAAAAACAGGCCTCATCATGTTCCCAGCTGCTCAGATTTGGGATATAAATACTGCTGCCCATCTATCTTACAAAGCTAACCCTACCCATTCCCCTTTACTCTAGCCATCCCTATGCCTCTTGTCCCCAGCACACCAATTTAAACTTCCTTTCTTCTAGTAGAAAACTTCGATAAGGCAAATCATGAGACATTTAATCCACAACAGGTCAGTGACTGAGTGATCTCTGAAGCAACTGCTACTCCTCAGCAAAGGATCTGCATTTCTACTGAACATGGGCAGGTAGTTGTCTAAAGCTACTGCAAGACCCTAAACTGCATCAAGATATTGTAGGACAGAGGGAAGCGTGCAAATAGGAAGCAGGCCCTGACTTATTAAAATGAAAGTGATTAAAATACTGCACTGATTGGATACTGCAAGCAACACTGTATGGTGAATACTCCTGGGTTATAACTTGGGGAGGGCAAGAGAGAGAGACAGACACTACAGAAAACCACTAATTCGCTCTTAATCTAGCCCATTATTTGCAGATTTGAGTAGGCAGCTTTCCTTTAGGAGGTAAAATGATGGGGGTGGAATTATGCCATCCCACTGTCACTAACAGACCACTTTGTGGATGGCAAAAGATAAGGAAGGAGCATTGAAAATGCTATTTAAAGCTCCACTCAGGAACCTAGAAATTTGCATTTGATAGAAGGGATTTAAATTGTATTAGAAGGCAAGGTGCACTAAACAATTACAGTTTATTACTATGTTGGTTCATTGCCTGAGCCTATACTTATCACACACTGCAGTAGCAAAGGAGCAGCGGTGCTCAGTGCACTCGAGCTGTATGCATATTAATAGCAGGGTTAGCTGAGCAAACAGGGAACGGGCCAAAAGCTTCTTAACACGAAGAGGCTTGCAGATTTTATGGACAGATCGGAGTAATTTGGGTCTTAAGTCACATTTCATAGAGAAGTTTTCCATTACCCAAACCGGATTTCCAGCACCGTGCTTGGAAGACGACGCTCTCTGCTGTATCACAGCATATAAACTGTGGAAAAACTCTGACCCAAGAGAGAAACACATATCCTGCAGCAGCTGATTCAGAAAGACATTATACACACCATCTCCCCTCACAGCTGGAGTGGGGCCAAAGACACTCATAGTCTATCTGCTTCATTTGTTGTTATGCTGCATAGCAAGGCTGCAGTGAGCATATTCATACCAAATTCAACATACAATAGTTGGCACTTTTTCCCCCCATCTAGTTTTCAACTTTGATAATAAATTTTTAATCTTTGATGAAAAACTGAAGGTTGCCATATTTCCATATGCTGTCTTTCTATAGTTTGGGGAATAAACCAGATACACCCCAGACATTCTTCAGAAGCCCTCGAATCTTTACCCTGATTTTTTGCAGGAGCATCTCTTTGTCTCTTCATGTCTTGAATTCATGGCAACTTGTGTCCTTACTCATCCATACAAAAACCCCAAGGCCTCAGCATTCAGGCTTTCTCACACATTGAACAGGAACTAAAGTCTGCCAGATTGCTGGGGAGGGAAAAAAAAAAATCAAACAGTACCTCCATGCCACAGACCCAGACTAGGCCAAAGGGGAGCAGCCACTCTTTGGAAGAGTGTAACATTGACTGAGCTATGACACTAGGGAGAGAAAACATGGAGAATACTGAATGAAAACTGTAGGATACCATGAGAAATACATCTCATGGTCTAAACACGTATAGGAAACTGCAAAAACCTTCAGATTTCAGTAGATTCATTTTAAACCAAAAGCTGGGAAAGTATTTCTCAGAATGATCCCTGCCTATTTAGGATCAATCTGAATATAGCTACTTTCCTGAGCAGGAAGGTGAAACTGTTCCATTATGGGCTACTATGGGGTCACAGCAGCAGGCTAATGAATAAATTCCAGGTACTGATATGACAATACTCCATGGCCACCATGCCTTCAGTGGTACAGGCTGGGTCAGTTTTACTTTTCACTTCAGCAGAAAAAGCCTACTACTGCTTCTTAGAGTGACTCAACACTTATCCATAGCATAAGGCTGTGCAACTAATGCCCTTTGAAAGCTCTAATGTGCTAAATGGCATCAGGGACAGGAAGTTATCAGTGTTAATCCACTTCAACCGGTTTAACAGTTACAAGGAATAGAAATGTCTATATGTGAGACACTTCCTCTGAGAGTCCCCTTTCCTGAAAGAGCAGCACACAGCCTTTCAACGTGCTTTCCCACCAGCATAATTGCTCACCAACTGCTTTCTCAAATCAATTATGTTGTCTCAGCATTAAAGGATGGAAGGCAGAGTAGACCAACTTTTTGTTTATCTAGGCATGCTGGCAGGTTACAGTCATATGTTCTGCCATCTGTACTGCTAGCTTTATCCTTTACCCAATCGTAACAGGTAAAACGGCATTGGTGCAACTGAATCTGTTTGCTCAGTGAGGGAAGGAGCCAAGACAGGCATTTGTTTTCCCCCTCATTCTGAAAGGAAGCAGGAGATGGACACTCTTGCCCTTTTAAAACATTCTGCTTTTCAATAGATGGGCAATTTGCCCTGGTCTGTTAATGTGGGATCTGTTCAATGTAAGGCTGAAAAGGTTCCATCTCTGGGGAAAGCATCGAACTGCTCATGAACATTTGGTGGCCTTTAGCAAAAACGATGCGGTTTCTGCCAACATGATCCCAGCAGACTGGGAAGGACAGGCTCCAAATTAGGTGGGATTGTGATGCAGGAGCTTCAGAAGGCCTGTACAGGGTATACGAGGAGCTTGCTGACTGGCTCGAGTCTTTTCCCCTCCACACTCCTTTCTTATTCATATTTTCTAAAATTACAAGTATACTGGCAAATGTCATGGCTGCATTCAAGAGAGCCCAGAAACTCTGAAACGCACAGGGTGTGTGACAATGACCTTTCTTCTGATACAAAGGCTGCTGGGATGGGTGGGTTTCTTTTAAAATTTGACAGTATTAGAAAATTTGTGACTAAAGGTGCTTGACACCACTTCAAAAGCACGTCTTTAGGTCAGTATCAGAGTTTCTGCCCTTCTCAAAACCAAACAAGTCCAAAGGCAATTCTTCTAGAAAACAATTCCCTTTGTCTCAGATGGAATGTTTTTAAATCAATGCGTACATTCACCTTTCTCTTTACACCCCCCTTCTCCCAACACTAGGCAATGCTGCTTCTTCAGCCAAGTCTGCTTATGTTACTAAGTAGCTTTAATTATTTAATAAGAATTGGCTGCAGCTGAAACCAGAGCTGATGTCAGACTGGGACGTCCAGCAGACGTATTAGTCTTCAAATGACTATCTTTTCACAGTCTCAAAGGAACAACACTATCTTAATTAACTGTAGAGGAGCTCAGTTCCTGTTGGGTTTTGGTGGTGGGTTTTTTTTTTTGTAGTGGTGGCATTTGATCTTTTTTGGAGGGTTTTAAAGTGGTTTTTGGAGGGTGGGGGTAGAGGGAGGTGGTGCACACGGGGTTGTTAACAGTTTGCTTTTGGCAACCCAGGCCAAACCCTGATTTCTCTAAAACCCTGCCTAATCATAATTACACCTTAAAAAAAATGGAGTGCAAGTATTTGTTACATAAAAATAGGTTTCGTTACAAGTCTGAACACTGTGTATTGTGCATTTCCAGGTGAACTGCTATCAGGAGTCCGTTTTTTGGTCTGTAACAGTGCCAGAAGCTTTTTGGTACATGTTTCTATATATTTTCTCCAGACTCTCTTCAAAGATTGCTCTGCGAGGCTTCCCTTTGTATACAGCTGCACAACCAGGCCAATATTCACCATCATCCAAACGACCAGTAGCCTTCTGCTGCACGGGTGAACTGTCAACAGAAAGAGAAGAAATAATGACATAAGGATAAGGAAGAGGACTCAGAAGCACATAACCAGCCTAAATCCGAACGTAGAGCTGCTAAACACAGATTACCTTTCACAAATTGAAACAAAAAGCGCACTGCAGCTACTTCCAAGAAAAGGGAGCCCTCCATTATTCAATTGCACAAATTCTCTGAGTGCACTTGATAAAACCTCCCAACTAGAAAGAGAATTAATTTTCAAAGAGCATGCAGTCATTTTGCTGTACTTTGATAGGCAGTGCGACTAGGCACGAAGCCTATGCAAGAGCAACACCGTAAGGTTTTTGTGTCCTTGGAAGGTCAAAACGTAACTACAAGGAGCTATTTCAATAGGAAGACAATCTATCTGAGGTATATTAAATTACTGTGGTTGCAGCAGTAAAGTGCTCTATCGGAAGCATCTTGAATTAAGTATTCTACCAAATACATTATGATATAGTGGCAATCGAGTGTTCCTTCCCCACCCCATCTTCCGTGTCACCGTTTCAATACTAAACACAAATACAATCTCATATTTCAGCTGCTTTGACAAATTATTTCCTAGATCTACAAAGTGAAATTTATTCTCTGGAAATCTCTCTGAAACTCTGACAGATCTGAAGTATGTATAGCTGAACTTCATGACTGTTTGAAACTTTCCAAACAAAGGCTTGTGTCATATAATTAATCGAGCCATTTGCCTGCAATAAAGCACGAAACAAGTAGCTTAAAAATCATAGGCAAAAAAATGACTACAGGGTGACATACATCTGCTCAGAGATTCAGACACTTAAGACACTTAAACATTAGGACTGAGTTACCTTCAGCCTTTCATGAATGTTCCCAGTCTGGGAAACGAAACTGGAAATGTGAAGCTTACAGTGACCATCTTCACTTAGGAGATGGGTTACATTTCACAGGGAAGCTTTACATTTTCTTATACAAATTATTATTCTACTATGGTCAAACCAGTACTTAAACCTTTGTTCTCAAGTTAATAGCAGTAAACACCCGTGGCAAAATTGAAAGAAATCTTATGCCAAAGGACCCACAAAGATACTTCTACCAAGCTGCATCAAAACACAACTTTTCACTTTAAGAAAGGAAAACAGTGAAGGAAGAAGAGAAAGACATAGGATCCATTTTCTAAATTCACATTTCTGAGCTTCCACAGTCCCATGGAAAAAAAGAATAGCTTTTGCTTTTAGATTTCTGACATTCTAATATTAGGGTGACACCAATCTACAGCACTTATAATTGTATATGTATATATAACATATCTCTTTTTGTGGCTCCAATATTAAGAAGGGCATAAGGCCACTTTCACACTTTTTAAAAAAAAGATCCAACACAATGTCAGTGAAGAGCACGATGAAAATTTAAACCTGTTTATCATCCTGGAGAGGGTGAACTGTGCTTCACAGTTCAGACACAAAGAAACAAACCTACCAAACAGCAAGATCAATAGAAGAGTTATACACGCTTGTGTTAAATGTAGACAAGTCAATACCCTGGGGACTCATCAACCACTGAAGTTTTACCTCCTCCTTTCTGCAGTTTGTGTTACCCTTCTGATGGAGAATTCTCAGGCCAACAAACAAGCACAGCACTAGGAGCAACACTTTTAAGTCTACAGCAAACAGCTCTGACACTCTTTCCCTTGGAATCTACTTCCTGCCGTCAGCCTTGTGCTTGCCTTTCCTTCTGCTAAAAGCTTACTCTACATAGAGATACTCGAAATCAAACTACTTTCACTGCAGTAGACTGAAAAAACATTACTATTGGACGAATTCCTTAGTATAGTATTGACAAAGACTTAAAAAAAAAAAAAGGCATAAAGTTAATTTTCCCTTCCCTTTTTTTTTTTTTTTTTACAGGGGCATGGGGGCTGTTGGAGGGGGCAGGATGTGTGTTTGTATATACTCCATTAGCCAGCCCTTGCACATAAGACACTTAGCACAGGTGTGGACAAGACACAGCCAAGCTAGGGAAAAGTCCCTCTTCTCTTGCCTCAACTGGAAACCAGGTGACAACCTGAGCTAAGCAATCTGGGAATTACACTCACAAATCATATTAACAGCAGGATTTCTGCACGCAACTCCCTGTTCTGAAATACCTGTCATATGCTTTTGTTCCCTCATACATCTCCTTTAAGAGTCCCAGAAGTTCTTTTCTGAGTGAATCATATACTAAATATTTCACAAAACACAGACCTCTCCTCACTCCCAGTGGTTTTCAATCATCTACTTTACTGCCAACATTTGGTCGACAGTACCATGTCCTTCTATGAACTCTGCCTCTGTCCTTGTGTTCTGTTTATGAGCACTGTGGCAAACACTCAGCAATCAGACCTTCCTCGAGTCCTTTTATGTCTCACCCTCCAGTGAATGGGACTAGTGCTGCTGGCCTCTAAACCCAAGGAGCCATCCTCTCCCAACTGTAATGCCACATTTCATATCCCATCACTTCTTGATTCTGTAGTATTAAGGCTTTGGTTTTTCTTTTTTCATGGTCTGCAGTTTCAACATCAAAGTCCCAAAGCTGCCTCAAAACAAAACTTGCACTTTCTCTCTCAAAAACGCATCCTACACAATTTAATTGTGGTAGCTGTCAGCTCAAAAGAGAAAGCAGCAAAAAGGCCACACGCAGAATACACGAGTGAGCACAGGTATGGAAATACTAACAGCTTCAGTAGCAACTTCACCTACAGGTGAAAATATAAGACCAACTAGATCCCTTGCACAGAGGTGACTACAAATTACAGGCATTTAAAAAAAGCCAACAAATCATAAATGAACTTTTCCAGAGTTTACTTACTACAAGTAGAAATTCACTGTGATACCCATACTGAATTACCTGCCTCTCTCCGTGGTATCCAGTAATGATTCAGGAAGCATTTGTTATAAAATATTGCATTACATTTAATTATCACAATAAAACTTTGTTTTTTTCATAATGTCAAGTCCTCTAAAATTTATGACCAGAATTCTAGCACTGCTCTCTATATGAAGAAGAGGAGAAAAGCCATACAACCCCAAAAAAATGTTTTACATTACTTAGTATCTTTCCTCCAACAAGTATCTGAAACTGTTGTCAAAACACTGTGTGCATAGATAGAAAACAAATATTGATAATTTCTATTACAGAAGCTGTCAAAACCAATTAAACTGCTGTTTTCTAAGTAAAATATTTGAATGAACCCTTGTTGTATATGTGAGGAGTACAGAGAATAATTTACCTACATAAGCCAGGTTTTCAAGATGTCTTCTGAAATAGGGTGTGCCAAATCACTAAACCACAGTACACAGACTTGCTGTGTTTTTCTAAGATACTTCTCTTTTCCACATACATGTTTCAGAAAAATTCCCCAACAAAACAGCCAAACTTACTACTAAAGAATCTTCCATTTTATTGTTGCACTTGCACAGTTTTAAGAAAAACTAACCAGTTGGTTATTTTTAAAGTGAGATTTGCTGTCTGGCTGATAAAATCCAAACCCTACTGCCCAAGTATCATTTTTATGACTAAGTGCAGTTCCAAAATCAGTGTTTTATGAAGATATTCTGACACAGGGCCAAACAGCATGAAAGGCATAGGGATAGTTAACTGCATTTTCCTTTCAGGGGGAACAAGCTTGCTAGGACTAACTCCTACAGAAGCCTTTTCCCAAGGCAATGTATAACATAGCTCGAAAGAGGGAGGGGATTTTTAGCTACATTTAAAGGACAATATCAGGCCATTGTGTCTTGGTCAGAGAAAAACTCCATACCTGCTCTGCAGTTCACTCATGGATAAGGGTGCTTTATTCAAAGGTTCTCTTGTCTTAGTCAAGCCTCCTTTTGATGAGTTACTCTCATTCTAAAAAAACAGAAATCAAATTCTCATTACCTTGGTTTCTGATTACAATGATCTCACTTCAAAAATACTTTCCTTCCATTTAGCAGAAGACTATTAAAGTGCTTACATTTCTTGGGGGAGAAAGGGACAAAGTGTAATGAGCCAAATGCCATTTATGAACACTTTTAATTAAATTCAGTACAACTCAGCTAATAATTTTCAGGTAATAAACTGGAAA
The DNA here is from genome assembly GCA_027925045.1 of Hypotaenidia okinawae. Classification (NCBI taxonomy): domain Eukaryota; kingdom Metazoa; phylum Chordata; class Aves; order Gruiformes; family Rallidae; genus Hypotaenidia; species Hypotaenidia okinawae. The sequence goes on from BSDF01000009.1 coordinate 25,500,766, forward strand.
GAATTTCTAGACAGTGTAGATCTAAAGAACTATGCAGACAGCACATCTTCAATAATCCCCAATAAACATGCTGGTTAAATGCTATGAAACCTACTGTTCACTGCCTTACTTTTGTTTCTTGCAGAAGAGGTGAGAAAGAACCCAAAACTTACCATTTATTAGCTTCTATAATGAGCTGTTGTTGCTCATCCAATGCATTTTACCAGGCAGAAGCATTCTACACACCTGAATACTTCGACTCCACATCCAGGGCTGAGAATATGCTTTTCCAACTTTAAAAAATACCTATGATACACCTAATGACCCTTCAGTGTCATTCTTAGGAGCTGCTAGAGAACAGTCTTACCTTCCAAATGCTATCTAGGTAACCCATATTTGCCCTCTCAGGTAAGAAAGGGCCAAAACAGCTCCTGTGAAGGGAGACACATGCTCACCTGAGACAGGACGGTGGAAATTCCACTACACACAACCACATTCACTCTAGTCTAAAGAGCAAAGACACTATTTAAGAGGTGATATTAAGTGATGCTTTTAGCAGAAGCCAATTGCTGTAAGGATTAGTAAACAAAATCATCTTTCATAATATAGAAGAAATAACTGGATAAAAAGACTGTGCAGTAAAAACAATCAAGCTTGCTGGTAACACAAAAGTGGGAGAAAAGACAGTAAATAGAGTGGTAGATGGCAATAAGATGCAGAGTGAGCTGAACAGCAGGTGTACGGATGAGGAAAAACCTGACACAATTTATTGTGCTGAGATGCAAGGCAGCAAGTGTGTTTGTAAACAGGAAAACTCTCTTCCTTCAGCAGACACAGACTACAAAGCACTGAAGAGGAAATGGGGTACAGTGGTAAATAAAAACTCTGCAGCATCTGCCAGAGGCAAATTATGTTCTGGAAAGAAAGAGAGGGAGAGAGAAAAAAAAGATGGAAACATTACGATACTGTCAGAATGTCACAGCAGAAAGCTACAGTGGACACCCTAAGGAATCTGCAGCAGAGCTCCAGTCACACTATTTTTACACAGCACTATGGCAACGAAATTTTGGAAAACACAGCTGGATGCTTCTGGGAATGGTTATTTAGCATTAGGTTCTTAGGAACAAAACAGAGTAAGAGATACTTTTTAACCTCTCAAAGTTTGGAAGAATAGCCAGAGTGGAGCTGAAATCTGCTCACCACGTTGCCAGTGCACTTGCTTTACTATCCCCTCACTTTCAAAATGACCCATTTACCTCATCCACCCACTGCATAACCACACAGCCTGGATTTTGGGTCACCTGGGGAAGCACAACCAATCCTGGTGTTTTACAGTACTCACAACACGTAGACCTGAGTTTCTTTAAAGCACATCGGGTGCTGTTAGCCCAGCCTTTCACAAGTTAGCTGTACACAGCTATCTTAACACCATGAGACTTCAGTGTAACATCCTCCCATTCCTTTTGCTCAGTGAAAGAAAATGAAGTGAAAAAAAATTATCTTTTTCCAGCATTGTTCTGACCAGGTTGGTAATTAAGAACTCAGAAGTTTTACTCAACATACTGACATCTGGACTCGTTAGGGCAGAAGCATTAAGTTTTCCACCAGGAGAGGGAACAGAGAAGCATCATCCCTGATTATTAATCCCTGTGAGTATTCAGCAACTGTTTGATACTGGAAGTGACAAGGTTTGCTAACAGAAAGCCATGAAAAGCACCATGCTTCAAGAATCAAACACCATGATTGCAAATTTGCATGCATTTATGCAATACTGCAGTAACAAGTGAGTACCAGGATGTGTGTAAGTCACTGTAGAGTAGATTGATTTAAATTATATAATTAAAATAAGTTAATAGGAAGAAAATGATCAAATTCTCCTTTACCCATTGCTATATTTATTAGGCTTTATGACTGTATGGAGAGACCATGTAACCAGGCATCCCACTCTCCTAACAAACTAGTAGATCTTTTATCATCAAGTCACGGGCTGCTGTTCAAGGAAAGTAGTCAAGGACCACTGGAGATAGTTCAGGCTGTGCAAACTTTCATTACACGTAGGTGCTGGACCGTCATGAAATTCAATTTGTTATCTTAAGTTCATTGAAACATCAGAGAAGGAGTTGACATGATTTGTACCTATTTTGGAGTGGCTGAAACACAGAAAAATGTGATGAGCGTTTTCTATGTGAGGCAGCATCTCAGAAGATCAGAAAGTTTGTGTACAAACTCAGGGAGCTATAGCATGAACTAGATCAGTCTCAGCATGCATGAGAAGGTTGAGGGTTTTTTTTTTTTTCCAGAATTCAAAACAAAAAGCATAGCTACTAAATTAAAAATGAAGATTGAACAGAAATGAGGAAACAACCAGATTCAGAGAGCATACAGGCACCACAAAGCTCAGGATGGCTAAATGCGGGAAAAGAAAGAAACAAATCAAGACTTCAGAGCTAAGACAGATGTTCTTCAGTACATATTGCAGGGGTGGATTGAAGCAACCACCTTCACTTCTGCTCCAGCCCTCTGCCATGGGTTTACTGTAGTCAGTGGAGTTAACACATCCCAGCCAGTCCAGCCTGTATGCCAGCATATGAGCGATACGCCTGCTGTTTGTATGCTGCAGGGCTAGGCAGAGGGGCCAGGGGTCTCCCCCTCTTTATGATGTTTTCCACTGAGATAGTAAGCTTCATCAGGTGGGCTGTGAGGGACAGCAGTAACTTACAACTGCAGCACCATTCCAAAACAGGAGAAACTGAAGAAAAAAGATGTCTCTCTCCACTTTGAAAGGCACGTTTTCTTCTAAGCTATCTGTAACATCTGTGCATTATATTATCAGACATAATTTCTGGTGAAATTACTATTTATCTCAATCTTTCCTACCTCTCATCCCTACATCCTTTTCCCTTACCTTTCTTTTACCTTATCACACACTTAGGACTGCAAGTTCTCTGCAGATAAACAACCTTGTTGCTCAGTTTGCAAAACACTTTGGCCAGGGAGATCCTCAGCCACAACTGAGTTTCTCAAATTCACTGTAGCAAAAATTTTTTTATCTGACTAAAACCACACTTAAAAATTCCATCAGACTGAGGGACAAAATATTCTGATCCTGGGCATAATCTCACTAGTTAAAGAGCTCTGAAAGCCAGGTAGTTAAGGGAGAAGAGCAGACATCTGAAGAAAAATATTAGCTCTACAAACAGCTGGAAACAAGCAGCTGTTGATGTGCAGCAGCTCAACATGTTAGGCCTTGATGTTCTACAGATCTGTAAGGTATTTTTTGCTTAAAGTGGAATTGGAGAACCAGATATTAAAGAAAGCAGTTGTCCTCAGTACTCCATGAGAGGGTCACTTACACCAGCTGCCCGTAAAGGTTACACAGAAGGAAGCTACTGAAATCAGTGTGAAACAGCTCAGCTTATATGCTGAATCCATATTTCTACAGTCAAGGCTGCCTCAAAGGACAACATTATAATAAATCCAAGACTGCAGGCACAGTTCTCTTCCTCAGCCATCTTGGAAAAAAAGAAAGGATTTAGTTTGCCATCAAACTTACAAATATTAGGCGCTGTCTAGCACTGTGTGTCCTTAAAATATTTCTCACTCTTTTATGGATTTCATCTCCATTTGCTGGTGAAGGCCAACCAGAACTAAATCTGCAAGAGGAAGAGAAAAAACAAACAGAAGAAATATTTTCTTTCTGAAAATCTCAAATGTGCTTTTGACTATGATTTTTTTTTTAATGATGAAGCATGCATTACTTCCTTCTATTTGGAAGAAGTACAATGTTTAGATTTGATTCTTCTCCTCTGGGGAGCAAGTAAAGACACGTTTCAATGCAGTGCATAAACAGTATGCATCCACAATACCAACAGAAGATGCAAAACAGAAAACTTTTGACAATTTTGTAACTTCAGTAATATTTCTGTAGTGTTTGCATTGTCCCTACAGACTAGAGAAGCTACACAGTTATTCTATTCCCAGCGATCAGGTTTGATTTTCCTCTTTTAAAAGGAAGTATTCCAAACATGAATTTCTTTTCACTGGAATAGATCAACAGGAAGATAACCCCAGAGTGTGCAAATTGGAAAACCCATGGAGTTACAAACCTGCAAAGTCACAATCTTTATTTCACAAGATAAAATTGCATTTTAAGTTGCTTTTCTACATTAAAAACTAGGCAGCTTGCTTGACATGAGTGACTTAAAAATCAACTGCTACCTTTGGATTTTACCCTTTTATGTTTTGCAGCACTTTTTTTTTTTTCTTTTCACTTTACTAAAACAACCAGCTCCAAACCCCTCACCCTTCTCAGCAAGTTCAGGAGCTGGCAGAAATTTCATATCAATAGTTATTCTCAGACTGTTAAGGGAGGCAACTAAGATTTTAAGAATAGGATCATTTACACAGCAACCTCTATGTGTTAATCCACTCAAAAATGTACTATAAAAAAAAAAAAAGGAAAGAAAAAACAAAGATCAATGTAAGGAAAGTAGTATTGGGAAAAAGGCAATGAAATGTTTACTTGCACAATCCCATCACAGTGGATAGAAACAGGACAGCAAATTATGACTGTGCATTTTCATTTCAATGTTTCCTAACCTCTGAGAACCTGACTTTGCACCAAGAAAATAAAAACTCATGATGTGGCATCATGCTAATATGAACATGGGTCACCAGACAAGCTGTGAGCTGGCAAGCCATACGGCTGCAATTTGAGCTAATGGAACAAGAGCCAACAGCAATACCAGGCTGCCATACCCTGGGCGCATTAGGAGCACAAGAAACTGCGACATGCTTTGACAGTTGGCTTCACAAATTTGATGCAGCCGAGAAACAACATGAATCTGAACCCTGAGATTCTGCAGTGGGCTCTGAATGGGTTGGTGGGACTAAGCTTGCAAACCCCTCTGCCCTCTTCTCTCCAGTTTATCACATCCCCCCTGTTATCCAGTCTATCACTTAAATCCCAACCTGCCTGTGCCTGGCTGAGTTTACCAGAGTTAAAACTTCCAGCAATTTCAATACAGCTGAAGAACTGTACAGGTCCTTCCAGAACCAAACCAAGGACACACAGAAAGGTTCAGTTCCAAACGAGTAACTTGGCAGCGTTAATGGAAGCAGGATCCTGAATATGGGAAGTGCCAGGCTGCCTTGATGGTTACAGGCAGAGCTGGGGGCACTTTGGATCTTTTTGATCAATTCCTTCTATTAACAGAGAGAGATAGAAATATAAGTAGAAAGTGACCAGTTCACTGCTACTGAATAACTTTTTTCTGTTTTCTTGTACCATCTTATTATTGGTTATCTTTCTGAAATATCTCTCTGTTCTAAAGAGTCTCAATATTTTCAGCCTATTTATAAGTTTCTTTAAATCAAACCATCTATTTATGAATGCCTCTATTTTTATTCAAGAAACAGTGCCAAGAAATTACACAGTATTGGAAGAATGAATCTCACAATCTATAGGGGGATGTATTTTCCATATTTATAATGACATTTAACATTGTTTATCTTTGGATCATTACAGGCAAGAGTTTTCACAAGGCTGGCTGTAACATTTGTATTAGCATCCTGAACACCTAAAATTAATTTCAAACCCAACAGCATCTATAGTAAATCCATACTGTTCTTTTGCATACCAGACTCTAACGATCTGTTGCACTAAAAGATCTCACAGAACTTTTCCCAAAAGAAAGCAAAAAGGGTTTGTGAATTTTGTTAGGGGAGGAAATCATTGCCTTTAAAAAAGTACAAGTCTGAGGCCCTTTAGCAGGCAGGAAAATTAATTTCCATACCCCAGTCAAACCCAGTCTGATGTACTGCATTACAACGCAAGCCTCTATTGCTAGGAATGAAAAAACTCTTTTCTGTCGTTGCTTTGGGTGTTTTTTAAGAGAAGAGAGATAAAGGAAGGGGGCTGGAGCGATACCATCACCTTACAACTTCCAATTAGCATTTAAAAACATTTACGGATATTAAACAACCTCTAAATACATGTTTAAAAATGTGCATCCTAGATGCAGTAAGAGTGAGTCATTTCCCATCTGACAAATAAAAGATAGAGGCATGAAATCATGGCATTTTCTTTTACTTATACAGCAGCTGCTGTTCTTCCAACATCCAGGCTGCTGGCACAGTGGAGAGAGGTTGGAATATATTGCCTTTGGGAAATAAATTTTATGAAATCCGTATGTAAGATTTCAGATCATTGTTATTAATCTTAAATTTACAAATATCCTTGGAGATAAATGTATTTACTTTTTGGGGAAAAAAAGAAAATCCAGCTTGCTACTGTATTAATTTAGAAAATACGTGGTTATGTCTGCAAGGAGAAGAAGAAGAAGAAGATTTAAGTTCTTAATTCAGGAACTATTAGATTTCTTTCTTCAGGTGGTTTTATTGATCAATCCACTAGTGTGCGCTGTGGTATAAGAAATGTTAGGCACACACTCATACCAGAAACTTAATTTACAAAAAAAAATAAATATCCAAACCTTAAATGTGATTAAAACCAGTATCAGCTTCTTTTTAATTAGTTTGATTATTGTTACTGTCTAATTTTAGTAACAACTATAGAATCTAATCCACATTTAAAGTCAGAATGTTAATATTTACACCAATCAAAACTCTAACTAAAACAAAATCATGCCTGAAATGTAACAACCATAATTTGAAGTGAAAACTTTGCATGATATTCTAACTCTTCTATTGGAAATATTTTACAAAGTAGGCTTTAGAGCACAGCTTTCTAAAATATAAAGGGATTCCATTTGCCCAAAAAGACCAATAATGATTTTTTTAAATGACTAGCTACTTACTTACGTTATTAAGGTGCCACTATCATATTGCAATGCTGAAAGGAAAGTCATTTCATTTCAATGACTGTTTGTCCTGATAAACGAAATAAACTTCTACAGCTGTATTCTTTGTCATACTTTCAATTTTCCCTGGGACTTGCAAACATTCTGCAGTTACATCAGTTTAAATTGTTTATTGATTCCAATAGATTGTATAAACACTTTGGAAATATAGCTCAGTGACCTAGAAAAAGCCAGATCAATCAGAGAACTTCTCAAGATTAATTTCAAAGATGTTGTGTCGAGTACGATCAAGGAAACAGAACCATTTTCCCTTGTAATGTGACTAAAGGCATTTATTTTATTTTATGAGATAAGGATTTTTTTTAAGGTCACACAGACATCATCTACCTGGATGAAAAAAAAAAAGAGCCAAGCAGACAGCCTAGATCTTGTGGTAAAGATTAAAGTTATTTTCATGTATAATTTTATCCATTAGGATGAAATACTCCATTAGAAATACAAACAGGATACATCCACCCATGTACTTTAGTCAATGAGCAGCTTGTGAACTTGAGAGCTGTAATAAATAGGAATTTTCAAATGTCAGACAATCCAATCATCCACTTGCACATAGCAAAAATGTTAATATCACATTTCAGCAGGAGATACTAATACATTTCATATCAGTGGAATTAATGCAAAAGCCTACTGCAGAATATTTGCAATGCCTATCGTGACCCTTTGCCCCAGCATCACACCTCCCTGCCTTGGGAACGGCTCGGTGCATGTGGCTTCCACGCAGAATTCATCAGCTTCAAAGGCACAGACTTCATGCTGAGCAAAACTACATACAAGGACAAACTATCAGAGGACAGAAATCAATGAAGTACTGTAGTACCAGATCCACAATTGGAGAGAATGCTACTGTAATTGGGGAGAAGAGGGAGAAAGAACTCTTAAAGCTAAATATAACCTGAAAAAAACCCCACAACCTGCAAGAGCAAGGGAGATTCTCAAGAAAATCAAATATGTTTAATTCTGAAATAGGAAAATGAATGCATAGGTTTTATATCCAAGTAGGCACTTATGCAGCATTCACAGTAAGTGGAGAAGTTGCTTTATTCCCATTTAAGAGGGCATGAAGCGGTAATTCACTACTATGAACTTGGCTCTCGGTGTATACTGTCTGTGTGGAGGTGCAGTAGAAGGGCTGGGCTATACCTAAGAGTTTTACTGGTCCACTTGGTAAAGGACTCAGTTTGGTTTTGCTTTTTCTTAAAATGACTGAGGGCTGTGAACCTGAAAGCTATACCTGTGCAAAAGTGATTCAGAGACTATATTGGTACATACCAGTTCCTGAGCTGTAATGAGAACATACCAACATACAGCTGCTGTAAGAATGAAGGATTTTAAGAGGAGGAAGTACACTGCTTTCACCATGCCAAGACACTACTATAAAGCAGAAACGATTATGCACAGACAAGGCCTTAAATCAAAGCACATCAGCCTACATATCTGGAAGCAGAAGCTGATAGCTTAGATGTGTACCTATTTGATCTCCCTCTTCAGTAAGAAATTTTTAAAAAGTAAAAATTTATCATCTTTTCTAAATAGTTTCTCTTACTTTCAAAAGATCTGCTTACAGGTAGACCTTGAAGCACTAGAGATACATTCAGTGCTGAGTTTTTTTAATTAGTATATGCTTTCTTTTCCCTCCTAAGCTTCATATTCAGTCCAGATATATCATGTTCATGTAAAAAGTGAATCCCAAGTGACAAACAGCTTCTGAGATTTCAAGTAAGGCCCAATGCCATAGCTGAGTTGCCCCCAAAAAGGGGCATGTTATAAATGGGATGCACCTCCTTATGCTCTTTGGAAGTTTTCCCATTACCTTCTATCTTCTTTTAATTTATTAATTTATATACAAAGTGGCTTTGATAGCAACCAACTTCAAATTTACATACTGCTGCAGCAAAACCAACAAATGAAGTACAGATGTTGGTCAAAAATGTGAAACAAGGCTTAGGTACTGCTCAGTTTTTCAGAATATAGTATGAAATAACTGATTAATTTAACTGAAATGCAGATTTAAGCTCTATCTTACTTCAAAGAGAACTTGGATTTCTGTTAAGTTTTATAATAGGTAAGATGACAATTTAGCAGTATAACCAGGAGAACATAAAAAAAGGCATTGAGCTGGACTTCATTCTAGAAATGATTATTCTTCTTCAGATTAATGATAAAAACCAAAGGGAAAAGCTTGCCATATCCAGAGTGGGGAAAAATAATCCTTCCACCTCAAGTGCACAAGAAGTAGCTTTGCCTCTCAACGTAACAGAAATGGCCAAATACTTCTATGATAGTTGAGGTCTCTTGAGAAGAGAATTTATCTTGTGCCAGCAGATGACTCCATTCAGAGGACTTCTGTATTGCCTTACAGAATCTACCACACCATTTTTTTACAAAAGGTACTGTCCTGCAGGATTTAGTGCAAGGAAGGCTTACCTTGCAAGTCCCCAAGGAAAACACCACCTTCTAGGAGGGCATGAGGTCACACATGCACTATGGAAGCAAGAATTGGATTTGAATTGTTTCCTGCAGCAGCACTTAGGCAACATAGTGCTAATGCTCTTTCACAAAGCACAGAGGATACTTATAGATGTACCACCAACCAGTCTGCAGGGGCAAGTCAGCTGCGTTGATTGAAGCTGGCACTTATCATGGGCAGGAGTGTGCCCGTACTGAAGAGTATGCATGTGCCATTGTTCTGCACAGGAGCTAGAATCAAAATGAGAAGCAGAGCTGTACAGCCACATCATTCTGCTTAGTGTCAGTCTGCAACACAAGCAAATGCTTTCCCTAGGTGACCTATACAATGAAAAATGTAAAAATAAAGTATGAAAAATAAATATTAAAAACTTTGCTGCCTTATTCAGCAGTAAATCTATTTACAGTTCTGCTTCTGGCTCAAACCCAGTGGAAAAGGGGAGAGGATTGATTTGTGGTCTCTATAGCAAGCTCACAGAAAGGGACTGGAAACTGCTAGAAAGGATACAGAAGGGCTCAGAGGACCTTATGCAAGACCCCAATTTCTGTATCACTCAAAAGTATTGCAGTGGCTTAACAACTATTCACCAGCGCTCTGGGAAGCACTCCCAAGAAGGCAGATGTTCACTTCACACTACTTTAAAAAAAAAAAAAAGAAAAAAAGAGAGAAAAAAGGAACTAAAGGTCAAGGGGGAAGTCAAGTTTCATATTGACTGTGGGTTGATTAGCATTAAAAAAATAGCCTGGATACCAACACAGAAAGCTTAGTGTAATTCAAACAAAATTGAGGAAATAAACACCATATACTGTGAGATACAACACTGTATTCTTGCAAATACCCTAACACTGGTATACTTTCAGCAGTACTGATTTTCTCTATATTTCCATGATCTGAACAGCACTGTTTGCATGCATTTCCAAACACTGACCTCTGATCCATGTTTGTCATTCCAACAATAACTCTGCATACAGTCAGCTCAAGCCACTGCTATCTCAGCAGCTTGAAATAGAGATCACATTTTTTAGACTATGCCCTTTACCTTTGCATTTTGATTTTTTTCTGATGACAAAAGTAAATGCTTACATCTTCAACATAAAGAGATGTTACATCTCTAAAGAGCTGAGAACATTTGTTCTAATACGAAGAAAACAGATAATTTCACAAGATCACAAATCTCTTCTGGGGAGAGGCTCATACAGAGAAAAAGCAAGAATGTTCAGACAATTTCAAGATTAACTGGTAGATGATTAAATTGCTGTGCATGTAACAGCAGCTCACAACACAGGAGACTTCCCTGCTGTTGATATATGGGACATTGCCAGCTTTACATATAGTGCTTTTTACAATTTACCTTCCCCCTCCCCAAAAGGAATCCAGCTGAAAAATATATTTAAAAAGTCAGCATTACAGTATCTCTTCCCAGACATGGCTAACTAATGCACAATGTCAGAAGAGAGTGGGGAGGTAGACAAAATGACAAAGAAACCTCCTCCAAACACTAGTTACATCCTAATCTCTGTGTAACAGTTCTCAAGAAATATTAGTACACAAACAAGCAAGTTTCCAAGCAGAGGAAGATGTTAAAACCCCAGCTTGATCTTTCTAAGTATTAAAAATTCAATCCCCACCTGCCATCTGTCATTTTTCGTTTAAACAATTTTTCTATTTTGAAAGAAAGCATTAGGCTGTGTGTAGGCTATGAAATGCACCTTGGAAATACTGACTGACTGAGGTACCAGTGGTAACAAGGATCAAACAGCCTGGAACGAGTGTGAACTAGTTACCAAAGTACATCTCCAGATATGGCCCCCAGAAATGTTTCAGCACTTAGGACATCAGTTTGAGTGTTAGCTTTTCCCGATTATTTTATGTATTTGATTATTCAGGCATGGCTTTGTATGTAGTTTTTTGGTTCCCTGAAAGCCTTCTAGTAATTTACTGAACTGCACTTACAGTTGAAGCCTCATGCACCAAGTACACGTTCTACTCAGCAGGAGGTAGGGAATACCCCTCTTGAAGGGCTGGAGGATTTAAGCATGAAAAGATCTGTTGCTTTTTGACATTTCTTCCAACCCACCCTTCAAGAGACACTGAAGCTGCGAGGCTTGCCTGAAGTATTAACCCAAGGACTGGAATCCACCAAACTACTAGATGTTAGAAACTGTCTCCACCCCAATCTCATTGGGGTTAACACAGACTACTAAGAAAACAATCTAAATATAGTGATTAATAGATACACAATTGCTGCTGAGGCACACACTTAAAAACCCCAAAATTTTAGGATGTCAACAAAGCAGAAAGTTTGGAACACTGACAGGTTAAACCTGTTACATACACATAGGACTACAAGTACGTGCTTACAAGCATTAGGCTTGTAAGTCAGAATGAAAAAGGCTTCCAAGTCCCTACTGTAAAGCCTACTTACCATGTACCTGTATTTACATTCTTGCAATTCTAATCGCCTCTGAAACACTGCTTGCTTATTTATTTAAGGATTCTCTGCTTTAGATGGACATTGTCAGCCTGAAATCTGGGGCTTTATAATTTCAGGTAAGTTTAGCAACTGAGATCTCAAAGATGCTTCTCACTGGTATATTGTTAGGATTGTATTCATTAAGCAGAGAGATGATGGCAAACACAGCACCTGAGGAAAAGTTCAGTCTCTTCAGCCTGCCCACCTCCAAGCATGCACACCAGAGTCATGCAAGTACTGTTATCATCTGCTCATCTTAATGATTCCAGAAATTCACAAACAAAAAGCAAGTCCTTACCTTTCCCTTAGGGAAGATCGATTTAGCACAGAACTTAGAGAATGCTTCTGAAAGGCTGCAAGTGCTGAATGTCCTAATGAACCAGCAGAAGGGGACTGCCTGTTGGGTGGCTTTGAGATCCCATCCTCATGGCAAACAGAACTGTCAAAGTCTTTTCCATGAGTAGATTTTGCCTGTAAAAAACCCCACCAAACCTTGCTAAATTCCATTATGAATATCAAGATGTACAGTTCTCATATTTTTATTTTAAACTGAAAAGGTTAAAAGTTGCACACACATGCAGGAATATCTATCTGCTGGGGAAAGAACAAGGACCCTTATTTCACTGAAAGAGCCCTGGTTTCATGTGAAACAACCAGTGGCAAAGGACTCTGTTGGTATCTAACACACTATCTCACAGCAAAGTCCAGAGTAACAGGTCTTTTGTCAGCTTTTCTGACTGCACAATTTACAGACTTACCCCTTCCAGGAACCTCACAGATTCGGAATTATTCCCAAGAATCTAAACCACACAAACCTCCCACTCTTCTTGGTCTGGGGCCCTTTGTTCTTACACTTTTCCTCTCATGATTTGCTGTTCTTCAAGGGAAAACTCAGGTCCATCTACTCATCTTCTACTCATTCTTCAATATACCAAGTTACTCCTTACATAGTTTCTCTTAACCTGAGACATACCACTCAGATGTGGGTTACCTTATTTTACCTAGAATCTGCACTTTTGCAGTAGCCATTTCCTAAAGCTGAGGAAAAAAACCCACCACACAACAAAGCCAGACTAACAGTAATCAGGTTATTCATTAGCTCTTTCCAGGCTGCAGGGCTTTTTGCTCAGCTTTGGGAAAACAGTTCCTCTTAAACAAAGCTATATTCTATTTCTAGCAAGAAAAATATATCTTCTCATAAGCTCTGATTGTGTGAGAATCACAAATGATTAGACACATCAAGAACATGATGAATTAACCTGTAGCTCAGCTACCAGCATTCTCCAAACAATGAATGCTTCTAAAATCTATTTTCCCATTGGAAAGCAGAGGGATGGGAGGTATAACATGACCTTAAAATAGCAATCATTAAAAAAACCCCAACACATTAAAAAAGCCATCAACAAAAAACTCACCCAAAGAAATGACATATTTAGCATATTTAGTAGAAATTTCCTCCTTTTTTTACAGTTTCTCATTGACAGCCATGGAACAATCCAGAAGTGGCACAATACATTAGACTCAGATTGTATGCAGAACTGCAATCCTTGGTAATAAAAATTTTGCATCTGACAAAAGTGCACTTAACACCAAAGTTTATCATTTTAATTCCCCTTCTTTCCTCCTCTCTGTTATCATCAGTTTTCCCAGCCATTAGGAAATCTTAAGGCAGCATAGATAATTAAATGCCTAACCCCACAATTTCTACAGTACTCCAGGAACACAAGCAAAAACAAGTAAATGAGGATGGAAAGAATAAAACCCCACCAAAACTCAAAGGAACCCTGACATTACTCTTCAGATCCACCTAATACACACAGCAAGGATGTGAAATAACAGTGGCCTGCTCTCAGAACAGTGGGTGCTCTCAGAATAACCGGGGGCCAAATGCAAACTGCCTTTAAAGGCTCTCCTACAGCCTTGTCATAACCCTGGATGCAGGGGAGAAGTCAGTTCTGTACCTACAGGCATGAATATTTTACAGAGTGTTACATTTCACATTTCTATTTGTAAATAACCTGTCAGCAGGCTTAAACAGGGTTAGGTGAGATTTAAAATGCCCCTTTTTTTACTTTATACTATAGTAGATAAAGTTTAAAAATTACTAATGCAGGACAATCTATCTCAGAGCTTCCCAAAAAACAATCTGCGAACAAAAGCACTTGAAAGTACTCACTTTGGCTTTCTTGGGTCTGTAGCTGCCAAGAAGAGAAGGATCTGGAGAAAGAAAAAAGGTGCATCCCAGAAAAAAATCAAAAGAAAATCCAAATGTCCTAAATTTTATGGAATCTTTTACAAAATAGCTTATGTGCCCTCTTAAAAAGTACTATTATTATTGCTATTATTGAAATCCTAATCAGTGTCCTCAGAATATCTCAGGAAATCACTTCTTTCTTCAGCTGAAAACAATGACTTCAGATTTAATGGAATGCAATATTTATAATAATGAATCAGTGTACACACCATCTTCTGCATAGACAGGAGTGGCACAATTTTTAAGGTATTGTCTAAATTGATATAAAATCAAGCTTTAGCATTCCCAAAAATTCTCAGGTACATTACACTACCTTACTAATCTTCTCTGAACAAGATTCCCAAAGACCACCTCTCCATCCTTCTATCACTTCATCATTCCTTCCCTCACCACTGACCCACAAACACTTGCGTGAAGCCCACGGAAACATATGTGGGGAAATTATCAGGCCAATCCCACGTTAGGATGCTTCACCAATGTCAAAACACACCTTGCCCAAGGGACTGACAATACATAATATCTGGCTTCTTCATCTGTTATATCAGTCTGTACTGAACAATCCTCACTCAAAGCAGCACCTTATGCTGTACAGCAATGTAAAGACACCCCTTTATTGTCTACCTGCACGAAAGCAAAACGAGACTAAGCTCTACTGCCAGTATTAAGATTTCTAATTCTAGGAATCTGTGTTTTTCAGAAGTTACAGGTAAGCCTCAAGACACAGGCAGGTGCCCACTGAATCCTCTGGATATTACTAGTGAGGCAGATTTCTGTCTCCTATCCATAGGCCAGAAACTACCAGCTCATTTTGTAAGTATCAGATGATAATAGGTCCAGCTACTACAGATTGGTAAGTATGACACCAAAGGGAACATGAAACCTTTAAAATCCTACACCCAGTGCTACTACAAAGAACAAATATAAAATATTATGCTGATAATGATTTACTGTACAATTTATTCTTAGTGAGGAGGCACAACACAAATGAGACAGAGCACACACAAACAAATACCAATGAGTCTCATTAAAATCCTCATATTGCCAGACACAGGCAATAAAATCAAGTTCTAGGGTACTTCCTTAAATTTCTGGTCCCACACCTTTTCCTAAACCTGCACTTACTGATAGCAATGAATGCTGAAGCCGATACCGGAGCACATCCTGGATGTTTTTTAGTAATGGTAAGTCACTGATCCACTACTCACAAAATAAACTGCTGAAATAAACATTATTCATTTTTGAAGCAAGAGAGTCCTTGAACTTCAAAACAATCAATACTCCAAGCTGATCAAGACACCCACAGACTGTGGTACAGGTTTGCTCCACTATCCAACTCATCAAAACAAGTGGAGTGAAACAGAGCACTTGCATGGGCTCTGGTATTTTCTACTCCCACTTTCATATCATGTAGAACCATGTTCCAAGTTTCATTAGGTAAAAGACTATTCAAAATCACCTTTTTCAGCAGTAGCTTATGCAGTATTCTTCCTATTCCTAGGAAGAAAGAACTGTTTTTTCTCCATTACAGACTGACATTGCAATATTAAATAAAAAATTCTCCCAACCCCACAACCCCTGCACTGCCCACCCCCTCCCCTCAAAAAAAATAAACCTGAAACCAAAGACAACCTCACTAAACTACTGCAGAAAACAAAAGCATCAATAAGATATAAAGTAGAAAATACTGACCGCGGTCTATCTTTGTCCAGGCTTCCACTGTGCTGTCTCGTGTGGGACACCAGGTATGTAGTTTAATACTGGGACTGGGTTGTTCAACCTGAAACAAAAATACTGTTGAAATGCTCAGTATCAGATGTATCAATTCCTACTTTTTCTGGTTTCATTCATAAGGACACATCTAGACCTTTCTGAAAAATTTTATTCTTATTTAAATACTATTTAAAACTATTTTCACACCACTTTGCTCAGATTATGTGTATTATTAGCATTACCATGCAAAAACAGTTCTAGAAAGGTCTAGAAAACCCCAAATACCATATTGTTCAGAGAAAAAAACCCAATAGATAGTTTCTCCTTCATCTATGTCTGAAGTAATTTTAAACTATTTTTAGTACCTCATATTTATTGCAAACAGTTCAGGTCTCACCAAGAGAGATTTGAATCTTTTCCTAATTAACAAATTTACATTTAATATAATCTATTTTTAATCTTCACGTAGCACAAAATCTCCAACCAAAAAGAGCCTTCAGCACTAAAGATGCCCTAAGAGGAGCATTCACAATCTAGAAAGGCCATGACAGTCAGGGTATGGTGCGTTAAGAGGCAAGCTTTTTCCTTTTTTGTACAAACATAGCCAAGCAATCAAAATCAATAATCAGTGCTTAGAGATGTTATAATTAAACCATGAACTTCACCTATAGATCAAAACCAAGAAGAATTGATTTAAAGGAGTTAAAAGAAAAATATCCGAGAGAGAGGGTTAGATAAACAGTGGACTGATGAATGATTAATGAATTATTAAACTTGAATTTCAAAAAGGTACCTATATGTAGAATAAAACTTGGAAAAGATTCTAAAATTTGGCAAGATATTATTAATTCATTGGTACATAAACTAGGGAAAAATACAGCGTGAAGCAAACTAATTAAACACTAAATTATCTCAATGGGTGTGACAAGGGTCCAGAATAGCGGACAGATTATAATGTCATAGCACAGAATCAGAACAATCTCATTTCTGCCCCTACACATTCAAAGTGGTTTTCTAAAAATAAAGGATTGTTGCAGTCATAAGAAAAATTGGGGGAAGAAGGACAAAAAAGAAACTGGGAAGTCTGGCCCCTTTGTATTAAAGCACTTAAACATGGTTTCTTTAAATAAGTACCTAATTTCAGAACAATTTTTCATGTACAGTTAGCAAAAATTCCTTATGTAGGTGCTAAAGTCAGGTTCGTTATGAACTCTAAGTCGAAGTATTAGACATGTAGCCCTGAGCAAAGGAAGTGTTTCAAAGATCACAGGATGCCAACATAAAAAAAAGTTGAAAGAGAGGAAGTGTAAGTGTTCATAATATGACTAGACATTCTTTCTTTAAAGTCTTATTCAGGAATTTTTAATACTAATATCAATTACTTCCAAGCTGAATTTATACACCTATTATCCTGTCTAGTGTGCTGGAAGAAAAGAAATGGGGCCTCAGAGAATTTAACCAAGATATTCATGAAAGAATTTGATCTTTGTCTGTTACTAACACGGATAAAAGAAATTTTATTTTAGTTAATTTTACATTTAAATCACTGACAGACTGCTAAGGAAAGAAAAATTATTCATCTAAACTAAGAGCCGAATGAATTTTTGGAGCAGTATTTAGTGAAAGAACAATATTTAATCGGAGCTTAAGCTGGAATGACTTTGGAGAATACAAACCCGTCTAACTACAAATGGAGGTTTATCGGTTTCTCTTCTGAATTCATAAGGACCAAGGTTTAAATGGGACAGTCGTTGCCTGGCTTCTTCTGATAGCTCACACATTCGTCTTTTTGTATATGGAGATGGAGAACGTGACTTAGAAGCTATTGTAGGCTGCTCGTAGTTCTTTGTTGCTGCGCTATGCCTGCTCTTCTCAGGTGAAAGAGAGCTTTTCTTTGGTAACTTTGTTTGCAGTTTTCCATTTGGCATTGAGTGACGTACCCAATTCAAATCCTCCTAAAGTGGAAAAGAGAAATTACCCAGTTTCACAGTATGCAGAACAAAGATCACTGAAAATAAAGCAAACAGGGAACTAATGATTTTAACAGAAATAGACACCACATCCGCTGAAATTCCCCTCATAAAATTACAAGCAAACAGCAATTAAGAAAAACAATGTGTGAACCATTTTCTTTGAAAACAGGAGGTTAAAACACACATTACTGTAGGATAAACATTAAGATTTAAATGTCTGATACTCACCCAATTAGCTTGCTCACACAGTTGGTGTGACAGAGACTAAAAAATTAAATTTTGCCACAAGTTTGTTCAACACAGTTTGCCTGGATTTGACATACACAGATTTGAAGCAATTTTTTTTCATTTATTGAAACTTTTAAAAAATATTTTAAAATTCTTACTCTTGAAAATAAAATAGATAAAATAATAGGTTAAATAAAATTATACATTTAGAGTTGCCTAAAGGCTTACAAGAAGTGCAATTACATTGTCTGGAATGTGTGTTTTCTTGGATCACGGTGGATTTACTAGTCCTCTAAAAAGTTACAATCAAGAAGCTGTGTTTAGTAAAAACCTCCCCCCAAACAAACAAATAAAACCTATAAAGATCATCTTCCAAAGATCCTCTCAAATCACGTGAGTACTTCTGAAAAGAAGAGGTAAACCAGCTGCTTCTTTGCACTTGATATCCAAAATATGGATCTTGTAGCCAAAAGTTGTACAAATTCCACCATTATCAAATATTGTCTTGAAAGTCTATGTCTGAGTTGATATTGCTTTTAAAATGCCTACATACAGCAGAACAATGGAAAGTGTAGGAACCACCAACCCCACCACCTCCCTTCTCACAACACAGGACAGTGGTGGTGCTGTTGTGGCTTTTGTTGTTGCTACCATCAATGCCTTCCTACCACCAATGCCTGACACGCCTTCCAAGTATCTATTCTTCAACGACCATCTTCTAATTCTGTGGAAGTGTTTCCAAGACTGAAGTTTTGTTTGAAATACATTATCATTCCTTTCTAATTCCTGGCGTTAACTGAGCACAAGATTACTCTACAAGCTTTATAGGTCAAGGCACTCTAGCTTATACAACTCTTCGTCAGCTACTTCGTTCAGAGGAACCCAGAAATAAAACATCCAGCTTGCCTTCAAGCCTTTCCCTCTACACCCACCCATGAATGAGGCTGAGGTTGTGTTCCTGTTTTGCATCAGCATAGTTTGAATCTGGCATCACCCAGACTTTTTCATCCCTGCACTAGCGCTTGTGCAGCTGGTAGTGAGCCTGAGTATGGAGCTGGCCCGAAACAACCCCAAATGAATTTGCATTTCACCAGAAGTAGGTTGTGCTGCTTCTGGCTTACACCAATCATGAAATTAGACCTTCATTGCAACACATGCAAATTTGATATGCCATTCATAACATATTAAAAACTTTTAAGGACATTTAAAATTTTAATTCAAACTACCCTTAATGAAGTGACTTTCAGTGAAGTCAGATTTCTGACAACGATAATTTTTTAAAAAAATTCTTATATCTAAGCATATCAATACATTTTGTTTGCTGAATTTGGAAGAAACTAATTAGCAATGCCACAAACAGGTCAAAGTCACCTAACCCTCTTTACATGTAAGCCTTTGTGACAACCATTCATTCCATTTTAATGATGCAGCACCATTTTTTAATAATACACAAAAAAAGGAGGATGCAAGAGTAACATTATGTGACAACTTGTGCCAGGAAACCCAATCAAAATTCCAGTCTGTCAGACCAGAAAAGAGTGCTACCAAATGAGATAGCACAAGAGAGGTATTTTTCTTTCCCCACAAGTCTCTTCACCTTTACCTTTATCCACTGCAGAAGCATTTCCAGAGTAATACTGGTGACAGCCTTTTCAACAAAAATCTTAGTTTCCATTACTGTTACTGATATTGTTATGGAAAACAATTAAATTAATTGATTTGTTTTTTGTAATGTACCTTCTCGAACTTCACCTAGCTTTCATTGTCCCATCTTAATTTTAAGTGTCAGTAAGAAATGGTGAGAAGGCATTTTCCCACCTACAAATACACAAGGGATTGACACTTCAGCTGATCATAGAACATAGCAGCTGATAATTGTTTCAGATTCAAGGAACTCTCAGCATTTACTGTCATGCACCAAACCCACTCTTACTCATACTTGATTAAAAATTTAATCAAGTTGTCAAGCACCCATGACAACTGCTTTAACCACAACTAAAGAATGAGAAAAGTTTGAAGTGAACAGCACATGCAAAAATTGGAACCAAGGCTATCAATATTAAATCTAGAAATTAAATTGCAAACAATTAAATTATGCTAACCTGTATGTGACTCCTTCCTGAGCTTAACAGACTTTCTGTAATAAGTGAGCTTGTAGAAAATCTCAATTTTGGTGCAATTCCCTAGAAGAGAGACAATAATTGAACATCAAGCTCCAACTCAAGATAAAGGGTATCAAAGAAGTAAATGTCACCTAATGTAACAAACCATTCCTAATTTTCAGCCATTTCCTTTGTTAATTTCAGCCTTTAATAAAGATAATTAGAAAAGACAGAACAGCAATGGTAAATGTCAAGATGCTAACATTTGCATTTCTGACAATTCAATTACAGATGATTATATTGCTTTCGTACAACAATTAAGGTCTGACTTTTATTTCAATACATTTCTTTGTCAAAAGCACTTTTAAAGATTTTTCATGCCATGCTATATAGCATCAATAAAAATTCCAGTCATGCTCTAGAAGTTTCATTAATGCTAACTTTGTAAACTTATTTATAATCTCAACTGTACAATCTTTTTGTAAAAATATTTTGAAAATTAGTCAATTACACTGCAAATAACTATTCATTTGTAACAGCATGATTAATAATCCCCTTTATTCTGTAAACCATTAGAGCAATGTCTGATTTCTGCTGATTGTCTCCCTTGTTCTATAACAACGTTCCACTTCCTCCGAGTGCCCTCTTACACGTGCAGCTGGCAAGGGGCAGCCTTAGTCTGACCAATTTGGAGTCAGTGGGGTCCAACTGGGCCTCCCATTGAACCAGCACACATATACTATAGGCCAACAGGTCTTTCCATGGCTAACAGTTCCTGTTCAACTTACCCTTTCTACTTCAGCCATGTCTAGAAACATAATACCTGAGAGCTCTACTTCCTTAGCTAGAATTGACCAACATACACCAAATTTACTGAGCATCCAGAGATTATGACACAGAAGTGTTATTTCTCAAAACAGCAACATTTAAAAAAGGCATAAAGGAACTAAAAGCCACATATGCAATAAACAAATGGAAATCATCTATGTGCATCTTCTATAACTCTGTAGAAGTAAAGAGAGAATCAAGTGGCCTTAAAACCTTCAACCCTCTCCTCTGGACAGTTTGCTGCCCATCCTGAGGCATCTGTGAATATGCAAAATCACTGAGAAATGAAAAGGAGCTGTTTTGCTTGCGACTGCCCCACATTTGTAAGCATTAACAGGAACTTCATGAGGAAAGCCTACTGCTGATTCAAATTATTCCCTACCTAAACACAAACTGATTTCCCAGAAGGGAAAACAATCCGGCCCCGGGTTAGATTATGGAAATGAAATGACAAAAATGCCAAGAAAGCTCAGTCATAGCAATTAACAGAGTCCAGGATTCAATCAAGTTGAGTTATGGCATATAAAAGAGATTTTAAAGCTGACCGTCTTTAATCAACTCATTTTTATTACTAATGAATTGTCAAGTGCTATCAACAGTTTTAAAAAGGACACATCAGAATTAGTAAGTCTTCTATAAAAAGCAATAACAGAGCACCTACTGCTCTTACAGAGACTGACATTGATTACAGAACTGTTAAATGCTTATAGCTCAAAAGTCACATAAACCCATGGTTCCTTCATGGAGAGGGAATATGTGTAGTACTCACACAGCTACGGATATGTCAAAAGTATCACAGGCTAAAAGCAGTTAGAGGAGGAGTTCTGTTCTTTGCAGTTCCCAGACTAGGAAATGTTGAAGGATATTCAATATAGTATTATGTAAACACTTCTGTACAGTCCCAAACACATCTATAAATGAAGATCCAGCCATAAGGTTTTAGGGCTCTATTTCTCTGCCTCTAGCTTAGTGGTGTGTGCAACCCTGCACAGGCTCTCCAGTTTTTCCTGTACCAGTCATTGCACAGAAGTGATATGGACATAAAAATTAATCTGATCGTAGAAGAACTGTAAATGTGGTTCTTATTTAGAAGAACACAAGTTGGAAAACAAGTCTAAAATGTGCTTTTGACTGTAAGGAGCATGAAGACAGGTCTGTAGCTTAAAAAAGTACATATGAATATAACAGAAGTCTTGTATCAGTATGCTAATGAAAGAAAGCAGAACTAAAAAGAAACTGTTTTAAGTAACATGGCAAATACTGCATGAAGGTGGGGAATGGAGATAAGAATGTCTGTAAGAAGTCACCACCAGTCAGGGCTTAAACATTTTCTGAAAGTCAAGACTGCCAGAAGAGCCAGCAAAAGCCTCAGCTGGGCAACACTGGACCAGAAGAGAGAACTCAAGGCACATCTTAAATGCATGTTGTCTTTGTAAGCCTCATAAGACATTTAGCCAGAGACATTATCAGCCAAGTGCCAGATTTCTGGAGGAGTTCTGATCCTCTCAACTTGGGATTCCTTCCAACTGGCAGATTGGCAGTGTTAATCAGACACTGTTGTCACTGCCTAACTGAACTCCACAAATGTAACCTTGTTGCTGCTACCTTTATTTTTTTTTAATAAAGGACAAATTTATTTGGAATCAAAGTGCCACTGAAGCACAGCTGCCAGTCAAAAATACTCAACAACTCAGCTAGCTATAAATAACTTCATGTGGGAAGAACATGGCTTGGCTAATACAGGAATAATGTGATGGTTCTCATGACCTTGTTTAATACTTTCTCATTTGCTTAGCATACACATTCCATGCTTGATGTGGACACCCTTAGCAGGGGATACCTGCCAGCAAAGCTTAAGGAACACTAGAAGATGGAGGCATTTGAGCCTGCATTACTACTGAAGATAAAAATCCTCTCACAGCTATCCCACTTGGCAAGCAAGGAGAGGAACAAGTTCTTTTCAGAACCCTCCTTCCAATTCCATCAAACACAGCTTCTTTATTATTCCTGAAAATGGGGTCAATATGCCAAAATCCTTTCTTGAACTGTTCTTTCTGTGCTGGAGATGGAACGGAGCAGCAGATGCTTCTGCAGTCCTTGTTCCAGGGCAAAGATGGATTTCATTTACACAGTTCCCAAGGACATGAAAGTACACTTCTGTCTTCCATCAGTCAACTTTTTAAAGCTACTATGGTGTCATCATTCTGTTACACATCCAAATGACTCTGATCACAGCGTCTCACAGCTCACAAATCATGGTACCGTCTCTTCATTAGAAAATACATAATTTTAGTATTAAATAACTCACTCCAACAAAAAACCTCTATAGGGGCTCTGCTGCTATGAAGATTTACTATACTGCATTTACCAAAAAAACTCTGAAACCATTCAGCTAATACCACCTTATTTATTACTACCTTCCTATCTGTTCTTTAATAGCAGAAAAGTGTCTATTCTATGTATTATATGAAAGCAATACAGTCCCACTTCCTCTCTTGAGCTACCAGTAACATACACAGGACAAGTCATATGAAAGAGATGCCACAGACAACAAATAATGGCTATTTTTGCAGGGATACTTTAAGCTATGGAAGAAGCATACATTTTGTATCACAAAGCCATAGCTTTAATTCATTCAAGTGTATGACAGCATTAGACACCCTATTAGAAGTGACTGGGCAATATCCAGATTGCACTTGTAAGGGGGAGAATATACCAGCTAAAGGATACCAATGGCCTTCAATCAGCATTTCCCTCCTGCCACATGTTTTTAATCCAATCAACGGACAGAGTGACCAAGTTCCTGTCTTCCCAATCCAAATGTCCTGCCACTAGTAAAATGCAACCAAAATAAGACAAACAAAGCAAACTACAAAACATATCTCCCACATCACCAACTTCATCTTCAAAGTGCTTCCTGAGTTATTCCACTGACACCAAAGATTCAGCAATCAAACTCTATGAAAGGGCAGTGTGAGATAAAGTAATTTTCTATGTATTTGAGCCCTTATCTCCAGAAAATTAACTATTCATTGCATTTCTTCTGTCACTTAGTTATCATTTATCATAGCTTCTTTGAAACTGTAGAAAAGGCAAGTTACTAAATGAGCCTCAATGTTATGAACAGACCTTAAGAAACATGTTTCATTAGAACTGAAAAAAAAAACCCCATGAAGCACTAAGCTAAATTTCACCTACTTATTATTTTAGTGATGGTCTTGCACCTCAGGGAGGCCCACAGGTCAGATGGCATGGCACTACAAAGTTGCACTGACTGCCATTGTTTCTAAACAGTACCAAAAATGGTGTGACACAAAGTGCTACCAGGACAGACTGAGGAGGGAGGGTTACATGGTTCTCTGTTGAGAACTGTGAGGCTGACATGACACCTCCTGCTTTTCTGGCATCCCTTCAACTACCAACTGCATCACAGATTAAATTGAACGGAAGACATGTCACGGTGCTGTACTGCAAACAAAGGGAAAGCAAACTTTGCCCCATTAAATAATTTCTTGAAGCATTTTGAAAAAAAGATTATCCCATCACCAAAGATCAACCTTGGATTTGTACATTCAACACCTGAAATGGCAAAAATTTATCAAAAGAAATCACTTTTTGTTTGAAGAAGCTCAAGGGGTTACTTCAGTGCACCGCACTGTGTCATAAATACAATCCACAGATATTCACTTACTGTAAAAGAAGAGGACCTCTTCATTAAAATCTCACGATCTAAACCATGGTGCCCACGGGTAAGCTTAGGGTCAGGGAACAGGAAATCTCTTGTGTTTTCTTCATACGTAGCTAGAACTTTTCCTACTAAAAGGAAAATGTATATTTCAACCAGAAAACAGACAAAGCCAGGTAACACAGATACCACACACAAGACCAAATTGAAAATAAGATAAATTTTGTTCTTTAAAAATTAACAGGATGGTTCTAAAACTTGTATCACACTAGGAAATAACGTCATCCAGTTACATCAAAAGTAGAAATGTGCAGAATCTACTCTGAAAGTATACTTCATTATTAAGGTGAAAAAATACAGAACAATTAACAGAATTTTCTCTTAACAGACACATGAATGTCTCTTCTTTAAGAGACATTTCTCTAAGCAGTTCTTCATAGTTGTCCCCTTCCTTTCCATGCCACAGGAAAAAAAAAATCAGTATTTTTTTAATGGCAGCCAATCCATTATGAACAACTGAATCATTCCATATTGCAGAATAGTAGTAGTAGTAAGAAGCACAAATGAAATCAAAATCATTATCTCAAAATTATCTCACTATCCTGCTTTGCTACTTCAAAATTTTTTTCTTTATAGGAAAACCTTGAAAGTATGTTGTAAAAAAAGAAAAAAAGCAGTGCTATTGTTGGCTTCTTGTCTGTCAGCTTCTGTTGGGCTGTATCACCCCTATTTCTGACCCCTGAAACTAAATTCCTTAACCAAGATCCTTTACTCTCACACAACAAAAATCCACGTTCAGTGCAGTTCTTCAAGTAAACAAACTGGCGAGTCACCCGAGAGAAGCATTCGTTTCCTTGAAAGTACTAAGGACAAGTGACAGAGAGGGCTTTTAATACCACAGTTTCCAAACGAGTCCTCTTTAAAACTTGACTTTATTTCCAATAAAATGCAGATTTACATTATTCATGGGAACACTTGAATTTCATTAAAATAGATTTTTATAATCACACAAACCAATAACAGAAGTATGACAAATCGCTATTTATTATCTTCACACATCCCAAGAGACCTGTAATACTTACAGTGAGGATAAGAGTTTTCCCAACGGTCACCATTAAAATGGAAGGAAAAAAAGTGTCATTCTGAGAACAAGATTATGCACTCTGAAATTTCACAGACAGCCACTTTGCAAGTGAATTGTGATGCAGCTAATAACTGTGTACAGGATGATTTCAGTTTATTTTCCATTTTAGAAATATTATCACTTTCCTAAGCCTGAGTATAGTACATTTCAATATTTGGTTATTAGTCTCTTTGAAGAATGAGATCCTCTTGATCTATTAACATTTTATATTCAGAGGACTATTTGTTGAAGAGCTTTCTATGTTGTTTGTGTGTTGGAAAAAGTGATTGTGCTGTAATGGGCAATGTCCTCGTGGAAATTCACCTATTAAATTGAATAATTTATGAAGAGACTGATACAATACCTGGAGGAACCAGCTGTATTAGTTCAAGTACTGCTGTGTCAACTAGAAAGGAAAAAAAAGTTTATTAATGAGTTTAAAAAAAACCCCCTAAAATAGAAAGTAATTCTCATTAGTCAAACCCCAAGAAAAAGAGCTCACTGATTTAAGCTTCACAGCGCTGTACAGAGCTACACTATTTCCACTACACCAACTAGAGAATATTAAGAACAGCTTGTGTAACTGCCACAGATGAAAACAATGGCAATAGCAGCATACAAATGACAAGTCTAAATCTGACTTAGAACTCAGTAAATTCTATCAACTACTAAGTTTGTCCTTCTTTTAAAGAAGATGATGCAAGCTTCACTATTTTTTTTCAAATAACTCTCAGTATGAGGGAGCATATTGCTGGAGTTTGAGTTCAGTGTTGCCTCATTACAATTTATTATGCTCTGTACATGGCAAGACATATAATTTTCTTAAAAGCTTAAAAGAATAATGTTACCAAAAATCAAAGTTTTATGCTTATATTATTTGAAAATTAATCAAATTATCAGATAAAGGATTCCATTACATATCTGGATAACCAGCTGGATTTTCAATTAATTATGACTTTTTACCCCTTTCTTGTTTTACAGTACACAGAATACATTTCTAGAGGCATTTTGTTAGTTAACAATATTTTGGGTAACTGCCTGCACTGAGGACAAGTCTATTCTGAAAGCCCATTAGTGCTAGGGCCCCACTTATTTACTACAAGATCTATTACACTGGCTACACACTAGTTTTTCAGAGAACAGGCTCCTGATAGAAAAATCATTACATACTTTAAAACTCCAAAAAGTCTTTAGAGCCCATACATGCATGACATTAATGCATACAACATAGTATACATAAAAAGCAGAACCTACGTTCCAGTAACTCCACAAGGTCTCCAGGATCAACTATGTCAGCAAATGCCTGGAAAATAAATAAATAATAAAAAATGACACTGTCAAAGTCATCAGATGGCCCTTTGGGACAGAGAAAGGGGGAAAAAAAAAAGTCCCAAAATCAATATTCTTCTTTGCTTCAAATGGTTGCCAAGATCCCTATCCCCACTGGAAAAAAAAGAAACTGAAATTATTATTTGGCACATGATCAAACTCATTGAATAGCAATACTTGTCATATGCTTTCTTTACCTCTCCATATTTAAATCAGGAGGTATTCTGACAAGTTGAGCATGTACAGATAAGTATTGTCTCTACAATTTAAAGAGAGAAAGATAAATTGCTGAATGTATTAGAATTCTGATAGATTAAGAATATGTTATTTAATATAGTAACGCTTTAAACTTCATTTTTATGGCTGTGACTATTGATATACAGAGTACTGTTTAGGGCTTTTTTAACCTGAATCCCATGTGAATAGATGGCAAGGAATCAGGGAGGATGTTGCACTGGATGTTCAGCAGGTAAGAGACTTCCCCTAATTATGCACAAAAGTCTCAGCCAAGTGGTCTAGATCACTTCACTGTTCAAGGTACCACACACTGAAAAATACCCAAGTACAGGTGCTCCACAAGTATCTAGATCTGTTTAAAAGCTATTAGTAAGAACATAGATATTATCCTCAACTTTCTTGTTCACCACTTTTGTAAGCAGACAGATCCTGGTGTCTGAGTTCCTCCAAATTACACTGGAAACAGTATTGAGTACATTTCCCTTAAGTAGTTTGTGGTATGTTTGCCTTTAAAAAAAATACAGTCTTTTTTACTCTTCAGTAGCTGCTGAAATTATCACCCTTTGTATCTTACCCACATCACCAGAGCGTCATTGATGTTTACTCAGTCTGTTTTCAAAGTGCTGGGGGATGCTTAAAGGAAAGGAACTAGAAAGGGCAAAGTATTATTATTCATAGGTAGTCAAGAAGCCAGATCGTATCTGTAAGATACTGTGTTTCATTATCCCTGAGATACTAATAATGAAGCTAGTAGAGACTCAGAATATGTGATAAACAACTATAAATTATAAGGCCAGAGTACCAACCTGGGAATTCTGGTGACAAACCATGAAAAAAGTATCTCAAAGGGAGAAAGATGTCACCAAAAACGCTTGAGCTGCTATTCTAGCCTCCTACTAAATTAAGTTGACTCTCCTATATCTTATACTCTTTGTTCTTCACGTGGCCATAATTTTTAGAACAGCAACATTCAGTTCCTTCCAAGCCAGAATATAAGACACTGAAAAAAGGATAATTCACAAAAGAATGAACAAACACCTGGAAAGCCTCATCACACATTATAATCTTCAGTATGCGTTATTCTCAAAGTCATCGCATGGATAACAGGCACACATCTCCTTTGTGCTGAAAAGAAGCAGGAGTTACAATGCTATGCCATCCTCAGTGTGATTTTCTGTGCTCAGGGGTTTTACAGTGAGCTTTTTGTGGAGTTTGGGATGGGTTTTATTTGGCTTGTATTAGCTCTTGACATTATCTTACCTTTTCAAATACTAGTTTTTCTTGAAAGAGGAGTGGAAACGCTGCAGGGACGCAGTGGGTCTTTTTGCTCTGCCCAAGCACAGAGACACTGAGATAAAGCTCCTCTTTGTCTTTCAGCAGCACTCCAGGGCAAGTTATCTGTAAGAGTAACATATTCATTAAACAAACTGAACTTCAGTTACAGAAGTAATGGCCATTTCCAAGACAAAAATTAAATGGTCCAGACTGAAACAGTTGATTACTGAGTCAGACTATAACAAATTAGAGCGAAAACTTTCCTTTTCTAAAGCAATTCTGTGTGAACAGACTGATCAGGAAAAATAGTCACCATTTAAAAATAACAATGACCAAGTACTGTAAGTAAACATATACCACTGCCTTTCACGAGAGCTGGAACCTGGTATGCCAATCCCAGGTTAATACACTGACTTACTACATAAGAGTTTATCATCAAGTGTCACAACAAGTTCTATATGAAGAGTCATGTAGAATGAAGCCTACATGACAAGGCACAACCCATCCATCCAAATTCTAGCCTGCCAGATACTGCCACTAATCTTTTGACCTTCTCTGTGGTCAAAAGATTATTCGACCAACATCTTTCTTATTCTTTAAGAAAGATGTTGGTCTGTTTTTAATGCTCCCCATAAACATCAGATGTTCTTACTTGTGTTTTCACTGCAAGGATGTACACAGTTCATGGCAAAACTATTTGCTATTTTCCCCAAGCTACATGGTTTTATTCTACTAACCAGCCAGAGAACTGTCACCTTTCACTTCAGTTCTACTGCTCAATTTTTATCACAGTATAATAAATATGAGGATGTCTCTTCCAACATAAGGTTGTTGGAGAAAGTGCTCAGACTTTCAAGTGCCAGGGAGAAAGACAAAGGATGAGAGTGACAGGAATTAAAATAAGTGCTTTGGTTACCATCTCCTACTCCCAAATCAATGTTTTACTTAGAAATCCTAACTGGATTTAAAAAACCCCAACTAGATAAACAGCAGGAAAAGAGCCTCAGGTGAAAGAAATAACAGAAACCAAGGTCTGATAGATTATTATAGGTGCAATAGAAGCTAAAAAAAAGTCTTTCCACTCATAAATATCCAAGGAGGAAAAAAATAAAGAAGGGTTTCCTCTCCATGTAAATGAGGGCTCCAAATCTGCAAGAAAAGCATAATAGATATCCCAACTGAAACAGACTGTCAAGCATTAAACGGCTGGTATGACACTCATGTAATTGCAAGTGTGAACAGGAGTGAGTGAAAGACACAGATTTCATTCAAATAAGAAAAGATCTCCCAAACTACATACTACAAAGTCATATTAGTTCAGTTCTTGCCTTTCTTCTTGACATTTTTGTAGAATTTACAATCCATTTTAGCAGGGGTTTTGAGTCTTTCACGTTAGAGAAGGCAACCAATATTTGCCTATTAACTGAGATTAAAAAGTGAGAGGTTTGAAGACACTGGAAAGAGGAAAACTGCAAACAATGGGTATCATTTATTCTGGCTGTCCTATAACAGAAAATAAATTCTCATAAATCAGCATGTGAGGCAAGACAGCACATGTGTATACTTGTGCTTCTACTACTCTTGAGATAAACTGCACAATTCATTGCCTGGGCTGCAACACCAAATTGTTCACGTAACTTTAAACCAGCTTGAAAAATGAATGACACAAGTGTATCTGCACTTCGTTAGGTCTGTTTTGCAATATGTGAAGCATGGAGCCACATAACACTTAGGAAACAAATTCAAGTTCTTATCTTACTGCAAGCTGTTCCAGGAAGATGAGGGAGAGTTTTAAACACTATAATAGCAAGTAAGGGAAAGAGATATCAATGCTGCAAGTAACTGATCTTACAATCAACCAGAGCTATGAGAAATGTCTAGGACAGTGTTACCCTGGGCTTCTCTACTGCAGCTCTCATGAAAATGGAAAACAAGCACCAGCCCCTGTGCTGAGACATCACAAATTGCCATAAAGAGTTCACTGAATCCATTGGTTGGAAAGGAACAGAATTCTACTGATCCTCAGTCCCTATGGCATTTGGAATTCACACACAGTCCTACAACTGTAGCTGCCTATCTAGCCAATGTAAGAGACAGGCCTTGAAAAATCCCTTTAATTGCCCACTAGCATCAAAACAAGAAGAGTTTGAAGGGCAACGGACAGTATTAACTTCTGCTGATTGCAAGCTTCTGGGTAGAATACTATTTTGGACTTGGAGTTGCAAAAATAATCTTCTCAATGTGAAGAGGTGCCATTCTAGTCTCCTTACCGTGCAGCAATCCACAATGCTATTAATTCACCTTACCTACCTAGGTAACGTTACCTACCTTCACTGCTGCATTTGTGAATTCTCCAAGTAGCAATGACATGAAGAATAATGTGAATTTCATTCTGTTGCTACTCGAGCAATCTAAATGCCAGCAGCAGAGGTAGGCACCAGAATTAGTCTCAAAAAAACCCAAATAACAATGACATCTCAGCCTGAGCAATCATGAATTATTAAATTTAAATTAACAGCAGGATAAACCAAATAAGGTCTTTAACCAAGGCTTTCAATTTCTGAAGAGCAGCCTTTCAGAAATGAAGAAAGCTAACAGTGAAATAAGCCAAAAAGCTCGTGGACTCTGCTGGGAAAAGACATTGGAATTTAAGTCAAAAGGAGCAAAACCCATCTGTATCCTAAAGCAGGGGGAAACCTGAAGATGATAGAACTTCTGGCACAAGTGGATTGATTTTACAAAGGGTTGAGAAATATGCAAAGCATTGTAAAAGGACAGGAAAAGGAATCACAAATTTGGATGAGGCTTTAGTCATAAATAAAGCAAACAAGGAGAAAGCAAATGGACAGAGTGTATATCAAACAGGATGCAAACACTAACAAGTCTATGTCCCAAGCACAATTGACTGTTTTGCCTTGGTTTAAATGATATTTAATACAAGAGGAAACAAACCCCACAGCAAAACAAAACAACTTAAAGAATGAAATTATAGAAACTGAAGTCACCTAATATGTACTAGGCCTGGACCAAGAAGGCACAGCAAGGATGAAACATCTTCAGCCCAGGTTCTGAAAGAATGTAACATTTCTTGCTACCTCTGTACATAACTAAAGCCTAAGTATGAAAACAAGGATGTCACCATCTGCCAAAAAATAAGAAACACAGGGCTGGTGAGAGGCAGAAATCTGAAAAATTACAACCTATGAATCAGAATGCTTAAGTATGCAGATGTACAGGCTATGGAGGAAAGGATGACCAGAAAGCCCAGAAGCACATGTTTCATAAAAACAGATCAGTCAACCAAAGCCTGACATTTTCTTGAAAGCCTGTTTTCTGGGCAAAGGATATCTAATTTCTCTGGACATCAGTAACATCACGTTGTGCCACATGAGAAATTATTACATATGATGCAGAAGATGAGAGGTAGTAAGAAAGTGATAAGGTGGTACAGAACTGGCCAAAGGACAGCATCAATAATGTGCAAAACTGTGAGGCATCAAGCTGTTAAAAACATTCTTTTATGTATCTTGGGATACATGTCTTAATATTTTTAATGACCTTGACATAAGAAGTCATAGTGTTCTCATGAAAGTTTTCCAATTAAAAATCAGAAATCACCAGAGGTCAGGGAAAAGGTATAGAAAAAAATGTTTGCAGGAGCACAGTAATAGAAATGAGATGCACCTATGTGTATTAACAACAGTTCCTGCTTTCACCAGGGAGGCTGACCTTCAAAGCTGGCTGAAGGGAAGCCAACAAGTGTGTTAATAAATGGCAGCATAACAGCAGCACAGCTGTGAAGAGACTAACAATAAGATACATAGAATGAACTTTGGACTTTTTTTTTCTTCCTGACATCATCTAAGGTAATGGTGAGACCCTGTATGGAATGTTGAGTTCAGTTCTCATTGTGATCAATGCAGACTCAAAGTGGAAGAGCAGCACCCATCCTTAACATGATCAGAAGACTGGTGAGCCTGTCAAACAAAATACTACCAAAAGAAACAGATCTATTTAGCTGACCAAGAGGAGCAGTGAAAGAACAGAACTGCTGCCCAAAACATGCATCAAGAGAGCAAACATGAAGGAAGGAAAAAAAAATAATTAAGCCAGTGCTGACATTTGTGTAAGAGTAGGCCATCAGCTAGCATTAAGTAAATTTAGGCTGGGAAGTTTTCAAACCATCATAGGAGTGAAATACCAAAGTAGGCTCTCAAACAAAATACACTTATTAAAAGGGTTATCTGAGAGAAATTATGTAGCATAGCAGGGATAGGACTGAATGATCAATACTTACTGAAAGGGACATTCAGATCTGTGTTGGAAGTTTCCTGTTCTCTTCCTTTCCACTATTGTTTGTAGCCTTGAGAGCAGGGTGATTAACAAACAGCCCCCAACTGAAGCCTGACTCCAGGATACACCTTCCCTGTAATCTATCCTGGCACACAAGTAGTTCATAGCAGTAGGAGCAGAAGAAGAAAAGCATATCTGCTCCTTTCCAGGAGCTAAGTGAGCTTTCACATTATGAAGATGAACCCTAAGTTCTGAAACAGCAGAACAACCCCATTAGGATGATACCCTCACCATCTACATGTGGATAGTCACAGCTCTGTTGTAGAGCAGCCACACAAGCCTGGGGACAAAGGTGATTAAGCAATCAGGAATACCAGGCCAATTTCCCCATATCTACTTTCTGACCCATACCTGTTTTCTTCCAATGGTGCCTCAGGTTTTTGTTAGAGCAGCACATATTCTGGCAGTGCTTGCCCCATGAAGAGGCCTAAACTTGATTACAGTGACCACAGTTTAAGAACCCAACAACTTCAGAGCAACAGAGCACTATGTACCTCAACTACTTCTTAATCATTATTGGGGGAATAACATAGCCTCTTACTTTACTCCCACCTCATACACAAGCAGAAAACTTTGCAAACTCGGCACAAAGAACTGTCCTAACATGATTAACATTAAATCTTTCCACTTTCACACCAACTGACCTCAGTCGTCCCCCACTTAGCACCCAGGTACTTCAGAGCTGCCCAGTGCCACCTCCTGCCCCTCACAGGGACCTCACTCTTCACAGGGGACCATATGCCATGTACAAGCTACTGTTTTCTGGGATTTCTTTTGCTCTGGTTTTGGTAGTGTAGGGGCTTTTTTCCACACCATACAGCTTCACAGGAACCAATCACTGGGTTTTAAAAGAAGCAGTTCTCCGGGGGCCCCTGAAAGCCGTGAAGGAGCACCCCGAGCTGTGACACGCTGCTAACGCCAACGGGGCTCAGGCACCAGCTGCCGGAGGCCGCGCACACAGGAGGGGCAGAAGTTGCCCAGGAGACAGGCTGGGTCCCAGAGAGAAGGACCCACTAGGCACCACGACCCGGGCCAGCTGCCCGAAGAACCCCCGGGCCGGGAAGCGACGCCAGAAGGGCAAACCACCGCTTCTCTTCATCCCGGCCGAGGACGGCGGGGCCGCGGCCCGGGCACTCA
Source organism: Hypotaenidia okinawae (assembly GCA_027925045.1). Taxonomy (NCBI): domain Eukaryota; kingdom Metazoa; phylum Chordata; class Aves; order Gruiformes; family Rallidae; genus Hypotaenidia; species Hypotaenidia okinawae. The sequence continues at coordinate 25,534,800 of BSDF01000009.1, forward strand.
CCGAGCGGACATCCAGCTGCAGGACGCAGAGCAGCGCTTTCCGCGGCATGAGCGAGCGGGCCGGGGCGAGGACCCGCCACCTCCCGGCCCGCTCCAGCTCTCAGCCCGCGCCGCGGGGCAGACGCCGTTGTCACGGCAACCGGGACACTTCCGACCCGCCCTGCGCATGCGCACTACCCATTGCGGGTGGGCCAAGGGAAGAATGGATGGAGGGAAGCGAGCGAGCAGGAGCCGGACCGCGCTGGTCTCTCTTCCCACGGGCTCCCACTCCGCACTGCCCGTCAGCAGCAGCCACCCGCCTCGGCACAACTTCCTCTACTTTCTACAGCGCCCTGCGCCCGCCGCCCGGCTCACGGCCACCGTCACTCCCACAGTGCCCTGCGCGACCGCGCTTGTCGCTCCCACAATGCCGTGCGCCAGCGCCTGCTGCCGGTCCCACAGTGCCACGCGCCGCTGCCGCGCCCCTCTTCAGTCCTGCGGTCGGCCCAGTACAGCGCTGCCCCCTCGCCTCTTGCCCCGCCCTGGTTCCCTCCCCGGCCCCTCCCTCGGGCCTGGAGTGCCAACGTGGTCCGGCCCCTCAGCAGGCGCACTGATGGGAGCTGGTTGATCACGGGTGTGAAATGTGAAGTGTCCAGCATGGGGCAGGCAGGAGCACAGGGCTGATGTGGAGCATCCCACGTATTCACCTGGAATATTGTGTCCAGTTCTGGGCCCTCAGCTCAAGAAGGACATAGAACTCCTTGAAAGAGCCCAACGCAGGGCCTCTGAGATGTTGGAGTGGAACATCTTCCTTATGAGGAGAGGCTGAGGGAGCTAGGCCTCTTTAACTTGGAGAAGAGGAGACTGAGGGGTGACCTTATTAATGTTTATAAATATGTATAGGACAAGAGTCAGGAGAATGGAGCCAGGCTCTTCTCAGTGATGGCCAGCAATAGCACAAGGGGCAACAGGTGCAAGCTGAAGCATAGGAAGTTCCATGTGAATATAAAGAGAAACTTTTTTTCACTGTGAGGAGCACTGCGACAGGCTGCCCAGAGAGGCTGTGGAGTCTCCTCTGGAGACATTCAAGCCTGCCTGGATGTGTGTCTGTGCGATTTAGTCTGGGTGATCCTGCTCTGGCAGGGGGTGGGACTAGGTGATCTTTCAAGGTCCCATCCAACTCCTAATGTTCTGTGATTCTGCAAATCAGAAGACATGTCTGTGTCCCAGTCCATGGTTTCTTGGACCTCCTGCAGACAGGTGCCAAGAGAACCTCCCCTTCAGAAAAGGACACCAGCCAGGGTTTACACACCTTTGAGGCTGGATAGCTAAAAAGCAGTGAATTTCTACTTTCGTTAGTCTTCTTTTGAGGTACATTTAGATGTCACCTATACCCTGCTTGAGGCATCTGGGCCCTTTCGATTCTTTGAGGATCCTGTTTGAGTGTCGTCTGTGGGTAAAACATTGAGCGGGCCTGAGATACTCTGACTGGTCCCATCTTGACAGACCTCCCTCCACACTCATGTCTGAAATTCATCTTTTCAGGCCTACCTTCCTGCTTTCATTACTGGACAAATTCAAATGTATGCCACAATTCAATCACCGCTATCACCACATCAGTGATATTCCCCAACTTCATTAATAAGTTGTTCTCAAGAGTATTTGCAGTCACATGAAACACCAGAATAGCCTGACCTCATGTTTTGGCAGGAATCATCATTCTCAAAATGTTTTGGTTTTTAATTAAACTCAAAGCAATGCAAAGAACATAATGTGCCAGTGCAGATAAAAGTTGTATCAGCTATTAGCAGAGATGTTTAATCCATCTATCCATTTCAAGCTTTTAAAACAAGTAAATGGCTGAAAACTCAGGCTTTATTTTCATTGATAGGACTTCTTTTAAGAGCTGGAAGTGTTCTTTATTTTTGTCTGAGCAAAGGGCAGGATCCTGACTCTAGGGCCTAGAAAAGGGCTCGGTTTTGAATTGCTGACCTGTAATACATATATTTAGGAGGGGTTTTCACTTGGATAAAACAATTTTCTATGCGTTATCAGTCTCAAGGTTATGAATAGTGTTCCAGAGTTAATGAGAAGAAAATTCTCAAAGATCCATAGCCTCAGATGGTGACAGCATTAAAATGGTTTATTGCTTATTTTCAGGTACCTTTCATATAAATGCTTTTTGGAGGGATAAATAATGTGTTAAAGATTGTGAAGTATGAGATATTATGATAAGTGTGGCCATATAAGAACAGAAGATAGAGAAATGCTGAAATCAAAAATGGCATCGTGTTTGTGATGAAAATTTAATATCCATGTGCAGCGCCCTGGAACAGAAGTACTTTATAACCCTTGAAAAAGGAGCACAAGGCAGGACAGAAGCCTGCTCTGAAGTGATAAGGCAGCAATGAAATTCCATGCTTCTCCCTAGTAAACCAGGGAAGATCTGGGTTAGGCCAGAGGGTTATGCACTGAGGACAGAGGTGCTTATCCAGCCCTTTGCCCTGCAGAGTTTCGGCTGCTTCACTGGGCCTCTTCAAGCAAGGCTGCTGCTGCAGTGTTCTTCTTGTCCAGCCTTTTCTGCAGCAATGCAAGATCCAACTGGACCTTCTCGTTCTGGTGAAGTGCGTAATTTAGTCTCACATGCACCCTGGAGGAACAATGATCCAGGGATTTGGGGGACAATGAGGGGAGACCCTGACTTTCAGCAAAAGTCCATTTGCTAATAAGCAAAACCAATAAGCAAAGCCATGAAAAGTGCATGCTACTTCAACAGACCAGAGGTTTTAACTGCTATAAAGTTTCCCTGCTGTGAAAGCACATGGATTCCTCTGCTTTTACAAAAGCAAATCTTGTAATGCTGATTATACTTAGTTCTACGTAATAAAAGAGCCTGGATGACAGCTCTGTATTAACTTAAGGTTTTGCAAGCTCCTCCATTTAAAAGCTTCAGCTTTTACTGTCCTCCAGCCCCTCCAGCCTGCAGTGGAAAAACTCTGATGTCATCAAAGTATTTAACTCTCTTAATTTTTGACAGGGGTAACTGTCAAAAGAGCAAGGTTGGACTGATTTAAAATAATCATCACAAGATTTATACCATATTGTTGCAGTGCTGGTGAAGGTCAGGCTCAGGGGTTTCAGTGTCTTGAAATGTGCTACAAAATAGGCTAAGTGGGAAAAATGGGAAGAGTAAGGACTGCAAATGATGGGTATTCTGAAGTTCAGAATCTGAAAAACTTGTGGATTAGAGTTAGATCAGTTGAGACTGAAGATCAGAGAGCAAGTCTAACATGGCCAAGCTTGTCAGAGATTCATTCTTGGGTAAGAAGCCAAGAATGGTGTTCTCCTTCACCTTAGGAAGTGTTGTGCTGGGTGCCAAAGGGCACTGCACACTCACTCTGGCAATAAGAATGAAGGAAATAAAGGAGCTTTCTGTTTGTCCACCTTCTACCATAGTCCTTACTAGGGTTGTCAGTGAGCTATTTCTGCCTGCCTTGTACCCCCGATGTTGACGGAGTGGCCAGAACAGACCTCTGTCTTACTGCACATCAAGCCCTTTATTTAGATATCATCACAGAGCACGCTTGTCGTGCCATTAATAACTGTAGAGAATTCCAGGAAGACATCTGCTCAAATAACAGCAAAAAATTATGAGCTATGGAAAGATTTCCATATTAGAAAAGGCAAACAAACAAAACATTAAGATTGTTTTACTTTGGAGAGGAGAAAAATAAGATGTAATATGAAAGAGGTACATAAGGGATTGAGTGATATGTAGAAACGGGTTCCTCTATTTACCCATGCCTATTTATTCTTTCAAAGGACACGTGCAATGAAATTAAAAGACAACACAATCAAAACTGATAGAAGAAGGTACTTTAGATAGTGGAATTCATTATCACAAGATACATTCAACAGTGTTCAAAGCAGAATCGGAGCTCTTCTGGGACCCAGTAGGACAATACCCACATGCATTACTTATTTTGATCTTCTCACTCACTGCTAGGTTAAACGTGCAATTCACAAAAGTCAGTTCCTGCACAAAGGCTTGTAGCAGAGGAAAACAGCCAGCAGAAGTTAAGACTAAACAATCCCAGTACGCTACAGAGCAGAGCTGGAAGAATTTTGTAATGTGAGAGATTCTAATAGGATCTAAGGGGACCAAAGTGAATTGCATTACCACAGACAGTAATGTAGCGGGGAAGGTAGAGTGTTAGATTATTGATGAGGACAGAGGTTGGAGATTACCTGAGGGTGTCAGCACATTCTTCGCAAAATACATTTTCGTCTAATCTTTCTACTTTAAAGCAGGAAAAGAAGTTGCCCAGAAGTTAGCATTCATTAATGTCTATTTCTGTAGAAAAAAGGCCATGGTGGTTTTGTCAATCCACCTTATTGAGCATCTCGGTCTTTCCTAAAAAGCAAGGACACAACTGGGCACAGCACTCCAGTTTCCTTGATGAACCTACAGGTTGCTGAAGACAAAAGACCACCTGGGCATGTTACGCAGGTGAAGCAGCAACCTTCCTTCCCCGTGCCCTCCCAGTCTCACTAATGCCTATAGAAGAGCATTTTTCACCGCATACCTGGAGAACCTCAGTGCCCATTTAATGTTTCAGCTTGGCTCAGCCATGAAAGAGCAATTCCTCTGTGTTGCTGCTAAGCCAGTACTAGTTGTGGTGGATGTGACCATGAACATCATTGATTCTTGATCTAAGTCATGCCTGCAACAAAAAGAAGTCAAGCTACCTAAAGACACTGGTTTTCTTAATATGTAATCTGCTTGCAAGGTCTGCTGAATTCTTGCTTGACTGGCTGCAGCCAAAGAAGAAATCAAATCTTATTTGATTACAGCCACTAGAGGAATATTCCAGATCTTGAATTCAGCTGTAGTAATTGGAAACTTGCATTTAAAAGAAACGATCTAAATCCAACTAAGAGATAACGTCTCTGAACACAGTTATGTATTCACAAAGGGTACAGATCCAGTCGGCCAAGACGCCGTTAGCTTTGTACCCCTAGAAGGTTCCTGGGGACTCCCTTAGATAACTCTTCCCTTTGCATTTTACATTTAAAAAAAATTGTCTTAGATGGAGACATTGCCCCAGCAAACTTTTTGTCTGAAACAAAATTCTTCTAACCAAGTTATAAACCCCTGAAAATAGGGGTTTATAATGGGACTGCTGATAGACCCTTAACAATAGCGTTGTGAATGGCGCTGCTATAATTAATGATACTTCAGAAAGATTTATGGTCCTTAGACAGAGATAAAACAGAAATATCATTGCTTCTTTGCCTCCCATCATTTTATCCTCTATGAAATTTTATGTGAAATAAGTCAAATGAAAAATGTAAGCTCTTAATCTTTTCCCAGAGTCCTGTCTCTCACTTGATGAACACTTTTGCAGAATAAATTAGAGCGTTTTATTCCTTCTGTATGTACAGCTTTGTATTTAAAAAGCAAAGAAAAGCACGTTGTCGGGTTGGCAAAGCAACTTAAGATGATAGCCGTGGAGGAAGCAGAAATTACCAACTATTCTTGTCCACTCCTCTGCCATCCCAGAGACAACAGCTCTAGTCCTGCTGTAACTCAGAGCAGCTGCCTTGGAAAAGGGCACCTGGATTCTGCATTGAAGAACCTCTGCTAAGGGAAAGATAGCTGTGATGGCTGTAGCTGCAGCAGAGATAGCACAGCAGCCTAAGCAGTGGGTATGTACCTTTCTTTTGAAAAATGCCAGGTACTGAACAGTTCTGTAATGTAACTGGGAAAGCCAGGGGGCAGTTCTTAGAAGCTAAAGCTAGGAAAGTCTGAATTAGATATTGGGCATTATATGGTAACAGAGAGAGCAAGTAACCACTGGAACAAGCTATAGAAGGTGAAGTGAATCCTCCATCTTCTGACAATGCTGAAGGAAAGGGAGAAGCTGTCTCAAGCAGTGCTTTTGTCAAACAAAACATTTTAATCAAATGGAAAGAAAAGTGACAATGGTATTTTAACAGTCCCTAATGGTCTAACAGTATGTTTTGTCTGTAAACATTGTGACTGTAGATCTTATTTAGAAAGTAAGCGGTGAAGTACTGCTTGCTGAGCAGAGAACAGAGGAGAGGGCTCTCAACAGCTGGCTTTGGAGTGCCTGCGCCTGTGTTGCAGCACTGGCATTGCCAAAGGAGATGCTGTGAGGACAGCAGGGAGGTTGGCATCCTCAGGCCTGAGGGCAGAGGCTCAACATGGCTCCAAGCTTGTCAGAGTTGTCTTAGCTGAGCTGGTTCTGAGGATGACCAGGAAGCGAGCAACAGACACTAGGCTTTGGGGGTAGAGGCTTCCCCTCTAGGCAGCCAGGCTCAGGCAGCAGCTGCACAGGGGGCTGAGAAATCACAGTTTTGGCATAGGCCACCTGAAACGACAGTTAAGGATAAAAATCCATCACATCCCATTATAGTTCTAGGCTCTGGCTTCTGTTAGCCTCATCCAGCTCAGATGGCATCTAGTCACTTGTTTTTCAGAAAGCCTCTCTCCAGTGTGTCAGGAGTTTTGTCCCTCTGCCCATTAAAGTAGCAGTGTTTGAGTGTCTTCCATGTTAATTTGATTGACAACAGTGAAGTCACTAGAGAACCTCAAGGACTTTCTGGCTGGCTTGTTTTCCTGTTATAAATTGTAGCTTGTTGTATTAGAGAAGAAAACTGAAACGCTATCTTTAAATAATAGCTGAAGTCTCCCTGTCTAATAGGGAGCTCTGAGATCTATGTTCAAATTCCCCATAAATTATAACGTTGCTCCTTTAAAATTTCTCCAATCCATCAGGAACACAGAGGGATTTTTTTTTATTATTATTATTAACAAGAACTTTTGGTTTTCAATGGAATTCACTCTGGAGGGCAGAACATTTTTTTTTCATTGTAAAGAAGATTTGTAAAGGGGTAGGATTGTGGCTATTATTAGAGTCCTTCCTAAAGAAAACCATCAGCACTAGGCAGATCTGGGCTAGAAAGTATAACAGGATGGCATAGAGCATCCCAGATAGCAATGGAGAGAAAATGGAGCAGGAAGAAAGAAAAAAATGGAAACCCAGAAAGAAGAGCAGATGCCAATTAGAATTCTTGCAGGCTGCAGCAAGGGGCGAATATAAGAAGCTGTAGGAAAAGAAAGGGTAAGGTGGATTAGTGTTAATCACAGACACGGGAAAGTAGGAAAGGTTTTAAATGAGCTTTAAAAAGCAAAAATTGAGTTAGCAGCTCAGCAGAGAATCCCAGATCCATCTAATGTAGGGGCAAAAATAAAATGCAGAATACCAGGAGATATGCCTGAGCCCTAAGCAATTAGCTTCTAGAGGTAATAAGACCTTCTTTTGGAAGCAGAAGCCTCTCTTTCTCTCGTGTTCTCTCTAAGGACAGCACTGTTTTCCTTATCCCAGTGCAAGTGACTCCCACCTGATCTCTTTTTCACTGTCTTTATGGTATATACATACAGCACCCTGCTGTAGGAAAGTGAAGCCTTCGAGATATAGAGCTTGCATGAACTCTGGCACTAAGTTTGCCCAGGAACACAGTCCAGATGGATTGCTGCTGGAGCTGGGTGACCCACACCAGGTGTTCTGGCACAGTAATGTGGTGTGTTCAGAGGCTTCAATTGAAGATCTTGAGGTTGAAGACGTGTTCCAAAAGTCACCAAAGCCACCACTGACTTCAGCAGAATTTAGAGGGTGGCTGGGCTGTGGGGGTAGGGGTTCTTCTTGCAGCTCTGAGGTATGAAACGGCACTTTACATTTCTCTGCTGCCAGTTTAACTACCAGTAAAATGAGGACAGTAACAGGAAAGAAAGAATGGAAGGGAAGAAAGGGAAGAAAAACACAGTTCTATGTTCTTAGAAGCTGCACAGTACTATCATTAAGAATTCCTACTTCTAGCTTTGGATCTACCTGTGACACAAGAAAGAATAGCATGGTGTTTGAGTGTGTGTCTTTTACACATGAATCATCAATAAAGGTTAATGAGGAAACTGACGCTATGTGAAGAGGTTGTTTTCTCATTAGTTAAACACTTTTTTTTAAAAAAGCTTTATATGTCCCTAGAATATCATGAATTTATTACTTGCCAAACAAAATCTTAACCAGTCCCTTTTTTTTGGTTTGCTTACATGACATCATTTTAAGCAAATGCAATTGGTGCCTCAGTTCCAGTCATCAGTTCTGGATCTCGGCACCACTGGGCCCCCAGCAGAACAAACTTCATCCAAACAGAGAGCAGACATGTACATCAAATCAGCCAGAGCTCCTGCCATGGAGTGTGTGCCAGCTCAGTGCTCTACCATTGGCTTTGCACTGTCTGCTGATCCAGTGGCCTAGTGCAGAGGGTCAGTGTCTAACTTAGCCAGCACTGTGCCAACCCTTCCACCTTTTTTTGAACAAATTTTAACTGTCAGAGGGAGCTTCCGTGAGATTGGTGTTGCACATCACCTTGCCTGAGAGGTTTGGAGCCAACACTGTGAGTTTTAAGTCTCGGTCCAGTCACACCCAGCCTGCAGTCAATTTTTGCTCTGTAGCTACATGAAGCATCCCTGTGATAAAGCATCCCTGAATGCAAAGCAATCCTAAAAGACACGCCTGTTTCCCTTACAGCCCCAAAACAAGCCACCCCACATGTGGAGAGGAGTTGAGCGCTCAGGGAACAGAAAATCAAGTTTGCTCAAGCTCCTTGCTCCGTGCCGGGGTGCGTGTGCCAGCCCTTACAGTCAGACGTGACTCTCTCTTAATGACCAAACCTACACAAAAAAAACCCTCTGAAAATAGGGCTTGGTGACAGAAACGCCTACACAGCTGTAACAGCCGCTTCTCCAATGTGCTGCTGCTTATGAACCGAAAGAATAATACAGTGAAATGTGCCGACTTTTGCGGTTTTCCCCTCTTTTGTTGAAACTAATGAGTCACGATTAGAGTAATGCTTTTCTTTGACTCCGAAACCATTTTGCTTAATGAGGTACTAAGTCTTTATAATTAGGCCCAGAAGGGAACTGGGACGTGGCCCCTTAAGAGCAATAATTATTTAGGTTATTTATGGTAATAAAAAATTGAAAATAGGAATTCTTCCTCAGAATGTGACTATTTATTCTTTTACATATTGCCTAACAGGCAATTACCCTATTAAGGCAACGTTTTGTTGCTAAAGACATTAATTGAAATGTAAATTAAATGTAAATCAGCTAATTAAATTGATATGTAATGAACTTGTCATGCAGGCCTTTGAGATCAGATGCATTTTGCTAATAAACAAGTGTTAGAGCGGTGCCATTGCTCACTGGTGTTAAGGTTGTTTAACGTGTTGCATCGAAACCTCTCTCCCTCCCCAAATTCAGAGGTCTGGATTGTGTCGTTAGAGCCCAGGATGAAGCTGGCACTGGGGGTTTCCAGATTTACTCCCTCTAATTATTTTCTGATCAACTTCATTGCAAGGCAAAGTGTTCCTGTGATGGGAAGCACCGCTTATCCCATTGGGGTGCGGTCCAAGTTCCATCTGCTCCTTATGCTCCCCAGGAATGATAAAGCACTTTGTAAAACCCCTCACCAAGGTCGATGCCGCTGTTTCAGGTGGCTTCTGGAGGCCTTAGAGTTATTTCTGTCTCCGTGCCCTGTGGCCAGTTCAGCAGGGGTAGTGAACCCCCATGGCAGCAGGAGAGCAACTCCAGACATTCCTGAAATACAAAGAAATAACAGGAGAAATGAAGCGATCACAGTTTGCTTGGCGATTATATTGACAACATACAAGGTAGACATCAAAGCTGGCATCATCAAGTCAATATGGCAATAGGAGAATGAGCCAGAATCACCTTCTGTCCATAACACGCGAGTAACCTTAATCATCAGAGTGTGAGCTTGTGTCAAACTGTAAATGAAAGGGAAGGAGCATGACGCTATCAGTTCTCCTATGAAATGATCAGTTTTCCTGCAGCTACATTTTGAGCCAGATCTCCTAAAATTTCTGGCATAAATTCAGGTCCTGTCCTGATGGTGCCTTGGGGGACAGAAGTCCCTCCCCTGCCACACAGACGGACAAAACTCATGCCTACACTTACACAGCAGCCAGGCAAACATCACAGATTTCACTTCTGAAAGAGCTCAGGTCTGCACCTTACTAAACCCACCACCCACCTCTGTTCACATCATGCAGGTGTTCTGTGTGTGCAGTGATAAAGCTCAAACAAACGTGGCACAAAGGGCTGTGCAAGTGAGAGAGTGGGAACAGGGCTCCGAATCGCAGAGACGCTTTTGCAGGAAGTTTTCCTGGATCCATCCTGCCATAGTTGCACCTGAGTGTTCACACGTAATTGTTCTGTCTTGAATAAATCTGATGCTGTGTTTGTAGTTTCTACCCAGAGAACCTTCCACCCTGCAATCCTGAGGGGCCTGTGGGTATTTAATAAACATGTCAACTCCCACTTTTCTTTAGCTTGAATGTAGCATCTTGTTTTTTCCTACTGAAGAACACTCCAGTTTGAAGTTTACAGAGCAATTAAAGACCCTCATGGGGCCCCTGATATGTAGAGATTGTCAGCATAAGTAGATTAGTAATTGTCAAGTTTCTCCCTAAGGCCGAAGAGCTCTTAGTCAAATTCCAGAGATCATCAAGTATTCAGATTTCAGTGGGCTTTGTGTCACACACAACATAGTGGCATAATTAAACTACAATGCTTCTTTTCTAATAAACTTTTGGATCTAGCTATGTTTCTATTAATTTCTTTTAATTAGCTATGATCACAAAATAAAAATGAACATCAATCTAAAGCTGCAACTTTGCTGCTTCCAAAAAGACACCCTGGGAATAGCAGTCTCTTCTAAACTGTTGGTGTTTGGGGACCACACTTACTTGCAAAGGCCTGATAGAGGACAAAAGCCAGCAGACTGAAGGCACAATCCTTCTCTGATTCCTTTTCAGCTGACACGTGGCCACAGGTGATTGAAAGACGCTGCCGCCTCAACTATGTCTTCATTGACCTGTTGGCTTGGACTCTAGATCAAATTTTAGTCTGTTCTTCACTAGTTCTTGCATCTTTGATCATGTTCCTACATAGAAAGTGAAGGGAAAAAATAAATTAATTTAGAGGCTAGAGAAGAAAATTAGTGTAAGGATCCTCACCGCCCAGGCTGATGTTGTCAAGGCCATCTCCAACATCTTGTTGTTGAGCCCTTTCCCCCTTCCCCTCATGCTGGGCAATCAAATATGCACCTGAATTTAAGAGTAATTTGCTTGAGTGTTGAAGAGGAATTGTGCTTACTTGCTTTGCATCTTGCATGGTCCAACCCTTGAAGATCAAATCACTGGTCTAATATGGTATTCTCTGGAAGCCACAGGATAAGAACAACTGGATGAACCTTCATGTGGTAAGACTGGTCTGTGCATGCTTTGCCAGCTGGATCCTCTGCCATGGTTCTCAGAGCTTGGAAGGTCCCCATTGTGTTCTGCTCCCAGGGCTTGGAAGGTACAAAGTGTTGTTCCTTGGCTTGCATCCATCATTTGAATCCCACTTCATCGATACATGTCTGCTTGTGGACAAAGCCTATGGCCAGGTGTAAGTTGTTGTAAATCTCTGTGGTGTTTCTGGACTTCAAACTGACATTTTCAAAGCCACATATGAGTCTTGGAAATTGTGAAGGCATCTTTAATAATCTGCATTACAATGGGTTACATAAGCTAAATATTATATTGAGGAGCAGATCTTCATTTCCATGCTGTTCACACTTTGTAGGTGTAGCAGACAACAAACTGTCTGTGCTTGGGAATGGACAGAAGTCTTTTGTTAATACCAGACTGCCCATGCACACGTCGGTGTGCTCTTTCACAACCACTCAGACATAGAAGGAAGCTTTATTACCTCCATCACCGTACTTGCCCAGCACTTCTTAATCTTTAAATCCTGTCTTATTTGTCACAACTCACACGCACCTCCAGTGCTGGAATACTGGCAGCTCTGAAGACTGAGATCTTTCGCCAGCCCCAGAAGAGACAGCTGAAGCATCCCTTTCCCAGCACGAAGGGTAACCTGAAGCCAGCGGATAATTTCGGAGTGGTTTTCTGCAGACTCAGTCTGACTTGGAAGCAAAGCTCTATCATTTGGCCTCCAAATCTCTAATGTCTCCACGTTCCCAAGGCCCTTTGTGGGCTAAATCCTCATTTCATGAAAATCACTTAAATTCTTCCCGTTGTTGAGTAACACCTGTTGGTGAAGTGGCTATTCTCCACTTGGCCCACTGCCTCTGGCAGAATGTGCTGCTGCATTCCTTTCTGAGGTCCGTTTTTATGCTGGGATATGAAAGCTGGATCCAAGCAGCACCAGCAAAGTTGGGCTTTAAATAGTAGCCCAGGAAGAGACTCTCCAGAGTCCCAATAAAAAGGGAGAAAACAATTTCCCCACATTCTTTCTGTGATGATACGTCTCAAAATTATTAATTTTGCTTGTCCTGTATCATATCTTAGGGCAAGCTGCTTTTCCCAGCTGAATTGCAACGTGGTGTTTGGTTCGGTGGGTTTAACTGAAGCGTGGCTATCTGGAAGAGGCAGCGTTATCTGTAATAAAGTAACTCCTTCAAATTTACTTTCTTGATCTTGTACTTTGGTTGGGCTGCTTGAGTCTTAATGCCTGGAAAAGTATCTGTCACCCAGGGCCTTCATTTTAAAGGACTGTAGGTTTTTAGGGGCTGGATGGCGTCATCTCCCTGCATCAATTTTGTCAATGTATTCCTGTGAGCACGCCAGCCTGAGCTGCGTGCTAATTTCCCATCTCCTCTTCGGCTGACAACAGTCCCTGGCTCAGCGAGATTTCAGTTTGGCTCACTGGACTCTTCTCTCCGTGCCCTCCTCGAGCTATATTTTCTAAGCACCAATTTCACTCCAAAATTAAAGATGAAATTTAAAGATTAGGGACTGCAGGTTTTTCTTTTTTTCCAAAGGCATTTCGATGTTTCATACTCATTGATTGAGTTAGGTATCTAAATCATCCGGAGCAATCTGGCCCCCGTCCCAAATTATGTGATGTAAAAGGCCAATTTGACTTTTAAAAAGCTCTCCATTTTAATAGCCTGCTGTGCGATTAGTACCGTGAGCAATAAACACATTGTGAGCCGCACGCTTAAGGGCAGGTGTGGGGTGATGTAATGGAACCCACAGACTGCCTCGAATATCAATGCTGGAAATACCAAATCCTGCCTGCACTGGTCTTAGAGCAGGTCAATTCTAATTACTTCAGCGGTCTGGCTCCAAATTCAGAGGTACCGTGGTGTAACCGAGGTCAGGATACAGTACATGATTCTTATCTTAATACCACTTTAGTACTGTAAAGGTCAAACTGAGCATCATCCAAGGAGAAGAGGTAAGGGCTCTGTTAATTATTCTTCTCTCCACTCCTCGAACAAAGGGATGAAGATTGTGTCTCTGCTGAGGACTGTTCTGCCGTACTGCATATTTAAATTAAAAAACAAGGAAGAATGGAGGAGCCTGTCCTGCAGTAATCCTTAAATGAGCCTTGCTGAACTTGGCCTGGAATCTTTACAGCACTCGCTCTGCCAGTAAGCAGTGCCAGAGTCAGAGGCCAGGGTGGGCAGCGCTCCTCCTCCAGGCAGGGGTGGCTCCCAATTCTGACTGTTGAGAAAAGCCAGCTTCATCTTCCCAGTAACAGTTTCAGACAGTATTAAACCCTCATGTTCATTTGCAGATGTTCCTGCTGTTGGAGGAATCCCTGACCAAGAGGGGCACAAGACATGAGCCTCCTTTTTCCTCTTGCTTACCGATATCCCCCTTGAACAGCCGTAAAGCAGGAATCTTGAGTGACCAGTGAGAGAACCCAAGCGAATGGGATCAAGCTGCATTAGGAGAGGTTTAGGTTGGATGTTAGGAAAAGGTTCTTTACCTAGAGGATGGTCAGGCACTGGCACAGGGTCCCCAGGGAAGTGGTCACAGCACCCAGCTTGACTGAGTTCAAGAAGCACCTGGATGATGCACTCAGTCCCATGCTTTGACTTGGCTGGCCCTGTGTGGAGCCAGGAGTTGGACTCGATGGTCCTTATGGGTCCCTTCCAACTCAGGATATTCTATGATTCTGTGTTTCCTGCATGCCAGTGGGAGCATTTTCTTCCCTGTTTTGTGTTAGTTTTAATAACTATTAGGAAGAGAAAGTGGAAATCTGTTTTCAGAGCTGGTTTTAGTTGAACTCAGCTCACCACTCTCCTGATTGCTATGTGATGTTATCATTCACTGCATCCATTTCTAAGTTACCTTCCCAGAAGCCCACACTCATGAGACGTTATTTTGTTCTTTCCCTGAAGGTGGTAAAGCAAAGGCACTGCTGAAACAAGGGTGTGATCCCAATCTGTAGCCATTCAACTCATTTCATTTCCTGAAATCTCTATAAAGCGTTAACTGCTGAAAGCAGAAACATGGAAACCCACCATAGTGAGAGCTGATTAAAATTCAGCCCACTGTATCACCCATAAATAGGAAATAAAGAATACATGGCTGTGATTGATCATCCATAAATGGCCATTGCTGGCTTCCTCTATTCCGTACAGACACACTCCATGTATTAATTTGGCTTGCCAAAAGAGTAACAAGCAGATCATTCCTATTTGTCAGGATCTGGGATATAAGCAAGTACTTAAGGTGGGGACTCTGGGCTCATGTCCCTGCAGACACATGCACACATCTGCTCTTCTGTCTGATTTTTAATATTCATGAGAAAAATCAGAACATTCTTTTTTATAAAAGTGCACTTGTCAATAGATCAGAAGACACTGAGATGCAAAATCACAGCAATGCAAGCTTTAGTTAAGGGATTTTTATGATACTGGAAACATCAGTCTCCAAGGATGGGTACTACCAGTGCTACGAAGACCGAATGTTGCTGTTGTTATGCACTGCCACTTGGCCAAATCTGAGACCTGCCATAGAGGCGATGGAGAAAAAAACAATTGTGTGACATACAGAAACTAGACCTGTAGTTGGAAGCACCGGTGGGTACAGGCTGTTTTTACCAGTTGCGAACCCACCTTCATTAAAGCACCAGCTTGCTTGTTTGTGGTTCAGCTGATCTCACCCGAGCAGAGCTGCCTGCTCTGTTGTCTCCCTGGCAAAGCATTGATGCATTTCTCCTTTGCTGTGATTTACACTCCAAGGGCTGTGCCTGTGGATGGAGTGCTGCATCCAGCGCCTTCGGCCTCTGCTGTCACCAAGTGCTGGATACACCCGCTGTCTCTTTCGAAATGCCACTTCCACAGGCATCTTGGTTGCAGTGCTGGTCTGGGAGTGGGAGGTGACGCTGGGGAAATGTGGTCCCTCCGCCCTTATCTTCCTGAATGCCTTTCAGCACATCCCTTGTTTTCTGGCTGCCTTGGTTCCCTGAGCTGTTACAAGGGATGAAGAAGGGCAAGGCATTGCAGATCAAGCAGTGAAAAAATGCTTCAAAGGAGCTGAATATTGAGATTATTAGACTGCACTTGCTGCAAATCTACCAGGAACATTGTCAGAAACAGATATAAGGAACAAGAAACAGAACCACAGAATGGGTGATGCTGAAAAGGATCTTGAGATTATCTGGTCCATCCCCTCTGCCCAGGCCAGGTCAACTAGAACAGGCTGCCCAGGGCTATGTCCAGCTGGGGTTTGAATTTCTGCTGGGGTGAAAACTCCACCACCTGTGTGGGCTCAAGTGGTTGATCACCCTCAGAGGTAAAAAGTGTGTTATTATGATCAGATGGAATTTAGCGCGTTTGTTGCCTTTTCTCTCTTGTATAACATGTGGTCCCCACACAGCCCTGAGCAACCAGTGAGACCCAGGTGGGCATGGAACACGACCACATTTGATCTGAATTTGTCTGATCACCTTTGAAATTCCAGGTACCGTCCCCTCTTCCCCTGTTGATCTCCCTCAATGTGAGATTTGGCCACTTTTGCTTGGAGACCAATATCAGCTTGTTGAACCAGTGGGTTAATAGCCTCAGATCTGGAGACACTCCAACACCATCCTAGGGTCCAGTGCTCCTGGGACGTTCGCAGAGAAGGTCTAGCAATAGGCAGCCTTCCCCAGGCTGGGCTGCCTAGTTGTAAACCACTGTGCTGACTGCCACCACCACTAGCAGACAGCTCCTTCGGAGGGAAAAATAAAGCTCACGCCTGAAGATGTTATCATGCATAATTCAGGGAAGAAATCTATACTGCATTTAAAAGATTACATCTTATCATCCAGGGTACTTATTAGCTTGATGATTTAAAAGTACACAGGGATAGAGTCTTCCCTGCTATTCTGTGCTGGTGTCAGCGCAGTTGCGCTGATGAATGATTAGCCTCGTGGCTTGGTTTGGGATTGAACTGCTTTTATGAGGCCAGAACTGGCCCAGAGAGGACTGGGACATAGCCAGTTTATGGTGAACAGCCCTGTCCCTGCCTGGGTGTGTGGTTCATGTGGGCCACGCCAGGCTGCGGTTTGTGGTTACATCAGGGACTGCTTCCTTCTTTCGGTGGGGTTTGGTTAGTTGTGGCAGGCAGTAACAAGGGGCTGGTGGTGTTCTGCTCCACTGAATAATCCCACCCCCAGCAACACAGCACTCCCATCTTCCCAGCAGCACAAGAAAACACTTTGCGGCTGCCATGGGCAGCACATGTGTTGGACGTGCTGCTTCTTCTCAAGGACAGCAGCACAGGGCTGGTCAGTACCACTGCTGACATAGATGCTTGTGATCATTATTACTGTTTGTATTAAGACACCTATAGCTCTTCACCCAGAACACTCACAGTAACAAAGGATTTTGGTCGACATGCATTGAATAGTAACTGATTATGAAAATGTGTGAGGGCTGTTCCTGCCTCCACATCATGGAAACACACAGCCAGGACACTGACCATAAACATGCTGATAAACTCACGCCAGAGGAACAGCAGTGTGCATCTCTGTCCCTCTCAGCTGAGCCTTTGCTCAAGCCCAATGCTTTGAACCCACAGCTCGAAACAGGGCTTGGGTTTCTACCTCTGGCCTCCCACTGTGCGGTCAGCCACCAATTTCCTCAATCAATGAGAATTAGAGATATTTTTTCCCAACCCATCACAGGCTGCTCTAAATCCAGTTACAGACTTGAAATTAGTTGTTTAAACTGTTTAAAAATACCACTGGCATCAGGGGACAGTTTCATTCTAACACCATGCACCTGAAGGATGAAGGGAGAGCTTGGACCATGTCTTTTACCTCACCATACTGTCTCTATTACGTCTTGCACCTCTGTGGTACCAGGAGGTGTTCATGGCAGAAATACTCCACCTCTGCAATGCCTAAATGAAATATGCTCTTTTTAGTTGTTTGTTTATGGGCTACACAGATGTAGCAAAGGGTGAAAGGGTGAAGTTGTTAAGCAAGAAAGCTTAGGAGATCTTGATTTATCATCAAAGATATCTGGGCAAACAAAATTAACCCCAAAATGTGGCACCCTTACTGATTATAGCAAGTGGCAAGTGGCTTCTGGGGGTCTTCTCTGTGTGGCTTTCCACACTATTTGTTATCTCACAGAGCCCCTCGTGGTACCGTGGGCATGATGCTAACTAATAACCTGGGGACTGTGATGTTTACAGCTGTTTCAGTTAGAACTTCTCATATTAATAATCCAGGAAATCTCAGTTGGGCTGAGTGGCAGCGTGGGCCAGGATGAGGGGAAAGGAAGTACTTTTTGCAAAAAACCCTTCTCCCCAGTTTTTCTAGGTTGAGAGTTATGAAATATCTGCATTTAGCAGCCATCATTAATTACTGGTTGCTCTCTGCCAACACTGCCTTGGGAGCATCTGTGATGATTTAGCTAAGCACCCAGCACCGTCACTCACCTGGCTGCCATGGCTCAGCCGTGGAGTCTGATTCACATCCCTCCTTGGCTCTGTGACCCACTTCTGTCCTGCTGCAGCTCACTGCAGCTGCCTGAGTCTTGGGCCACCATGTGAGAAATGGGAAGGTATATAAAGCAACATTAGTATAAAGTAGAAATACCATGGGGTTTTGGATGACAGAAGTGAATCACAGAAATAAATATTCCTCATCTTATCCTAAATCTTGCAACATCAGATCCATGGAAGAGCTGAGAGTTACATTCAGCATTTCCAGAGTGAAGTCCTAGCTTTATTCAGAAGAATAGCAAAACTCTTCTTCATCTAGAAGGACCAAAAGTTTCATCCAACCCCCAGGGCTGAACCAAGCTTTGCGAGAGCCATGCCTGTGTGAAAGAGCACTTCTATGCTCTCAACAGTTGCCTGAGCTAAAGTTAAATTGTGCTTCTCCACCTCTTTTCTCTCTACTCTTCCTCCTACTTCTTAGTCAAGCCTCCCCAGCCATGGCTATGTGTTTCCCACTTGGTGACTCAGAATCAGCTGCTCAGATGCCTTGGGAGTGTGACTGTGCCTTGTCAGGAACCTGCCTCTGGGGAAAAAGAAATCAAAGTGATAAATAAGGTGGGGATTTGCCAGAAAACAACTTCCCCACCCAGAGCATGCTGCGGTCTCTCTGCAGAAATGCAACCACCAGCAGATGACCCTGTCACTTGTGGCAGCACAGCTCTGCAAAGGCGCATTTTCTAACTGCATCACACAACATGGGTAACTTCAGGCTCAACAATTCAGACCTCTAGAAATTAATTCATCCAACCTTGAAGTTGGTCATAAATACCACAGAACAATTTTAGTGATACACACTTGGGGACCTCCCCCCCATCAACCCCCTTATCTTCATCTAGCACTGAAGGGAAAGTGTGCAAACCCTCAGTAGTTGCTCAGGCTGCTTTGGTTCAAAGTACCAGGGGTAACAGCCCTAAAGGTGCCAAATGAACAGGGGACTCTATACTCAGGATTATTTTGTGTGTGTAACAGGGGATCACAGTAGGATATTGTCTCCCTTATGGCTGTGAGAAAGACTTTGTTCAGAATGGCAAAACTTGCTCTACTTTATTTTTCTTCCATACACTAGCTGGTAAGAAAATCTTTCTTTGTATACCCAGGCTATTGATACTGCAGCTTAATTTAGAGTTGGATGGTTTCTGTTCCCACTGCTTCCAGACAGTATATTTCAAGCCTTACTGGAAAAGCAGCAGATTTCTTAATTTTTTTTTTTTTTAAACATTTTCAATGATAAAGGACTTATTTAATGAACAACTTCATGAAAAAAAAAGACAAACAACAAAGGGGCTCTGAGTTCAAAGCTCTTTCAGATACCATGCCCATCAGCAGTCATGCTCTCAGCCTTCCCTTTTTCCTTCCACTAGAGAATTCACACCCCCTCCAGACTCACTCCCTGAAAAGTGCCTCTTCCCTCTGCGTGCGACCTGGAGAGGTGCTCGAAGTGGGAAGTAAATCGCACCTCCCTGTATTAACCAGCTACGACACCCCCTGAGTGCCATGCTGCTGCAGTGCAGCTCCCGCCAGGTGCCCCCATCTCTGCTGGCTGCACAGATGGGAAGAACACGAGCAGTGAGCAGTGCTCCTCAGCGCCCGGGCAGAACCACAGATGGGTGTGCCGGATCTGATTGGAGATCCCCCCTCGAGCACCACAGATGTCTATCCAGCCCATCGCTGGATATCCAGCCCATGCACTTACCTCCAGAGCAAGGATGAGATAGATGGTGGTGGGTCAGCTCTGCTGGGTCTGGAGAGCATGGCTCCAGGGAGCCTGGCTCTGCCCTGCCTGGGGTGACCCGGCTGCATTTACAGGGTGACACTGAGGCCACTCCGGCCCTCTGAATGCTGTGGGCGGGACACACGGACTGACCTGGACAGGCTGCTCCTGGCCATGGCTGCAGCAGCTGTACGGGTACGCTGCTCCCATGTCGCCCCAGGCTTGCAGCGACCCAGTGAAGCCACTTTTGCCATTAGTCTACAGCTGCGGGCCACGGAATGCAGGTACTAAAGTCCAGGGAAAACTGTAATCAACTCTTCCAGGTGCTTTGAAATCTTGTTCTGCACAGGGACAGTGGGAGTTCAAGGGGACAGAACCAGTTCCTTTGCAAGCCATGTCAAATGTTTTTAGCAGCCTCCAGTACAAAAGGAGATGCAGTGAGCTCTGCTTCAGAGTTGTTACCATCCCGCACTGTGCTTCAGGCTGCTGAGAAAACTGGTTTAACTTATTTTATACGAAAAGAGATAGACAGGCACAAGCACACACACACACACACACACACATATATATATAAAGCACACACACATATAATCTCGGAGGCAAAGAGAAAATCTGTATCTGCATTTGCGATATCTCCTGCACCAGGTAAGGAAAGCATCTTTTTCCTTTTAACCGGGTGCTGTACATACATTGTTTCCTTGCAGTCTATCTTTAGGTTATAGCAGTTCACAAGGTTTTTTCTGCAGATGTGTTATTCAATTACTTCAGGGCTTTTCCATTTGTAATATTATGAAGCAATGATAGCCAGCAGACTTCACCTGTCTTTTAGAGATAGCCAGCCTGGTAATTTTAACTCTGCCCATTTTATCCACACCAGTAAATCTCATAACATGGTTATAGAGAGATTCCAATTTTTGTAGAACCTTCTCCTGGGAATTCCTGTATACAATATTGCCATAGTCTGTAATGGACATAACCTGTGATTGGATTAATGTTTCCCTAGTGAAGAAGTCAAAGCATTTCATGTTCCTATAACTGGTTTGCAGCTCTGCAGTAAAGGTCTTTGGTGTGGCAGAGAAAATAATTGCAAACGCAGCCCCAATCAGAATATATAATCCCCTCACAGCCAGGGTCCAATTCAGCGCCGTGAGACTGCCCGCACAGGGGTTTGTAGCAGGATTTTCTTGTCAGGAGAGCAGAATGCAGAGAAAGCAAGTTAATTTTGTTATTTTAATATTCATCACCCAGTCCCATACAAAGGGAGGTAAATACATTGCTGCTGCTCCGAGGGAGGGTCCTCCAGCTCCCCACGTGAAGAGGGGAGACAGGCAGGGCAATGCAGCGGGGTACTGGTCTCCCCCCAGAAGAACAGCCCTCCTCCACTTGTGCTCAGATAAACACATGCCTTTGTTCTTAAGAGTAGATACGGTTCTGGCAAATTAGATGCCCAGTGTTAGACCCACTCTGGCTTCTGAACCTTTCAAAATCCCTGGTGTTACCTAACCTTGGACCTGACACAAGTGACTAGGGAAGAATTACTTGTTGAGTGTACCACATCTGAGTGTACTTACGTCTGAGGCATCTTCTCCAGGAAGGAAAGGCTCAGTGCAAGCCAGAAGTAGGCTCTGACACAGGATCTGCCTGCTCTAGTGGATGAAAAGAACGTCAGTAGGAAAGTGAACTAGAAACTGGGAGCAGAAAGTCTTCTATTTTCAGCTCCCATGATAGTCTCCCCAAGCATTTGTGAAGCGGTGCATACACATCAGGCACACCCTGCCACACCAAAGCGTAACCTCTTGTCAAGCTGGCAAAGGGTCGGCAGTGAAACAATCCCATCCCCAGGGAGACCTGTTGAGAAATGGTTTATTGGGGAAGCTGAAAAGCAGAGGTGGGTCTCTGAACAAAGCACTATGGAGCCATCTCTGCCTAAAGGGTCCAGAGGAAGTGTGAACGGGATCTCAGGGTGAAAAAAATGGGTAGGGACAGCTGTTGCAGTGAGAGGACCTGAAGGTGCCAGAACCAAAGCAAGACAGGAGTGAAATGGGAGGCAAGATCAAAGAGTTTGAACACAACATGCTGGAGCAAGGATGGGAAGGACGAGCTCCAGAACAGGCATGCTGCCCAACTGAGGAGCAAGGCAGATGCTCTTGGCAAATAATCTTTTGTTTGGATGTTATGGTGGTGCTAGGCAGGTGGAGAAGATGGGAAGGTTACCAACATAGGAGTTGACAAATGGAATGTTGTCATTTCCCATATGGGCAACCATCTCCAATCTGTCCTTTCCATTCAGCTGAAAGCTTGGGATGTCGCAGCAGAAAGGAAGCACCTCTGGCTGTGATTCATATCCTACCGTAGGTCTATACAAAGACCCAGAAACTGCAGGCTGTAGGGCAGATATGGGTGACAAATAAGAAGCAGATTCGGTGATTTACAAGAAGATCCAGTTATTAAATCTAATCTTAGAAGACTGACTTTCACAAGTCAGATAGCAGGAACCTCTGACAACCAACAGCAGGGCAGCATGAGGGCTCCCCAGAACCTGCCTGTGCACATCTTGGTTTTGAAGTGACTCTGGGGGCCTATGAGGAGGAAGGAAAGAAAATGAAACAGCACACTTATTCCACAGCTGCTTTTATAACTTTATTCATATTTCTAGAGTAGACTCTTTAGCAGCGAAGCAAATACCTGAAACTCTGCCATTATATATAAATATATCTATGCATATATAGTCATTCAAAAAGAAATAATGAGGAATTCTGCAAGTGTTTTTCCAATGAATATGCAGAAGGAACATTATCACCCCAGTAAACCAACTTTGAAAGTCTTCCACTAAAACCCTATAAAACCCAACGATAGTCATAAATTACCACTAGATTAATTCAAAGGAGAACTTATCCCCCCTCTGCGTACCTTCTAATCCATATCTCCAAGAGGTCATTTTAATTATCACACTGTCACTGCTATTCATTACTCTGCTTTTGGAGACAGAGAGCCAGTGCTGTGCCTTTTGGATGCCTTGGAATTTATCATATGAAGACATTTTACCCTCCCAAAAAACAGGCACAGTTTAACCCCCTCACCTTGAAATACTGACAATATCAGGTTTGTTTGGTGTTTTAAACCATTTTCCTTCCAATGGGATTTCTCTTTCTTGTTTTCAGCCAAGTTCACCTTATCAGAGACAAACTAACTATGAAAGCCCAGCTAAAGGATTAAAGGATGCAGACAGAATAAGCTCAAGTTTTGCCAGATCTGAGTAGCTTGTCCTCTTTCAGAGTCATGCAAAGACAGTTTTTTTCCCTGACTTGTACCTGCTCACTCATTCTGGCTGCCGCCATGCTAAGTGGATGGAAACCATGGGCCAGTGGCTCACAAGAGGTCTGGTGTGATGGGGCTCCAGAAGTGCATGTGAGGTCCTGAGACACAGAACTACCCCTCAGCCTTGACCCTGCTTGCTTGCATTTACCTGTGTGGAAGGGAATGCAAGGACCTTACGCAGAACTCCCTTCCCTCCATCGAGGTGTAGATCTGGGAACTGTATTCAAAGATGATGAGCACATGGGAGGGGGCTTCTGGCTTCCTGGCTGCATAAACACAACCTGAGTTGCTTTCAGTTCTTTCTAGGATTGCACCTTGGTTCAGTGTTGGTCACACTCAGGCCTTGCAGCTGGGTATCCATTC